>CM076574.1:20879184-22371720 GCA_034641835.2 Pinus albicaulis | reverse complement strand
TCCATTTTATTTTTCAATAATGTAAAATTGATGTTTTGGGCTGATGCAGTTCTATGTGCTGTTTACATAAAGAATAGGTGTCCTTAAAGTTCAATTAGAAACAAAACTCCTTTTGAAATGTGGCATGGCCACATTCCTTCGGTAAAGCATTTCAGGGTCTTTGGGTCCACCTGTTATGCATTGATACCCAAGGGTCAAAGGAACAAACTTGGTGCTAGAAGTCGAAAATGTATCTTCTTGGGGTACTCCAATACCTCCAAAGGATATCGTCTCTATGATGAAACAAATAAGAAATTTGTAATAGCAAGAGATGTCATATTTCTTGAATCTTCCAAGAGTGACAAGGTTGTTGAGCGGTAACTTGATCGCCTGGATAGATTCACACATGCAAAGTCTTTCCAAGAATTTGATAATCAAATTCCACATCTTGAAGGGGGGATTCCGATATTGAATCAAACTGTGGAATCATGTCTTGAAGCAATCTCTCCCCCACATGAAGAAACAACCACGGATGAAACATTGGATGATGTGATTGATAGAATTGGGAGATTGAATCTTGAATCAATCCCAACTCATTCAAATGACCAGCCGGGGCCATCTCAGAAAGGTCCTCCCAAATGGCTGACAAAGACACTGGAGAATGTTCATCCTGATGAGGTTGGAAAAACAGGAACAAGAAGTTCCACTCAACAAATCGAAGGTGATGTAGATAATTCTGATTCTCCTGTTGATATGGATATTTCTTATAACTGTGAATTGAGTTTGTCTACAGATCATGAACCAACTTCCTTCAAAGAAGCTGCTTCTCATGACGAATGGAAAGAAGCGATGCAGAAGGAGTATGATGCCTTGATAAAGAATGACACTTGGAAGCTGGTTGATCCACCTTTGGGAACAAAAACAATTGGCTGCAAGTGGGTCTACAAGAATAAGTACAAGGCAGATGGCTCACTTGACAAGCACAAGGCCAGGCTTGTGGAAAAAGGTTTTGCACAAAAAGAAGGAGTCGATTATGAAGAAAAATTTTCTCCCACAGCAAAATGGACCACCATTCGGACTCTCTTTGCCTTAGCAGCTCAGAATGGATGGAAAGTCCATCAGATGGATGTAAAAACAACATTTTTGAATGGAGATCTAAAGGAGAAATTTTATATGTCCCAGCCAGAAGGATCTGTGGTAAAGGGTCAAGAACACAAAGTTTGCAAGCTTATAAAATCCTTGTATGGCCTCAAGCAAGCACCACGAGCCTGATATGAGAAATTAACCGAGCATCTTCTGAAACTTGACTTCAAACATTTTGATCTTGATGATGCAACTTTGTTTGTTAAGAAATTTGGAAAAATAGTTGTATATCTTGTGGTATATGTAGATGATCTTTTGATAACAGGAAACAATGAGAGCTATATTGCATCCATGAAGAAAGAGTTGAAGAAAGGTTTTGAAATGACTGATTTGGGTCATGTTCATTACTATTTGGGTATTGAAGTAATTCAACATCCTAAATTCATATTTCTTTCTCAAAAGAAGTACATTAGAGATCTCTTGAACAAATTTGGCATGGATGACCGTAATCCCTTAACCACTCCAATGGAACAAAACTTGAAGCTTACATCTATTGAAGGGAAGGAATTTGAGGATGCAACTAAGTATAGATAGCTTATAGGAAGTATTATCTATCTGACCACCACCAGACCTGACATTTCATTTGCTGTTGGAATCCTCTCAAGGTTCATACAAAAACCTTGTGAATGACATTGTTCTGCTGCAAAAAGAATGTTAAGGTACTTGAAGGGGACTCAATACTTTGGACTCAAATATACACAGGTAGGCGACTTCTGCTTGATTAGATATTCTGATTCAGACTTTGATGGCGACAAAGAAACAGGGGTGTCTACTATAGGTTACACCATGAGTCTTCAATCAGGAGCCGTCTCATGGAGATCACGCAAACAGTCAGTTCCAGCAGATTCCACGACCGAGGCAGAATATGTGGCAGCAACTGAAGCAAAAAAGGAAATTGTGTGGCTCCGGAAAATCCTGGAAGATTTGTAGATGAAACAAATGTATTCCACACCACTCATGATCGGAACACTTCTGCAATAAAGTTGGCCAAGAACCCAAAGGTCCATGATCGAACAAAGCACATCAATACAAAGTACCATCTAATTTGACATCATGTTCAGGCCAAAACCATCCATCTACATCATTGTTCCACAAATGAGCAAACTGCTGACATCTTCACCAAAGCACTTGGAAGAGAAAAGTTTGAAGAGTTCAGATCGATGCTTGGACTCACCAACATCCCTTCGGATTAAAGGGGGGAATGTTGACACCTAATCCTATGGGATGGGTGTGCACATGTAATATTGTATATTATTTAATATTAGGAAATAAGGAAGGCCAAAAGTCATTGGGAGATGAATCCCAATAACCTCACCTCCATGTATAAATACATATGCATTCTTTAGCTAATACACATTCTGATTTGAGTTACCTCCTGGTTTGACAGTCCCTACCAAGACTATTGTAATCGAAATGCATATATTTTTAAATCCTTTCACATCCATCGATGACTTTTTAGACTTTAACCTATGCTATGTTAGATATGTTTTATTTACCACTTTTCTTTTAACCAATCAAATATATCGTCTTTTTATTTTGACCAACCAACAAAATCTTCGTCTTATTAGCCTCTTAACGAGGCAGAACTTAGGATATATATAAGTAATAAAGATAATTTTTCCTTTAGATGAACTAATGCTAGCTCTGCCTTAGCATTAATTCTTCTACATTTTATGTTATCAAAATGGAAAATATTATGTGGCTACTACAGCTCCGAAAATAAAAATTTACTCCTTTCTGACATGTCTACTGTTTGTAAACACATTTTCAGCATATATGTAAACACTTGTAAACCACATGTCTGGCATGCATAAACACTTCTGCATGTCTCTTGTATGTGTTGCCATGTGTTTCCTTTTGCATGTTCTAGGTCTCAATCTATTCAGTGCTGGAGGATTTATTATTGTTGTTGCTGGATAAGGAGGTTAAACCACAAGATATGTTGTTGCTAGAGGATCTACTGTTGTTGGTGTTGGATAAAGAGGTTAAAACAAAATAGGTTCTTCAATTGTCTTTGAATTTGGCATTGGATCTCTACCACGACGAGCACCCAACTTTGAATCATGACCATGAAAGATAGAATCTAGATCTAGCTCATCATGAAGGTAAACATCTTGATCACTATATATGGATATCTATCTATGGTACTATGTTATGGATATTTATGGATCTCTATCATGGAGGTCTGCATCTGAACCTCGACCACGAAAGTATGAATCTCAATAATCTGAATCTCCTGCTAATAGGAATCTGCTATATAGATAGGGTGTCACTAATTTTTCTTATGCTCATGCCTTTGCTACTGCGTAGGGTGCTTTCCCTCAGTCACACTTACTTCTACACACATCTCACACCCACATAAACCTCACCAATTAATCTGTGACAAAAAAATTAGAATCTTTAGGATCTTATTGTTTTGGGTTCAAATCTCCGTAATGGGGATTGTTTTTGCTACACTGAGAATTGTACAACCCAAGTGGTGCAGATTCTCGAAGACTTGTGTTTTTAATCTTTTCATTTGAATGCATATTGTATAATATGAACACTGTGAATGTTTTTCCCACACTTAGCTAGATTAATTTACTCTACATGACTATGTAAAGAGTTTGATCAGTCAATTGGATAGCTGTTATAGCTTCTGGTTGTTCATATTCTTGCTATGCATTTTACTTTGTTAATACAAAATCTAGGGTTGATTTTTTCCCCAAATCATCATGTCAATATATGTGTAATGAATGTTTGGTTTGTCGCCGAGTTTGCTAACTTAAAATGTCTGCAAGTGCAAACAGTCAAGACCATGTCTGATTGAAATCTAGTACGATAGTTTGTGTTGTGGTTGTGTTAATTCTACAGTCCACTTTCTTACAGATGACAAAAAAACTAGTGTGAACCATTAGAGGCTTTTTTTATGACGACAAGCTTAGGACAATACTGCCTATGCCTATGCCTAAATTCTGTATGCAAAATTTGAAATTTATGCTTTCTGATTTAAGAAAACCTGTAGTATTTGCTTATAGGTATTGTTATACTCTTATTTTGAAATGATTTCGTCGAATTCCATCTATGCGAAAGGAAGTTTGAATTTGAAATTCCTCTTAAAGCATCCTATTCTATGTGTAGAATGTAAACATGAATGAGAAATTATTTAATCCCTTGACCGCAATACTCATTCCAGGTTCGTCTGCTAGACTTCCGAAAGTTCAGAGACATCAAGGTGGATTCTAGCCTATCATATTTTTGTATTAATTCCTTGCAAGTCCTTTTGTTGTGTTCTCTATCCTTCTAAAAAATGCATCATTTTATAGTTGTTTTGAAATCCTATGGTTTAATATTTCTTATATTTTCTGAATACTTCTTTAAAAGATAAAAAAACTGACAAAGCATATATTTTTAAATATACATGGAAAAGTTCCTTCCAATTCCGCACTCCAAGATGACTAATCTCTCTGCTTCTTGAACAAACACATCTAAAAATATTTCTTATAACATTTCTATTAATATAATGTCTCTATTAATACAATGGATTCAAATTTTTATAATGTGTATGTTAATACCATCATCCATTGGCATATCCAACAGAAGTATATAGTTCCAGTTGCAATTAACCAAGTAAAAGAAAGATAAAATCATCAATTCTGGTTCCATAAAATCCCTCTAATTAGCTAAAGGATTGATTCGATTACCATGGAAATTTTCCTTCTCGAAACAAAACCTAGACAACCAAAATTAAGTATCAATTTTGCATTGGTACGACAAGTAGGAATCCCTGTAAGAAAGAAATATTAGTCTGATTTCGATAATAATCAGAGGTCATAAACCTAGTTTCGTTCTATATATGAATTTATGTATATCATGAAATCAATCAGGAAGTGACCCTCCCTTTCTTGTTATCTAGCTTCCGTGAGCATTTATAGCTTCCTGGTTCAATAACATAATTGAAAATAATTAACTGGAATATGGAATATGTTATTAAATGTTGTAATGTGGAATCAAGGTGTATCATATCAACAACAAATCTCATGTAATTTTTTGACAATGCCTCTTCGCTTGCTTTAGAATTCTCAATAAACCCTATGCTGCAGCCATATGCATATCCTTGACAGTAGGGACTTGATGTCTTTGAAGCCACTCTTGTTTATTTAAGCTTCTAGCTTCTCTGCTAGCATATAAAGATTAGTGCAAAGGACAGAATGAACGTCATTGTTATGGATAAATATTCTTAAGGTAACCCTCACTTAATTTCCTTTTAATATATTTTTGCTTGTGACATTACAATTTGATAATAACATTCATGACAGGAATTCGTTTTGTAATATTAAAAATATGTAGTTAAAAATATAAAAAATATTCTAAATTTCTTGCACATTGAATATAGAAATAGTGATGATGATTAAGTGAGTATAGAAGGAACTCACATAAATTTTTTGGAAATGTCACATTTCCCAACACTCTACTTTCTCCCTCCTTATCATCAAATCTGTTACATTTTCTGAATTTTTGAAATATTACTTTTGATCCTGAATTTCAAAGGAAAAACCTTTATTAAATATTGTTTTGGTTAGACAACTTAAATGGAAAAGTAAATAAGGAAAGTTCTTTTATCTTAATTTTTTGAATTTTTTATATTTATCTTTTATGCTTAATTAAAAAAAAAACCCTTTTGTTTTTAATTTTAATTTTTTAAGTCCATGGGGTCTTGGATAGACGGTGATCGGGTGCTATGTTAAGGAACTCCTTTATGTGAAGTCACTGGTTCAATTCCCCGCCCCGATCGGGGTGATATATTGGACATCATGAAGATGTAGACCTGCAGGCTCACAAAAAAAAAAAATTTAAATATTTAGTTAAAATGTTTTGAATATTCTAAATTTTGTGACATATGTGGTCAACCAAAGTAAATGGTGAGACTGACCTTAGTTTCTCGCTTTGACAACTATTACTTAATTTCAACGCAATCATGTATTATGAATCTAGACGCATTGACTTGAGTTCCACATTTTTTCCCTCATTAATATCCTTTTTTGAATTCCGTTAAAGATTAAAGTTTTAATACATTTTGAATTTATGAACTAAAATTCATAGATATCTAATTAATTTATTTTTATTATATAGATATTATATATCAAAAAATGTCTTTAAAAAGTGAATAAAAAATGATGAATTTTCATTTATTATGGTTTTATAGGAAAAATATTAGGGAGGGTAAAAATAAATATTAAAAGTCATATGAAGGAAAATTTAAAAATAAAATCATCATAAAAAATTTGCTAATTTGTAGGGGGGACCTGTCAAATTCAACCCCTTGGAGGGGCAAGGCATCCATCCCCTTTATCTTTGTTTTTTTAATAAATTGTTTTTAAAATATTTTAATTTGTTTTTAAGTTGAAGTGAAAAGAACGTGTGAAAATTATTTTCTCTTAAGTGTTTTATTTTTTTTATTTTTTATTTTTTAAAGATTTATTTTGGTTTTATTATTTTGTTAATGGGTTTTTTAATTTAAAATTTAACTTTATAAATTTCCTTTTGCAATTTCTTTATTAAAATAGAAAAGTGTTTTAAAAATTATTTTTCTTAAAAAAATTAATATTTCTCTTAACCTAATTATTTTAGATATAACTTGTTAAAAAAATTAATAAAAATACTCAAGAAATATTAGTTTTACATTTACAATATTTCTCTTTTTTATGGTATCAATTGTTAAATTCATAATTTCAATTAATCTATAATTTTAATCTCAAAAATAAAAGTGGTGTTGTTGGTATGCCTTCTCCATTTTGTAGTCAAACAACTCAACAATTTTAACCAACGGATCAAAAAGATGTGCTACTTGAAGCACCACTTTTTTATTGAGAGCCTCTAAAAATGAGAACTTGATAATGTTCTAGTTAAGTTGGTATCTTTATTATAGGATTGTACAATTTTTATTCTTCGCATTTCTTTACCTTTTCTCCACTTAGTTCTTCATGTCTCATTAATGATGTGAATGTCATTGGTTGTACGTCACCCACACAGAGATTGTTACACCAAGAATAAGTATGAGAAGGCACAAGGTTGCGGAGGTAAAATTCACACAATCTCATATTTTCCTCCATGTTTTTGCTCTAATAAGCTCCCACTAATGCTCTAGGTGTCTGAATATTGAATTCACCTAGTTGTGCTAACTAGGTGATATGATATCTACACCATTTTTCTTTGATAAA
This sequence comes from Pinus albicaulis, assembly GCA_034641835.2. NCBI lineage: Eukaryota > Viridiplantae > Streptophyta > Pinopsida > Pinales > Pinaceae > Pinus > Pinus albicaulis. The sequence continues at coordinate 22,364,398 of CM076574.1, read as the reverse complement.
TAAGCTATAATTTTTGGTCGGTTGTCTATATTTTAGTATTTCTTAAGATAATTGAGCCATTATTCTCAAGGAAGCTTCCAAGCTCTAATTTTTTCCTCTTTGGAAATTATTGCTCCTCTAGCATTCTGTAATTCCTTCCTTAAAAACTTGTATTTATGTAAGTTTCTCTCTACATTCTACGACCTATAATTTCGAAATCATAATTTTCTCCATTAATTACAAATTTTGATCCTATGTTTTTCACCTATCTCCCTTACCCTACTTTGTAGCTATCCTTTTCCATTTATGAGCCCCTATTTTTGCCTTTCCTAATTCTAGCAAGGTATGGTGCAAGAGGAAGACTCCTTTTGAATATCCTTGTATTGAGGTCCCTTTTGCATTTGGTGCTTCTTGTGCTACCCTATGTACATTATCTTCTTAAGATGAATTCTCCCCTCTTAGAGGATTTTCACTAAGAATAGGTGAACCCTCAATGTAGACACCAGTGGTAGAGAAGGAAACTATTAGTTTGGGGGCAGTTTTGGGATCTAGTTCTCTTTTTTCTATAAACATAGGTACCTAGCTACAAAATTTGTGTCTTCACCCTTATCTTTGGAGGTGTCCTCAAATTAATTAATGATATATGTAATTTTGATCCGGATTTATGCAGCAACGCAATAAAACATAGAAACAGACATAAAAATAGAGGTGCATTGGAAACAATACTTCATTTTATTAAAATCAAATGACTGAAATATGCTTACAGGCATAATGGAAATAAAAATAGCCAGGGTGCTGGTAGTGTATCTCTGAGAAGAGATGTGGTGGCTACAAACCTCTCAAATGTGTTACAATGAGGCTCGAGGGCTATTTATTATTGAGAAACAATGGAGAACTCTAAACTTCCAAAAACCTAACCCTAGGAGATGAAGCACCAAAACTATGTGCCATATTTGGGTAGATTGGTGTTTCAACTTCCCAAGGACGTAACTTTGGCATGCGATATATGTTTGACCCATATCATACCTTGTTAGAAAGCTCTATCAGAGGAGTAGAAATTTTCGTGTCTCCATCATCAATCCATGGACCCATGATGCTCCTAGTTTTCCCAAAAAACGTCGTTTAGGGCCACAAAACGGCTTCGGATGTTTAGGACCCGAAAAACTACTAAAAATAGTAAGATGTGCTATAACTTAGAAACTAAAAGAACTGATGATGGGGGTTCAAATGGAATAGGTGGGTGTCCACCAATATCTGCCTGGATCATTAAGGCCCCAAAACGGCTCGGGGAGTGCAGGAAGCGAAAATCTGCTAAAAATAGTAAGTTGTGTTGAATGTGAAAAGTTGCAAGAATTGATGGTGCTGGTCAAAATGGAATAGGTGGGTGGCCAATGATATCCACCTGGATCATTCCTCCCTCTTTAGGAAGCAATGGTCCCCATTGCGTTGAGATCATCCATGAGATGAGGCAAATTATGTTGAACTGGGTATTAGATTTGTCGAAGATGTCATGGACCTGTGGGTGGACATGCTGGATGTGTTTAGTAATTTTGGTCTCTTTATTAGTGTCAGATAGTACATGTTTGGATTCTGTATGTGTAGTTGCAGGAGGTATGGCAACATCAGGCGGTGGTGCGTCCAGGGTCAGATCAATGGAGTGGTTGTCCTAACAGTGTAGAGGAACCTCTGTGAGTGAGGAGAAAATTTCCTTGTATTCCTCCATGACTTTGTCCATCTTCTGAAACCGTGGAGGGGAGCCCTATTTCGAGGTTCTAGCCACAATATTCTTCTTTCCCTGTGAACGAGTTGTAAGGAAAATAAATTTCCTAGTTTGGGAAACAATCTTACTGCATTGTTTTGCGATATTAAAAGAGATGATAGGAGGCGGTACTACCTACAATATCCTATACAAGTTATTTCCCAAAGTAATAATAACAGCACGAGACCTAGATGAATACACAACATGTCTCCTCCACAAGTATAGTTGTCCCAATAACACATCAGCTACATCAATAGGATCAACATCACATAATAACTCATTCGTGAATGACTTGATGTTGTACGGAAGGCGGCACTATTGGGGGATGTAGATATCTCTCCTTGGGTGAATCCACCTAATGGTATACGGCTGCGAGTGTGCTATCGTCAGTAGGCCGAGCTGCTTCACGACCTTTGTTGAAATGATGTTATTTTGGCTTCTGCTATCAACAAGGAATTGCAGTAGAGAAACCTTCACCCACATCTACGAATGGAAGAGGCACTCCCCCTCCTCTGGATCTTGGTGCTGGAAATAATGGCACTGGGATATGCATCAATAATTTGCTTCCCTTTTTAATTTCCTTTGTCTGGTTCTGACACAGGGTCCAAAAATGCATCTGATTCGGGTGCCTTTACTTTGGCCACCAATGACTGTTTCGCTAGACACTCATTTATGCTATGAGTGGGGTTATTATGAAATTCACATCACTTCCTCGTGTCCTTCTTTGGATTTTTGGTCTTGTTATGAGTCGCCCCACTTTGGCCTTTCCCCTTGTTCTGTGATCTGGGAGCACCTTTCCCTGGTTTCAGATTCGCAGATCCAAAGTCTCGCTTCTTCTGCTTAAATTTCTGCTCGATATTGGTGTCATAGCGATATCTAGTGCCAAACGATGTAATGTCAAGGAACTCCATTTCCTCCTGAATTTGTTTGTGTAGATAGACACTATACTTGAGCACCAAATTTCTCTTTGAATCTTTAATACACAACTTTGTGTGCAGGGTATGGAACAGATTCATTATTTCATGCACATCTTGATCGCTTTCCTGTCGTAGCATGGTCCATTGAATGTATTTATCATCATAGCTCCCCACGGGGTAATATTGTTCCTTGATTCCGCCTCGGAACAAATTCCAAGTGGGTGTGGATAAGAAGAAAGAGGGTTCCCCTTCTTCCTATTGTTCATAGTAGGTTTCCCACCAGTATTTGACATGGGGAGCGACTTCAAGGAGTGAAAAAATAATCTTTTCTCGTTCGGAGAAATCATGGACCAAGAAATACCCTTCCAGAAAATTTAACCATCTATCTACGGTGTCTGCATCTATCTGGCCTTCAAATATAGGAATGTCAAATTTTTCCTGTACCTTGAAGGGAGTGGCACCTCCAGAGTAGTTGTTGGATGAATATGTGCCATAGGTGGGCATTCGTTGAAGGATCTGAGCAAATTTATCCATCATCGCGTTCCTTTCTTTCTCGAGGGCCTCCTTGAGCAATATTTTGATAGGATCTCCTGCTCTCTCGTCTTTCTTTTCTTCTGCCATGGGAGGTCGTCGGGGTTTGCGAGGTTGATCTTGCAAGGGTTCAACCAGATCGAGCCCTAACTTCTTATACCATGACCGCGTTGGGGACATGCAAAGAAAAAAAAAAGAAAGAGCGGACTTGCTCTGATACCACTGATCCAGATTTAAGCAGGAACACAATAAAACACAGAAATAGACATAAACACAGAGGTGCAATGGAAACAATACTTCATTTTATTATAATAAAATGACTGGAATATGCTTACAGACATACTGGAAATAAAAATAGCTAGGGTGTTGGTAGCGTATCTTTGAGAAGATATGTGGCGGCTATAGACCTCTCAACTATTTTATAATGAGGCTCGAGGGCCTATTTATTATTGAGAAACAATGGAGAACTCTAAATGTACAAAAACCTAACACTAGGAGATGAAGCACCAAAACTATGGGTTTCATTTGGGTAAATTGGTGTTTCAACTTCCCGGGGACGTAACTTCGGCATACAATCTCTGTTTGACGCGTATCATACCTCGTTAGAGTGATCTATCCCGGTTTTCCCAAAAAACGTCATTTAGGGCCTCGAAATGGCTCCGGACATTCAGGACCCGAAAAACTGCTAAAAACAGTAGGTTGTGCTGCAACATAAAAAATGAAAGAACTGATGGTGGGGGTTAAAGTGGAATAGGTGGGTGGCCACCAATATCCACCTGGATCATTAAGGCCCCAAAACGGCTCTGGGAATGTAGGAACCGAAAACCTGCTAAAAATAGTAAGTTGTGTTGAATGTGACAAGCTGCAAGAATTGATGGTGCAGGTCCAAATGGAATAGGTGGGTGGCTATCGATATCCATCTGGATCAACTTATTTTCCTGTAGTTTTTAATTTAACTTTATTATACCTAGGTTGAGACTTTGAGGGACTTGGGTTGTTAATCTTGGGCCTCCATTTCTAGGTGCATTAGAGGACTTGTGAGATCTAAAATAAGCCTCGTAAGAATAATGTACAACCAAAATAAAAATTATAAGAACCAATAGGATTCAAGTTGATGATGTCAACCATGGGGATGATTCACCATTTTTGGGAGATGATTCAACATTTCTCAACTTGTATTTTAAACTTATCTCCCTAAGGTTTGACTCAAATTTCTAGAGGGATTACTCATTGGATGCAACATTCAATTCCTCATCCAAGGAGTACCTATGTTTCATACTTTCGATGTACCATGCTACACGAAAAATGATAAATACATGAAAAACGTTATTTCAATCACTTTTTTTCATGTATTTATCATTTTTCATGTAGCAAGGTCCATCAAAAGTATGAAACATGGTTACTCCTTGGATGAGGAATCAAATTATGCATCCAATGAGTTTTCCCTCTCAAAATTTGAGCAAACACATAGCGATATAAGCTGAAAATACGAGTTGAAAAATCATTTTTTTTCTTTTTTCCCTCTAAACATTGATGATGTAATCTAATTTTATTTTATTATTTCCAATATTAATTTATAATTTCCTTAGGAGTCCCATTTGAGACCTCAAATTTACCCTAACAAATGCATGAAGATGAGTTACACTTTTGGGCCAAATGTGGTGATGAAATTTCAAAATTTTACTCTTTTATCGAATTGAAGTCCTGAACATTTATATAAGCATTGTGAATTTTGATTTAAAGTAAAAAGAAAATTTCTGGAGAATTATGTTGTTGTCTTAATTATATTTGTTACAAAAAAAAATAGTGTCGTATAATCTGTCAATTTTCCATTAAATGTAATGTCTGTCCTTGCAAATTTTCACACATATTAAGAGGTATGCTTGTGTTCGCATAACATAACTTAGTTTAAAATGTGATATATATATATATATATATATGAGCGTGATATACATGGAGATATCTAATTTTTTAATTTTAAAAATATATTTTTTATGAAAAAATATATTTTTATTATTTTTTGAAGTTCGCGAAGTAATATTCCAATTGCATTTTTCAACACATGTGTTCACATAAGTTTCTTTTCAACTATTTAAATGAGTTGATAAACCAAGAGTACCCTTTTGAACTGGAATTGTAAATAAATATAGTGGTAATTTTTGAAAAAATTTCGTTGTGTATATTTTATAACAATGTTACTAATGAAACAGGAACTATTGCCTCAAAACGGGAACTCTAGCCCACAAAGACTCAAAAAACATGAAAAAATGCCCCAAAAACAAAATTTTTGTAGTCCAGAACACATTCGTTTTTTTTTCAAGGTCAAATTTCACCTTTTTATAAAATTATGCTAAAAAAGAAATTGTTCCTTGAAAAAATGATTGAAAAGACACCCTCGAAACAAAAGGAGTTGATGATGGAATAACAAAAAAAAAACATTGTATCACACTTTTGACACATTGTAACAATGGAATTAAAGAGAACATATTATGACATTGAAAAATCGTAAAATTCTAAATTTTTTGATAGATGATGTTAAATATAAACAAAATCATGTCTAAAGGGCTTATCATTTCGAACAATTTTTATCCATGTTGTTAAACATAAAATATCTTGACTCTAAACAACCCTAAAATTGTAATTATTTTCAACCATAACATTAAAGATAAAATTTCGCAGTGCATAAAAACCTTAATGACAAGTTGTAAATCTCAAGTTTTTAAATCCTAAGTTTTCAAGATACTTGAACCATGAAATTATGGAAAAATTATATGACTTAAACAATTTTTAAAAATGAACAAGTAAATGAAAATTTTATTATTCATATATTTGTTTGTTTATATATAAAAACATATTTTTTTTAATTTTTTTGTTGTTTTTCTATATTTTAAATTATAATTGTTTTTGTTTTAAGAAAATAAAAAGTAAAAATTAAAATCTTCTTATATATGTTTGTTTATATTTTAAAACATATTTTAAATTTTTATTTTTTTTTAATATTTTAAATAATAATTGTTGTAATTTAAAAAATAAAAAATAAAAATAAAAAAATTATTTGTTTATTTATTTTTTAATTTGTTTTTATGTTTTTTTATATTTTAAAATTTTAATTGAATAGCTTTTTTATTTTTTTTAATATTAAAAAATACATTTTTTTTTATTATAATAGTTTTTGTTTTAAAAAAATTAATTTTTTTAAATAGTTTGTGTTTGAAAAAAATAAAATAAAAAATTAATTAATTTGTCGCCCGCCGGGAGTTGGAGGTAGGCTAGGCAGCTATTGACAGCGCCACCTGGCCGGCCTCTAGCCCCCGGCTGGGCGGAGGTGATCCTCAGAATCGCCCTCCGCCCAGCCGGGGGTGATTCTCGAAATTGCCCTCCGCCCAGCTGGGAGTGACTCTCAAAATCGCCCTCCACCTAGCCAGGGGTGATTCTCAGAATCTCCCTCTGCCCAGCCGTGGGTGATTATCGGAATCGCCCTCCGCCCAGCCGGGGGGATTCTCGGAATTTTCCTCTGCCCAGCCGGGGGCTGAAGGCAGACCGGGCGACGCCCTCGAGGGATGCCCAGCTTGCCTCCGGCCCCGGCTGGGCGGAGGGCGATTCCGAGAATCACCCCCAGCTGGGCGAAGGGTGATTCCGAGAATCACCCCGGGCTGGGCGGAGGGCGATTCCGAGAATCACCCCTGGATGGGCAGAGGGCGATTCCAAGAATCACTCCCGGCTGGGCGGAGGGTGATTATGAGAATCACCCCCGGTTGGGCGAAGGGCGATTCCAAGAATCACCCTCTGCCCAACTGGGGGCCAGAGGCAGGCTGAGCAGCCCTCGATGGTGCTGCCCAGCCTGCCTCTAGCCCCCGGCTAGGCGGAGGGTGATTCTCGGAATTGCCCTCCGCCCAGCTGGGGGTGATTCTCGTAATCGCCCTCCGCCTAGCCGGGGGCTGGAGGTAGGCTGGGCGGCGTCGTTGAGGGCTGCCCAGCCTGCCTCCAACTCGCAGATGGGTAGACGACGATTCTCAGAATCGCCCTCCGCCCAGCCGGGGGCCGGAGGCAGGCTGGGCAGCCCTCGATGATGCCGCCCGGTCGGGCGGAGGGTGATTCCAAGAATCTCCCTCCGCCTAGCCGGGGGCCGGAGGCCAGCCAGGTGGCGCCATCGAGAGCTTCCCAACCTACCTCCACCCAGCCGTGGGTCGGAGGCAAGCTGGGCAGCCCTCGACGGTGCCACCCGGCCTGCCTCCGACCCCCAGTAGGGTAGAGGGTGATTCCAAGAATCACCCCCGGCTGGGCGGAGGGCGATTTTGAGAATCACCCCCGGCTGGGCAGAGGGCGATTCCAAGAATTTCCAACCTGCGCAGGGCCGGCTCGCAGCACCATCAAGGGTTGCCCACCGCTTCGACCCTTGGCCGGGTGAAGGCGACTCTTAATTTCCTCTCGCCCAATCTAGGGACTCGGAGGCAGGTGCTCAAGGACGGCATCAAATGAAGGAGATTGGGTTTTGGATCTATTTTCATGTTCAGGTAAGTTTTATTATACAATTTTAAATTTAAATATTTTATTTTTTACTTTTTATATCTTTATACTAATTTTCTTACTTATTCCTTTTGTACTTGATGACTAGGTACAACACTAGCATGTTGCCTACCAAAAGGAAGAAATTGCATTTCCATTGAGAAAGACCCAGTGCAATGCAAATTTATTCAACAAATAATTAATGCTCTTGAATTCCTTCCAGATGCGAAGCAAGAAGTTGGTTTAAGGAAAGGGGATTTTAATGAATCACGTGTGGCAAAAAAAGTGAAGGAACCTCAACCACCATTATATGGAATGATTGGAAAGGGACACTTTGGAAGATTTGCAGACATGAAAAATCCATTAGAAGATGACAATGACCAAAATGAAGCAGAAAATGTTGTGGAAGAAGCCATCAATGATGTTCTAGATGATGTTGAACATGTATTAGTTGATATTGTTGATGATCTTTAAGTTATGCTTGCAAACAAAGCTCATTTTTTAGATCTATTAATCAATTTTACTTGTAATGTTTAGACTTTGATATTTTATGAGAAGAATCCTTATTTTTTGCAAAAAACATGTGATTACTATTATTTTTTGACATAAAATTCAATAAAAATGTTATTTTCTTAAGTTTTTTTGTTAAGATTTTCCCAAAAATTAGTTTATTTAACATGTTTTTTTAAACAAAAAGTCTCTAAAAGTGTATTTTTTGCATTCTATTTGTATTGAAAATTTGTATTTTTTTGTCATATCGTTCAAAATATTGGCTTTTTAGTGACAATTATTTGATGTGCATTGAAAATTTAATTAGAAATACATAAACTTGTAGAAAATATAAACTTTATAATATCGACCCTTTTTTCAATTTTTATCTATCTGAAAAAGTGAAGATATCATTACAAATTTTTATTTAAAAAATAATATTTTTTTCTTTCTAAAACACAAGTACGTAAATGCACTTAAAAATAAACATCTCATGGAAGATGAAGACATTAGAAAATGTATAGTGTCAAAATCAATCCTCCAAAAAAATGTTGGTGATGATACGCCACCACTATGCAAAGTTGACATAAAAAGTATCACAGGAAAAAAAAATAAAAATAAAAAATTAAAGTGCCAAAAACATGCTCCCAAAAAAAAAAAAAATTTGATTCAGCCTCACCACTTTTCAAAATCGGGTGTTTTTCTTGATACGTCAAAAAGTAGGTACCAGTGCAATTACCTATTTCATTAGTAGCAGTGTTTTATGTTATTGATGTTTTATTCAACCTCTTTTAAATTGTCCAAAAAAAATTCAAACATTAGGTTTAAAATAAATTAGATGAGAAATATCATATGAATTTGAAAATTTGAAACTTATCTATCATTGGATAGAGGATTCCTTCATGAATCCAGCATGATCAACTTTCCCACTTAAGGGGAAATGTTTCCCTAAGTCTGCTAGGGTACAAAATGTTGTTGTAGAGGAATCTACATAAAGGGTGTTAAAATTGTTATTTTTAGGACCTGAGCAGCTCAATCGAGCACTTAAATTTTAAATTCAAATAGCTCGATCGAGGGTTTAAGAAACCCTCATTCGATCTATGAAGCTCAATCGAGTATTTCTAAAAATAATGGTTTTTGAACTTTAACGATGTTTTATTTTTAAGTATATGATCCTTATGTGAATCTCATATATTTAGAATCAAGAAAGATCTAAAATTTAATCCATTAATGATTTAACCAAGTTGATATGATATCATTTCACTTAAAATGGAAATTCAACTAGATCTAGGTTATGAACAACATTGAAAAAAATTATGTTAATAATAAATTCCATGTGTTAGTTTGATATAAAACATGGAAAGAGTTACACACATGCTTCACGTTGGATTGTATATATATATATATATATATATATATATATATATATATATATATATATATATATATATATATATATATATATATATATATAAGACCTTGTAGATAACGTCAAAAGAAATAAAATTGAACAAAACTTATTTCAATCATAAGGAAGTAATTGAAATAAAGAGTTAGATAAATATATTTCGGAAAGTTGATAACATTATATTAAATTATATAAATCTTACCATATACTGTTTTTTTGACCTATATTAAATGCCAATATGATGGACTTATATTGTGTTATGACTAAGCTTCTGTAGATAATATCAAAATAAATAATATTGAATAAAAGTCATTTGTCTTTACATTTGGCCTCTTTTAAAATTGAATAAAAATTATTTCAATCCTATTTGTGTTTTCTAATTGAACCTTGAGATTATAAATTGATTGAAATACTTAAAATAATTTACCATGTAATGGTATATAGGTGGGTCACAAAAATTTCCAGATGTAGATTTTTTATTATAATATGGATTACTTTATAATTCAAATAATTTCTTTTTCAAATTGAATCGTAATAACATACATGTTGATTGCACTAAAAGACACCTTCTACAATCCAATATGAAGCATATTTGTAATTCTTTCCATCCTAAGTATTAAATTGATACATGATAAATTTTAGATCATTTCAAGTATCAAAGTGACTTGCATCATAGTAATATTGTACTTATATCATGTTATGACTAAGCTCTTGTAGATGACGTCAAAAGATATACAATTGGATAAAACTTAGTTTTTTGTTTACAACAACTCTTCTAGAATTGAATAAAACTTATTTGTTGTTTACAAAAAATATGCTAAAATTGAATAAAACTTATTCGTTGTTTACAACAAATATTTTGACATTGAATAAAACTTATTTTTTGTTTACAACAAATATTTTAAAATTTAATATAATTTATTCTAATCCTATTTGTATTTCTTAATTGAACATTGTGAAAAGTAATTGATTGAAACATACTTAAAAGAGTTGACTGTGAAATGGTATATGGGTGTGTCACAAATTTTTCCATACATGGGTTTTTTAAATTATAATATGAATGAATTTATAATTCAAATAATTTATTTTTAAAATAAGTGTAATAACATACATGTTGATTCCACTAAAAGGAACTTTCTACAAGCCAATATGAAGTATATTTGTAATTATTTCCATACTCAATATTAAATCGGTACGTGATATAATTTAGTTCATTTTAAGTATAAAAGTGACTTGAATCATAGTAAGATTGTACTTATATCATGTTATGACTAAGCTCTTGTAGATGACCTCAAAAGGAATAAAATTGAATAAAAGGTATTTGTTGTTTACAAGGCATTTTTTAAATTGAATAAAAGTCATTTCAATTTCACTTGTGTTTTCCAATTGAACCTTGAGATAACCAAGTAAAGTTAGAAAAGTTCATGTTCAATTGTATATAAAATTATAGAAACATAGATCATTAATTTTTTTTTGGTATATTAAATTCCAATACATTTGACTTAAATATCATGTTATCACTATGATATTGTTGATGACCTCAAAAGAAATAAAATTGAATAAAACTTATTAGTTGTTTATTAGATATATGTTAAAATTAAATTTAAAACTTATTTCAATCTTATTTGTGTTTTTTTTAATTCAACCATGATATACTATAATTCATTTTAAGTATTAAATTGACTTGCATCATAGTAAGATTATACTTATTTTCTTAGTCTACGAAACTAGAAAACAAAATTGTTAAATTTTTTAATAAAAGTTATACTATATAGAAACAAATTTAAACTAATGAAATAAATAACACATCCATAAACTAAAATTTAATGAACATCCATAAAACAAATTAATAAAAATCCATAAACTGAAATAAAGAATGTATCAATAAATTATGTCTATGAAAATATATACAAATTACAAGTTTTACATGAACATCCATAAACTCAAATAATGTTCATGTACATCCATAAATATCCATGTATAAAAATATAAATAACTTGTACCACATGTGAATATACCCTATGAAATGGACCTACAAATATACAAACTATCCCACTAACTACAACCAATGTTCCTATGTGGGTTTTGTTGTGTGACATAATCATCTATCATCTAGTACTGCAATATAACACATTTCATCTAGTACTGCAATATAACACATTCAAATTTAAACTAATAATTATATCATTATTTGTAGATAATAAAAAATATGGAAATAAATTATTTTGAACCACATTTAACTACATATATTAGTTTATTAACCTCACTCAAGTCTAAATGCAAGTCATCTAGGATGGGGCTTTGATGAATCTGGGTTTGGTGTTCCCTTGCTTATGGCTCAAATATTGCGGCTTGCATTGATGGATCAACATCGTCAATTCCTATGTACCCAACATCCCAACCATGCGTCCACATAACTATGAAATCGACAACACTATCCATATGGGCCTATGTACAGAATGGGAAAGAGAAATTATAATTATTCTATGAATTAATTAGCATGAATGTAACTTAAAAAAAGAAAATGTTGAAATATTAGGAATTAAAATTTTACCTCAACTGTTGGCGCATGTGGTTGTACGTGAAAATGTGAAGTTCTGTTACACTTTTGACCTTTTTTGAGAATATATATATATATATATATATATATATATATATATATATATATATATATATATATTCTATTCTTCAACATTCTGCAAGCCAAAACAATTTTTCTATTTAGAATTTCATTTTGCGATAAAAATAAAAGTTGTCAGAAATTTTATTAGATTTCTATTACTTAATTTTTGGAAATTTTTTATACACATTTGATATCTCAACTTAGCGTTTCTTTGAGTGTGTGTTTTTTAACAACCAAAGGATTCATAAGAATTCATGTTAATACACACTAGTGTATTCTATGAAACTTTATGTTTTTGAAAAATAAAATGTGTTACAACAATGTAGACAGAGTCTACTTCGGTTTTGTTATATTAAAAAACCAACTCATGCATATCATAATTACTAGAATTTTTTGAACTGATCCAATATGAAAAAAACTGCATATTTTGAATATGTTTCGCGACCCATGAAATTTCTCAACATATAAGTTATAAACTAAAAATCTAAAAACCACCCATTACAGACGACAAACAAATGTAATGCACCATCATTTTTTCAATTTTTTTTACAGTGTATTTTGGAAGATACAAAATATTCATTTCACTGAATCATAATGACCTTGAAAAATTGTTTGCACCCGTTTTATTACAAAATTAATTAAAATTAGTAAATATTTATGAAATTCCATAAAAGTTATATTTCCTTAAAGTAGATTGAATTCTGAAAATGCTTGTCTTGGTTCTGACAGTTAATTCAGAATGTTTCATGGACTTTAATTAGGCCAAAGTTGAATGCATGTATTTAGAGTTTGGATCTGTGTAATTGTAGACGTGTGAGTTCGGCCGAACATTTACTTGAATTTCCGTCAGTCGGAAGATACAACGAAGCCCCTCCAAAAAAAGCATTTCACGGCAATATAAATTGACGTAAAAGCATTCATTATTTTCGCATAATTTCGTACATTTCTTCATTTTTTCTGATTTTGGAAAGCATTATTTTGGGTGTAAGGACTTTTCTTGGAGGTACATTCAAAGGACATTTTTGCAAATGATATTTTTGGGTTTAAGGAATTTTCATTGAGGTACATTCAAAGGACATTTCTTGGAGGTATGTGATACATTTTTTGGAGGTTTTCTAGGCTTCATTTTTTTTAAGGTATTTTTTTTTTAGAGGTTTTGAGATTAATTTTCATTGTTTTTTTTTAAGGGATTTTATTTTTAGAAGTTTTGGGTTTAATTTTCAGTTATTTTTTTTAAGTATTTTATTTTTAGAAGTCTTGGGCTTAATTTTCAAAGGACATTTTTTAGGATGTATTTTGTTTTTAGAGGTTTTTGGGCTTAATTTCCAAAAGACTTTTTTTGGTTTTAAGGTATTTTTCTTTTAGAAATTTTGGGCTCAATTTTCATTGATTTTAGAGGTTTTGGGCTTAATTTTCAAAATACAATTTTTTGGATGTATATTGTTTTGAGAGGTTTTTGGGCTTAAATTCCAAAAGACATTTTTTTGACTTAATTTCGAAAGGACTATTTTTAGGCTTAATATTCAAAGGACATTTTTTGGATGTATTTTTTAAAGTGATATTTTTTTAGAGGTTTTTTTGAAGCATTTTTTAAAGTGGCATTTTTTAAGAAGTTGGAATTAATTTTCAATGGACATTTGTTGGAGGTATTTTTTAAAGTGACATTTTTTTGGAGTACGTGTTTTGGGTTGAAGTAAATCTTTTATAATGGTCTTTGAAAATGAGTTTTTGTCTAACTTTTTAAATGAATTTTTTTTGCAGGACTTGGAAGGAAATATTTTGAGTTTCGTTTCATTTTTATAAGACATTTTTTTCTCAAATTTTTTAAAGTGAGTGTTTTGGATTGAAGTATGTATTTTTTGCAAAATTTTTAAAATGAGTTTTTTTTTTTAAATTAAATATTTTGTGATTTTTTTTTTAATTTAGTTTTTGTCTAAATTTTTGAAATTCATACTCTAGTATCAAGGGAAATCGAAGGAATTGCGTGAGAAATTTGATCGAACAAGAGACCTTGAGGAATGTAGATGACATGGGAGAGAATCTCACAAAAGAAAGAGAGAAGCACTCTCAAATATTGAAATGGAAAATAAACTTCAACTAGAAGTTGAAGCAAGTATGTAAACGTAAATATTATGAATTTGATATTTAAAATTTTCCTAGTGTAAGATGTCTTCAAGCTTAATTTTTATTTGATGAACTAATTTGAAAAATATTTTGAAATGTAAATAGAGAGAGATATTCCTCAAAACACTGATGATGAGATATAAAATTTTGAAAGAGAAAGTGAAAGAGATAGTGAACCAATGACTAAAGATGGTGAAAATGTTGAAACAAATTCAGGTGAAGAAATTGAATCACAAGGTATATATATATATATATATATATATATATATATATATATATATATATATATATATATATATATATATATATATCTGTGTGTCTGTGTTGAACACATGCACATATTATTGAAATTATACAGATTTATTAATTTAGTTATTTATTGAATATGTAAACTTATTATGTACTATTCATTAAAATATGTACAATTGAAATCAATGTCAATGATGAGATGTTAGAAAATGTTGACACTCACACATATGGAGATAAAAGAGCTGACCATGTTATACGATATCAAGTTAAACACATTTTTGATACATACTTCATAAAGGAAAATGTGATACAAAATATAAATAGTGCTATAAATTCAATTAGAAGATCTAGAAAGAAAATGTTTCAGTTCTACGTAGAGAAATACATATGGTAGTGGTTTCATCAAGTACTAAAGAGAATCACTTGGTAAAATCTATGGCATGAGCATTAGGAGCCTCAAGAAAAACTTTGCATAAACATCGGAAATTTTGGTTGCAAATATATGTAAATGATGAACTCACTTTTTGGAGAGCTATTTGTAGGAAACCATACAAAGATAGACTTGGAGAAAATGTTAGAAAAACAATATATGAATATTGGAAGAAAAAGTCACATGTTTTTCCAAATGCAAGGGATGTGATGCGAAGAAGAATAATACGAAATCAATACAAAGAAAATGAAAAACATTTCTTGGAAACCACTTAGATAGAGTTGTTCAACAAGTTCAAAGAAGGGAATCATGAAATTCATGTCTCAACCGATGCTTTCGTTTAACAAAAACAATGGTATGTAAAACCTATCACCGTATGCGACACTTGTTGTTGTCGTTATCATGTGGAATTTTAGTTATATTATGACACATTCCTTAATTTCGGTATAAAATTTGGGAAAGATTCACCTCCTCCTTCCACTATTCGAGATTTCATATCTCAAATTCAACGTGAAAGAGAAAGGGATGAATTATTTTACGAAAATAAATGTGTTGGTGGTAAAAAATGCGATGATTATGGAAATTTGACTAAATTTCAAAACAAATATCATACTGATATAAATGATCAATCATTTTCCAACATGAAAGTGAAATGCAAGAGATATGAATATATCCATAGATCGATTCAAGGTTCAAATAGTGCTGAAAGAATTGAATTACAAGAAGAAGAAATGTTTGTGGTAGATTTTTGAGAAATTTTGAGGCAAAAATTTATAAATACACCATGAATTCCCATAGATCTCGATGGCAAGACTTGAAATTGAAAAAATCCCGTGAAGTTTTTCCACCATGAACCATTTTTTCTGTAATTGATTTTGCAGAAAGCTACACATTTGTTCCGCAAAAAGAAATTTAGAGTGAATACTATCATTCTGACCTAGTCTCCATGCTCATCCATATTCTATAAAGACATTTTGAACAAAACATCTATCAAATAGAAAGCACCAATGAAAATCGACATGTTATTAAATAATATCACTTTTATATCAGTGTCGATCATACACATGATACATATTTTGTACAACACTGTTTTGGAAAGTTTTACGACTCCTTGAAAAGTTGTGGAATAAAATTCAATGAACATTAGATATGGTCAGATGGATTCGAATATCAATTTAAATCTTTACGATCATTATTTTGGTTGTGTTTTCTTCATAATAAAACCTACATTAAACATTGTTGAAATTTCTTTGGGACTGGCCATGGAAAATGACAACATGACGGTGCAGGGGCATGTATAAAACGCGCACTTCGAAGATATCAAATGAACCCCTCTGCAAACGGACTTGAGGACACTAAAGAAGTTTTTCAATGGTGCATCGTTGCTCTAAGCCATGAGACTAACCGATCAAGGGAAGTGTGAAGGTACATTCAATTTAATTTTTATTAGATATCCAATTTTAAACAGTGTACATTTATCACAATGATTATCTTTAATGGTATTTTGATATTATATTTACATTCTTCTTTGAATTTTCCATATATAGGTTTTTTTGGCATATTGGGATCAAAGATGTAGATAGATCAATTAGAAATGACGTTGAAACAATAAAAGGGACTCGAAATTTGCATTCAATTAAAAAAAAGTTGTCCACAAATGTGTTTGCATTGGATAAAAGAAAATATAATTGTTTTTGTCATGTTTGTGTAGACAACACAGAATCCAATGACGTTTTTTAAAACAAAATGTATTTAAAAGATTGGAAACATACAGAGCTAAAAACAAAGGGGAAAATGTCTGTTGCAATGTTTGAAGAAATGTAATTAGAGGAGACTACAACATCATCTGATGGTGATCGAGTTTCTGATCTTGTTAGAGAAGGTAAAGTTTGAATTTCTTTTAAATGATAGACATCTAGAAATAAATACTAAAATTATTTTAAAGTTAATTTTTCATGTTAATTATGATCTAAATTTAAATACATAATTTTTTTAAGTGTGTTTTATTGTGCAAGAGATATTTTTTCTATAATTGCACCTACTGAAAACAATGAAAATGTGAAGTATTATTCGGTGCGTTGAACTGAACGAAAGATGAAATTATTAGAAACTATAATGATCACGAGTTTCCATATGACAGAGGATCTATTATACTGAAAGGTTATTTTTTCAGAAAAACTAATCAAAGAGGGGATTTTGTTTACTTTGAATACTATGAACTTGCTGTCATAAGTTGTCAATATAGTCACTTGGTGTGTGCAGCACGCATAAAGTTGATAGAGTTTCAATCAAAGAAAAAAACGAAAATCAGGAAATGGAAAATGCAAAAATCAAAGCATGAACGGATCATTAAATATGGTATTCCATTGGAATTTTTTTGATTGAACTGCCCAACAATTTCTTCTCTTTGGATTCATGTTTTAGAACTTCTACAACTCAACTAAAAATTTGAGCTTCCTTGTTATGATATCTATGCAAGTGTTTGCACATGTACATTGTTTTAGAACATGCACACTAGTATCAACTGAAGGTAGCTTTTCTATTCATGCATTGATGAAAAATGTTACATGTATTGGATATGTGTGTGTGTGTGTGTGTGTGTGTGTGTTCTAGAATGAAATTCACTGAAAGTAGATTTTCTATGTGCATTGATGAAAAATGTTGCAATTACTGGATATATATGTTCTAGAACTATTGGATATATATATATGTGTGTGTGTGTGTGTGTGTGTGTGTGTTCTAGAATGCAATTAAAACTGAAAGTAGCTTTTCTATGTGCATTAATGAAAAATGTTGCAAGTACTAGATATATATGTTCTAGAATGCAATTAACTGAAAGTAGTTTTTCTATGTGCATTGATGAAAAATGTTGCATGTACTGGATATATACATGTTCTAGGGAATTAACTGAAAGTATATTTTCTATGTGCATTGATGAAAAAGGTTGCACGTACTAGATATATATGTTGTAGAATGAAATTAACTGAAATTAGATTTTATATACATGCAATGATGAAAAATTTTGCACGTACTGGATATATATACATTATAGAATGCATTTTCGAAATTTTATGATTATTTGACAAATCTAACAAGACCTAGAATCTTATGACTTTCTTTAGATATATATATATATAGATAGATTTTGTGCTTCAATCGTTTTAACATATATATTCAAACATGTGTAAATTAATTTCTACATGCACATATATTCATGTGAATTTTTTTATGCTTCAAAAACAACAACTTGAATTAAAAAAAAAAAAAACGTAATATCATAATCACATGCCAAATGTAGTTCAACAATCCAAAACTTGAGTTTTAAAAACAAAAACATTATATCACAACATTACTTCACATGCCATGTCAATTGTAGTTCAACTATCCAATAAAACCAAACATTATATCACATGGCAAATGTAGTTCAACCATCCAAAACTTACGTTTTAAAAACAAAACATTAATATAGATCACAACATTACTTCACATGCCAAATGTAGTGCAACCATCCAAAACTTAAGTTTTAAAAACAAAAAAAAATATAACACAACATTACTTCAGATGCCAAATGTAGTTCAACCATCCAAAACTTGAGTTTTAAAAACAAAAACATTATATCACAATGTTACTTTACATGAAAATTGTAGTTCAACTATCCAATAAAAACAAAACATTATATCACATGAAAAATGTAGTTCAACCATCCAAAACTTATGTTTTAAAAACAAAACATTAATATATATCACAACATTACTTCACATGCCAAATGTAGTTCAACCATCCAAAATTTAAGTTAAAAAAAAAAAAAAAATTATAACAGAACATTACTTCACATGCCAAATGTAGTTCAACCATCCAAAACATAAGGTTTTAAAACGAAACAAATTATAACAGAACATTACTTCACATGCCAAATGTAGTTCAACCATCCAATAAAAGCAAAACATTATATCACATGCCAAATGTAGTTCAACCATCCAAAACTTAAGTTTTAAAAACAAAACAAATTATAACACAACACATCACATGCCAAATGTAGTTCAACCATCCAAAACTTAAGTTTTAAATTAAAAAAAAAAATTATGACACAACATTACTTTGCATGCCAAATGTAGTTCAACCATCCAAAACTTGAGTTTGAAAAACAAAAACATTATAACACAACATTACTTCACATGCCAATTGTAGTTCAACTATCCAATAAAAACAAAACATTATATCACATGCCAAATTTAGTTCAACCATCCAAAACTTAAGTTTTAAAAACAAAACATTATAGATCAAAACATTACTTCAAATGCCAAATGTAGTTCAACCATCCAAAACTTGAGTTTTAAAAACAAAACATTATAGATCATAAGTATCAAGTAACATTACTTCACATGCCAATTGTAGTTCAACCATTCAAAACTTATGTTTTAAAAACAAAACAAATTATAACACTTGGCATTACTTCACATCACATGCCAAATGTAGTTCAACCATCCAAAACTTGAATTTTAAAAATAAAACAAATTATATAACACTGTAACATTACTTCACATGTACCAAATGTAGTTCACATAAAATAGGTCCAGAAATTGTAGATCTCACAAGTATCAAGTATCAAGTTATATATAAAAACATTATATATCACATTCACATGTACTAAATGTAGTTCACATAAAATATGTCCAAAATTTGTAGATCTCACACATATCAAGTATCAAGTTATATATGACTACATCTAGATAAGACTATATATAAAAAAGTAAATTTAAGACTAAATCTATTGAAAATATAATGTTGCACATGTGCATGTGCATCATCCATCAAATACAGATGGATGTAGTATCTCTCCCAGCAAAGTCACAATCCTCGAGCTATCCTACGAAGCATGGGGAACCTGTACACAATGTGTACAAACATTAAAATTTAATGTTTTAAAATTGATTGAGAATATATAGAACTTCATGTAAAAAACAAAATGTAAAAAAAATCATGCAATACCTCATGAGGTTCCCTCTCTATTTGTTGCTTGTCTACTAAAACTTCCCCCATAGGAACATCTTCAACAGTAAACTGTACAATACACACACACATATATATTAAAAATTTTCAAATGATCAATAATATTAAAAAAAAAGTTAGACAACTTGTTCAAATGGTCGAAATGGTGTGGATGTTCCTATCTCCATCGCTAGAGTCCGTGGAGAAAAGAAATACTCTATAGGAACCTAAAATTCAAAAAAATTAAAAGTATAAAATAACTCGAGGTCAAGATCTCAATTTATAATACAAATTTTAAACTTTAATTTATAAATCATAACTTAAAAAAATATATTTAAGTGAAAAATTGAATACATCTGCTGGTGGATTTGGCACATCTCCTAAGAGAGACTCCAAAAGAAAATATCCAAAAACCTAAAATACAAAAAAATTAAAATAACTCAAAATCTCTAGATCTCAATTTATAATAAAACTTTTAAACTTCAATTTATAACTTATAACTTAAAAACACACACACACATATATATTTAAGTGAAAAATTGAATACTTATACTAGTGGATTTGGCACATCTCCTAAGAGTGGCTCAAAAAGAAAATATCCAAAAACCTAAAATTCAAAAAATTTAAAATAACTCAAGATCTAGATATATCTGATTTTTTAATGGAACTTTTTGAGGTGGAATATATAACTTAAAAACATAAATTTTAAAAGTGAAAAATTGTCCATACTTGTGATTGTGGATTTGGCACATCTCCTAAGGAAGTAGATGGTACATCTCCCAAGGAAGAAGAAGGTACTGCCATCCCAAAAACATCAGATGGAGTCGGAATTTGTTAAATTTGTTTATTATATATATTTATATGTACATGTGTGCACAATTATTCATTTTAAAAATATCTCATCATGTTTCGATATATATAATAATATATGAAAAATAATTGTACATCGTCATGTTCACTTAAAAAGCAATAACATTTTCCAACATAGCTTGATGGGGAGAACCATATTGATTGTATGGTTGATGATGAGACCCATCTTGATTGTTTGAAATGGAGGCTCCAACCATGGTATTAACATTTTCTTCATTCATCAAGCGTGAAAACTGCAAATGGTGTTCACATATAATGATACATTTTTGTTAGATTAATTTATACAAATAAATATATGTATATATGTATTTATTACAAATTGTACATGTGTTAAAATAAGTGAACCCTAACCATTAACACATATCGTTCCCATGCCCTATTCCTCATGAAAATTAGGTCCTGCCAACCATTGTAACAATTCTTTGCATATGTTTTGAGATGTTCAACACTCATGTTGTCAATCTCTTCATCTGTATAATACAAAAAATTAGTGTGTGCATTATCACATTCTCTTTTTCGATTCAGACAAACATCGACTCCACCCAATCCATCGTGAACATTGTCAATGATGGCATCCCTTGCTTCTCCACTAATTTGAGAAGTGGCTTCCATCTTTAACCGCAAAGTTTCGACATGAAAAGGTAGACTAACCAATGGTGGCTCAGGGCGAGGAAAATCAACATCACACCTAGCACCCCTACCATCACACAATCGATCTTTCCCAGGACCAAAATATTTAGAGGGAAGGTCATTGTAATTGGGTTTCATTTGCGAAAATAATTCTGCATAATTTTTTTTTTTTAAATAAAGCGGAACGTCGTCATTCCATGGGAGTCTTCCATAGGCCGCAAGGTGTCTATCATACAAATAGTGAGCTATATGAGGGTGCTTGAAATATTTCACCTTCAACATCTTTCTTTTTGTCCCTTCTTTCAAATTAAACATAGAATTGGCCATTTATGTTGTAACTCTTTGTTTAAAAACCTCCCATTTATCAGGACCCATCACTATTTCCTTTATTTTTTCTCATGACTTCTACAAAAGTATCAGTGGTTGGCCCAAGCTTTCGATACACATCTACTAGTTCTCCTAAAAAGTGTGTAACTATTTCCAAGCTTTGTCAACTCTCATTAGGTAGAGTCAAAGCCATGAGATCTCTCTTCAATTTTGCATGAAGATGTTGACAACTTTCTAAGGTGCATTGTTGCATGTTTGTTTCCCAAGGTATATCTGAATGTTGGTTGGATAAGCCATGGTTGATGGAAAACCTTCTTCTTGAATGACACGTTCTACCCTATACCTTTTTTTAGCAACATTTGGAGCAAAATTTTCAGCCTCTACATCAATATATAAAATTTTGTATATTAAAAAAGGACATGTAAACAAATTTGTAAAAATTGAATGAAAACAAATATTCAAATTGATGGCCACGTCAATGTGGTTCGCTAGCATCTTGCACACCTTGAGACTATTGAGAACCAAAACAACCCTGTTGAGAACCAACACGACCATCGATTGGTTGAGAACCAACATGACCATCTATTGATTGGCCTCTTGGGGAATACATATCACCACCTTCACACAATCTGCCAGCACTTATTGATGGCCCTCTAAGGGAATCTAAATGACCACCAACCTCACGAGACGAGAGAGAAGCTTCATAAACAAATATGAATTTATAATCAATTCAAAATTACATTCATACATAATAATACATGTACATATTCATTTATTAAATCACATGAACCATATCAGGATTGTGTGAACCATGGGCATGCTCCATTGATGGAGTAGACACCCTTCTCCTCTTAGCTCCTAAAGAATAAAAAATGAAACTTATTAACAACTAATTTAATTCACAAAATTGATAAAAAAACAATTCCATATGTACACACATGTATGTATATGTATGGAGATTTAAGATTATATTTAAATAACATGAACATCCCTCGATCCCTGATCCTCCTCTCTCATAGAGATATGGGATTATGTTGATCTTATTTTTTAATCCTCCATGATATATATATATACAATGGAAATTTACAATTATTTTTTTAAATTACTATTTAAAATAAATCCAAAATAAATTTCAGAAAATTAATGTAATATCGTGTACACAAATTATGTAAAACAAAACTTTCAATGTAGTAGTTGATGTGTGAAACTCAATTTAAGCAAAAAACTTATAAAAATGTTAAGTTCACCAAATTGCACTTTACATGGTGGGATCACACTTGGTATAAAACTAAGAAAAGCACATGTTCATTAAAAAAGAAGCGTGAAACTCCATTTAAACAAAAAATTGTTGAAGTCCTATTTTAATTTTATAAAAATGTGAATTTCACCACTTGTTGCAAATGTGAAGTTCACCAAGTTGCACTTTACATGGTGTGGTGGGAGAAAACTTGGTATATAATTGAAAAAAAACACTTGTTCGTCAAAAAATACGTATTTATAAGTACAAAACACACACATATCAAAGACATGTTACAATGTCCATCGATAAATTTTGAACGAGAGCATCTCAACTCTAATTCATCTCTGAGAGATGAATCTTGAATTTTTGAAGAAGAGCGTCTCAAAACTAATTCATCTTTGAGAGATGAATCTTGAATTTTTGAGGAAGAGCGTCTCAAAACTAATTCATCTTTGAGAGATGAATCTTGAATTTTTGAAGAGGAGCGTCTCAAAACTAATTCATCTTTGAGAGATGAATCTTGAATTTTTGAAAAAGAGCATCTCAAAACTAATCATCTTTGAGAGATAAATCTTGCATTGGCATCACCCCATATAATTATAACTAATCTATTAATTCATCTTTGATAGATGAATCTTGAATTGGAATTTCCGCACGCAATAGATCAGCAGATATCTTATTCACATTTGTACGATGCCTTATACTAAAAAATTGAAATTGGCTAACAATATTTTTTGCTATTCCATGCAGTTCTTTTAGCCTCTCCTTCTTAGCATGGTACATGCCATTCATCTGGTTGCACACAAGTTCAGAATTGGTGAAAACTACAGTTCCATTTGATCCATACTCTATAGTTGTTCCCAAGCCTTCTATCAATGCAATATAATATGCCTCGTTGTTTGTTATTCTTACCGGTATATTGATTTTCCTTTGGACAACTTTGCTAGTCGCAATATTGGAAAGCACATATGTAATCACTACTTTCCCTCGATTGGGATAGCAAGAAACATCTATGCATAATTTCCATTTTTCAACCATATTTAGAGGGTTTTTTTATCCCTGAAAAAAAAAATTCAATAAAAATATATTAAATTGACATTTATTTCAAATGCATGGGAGAAATGACACAAGTACATGATATAAATGACATGTGCATGGTTTATCTTAAAGTTTGACATAAATTTTATGGTAGAATTGACATCTAGAAATGAGTTGCGTTAAAGATTGCATTGCCTAGAGTTTAAGGGAGATTTATGATACATATACATGGTTCATGCATAGTTTTCATGAAAGTTTGCCTTAAAATTTATTGTAGAAATCATATCTAGAAATAACATGCCTTAAGAAAGGATGAGATCCAGAGGCTACCTGTCCCTTTACATGCCTTAAGAAAGGATTAGATCCAGAGGCTACCTAGCCCTTTACAAACTACTTTATAACTTGTAGAAGTTAAGACTCAACCAAAAAACTAAAATACTATGGAAGTTTAACCACTTTAGGTTTAGTTTTTAGGCCTTAAAGTTTTCCTTGAATTAATGGGGGAAAGCCTTGAGTTTGGGGGATACTATCATATAAGAGTTCAGCCACTTTAGGTTCAGTTTTTAGGCCTTAAAGTATGCCCTGAATTAATGGGAGAAAGCCTCTAGTTTGTGGGAAAAATGACATTTACATGGTTTGCAAAATTATTTTATGCACTTACTAAAACAACTAGTTGTCATGGTTGATGAAGTTATGTCAAAAGTCACACCTTTATGAGTTTGTGGGAGAAATGAAATATAAATGACACATGCCTTAAATTTTCCCTAAAAGTTTATGGGAGAAGGGAGAAATGACACATGCACAAGGTTTTCCTTAGAGTGGTAGTGGTTTATGGATATTAAAATGAAGAACTTCTATTTATGTTCCAGAGATTGACTGTAGGGGCATTTACTTGATATGTCACCTTTGAGAAAACATGAGATCCAGAGGCTACCTATCCCTTTACAGACTCTGCCTTAAGAAATTGTAGAAGTTAACACTCAACAAACAGACTAAAATCTTATGGAAGTTCAAAATCCTATGATAGTTAAACCACTTTAGGTTCAATTTTTAGGCCTTAAAGTTTGCCTTGAATTAATGAGAGAAAGCCTTTAGCTTGTGAGAGAAATGACATTTACATGGTTTTCAAAATTATTTTATGCACTTACTAAAAACATGCTTTAAAGTTAATGGGAGAAATCCAACAT
This sequence comes from Pinus albicaulis, assembly GCA_034641835.2. Classification (NCBI taxonomy): domain Eukaryota; kingdom Viridiplantae; phylum Streptophyta; class Pinopsida; order Pinales; family Pinaceae; genus Pinus; species Pinus albicaulis. The sequence continues at coordinate 22,339,102 of CM076574.1, read as the reverse complement.
GACACATGCTTTAAAAACTTTGCCTAAGAATTTATGGGAGAAATGACACATGTATGGGAGAAATGACACATGTACATAGTTTTTCTTTAAGTGGTTGTGGTTTATGGATATTAAAATGAATAACTTCTATTTAGAATTGTTCTAGAGATTGACTGTAGGGGCATTTACTAGATATGTCACCTTTCAGAAAAGATGAGATCCAGAGCCCACCTGGACCTTTACAGTCTCTGCCTTTAGAACTTATAGAAGTTAACACTATGTAGCCCTTTAAAGACTCTGCCTATAGAACCTTGTAGAAATTAACACTCAACGGACTGACTAAAATCCTATGGAAGTTCAGCCACTTTACGTTCAGTTTTTAGGCTTTAAAGTTTTCCTTTAATTAATGGGAGAAAGCCTTTAGTTTTAGAGTAACCTTATAAAATGCTTTAATTTGAAGATAGTACTATACCTACAAAACAATGGAATTGAAGACTATGATTATATATTAGAGTTCTGTTATGAAAAAATAGTTATGTCCTTAATAAGAAGCATGATTTAGCACTTATCAAATTCTTTAATAATTTATAATAATGTCATTTTTGGCTTATACTATCATTCATCCTTGATATGTACAAGAATTTTACAACTTCAACATCAACCTACACTATCACCATAAATTAGTTATGTCCTTAATAAGAAGTATGATTGAGCACTTATCAAATTGTTTAATAATTTATAATAATTGATATGTACACGTATTTTACAACTTTAACATCAACCTGCACTATCATGATATCACTATAGCCATCTTAATATAGATCATTTATATCCATTACATCATAGAACACTCCACTTTTAACATTTTAAAATAATAAAGCAACATTTAAGGTGTTAATTTAAGTACATTAATACAATCCCCTTTTAACATTTTAAAAGAATAAAGCAACATGGAGGGTGTAAATTTAGGTACATTAATAAATACAACCATGTCCATCTAGATTATTAAGATCCATTACATCATATTTAACACAATATAGATTATTTATATCCATTACATCCTAAAACACTCCAGTTTTAACATTTTAAAAGAATAAAGCGACATGGAAGGTGTTAATTTAGGTTCATTAATAAAATACAGCCATGTCATTCTAGATTATTAAGATCTGTTACATCATAAAACACTCCACTTTTAACATTTTACATTTTACTCACCTTGAGTTTGGGGGATACTATCCTATGGAAGTTCAATATAGCCATGTCAATCTAGATTATTAAGATCCATTACATCATAAAACACTCCACTTTTAACGTATTACATTTTACTCCATTTGAGTTTGGGGGATCCTATCCTATCGAAGTTAAGCTACTTTCAATTTTTATGCCTCAAATTTTACCTTGAATTAATGGGAGAAAGCCAATGACACATTCTTTAAAGTTTGACTTAACAGTTTATGGGAGAAATGACATATGTACATGATTTTCCTTAAAGTGGTTGTGGTTTATGGATATTGAAATGAAGAACTTATATTTAGATCTATTCCAGAGATTGACTGTAGGGAAATTTACTGGATATGTCACTTTTCATAAAAGATGAGATCCAGAGGCTACCTGGCCCTTTACAAACTCTTCTTGTAGAACTTGTAGAAGTTAACACTACATGTCCCAATTATACCCTATGAAGTGTGTAGAGGACCCGTGGAATCACTCACACTACTTTACGTAGACATAAGGGTGTATAAGAGTGTACTAAGTTCGAAAATATGGTCATTGGATATATTTCCCGAGAGCCCAAATGTACTCATTAAGTATATGTGGGGTTTATATAACCATCTACAAAAACAAGTGATTCTTTCCAAGTCAAGGACAATGTATGAGCCATGTGTATACACACATTATCTAGAAACCATAGGCAAAAATAAAGGGTACTTAAGTGGTTTGAAGAAAAAATAGCACCAAGAAGCTTTGAAGGAGGGGAATATGAACTTGAAATGGGGGAAGGATAAGAATAAAATAGCCACTACACATCCATGCAATGGTAGTAGAAATAATTCTAACCATTGCCACATTGATGGTCAAATTAAGGAAAATTATTTGATGTTTGGTATGTGTTATATTCTTTATGTGAATACCCCCATGCACTATATATTTTTCTAAGCATAGTGGTGGGAATAAAATGGGAGGAAAGGACCCCCACTTTAGGGTTTCATAGAGATGAAAAATCCCCTACACACTGGTGTTCAAGGGTAGTGCCCCCAAAAAACGTTTTTGGGAAAACAAAATTCTCCCTTTATGATGGTTTTCATCACATGGTTTTTTTCTTTAGAATTTTTCTATTACATGGTAGTTTACCCCATGTTTCTACAGTTTTAGTTAAAGAACTAAAGTTTTATCTGATTTAAGGTAACGGATTCGTACTTTATAATTTTCATGGGACATATACATATATAGATACATACATATGTGTGTGTTTGTGTCTGGTGGTCTAAAAATTAATATACTAATAAAAAAATGATCTTCCCATTTTGGGTTTCTCGAGTAAATTATATGTTAATGCATGTGTTTTACATTGAATATTTTTCATTTTATTAACAATCTATTTGAAACAATTAACTATATAAGGTTAAAACCTGTGTTTTGTATCAAATTATTTTTGGTTTCAATGGGAAACTTTTATGGCTAATGTGTTTTACTCGAAATTTGATAGACCCCATTAAAATGGGAGATATATCGAAATAAAATAGTTGAGTAGTTTAAAGATATAGATGCATAAATTCAATGAGCATAGTTTTGAGATATATAAGTCCAAAATGGAATATTTTTTGGTGAACAAATTGTTGGAAATATGATGCAGAGTGTTGTCCTTGATGGCAACCCACTAAATGAAGACGAAGACATGCGACTATTGACATGTGTTGTCCTTGATGGAAAACCACCTGATGAAGTTATTCTTGACTTGAAGGACTTGGTAAATGATGTAATTCTGATATGATATGATGTTTGTTGACAATATGATGCTGAGTGTTGTCCTTGAATGACAACCCTCTTGATGAAGAGGATGGAAACTTACTTGATGAAGTTGTGCTTGATAGAATATGGGTTGATGAACTAAATCTGATGTATCTACAGTATTTACAGAAATCTATGAAGAAAGGAGTTCAGAATGTACTCAAAAAGAGTATGTCTCTTTGTATACGCGGATCGGCCTAGGGGAAGTCGCGTATGCACGCGGAAAGGAACGTTCCAAGTCGCGTATGGGCTAAAGCGCTCTAAAAGTGCAAAACCAGGGGTAACCACCATGGTATTGACCCTGTGTGTTAGGTGGCCAGTCCGCGTAATTTTGACCCCGTCCCGGAGTAGTTTTTAGGCTCATGGTATTTTGGCCACATGGTGACAGAAAAAAGGGCTCATGGTATTGAAAAAGGATAAACCTATATAAGGAGAAAAGTTACGACTTGTGCAAAAGTGCGAGAGGGGCAAGATATACGAGAGCTTGAATGAATACTTCTCTCTGAAGTAGATATGAATGGAAAGGAGGTTGCAGCAAGATAAATACGAATGTCGCAGTGCTGGACGGAGGATCTGAATACGGGACGCTTGTATCACCACGGACACGCTTGTGGAAGGAGCCTAGATACGTGATGAGCGAACATCTGCGCAAGCGAGCATCTGTACGGGCGGGGTAAATATGTGTTGAACATACGTACGGTAAATGTGTTTGTACGCGGTTTCGGGGGTCTGTCCGCTGTCGCCGTGGAGGAGCGAGCGCGCGCGCGGATGTACGAAGTAAGCGCGTGTGCGCAATAAATATCTATTTGAGGTATCTGTTGGTTTGTGGACGCACGTATATATCTGTGACATACGATGAAAGTAAGAAACGTATACAAACAAGTTCTTTGAAGCAAAGTATGAAATATCTGATACATTTCTCTTCATGTTTAACTACTCTGATATTGTGTTGATGAATATCTGTTAGTGATATATGTTTGTGGCAAGAATTGAATGAGTCCGGTTGAAAATATGATGAAATGTGGCCTGCAAGTTGTGTTCTATTGAAGTTGTTGGATCCAGTGTGAAAATTGATGAAACGTGGTCCATAGAGGTGCTGAGGGTTGTAGCCTTCGGTCAGGGGGTCGTAGCTCCCTTCCAGGTGAGGCTGGTAAACGAGATCAGGGGGTCGTAGCTCCCTTCCAGGAGAGGCTGGTAAACGAGCGCAGGTGGGTGCCTGCGTGCTGGTAGGAGTCTGCACCAGCACATATGTTGTAAGATGTTTTCTCTATAATAAAATATTGAAGGCTGAGCAACTGCAGCGGTAGTTTTCTCCCGACTTGGGTTTCCACCTAAAAATCCTGGTGTTCATGTGTGATGCTTTGTGTGATGGTTTATTCTGTTCTTACTGCACATGTTTACTGTTTAGAGAACATCTAATAAATGAATGATGGAATGACACAAGTGAAGAACTAATGGCATAATTAGATCTCTGTGTATACGCGAGTTTTATGAAGGATATCTGCGTGTATACGCTAGTTGGCTTCAGCAAAGTAGCGTATGGGTTTTTAAGGAATGAAAAAGTAAAAAGTTTTGAATATACTGTAAATACTGATTCACCCCCCCCCCTCTCAGTATTTTTCCCAACAATTGGTATCGGAGCAGGTTCTTCTGCAGAAGCTTGATCGCTTGAAGGAGATCCGTCGCAATGGGAAGTCAAGAAGGAGTGATGTCTATAAAGCCACCTCTATTCAATGGAAGCAATCTGATATTCTGGAAGGTACGAACAAAGGCATATCTGCAAAGTCTTGGTGCAGATGTATGGGCAATCGTGGAAGAAGGTTATCAATACCCGGCAAGTATTCCTACTGATGCAGCAGAAAGGAAGAAGTATGAAATCAATGCCAAAGCGGTGAATGTCTTATTAGGAAGCATGTCTGAACCAGAATTTGCTAAGGTGATGCAGCTAAATTCAGCAAAAGAAATATGGGACAAAATCATTCTAAGCTATGAAGGAGACACAAAGGTAAAAAGTGCAAAACTCCAAACTCTTAGAATTGAATATGAAAATTTGAAGATGCATAGTGATGAAAGTGTTGCCAGTTTCTTTCTTCGTATAGATGATATTGTAAATCGGATGAGAAATTTGGGTGAAACCATGGCTGATACTACTCTGGTAGAAAAGGTCTTAAGATCTTTGACTTCAAAATTTGACTCTAAAGTTTCAGCTGTTGAAGAAAGGCAAGATCTGCAATCGCTTACTATTGTTCAATTACATGGTACTCTGACTGCTTTTGAAATGAGACAAGGAGGTCCTTCTCAAATAAGAGAAGCTGCTTTTAAGGCATCTACAAAAGGAAAGGAAAAGGAAGTTGTTAAAGAATCCAGCTATATATCCGATGAAGAAGAAGCGAATTTCGTGAGAAAGCTCCAACTAGGTACTGGAAGATTCAAAGGTAAACTTCCCTTCAAATGTTTTGAGTGTGGAAAAGTTGGTCACTATGCTGCTAAATGTCCTTATAGAGAAAAACATGGTAAAGGGAAACAATTTGAAAAGAGAAAGATTTATTATGCAAAAGAAGATGATGATGAAGTATCCAGTGAAGATGAAGAAGATTCTGACCAAGATCTGAAAGTGCTCATGGCTAAGAAGCAAAAGAATAAGGCTACTCGAAACAAGAAGATACCACAGAAATCATGTATAGCAAAAATTGAAGAAGATGAACCAGGTATTAATCATTTTTCTTGTCTCTTACTTAACTGCATGTGCAAAGATTATGATAGTGAAAGTGACAGTATGGATCCAGAAGTTTCTGACGAAGCTCTACAAATACTTATGGCAAAGAAGGAAAAGAAGAAGGCCACCTGTAATAACAATAGTGAAGATAGAGAAAGTAAAGTTGTGAATCTACAAGAAGCTCTCAAGGCTAAAGTTGAAGAACTACAAAGTTCAACTAATAAACAAGAAACTATCTACAAAGAGATGACCTCTCAAATGAAAGATCAAATAGAAATGTTGAATGGACAGGTGGACAAGTATCAAAGGTTTCATACTTATGCATCCAATCGAATTAAAGAACTAGAAGCAGATCTTGGAAAATCAAGCAAGAAGAATGAAGGACTTGAAGCTGCAATCATCTCTCTACAAGCAGATTTAGAAGCATCAAACAAGAAGAATGAAGAACCTCTGTCATTTGAAAAGGAAGGCCTTGAAGCAGAAATCATCTCTCTCAAAGAAGATCTGGAAAAATCAAATAAGAAGAATGAAAAGCTGCAACAAACATGTGAAAGAAACGAAGATTGGTTGAAAGAAGAGATTCTAAATCTGAAGGATCAAGTTGAAGATGGAAGAAGAAAAGAAGAAAGCATGACAAAGCAATGTCAAGACTTGGAGGTTGAGGTAAACATTCTCAAAGGTAAATTAGAAGAAAAGGTTAAACTTTTGAGGTTTCATGATAGTACTAATACTTTGGACAATATTCTGAGTAATCAAAGGTCTCCTGCTATCAAACTTGGTCTTGGTTTCCATGAAACTGTTAAAGGAGAATCTAGCTCACAAGGAAGTGCTAAAAATTCAGAGGATGTCAATGCAAAACCTGAAGTGTGGAAAGAGACAAAAGGTCAACCAACAATGATGAAATCTCAAAGGAAATCAGTCAATAAAGTTGAATGCTTTAAATGTCATAATCATGGGCATGTTGCAGCAAATTGCAGGAGCAGATCATTTCAGCCTCAATCAAACAGTTCCTACATAGAAAGGTACTCTGGTTTCTTCAAGGGATATTGTTTTTCATGTAACAAGTATGGACATAAAGAAGCTGATTGTAAAAGGAGGAAGAATAGAAATACTCATTATGATTCTTATGTTTATTTCTCTGGCCACATGAGATGTTATGTTTGTAATAAGTATGGACATGTAGAAAAAGAATGCAGGATGAACAGATCTGGGAAAGTGGACAATTTTCAGCACACTGTTGGAAAGCTCAAGCAAATTTGGAAAAAGAAGGAGGATCGATCAGAAACGTAGGGAATTCAGACCCTACTGCAGTCATCCACTTCTGGAAGCTTACTTCTCTGATTGACTGCAGGAATGATGTGGGATACATTATGAGATTTAGTAATGTATCGTCACAAGGGGAGCAATGCATGATGACTCTCATGGTTGATTTGATTATTCTGGTTATATGTATTTCTAACAGAACATCTAATATGACGAAGACAGGTACAGGAAGGAAAAGTCCAGGGGGAGATAAAGGAATGTGAAAAATTTCTCTGTTTCACTTTCCATACGCGGGTTATATTCACAAAAGCCGCGTATACACGCGAGTTTCATTAGACACAGTCGCGTATGCATTGATGATGAGAGAATTTATCTGATAGCTGAAGATACGGGGGGCAGTCCGGGGGAGCATACGGTCTGAAATTTCTTACGGTAGTTATTAGCATTATTAAGTTATATAACGATAATAGAAATGATACTTGATGTCCTATGTTGAAGTTGTGGATGAGTCACCTTGTGTGTTAAATGATGGTCGGCCATTGCGAGATGAAGGTCACATTAATTCAGAGACAAGGACGGATCATGCAGTTGTTGCGCGTGTTGCTGTTGGTCGTCTTCAGATTGCACAAGCTAAGGAAGAGCACTGGTTTAGGGGGAGCAGCAGGTTGAATACTAATGATTGCATTGTTGGCAATATGACTGCTTATTCTTTGGTTTTTGTGATACTCGTGCTCAAATAATGATGACTTGGTACATGGGTTATTATGATGAGTTTTTGAGCCCTAGTTGCTGATAAGTATCTTTTGTACTCACACATGGATGAGTTGGATGTCATTTGATTCAGAAATAAATCATGCAGAGTGTGTTACTATGGTTGAGAGATCTTTTGCCTACATATGTTAATTCATGTTAAATCTTGAAGATCTTGATGATATTGGACCACATGGATGATTGTTTGACACATATTTGAAGATGTTGTTCTGGTATGATAATCTCTCTTGGAAAGATTGTATTGATGCTGCAAAGAATCTGAAGGCTTGGTTACTAACAATACAGTGTACAACGTTGGATGACGCTTAGAAATTTTACTTCTATTTATTCTATCTATTTGTAGTCAGAAGCATTTACTAGTATCTCTGAAAGAAGGCTGAACCATATTTGCCTCTGAAGACTCGGATACGGTTGAAATTTAGAAGATGGCTTGGGATACGCGGGTTTCCTGAAACACAGTCGCGTATATACGCGAGTTCCTGCACAGAAAACCGCGTATGTTTGGTTGCTGGAGATTTTTGGTTGGTTCAACTCTCTTCAGCACAGCTGCAGTGCTGTTTGGTATCTCTGATACTGTTTGGTATCTCTGGTGGTGTTCCAGTTCTCATAATTCTGTTTCTAATGCTTTGATGAAGATTCCTTGATGATTTGTTGGTGGAAGTTTTCAGGATGCACAAACTAAGAGGGAGCCTTAGTCATTTGGAAAGATTGCTTGGTTGCACAGATTCAGGGGGAGCATTAGCTTTGCTGAGTATAATGCAGTGTTCTCCTTATGATAGTTCTGAAATATGTTCTCTTTCTTGAGGACTTTCTGGTGTTGGTCTTAAAAGTTATATTTGTAGTTTGATGAAAAGGTCTTGTTGAGACCCATGTTGTAAAATTGTAATATTGAGTCATGTAAGGACTTGTCAAATTTGTAAACTCACTTGGTTGGGTAGCTGAGTCAAATTTTGTAAACCCACTTGGTTGGGTAGCTGAGTTGAAATATCTAAACCCACTTGGTTGGGTACTTGAGTCTTTTATGTAAATCCACTTGGTTGGATATTTGATGTAAGTATGAGTCATTGGTGATAGGAAATTCATTGAGTCATGTACTTCTTTGAAAAATATGCATGAACTCAGGGGGAGCTTGGTCACTTCAGTATACATCAGATCTGCAGAACGCTTCTTCTACATGAGGAGAAAAGGGGGTGAGTATGTTGGTTTTGATCCGCCCGTTGCCCTTGATGTCAAAGGGAGAATTAATATTGGTTTTGAGGCTAGCCTTGCCCCACCCAGTGTCAAAAGGGGAGAGTGACATGGTGTTTGAATAGAAGATAATGATGATGTCAATGCGGGAGAGTGACATGGTGTCATTGTATTCATAATGTATCTATACATTTGTGGTAGCAAACACCATCATGGTTTGCCTCAAGTCCAAGGAGATTATTTGGGGCTCTTAGTGCGAGTGTTGTCCTTGATGGCAACCCACTAAATGAAGATGAAGACATGCGATGTAAATATGTGTTGTTTTTGATATGACCACTTTGATGAAGTTATTCTTGACTTGAAGGACTTGGTAAATGATGTAATTCTGATATGATATGATGTTTGTTGACAATATGATGCTGAGTGTTGTCCTTGAATGACAACCCTCTTGATGAAGAGGATGGAAACTTACTTGATGAGGTTGTGCTTGATAGAATATGGGTTGATGAACTAAATATGATGTATCTACAGCATTTACAGAAAGCAATGAAGAAAGGAGTTCAGAATGTACTCAAAAAGAGTATGTCTCTTTGTATACGCGGATTGGCCTAGGGGAAGTCGCGTATGCACGCGGAAAGGAACGTTCCAAGTCGCGTATGGGCAAAAGCGCTCAAAAAGTGCAAAACCAAGGGTAACCACCATGGTATTGACCCATAGTATTGGGTAATGATCCGCCTAATTGACCCCGTCCAGGTAGTTTTGGGCTTATGGTATTGTTTTGGTCCATGGTATTGAAAAAGGGGCTCATGGTATTGAAAAAGGATAAACCTATATAAGAGGAAGAAATTCATTGTGCAAATCATGAGTGTGGGGGCAAGATGTCTGAGCTTGAATGAATACCGTGACCGAATGGAAAGGGTTACACTTGAAGATAAATCTAAATGTATGATGCACCAATGATGAAAGCAATAAGATCTTAGATCTGAAATGCACTTGTATCTACCAGATCCACAAGTAATGCCCAGATCCGTGACAGCAACATTCAGGCTACATCCGCCCAAGTAAAAGGCAAATCAGACAACATCCCATCCGATGAAGTATGTCGCTTCGCAATAATCAAGATCTATACGCTACTTCGTCGCGGAGGAAGCGCGTATATACGCGGCTTCGCTGAAGAGAAAGCGCATATGCGCAATGAAATACATACAGAGGTATACGCTGGTTTGTGTGGACGGAAGCGCGTATATACGCGACATCAGTGAAGTGAAAGCGCGTATGCAAACTAGGGTTTGCTGAAGCAAAGGGTATGAAATATCTGATCTGTTCTGCTATGTTTCTGCTATCTGATCTGTGTTGATAAGTATCTGTTGGTGATGTATGTCTGTTCTTAAAAGTATGGAAAGGGTCCAGTATGAAAATATGATGAAATGTGGCCCGCAAGTGTTGTTCTATTGAAGTGGTTGGATCCAGTGTGAAAATTGATGAAACGTGGTCCAAGGTGGTGCTGAGGTTTGTAGCCTTCTTACTGTGTTGTAGCTCCTTCCGGTGAGGCCGAAACTGACTGGGGGTCGTAGCCTCCCTTCCGTGAGGTCGGCACGTACCACTGGGGTTGGAGCACCCTACCGCAGGAGGTCGCAAATCCAGCCAGGGTGCTCACAAGGTCGGCTCTAAGTCCGCGCCAACACATATGTTGTAAGATGTTTTCTCTATAATAAATATTGAAGGCTGAGCAACTGCAGCGGTGGTTTTCTCCCGACTTGGGTTTCCACCTAAAAATCCTGGTGTTCATGTGTGATGCTTTGTGTGATGGTTTATTCTGTTCTTACTGCACATGTTTACTATTTAGAGAACATCTAATAAATGAATGATGGAATGACACAAGTGAAGAACTAATGGCATAATTAGATCTTTGTGTATACGCGAGTTTTATGAAGGATATCCGTGTGTATACGCTAGTTGGCTTCAGCAAAGTAGCGTATGGGTTTTAGAGAGTGAAAAAGGAAAAAGTTTGAATATACTGTAAATACTGATTCACCCCCCCCCCCTCTCAGTATTTTTCCCAACACAAATTTCATTGAATCACTATGGATATATCTTCTTTTTTAAAAGGGATTTTTCTAGAAGGATGGATTAAGTTGGAAAGAAGGAAAAATGTCACAATACAATTGTGTCTCATAGATTTTGAAGAATGTAGTTAGGTTCAGTCCTCATTATTAATATATTTTTCAAAAGGAATTTATAATTATTGTTTCCTAACAAAAATATATAACTGTTATCAAAACAAAAAAAAATTGTTAGGAAACAATAAAATTCTAGACAAGCTACAAATGGTTATACTAATGATGAAAGAGTGAGACCTTCAATTTAGGAAAGTTGTATAGTATGTCTCTTCCGATGCACTACAACTTTTAAGTGGACTAATATTTGGATTTGTAGTATTTATGAATACTAGCATTCAATGTTGGCTAACATTTATGTCTACCATTTGTACAAGATCTTTGACTTGTTGTTGATGTATGTTTACCGAATGAAAGATAAGCTGGAGTTGAACTAAATTTTTTCCTTGTAGCTATTTTTTCTTCTATTGACTACATTTCATTATCTCATTCACTGAGTCACTAAGTCATGTCGGCTCATTTACTGTGGAAAAATAATATGTATACCCAGCTGAGGTTTTCACATTACCAACACTGAATTTTGTACTAAAATTATAGAGATAGGTTCAGCCTAATTACAGGTTTAGATGGGTGACTTTAGGGTTCGGTACAATTACAGAAGGACTAAATTTCAGGCTAAATACAAAGATGCAATTCAGATGAAGTTTGTATTTCTTCAAAGGATAGTTTTGGTGTTATACAAATTTGATGCTATTCAGTGTAGTTACAGTTAATTAAAGCCACAATATTGGTGTTATTTATGTTTCATTACCACCATAGAAAGGAGCTTTGATAAGAGAATATTTCAGTGCTATCTCATTCACTGAGTCACTAAGTCATGTCAGCTCATTTCCTCTGGAAAAATAATATGTATACTGAGTTGAAGTTTTCACATTACCAACATAGAATTCTGTACTAAAATTATAGAGATAGGTTCAGCCTAGTTACAGGTTTATATGTGTGACTTTAGGCTTGTGTAAAATTACAGAAGGACTAAATTTAAGGCTAAATACAAAGTTGCAATTCAGATGAAGTTTGAATTTCTTCAAAGGATAGTTTTGGTGTTATACAATTTTGATGCTATTTATTGTAATTGCAGTTAATTAAAGCCACAATAATGGTGTTATTTATGTTTCATTACTACCACAGAAAGGAGCTTGGATAAGAGCATATTTTATTGTTATCTCATTCAATGAACTCAGTGCTACAAAAATCAGTGCTAATACAGCCAAGAGTTATCACTTATTGGACACAGCCACAAAAAAAAATATCAAGACATCAATTGAAAGCAGGAAATTCAAAATTCGGAGCCAACTTGGAAGTTCAAAATTCTGAGCGGAGGCCAAACAAAAAGACTCTGCCAAGACCAGAGATATAGATGCACACACAGACGTGGGCCCGAAACACACAACAGAAGAAGATGAAACACGATCACATATTGGACACAGCTACAAAAAAAAATATCAAGCCATGTTTATAGAATTTACAGCAATTGAAAGTAGGAAATTTGAAATTCAGAGCCAACCTAGAAATTCGAAATTAGGAGCCGAGGCTGAACAAAAACACTCTTCCAAGACCAGAGATGCAGACACATACGCAGATGCAGACCCAAAACACATAGTAAACGCAGAAACACGATCACAGCAGACGCAGATGGTAATAAGCCCAAAACCAGTTAACGGCTCTGGGCTGGTTTATTTATAGATTAAATTTCGGCTGAACTATTTTAAGAGTTCGGATTTTCCAATCTCCGAACAAAAATATATTTTCCCACGCCGTCAGTAAAACGTCAATGTAAACAACAGAATGAGTTCGACCGAACTCTCTAATAGTTTAACTAAAATTTTATAAAAGTTTTGCCGAATTATTGAGAAAAAAAAATTTGCCCTTGATTCTCACAAAATTGTAACCCAATTTCATGGTTTTACCCAGTGACATTCCTCCACATGAGTATTATGAGGTAGAGGTGGAGGTGGAGTGGAAACATGTGCTTGTGGAGGCTATTTTGGTTGATCAACTACCCCTCTAGTTGGGTTGTGTTTACATATTATACTGAAATTATTAATATAAACGAAATATAATATGAATTAAATTAATATAAATACTTATGTATATTTTGATGATAAGAGTCAAAAAATTTGTATATATGTACTTGGCTTTTGGCTCGTAGGTTGTGCACCCTACAAGTGTCACAGATGGCATCATGACACATAGATGCATATGAAAAAATCTAGTCAATGGGTAGACTGAGGAGATCTGAATCATCATATAATGTAAATGGTGGGTCACAAGGAAATGGTGGTGCTTTTTTCATCTCTCCATACAATGCGACATGCACACTGGCCAATGTCATATGCATATTATTAGCAATAATATTCCTGATCTTAGTATGGAGTTTTTATGGCTCCTATAACTCCATCAGAAATACCATGCTCCAAGGTGGTAGTGGCAACAATATCTGAGGTGGTGGTACATTCCTAGGGTCCCTACAAGCCTCGTCATGATTATAGGTACGTGCCAAGTTGAATCCATAAAACTCAAATCCAATGTTGTTGTAATTTGACCTCATATGTAGCATGAAATCTACATATATATGCTTTTGAAAATATAGGAGAGCCTCGTCATGGTGGGGGAACTGTCCCCAAGCTACAATGAATCGATCATAAACAACAAGGGCCGCATTAACATTCTAAAAATATCTTAGTGGAATCAAACCTCTATGTTTAGCATGGTGTTGTAGAGGGATTTCGAACAACTCCCCATGAACATCAATGTCCTTGGTGGTTTCTTTCACAACCTCCCAAGTTTTTGGGCCTCTAACCTCCTGCCTCCTAATCCTCTCTATGGAATTTAGGAAGCGAGTCTATGGGCCTGCCCTCCGCTATGTCTCGATCAACCTATCAATTTTATCCAACATCAATGAAAAACTACGCCTAGTAGGTGAAATGACATATATTTTACCAAAATCTTGTTTGATCCATGTATGCTCAGGCGTAACATCCTCCACTATGATACTAGCTATAGTATTATCCCATGGAGGGATCAACACTACACTGTGATCCTCAACATCGTCCTGCTTAGGGTATGAAAATAATAAACATAATTTAACATGCGTATAACAAACTAGAAGCATAATAACATATACATTAAATTAAAACATATCAATTGAAGATTATTTAAAGACAATTTCAATACACAAATGCATAAAGTTTAAAGAGGATTTAAAAATGAACTTAGAGCAGGTGAATATGGTCCACTATTTGTAACATGATCATCAACATAGACAAAAATACCGCCTTTGACACTCCAACTAGTGTCAAAGCCAAGATCTACGAGTGGAACACACACTTTGGTTGGGCTACGTGATCTATCACGAGCTCGACCATGTATAGCAAGCCCCCCCGCACTCCAATGTCCTGCGGTTTGGGGGCATATAGGAGATGGTTCTACATATTACATATAATACATATAAACCAATCCAAAAAAAAGTGACTAAACTATTACATGTAATACACAATTATTACATATGATACATATAAACTAATCCAAGAAAAAAATGTTGGCCTAGAAATAATGTTGACAAGAAAACCATTTCTGAACTCAAGTATAATAATCTAGCGTAAATTAGGCTAAGCTTTAGAGTCCCTTTTTCGGTAATTTATCAACCAAAGTATTTAGTTCCATATAAATACAAACGAAAGAAGTGATCAAATCTATCTTTACACTTTTTCCCATTTCTAAATAATGCATTTTATTCATAAAGCATAAATATGTAAATATATATCTACAAAATTGAAATAAACCTATTTGAAAAACTAATAAAATTTAACGTCAACCAAATACTCCATTAGAATGTAATTTTTTATAATGTTTGACTTTGAGACATGACATGTAGTAGGTGCAAGCATATGAAAATGATGTTTCTCGTACAACACACTACATAATGAAACAATATGGTACAAATTCGAAATGAATCAAAATTATTTTATTCACTTCAAATGCACTTTTCATCATTGATTTAATATGTCTATCGATGATGCATTGTTGAAACTTGAACACTTATATATATATATATATATATATATATATATATATATATATATATATAATGTTAAATAGTTATGTTATGTTAAATTCTATAACTATAGTTATATTATGTTATAGTTATGCTACATGTTACACTACAACTATGTAATGTTATACATAATTTATATTTATTTATAGTCATGTTAAATTGATAATAATATAATTAAATATATTTAATTATATAGAGAGAGAGTGTGTGTGAGATAGTTTTCTCGTTATGTTATAGTTATAATATATAATTATGTGATATATATATATATATATATATATATATATATATATATATTATGAATTATAATTATAGTTATGTTACCTATTTTGCTACAGGGTTTTCTTATTTTGTCATTGCAGATCTAAGACATAAATAGCCATATCTTGTTGTTAGGGTCACTTGTCACCAGTGACTTAAGTGAGGCATTTTTGCTAAAATTTCCCAAAATATTTAGAGTAACGATTTTATACATTAAAAAATGCAACATAAACAATTAAAAATTACAAGGTCTCTCTCTCTCTCTCTCTCTCTCTCTCTCTCTCTATATATATATATATATATATATATATATATATATATACAACACAAAGAGAGAGAGAGAGAGAGAGAGAGAGAGAGAGTATAAAATATTTTGAGGTGCAAACATTTTATTCAAAATTTTCACTCTAAAAGAAGTTTTCACCTCAAGATATTTGATCCCTTAGCTCTTTCTAGATCCATGGTTAAGGTGGATTTATATTGGTATATATTAATTCTTTGTGAAATATCACATTTCCAATTTATTAGTTAATATGTATATAGAAAATATGGTTAAATAAACATGATCAAATATTGCATAATGAGTAATAGAGATGTAACATAATAGTCAATCATTGGCATTTACAGAAATTATTCAAGTTATATTTTCATGAGGTTTTGTATTATAAAGTGTGGAAGAATTTCATTGAAAGGGGTAAATGTCATTGCAATGCATGGAGATGGCTTGGGAATATTTAAACCTACCACTTTATCATATTCCATTTTTTATAGAATTCATTTTTCTTTTGAGAGAAAATGTGCTTATAGAAGAAAGGACCCAACACTTTACAAAGCACATTGTTGACATTTATAGTTGATTAGTAGATATAGTGCTTCATCATATGTTGAATGTAGATTTGTTTTTTTTTTTATATATTATGAAATGTAGACCCATAACGTTAATTTCAAGTGTGGAAACAACTAATAATGAAATTTACATGAAAATATTTTACAAATTATTATTTCTTGATCAACAATTAGTTGTGATAATGTATGTTTTAAAATTTCCATAATAAAATATATATCACAATTTTAAACAATAGTTTTTTATTATGATTAATTCTTTCATTTTATACACTTTATTTTTACCTCATTATTTTTCAAATACATCATTGCTTTTACAGTGCTAAAGCTCCACCATTGTTGTTACACTGTTGTGACTCCACCAGTGTTTTATAGTGTTGCAACTCCATCATTATTTTTATAGTGTTATGACTCTTCCATTGTTTTTATGGTGTAGTGAATACATCATTGTTCTTACAATGTTATAACTCTACCATTGTTATTGCAATGCTAAGACTCTTCCTTGTTGTTAAATGTTATGACTCGATCATTGTTATTACAGTGTTTTGAATATGTCATTGCTACTATAGTGTACCAGTATCTCTAAAACACTATGGATCATGGATTTCTATGATTCCATGTGTCTTATATAACTTCGTGGAAATCTAGCAGGCCACCTATTTAAGGAAACAATGATGGGTTCGGAAAAAATGACAAAGATCAACCACTACAATTTTCCAGCTTCCAAACTACTATTTAAAAGTAAGGATGGATAGAGGATCAATGGAAAAGAAAATAAAAGGAGGAGGACAACCAAAGGACATGGGATCTTGAAAAGCTAGAAAGGAATGGAGGAACAAAAAGAAGAGGAAGAATTTGTTTCATTTGGTGGTGACCAAAAATATGTACGTAGATTCAGAGTGCATAGTAGGAGTGTACACATATTGTAAGGATAAATTTATGTGTATATGAATAAGGAATGGAAAAATTGCTATTATCTCTTTTCTTATTTCATACAACTCTTAATTCATCATTTTTTTTCCTAGTGTTTAAATTTTGTTAGTGATAGCATAAAAGTAGTTGTGTACTCTATGGTGTTCTTGTAGTTGGTTGTGTAAAGGATTTTATGGTCATTGCATCAATGATTTAAAATACTATTGTATTAATGATGGAATATTCAACTTATATGATGAATGTTAGGAAAATTTAATTCATATTCCATTACGAATAAATTTCCCAAGTTAAACACGACACTCATTTTTTCTGGATGATAATAAGATTGAAAGGGAGTTTCCACAAGGTTATATTTTTCATGTGTCATCACCAAGACTATACCTTACTGACATGTCTTGAAAACCCAATACAAGCACCGTCAACCATATAGCTTGTCAGAGTGCTCACTTCACCAAAGGTTATATTGCATTATCACCACATATATTCAAATTCAACCTAGCATATATCACTTCAAGATCAATAAAAAAAAAGCACTTACACACACATACAAAAACACAAACTCAAATTTTCTCAATTATACAATTTTTTATTAAAATGACTCAAAATGTCAAATATAGAAAGTGGCACTTTGTTTACATACATGGAAGTATGGAATATTATTCCCTATATATATAATGGCTTTCATTGGTCACTCATTGATCGTAGTGTGGGTGTAGGCGTTAAGGAGAGCTGCTCAAATTTTGTTACTATGTTTTCTAATTCAAGAGTAATTTGTTCCTGATATTTATTTCCACTCTCGGTCATCAAAATTTATTAAATATTATTGATTAATTTAATAGAATGACTTACAGAAGCTAAAGTCCCCTTATCCATTCGAAAAAATAATAATTCATTTTAAACGATGTTTAAGCCTTTCGGAATCGTTTTTGGATTTCAAGCACTTTAATAACACTCTATTGAATAACCCGTCGGTCCATACCTTTTATTAAACTCTGCACAACTTCCAACACAAACACCATCAGATCTCTGATGCTTATGATCGGATGACTATCTCATTGCAATAGCCCCGGCACTTTATGGCTCCAAAGTAACGTGAAATCGACGGTATTTCCACCGTGATGTGTTACCTTTTTACTCTATCACGTTCAATTGAACAAAACCACTCGCATGCCCAAAGTAGTGTGACCACAGTGGCTAGTTTTTCAAAAACTGCTTGGTCTGCAAAATTTCATTTTTTATGACGTTTGACCACAGATTTTCTGTTGGTTTACTGCTCTAAATTCAGCTTCTCTGGAAATATCCTTTCCTGCTTTGTAACTCAATGAATATAGATCAATTATTGACTATCTGATCTCAAGCAAAGAAAACCAGAATTTCTTCAAGTTCTTCCCAATCCATCACACAGAAGTTAATTACACTTAAATTCTACACAGAAAAACATAAATCCAATGGATTTTCGAAGAGATGAAACCCTCAGTGAATTTTCCAAGCACACAAAAGATAATTAAATTCTGCAAATTTTATTAACTCAGAAGAAAACCTTCTCAATCAAATCTTCTATGGTCCAACTTCGATTTTATCCTTCTCAGAGGTTACATTTTATAGGGTTTTACATAACAATCGACCTCCTCTTGAGGATTGAATTCTCCTAACTTAGATAAAATCCTAATTACATAATATATTCCCTAAATCTATCAACTGAATCCTAAATATGTTGAATCTAATCTAAATTTGTTCAATCTTCCTAGATACTAGTTCAACCCTATCTAGTAAAACTGTAAATTGACAGCTAAAGTTACCAACACCTTTGCTTGTAATTTTGTTTTTGTATTTTTGGAATAATTAATGAAACCTTTTGTCTCTAAACCTCATTCTCCTGCATCAGACTCCTGAGGAAAAAAAAAAATCTTCATGGGCTCCTGTCCATGATCTCCTCCACAGAACTGCCCAATTTCCATAGTATGGTTTTTGTCATCCAGGTAACATCTTCAATTGGTTGATTCCTCCACTTGATGAAATATTGAAAATATTCCTATCCCCTAGTTTTCTTAAACACTTTCCTGTCTAAGATCCTCTTTGGCTGTAATGTCTTTGTTGTGGGTAAATGTTTTACCTAGTCAATCTTTCCTTTGTCTTCTGGTGTTTCATCTGTGCTACTCTCTTGATATTTGTACAAATGAGCAATGTTGAATATTGGAGATATTCCAATATCTGATGGTAATTCAATTTCATAAGCATTTGTAGAAAACATTCTCAATATCCTGCATGGTCCTATCTTTTTGAATTTTAATTTGTTATACTCCCTCTTCAGAAATCTTTCTTTCCTCAAGTGTGCTAAAACCAAATCACCAACTTCAAAATTAACTTCTCTTTTCCTCAAATATGCTTTAGTTTTGTACTTGATGTTGCTGCCTTGTAGCTGTTGCTTTACATGTTCATGTATTTCTTGAATTTCTGAAGAAAACTCCTCTCCTTCAGCATTTCTCATTTCTGCTTTTCCCAAGTTCCTCAATTCAGATACTCCTCTTAGGTGCATTCCATAAACTATATGGAATGGACTCTATCCTGTACTTCTGTTAGGTGAATCATTATATGCATACTATGTCTGTGGTAAAATATGATCCTATTGATTAGGATGTTCTCCTGCAAGACTTCTCGAAAGATTACCCAAACTCTATTCACTACTTCAGTCTGCCCATCAGTCTAAGGGTGATAAGCTGAGCTGAAACTTAGTTTAGTACCAAGATTCTTCCATAATGTCCTCCAAAAATGACCAAAAAATCTGGTGTCTCTATCAGAAATGATACTTTTAGGTAACCCATGTAATCTGACAATCTCCTTGAAAAACAAATTGGCAACATGAGTAGCATCACTGGTTTTATAACATGGAATAAAATGAGCCATTTTTGAAAATCTGTCAACTACAACATAAATTTCATCATTCCCTCTCTATGTCTTAGGCAATCCTAAAACAAAATCCATACTTACCATATCCCAAGGTCTGTCTGGAATAGGTAATGGAATGTACAAACTTGCATTTTGACTTTTCCCTTTTGCATATTGAAAAATTTTGCAATTATTCACATACTTTTTCACTTCAGATTTCATCTTTGGCCAAAAATAAAAATGACTTAATTGCTCGTAAGTCTTATCAACACCAAAATGTCTAGTAAGTCCACCACTATGTTTTTCCTCGATTAAATTTACCCTCATAGAACAATTTGGTATGCACAACTGATTCCTTTTGAACAATAAACCCTCTTGCAAGAAATAATCTAACCACTGACTTTTGTCTATCAAAATAGGATTACAACATGCTTCAAATTCTTCTTTGAAATCCAAATCTGTCTTATAGAGTTGTTTAAGAAAATCAAAACCTAACACTTGAATTTGAATTTCTTGAACAAGAATGTTTTTCCTACTCAAGGCATCTGCTACCTTGTTTGCTTGACCACTTATATGCTTCAATACAAAGTTGAAACTTTGAATATAGTCAACCCATTTTGCATGTTTTTGATTCAGTTTAGGCTGTTTCATAATATACTGTAAAGAATGATTATCCAAATATAACACAAATTCTTTAGACATTAAATAATGTCTCCACTTCTTCAATGATTGTATAATTGCATAAAATTCCTTGTCATAAGAAGAGTACTTCTTGTCTCATTCAGCTTCTCACTGAAATATGCTACAAGTCTATCTTCTTGACTTAAAACAGCTCCAATAGCTTCCCCACTGGCATCACATTTCACTTGAAAAGGTTTATTAAAATCAGCCAAAACTAAGACAGGTTTCTTAGTTATATTTTGCTTCAAGAACTGAAAATTCCTTTCAGCTTCAGTAGTCCACTTAAATGGTTGTTTTTCATTCTTTATGGTTTCAATGATAGGTGCATTGATCTTACTAAAATTCCTTATGAATTTTCTATAAAAACTAGCAAGACCATGGAAACTTCTTACCTCAAAAACACTTTTAGGTGAAGGCCACTCCACAAGTGCCTTTATCTTCTCTGGATCCACTTTTACTCCTTCAGTAGAAAAAAAAAAAAACCTAGATATACCAATTCTTCTTTCATGAATGAACATTTCTTTAAATTTACCAGTAACTTCTCTTGATGTAAATTCCTTAAGACATAATTAAGATGTCTCAGGTTTTCTTTGTTTTTTTCGCTGTAAATTAATATATCATCCATATATACTATTGCAAATTTACCAATAAATTCCTTCAATACTTCATTCATAAGCCTCATAAATGTACTAGGTGCATTTGATAAACCAAAAGGCATTACCATCCATTCACACAATCCCTCATTTTTTTTAAAGGTTGTTTTCCATTCATGTCCTTCCCTTATCCTACTTTGATGATACCCACTTTTCAAATCTAGTTTTGAAAAATATCTTGCTCCACTCAAACAATCCATCAAATCTTCAATTCTGGGTAAAGGAAATCTATACCTGATTGTTATCTTGTTAATTTCTCTTGAATCAGTGCACATTCTCCAACCTCCATCTTTCCTCAGACTTAATATTGTAGGTACTGCACAAGGACTCAAACTTTCCCTGATCAAACCTTTGTCAACCAATTCCTGCACTTGCTTTCTGATTTCTTCATTCTCTGTAGGAGTCATTCTATAAGCTTCTTTGTTTGGAAAATTTGATCCTAGAATCAAATCTATATGATGGTTGATTCTTCTTACAAGTGGTAATTCATCAGGCAAATCATCCACAATAATATCACAGTAGTTGTCCAACATTTCTTGAATTTCAATTGGCAAATCAGAAATTTTAGTATAAGTAAATACTGCTTTCGGTTTGAAAACTAAAGCAAAATTTGCCTCATCATCTTCAATCTGCTGCAGGTATTCTTTTCCACTCAACAATAAAGCCTTTGGATCAGAATTTTTACTGGTTGCATCTTTTTCTTCCATAGGTAACGATGTTTGATTTATACAATCTTTGGAAAACTTGTAAGTATTTCTCTTTCCATAATGTAATGCTGCTCTGTCATACTGCCAAGGTCTACCCAGCAATATGTGACACACATCCATAGGCATCACATCACACATGATTTTATCTTTGTAACTTCCCATTTGCAATTCTATTTCACATTGTTCTATTACTATCAGCTAATGTCCTTTTCTGAAGCCATGACACCTTGTAAGGTGTTGGATGTTCCTTTGTCTTCAATTTCAACTTCTCTATCACCTCTATAGAGACCAAGTTATATGTATTGCCACTATCAATTACCAATTGACAGCATTTTCCTTGAACCTTGCACACACTTCTGAACAAAGTCTTTCTTTGTGTTGGTTTAGCAACTTCCTTTGTTTAAAAAAAAAAAATTTGTTAACCACCAAATGTTCTCCTTTCTCTGGCACAATTTCTTTCTTTGTTACAGGCAACTTTTTTGCTTCCTCTTCAGTCTGAGCAACAACTGCATTTCTCTGGTTTGTCCCCACATTCTCTAGAAATTCATAGGCTCTATGTCCTAATTTGTTACATCTGTAACATCTAACTTCTCTTCCTCTGTTTCTGCCTCCTCTTCCTCTGTAAGGACTCCTTCTTCCACTTGTATCACCTTTTGTGGGTGCATACTGAAGTGAGATGCTGCTAGCTCCATCTCTTGGTGCTATAGATCTTCCTCTATGACCTTGAATTCCTCTTACTCGGAAAGTACCTCTTCCTTTGGCAGATTGTTTCCTTATGAGTTTTTCTTCAGCTTTTAAGGCCATTTGGTAAGCCTCTTCTACTGTTTTAGGAGACAATATACTTATCTCATCTTGAATCTCCATTCTGAGACCATTTATGTACCTGGAAATATTCTATGCTATATCTTGAATCTGTCCTTCTCTTATGCTTACGTTGTAAAATTCCTTTGTGTATTCTTTTACTATCATTAATCTTTGTCTAAGATTCTGCATTTTTCTATATAATGAAAGCTAATAATCACTAGGCAAAAAATTACAATTCAACTTTGCTACCATTCTGTTCCAATTCTTGATTGGTTGCTTACCAACTCTCCTTCTTTCTGCTTGCACTCCATCCCACCGAAGTGTTGCATGTCCTTTTAACCTTGTGATATCAAGCTTAACTCTTTTTTCTTCACCCATATATTCATAATCAAAGAATTTATTCATTTCATTGATCCAGTCTATCAATTATTTTGGATTCAATCCTCCTGCAAAAGATGATACTTCAAGTCTAGGCTTGGATGTAGATCCTAAAACTGATTTAAAGAATCTCATCTCAGGAGTAAGATCAACATTTCCTCCTTCTTCTTCAGCTTCAAGTTCACTGACATCTTCAGGATCTCTTTTTTTTCCTTCTTCCATTGCTTCCAATCTAGCTTGAATCTGTTGCATAGTCTCTAGTACTTCAGCATTTGCAACTGGTCTACCTCTTTTTCTACCAGCACCACCTCCTCTACCAAGTCTGACATCCATGTTGGATTTATTTTCTGACTTTTAGAAGCTTGTTCAGTGTCTGGAAAATGCTCTAAAGACTGCTCTAATGGATGCTTTAAAGTCTGCTCTGATACCACAAATGATGGCAGTGTGGGTGTAGGCGTTAAGGAGAGCTGCTCAAATTTTGTTACTATGTTTTCTAATTCAGGAGTATTTTGTTCCTAATCTTTATTTCCACTCTCAATCATCAAAATTTATTAAATCTGCTTGATTAATTTAATAAAATGACTTACGGAAGCTAAAGTCCCCTTATCCATTTGAAAACATAATAATTGATTTTAAACAATGTTTAAGCCTTTCGGAATGGTCTTTGGATTTTAAACACTTTAATAATGCTCTATTGAACAACCCATCAGTCCATACCTTTTATTAAACTCTGTGCAACTTCCAACATGAACACCATTAGATCTCCGATGCTTATGATCTGACGGATATCGCATTCCAATAGCCCCGACACTTTATGGCTCCAAAGTAATGTGAAATTGGCGTTATTTCCATCATGACGTGTCACATTTTTACTCGATCATGTTCAATTGAACAAAACCACTCGCACGCCCAAAAGAAGTGCGACCACAATGGCTGGTTTTTCAAAAACCGCTTGGTCTAAAAATTTTCATTTTCTATCACGTTTGACCACAGATCTTCTGCTGGTTTACTATTCTAACTTCATCTTCTATGGAAATCTCCTTTCCCACTCTGTAACTCAATAAATATAGATCAATTATCGACTAACCAATCTCAATCAAAGAAAACCAAAATTTCTTCAAGTTCTTCTGAATCCTTCACACAGAAGTTAATTACACTTAAATTCTACACAGAAAAACATAAATCCAATGGATTTTCGAAGAGATGAAACCCTCCGGGAATTTTCCAGGCATACAACATATAATTAAATTCTACAAATTTTATTAACTCAGAAGCAAAAACTTCTCAATCAAATCTTCTATGGTCCAAATTCGATTTTCTCCTTCTCGGAGGTTACATTTTATGGTGTTTTACATAACATTCGACCTCCTCTTGAGGATGAAATTATCCTAACTTAGATAAAATCCTAATTACATCATATATTCCCTAAATCTATCAACTGAAGGCTAAATATGCTGAATCTGATCTAAAACTGTTCAATCTTCCTAGATACTAGTTCAACCCTATCTAGTGAAACTACAAATTGACAGCTAAAGGTACGAACACCTTTGCTTGTAAACTTTTTTTTTGTATTTTTGGAATAATTAATGAAGCCTTTTGTCTCTAAAACTCATGTTCCTACATCACTCATCAACCACTTTCACCCTCAACATGATTATTTTCATCCTGGAAGTTTATATTTCTCCTCTTACAAGTAAAATTATCTCAAGTTTTTTACCTTTTCAATGTGCTTCATCTCTTTAGGGCTTGTATAAAGATATATCATTCTCATAAGAAATTTTCCATTATGAATTATCAGACTTATAGGCTAGTACTTTACAATTCAAGAAAATAAAACTCACTGTAGACGATATAATGAATAACAAGGGTGTTTCCCTCCTTTTCAATCATAACCACTTTCATATACGATCCTACAGCAATTACAAGAGTCAAACCATGGAATTTAAAGAAAAAATCATAAAATAAATTCTAATCATGATACATAAAAACTAATAATATCATTGTGAATGTATCAATTAATGATGCACATTCACTAGTATGTGGAGCATAACCTACTCAAAGGAAACATCTATTGTTCCAACCAATTAAATCCCATCATGGTATGACAACCATGGGGTTGCATGGGGGCTACCTAGAGAAGCCATTGAGGATGAAATATTGGTAGTGATAAAGAGGGTTACTATTGGATGGTCTATGGATGTAACCTTTTTGGGTGGATGGAATGGAAAAGGTGGTGGAGGTGGGGGTGGGTGGTGATTAACCCCTATAGTATGTAGCAAGAATGGAATTTTCGTGATGGGGGTAAGTTGGATCCTAAAAAGTAGGGGAATGGGATATAAGAATGTAAACCCTTCATTATTTTTCTTTCTTCCCTTTCTTCTCCCTATTTCTGTGACTTTAGAATTAGGGCTTTTCATTTTAGATTGACATCCAACCCACAGGACGACTTGCATAGTCGGATCCCAATCCATGTCGGCCATTGTGTAAATTTTTTATTTTTTATTTTTAGTGCACCCTGCATAACCTAGCACACTGGTGTGCTATATTATCCAAGTGCACCGCGAAAGTACCGTGTAATAAAAAATTAAAAAATATTTTTTTTAGATCAATGCGCCATATGTAAAATAGGGTACCGGTGTGCTATTTCATTATGGCGCACCAAGAACGTGTTGTTTACCAAAAATTTGTTTTATTGTGTTAATCGGTGCACCATGTAACATATAACACACCACATCGGGTCTCCTAGTTGACATAGAGCACCATATGATGGTCCCTTGTTTGTGCGGGGTGTTTATGCTACAATCTATTATAGCATAAGAATCTATTGTCCTGGGATTCATAAAATCATAGAATGTTTGTATAAAATTGGTACATCTATGAGGTTCACGTAAGCCTCCATGTGGCCTCTCCTAGTGGAATCATGTTGCAGAATCTGATGGTCCAACCTCTCCCACAACATCTCTTGCTAGTTATTATTGTCTAGGTTTTAATGATGTTATCCACTACCATATGATGTTTGGAAATGGGGTTAGACCTTTGTCTAAGTGGATAAGGTCCTAGCGTTAGGTTGTGCCTAACATTTTCTCTCTCTTGTGTAGACCCACAACCTACCCCTAAAATTATCCCATGTCAAAGTAGTCAACATGGAGTCTTAGGCTGAACTCTAACAATAATTTCCTCAAGAAATATAGATGTACCTCCCTATTATAAAAAGGATATTTATAAAAAATCATAAATTACCTACCCATTCAATGGCTTGAAAATACTCAATAGGTTCACGAGTCCATACAAATGTGTCTCTTGTTGACTACTATCTACTCATTGTTTCTAGGGTCAATGAAAAATGATAGAAAATATTATTAGCTAGTGTTCTTGACTCTCTAATTGTTTTTTTAATTAGATCAATTTTATAGTAATCACACATTCTAACGATGTAAAAGAAAATATTAGTTAATAGGCCTTGGGCATTAGAAATGGATGATATGATTGAATTTAACAAAATTACTAAAGATAATCATGAGCGTTGTCTAGTGTTTTGGAGATCATATATGAGTGCCATCAAAGTAGTCAAGGATGCATTCATTTTGGCATTGATATTTCTTTGTTCTAGGTTACAGTTTAGTTGTTTTGACTTCGGGTTTGGGGATGGTGTGATTAGGTTCTCACTATGATCCATGGTAACCGAGTCTTTTGCAATTCAATAAGATAATTGTGTTTTGAGAATCATTTAGTTTTTTTTTTCTATTTTCAAATCAAATTATAAAATAAAAGAAAAAAAAATTATTGGAATGCTTAGCTTAAATCCAAATAAGATCAAATTTATTGACTTGGAACGTTATGTAGACCAAAGAAGAAGTTTTTGGTTCAATAGAATTTTAAAAATGCATCGTGCAATCCAAAATGAGGAAAAAAAGAGAGATAAACATATAAAAAATATGACACATCAGGAACATGTGTGCATTCCTAAGAATGCATTTCTTATGAATGTGTGCATGTTCTTATCCATGCTTACGTGATGCCCCAACTAGTATCTTGGTTGGTGGTTCATGGTTTCTTGAATCTTAATGTCCAGGAGCATGCCAAATGTTCCTAGCAATGTGCACATGTTCCTGTGGATGCACATTCGTAACGACCCCGTTACCCCTTTTAGGGCCATCATTACCATGTGAGAACCCTTCCTTTAACACCATCATTTTATCTATTGAATTCCATACTCTTCACAAATGTCCAATTTTCTCAAAGACAATGTACTTTAGTAAGAAATTTACAAAAATATGAAATAAACCAAATTTTATTCTAAAATATTAAAAATGTTATAATATATAGAAAATAAATATTAAAATGTCAAATACTTGTATAATTATCTTATTTACCTTATTATTACACATAAATATATGAAATATAATTAATATAAATTATTTAATTTACCAACTCATATTTATAATTTAATATAATCATTAAACATCATATAATACCAAATATTAAGTTAAAAATAAGAATAAAAAAATATGTTTTCATAAAATCTTTTCATTTTTTTCTTTTATTTTGTATCATAAATAAAAATTTAATCACACTAATATTCCAAAAATCCTTTAAATTTTTAAATTATTTCAATTTATAATTAAAAATTTAACCAAATTAATATCAAATTTTAATATTTTTTAACTAATATTATTATTAAAAATATCTACTCTATCAATATCAATTTTAATCATTTTATCTTATATATTATTTAAAATATCAACCATATCTATTTTAGTTTATTTATTTACGATATCGATCCTATCTCAATTTCTTTTCAACTTATTATCATTATTAATAATACCAATTATGCCACTCAGCATACTTACTCTAAAATACCAACTATGTCATTCTCAATACTTATTCTTTTCAACTTGTAACATTACTAATAATTAAATTATAGGACTAACAATTCTTTTTTCTAAAACTTACTTTCAATTTATATAATAAATCCACATATAAAAGTATATCAATAATTATTCCTAATTCTATACTTTTTCAACTTGTACCACGACAAACTTTATGGGTTAGTGCATGACAATGAAATATCAAATATAAAAATTATATCTTTATCTTTATATTTTAAACATAATGTTTACTATAACACATTATAAAACACAGTTTTTACACGTGAATTTTGTTTACATTTTTCTGATTACGTGGAGTGATGTTACCGTTAAGATGAGCTCCTTAGCTCTTTCCCGAGAAGAAAATATTTGATGAGTGTGACCAGGAAGGAGGATTGGATAAACGTGAACCCCAGAAAGCCTATCGACAATCCCTTCATACACTAAGCAACTGGAATCTCTCAGTAAAGTATTTGATGCAAATATCAAAATAAAACCTTGGAAATTCCACACACTCTCGTATCAACACTACCTTCATACAGTAAGCAAATGGAATGGAATCTCAGTAAAGTCAGTCCGCAATTGACGCGAGTATCATTCCACCAACAAAAACCTCATGAAATCGTATAGTTACAGTAATTGAAAGGGGAAAAACACGGCGATGATCGCATCCTTTATTAGCTACGCGTGATGGCAGGCAGAATGGAGTGTTGGGAATATTCTAGTTCTCCCCCACCTCCTTCGCCTCCTATGACTTCCAATTCATTGAACAACTTGGGCTTTCTTTCTCAATGTCTCTTGAACTGGGTTCTTCATGGTCCTTAACCTCCCAACCTTAAGAAGTTGCAGCTAAGAAAAGGGAGGAGAGACCAGATAAAAATTGAGAATGTTAAACAATGATAGGAAGGAGGGAGAAATTACCAGCAAGACAACATTTATTAACATTAGAAAGAGAAAGACACTGCGATTGTAGTTACATGCTTGGAGAAACCAAAGTTGAATAAGAAAGAATGACATGGTTACTTAAAGGCTAGGAGGACCCCTTCAACTAACTTCTAAGATATACAAGAGCACCCTCAAGAAACAAGAAAGATGTCCTCAATTTCCTCGAGTTTTTTTTTTTTGGTTTGCATATTAACTCTATTTTTAACGTTAAAATTTTGCTACAAACATTCAAAGAGATATCCGATTTCTCAATCTTCGACAAATGATCTTCCCCAAAACCTATAATTCTTTTATTTTTTAATATGTTTAATACAAAAAAATTTAGTAAACAAACTTACATACTTAGACACTATAAATAACCAACAATCTAATACATTCTAATTAAAAGAAAAGAAAATGTTATTTATTTATTTATTTCAAATATATCAATAAAATCAAATCAAATATAATATTTTTATAATTTTGAATTTTCATTTTTAAAATTATTAAATAATTATAATTCCTATTCCTTTTCCTTGTTCTTATAATTTTGAATTTCCTTGTTCTTATAATTTTGATTTTTTGAATTGTCTCGTGTTTGCATGCGACTCTTTTGACTAAAATGGATTCTAAATTTTATTATTAATATTTATATTGGATTTTAAATTTTATTTTGATTTTTAAAATTATTATTGAAGAAATTTATTTTTAAAATATGTATTTAAATTTTTATATATGTATATTAATAATTAATATTAAAAATATTGGGAAAAAATAATTAATATTAAGAATATTGTTATTAAAATTTATTTTCAAAAGTACATATTAAAAAAAATCCTTATAAATAAATGATACGTATTCAAGTCTTATAATTATATTGTCCAAAGTTATTTTTTATTATTCGTATAAAAGTAAATATAATATTTTTTATAAAATATATGTAAAAAGAATTGAAATATTAAAATAATAATAATATAAAATATAAATTTATTTATATTTTATTTTTTATTTTTAAATTTAATTATGTTTACAATTAAATTACTCTCTTCAGTGGCTTGTATATTATTTTAGGTAAATAATTGTATATAATGTTTTTTTTAATATATTAATTTTTATTCATATAATTATTTTAAAGTAAATATATGATGATGATTATTAATCTTTATTATCTTTTAGGGGGTAAATTAATTGGTGATTATAGTGGTATGGAGTTTTTGTAAAGTTTGAAGGTTGAGGTTCAACCATTCCCTTTCTCTCAAAAGTGTTTTTGTAAAGTTTGAAGGTTGAGGTTCAACACTCCCCCCAATAATATTGTGTGGGTCATTGGTAGGGTTGTGGATCAGTTCACCTAGAGGTTATAATGGTAAGGGTTGTGTCATGCGAGTATGAATCTAACCGAGTTGTTGATTCCTCTAGAGAAAAAAAAAAGAGTTCGTTAGGACATATATGACCTACGACCTACAACCTTGAGGAGGAAAAAAATTAATCAAAATCCTTTAACATTTGATTTCTATGGTCAAATGGAAGTTAGAGAAGCATTCCAAGATCACCATTGTTTTACTAACTTAAAAGGTCAAAAAGTTTTGTAGTGACAAATATTTTGAAAACTAGATTGAATGTGAGTACATGATGGACAATCTAGGATAAAGTGCTTTTCATCTTCAAGACTCTTAGGATCTCACATGTGAAAAACTCTTTCATCCCATGGAATTTAGGGATTGTCCAATGTCCACTTCCACTATGAAGCTCAGGAGAATTAGTTTATCTTAGCAATGTTCATTTTATTTTTAACATTACATAAAAAGATAATTTTTTTTCCGAGATTAGGTTTAATCACCCCCTTATATTATTTCCTTTTTTGTTTTCCCTCTAACTCTTTACTTCCCCACAATTTCTCCTCAAATTTTGATGTAATAATAATTTTAATATTATCCAAATTCTGCAAGATGATCTCCTCCTTTATTCATCAATGGTCTGACCATGACTCGACAACCTTCTGCCACCCTGAGTTGAGTTGAAGGTGGGGTGTTTTGGTTAGAGGTAGAAGCAACTGTAGGAAACCTCTTGGAATCCATGTTGTATAACTTCTTCTACCTAAGATGCCTAGTCATAACCATGCTTTTAAGTGTTGGAAGACTTTCTTCAATCAGAAGGATAGAGCAGGGAGTGTTTTCTTAATCTTGAGGTTGTAGGTTATAAATTTCTTTTGGATTTGCTTAATCTTCCTCCACAACTCTCTAGATATACTACATCACCAAACCTCACATCCATATAAAATGAGTGATGAGAGTCTCAAAGAGGATTTTTTTTTTTAACCCATAGCCAAATATTTTCTTACTTACAATTGTTTTCAAGCTCATAGTAATTTTTCCAAGCTTTAGTTATATTTTTCTCAATATTATAATTCCAAGTGAGTTAATGGATGTTAATTCCTATATATTTGTACGAAGGAACTTCCTCCAAGGAGGAGTTGTTATAAATGAAAGTATCATAGTTGATTGTTTTGGATTTAATTACCATGACATTAGTTTTTTCTTAAAAATTATACCCTTATTGGAGGATAAAACTCAGAGGATAGTGAGTTGTTTGCTAAAACCATGCTAGGTCCTTTCCAAAAGAAAAATATCTTTAGAATAAAGGACAAGTGTTACGACCATAACAACGAGTGTGGATCCAAAACAACCTTCATCTTCCAAACACTCTTGTATCTTATCAATGTCTATGCCAAAATGGGTAGGGGATAAGCAACACCCTTATTGCATTTAAATTCTTCTCATCAACACTTACTGGTTCTAATCTTGGAAATAACATTCTCTCACAACCTTGAAACATTGATAATCCTCAACTCAAGAGAAGCCATTATCTCTTCTAGCCTTTTCCATAGATTTATTCTAGAATCAATGTCAAAAGATTTTCTAAAGTCAACAAAATAATCGAAGAGATCAACTTTATTATTGTTGCATTATTCTACAATTATCCTAAGATAACAAGACGACATACATTTGAATGATATCTTCTAAGCGCAACTTGGCCTTTAGTATGGTCTACATTTAAATGATATCTTCTAAACCCAACTTGGCCTTTAGTATGGTCTACATTTAAATGATATCTTCTAAGCCCAACTTGGCCTTTAGTTCTTTACCATATCTTGTAAGCCAAAGGTTAACCGTCTTTCTCAAATAAACTCATCCATCATAATCATAATGGTCCTATAATGGTCCTATAATTAGATGGATTGTTTTTATCCCCACTCTTAAATATAGGCACAATGAGGCTTTGTGTCCAAGGTTTAATTAAGTCTTGCTTCATAGATTCTCTCATTTTAAAATTTTCATCTTGTTAGTCTTCATTCCTTAAAATTTCCTATTAGTGAGCTTCTTAACCCCAAATTCAATGTCTTCAATAAAATATATCATCTTTTATAGTGGTATTGAAAATGGTGTCCATGGCATTAGTAGATTCATAAAGGTTTTTGAAGTAAATATTTGAGTTCTTCAAGGAATCAAATGATTTTCTTTAGTCTTATGAATGCAAATTTTCCTCCAAAACTATCTAAAATTTCCAAAATATTTATATGAAGACACTTTTCCCAAATTATCTTTATCATATACAAAAATATAATAAACTAGTATTACTAGTCATACTATTGAATAAAAAAAAAACTTTAAAAATTCTAAATTATTCTTCAAAGAATATCATTAAAATAAATAATAATTATATTAAAAAAATATTTATATAATTAGATTAAATTATTTAATCTAATTTAATTTAACAAAATTATTTTTATAATTTAATACATAATTATTAAAATAATATAAGGAAAAAGCGATCATTTTAATGAGAGTTCCTACATCATTTTCTTATGCAATGGTATCATTATTGGACTTTCAATTTCTATCGTGACAAAAATATCTAAAAATTCCATTAGTTTCAACTTATACCAAAATCTTAACTATTTCGTAACTTTAATATAATTAGCACGTTTTCAATCTAATTTATATAGTATTCAAACATTTCAATTCCATTCAAGTTTTAAGTCAACAAAATCGGCATATGTGTCATGGCTGTGTTGAAATCGAAAAATTCATTCCTTTTATAAATTGAACAGTTTTATAAAGAATGATGTAAGGAGTAAAAGTGAATCCAATTTTGGGCACATTAATTTATATAGTACCCAAGAGCAAATGAGGTGGGGCGAGCTTACGATTATTAAGCTAATCGGACTTTAAAGTATCGACCATGTCATAAGGTGGAGTTAGGAAGAAGTGATGGATTAAAATAGATGATTCCCCTTCCTCTTCAAAAGTGAACAGCACTCCAAACCATTGAAAAAAAAAGGTTATATGGTGGTCGAAAGATTGGTAATTGAATAGTTCTATGAAACCAGGTCAATTAAAAATGGTTGATGAATGTTTATTAACGAATTAAGTATTTTTAATTTTTAATAATTTTATATTATTATATAAATTAAATATTTTATGAATATTTATAAATTGTAAATGTATTAATAAATGTTTATCATAATGTTTTATTAATAACAATAAATATATTATTAAATAATAAAAAAATATAATTTTTATTAAAGATTGAATTAACATATAACACTGACCACGTTAAAATCTAGTATTATGACCTATGTGATTATATAATAAGATTATCTAATTTGATTTCTCAAAATAACAAACAAATATGATTCTTATATGGAGTACCAAATTGATACAATAAACTACATTAAAAATAATACTAATATTTATAATTAATTATAATTAAAAAAATCGGAATTAAAATTGTACAACATCGCGCATCCTCTCTTTCGGATATAGCCACGGCTATTGACGTAAGTATATTTGAGGACGGTAATATTAACCCTCGCAAAAACTTATATGCAAAAGTTGGATACACAGTTCAAACTCGCGGAACGCTCCCATAAATTTTATATTTTCTCACTGTCCCCAACCTGATTGCGCACATTCTCCCCAACCCAATTGAAGGTATGTTTCATTTTCTGGATCTGCGCCATTTCCAGGCTCTGTTGAGCTGTTTCTTCTGCATCGGTTGAATCTGTTTCCTCTGCAACTGCGTTATCTTTCAACCCAATCTCTGGATCAAATTGACCCACTTTCTTTTCTTGAATACTTGGTTGCTCCCGGTACATACAATACAACACTATCTGACCTATGCCCAATGGTACACCAATTATATTTGGACACTGCAATGGCCATAGAATTTCAAAATGAATCTTTAGTACATAAATTTTAAACCATATATATTGTCTGAACAGAGGTTTTTTTGGTCGATAGTGGAGTTTGAAATTATTTTGGAATTTGAGAAAAGTGAAACAATTAACTTCTGGCTTGACAATCTGAATTTTAGATATTTCAGGAATTTGTAATCAACATAAGTCAGACATATCTCCAAATGTACAGACAAAGGTGTTGTGTATATGATGTTACCGCTAGGATGAGGTTGTTGTCGAGAAGGAAGTAAATCATCCATAAACAACTGTTGATGAGTGCGAACACGCAGAAATGGATTGGCATATACTCCACACTTTTCATCTTAATCACCCACCACTTTTGTACATTTCACAATGCCAGAAAAGTCAAGACGCATTAATTGATGCAAATAAACAGTGAGGAGCGTGACAAAATGTCATGGGATGGAGTAATTAGATACTTACAGCATTCGAAAGTGGAGATGCATACATGACCACAGTGACAACCATCCCCGAAATCCCCACCAGCTTTTTCTTATCCTTCTTAGACCCCAGTGCAAGCAGAGAAACTGTTGAGATGGACGCAAACACCAAAGTCACAACCACCATTGTTCTCACCATTGTTTTCTGCGCAACAAAGAATCAATTATTCATTACCATGATGGCGGATTTTTTTTTATCTGGATTAGAGATTCTGAGAATATTTTAAAACTTGTATTATCCTTATCAATTCATTCACTTAGATAGCTATAAGATCTCATTACGTTAAATAGCTATAAGCTCAAAGCAAAAGAGAAATAATCACTAATCAGCTTTAAAAAAACATAATTTTATTCTCAGGAAATTAAACCACGTATGTAGATCCAGTAGATCTATCCAAAATAGGAAAAAACCATTGGAAAATCCGTTACAAAAATAGATATTCTGACCTACGGTGTAAAAGTAAAATCACATATAAAAGAATTGTTCACCAAACAATAACATATAAAGGCTGGTTTAATCTGATCTATACAGACACTTTAAATCACATATAAAAGAATTGTTAACCGATCAAAAACATATAAAGGCTGGTTTAATCTGATATATACAGCCACTTTAAAAATCCAACATCTAGTCCATATTATCATTAAAGGAACCAATAATAACAGACTGAGAGTATTGAAACCTGCCTTGGCTGTGGGTATGGCGTATTTCAGAAAGATGCAAACAAATATAAACTCCAGCACAATTCCGACCCCATTGATGGTCAACACCAAGACGTTGTCCAGACCATTACTGATAAGAGGCGAGCCATACCACGTGTAGATCAGAGAATTTAACAGAGCTATCGCATAAGGGAACCCTGAGAAATTCTCTGTGGATCTGTTTCTTATCACTCTCCTAAATGTAACCCTGCATCAAAACATTTACAACATCGAACAATTAATTATTCAGGGTATACTTCTTTGCCGAAATTACAAGGCAGATACTTGTAATAAAAGTGACAGGTCGTCTTACATCGGCGCCCCATACAATAGCAAGGATGCCGCGTTTCCTGTTACATAAAACAGCAAGTAGTGCTCCGGTTTTCAGATAATAATTCAGCTTAAATCAAACGAGAAACCTCAAATCCAGCAAATGGAAATTTGCTTAAAACTTAAAAAGAGTGGAGAAGAGGAGCAAGCACCTAGAATGCCAACAATTAAAAGCAGGTAGCTCCTCATTTTTTCTATGTGAAAAATCTAACAGAACCCAAATGGCGTGGGTAACGAGACAGAGGAGGAATGGAGGCAATGCTGCTCTGTGAAATATGATGGAATATGCAAAGGGATTCAGAGATATTTATACAGGAATTTAGGCAAAGGAATTCATGAGGTACCGCGTTCGGTTTCATGATGACTGCGCAGATGAGGTCATGGCATGTGTAAGCGACGAGGAAAGAAGGAATGGTGGCCCCTGTTTCTTCACTGGGAACCACTCCACCAACCTTAACAGCAACCTCAGATTTGTCATTTATCATTACATCGATTCCATCAAACGGGCTCTCCAGTTTTCACGCAACTTATTTCTATTTCAGCAAAATCGACTGTGACAGCGGTGTAAGTTTTAGTGCGGGTGCTTTCCCCGTAGCTGCTGATAGACATGAAAAAATGATTAGTGACAGCGGGGTAAGTTTCAGGGTAGCTGCTGAGAGCGAATATTTTTTTTTTTAAATTATTGTATTTTGTTTTATTTTATCAATTATATCTCAAACAAATATTATTAATTTTACCTATGAGTACCAATAGTGATATTTGGGTAGGAGATCAAATTGGAAATTAAGGAAATAATTGTTCATAGTAATATTATATGAAAAGTGTGTTAAAGAAAAGAAATTTGTATGTTAATTTTTCCAAACACAAAGTTCAGAAGTTTGAAAATTTGAAAATGATTAATGATTTAAATAGATTTTAAAAAAAATCATTTTATTATTATTAAGAAGCTAAAATGCAAACTTTTATTTTATTATAGAAATAAATATGTAAAAGAATAAGTAAAATTCAATATAAATATCTTAGATTTTTTTTAGATTTATTTAATTCATGACTATAAAAATATATTTTTATATTTTTGGTTTTTTATATTTCAAATTTTATTAATTTGCAATATTTGATTTTGATATTAAACATTTTGAACTTAAATATATATATTTTTATTAGCAAGTTTAATAACTTTGAATTAAGTGTATTTCTGAAAATATATTATCACATTTATTTTAGATTTCTCTTTTTTTATAATTATGGGCATTTTTCTATTTGAACTAAATGCTTTGAAAATATAAATAGTTTTTAAAAAATATTATTGTTATATGTGACTTAACCGTTAAGTCTCATGTTGATAGAATCTCATTTTCTTATTAATTAGCCTTCAATAACTTGTGATTTATTTTGTAACAGGGTTTTCCAATTTTTTACTTTTTAGAATTCAATTTTTAATGTCAAAATTCAATCCTTTATGTCTACCTCATAAAATTCATATGAATACCCAATCGTTATAATCATTTTTTTTTTTTTTTTTTTTTTGTCTATTTCATCCTACCATTTTTCTATCTCATCCTACCAAGAGAATGATAAATATAATGATTTTTAAAATGTTTTAATTAATGATTTTTAAAATTTCTATAACAATGTGTAAAAGCTTAAAACAATGGGTAAAAGTATTTATTAGTACTTCTCATTTTTAACAATGTGTAAAAGTGTCTACTAGCACTTCACATTTTTATTTTAAAAAATATTTTTTTTTATATATTTAAAAATTGTTTTATTTACCCATTAATGTGTCTCTTTGTCTAAAATATCACTTCAAAGTATTTATTAGATTAATTTCTATGTTTCATGGTATTCAAGTGAATCAAATTTTTCTTGAAAACGAATGTTTCCTTGTCTAAAATAACTTTTCAAAATATTTTGTCATTAATTAATACCAACCATTATAAGGTAAATCAATTTTTTATTCACGATAAATACCTCATATATATATAATAACTTTTCAAAATATTTTGACATTAATTAATACCAACCATTATAATATTTTGACATTAATTGATACCAACCATTATAAGATAAATCAATTTTTTATTCAAAATAAATATAGAACTTTTCAAAATATTTTGACATTAATTGATACTAAGGTAAATCAATTTTTTATTCAAAATAAATATATGATTTTTATTTTTAAAATTTTTCAAATTATAAAAGGTATTTTTTGTTTTTATAAAAAAATTAAGTTGTTATTGCAAATTTGATTCTAATGGCAAAATTATTTATTATCTTATCTGAAATATAAAATTTAGATTAAAAAAAATGAAATAAAAACAATACGTCACATAAACGAAAAATTTGATTAATGAAAAAGTAACGTGAGAAAAAAAACGACTTATTAAATCCGCCGACAAAACAAATACATAATTAAATAGTAAAAAATATCTTATAACATCGTATAAATGGAAACATGGGAAAGGTAAAATTAAAACACATCAAAACAAGGTAAATTCTTATCATTCTGCGCTACTTTAAGAGATCGTATATCCTATTCTATTTTTAAACCGACAAATTGCCAAACCCCTTCTGTTCCACGATATGCTCAACCTAAAATCCACGTCGAATGGAAAAAAAAAAAATCTTTAAAATCTTTAAATTTCTGATGTTTCAGGGGAATAAATTTGACTTGAAAGCCGCTGGGTATGTACAGCAATTCGAAGAATAATGTAATTACAGATTTTCCAGAGGGTGGAATGTCTATGGAGAGCAGCTGTAATTGTCCGGTTTCCAAAGGTTGGTAGTGAAAAAAATCAGATATATGACGGATTCTTTGCCACTGACTACAAAATACAAAAATGGTGGTGGCGTCCAGAGGTGAAATGAGATATTTTGCGACTCGCAGTGGGGCTGCGCACTTTCCATAAAAACCGCACGCCCGCGGATGAAAAGTAAAGTACGTGCAGAGGTAATTGCAACAGCGTTTGTGACGTGCAAAATCTGTTTTCCAGCTGCCATGAATAGGGTTTTCAGAAAACAGTCCACTTGACTTCTTTGTTTACCTGTAGCTGAAAATAGTAACGTAATGTGATTGATTTCTCCTTCCGAAAGCAGAGACGGATAGCATTTGCATTCAACGGCATAGAATCCATGGATTTGGCGACGAAGATATTAAAAATGAATTGTCTCAACAATGACCCTAAAAGGAATCGCCTGCGTGGAATCACTGCTGCTCATCTTAATGTAAGTGCAAACGGGCAACATGATCGATAGGACAGAATGTCTGGGTAAAGATTCATCAAATGATTTAAATTTATCCAAACAAATAAGG
Organism: Pinus albicaulis; assembly: GCA_034641835.2. Classification (NCBI taxonomy): domain Eukaryota; kingdom Viridiplantae; phylum Streptophyta; class Pinopsida; order Pinales; family Pinaceae; genus Pinus; species Pinus albicaulis. The sequence goes on along the minus strand of CM076574.1, from coordinate 22,299,965 downwards.
ATATGACCAGATATTTAATATGGTATTATGTTCAATTAAGGAAAATTAGAATACTTTTCATATCTTGATGCTTTCAATAATGTTTACAGCTGTTATTGCATGTATTGACTGAAAACAGTATAATAAGAGATTTTTATATTTGATAGTGATGAGTTAGTTTGGAGTGGGGATAGAAGTTAGTGAGGGCTGTCTTACGGTTTCTGTTTGGTTTGATAAGTGAATTAGGTTGCATAACTAGCATTCTTGCAATTTAATTTGATTAAGTTACTAATTTATTTTGGATTGTTGTGATGTAATTATTTTTCAACGTTATTAAGTATGTGAATTCATATTACAATGAGATGTAGACTAGTTAATTTGAATTGAATTTAGTTACCACAAGTTTTACTTTCAAACTTTAAAAAGAGATTTGTTAAAGGACAATCGGAAGAAGGAATCCAAAGAAGAGGTATATGGTGAACAACCTCCATGCTATGAGATAAAAGGCCAAGACCACAAAGTATGCAAGTTGAAGAAATCTCCTTATGGGCTGAACAAACACCAAGAGCATGGTACAACAAAATAGATGTTTACCTGACTGAAAATGGATTTGAGAAATGTAATGGAGAACCCGCACTCTACATAAAAGAAAATTATGGTAAGATTCTTATTGTTGTTTTATATGTAGATAATTTAATTTTTACTGGCAATGAAGCTTCTCTCATTGTTAAATTATGGTAAGATTCTTATTGTTGTTTTATATGTAGATAATTTAATTTTTACTGGCAATGAAGCTTCTCTCATTGTTGATTTTAAAACAGTCATGAAGAGTGAATTTGAAATCACTGATTTGGGTTTTCTGAGATATTTTTTGGGAATAGAAGTAGAGGAAAATGAAAATGAGATTTTTATTTCCCAAGCAAAATATGTTGAAGAAGTGTAAGATTCAACATGCAGAACAGCAAGGCAGTTGTAACTCCAATTGTCATGGGATTAAAATTGAGCAAAGAAGACAACATCAAGGATTTTGATCCAAGTTTGTACAAGAACATAGTTGGCAGCCTCATGTATTTTACTGCAACTAGGCTGGATATTATGCATGCTGTAAGTTTAATTTCCAGGTTTATGGAAAGGCCGAAAGAGATTCATTGGCAGGCAACCAAGAGGATTCTAAGGTATGTAAATGGAACAAAGGGGTATGGTATTTTCTACTCCCCATCTAAAAATTTTAAATTGACTAGTTATACTGACAATGATTGGGCTGGAAGTGTAGATGACAGGAAGAGAACATTTGGATATGTGTTTCATTTGGGATCGGGAGCCATTTCATGGGCTTTCAAGAAGCAACCAATAGTTTCTTTATCAACAGCAGAGGCAGAATATGTGGCAGCAATAGCAAGAGCATACCAAATAGTATGGATGAGAAGAATGCTCAGAGATTTATGTCATGAACAAGACAAATGAACAATAATTTATTGCGATAACAGCTCAGCAATAGCTTTATCAAAGAATTCTGTCTTCCATAAAAGAACAAAACATATCGATGCAAAATTTCATTTTATACAACAACTGGTTAAAAATGGTGAGATTGTTTTGCAGCACTGTAGAACAGAGGAGGAGTTTGCTGATATTTTAACAAAGCTATTAACAAAGAAAAGTTTTAACTATCTCAGGAAATGCCTGGGTATGCAAGAAGGTAGTAGTTGTAATTAAGGAGGAGTGTTGGAATTTAATTCCAACTAACTGCACAGAACAGTAGGATGACAGATTAATTGTGATTGGAATGAAGCCACAACAGAAGCGGTGACATCAATTGTAATGTAAAGAGTTTGAAGAACGATGTCAACAATCTCCAGATTTGCAGTTCACGAAACTGCAAGCTTATCAACAACACCCACCGTCTTAAATTCTCTGCCAACCATATTCATTACACAGCCAGCAACATTCCAGGAGGACATCCAAGTTTGAATAGCAAAGGGAAAGGCAACCCCCAGAGGAGGTGACGTCACTCATCTCTAGACCCACCTTTTTACTAACCAAAGCAATTTCGGGGAGATAATAGAACTCGAATAAATAGTCTCCAAGGAGCCACAAGAAAGTATGAAGGGAATAAGGTTTTTAACCTTAGCATAAAATTTTTGATTTAATTTTATTTTCCCGCATTATGTTTTAAGATTTTAACTTTGGCTTAATGTTTAATTTGATGTGGTACATTTGTTTTTAACATTGGTTATATATATTATAAATATATATATATTATAAATATGATATATATATATATATATATATATATATATATATATATATATATATATATATATGTTGTGAGCGCATTGTAAAGACTATCAATTGCATTGTAATTTGCCCGAAGGCTGAAAAAGACAGAGAGCACTGGGTGAGTAGTAGTGAATAGAAACAGAGAGACAAAGAATGAAAAATTGAAGCGTTGTGTGTCTGTGAAGCAACCAGAACATTTTTCCGTTGTAAATTGAGAACATCATAGTTCTGAAGAATCCAATTTTGTAACAGTTTAGTAGTTTTTATGAAATAGAATTTTCATTTCATTTCTTTGTATCCGCAATTTTTAATTTTTGTTTTATCTCTGTGTTTTAAAAAAGGAATTGTTTTATTCCTCTGTGTGTTCGAAATTATCCAGAAATTCCAACAATATAAACCAATTAGCATAAAAATATCATCGAAATATTATTATGAAGACTTTTTGAAAAATCTAAAGAAAACATTGAAAAAAAAAGTATTTCAATCACTAATTTTTGTGTTTTATGATACCAATTGCTTATAAAGTGAATCAAGTTTTTTTGGGAAACAAAGGTCTCTTTGATCTATATTTAGTAAATCAAAATTTTCATGAAAACAAATACTTTATGTATAGCTTTTTAATTTATTTTTTCAAATAAAATAAAAAATTTCATATTTCAAGAGATTTAATTGTTATCTTTTTAGTGAATTAAAAAGAAAATATAAGAAAAAATTACAAATTTTATTGGAATGGTAAAATTAATTATTATCTTAATTAAATTATAAAATTATAATTAAAAAATAAAAATAAAAACAAAACAATACAAAATGAGTGAAACAAATATATAATTAAATATTAAAAAATATGTGATAAACTTCGTATCAATGGAAGCATGGGAAAGGTGCACTTAACCGCACATCAAAACAAGGTAAATTCTTATCATTCTTGCAGCACTTTCAGAGATCGTACATCCTATTCTATTTTTAAACCCAAAAAATGCCAAGACCACTTCTGTTCGACACGATCTGCAACATAACATCCACGTCGAATGGAAAAAAATAAATAAAAATTCTTAAAATCTCCGATGTTTGAGGGGAATAAATTTGACTTGAAAGCTGGTAGGTACGTATGGCAATTCAAATAATAATGTAATTACAGATTTCATGAGGGTTGAATGGTGGTGGAGAGCAGCTGTAATTGTCTGGTTTCCAGAGGTAGGTAGGTGAAAAAAAAATCAGATTCTTTGCCACTGATTGCTAAAAATAAAAAATAAAAAATAAAAAAAATAAAAATTAAAAAATGTGGTGCTAGCCAGAGATTTAGGTGAAATGAGATATGCAGAGGAAGGGATTCTTTACGACTCGCAGTGGGGCTGGGCACTTTCCATAAAAACGGCACACGGCCGGATGAAAACTACGTGCAGAGATAATTGCAACATCCGTTGATGATGTGGAAAATCTGTTTTCCAGCTCGGGTTTACAGTAAAGAGTCCACTTGACTTCATTGTTTACCTGTGATCCGTGCAAACACCCTCACGTCCCATTGGTGACTGTATCTGAAAATAGTAACGTAATCTGATTGATTTCTACTTCAGACTGCAGAGATGGATGGCATTTGCATTCAACGGTACAGAATGATGACGGATAATTTCACTTGGATATTTCAAAAAGTCCTAATGACAGTGGGGACACGTTCAACTAGTAGTCGTTTTGGAGGTATGACACTCAAGAACAAGAACAAGTTAGTTTTGATGTCCTCTAGTTTTAAGGTGATTGAGTTGGTTATTACTCGGTAAACTTGTCCAGCTATAAAAATATCACGTTTATACTCTTTAAGGTACTTCTCCATGTGTGCAATATGCTAAAGAATAATTTAAATGTTTGAGACAAAAGCCACTTAGGTGACTTTGTTTCATGCCTGGAGAAATTTTACAATATTGGTAAATAAATTTTCACAAGGAGAATGACTATATCAATGTATTTCATATTTTGTATTCAAATATAGGTATCAAAGAATACCAATGTCTTCCATATTTTGTATTCAAATCTAGGTATCAAAGAATATGAGTTGTAGTTGGTTCTAAAACACCATAGTGACTTGCATAGATAGATTCAAATAAAAATGTGTAATTTAATATATTGATATTTGATAAAATTACACAAAAGAATGAAATAGTTTTACTTGACATTTGAAGTCACATGTGTCTTGTAGTTATGGAAAATATTGATCATACAATAAATAGCAAGTAATTATGAATTAATTCGAGTTCTTTCATTGCTAATTACATGTTCAATAGAATTAAAGCTATGAAATATAATATTACAAAATTAAATTGAAAATTTTAAATTTTAAATTAAAATTGAAACTTTTAAATTAAAATAGATTTTAAATTAAAATGAAGATTTGTTTATTATAAAAATTGGTGATTTTTTACCAATTTAAACCCTATAAAATATTAGGAAAAAAAATGTTTCATGAGCCATAAATTCATTAAGAGATAAATCTTACATGATTCAAAAGATTTTATAAAAATGTTTCATGAGCCACAAATTAATTAAGAGATAAATCTTACATGATTCAAGCTTTAATTTTTGCACAATAAATGTATAAAAAAATTTTAATATAATTTTATTTATAATAGATTTTAATATAATTTTATTTTTTGAATTTTTATTATTATATATAAGTGATTGTTAATATTTAGTCATATCACTTTATTTTTATATAATATTAAGTATAGAATAAAAATTGGTTATAAGATTTTGGATTTACTATGAATCGTTGTATTGTTAAGGCACTTCCAAATCTTTATAGATCTTATGAAAAATTCATACACAAAATTGAGTTTATAATAATTAAAATAGGAAATAAAAAATTTAGTGGTTTCAATTTAATTAATGATCAGTTTTAAATTGTCATTAAAATTTAAATTATATTTTTTATAACTATATTGGTGTTTTGTATACCATCTTTAAGGTCGTGAAAAAAAGATTGGTGTTTTGTATACAAATATGATGCTTAAAATTTGTTAAAACTAACTTAAAGCTAATATATGAAACTTATTATTATTAATATTTATTATGTGTTCTTATTTAATCCTAAAGTGAATCGACTAAATTACAACCAATTATTTCACAAAACAAAGGAATCTAGTGGATGCTTTTGATTTTCGAAAAAGTTGATAAAGATCTTTGGTATATTTTAAAAGGTCTCTTACCATATTTGAAAGGTCAAAGACTATCTTAATGTCATTGTTGTTTTATTGATGAAACCATTATATTCGAAAGATTAAAGACTATATTAATGTCATTGTTCCTCATAACTCTAAAAATCAGATACTATCTTAATTAGGAGAATTTTGAGGTTTAAAAAGGGCCTCCTAAGGAAATTATAAAACAATAGTGGAAAAGTAAAAAAAGATTTGATTACATCATCAAATTTTATAGGGAAAAAAAGAAAAAACTATTTTTTCAACTCATGTTATCAACTTATTTCCGCGAGTTTTTACTCAAATTTCGAGTGGGATTACTCATTGGATGCAAAATTTAATTTCTCATCAAAGGAGTACCCATGTTGCATACTTTTCATAGGTCCTCCTACACGAAAAATGAGAAATACATGAAAAATGAGATTGTAATCACATTTTTTACGTATTTCTATTTTTTCGTGTAGCAGGGTCCATCGAAAGTATGAAACATGGGTAATCCTTGGATGAAGAATTAAATTTTTCATCCAACGAGTACTCCCGCACGAAATTTAAGTAAAAAATTTGGAAGATAAGTTAAAAATATGAGTTGAGAAAGTAGTTTTATTCTTTTATTCTTTTATTATATTTTTACCTTTTTACTTAAAAAATGGTGAATCATCCCCCATGGTTGACATCATCATCTTGAATCCTATTGGTTCTTCTAAAGTTTATTTTTGTTATATATTTTTCTTATGAGACCCATTTTGGACCTCAAAATTCTCCTAATGATGTCATTGTCCCTCATAACTCTACTAATTTTATTGATAACACCATTGTATTTGAAAATTCAAAGACTATCTTAATGTCATTGTCCCTCATAATTCTACTAATTTTATTGATGATGCCATTAATGTAGAGAACTAAAGTTAAAAAGAGGGTCGTTAGGGGTGAGGATGAGAAATTATATGGAAAGTTGTTTGGATGTAATCTGATTTATAAACCTTAGTAAGGTGAGATTTGTTTAACTTTGACGTGGGTCATTTTAAAAATCTGATGGTTCAAGTAAGAAGGGTCTCTTTGGGAGGGGGACCAAAGCCAAATATTTTTTGAAATAGGTATAAATGATAAATATTGTTTATAAATTTTTTTTATTACAATTTCAAAACATAATGAGATTCTGTTGGATATCCTTTAAATATGTTTAATCAATTTTATTATTAAACAAAAAATAAAGTATATTCGAAGCCAATTCTAATGAGAGTGGTAATGTCAAAAGAGATTAAACATGATGTTAATCATCTTAATGGCATCCTTTATGGATATTTTAATAAATAAAGATGCGAAGGAAATGACCAAAAATGGTTAATCAATTTATTATTAAAGAAAATATAAAGTATATTCAAGTTCAATTCTAACGAGAGTGATAATGTCAAAATAAGATTAATCATCATGTTAATGGCATCCTTTATGGATATTTTAATAAATAAAGATGCAAAGGAAATGAGCAAACATGGTTAATAAATTTTATTATTAAAGAAAAAATAAAGTATATTCGAGGCCAATTCTAGTAATGTGAAGAGAAGATTAATCATGATGTTAATGGCATCCTTTATTGATATTTTAATAAATAAAGACGCGAAGAAAATGAGTTTTTTAAGAAATTTAGGTAAAAGATAGGTGGGGAAATTGAGAACGGATGTATGAAAGCCTATAGGGATATGCTTCCTTTTAGTATCTTGTTTATAGATAAGTTTTATTAATAATTAGGTCAATAGGTATTTTCTTTTGAATCATTCTACTTTAGATTTTTGTCAACATTTTCTATTTAAACTCAACATATGTAAATTATATCACTTTGCCTTTAACCTCAACATCTATGCATTATATCACTTTGCCTTTAGCCGCCTCAACATTTGTACATCATATCACTATGCCATCTGTTAAAATACAGTTCAATATATTTTTCCCTCTCTCCAACATCTATTAAATTTTTGGTAGATCGTTTGCATTATGACTCCAAAGCCCACTATCTCAGAGTATGTATGCAGAAAATCCTAAATCTGTTGCTAGATGGGAACAACCCACCATCCACGCCCCCAACACGAGTGAAATCTATGCCTATTTCTATATGTGCAGGACGGGATGTGACAGGGCTGACGGCCTTTAGTAGATTACTTTAATTGAATGTAATTTTCACGGGATGGCTGTTGTTGGGTCATGTGCCCTGGGAACTTTGCATTTTTTTAGGGTTGGTTGGATTTACTTAGGTTGTGAAAAATATCTTAGTCCTTAAATGGCCAAATTTTTTCTTACATTTTGATGTTTTACACGGTTAAATTTTTGGTTTAACCTATTTCCCAACAAGTTAAAAGAAATCATTTTTCATGGAGATTGAGTGCCCCGGCTATTTTTTTCTTTGATGCTTTTGGATGTTGCAAATTTTGTGGTGTTTCTTTATGTTGAGGCAATTAGGATTTCTTTGGAAAATAAATTGGTGAATATTGTCATTTTCATTCATTGATGATGGTTATTATAGAGACTGCGGATCGTATGCAAGTAGGCGTTTGCGTCTTTTGAAAACATCTGATGATCTTGTCAGCCATGGAACTCTTTCTCATCTCATTTTCTGAATGGGATGTAAATTTACTTCACCCAACTTAATTTTCTTTGGACGCAGGCATCAAAGATTTCATTGAGTCTAAGAAAATCAATTAGATTTACTTGCTCAGAAATTCCTTAACAGATCCCATACGTCAGTGATCTTTGGTAAGTTATCGACATAACACATCAACGCATTCGACGCAACCTGTGTGCCAAGGAGCCCTTGGACAAAACCCTAAGCTAACGAATAAGAAAACAAGGTGTAAAACTCGGGAATAATGTTTCGAGCTTTATAGGTTGTGCTGCCTGTGTTTGTAGGTGTAATATCATGGGAGGAAATTTTGTGTCTTGCCCCTAAAAAATTAATGGCACACACTTTCTTTGTATGCACTTGGTTCTCTTTTCTATTTTGTTTATGTTTTGAAGCATTTCCCCTGTTTTCTTTATTTGGTTTGGGAGCTGCTTCAACAGTGAGTCATGCACATGATGTCCATTCTCTTTTCCTAAACTTTGGAAATCCTCTCAGAATGGTTGTTTGTAATCGATCATCCGATGAGTCTGAAAAGTTTAATAAGATATTGAATACCTTTGAGATTTCCACAACAACAAGATTAAAGCAACTCAATCCAAATTTTCTGAATGACACGTTAAACCTATCGTGGATGTTGTTGTGGATGCAACAAGCCATAGGGGTTTTATCTACTACACATGCGAAACTCAAGTCCCTTATTACATCAATTCCATGTAGCATAATGGGATGATAAATTGATAGAAAAATACCTGGATGACACTATAAATATTTTAGACATTTTCTTGCATTAAACGTTGAAATTTCAAAGATTGAATGTTTTCAAATTTTTTTTACATTAAATGATTATGGAGAAGTTCTACTTTTTCAGTTGGATTCTCCTCATCTTTAGTGTTCTAAGTATTCTTCTGATTTTTACGCCTGTGATGTTCCTCTTTTAAGATTAATATACTATCACTGTGAATCCCAAGTGCTGGTAAGGTAATTGTACATTAAATTAAGTCCCACCAATATCCCAACACGGGTTCTGTTTGTTCAACTAATATTCAAGGAATATAATTTGACATAACAATATTTGGGATTCTGATGTAACGTTTAGTTGTAATACAGAAATACAGGTGTCTGGAGCTTATACGTTGCCCAAAAAAGTGGGGACTTTTTAAGAGGAGGAGAAGACATGGAAGTGATCTTGTAAGAGTAGAAATGTTTGGCAGTTGACAACCAGCTTTGAAGCAGCCTGGTCCAAACTGAGGAAGCAAGGTGGGATTTTACATACTTTAATTATAATAATTTTCATTTCTTACTTAGTAATCACATTTCTATTAAATGAAAACACAATGTCAACATATACTTACATTTTTGAGATCAAGGGAAACTTCCTAAGAACTATTATGTGAATGTAATTCCAGTAGGTATATGCTATGTCATTATTTACATTCAGTGATATTAAAATTTACTCTTAACATAACACCACATGAGGATTTATCTTAGCACTCTGTCTTGTGGTTAATGAGTGACAAATATTCTATCTACTATGACAATATCTAACCTTGAGCAGTCATTTCATTCTGCCAAATTTGAGAGAGTCCTTTCTTTGGTTTATGCATCTCTTTTGGTATCTGGGTCTTACATCATTGCCAATTTTATTTTCACTTCTTGTTCCAGATGTTTTGACCAGCGAGAATATGGAAGAGCCCATGCGGGATATCCGGAGAGCTCTTTTAGAAGCATATGTAAGTTAATGATGGAATGGTTGTCTTTTTATGCCCTTTCTTATGTATATCTAATCCATATATAGTGCCAATGAAAAAATTTGTTATGAACTCTGAAGTTCTTGTGCAAGTGAGTCTACATGTTGCCCGAAGGTTTGTAAAGGTCGTTACTAAACCGGCCATTGGTGTGGGTGTTATTTTAGGAGTTAGGTCCAATAAAAAATTATTAAAGGTAAATATTTCGATTTCGATAATTAACATTCTTCAAGTGATGATGTTCTAGTTTAAATGCATGATTGTGGCTCATCATCTATATGGTTTGATATAGAGAGACCCATCTAATTTGGACCTCTGATTACCAGGAGGCACTCTACAAATTCTACACCCATAATCAAATTTTTTTATTCTTAAGGGGTCATAAATACCCCACACAATTTATCCTCCAACATGATTGTGAAGTTATGCAAGGCACTTTCAGCTAACCTGGGATCTATGGTCCCTTCATATTATTAGCTAAAATCGTAAAAGCTATATGTACATCTTGGATATAAGCCACAGAGGACTTACCGACTAGCTTATATCTGTCTTAATCATGGATCTGTTATGTGCTAAGAGGTATAAAAAAAACTTGAGGTTCCAATTTCATTATTTTCATTCTCACTTCGCGTATATAAATAATTGTTGTGAGGTTGTGGGTATGATATCATTAAGATTGGCACCTTGAGGTTTATATTGGCACCTATTTTTTTTATACTTTTCTGTGCATAATTTTTTTGGGGTTAAGATGAATCAATGTTAACATCTTCATATGAGTTTTGGGTCAGCCATCGTAAAATCATATAGAAACAATATGTTTTCCCAAGTGTTACATGTCACACATGAAAAGTGTTGATAGATACCCATACGTAGCCTGTAGAATGTGTCCCTTGGGAAAATTAAACCTTGTGAAGGGCACCGAAGAAAGAAATACCATGAACATAAATACCTTAGATGAGACAATTACACCTCAGTTTCCTTTTTATTCTAGGACATGCAACATGAACAAGTTGTAGTTGCATGTATAGAGGAACTTATTTTCCTATTAGTCTAAAATTATTTTGAAATGCAGGTGATGAATGATGATCTTGTGAAACTAATGCGAGGAGAGGTTGCAGAACTGGATTTTTCAAAAACTAGTCCTATTGTGATATTGATGGCAGGTCTATAGGGTGTTGGAAAGACATCATCTTCTGCAATGTTGGCTCTTTATCTTAAGAAGAAATTATGATTTGAAAATACTTAGACATTGCAACATTATTTTTTTTATTGAGATTATAATCCCAACTCGTAAATTGGAATCTTGAATATGACTTTTGGGTGTAGGGCAAGAATTGTATGTTGGTTGCAGCTGATGTATATAGGCCTGCTGCTATTGACTAGCTTCTAATTCTCCGAAAGCATGTAATCTTGCAGATACATTCCACATATAATGGCCCAATGGGTTAGCAATGAAATTTGTAGTCTATTTTTTTTCTAATGCATTCCTTGCTATGCTGAGAAATTAAATTCATTCTTTTGTGTCATTGGTTTCAACCATTTTAAGGGTATTTTAGATATTTTTATTGTTGAACTTAACGTGAATTTAATGAATATAGATCCCAAATCACACTCTGTGCATTTTTCTTTCCTTAAAAAAAATGTTAACAAATGGTGCAAGACAAATTGGGAAACCCATCAGCGAGCTGGAGGCCATTGCAGCCAAATTTGGAAAACAGGGTCACAGTGTTGATCAAGTTTCCTTTCTTCAATTTGGAAAAATCAAGTTAATGCCCAGTAACAATGTGACGACTTTCGAGGACCAAACTTACAACTTAGGTATATCGTAAAACCATGTGGTGTAATGGCGTTTATATTCATGACTTATTTTTTGAGAAGAATAGTACGTATTTTCTATTTTTAGCGATGTAGGGTATATGAATGATATTTTAATGTCCACAAGATTAAAAATTGTTTATAGAACATAAAAACTAAGTGTTATATTGGGGAATATTATGTATTTTCTATTTTTATGGCAATTAGGGTATATGAATGGTATTTTAATGTCTATGAGATTAAAAATTATTTATAGAACCTAGAAACTAAGTGTTGTATTACGGAGTTACAGGTTTGATCCTGGGTCATGTTCCATCAAGCCAGTAATATATATATAATGCTTTTAGTGTAAGTATTAAGCATCATGTACTGAGTCAATAATTATTTTAATTTTTTTGTGGCCATTCTAGTGAAAACAAAGGGATATTCAATGGACCAATGGTTTTAAGCAAGTATTATGCATCATGTACAGAGTCAATAATAAGTTTATTGTTTTTCTTGCCAATTTAGTGAAAATATAGAGATATTGAATGGAATAGATGAAAAGGCTCTGAGCCAATCATTGAATTAGTAGATTAAAAGGCTCTGAGCCAATCATTGACTTAGTGCATGGTATTTGTTTATATGTCACCATATTTTAGGGTCAGATATATTTTCCAACCATGTGGTGTTAACCCACTTTTAACCTAAAACTAATTAGATTCTAAATTTGATAAATATAAGTGAAGTTAAATATATAACTCTCTAAAACATGTTGAATGTCTAATAACGATCAAATTTCTAAAATTTTTGAATTTGTAATGATAATAAGATTGTGACACTAAAATTTATGAAGCAATTATCAATTCCTTAATATCTATAATTTTTGGATATATTCTGAAATCTAAATAAACCTAACATAAACCTAACCTAATGCTAAATGTGATATTATGAATTTGGAATGTGGTATTATGAATTTGAGATGTATGGGACAGTGAAAACTTCCATAGTATCCATAAATTTTTGAAATATTTTGTAAACTACATAAACATAACCTAGCCTAATGCTAAATGTGGTATTATGAATTTTGGATGCATGGCACAATGTTTTTGGGACATTGAGACACTGAAATATCATTTTTTATGAGAATACCATGAGAGAGTGGAATCTCATTTGTTATGAGAATTCTATGATATAATATTTTTCCATTCCCGAGGAATATATTGCATTATATAGTTTGTTAATGTAGAAATAAAAATAATGTTCATTTTATAAGGGTGTTAATTTAACTGTCTTTTCAGCATATTATTTAAAGGTCTCTACTTAGCCATTTACTAAATTAGTATTAAATTAATAAAGTTTTACATTCGTCTATTTATTTATTCATTTAGTGATTATTAGGTCAATTGAAGTTTATAAAATTTTCAATTTTAATTATGATTCTAGGATTTTTTTTTTAATGTTTTATAAAATTTTCAGTTTTAATAGTGATTACAAGGTTTTTTTTTATGTTTAGCATTCTTAATCAAGGCTTATTGCCATAATAAAGAAACATAAAAGACATAGTTGAGAGAAACTCTAGCCACAACAGTCTCCATGAAAGAAATGGAGATGGAGTCTCACATAAAATATATGGTGGTATTCATGGTCTCATTCGCAGAAACTATGATGAATATGAGCACATGTTCAAGAGTGCAACACGTTGTTGGACCTCATAAAGGATGGGATCCATCTTACTCATATTTTAAAGGATGGGCTTCTAGCACAATATTTCGGGTTTGAGATAATCTCTTTAAGTATTATGGTTTATAAATATAAATATATGCAATAGAGATATGGTTACATATGTAAAATTAGAAAAAATTATTTGCATGTCATGTATATTAGATATATTTGGTAGCTATTTCAACCTGTAATTTTTTTTTATCCAGTAATGTAGTCCACATATTTACATTGTAATCATTATATACATTTGATCAGGGTTTTCCTATGCCTCTGCACAACAGAATGTGTTAGAGCTCAAGAGCTAAGAGGAATTGGAAAAGTTTGATATTAGTAACTCTACTAAATTGTCTAATGGACAACTTGATGTAGTTTCTCTGTTCAAGGCTGGTAACAGGTACTTCAGTAGTGGAATAATAGAGGATTGTAGAAATGGGATGAAGTTCCATATCAATGTCATATTTGATGGAAAGAAAAAATGGATCTGACAATTTTAATGCCCCATCACATGGCATGATCAATTATGTTGCAAACCATGATTTGAATTTCGCTTCAGATGGGATGGAAAGTGGAGCAGAGAATTTTAATTTGTTATCATATGGCATGGAGAATGGGGAAAATAATTTGGATTTCATATCAGATGGGATGGAGTATGGTCATGAACAAGGTTTCGAATCTTCTTCGCTTTTTTCCTCTGATGTGAAGCATCTGAGGATGGGAAGAATGAAGGAAGTCAAAGGGCCTACATATTCATCAACATCTGATGTTACTCTGTCCTACCTTTCTTATTCATTTTCTTGGATACAAATTGTAAGCCCAAGTTTTATACGAATCCTAACTGTAGGTATACGTGTCATTGATAATAATAATCTTGTGATTAGGATAGCAGAAGGTGGATAGGGAGGCTCACGAGTTTTTATGCAAACAGTGGCATCTTCATTGGACATTGAGAAATTAAGTACTCCTCCTCGACATCCTAGAGACAATAAAGAAAGGGGAACATATTAAAATATCTACACAAGAATTACAATAGTGTACAATGGCTTGCCCGATATTTAGATCCTCTCAGGATACTGCTTAGTGAATTCTTCAAGTTTTTTTTGAGTGCAAGGAACACATTCCTTAATAGTCTCATATTTTCCCCAATCAAGACATATTATTATAGATAGTCTGTCATGAGAAGATCAGTAAATTTGTCCCTATTCAAGACACATTGTTATAGACAGTCGGTCATGAGAAGATCAGTAAACCTCACCAGCATCAATTTTTTTGTCTCTATTCATTTACATTTCTGGAGAAAACACCATCACCCTTTACAAAATAAAAATACAGCAACAATGCTAGAATTCCTGTGTGGCTGTTAGGGATTATATGAACATCTAGCCCAACCAGTGGATTGTATGTATGGGTTTCATAACATGTATATATATATATATATATATATATATATATATATATATATATATATATATATATATATATATATATATATATATATATATATATATATATATATATATATATATATATATATATAATTTCCGGCTCAGCCCAATGTTGAATGGAAAAACTATCGGTGTATCGGTGGAATGCTATCGCCAAATTTGTATGAAAGTTGGTTGAACTTATAGAAATTTATTCAGTCAAAAGGTGTATTCTACAATTTAGTATGGAAATTTATATTGAGTCCAAAGGTGTATTCTAAAACTCAGTATGAAGGTGATGTGTGATTTTGTTTATACTCAATATGGTGTTGATGTGTGATTTTTAAAAATTAAAATAAATATATATTTAGTCAATAAAAGAATGTAATTTTGTATATACTCAATATGCTGTCGACATGTGTTTTTTTTTTAATTAAAATAAATAAATATTAAGTTAATAAAAAAATCTATTTTTTTTGGAGTTTAGAACTTAATAGGCTAAAAATCTAATTTTTTTGAGTGTAGAACTTGAGAGGTTAAAAATATAATTTTTTCAAGATTGTAGAATTTGAGAGGTTGGCACTTCCAAAGATTTAATCCCTCATAATTAAGGAGTTAGATAAATCTCTATTAATTCCAATAAATTGAAAAGAAATTTGTGAAATTTGTCGACATGATGGAATTCGATAAATGATATCTTCCATATTTCTTGTTTGTATTGATTTTATATTTCCTGTTTGTACCGAGTCATATGGAAGTTGTGGTATGTTCAACATGTCATGTGCCATATACTAACAAATCTGGGTATTCTTTATAAGTTAGCATATTTCAATATAATTTCCAACATGTCACCTTTTAATTCTCTATGCCTTTATTGTAGCACTTGAACATTGAGCAGACATTATGTCGATGGTTGTTAATAAGGAGAAGAAAATTTTATCTTGATGACTTTATTTTGGAGATATAAGGTCGACAACTGTTATTAACGAGAAGCAAAGTTTTTCTTGATGGCTTTATTTTGGAATTAATAACTATATACACATGCTCAGTTTAGTGAATCAATAACTATATGCATGCTCAGTCTAGTCCTGGCAAGATGGGACTAATTGTATCAGACGCTCTAACCCGACATCAGAGAAGAGAGGGATTAATGGGTTGAACTCTTGCCGGTCCAAGTTGCTTTCTAATGTAAGTTAAGTAACACCAAATTGAACAAAGATAAAATTGAGTATTACTAACTGGATTGGACCCTCTAAACTAACATCAGAGAAGAGAGGGATTAATGGGTTGAGCTCTTATGGGTCAAATTTTCTTGCCAATGTAAGTTATGTAACCCCAAATTGAACAAAGATAAAATTGAGTATTCCAAGCTTGATTATGCAGATATAGGTGATTCGCATATTTTATGTCAATTAAATTCTCTCTTCTGATGCAAATATCTTGTCATGACTGGGTCATTCATTATATTTCTTTATATCTAATTTTATTTGTGCGCTATTCTTATCGATTTAATATTAGCTCTCTTGTGTGGATTTTAGATCTTTTAATATTGGTAAAATATTTAAGTAAATTGTGGTTTTAGAATTTTTTTATTATAATTTTCATATTTTCTAAGATATACTTACTTAGATAACATGAGCTTCGATCATTGTTTGATCCCTTTCTAAAATTAATATATGTTAAATAATAGTTATTTTATTCTTTCTGTAGATTTAAGGCACTGGAATTTGAAATGTTTATTTTTTTGTTATCAAAACAAAAACATCACCATTGTCTTGATCTGAAGTTTGACGAGAATTAGGAGTCACTGGCAGTGGAGAAAGTATTGTGTGTGGAATTTATTTTCCAAAATGACCATCCAAGGTACAATTTATGTTTTTTCACAAGATGGGATCATTTTTTATTTAGGTCATTCAAATTAAATTTCTTTTTCATTTATATTGGAATTTGAAATGTTGGTTGTTTCTACAAGGAGATAAAGAATTTGAAGAAGCGAATAGGAGAAGCATAAGTTGATAACGAACACGAGAAGCATGTATATGACAAGGCTACAAAACCTCTTGGTCCTATAGAAGGCGTCCTAGATGAATGGGTAAGGATTTTGTTCTTTTGAGAATTATTTGCTTTCAAAGCTCTTCCACGGATTGAATGACCATAATTTTTCAATGAGACTTTGTTGTGCTGCTCATTCACTGTACCTTAGATTGTTTCTTGAACCTAATGTAACTATTATTTATTAAGAGGTTTTTAATAAAATTCTCTCTGTGTTGTAGAAGGTACAAAGAGAGAGATATCTCGCAAGACAAGTATTTGAAGGAGAAAACTGTGTGAATATATTAGATGTTTTTGAGGGGAACAATGTGTTTTTTCTTTCTTTTAGGAATCGGTTGATGCTTATTTTATTTGGAGGTTTAGTAGCATATAGGGTAAAATGAAGTTGGATATTATAAAATTGATGCCACAGTACAATGTCCTTTTTCTATCTGTCAACATATGCAATGTTGTTTGAGGAAAATATTTCATGTAGATATAGTATTCCATTCCATTGTACCAAACATTGCTCCACTATTTTTCTTTAGCTTAAATAATTATAAAGGTATGCAATCTAACTCCATCCAAGTTCTTTAGGGAATTTTCATCCAGTAATTGTATCTCAGAGGAGGAAGGAGACGGTCGTCAAATTGAGTTGATATCAACCTTGACAGTTTTGATCAGATGAAAAATCCTCTACGTACGCTCACTATTTATTTTCACAACTGTTTGACATGAAATTAATATATCCTTGATTTCTTCAAATTTATTTTAGTTGTTAAGACTATTTTATTAAAGTGCATTTGGAAAAGATATGGTATCTTTCCAATCTTTAATTTTTTGAAAAAAGATCAAGTCATTTGATTTATAAGCTAATTTGGAATCAATGCTAGACGATGCATTTTTTTTGTGTTCAATGGATAGCTATTTGCTTTTGTTTCTTTTGAACTGTGAAAATCTTTTAATTGAATGGTATTTGATCTTTGGACCTCCATGGGTTTGTTTCTATTAGTTGATATTTAATCTTTGCAGCTCCATGAGTTCGTCTCTGTTATGAGGGAAATGATATTTAGTCTGCCCAACAGTTTCTATGCTCTTTATGGATCCACAATTCTACCAAATATGAGCTAAAATCTTAATAGGTTTTTGCCAACTAAATTTTTTTAGATACATATATGTTAAAAATTCAAGATACCGCAAACAAGACCCTCAGATGAAGACGAAGATGAATCAATGGTACTGAGTAAGTGAGGGGATTTTTATTTGTCCTATTCCAGAAAATTAATTTCGAGTGGAAATCAACCATCTTAAACATGCAAGCAGGTCCTGTAAAGCAAAATTATGATGTTATTCATGGAATATTTCTGAAGTTGAAAGTAGTGTCACCCTCCATGTATAAACAGAGTTAACAATGCAATACAATTTTTTTGATAGAAAGTAAAATGGTTCTACCCAATTTGATAGCCATTTTGGATTAAATTGTAGATTGAAACTTGACCAGTGGAGACATGCGTCTAGCAATGCAAAGTAAAGTTAGTAAAATCAGTGCCTTTGTAGGTAATCCTGGATCACATGTGTGTGCCAATTGGTCAATTGGTATAATCCAGAAGGGGAGGTAGTGCAATGGTGGATTCTGTTTTGGAAAATTTATTATATTTATCATGAAAAAAATCATACTTACGTTTCCGAAAATTTCTTAGATTTATCACGAAACAAAAATCATACTTATAGGGTAGGAAAAGGGAAAATATGGGAAACTGATTAAATATTTTTTCTCGAGTTGCAATTATTATCTTTACATTTGAGAGGTTTCCAAAAAGAAATGTCCAACCATGTCAATGAAATTTTTTTACATACCAACTTATAAGAATTTTCCAACTACTAACCACCTATAAGAATGCATGGGAATGTGCTATGTGGTCATCATAATTATACGTATGAAAAATATAAAATCTAAGCTTATGAAGAATATAAAATATAAGCTTATGACGTAGATAAAATCTAAATATTGCACCAACAGACCAAAAACTTGGAATTTGTTGTCAATTCATCAAGTGCTAGTGCCATTTTGTCCTTTGGTATAATCTAGACGACGAGATAGTGCAATGGTGGATTCTGTTTTGGAAAATTTCTTAGATTTGTCACAAAAAAGCATACTTATTGGGTAGGAAAAGGGAAAATATGGGAATGTGATTAAATATTTTTTCTCGAGTTGTGATGATTATCTATACATTTCGGGGGTTTCCAAAAAGCAATGTCCACCCATGTCAACCAAATTTATTACATACCAACTTATAAGAATTTTCCAACTACTAACCACCTATCAGAAGGTGTGGGAATGCATTATGTGGTCGTCATAATTATATGTTTGAAAGGTATAAAATCTAAGCCTATGATGCAGATAAAATCTAAAGATTGCACCAAAAACCAAAATCTTGGAATTTTTGCTACCAATTCATCATTACGATAACATGACATAAATATAAAATGGAAGATTCCACCGAGCAATATTCAATTAATCATAATAATTTAAAAAAAACCTACACTTTATGTGTTCTATGGATTTATTATTATATACACCACGAAACATGCATTATCTCATTTACGAGTTCCATGGCTTTATTTTTATATACACCACAAAAAATGAATTATAGTCTCATTTACGAGTTTTATGGCTTTATTTTTATATACACCACCAAAAATGCATTATCTTCGTGAAAAACTGAAACCTATAGAAACCTTAGAAGTAATCACATCTCAAAAAGTACAAAATAGAGATGATTAGAAGGATTTTAAATAGAGTCGATTAATTTTTTTTTTTGATTGGGAATGATCTTAGGGATAAAAAGTGTGGGAATAAGTTATATTGAAATTATCGACTCCCTAGCATGGTTCAAAGTGTTCCTATACTTGAGGTTTGCATCGATAAAAGTCATCTTTTGCATTTTTATTGTTTGATATTACATTACACATATCTATGTTTGCGTTGATAAAAGTGATATTTTCTGTTTGCATGGGTTGATATTACATTACACATATCTAGGTTTGCATCGATAAAATTCATCTTTTGCATTTGCATTGGTTGATCTTACATTACACATATCTAAGAGCAGATAGAGAAGATAACTTGAGATGAATTCTATGTAATTTTTGGTGACTTATTGGACATGTTTCCTCAATGTATATTAAGATGAATATCGTTACCATAATTTTCATGACAACATAGCCAAAAGTTAAGGTATGTTTCCTCAATGTATCTTAAGATTAATATCATTACCATAATTATCATGAAAGCATAGCCAAAAGTTAAGGTAACTGTCATATTTTGTATTTTCCATGAATAACATTAGCCTATATGATTATGCCTCTCTTGGGAAAAAAGTGCTAACATTTTCCATGAATAACATTAGCATATATGATTATGCCTCTCTATCACAACAGAGTTGATGAAATTGAAAATTAGTTGAGAATTAGTCCTTAACTCAACAATAATAATTTTGACTTTCTATTGATTATGTAAATTTAATAAATAAAATTATTAAAAAAAACAAAAACTAAAAGGTAGAAGCTAATGACATATCCATTTTCTTGATATATGAACTTATTTTAGAGAGAAAAACTTGAAATTTACCAAGAATAGGATCCATTCTATATAAAACTTAAATTCTATGATGAAAGTTAGGTGGAAAAAAAATGAAGAGGATATACTATTTTACATAAAATAAAATCATTTATAACATTACCAAACAATAGCTTTATTTTAAGTTAAAATGCATAAACATTAAAAAAAAAACACACACACACACACACACACATATATATATATATATATATATATATATATATATAGTTTTCAATTATGGTGTGGGTAATAGTTAGTTTTAATTAAAGTTGGGATTTAATGTATGAATTTTCATCTTCAAAGGTTGATCTTGTTACTTTGAAAATGCCAAATATATCACATACATATCTACAAATGTCTTTCTTATACAACTTTTCCAAATTAACAAACCTATCGGCCTCTCTTTGCACCTTTTGGGGAAATTTCTAGTATTGGTAAATTTGGAAACTATAATTGTAGTTGGTTGAGGAAATAAGTTTTAATAATAAAATGAGTAACTTTTCCACATGATGGAATTCCATCATTTCAGAGTTGTAGTCAAATTTTGTTGAGAACCACATGGAATTTTCTTTATTCGCATGGAGGATGATAATATTCAAATTTTGTTTAGATATGTTGGGTTCTGGGGTAACATTACGAATGAAGTTTCTATATTTTAACGTAATTTATGGGGGAACCAAATATATGTTATTAATAAAATCTTAGAATTGAATTCGAGTAGAGGCAGTGGGAAAAATCATACCTTTACTCAGAAGACAAATAGCAGCCATAACCATATGGGAATCAGAGAGATTGAGTGTTGTATCATAGTTGGTGAAAGTTGTGGTTACTTCGTGGTTTCTGGACAACCTCATCTAAATATATGAATTTTTTTCATGGAGGAAAAAATGTTGATTGTATTAAAGAAAAACAATTCATTACAACTATAATTATGTTTTATATATATTTCTGAAGCTCCCAATTTAAAAAAAAAAATTGCAAATATTGCTGCCCAGTGTTCTGAATATAGAGAAAAAAAAATTGATATTGGAATATAATAATAAATGCCCAAATTCACCAAATTTACAAAAAAAAAATTGCATATCATGGTTCCCAGAGTCCTAGATACAGGAAAAACAAACAACCAATCATGGAAAATAATTCATAAGACAACCCGCAGAGAGGTGCATCACATTATTGGGAAAAACTTTTATAGTGAAAAAACTAGAAAAAAGAGAGAGCATTCCCCAAACAAGATAGACTATTAGGGAATTGGTATAGAAAAAGACTCAGATATTACGTTTTTATGATAAAAAAAGATATGAATAGAGTTGAAAGGTTCTATAATACCCATCTTGGAAAGCCCATCAGCACACACATTGGCCTCCCTGTAGATGTGTTGAAGAGATGGGAATCTAAGCCGCTGCATAATGTAGGAGACCCTATTCATCCAATTAAGAAGACCCGGAGGTTGGAAGTCACAAGAACCATTTATCTCGTCAATGAACATTTTGGAATCCCTAGAAATGTAAATAAGAGGAAGTTCCGATTTATAGGAAACCCACAACATACTCTAGAGAGCAAGAATTTCCACTCTAGTGTTAGAATTGAGACCTCCGTTCCAAAATATAGAGTATCGATCACCATTTTCCATTTTGATCCAAGCCCCACAACCACATGTCCCTTACTCTGAAGGCGGTAAGATATATTAGTGGGGATTGGCTTCACAGTAGATCGAGTGAAACCATAATCGTGCCATAAACCTTATGAGGAACAAAAAGAGAATCTTCGAATATGAGCTTGTTTCTAGCAAGACAGACCTCCGAAAAGGAAAAAATGAAGGTATTGAAATTTTTGATCCAGCTATGTCCAAGAGTGAGTACAATTGAGAATCCCGATAAGGTGTCAACTTCGATCATGCAACAGATAAGAAAACCAAAACCAAATCTCAAGGATTGCATTTCATTGTATAAAAATATGAAAGATAGATTTAGCCTCCATCCAGCAGAAAAGGGAGATTATAGGCTCCTAAAAGCCTCTCTTGTTCAAATTGTCCCAGGTGAGAATTTGGTTCCTCCACGATAACTAGACAAAGAGAAGTATCTTTAATGGAACGTTGCGCTTCCAAAAGGATAGGAATAAAGGCTAGTCTTCTGCCAAGGGGGAGGAGGAGATGATGTTATTGCATATGTCTACCACATTTACTACACCCTTCTTCAAACATCCATACCATATAATGGAATCCCCTTTTTGATTAAGGCACATTCCTACTTGTTTAAGGCCAAGAGACCTCCCTCCACATTTACAGATGTCGCCCCTGCAATCCCAGTTGATTTTCTTCTTTCCATATTGGATAACCCTATTTCCAATGTGAGATGAGCTGGGAAAGGTAGAAAATCCCCCTCAATCCAATTTTTTGCCTGAGCTGTAGTGGCACACTAAGATCTTGGGAGAGCCCCCTGATTTAGTTCGCACCTAGTATAATATTTTGACCATTTCCAAAATGCCACTCAAGCGTGAAAAGAAAAATGACCTCAATTCGTCTCAAACTTAGCCATATATGAGAACCCCTATGATTGGGAGGGAGACCGGATCTGTATAAGACCATCAAATCTTGGTGCAATTTATAGTTCTCCCTACACAGAGAAGGCCAAAGTCCCGATCTAGTCAGTGCTCTCAAAAAATATTTGGCGAGAAGGGCCTGAGAGAAAGCCCACACTTCCAATAATCCCTAGCTACCTAAACTCTTTGGTAAAGTGATCCTACTCATCGTGCATAAGTTGAATTTTGATGTACCCCTCACCCTAGAGCAAAGAAAGCCCTAAACAATATGATTGATGTGAGATATTATGATAGAGGGAATGGTGAATAAATGAGCTCAATACACCACAATTTGCTACATGACATATTGAGTGAGAATAAAGCATCCTCCTAGGGACAACCATCTATGAGTCCAAGCATCAAGTTTCCTCTTGAATTTTTCTATCAGCTAGCGCCAGCCTTTGTTGATATAGTTGTAAGGCTTGAACCGGAAACCCAGGTACAAAAAACCCTCAGACGAAGGAACCCAGGTCATCTGAAAGAGGTTTGCAATGATCAGGATATCCTTAGACATTATCGAGGCCAAAATGATGAGGGATTTGTGTCCATTTATAATCAAGCCAGTGGTGGCCCCAAACCTGAGAAGAGTGTAGTGGATTGCAATTTATTGGGCATGCGAAATGATAACATACAACAATATATCATTTACAAAAAAGAGTGGGAAATATAGATGGACCTCAATAATTTCATGTCGAAGAATATTTCTTTGGATTGCAACTCCTTGATATGAAGACTAAGGCCATCCAATATAAGAATGAAGATGAGAGATGACAGTGAACACCCTTGGCAAAGTTACCTTCCCGCCTTAAAGAAATCTGAAAGCATATTGTTGATTATGATAGCAAACCACTGAGGGGATATGCATGCAAGGATCCAGTTGACATTCAAAGGTGCCAATCTGATCTTGTGTAGAATGACCTGGATGAAAGGCCAGTCCACATTGTCATAGGCCTTGTGTAAATAAATTTTCATTATTATTGTCTCCAGCTCGTGGGAGTGTAAGAAGTGAAGGCACTCTTGGGAAACATCAATGGCGTCTTGTATATGCCTGTCTAGCAAAAAACCATACTATTCACGTGAGATATAAGTGGAAAACGTTCCAATAATTCAACAGGTAGTCACTTTGGAGATGATTTTATAGGGCACATTACACAACGAAATTAGCCTGAATTCCAGGAATAATTTTGGCCCCGAGGACTTTGGGATTAATGCAACAAAGGTTTTTTTACTACATAGTCTAAATAAATCCACGAAATAATCTAGAAATCAATGCAAGATTATGAAAAAATACGACAATTTTTTTTGAAAATCTGGGTGCCGCACAGGTTTTTTATGGTGCTAAATCCATTTCCATCATAAAAAAGATTCAAACACTCCAATTACCTAATTTTTTGAAAATTGTTTTACTTAATTCCTAGAAAAAAAAGTGTCGTCTAGACTATTTTGTTGGGTCGGTAGACAACTCCTTCACTTACTTGTTCCACCATGTGAGCCACTACCCTAACAAACTCATACTTAGAAAAGCGGCCCCGTGGCGAGGGGCTGAGAGGGGATTTGGGGTGGGACCAAGCTTTAAATTTGACACCAGTTTTCTCTCGAGCCGTAAAATATAGTTTATTTTAAATTTTTATTTCAAATAAAAATATAAAAGTTTCAAATTTTATATATCACCAAAAGACGAGTATATATCGACTCCGGGTGGGTGGATGAATTTTTTTATTTTAATTTAAATGGACAGGAAGGATTGAATTTCAGGGAAATATGCCAGTATATATTTCTTCTAAATGAATGCATGATCAATAGTTGTGGAGAGAGGGAGGTTGAACCGTTCCAACAAAAATATTAAGTGGATTAAAGTGGAAAATTTTAGTCACTGACTCATGGACTAAAGTGGACGCGACAACTAGGAAGACTAAAGATTAAAAGATTAAATTTGAAACACAGAACATTAAATTTGAAACTTTTATATTAGAAACACGAAAGTTTAAATTTCAAATATTAAATTTAACAACAAATGTTGAAATGAAGTATTATATTTAAATGTAATATTAAATATTAAATTTAATATTAATAGAAAATTAAAAAAATTAAAGATTAAATAAGAAATATTAAAAAATATATACTGATATATTACATATTAAATATAAAATGAAATATTGTATTTAAATTTAATATTAAAATCAAAATTTAATATTAATATAAAATTTTAAATTTAATATAAAATAAAAAAACAAAATTTAAGATATTAAAACGTATATATTGAAATATTACATATTACATATGAAATATGAAATGAAATACTATATTTAAATTTAATATTAAATATTAATCTTATTGAAACTATAATGAAGACTTGAAACAATATAAAAACTTTATTGAAACTGCAATCAAACAGACCGAGAGTGTCGTAGAGAAAGTAGGTGCACAGGGAGAAATGGGTGGAGGTGTTGTAAGAAGACTGGTTAGTAGTATGGCCCAGTCGAGAAACCTGTGTATAAGATGTAAAATCAGGATGTGATAGTGGTTTTACAACAGTTAAAATAAATAATGTAGCAACAACATCTTGTGAAAACTGGTTTAAATGTTAACTAGTTGTTATGTTATTTAATTTTAAGTAATTAAACATTTACGTTTATTGAGAGAAGGATTATCTGATTAAAAAAAAAGTTTTGCTAAAATAAAATTTATTAACGGAATAGTGGTTCCATAAAAAGTTAAAACACTGATGGTAAAAGTATTCCAAAAAGTGAGAGTGGTTGAAAAAAAAACAGTTGAAGAAGCTGCCTTTCCTCTAGGGATAAAAGGTGCATCTCAGTCAGGAAAAGGGGTTTTGTTATGTGACTGAGGAGGGAGAGAGTGGAGTATTCCTGAGATGGTAGTGACTAGAGGAAAATACTCAACGTTCCCTATTCCTAGAAAAGAAGAATTACTGGGCCAAGGGCCTTGAGGTCTCTTCTGGAAATTCTATCAACCTACTCGAATCAGTGTGGAGCATGGGGCCAAATGAGGACGTAATTTCCTCTCTAATGGTAGGGTGGAAAACATCAGCAAAGTTTGGAAAATAGATAAGTACCAATTATTAGAAAACTGGGTACTGGTTATGTTGTCTAGCTATTTGTATTTCTTGTTACAGGTGGAAAACATCAGCAAAGTATGAAAAATAGATAAGTACCAATTACTGGAAAACTAGGTACTGGTTATATTGTCTAGCTATTTGTATTTCTTGTTACAGTCTTGGTTATTTTATTATGAAATGAAGACTTATCCACACTGGAAGTGAAGAAATGTGTTATATCTATGTTTTCTTTAAAATGTTTAGAGGAATTCAGATAAAACATTAAGTATGTAGATTTATGCAAGTTCTGGTTTGTTTCTTTTTCAAGAAAAGAACTGGTATTTACCAAAAATATATGGAATTAGTCAGAACTACTACTAAAATTATGTTAGCACAGGAAACCGTTAACTCAGGGTTTTAGGGTCGAAACTCCCAACCCCAAGTTGGTCGTTAACTGTAATCTATGATATACACGGATAGAATGATCCAGACATGTCATTAAATTGAAAGAAATAAATTCTGTACCAATACCAATTAAAGAGCGTAAAGCTAATTGTAAATAGTAAAATAAATAAAACAAAGAAATATCATAGATTGCATGCGTAGTATGCACCCAAAACGGAAAAATGCCAACGTAAAACAAGATTTACAATGACAGTGAATAACCTAGCCAAGTTAAGAGAGAAACCAAGATTCTACAGAAGCCAAGCTAGTCTGACTCAAACAATATTCAAGGCTTGAAAACACACATTATACATATACAAGGGAAAACTGGATAACGTCTTTGCTATTTTGGAATATATCCAAAAGAGAGAAACTCATTTCATCGAACATAAGGAATAGTATTTGCGCGAACAGAGGATACCCAAAACAATAACACATATGTATAAAAGTAAAGTATCCCATGGAAGTCGAGATGGAATGTAAACTAAATCCACTGAGTGTAGAGAGTTATCCTCTCTTAAAACTCGACCAGAACTACACAGTATTTTCAGAAAATTAAGTATATTCCAAGACAAAGTTACAAATGTCGATAATAATCATGAGCAAGGCAAAGGCTCTTGAATTGCAAAAATAGAATTTTAACATGACGACATGCAACCATAAAACTCATATCCAAGTCTCACGATGTCGTGAGCACCTTTGAGGCCAGAACAAAGGTCCTCTACAAAAAAATACACATAAACCTTACGGTGAAGATGGGGTACTTGAAGGGCAAGAGAAGAGTCAGGGAACTGACATTTTGAATCAATAATTCGAAAGGAATTAACCTCAAGGGTTGAGCTAGGGCTATTACTTGCACAATAAAGAAAGAACCATAAAAACATTAGCAAGAGATCATGCTGACAAAGCTAGCAAAATAGTGAATAGATAATAAGAAAAGAGGAAGTATAAAATTATTACCTGTGTACAAGAATTCTTCTGCATGTTCGAAGGTGAAACTCTGTGGAAAATCCATGGAAGGGATTTAGCCCTCGTAACCAAAGGAGGGTGTATATTTTCCTTAGGAAAAAACACATAACTTTAACATTGCCTTGACTCACCTGCTATTTTGATGAGGGAACTTGCAGTAGAACCGGAATCCACTTAACCACAGAGAGATTGCAGGTCTAGTAAAATAAAGATAATGACACCATTTTAAAACCCCAAATTAATGCAGAGAACTAATCGTAAGCTCACCTATGGAAATAAAAATCCTAAAAGGTCTGTGAAACCAAAAAGGCAACCTCGTTTTGGACAAGATAAGATTTAAACAGTGTAGGTATCGAGTTACCTGTCCGCGAGGTGCCTGGAGAAGCCAAGCAGAGCTGAGCCAAGCAAGGGTAAGCTTGTCAGATATGATAGGACTAAATGCTGCAGAGAAATGTGGTGGGGATTGGCAGCAATGGAAAGGAAATACCTAGGTTTTGGAGAGGTCAATAGCCTAAACAAGTACTTCATCAAACTCTACCGTCGGTCAAAAAATTGTAATCTAACGGTGTTAATCCTTACAATAGTCAACCAAGGCAAGAGTAATGTGATGGCGTGTACAGTACCATTAATCCAAGAGATAAGACCCAAATCAACAAGTAACCTTTACATTATGAAATCATTACAATCAATATTATATAAGTTTAACCATAAGTATTTCATCCTGTCGCAATTGTAATATGGATCTTGTGTACCATTTGAGATTAATGTGAATTCTGTCAAGTATTAGATATGCTGCCAAGTATCATGCATATGGGACAAGTTGCTACCTTGAAACTTGTGTTAAAATCACCCAACCTTTATTTTTTTATGTCCATGTAAAAATAAGAATTAGGAGATCAAAAATAGATGCAGTATATAAATGTGATAATTTCATTTATTGAAGCCTTTGTGAAGGTATTTTTTTTTTTGTGTGTGTGTTTGATTATGATGTACATTACACGTAGTATTAGAGCAGCATTCGCACACTATAAATGATGCACAAAAAATAAATAACATAGTAGGATATGATATGAGGAGGGGGTCGACACAGAAAACACCCTGAAATGCAGGGGAACCCACACTCCAACCCCAATCAGAAATAAATCTTGAAATGTGGATTCAGCTGAGTGTGGATCAGCACCAAGAGACTAGTAGATTTTTGGAGGAGCAACAACACCAAACTAGGATTATGCTAAGCACTGTGCAGAAGCTACGGGAAGAAATGGTTTGGGTTAGAAGTGATAAGGAGTGCTTGATGCAAGAGAAGAAAAGGATACTCAGAAGCCTTTATGATAAGTAGAATCAAGGAGTGCTACAACCCAGTCTGGAAAGAGAAACATGAAAAGAAAATGAACAGAAAGATGAGGATAAAACCAATCACAGAATGGAAAGAAGCCATTCCCAGTGGAGTAATAAAAATACAAACTATAATGATGTTGAGTCTAGAAATGTGTCAAAATAACAAGAAATTAAGAAGCAAAAAGTGGAGCTACAAGGTGAGTTCCGGAAGATTAAACCACCTACGTTTGATGGAGAAGCAGAGGAGGTGGCTAAAGCATGGTTGACTAATATGAACAAGTACTTTCAAGTTTATGAGTACAACAATAATCTTAAAGCCAAACTGGCCATCTATCAGTTGAGAGAGAAGGGCACCCTATGGTTGGAGGAAGTTAAGAATGTCCACAACATTGAAGATCAAGACATGACATGGGATACATTTTAGAAATACTTCAAGGAAAAGTATCTAACACAACATTTTTATGACGAAAATTCCAGGGAATTCGATGACTTTAGGTTGGGTCAAATGACAATGGATGAGTACATAACCAAGTTCACTTCCCTGTTAATATATGTTCCTTATTTAAGGGATGAAAAGGCTAAGGTTCAATGGTTTTTGAGCATTTATCCGACTCACATGAAATAGAGAATTGAGTTCGTGAATCCAAAGACCATGGACGAGGAAATCTGGAAAGAGAGAATGTGTTACCAGCAGTCCAAGGCAAAAGGAGAACTAGGAAAAAAATAACAGCCAAGAAAAGGGCAGAAAGGCAGTCCAAATTTCACAAGTTCAAGAACTAATAACTTTAAGAATTATTCCAGGAATTTGGTGAGAAAACAGTTTGGGAGAAATCACCAAAGAAACCGTTGGCTTATAGAAGAGAAGCCCACAAAGGCTTCTAGCAAACTGAAGAAGGAAAAAGCCAAAATCCACCTCTGCAATGTTTGGGGTGTGTTGAACCTCACTACTAGAAGAAACTTCTACAGCATGGAAGAAATGATACGGTAGCGAATCTACATGAAACCTCTATAGTGGGTGATGTAGCCCAAAACATACCCAAAATTAATGCAGCCTTGGAGGATTGACAGACATATTATCAACCAATGATGATAGAATTGGAAGGTAAGATACTTTCACATTTTGTTTCTATTTTGGTTGACCCAGGTGCGAGTTTAAGTTATATAAACCCCAAAATAGTAGAAATTTTTAAATTACAAAGTGATAAATTCGAAAATCTCTGGTTGGTACAGCTAGCCACTGGAGAAAAAAGAAAATTTTGTGCCAAAATTCCAAACTGTATACTGGAAATTAGAAACCAGGAATTGAATGTGGATCTGAATGTGTTGCCTTTGGGATCCTACGATGTATTACTAGGAATGGATTGGTTGGAGAGACACTGGACACTGGTAGACTATAAAGAAAATATTATATATTACAAAATGCGAGATGGAACTCATAAGGAGACACAGGGAATTAAGAAACCCCTACAACTGCATCCTATTACAGCCTCTCAAATGAGTAAGTTTATTAGAGAAGGATGTTAGTTATATGCCATTTAGGAGGGTTTCGCTAATTCTAAAAAAAGACTCCTATGATGGAGAACATACCAGTGGTGCAAGATTCCATAGACGTGTTTCCAGAAGATGTACCAGGATTTCCACCAAGAAGAGATATTTATTTTACTATTGAGTTGATGCGAGGAGAATAACCAATTTCAAGGGCCCCATATTGAATGAGTGTACCAGAGCTAACTGAATTAAAAATGCAATTGCAAGAGTTGTTGGAAAAAGGTACATTCCACCAAGTTTTTCCCCTTTGGGAGCACTAGTGCTATTTGTAAAGAAAAAGGATGGAACCATGCAAATGTGCATGGATTATATACAGCTCAATAAATTGACCATCAAAAAAAAAATATCCCTTACGACAATTTGATGACCTATTTGATCAGGTGAATGGGGCCACCGTAATTTTGAAGATAGACTTAAGGTCTGCATACCACCAGATCCGGATAAAAGACGAGGATATCTAGAAAAATTCCCTCCGTACCAGATATAGGCATTACGAGTTTGTGGTATTACCATTTGGTTTAACTAATGCACCAGAAACATTTATGAGGCTGATGCATGGCATATTTCACCCCTTTTTGGACAGATTTTTTTTGATATTCATAGATGATATCTTAATTTAATCAAAGAGCATGGAAAATCATAAAGAGCACTTAAGGATAGTGTTGGAGATGTTATGAAAGGATCAGATGTATGCTAAGTTCAACAAATGTGACTTATTCAAGGAAAAAATCTAGTATCTAGGCCATTATATTTCTGCTGAGGGAATAACGGTTGATCCAGAGAAAACTAAGATGATTATGGAATGACGAGTACCAAAAAATGTGGTAGAAATCCTATCCTTTATGGGGTTTACTAGATATTATCAACATTTTATTGAAAGATTCTTGAAGATTTCCTTTCCAATTACATCTTTGCAAAGAAAGGGAAAAATATTTGTATGGACTATTGAGTGTCAGAATAGTTTTGATAAGTTGAAACATTTGTTAACCACAACCCTGGTGTTGAGGGTAGCTAATTCTAATAAGCAATTTGAAGTCTGTACCGATGCTTGTAAATAAGGAGTTGGAGCGATTCTTTCGCAAGAAGGAATTATGGTTGCCTATGAATCAAGAAAATTAAAAGAGCATGAACATCTATATTTAGCTTATGACTTAGAGCTGACAACAATAGTGCATGCACTTCGGGTATGAAGGCACTACTTGCTAGGAAAAAGGCTTGTGTTAAAATTTTACCACAACAGCCTAACCAACTACTTTAAGAAAGATGATCTAAACTCTCAATAGGAAAGGTGGAATTCCTTTTCAAGTGAGTTTGATATGGATATTCAACATGTAAAAGGTAAAGAAAAACTGCATTGTGTTTATGAACTTTGCTATAGAAAAATTAAATGTAAATTTTAGGATCAGATAAAAGAGGAAGCCGAGAAGGATCCTGAATACGAGTTTTTATGGTAGCAAGTGGAGGAAGCCAGAAGGCAAGAAAAACCTCTTGACTACGGAGTTATAAAATATCAATTTCTAACCTTTGAGGAGAAGATGTATATTCTAAATCGAATGGGTTTGAAGGAGTTGATCATGAATGAGTATCACCGCAGTAATTACTCAAGACACCTAGGATACCAAAAAATTCTAACAAAAATTAGAAAGGTCTATTTCTGGCCTAGCATGTGAAGAAATATTACAGAATATTTGAAGAAATTCTTGGAGTTTCAACATGTTAAGCCAGAGCATCAACATGCAGCTGGATTATTGCAACCCATACCAATACCTGAGTGGAAATGGGAAGTTATATCTCTAGAATTTATTATTGGCTTACTGAGATAAAAAATGCACAATGACTCCATTATGGTGGTGGTTGATAGGTTGAGCAGGGCAAAAAATCTCATACATGTACACTCTACTTACAAAACTGTGTAGATAACATATATTTTTATGAGAGTGATTTTTAGACCACATGGCATTCCAAAGACTGTCGTATCAGATAGGGATGTGAAGTTTACTTCAGCATTCTGGAAGAAATCATTTATATGCTTGGGAATCCAAATAAACTTCAGCACTACTTATCATCCTCAGACGGATGGACAAAATGAGCGGGTAAACAAAATATTGGAGGATATGTTGCACATGTACGTGATGCAACAACCAACGAAATGGGAAGAATATTTTCACTTGGTAGAATTTTCATACAACAATGGTTATCAGGAGTCTCTTAAGATTAGCCCCTTTGAAGCTTTGTATGGATGACAATTTCCTACTCCCATCAATTGGAGCAACCCCGAAACCAAGTTGATGCTTGGACCAGAGATGCTAGCTGAGATGGAATCAGAAGTAAGAAATATTAGACAAAATTTGAGAGCAACTCAAGATCGATAGAAGGTGTATGTAGATAAGAAGAGGACTTATCAATAATTTGAAGTGGGTGATCATGTGTATGTAAGGATTAAACCAAAGAGGAGCACACTAATGTGGAACTCCTGTGACAAGTTGGATCCCAGGTTCTATGGACCTTTTCAGATATTGGAGAGGGTGGGACATGTGGTGTACCGATTGGATTCATCGAACCATATTCGGGTGCACAATGTGTTCCATGTATCCTTACTAAAACGATACGTGCATGACCCAAAGCATGTAATCCATTGGAAAAGCATTCAGGTAGGGTAATATTAAACATCCTATCTTAAATTGCTAAGTTTTATGAGAATTTAATTCAGAGTTTTGCTAAATGCAGGTCGAACTAGACAACGAATTTATGGTGGAACCTCATCGTATACTCAATCAGAGAGAAATCATGCTCCGGAGGTGAGCCATCACCCAGGTTAAAGTGCAGTGGAAGCACTTCAGCTCGGATGAGGCTACCTGGGAAGATGAAGAATTTTTTCGTGAGGCTTACCCAAAATTATTTACTGAGCCGAGATGAAACAATGAGGACGGTGTTTAGCTCCAGGAGGGGAAGCTGTGACAGCTACTTTAAATGTTAAATATTTGTTATGTTATTTAATTTTAAGTAACTAAACATTTATGTTTCTTGAGAAAATGATTATTTGATAAATAAAAATAAATTATTTTTTGCTAAAATAATATTTATTAATGGAATAGTGGTTCCATAAAAATTTAAAATATTGATGGTAAAAGTATTCCATGAAATGAGAGTGGTTGAAGAGAAAACACTTGAAGACAGTTACCTTTCCTCTGGGGATAAAAAGTGCATCCCAGTGAGGAAGATGGGTTATGTTTTGTGACTAAGGAGAGAGAGTGTGGAGTATTCCTGAGCTAGTAGTGACCACTGAAAAACACTTAGTGTTCCCTATTCCTGGAAAATAAGAAGTACTGGGCCAAGGGCCTTAAGGTCTCTTCTGGAAATTATTTCAACCTACTAGACATGGTGTGGAGCACGGGGAGAGATGAGGATGTAATTTCCTCTCTCATGGTAGGGTGAACAACAAGAACAAAGTCTGGAAAATAGATAAGTACCAATTAATGGAAAACTAGGTACTAGTTATGTTGTCTAGCTATTTGTGTTTCTTGTTACAATCTTGGTTATTTTACTATGAAATTAAGACTTCTCCACATTGGAAGTGTAGAAATGTGTTGTATCTGTGTTTTATTTAAAATGTCCAGAGGAATTTAGATAAAACATTAAGTATTTAGATTTATGCAAGTTCTGGTTTGTTTCTTTTTTAAGAAAAGAATTGGTATTTACCAAAAAAGAGATGGAATTAGTTAGAACTACTACTAAAAGTATGTTAACACAGAAAACTATTAACTCAAGGTTTTAGGGTTGAAACTCAAAACTTCGAGTTCGTCGTTAGCTGTAATCTATGATATACACAGACAGAATGGTCTGGACATCTCATTAAATTGAAAGAAATAAATTGTGTACAAATACGAGTTAAAGAGTGTAAAGGTAACTGTAAACAGTAAAATAAATGAAACAAAGAAATATCATAGATTGCATGCGTAGTATGTACCCAGAACTAAAAAATACCAATGTAAAACAAGATTTACAATGACAGTGAATAATCGAATCAAGTTAAGAGAGAAAGCAAGGTTATACAGGAGCCAAGCTAGTCTAACTTGAACAATATTCAAGGATCGAAAACACACATTATACATATACAAGGGAAAACTGGATAACGCCTTTGCTATTTCAGAATATACCCAAAAGAGAGAAAATCATTTCATCGAACATAATGAATAGTATTTGTGCCAATAAAGGATACCCAAAACAATAACACATATGTATAAAATTAAAGTATCTCATGGCATTCGAAACAAAATGTAAACTGAATCCTCTGAGTCTAGAGAGTTATCCACTCTTAAACCCAGACTAGAAATACAAAGTATTTTCAGAAAATCAAGTATATTCCAAGACATAGATACAAATGTCGATAACAGTCACGAGCATGGTGAAACCTCTTGAATTTCAAAAATAGAAATTTAACATGACGACATGCAACCTTAAAACTCAAATCCAAGGCTCACAATGTCGTGAGCACATTCTAGGCCATAACAAAGGTCCTCTGCAAACAAAGACTCATAAACCTTACGGCGAAGATGGGGTACCTTAAGGGCAAGAGAAGAGTTAGGGAACCGACTTTCTAAATCAAGAATTCAAAAGGAATTAGCCTTAAGGGTCAATCCAAGGTCGTTAGCTCCATAAGAAAGAAAGAACTAGAAAAACATTAGCAAGAGATCATGCTAAAAAAGCTAGCAAAATAGTGAATAGATTAGAAGAAAAATGGAAGTATAAAATTATTACCTGTGTACAAGAATTATTTTGCAGGTTCAAATTGCTGAAAATCCATGGAAGGGAGTCAACCCTTGTAACTGGAGGAGGGTGTATATTTTCTTTATGAAAAAACACATAACTTAAACTTTGCCCCAAATCACTTGCTATTTCGATGAAGGAACTTGCAGGAGAACCAGAATCCGCTTAACCACAAAGAGATTGCAGGCCTGGCAAAATAAAGACAATGACACCATTTAAAAACCCAAAATTAATGCAAAGAACTGAGTGTAATATCACCTACGAAAATAAAAATCCTGAAAGGACTGTGCAACCAAAAATGTGACCTTGTTCTGGACAAGATAAGATTTAAACAGTGGAGGTATCAAGTTACATGTCCGCATGGTGCCTAGAGAAGCCAAGCGGAGCTAAGCCGAGCAAGGGTAAGTCGATCGGCTATGATAGGCTGAAAAGTTGCAAAGAAACGCGACAGGGATTGGAAGCAATGGAAATGAAACAGTTAGGGTTTGAAATCACAGAACCAAGCGAAGAATAAACATCTCTGTCACTTGATAAAAAACCCCGATGGGAGAATGGTCCCTATACCTGGTAATAGGGTGCAAGTAATTCAAGTTTGAAAATGGTGCAAGAAAGAAACCAGGCAGCCATAGTGATGGCGAAAAAGAGGTTGCAGAGCAGGCACCTCGAGCCTCGCAAGAGAAAAATGGACAAAGCGGTTAGGGTTGGAAGGGTGGTCGATACCCTAATCTGGTACCAAAAAATATCAGTCGTCGATTTCACACCCCAGATCCAATGGGCGAGGGGTTGACAAGTGTAGGAAGCGTGTAATAAATTCCAAGCAGAGTAGATTGACGAAGTACACTGTATAATTTCCAATCTCAAGAATTTTAATACATGTCAGGGGTAGGACGATCATATACAATCAAGCTTATATCGATTGTACCGGAAAGAGCTCACCTCATAAACCCAACAGAACAGGGCTGGCAGGACCATAGAATATTAGATTGTGAATCAGAATATGGTCATGGTCTAAGATAATTAGACTAGGAGTTGAATGATGAAACTTTATATGGTTTACATGAGTAGGAATATAAATATATGCATGGGTATTTGTTTATAATCATTTGAATAACATTGCATAGACATTTGTAAATCATAATCACTATAATCATTCAAATTATACTGCATAAAAAAATGTAAATCATAATCATGATTATAATATCTATGTTTATGTTAATGCCTAACATTACTTAGAGTAAGAAGGAATCAAGATAATAGGGTTAAAGTAAATAAAATAAATTTTTATTTTTATGTATATTGATTTTACAGTGAGGTTTGATCCTGGATCGCCTTTTGACTAGACCCATCCTCAACGAGTTGTGCTAGTAAAACTTGACCAATTATTTTAATTTTTAATTCTTTGGACTAATTTTTTTAATTTTTAATTGTTTTAATTTTTAATTTTTTTAATCAAATTTATAACTTTTATTTTATTTTTTTCGATTTTTAATTTTTAATTTTAATGTACTTATTATTTCTATTTTATATTTTTAAATTATAGAGAGATATATTTTTCGATTTTCTACCTTTTTTTCATTTTTAATTTTTATCTCATTTTTAATTTTTATTTCGTTTTTATAAAAATAAAAATGAAAATAAGGAAGAAAACTTAAAACCGAAATAAAAATTAAAAATGAAAAAAAGGCAAAAAATCGAAAAATATATCTCTCCATAATTTAAAAATATAAAATAGAATAATAAGTACATTAAAATTAAAAATTAAAATTAAAAAATAAATAAAAATAAAAAATTATAAATTTGATTAAAAAATAAAAAATAAAAAAATTAAAGATTAAATTTTTTTTTCAAGAAAATTAAAAATTAACATAATTGGTCAAGTTTTACTAGCACAACTGGTTGAGGATGGGCCTAGTCAAAAGGCGATTCAGGATCAAACCTCACTGTAAAATCAATATACATAAAAATAAAACTTTATTTTATTTAATTTAACCCTATTATCTTGATTCCTTCTTACTCTAAGTAATGTTAGGCGTTATCATAAACATAGTTATTATAATCATGATTATGATTTACTATTTTTTATGCAACATAATTCGAATCATTATAGTGATTATGATTTACAAATGTCTATGCAATGTTATTCGAATGATTATAAACGAATACCCATGCATATGTTTATATTCTTACTCACGTAAACCATATAAAGTTTCATCATTCAACTCCTAGTCTAATTATCTTAGACCATGATCTTATTCTGATTCACAATCTAATAGTCTATGGTCCTGCTAGCCCTGTTCTGTTGGGTTTATGAGGTGAGCTCTTTGCGGTAAAAATGATATAAGTTTGATTGTATACAATTTTCCTACCCCTGACATGTATTAAAAGGCTTGATATTAGAAATTATATGGTGTACTTCGTCAATCTACTCTGCATGGAATTCATTACACGCTTCCTACACTTGTCAACCACTCGCCTGTTGGATCTGGGGTGTGAAATACATGGCTGAGATTGTTTGGTACCAGATTAGGGTATCGGCCACCCTTCCAACCCTAATCACTTTGCTCATTTTTCTCTTGTGAGGTTGGAGGTGCCTGATCTGCAACCTCTTTGTCGCCATCACTACGGCTGCCTGGTTTCTTGCTTGCACCATTTTCAAGCTTGCATTACTTGCACCCTATTACCAAGTATAGGGACCATTCTCTCATCGGGGTCTTTATGAAGTGACGGAGATGTTTATTCTTCACTTTTTTCTGTGATTTTAGGTCTCGGTAACTATTTTTTACTTATCTCCTTCTCATTGTTTTCGTTAAGTTATCCGGGTAGTGGTTCAAGGGTGTCTTCCGGTATTTATGATTTTGGCAGTCCGGCGGTGGTGGGATGCCATTGATGTGGCTTCCATGGTTCTATTCTCCAGATTCTACTTCGACCTCTTTGGTTTCAACATCTCCAGGTAAGCTTAAACATCAACATTCGATGCATATGTTAGGCTTATCGGGTTTTTACTCTGCCATTACTGTGTTTTATTATGTAACTTTTCCTTGGGTATTTCCACGCAGAATTACGATGTCGATTCACCTCGGGCTTGATGGCGAAGGAAAAATATATATCAAGCCCTGTCTTACTGCTAGTCTTTATGGGTATTTCACGTTTCAGGGTTTGGTTAATAATATATCCTAACACATGTTTCGTGCTCATGCAGGTATGGCCTCCATTCTTGCCTTAACAATTCTTGCAAAATTGTCTTCATTCCGTCGATGTAACGCTGGCTTACATATGTTGTCACAGGTACATGGACTCCTGAGCTTGGTGGTTGACCTTAGATGCAAGACCTTCCCTATTTTTCTCTCTGTATTTTATTCCGAGCACTCATAGCAGTTGTCTTCTTTTTTTTATAGTCTTTAGCTCAGCACTGAGTTTTCTTTTGGAGGTGTAAATACAATGGGCCTCGCCCTAGTTTAATGGTTGAGTTATTTGTTTAAATTCCACCCATTTTCTGACTCTTATCTTGGCTATAAGAACAGGATTATCGGGTCCATCCTGAGACGGATTTTTCTTGACCCGACAGGGTTTTTCATCTGTGTATAGCTTTGTTCTTTTATGAAGAGACTTGGGTTGTCACCTTGTTTTCGACAAGGAGCCTATTTGAAATTAATTTACCTTCTCTCCTTTGATTATATGTAGTTACATATTCGTATCTCGGAATCTATGATTGATTATCTATACTCATTTTCAATTCTTTTCAGTACATTAATAGAGTTTAATTATTATTGGTTTTCTGCATTTATCTTTATACTTCTCCTTCCTGCATGGTGTGATTTTTACTATTTTCAATATTATAAATTCTGTATATTTTCCGAGTATTTTTGAGACTTATACTCTTGAGAATAGGAATGTTTACATATGATTTTGGTAATATATATATATATATATATATATATATATATATATATATATATATATATATAAATGTTAAGAGGGAATGATACTATTACTTTACTCGTCACAGTATTTTCTTTGCTCTAATTAATAATGTAAATCGATGTCTAGACCATCTTGCCTTCTGAGTTACTTCTGTAACTCTTGTCTGTGTATAGCATAGAGTAGTGGAATGAAAATGACATGTTCTGTCCAGGGTTTACACTATGGACTAAACTAACAATTTTCTTCATTATTATAGTTTTTGTAGTATATTTTTTCGATGTGTTTTCTCCATTTATATTCTATAACTGGCCTTCCCTTATACTAAAGAGAGTAGCCTATCTCTGAGGATAAAATATAGATGTAAATATTTACCAATAGGTTATTAATCATTCCATCACATAAATATGTAAATCAACACACATAGATTTCCTACTATTAAACTATAAGAAAAATTCCTTAATACGATAAGGTAATAATCAACACATTTACTTCTTCTGAGTTTAAAAATTCCTTTTCAATAATTATAAAATAATCTATTTGTCTAAACAAAAATTTCATAGGCAGTTCTCCTAGTTCTTAATTTTCAAGCAGACTGTTTACTTATCTCACTTTGGAGATTGGTGATGATTTTCTCGCTACCATGAGAGAGGCTATTACATCCTCATATCACCTTGTGCTCCGCACCAGAGTAGGGATATTTAGCAGTGTTCTAGTTGATACCTCAGTACCCCCAGTCCAGTACTTTTTTATTTCCAGTATCCAGGGATGTTGAGTTTCCACTAGTGGGTCAAAGGCCCAAATGCGTTGTAATGGGTCAAGGGTAGATCAAGAGTTTGCAGACCATTGGAAGCGTAGGATAATTCAATATAAATGGATGAACATTTTGAGTCTTAAGATAGGCAAGAATTAAGTTTGATGCTAAGTGCGAATTATTAGATCTGTTGTTGGGTCATTTGGGTAAGGACTCCTGCTGGCTGTGTGCGTGAAGATCCTCAGTCCTGCTGTGTGCAGACCCTGATGGCTATGCGCATAGGCTATGTTTGGATTGTACTGGGTTTTTGGATGCTAATATATGTAGATATACAATATCTATGTTATCTGATCTAGTGTGTTACTGTTGATGTGAACCTTTGGGATCTGTTATATCTACGAATACAGTTGCATTATCTATTTATGCTGTGTATATGTCTGTGTTATGGTATATCTATATTATGTTAACGATGTGTTATGATATTGTGTGTTGATAAATGCTAATACACACATGGATGCGAAGGTATTGACTAGATCCGTGCATGGTAACAGCTCTATTGTATTGTTGATGGTATTGTTAATAAACCTACGAACCCGATAGGTTGCGAATGTGGATCTGCTTGACTTACCTACTCTCTCTTACGGTGTATAAATCTGGTTCGAGCACCCTCCCATACTGCTTCGGGTCAGACTTTGACCTACGCAAGAAGGTCACTACTAAAAGAGACAGTAGTATAGGGGTTTGTTGGAAAACCTTAACCTCCAAACCTGGGTCAGGACCCCTCGAGCCAAAAAATGGTTCTGTTGCCGAGACCAGGAGAATTTTGAGAGAGGGATCAAGTAATTCCAAGAGAACATTGGAGACCTGAGAAGAAATAAAATGAAGAGTGGTTTGAAAAACAAGTTCAGGAATTTGCGGTGAAAGAGAATCGCAGCACGAAGCTTACGATGGAAAAGTGGAAGAATAAGTAAATTTTTACTGAGGTTTACGAGATATTCTTTGTAAAATTTGCGAATGAGCTTCAGGAGTGACTGGCAAGGCTTGTATATTTCCAAATATGTTGGAAGAAGGAGCAGGTCACGTAGTGGACTCTAGAGTTGATCCAACAGTTAGAAAAAACTAATAATACCATCACACGTATGGTAGATATCTGGGTGGATAGTGTGTTGGGA
Organism: Pinus albicaulis; assembly: GCA_034641835.2. Lineage (NCBI taxonomy): Eukaryota > Viridiplantae > Streptophyta > Pinopsida > Pinales > Pinaceae > Pinus > Pinus albicaulis. Next base: position 22,259,027 of record CM076574.1, on the reverse strand, counting down.
GGATTTGTGACAGAATTCGTAGTTGATCAGTTCATGTACTATTCAGAAGTAGAGCAAATGTTCTTCAAAGGGTTCCAAGGTAGGTTCCTAAAAGCACTATCCTTATTAATCAAAATTTTGCTATGCGAAAAAAGCACTCTATGCAGCCATACAGAGTGAATGAGCTCTGATTAGAGTGAGGGTACAACACTAAGTGGTAAATACTATAGAACTAATCAAGAAGGAGATAGATTTGTCTATAACCTAGTAAGGGGTTCAGCTGCGCATTAGCCCTCCAACTACACTACTTTCAAGCCAGCATAGGGGTAAGAACTCACCCATACCTCCACCTCCATCAGAACACGAAATGGCCTTGTACATGAAGCTACCTACCTTCAAGGGTGTAGAGGATGAATATATAGATCGGTTATGGTTCGTTGCAGAGTTGGTATGGACTGTGCAGAATGTGGCCAGTGATGCTGTGAAAAGGGTGCAACTTTCCCTTGCCTTTGAAGGAAGATCCCTAGACTGGTATATGGGATACATAGCTCAAGATGTGAATGCAACCATTCGAGAGTTTAAGAATGCCCTAAAACAACAGTTTCAGAAGCCTAAATCCTACTCTCAGATAGTGATTGACCTAAAAGATTTTAAAAAGGGCCCTCTTAATCGGTATGGGAGGTTGACCAGTGGCTAAAAAAGGTAATCAGGGAAGGGGAATTTATGTATGATTACAAACAGCACAAGGAATGGTTCATTTCTATGTTACTACCTCACCTACGTGGACCTATGGGTCACCAAGCCATTGAATTGCAAGAAAAAGCCTTGGAGATTGCTATGAAATTGGAAGCTGTGCCAAGAGATGATACCCAGTTGGGAGTACAACAAATCCAAGGGCAGTTGGAGGCGATGCACATATAGATCTAGAACCTGCGAAAGGACCGAGGGAAAGAAGCTATCCCAAACGTATGGTGCATATGATGTACGGTATCTAGGCATACCAAGGATCAGTGCCCATTATTGGCAGACTACCTATAGGCGGGGGGACCCAGTCCGTTGCACCTGGGACCAAGTGGACCAACGTTATGGTGTGATGATTGTTGCATATCTAACCTACATCATACTAACCACTTCCCTTGTCTAGGTGCGTATGTCCTAGAACTGAAGCAACAATGGTGCAGGTTTTTCTGATCAGTAGGACATGATGAGAAGAACTGGTGAACTTATGATCTAATGATAGACTGGGGAAACCTATATAGGGTACAATCGGACCCTTATTCACCAAGATCCTCCTCAGGCATAGGCGACTCCCCAACTAGGGGTAGGGGAGGGGGCCGAGGTGGAAGCATAGGTAGGGGAAGAGGACAACTGATCTGCTATAACTACGGAGAGGTAGGGCACTTTGCAAGAGACTGCCCGAACCATGCAAGGAAATCCTACAGATACTGTAGATAGCTGGACCATGTGATTGAATACTGCCCAATTCTAATAGCAAAAACGCAGGAAAATAAACATACACCTATGCAGAATGTACAGAGGGTTAAGGCAGAAGCTCGAGACGAAGGACCAAGCATTAATGTCATAACATGCAGCACCATGACCATTGGGAGAGTTGATGAAAAGGCTGCAGCTGAGCCTCTTATTTGGAAAGTAGCCATCAAACAAGAACATTTGGACTTACAAAAGGGAAATGAAAACTTTGTCACAGCTCACCAAGACTTTGCTAAGATTGAGGCATCTACTTCTCAAGCCCTTGTAAACCTCAAAGCAGATGATGAGGTCAAACCATTTTTTCAAGCATGTATGAAGTTGTTGCGCAACCAATGGGCCATAGAAAACCTCCAAGCCTTAATAGACACCTGTGCATAAATAACTAATCCACCCATGGAAGTTAAGGATGTGCACAAACTATACAAGCATAAGAAGTTTCTCAAACAATTTCTCTATGGTCATGGGCTTCTAAGAAGTTTCTCAAGCTAAATATGTAAAAGAATTTTTGGAAAGATTTAACATGCATGATTGCAAGGTAGAAATTACTCCTAAAGTGATGGGATTGAAATTAATAAAAGAAGACAACAGCAAGGATTTTGATGCAAGTTTGTATAAGAGAATAGTTGGCAGCCTCATGTATTTGACTGCAACTACACTAGATATTATGCATGCTATGAGTTTAATTTCTAGATTTATGGAAATGCCAAAGGAGACACATTGGGAAGTAGCAAAAATAATTCTGAGGTATGTGAAAGGAACAAAGAGGTATGGCATTTTATACACACCTTCAAATTTTTTTGAATTGATTGGATATACTGATAGCGATTGGGCTGGAAGTGTAGATGATAGGAAAAACACCTATGGATATGTTTTCCATATGGGATCAGGAGCCATTTAATGGGCTTCCAAGAAACAACCAATTGTGGCTTTATCAATAGAAGAGGCAGAGTATGTGGTAGCTACAGTAGCAGCATGTCATGCAGTATGTATGAGAAGAACGTTGAGAAGTTTGTGTCATGAATAGGTAAAAGGCACAGTAGTTTATTGTGATAATAGCTCAGCTATAGATTTATCCAAGAATTCACTGTTTCATAAGAGAACGAAACACATTGACCCCAAGTATCACTACATCGAAGAGCTAGTGAGCAATGGTGAAATTGTTTTACAACATTGCAGAACAAAAGAGAAGTTTGTTGATTTATTGACAAAACCAAATCGGCAGAAAAGTTTTAATTATTTAAGAAAATGTTTTGGTTTGCAAGAGAATGTAGCAGTTGAAATTAAGGGAAGGTGTTGGAAGTATTAATTCCAACCGTGGTAGACGCAGAGCAGAAGGACGACGAGTTAATGTTGATGTGAATTTGAGAAAGACGACAATAGTAGAAAGTCTTCATCTTTGCTTACATACAACCTCGCATTTAAAGCCTACGAATCCAGTTTTTTGGTTAAAGGCCGTAGGCCTATTTTGCTGTGCGAAGTCATGGAATTTAAAACCACACCATCTTGTTCTTAAACTTTCACTTGCCCTCATTAAACTCACTGCACCAACCACATTCAATGCGCAACGACACCATTCTGTCGATAGCAGATATGGGCAGCGAAGGCGAAATATGACCCACCAGAGGAGGTGACGTCACCTCCCTCTAGACCAATGAAAATTTTTCTGTGGGGTAAAGTAACAAGTTCCTACATGATATTTGAAGTCCACAGAATGTGGCATGCATAAAGCTTTCAATGTATTTGTTTTTTAATGCCGTGATAAAGTTTTTTTTTTTTAAAGGAATCTAGATTATAAATATATGTTTTATAAAATATATATTGTAAATATTATGACAGCAACACATTCATGGACTGTTTATTGTAATTTCTTTCTTGAAGGCATAAAAAGATAGAGAGTGACTTTGTGTGTTTTATATTGTATTCCAAGAGCAATAAAAAGGCAGAGAGGGTAGTTAAACCATTTCATAAGAATGATGTGTGAGAATAAGCTTATGGCAAAAGTTGAAGAGATTTGTTTTGTAGCAGCATAAGTTTTTTTTTTTGTTTTGTGAATCCAGAACGCCATAGTTTTGAAGAATTTCATTTGTAACAGAGTTTTTGTTTTTAATGAAATAGAGTGTTTATCCCATCTCTCTGTCCGTATTGTTTTTTAATTTTTGTGTTGAGTTGAGGAATTTCTATTTCCTCTCAATGTTCAGAATATTCATAAATTCCAACAAAAAGCAGGTAGCTCCTCATTTTTTCTATGTGAAAAGTCTAATAGAACCCAAATGACATGGGTAACGAGATAGAGGAGGAATGGAGGCAATGCTTCTGTGAAATATGATGGAATAGGAAAGGGATTCAACGATATTTATACAGGAATTTAGACAAAGGAATTCACGAGGTTTTCATGATGACCGGGCAGATGAGGTCATGGCATGTCTAAGTGGCATGGAAAGAAGGAATGGTGGCCTTTGTTTCTTCACTAGGAACCACTCCACCAACCTCAACCACAACCTCAGATTTGATTTGTCAACCTGGCACACTCTCCAGTTTTCACGCAACATTATTTCTATGTTAGAAAAATCAGTTAGTGACAGGGGAGTAATTTTTAGTGCAACTGTTTTCCCTATAGCTGATGAGAGACATGAAAAATCGATTAGTTATAGTAGAAAAAAAAATCCACATCGAACGGAAAAACATAATCTTTAAAATCTTTAAATTTCTGATGTTTTAGGGAATAAATTTGACTTGAAAGCTGGTATGTATGTATGGCAATTCAAATAACAATGTAAGTACAGATTGTCCAGAGGGTGGAACGGTGGTGGAGAGAAGCTGTAATTTTCTGGTTTCTAGAGGTAGGTAGGTGAAAAAAATCAAATACATGCCGGAATGGATTCTTCGCCACGGACTATTAAAGACGAAAAGAGTTTTAAGTGAAATGACATAAGTAGAGGAAGGGGTTCTTTGCGACTCACTGTGGGGTTGTGCACTTTTCATAAAAACTGCATGATGGCAGATGAAAAATACATGTAGAGGTAATTGCAGAAAGTGTTTATGATGTGGAGTTTTTTTTTCCAGCTGCCATGTATTAAGGTTTTTAGCAAACAGTCTACTTGACTTCTTTGTTTACCTATAATATGTCCCATCGGTCACTTTAGCTGAAAATAGTAATGAAATCTAATTTTTGCTTATGATTATACATGTACATGCTAATGTGGACTGATCTTACAGGTGAGATAAGCCTCCCCTGAACATCAATGAGGCATGGCTTATATTTTGGTATGTATTTAGTTTATCTAAGATGGTACACTTGTAGGAATAATAAAAGAAAATATGACAAACAAAATGGTAGAATGCAGTTCATGTGACTCTCTCTACATGTCAATTAGGTAATAAGGAAATGAACATTCTCATGGTATACTAGATACATTGAGGAGTTTGAGGGTAGAGATCAAAATTTTCAATGCATAAAATAACAGCTTGGTTGAGGATCAAGAAATACTTGCAAGATCTCAGGAGTAGTAGGTGGAGATCAATGCGGTGATTCTTTTGAGTTTGTCATAGTTGTAGAGGGAAAATTGAGGATTAGTCAAGAACAGGAAGAGAATACTAATGGAGCCTATGGTAGCAGGTCTTGGTCTAGATACAGATTAGATAGAGGGCAAACATTTAGAGGTGGTAAATAAATGGATACACTTGACAGGAGGATTGGTATGTATAGGCATCATTATAGTTCATCATCACATTCATCACCACCATCATCCTTATTGGAGGAGTGCGTACCTTCCTTAAGAGTTCAAGAAAGTGAAGCCTCATAAATTTTATGGAGAGATGAAGAAGTCAAAATATGCAGAGGCATGGTTTCTTGGGATGAAGAAATTATGCAAATTCCATAGTTATTCAAAGAACATGAAAGCCAAGATAGCCACCTTCAATCTCAAAGGGAAACTAGATATATGGTGGAAATATGTCAAGAATTTCAAAGGAATTCGAGGAGAATACTTGATTTATAATGATTTTGAGAGGCTTTTCAAGAAGAAGTACCTGTCAGAGAGTTACTATGATGACAGAGCTAAGGAATTTTATGAGTTGCAGATGGGTCCTATGACAGATGACGAGTATAATAGCAAGTTCTTGGAGATGTTGAGGTATGTGAAAAAAGTGGTAAAGGCCCCTAAAAGGGTCAATCGGACAAGGAAAGGCCGAAGGATGAATACAATCTATAAAGTTTATAGATGATATTCATCCTTCATCCTTTCCTTGTTCGGTTGACCCTTTTAGGGGCCTTTACCACTTTTTGGGCTATCCAGCTACAAGAGAACTAGGAACGGAGAGCTACCCCCTTTTTCCACTCGATCCTACTCATGAAAATATGAAGATTTTTACTTATGAAGAAACAAACTAGATTTCCCTTTGATAATTTTACCTTGGAGAGGAATAAATGGACTAATCCATCTAACACATTTATTCAAACTGATTGGGGAGGGAATGAAGAGATGATAATAGAGGTTCAATTTTTGATAGCTTTTTTTCTTGTCTTTACAACAAGTATTCTAGCTCTCAAATTAGGTCAAGAGAAGGCTAGGATTCAAATATTCATCAATGGATTTCAAACACCCTATAGAGACCATATTGATTTTGATGATCCTAGATCATTTGAGGAGGCCATGCAAAATTTAAAGGATTGTTAGGAGCAATCAAAGCATAAAGCCAAGTCTAAGAGTGATTTGAAAGGAAATGAGAAAGTTAAAGGGAAGTGGCCACCAGGGAGGGAAATACCATAGGATGCATGTGAGAAAGAAAATGTGGTTCCATACAATAAAGTCAATGTATTTGAGAAGGGATATGGGTCACAACATCGAGAGCAACAGACCAGAGGTCATGGTAGGGGCCATTGCAATGTTGGATATGTGGTGAAGATCAATACAAAAAGGATTGTCCATTGTACTAGGGTGGTAGGCCTGGTATCTATAGTTCTTGGGAGATGCAGATATTTGGGGATGTTGGTCATATCATTCCTCGGATATACACAACTACGGAAAATAAGCATGAGGATAGTTAGGAATCCATTATTGATATGGAAGGTAAGCTTTATGGTCTATTTTTTTCTATTTTGATTGATCCTGGATCTAATTATAGCTATGCTAATCCTAAACTGCTGAATAAGTGTGGCTTGAGAAAAAAAAATGCATGCAAAGTCTTGGTTGGTGCAATTGGATACAAGTACTAAGAAGAGAGTTCACCATTGGATAAGAGCTTGTGTTTTTGAATTGAATGCTATGCCTACAATGACACATTTGAAATGGTATTTCCATTGGGATCATATAGTATGGTTGGGTATGGATTGGTTGTATCTTCACAAGAACAAAGTAGATTTTTATGACAAGGCTATTGAGTTCTTGGATGATAATGGGGAAAAGATAATATTGCAGGGGAATAAGAAACATACATCAGTGAGGATAGTCAATTCTATGTAGGGTACACATTGTTGCAAGAAGGTGTGTGTAATGTTTGTAGTTCATATTTCCAATGATGGGAGTAAGGATGCTGAGGATGCAGAAATATTCAAGAGGTACCCTATATTGCAGCAGTTTTAGGATATATTTTCTACAGATATTCTAGAGTTTCCTCCTCACAGGGAACTGTATTTTTCTATTGAGTTGGTACTAGGAGAAAAACCAACATCAAAGGCACCTTATAGGATGAGCACTCCAAATATAGTAGAGTTGAAATTGCAGTAGAAGGAAATGCTTGATAAAGGATGAATTCAGCCAAGTGTATCGCCTTATGGTGCACTAGTATTGTTCGAGAAGAAGAATGATGATACTCTCATATTTTGCATTGATTACATGAAGCTGAATAAGGTGATGATCAAGAATAGACTCCCATTTCTTAAGATTGATGACTTCCTTCATCAATTGAAGGCAGAAGAAATGTTCTTGAAGGCTGATTTGATATCAGGAAACCATAAAATATGAATCAACAAAGATGACATCTACAAGACTCTTTTCAGGACCAGGTATGGGAATTATGAGTTTTTTGTAGTTCATTTTGGTTTGACCAATACCTTATTTACATTTATGTGCTTGATGAATAGTGTGTTGAGTTCTTATCTGGACAATTTTTTTATTGTGTTCATTGATTATATATTGATATATTCTAAGAATGAGGAAGAACATGATGGGAATTTAGAATCACTGTTGAGATTTATAAGAGAGCACAAATTATATGCTAGGATTAGCAAGTGTAGTAACTCCTTTCAGAAAAAGGTACATTGCTGGGGACATGTTGTCTCCAAGGAAGGCATAGCAGTAGATCTAGAAAAAATAAAAGCTATCATGGAATGGACAACTCCTAGAAATGTGGATGAAGTCAAATCATTTATGGGGTTAGAAGGTTACTATAGGAGGTTCATCAAGAACTTCCCATGCATAACATATCATATTACATTATTGCAGATAAAGGGTGAGAATTTTGAATGGACATAGGAATGTGCAACCAATTTTGAGTAGTTAAAGAAATTGTTGATAAATGTTCTATTTCTTAAGATTTCTGATCCATATAAAGATTTTGTAGTGTGTACAGATGTTTGCAAGAGAGGGATTGGTGGATTCCTTATGCAGGAGGGACACATGGTCTACTATGAGTCCAAGAAACTGAATGAGCTTGAATAGGACTATGTGATTCATGATATTAAGTTAGAAGTTATTATTCATGACTTGAAGATGTAGAGGCACTATCTTCTTGGCAGGAGGTTTGTACCAATGAGCGATCATAGTGGGTTGACATATCTATTTTACCAACCCAATTTTAATTCCAGGAAAACGAGATGGTTGGAAACTATTAGTGAGTTTTAATTCGAGATCAGATACATCAAGGGTAAGGAGAACATGGTTGTAGATGCTCTCAACAACAAAGTGTAGTTGGACCATGTTGTAGTAGTGAGCTCATGTGGGACAGATTTATAGGTTCGCATCTTAGAGGGAGGATAATAGGATCACAAGTACATGGAGCTTATGCGTAGGTTAAAGAGGGTATAGGTGATCAAGATGTGGACTATTTGGTGAGATTCAGGGACAAAATCCTATCAGATGACAGTGAGCTCAAGAAGCTTATCATGAGGGGGTTTCATGTCAAGAAATATTCAGGTCCTCCAGGATATCAAAAGACATTAACAACAGTGAAGAATTTCTACTATTGGTCAAATATAAATAAGGAAGTGGAAGAGTTTGTGGCTACATTTTTGGATTGATAGTAGGTGAAACAAGAGTGTAAGCATCCAAGTGGGTTGCTTCATCCTTTTCAAATTCCACAATGGAAATGGGAGGTCATTTCCATGGATTTCATTACAGGTATCCCAAAGACATCGAGACAACATGATTCTATTATGGTTGTGGTCAAAAAGTTGAGCAATAAAGCTCACTTCATTCTAGTGAAGACTACTTATTCAACTAGTGAGGTAGCACATGTATTCATGAGAGAGATAATGAGGTTGCATGGTGTTTCAAAGAATATTGTGTCAAACAGGGATGTTAAGTTCACTTCAAAGTTTTGGAAGGAGATGTTTACAATTTTGGGGACAAATTTGGCCTTCAATACAACTTATCATCCATAGACATATGAACATACCGAGAGAGTCAATAGGATACTAGAGGACATGCTGGGATGTATGTCATGCATTAGCAGTGGAGGTGAGAGGGGTATCTTCCATTGATTGAGTTTACTTACAAAAATGGTTATAAACAGCCACTAAGGATCAGTCTATTTGAGGAACTCCATCGGCGGAGTTGTAACACTCCCATCAGCTAGAGGGATCCAGTGGATATGGTACTTATTTGACCAAACATGTTGGCATAAATGGAACATGAATTTCAAGTTATTAAGAAGAATACAAAGGTAAAACAAAACATAAAGAATATTTATGTAGAATATAACATGGAATTTAAGGAGTTTCAACTTGGGGAGCATGTGTATTTGTGCATCAAGCCCAAGAATATCTCCCTTAGGATAAGATCATGTGCCAATTTGGCACCAAGATATTGTGGGCCTTTTGAGATCCTTGAGAGGATTGGACCAGTGACCTACAAAATTGCACTGACTTTGATAGTGGAATTCCTTGATGTTTTGCATGTTTGATTTATTAAAATATATGTAAAGGATTTTTATCATGTTATTTATTGGTTTGTATTGCATGTGGAACCAGAAGAAGAATTCCAGATGGAACCTCAGTGCATATTGCAGTGAAAACAACTCATGCTCTGGAACCGAGAAATTGAGAAGGTTAAAGTGCAGTGGAAGCACTTTGGGCCTGATGAAGCTACATGAGAGATGATTGATCAAATGTGGGCTATGTATCCTTCATTTTTTTTCAGTGGAGGAAAATGAGTTTTGGAATTTGTACATATTTATATATGGTTGTTATTGTAAATACCACAATGAGTTTTATTATAAAGCTCCAATAAGCATTATTGTAGTCATGTTGTCATGTTTTTCATGATGGTTTTTCTTTTGAGTAGGTTTTTATTGTAAATGCTGCAGCAAAATGGGATATAAAGCTCCATAAGTAGTGTGTTTTTGGTTTTAAGTGGTTTTTCTGGATGTAGGTGTCATAGAACACCGAGTACAGTGTTCCCCTAAGGGGGAGGGGTCTATAACCAACCCAGGTTAAAATTTCATGCAAGACAGTTAATAAAGGAAAAATAAGACCAAGGTCATGGGATACTTATTCCAAGCTGAATGTTGGGAAAAATATCCTAGTGGGCATCACTTGATATGTTTATGCCTAAGGGGAAATTGGCAAAGGAAATGGAAATGGCTTTGAAGAGGAGAAAATTTTTTAATGGTACTTTATTTATGAAAATAAAGGAAATTAGGAGAAAAGGAAGGTGAAATGTCACAGGTATCATGTGAGGAGAAAATTGAAGGAAAATTAAGGAAAATGAAGAAATTAGAGGCATGAAAAATAAAAATACATTTGAGCATCAGTTGGTAGAATTTTTTCAATTCATTCTTGGATTTAGTTTCAGAGAGGAGAAGAGAACCAAGAGGAGAAATAAAGAAAAGAAAGTAAAGGAAAGGAAAGGAAGGGAAAGGAAAGGAAAGGAAAGGAAAGGAAGGACAAGGAATGAAAGGATCAAGCAAGGAAAGGTTGGATCAAGCGGCTTTAGTGGGAATACTTATAGGTAAAAAGTTGCATGTATGATTTCCTTGCTTGTTTTGACATGCATGGTATGTGCATGTTGGTATTTGGTTCTTTTGTTGTCATTGGAATGTGTTTTTCTAGGTTTTGATAGTGGTTTTAGCCTTCCTCTCCACTTCCAGATAACCATGGTGTGATGGGATTCATTCTCGGTTGAGATTTGGATTTCCATAAGGTTTTGGATTTGGGTGATGTGGTCGCAGGAAAATCCCATGGGTTGGGGGTGGAGATGGTTTTCTCCTGTAAGCCCTCAATAGGTGGGGGAAGTTAGGAAAATTCCTCAAGGGATAGTGAATAATTTCTGAGGCATCCATGCTCAATTTAGTTTTGTGATCTCATGACCGGTTTAGGTGAGATCACTGTATGGTTGGGATGGAAGTGGTTTAACCTATTTATTCCCTTGGTTGTTTTTGGATTGGTTTATCCCATGAGATACCACATTTATGATTCGAATATGGAATAGGGGTGATTGGTTGAAAGAAATATTTGGTTCATCTCAATCTATGGTCAAGTTGTACGTGGAAGTCCCAAACCTAGTTTGATTTTTCCTATGTTTAATAACATCTAAGTTTATCTTAATTTTTATTAGTAAATGTACTTTTTATTATGTGGCTTAAATGGCGGTTCTATCATTGTTATTTATATGGTTATGAGTTTTTTTATAAGCATGGTTATTTGACAGATATTAGTCATGACTCTCTTCATGTTTTTACTTGTAAATGAAAGAATAATTAATGCATGACCTAATTGGTGTTATGAAAACTATTTTGAGAAGGCTTTGGTCCTTCTTGTTAAATATTAGATAAATTTCCAGATCCTTATGTTTAGGAATGCATTCATGACTTGTAGGTTGCATGTTCATAGTGTGTTTGATAGAATTTCAGTACCGATTAGGAGATTTCAGGTCAAGTCCTAGTTAAATTTTGTGTTTATAAGATTATTTTCTATGTCATTTATCATTTCTGGAAGATTCACTGAGTTTTGGGAAGAGGCCTAATTCCTAGCCCTGAAAAAGTGGCTCAGGATTCAGGTTCGTTGACATAGAACTGACTGGAAAATTCCATAGTCACTGGAAGGTAGGCCTATGGGAGTTACTGGATGCTTAAAATCACTTGCATGCCTTGGAAAGTTAGTGGTTGAGGGTCTATTTCATTAAAAAAGAGAGTTATCTTAGGGGTTGGACACCTAGAGGGGTTGGGTTTCTCTTGGAGGTGCTATCACACTCGAGGGAAGTTAGTAAGGTATTAAATTTATGAATCCATTTCCTTAAGGTCATATAGGTGTTTGAGTATTATCATAGTGACCCTGAACTCATGTTTACCCTAGGTGAACTCATTAAAGTAGGTAAATGTGGGAGGAGTGTGTCACATTTCCCTTGCTAGTATTGGAGGAGGGAGAGCCTTGTTTTTCTAGGCCACATGCATACAGGTCACCTTAAAGTAAAGTGACAACATATTTATGAAGTTTCTAATGTATAAATAAGTACTGTAACAGTAAGAGAAAGGGTATAATACAAGTTTCCAGGTGGGAATATATTTTGAATAGGAAATAACCCTAAATATTGACAGTGGTAAATATGTACTAAGTTGAGTTAGTGCTAAGGCTGATATATCCATAGGAAAAAAGACATTGAGGGGCTAAGTGAGCCCTAAAAGGATACTTCAATTTTAATTGTGACAACTCATAACAAAATATTTGAAAAGCTCTTGTGAGTAGGGTATAAATAGTGTGATGACAACATATCAATTTTAAAACTAATGGTTTAGTAGACCAAGGAGTTGGAAAGAATACTAGTGTTGAAATAAACCAAAAAGAGAAGGTAAAGAACAAAAAGGAAAGATTAGGAAATATTGATGACATATCCAAGGATTAGGACAAGAAAAATAAGTAGGAAAAGTGGTTGTGGTCAATATTGAAGGTGTAAACCAAAGGGTGACATGGTCCAGTGACAAACGCACTAAAGAAATCAATTTGAAGTGAACTAACAAAGGTTGCGAAGAATCTTGAATAAGTAGGTTAGTTCCTACAAATTGCTAACTTGATGCTGAATTAAGGAGATTAGAGTCTCCCGTAGGTTGGTTCCTACAAAATTGTTGATTTGGTGCTCATATAAGGCACTGAAATCTCCTGTAGGTGGTTCCTACAAAATTTGTAAGTGGGTGCTTAGTTTGTATGAAGAAGTTTAAAAAATATTTACAAAGATAAATTGTGTAAGTGTTTCTTATATCAATATTTGTTTTTCATGATTTATGTGCATAAAATGTTTTAATAGACATAAATATTTAATAGTTACAAAATACTGATTCATCCTCCTCTAAGTATTTTCAACATCACCCTTAGTCATCGACCTATCAAACCAAGTGTGATCATTAATGCTATGTGCATTATGGAGGCAATGCTCCTACCCCTAAGTTAGTTGAGGATATTATTTTATGGAGTTTCAATTCATATAATATCAAGATATCTATTTGTGGAATTTGATTTCTTATAATAAATATAGTGTTGATACACTACACTTCTCCACTTGATACATTTTATATTTCACAATACATGAATACTCGTGATTTTCTGGCATGTTGGCATGTTTGATAAACCAAAACACTGAAATAATATCATCTAACTTACATGGGTTCAATATATGAAAAGTGAGTTTGGATTCTTATCATAAATGCATATTCAATTATTGGAACCAAATATTTTGTTCAAAAAAACAGTTTCTTGATACTATTTGATACATGTACAAAATCAAAGAATCATCTCAATAGTTTCAGGGAAAATACATGCAAATAAGGATAGGTAACTCATTATTTTTTAAGTTTATATTCATGAAATGGTTTTGTGCAGAACAAGAACAATGTTGAAATTCAATCAAAGTGCTTAGTCAACAAAGAATGGACTTGGTTATCTAGTTTAAAAAAAACCATATAGAGGTTGATATAACTGACACTCCATTCCAACAAATATTACAAAAATTAAAAATGGGACATCAAATTTAATTTTAAAGGAATATTATTGACTATTGTATATTCAATTAAATTTTTTATTTTTTATTTTCTTCTAAAGAAAGGAAAAAGTCTCCAATACATGGAGTTATTGACCTAGAAGCATCCTCAAATATACCTTGATGTGAAAATGTGTTATTTTGTGGAAAAAAACATGACCACCTATAATAACCCATTGGTGATACATAAGTGGGTAGTATTCCAATCTTTCTAGATGTTTATATCTCTTGGATCATTCATCCACTTTTTACATTCAAGGAAAACAAGCTCTTGGTTATGTAGACGTGTTTGAAGGTCTTATTGGAAGTCCAAAAGTCAATTTCGACCAAAATTGCATCCACATGGACGTTAATGTTCCATAAAGGTCATTATTGAGGCTAATATAGTGAGATCATGTACTTATAGGTAGCACCCTATATTTCAACTACATTTATAAATGAATGCTTTGTATTTTCTTGAAGTTTATATTATTTTATATTTTGTTCAAGCTATACATATTTTCAGCTAATTATGGTAGTGTGTTTAATTTATTTAAAAGGTCAACCACAAAATTTATTAGTTATTGGGATGTTAACATGTTTCCTTCCAATAAGGTAGAAAATATCTTAAATAAGTAGTCTAAGGTCCTATTCTATCACCAAAAGATGGTTCGAATAAAGTTCATTGCTGAGGAACCTACATCTAATGAGATCAAACGCTTACAATTAGCAGCATATATTTCATGTTGACCACCATGTATGCCATTAGGAAGCACACATTCCACACAAATAGCTACAAATGAGCTACCAACTTAGGTAAGATGCAAGTTATCACAACTAATAAAAAGAGGGTAGAAAGGGTCTTGATAGCACAACTGATGAATTAATGTGTAACTGAGATTGATGACTAGGATAAATCAAATCTCCATCTAATTGATATTTCCCATTAAAAATTCCTATCAATATACCAAAATGATTTGTAGTATTCCCTAACAATAATGATTTATACCATTCCCTAATTCTTATGTTTTCTAGTATAATAATTTGTTATAAAACTATTTATAGCTTATTTATGTTAATATTTCCATGTCATTAACATTAGAGAATTGAAATAACAAGCAATTATGTGATAGATCATTCCCCATGTTATTCCTTAGGTTTTTTTGGGGAATAGTGTTATAATTTTGGATTTACTAGTATATGTGAAGTATACTATTGGGCTGCTGATTTTTTTCTGTTTCACCATTATTTATAGACATCCTTTTAAATATTTGTTCCATTATTTCATCCATTTATTACCGTATTTCCCACAATTTCTCGCAAAAGCATCACAAACATTTCCAATGCTCAAAGTGGTTGATTGTCATACATTTTCTTTGCTTTGAATGAATTAATTAGGATTATGCTTGGTTTTACTAATGATAGTTTGGCCAGTTCAAATTCTCTATCTCAACTCAAGTTTCCATTGTTATCTTTATGATTTAGGTAGTAGCACCAGTTTGAATGAAGTATCTCAGTATTGTTGTGCTAATTCCTCTTTCAAATTCTGTAAACAATTTCTTATATGTGCTTAAGGGTTTAAGTTCTCTCGCAAGTGATTGAGTCTCATGAGTGATTATTATGTTATTTTTATGAAAAAATTAACATAAAATAAAGAACGAACAATAAAAAATAAAATTAGAGTGCGTCACCATACAATACATCAACACAGGGATTTGATGGAGTTCACCCCTCCTCGGCTACATCTCCTTGGTCCATCTTGCATGGCTTCGGCCTCTATATTATGCTAAAATTTGCAAAATGATGTGTTTACAATGCTTTTATTCTACTAAAACCTACAAAAATGAGTTCAGAATGCCAAAAAAAGGTGCCTTAGGTTCTTTACGCTCCTGATTTTGTCGAAAACTGATTCAATTATGACCTTTTCCAGTTTTTCCATAATTTCAAGCCTACATTTAGCTAACTGGAGCTAAATCAGGCTAGTAGGTTCTAAAAATTTTCAATTTCACTAGTCTTGGAGGACCACCAAACTAATATAGAATAGTATAATTAAATGCAGTTAACAATAATCAAGAACAATTTAACTATTAATCCCGCACCTATTGTTAGATGTGGATTAACGAAAATTAATGATGTTTAGTGCTAATTAAATAGAGGTTAATTTTTTAAATCCGTGCTTAGTGGATAGGCTCCGCTAGTGGTTGGCCACGGTTCCAAGGTCTTGGTCACGTGTTGGTGGATGGCCCCCACTTCCCCTGCCCGTACTAAGATTAAGAATTAAATACATGCCGCACAGTAGGTTAGTTAAGATCCAAAACATGGGGTACTGGTAGCGTGTGGCGCTGGCAGGGTGGAGGTCCCATGTTCGATACCTTCCCACCCTTCCAGTCTTCAACAATAATTTTACTATACCATGGAGGGAGCATGTGGTGGCCCCATGCCAAGCTGCGTGTCTCCTCCACATTGGCTCACACAAAACCAATAAAAAGTTGCCAAATCACCATAGTTTGAACTAGTAAGATACTGCCACTTTGCAGTCCCTCATCTAATGGATAAAATTGACCAATTTTGGCCCAACCCAGTTAGCATGCCACGTCAATAGTATAGATTGTCGACTGGGCTACCTGTCTGGCTTTTTTTTTTTAATTTTCTTGTTTATTAAAATGAACATAACTCATTTCTAAAGCCATAGAGAGTCCATTTTGCATGAAATGAAGTGCATCAGATTTAGAACGATGAGCACTACGGGGTCATTTAGCTTTCAATCCATTATGAGAAATTTCATTTTTGAGCGTAAAACTGAGCAGTTGATCATTCCTCCCCATTGGAAGACTTTTCGACCCCAAAAACTCTTTCATTACTGAACATGTGGATGAGGGTACAACTCTGTCACCCTTCCATCTCAATCCACTGAGATTTTCTTAATTTCAACAATCTAAAATTTTCATAAAAACTAATCTTTTTCCTTGATTCTCGAGACCTTGTCTTAATATTGTACACTCCATCATGCTGCAATTTCCAAAAATTTGCAGAAAAACAAGATTTCCTTGAAGAAACATATGTGTTCCCACCTTGGTCGTCAATCAAAGGAAACTTGAAAACTGTCTCACCACGAACATTGTCGACAGGGTGATTTTTAGCTTGTCTTGCCTTGTACTTGTGTCGACTTTTGATGAAGTGTTTTCACCATTTCCATGTACCATTTTGAAAAAAAAAAAATTACTTATGTAACCTATGCCTTATTTTTCAAAAAAAATGTGTGCTTTCTCTTTGACCTTTGCACTTTGTTGCACTGGCATCTTATTTCCATCACTCTTCAACAATGATGTGGATTGTTGCAAATCTTTCTCATCTTGTTTACTTCTTTTCAAACGAAACATGTTAGAGCCATGAAACATCTTATTATAAACATTATAAGCTTCAATGAAATCAAATTGTTCATTTGATGCATTTTTTTGAAAGGTGTCATTCAAATATCACTATGCTTGAACATTAACAAAGCCAAATTTTGACTTGCATTCACTATTCTCTTCATTTCTCCTGCATTTATAAGAGACAAACACCTCTTCTTCTTATGTGCTCTAATTATGTACTTAGTTCCATATTTTAACAAGTGGTACTTATTCTCATAGTGATGAAATATCGCCCTCCTATCATAAATATAAGGACTTCCCAAAACAATAGCTGAAATCTCAAGCGTAACTACATCAAGTTCAACTTCATCAAGAAAGTTTGAATTGATTGCAAACTCTAGGATGCATTTCCTTGTCACATGAAAGTTTTCATTCTTTCATATCCAACCCAAAGGATAAGGTCTTGGATGTGTAATAGTTTCCATATTTAACCTCTTAACTAAGTCTTCAGAAATAACATTAGCTTTAGAACCACTGTTAAACAGTGTGTCTATTTTGGTATGTTTTGAAAGAGTTCAATTCTTGTATCTTCATCTTGAGTGATATTAGAATAAATTTAATAACTAGTGCTTGCTATGTTCTTAAATTTCAAATCCATTGCTGTAATATTAGTTTCATATCCTTAAACTGAACCTAATTCATGTTAAATGATTGTAGTTCTTTCCTCCTTCTCTTTGGTTTTAAGTTTGTTTGGCTTCATCTCTGGATGGAGCTGCCACCAATGGTCTTCATCATGGAAATTTTACGAACAATGTTTACATGTGAGTTTCAATTTCTCTATTTTAATAGAACCATTCTTATTTCCTCTTCCATCAAAATTACCCTTTCCTTTACCTTCATACTCAAGGAAACTATCACTTTTCTTATCTGCACTATGTTTCCCTCTTGCTTCTAGATATGTGGCTTGAACACAAACCTCATATAAGTTTGTGGGATTGAACATGAGAATATTATTTCTAAGATAGTTTTGAAAAACCCCAATATACTTTAAAAAAGTTTCTTGATAATACAAATTGACACCCAAAATAAGAGCCCTTCTGCTAAATACATGTGTGTAATCTTGCACACTTTTTCCCTTTAATTGTCTAAAATTATTCTAGTCCATAATGGATTTTTTCATGTAAGCTAGAGGATATAATTTCCTTTTAATGGTAGTAATAAAATTGGACTAAGACATTGAGATGTTACCATGGTTTTTAATCTCATCTTGATTCCTTGCTTCCCACCATACAAGTGTTTTGCCTTCCATTCTCATGGTCGTCAATTGAATCTTTATGTCATCCTCTTGAAGGTTTTGAATTATGCAATAAACCTCCAACTGATGAATCTAATTATCCATATTATCTGCATTCACTTCGCCATTATACATCGGTAGCTCAAAATTGACATAAAGTTTAAGTAAGGGTGATTTACGAGTTCCTTTTGAAGTATGTATATGAATAGATTGAAAGGTTGTGGTAGTGGAAGATGATGAAGAGGAAGGTGTATCTGGTGGTCAGGATGATGGTGGGGCGGAAGGTGGTTTCCTACCATCTCCATGGCCTCCTCCTCCTGGAGAACCCTCTCCTATTAGAGGCCTATAAATTTCTCCTTGCATCCTTAAATTCCTCTCCTAATAGAGGACCTTTACCATCTCAATCATATCAAAAAATGCCTTTCTTAATGCTCACTTATATTCTGTCATGGTAGGTTCTCCTACATGAGACATGCTCACTAAAGACTCAACTTCAACTTGAGGATGTACCAGTGTTGAAGACTTTGTAAACCTTACCCTTCTTCCTCTTGACCCAACTTCAGGGATTTCAACCAATTTCCCTTCTCCTCTTTCGAGATTTAACCTTGTAAGAATGACACAAAATTGCAACCAATCATATTCCTTCTTGCACAAAAAATCCTAAAGCTCCGATACCAAAAATTATCTGAATGAAGTATGTTAGTATTGTTGTGCTAATTGCTCTTTTAGATTTTGTAAACAATTTCTTATATGTGCTTAATGGTTCAATTTCTCTTGCAAGTGATTCAGTCTCATGAGTGACTTTTATGTTATTTTTATAAACAAATTAACATAAAATATAAAATGAAAACCAACAAATAAAACTACAGTACATCACCATACAACACATCAACATATGGATTTGATGAAGGATTTCACCCATCCTATGATACATCTCTTTCGTCCATCTTCCATGGCTTGGGCCTATATATTATGCTAAAATTTGAAAAATGATGTGTTTACAATGCTTTTTGGCTCTTGAAACCTGCACCAAAGCGTTCGGAATGCCCAAAAATGGTGCCTTAGGCTCTTTATTCTCACGATTTGGTCAAAAACTGACTCAATTATGACCTTTTCCAATTTTCCACAATTTCAGAGCTAAATTTAGCTAACTGGAGCTAAATTAGGCTAATTGGCGCTAAAAAATGGCAGTTCTGCTAGATTTGGTGGACCTCCACTCTAATCTGGATTAATATAATTAAATGTAATTAACAATAATTACACGCAGTTAATGCGCAATCACATACTTATTGTTAAATATGGATTAGTGAAAATTAATGACGTTTAATGCTAGTTAAATATGGGTTAACTTGTTAAATACACGCTTAGTGGATATGCTCCTTTGGTGGTTGGCCACAATTCTGAGGTCTTGGTCACATGCTGGGGGTTGGCCCCCTCTTCCCCCACTAATACTAAGGTTAAGACTTAAATACATGTGGCATGGTAGGATAGTTAAGATCCAAAGCATGGAATAGTGGTGGCATGTGGCACTAGCAAGGCAGAGGTCCCGTGTTCAACCCCCGCTGGCTCTTCTAGTCTTTACAATAAATTTTCTATACCATTGGGGGGGGGGGGGGGCATGTGGCTGCCCCAGGCCAAGCCATGTGTCTCCTCAACATTGGCTCACACAGAACCAATCCAAAGTTTCAAAATCACCACAATTTGAACCAATAAGATACTGCCACTTGGAAGTCCCTTATTTGATGGATACAATTGACCAGCCATGTGTCTCCTCCACATTGGCTCACACAGAACCAATCCAAAGTTACCAAATCACCACAATTCGAAACAATAAGATACTAGCACTTAATAGTCCCTCATTTGATGGATAAAATTGACCAATTTTGACCTAGCCTAGTCAACAGTCCGTTAGCATGCCACGTCAGCAGAATGAAATGCTGATTGGGATACTTGTCTATATTTTTTCTTATTCTGCATGTTTTTGCAAATGAACAAAACTCATTTCTGAACCCATACAGAGTCCATTTTGCGTGAAACGAAGTGCACCACATTCATAACAACGAGCACTCTGTGGTATTTTAGGTTTCAAGCCATTATGAGAAGTTTGATTTTTTAGCTTAAAATTGAGCACCTGATCAAGCACCATTCTAGAAGTATATCTGACACATGGAATTTATTTCTAAAGGTTCCAATATGGATTTTTTTTGGCTAAAGTCCACCCAAATTACACGTGTGAACCTCCAGCAAGAGATGAAAGGAAAAACAAAGTAGTTTTGACAAGTCAACTTCACATGCAGTTTCTGAATAAATGAAAATGAATTTAAAAATAATAGAAATGAGTTTTATTCAGAACGAGCCCAATTAAGCTCCACACAGGAAGTTTCCTTAAATTTTGTACGATTTGAGATATTTTCGTAGTTCTTTGGAGCCTTATTTTCCAAGTTGCGTGGACAAATGGATTGAAAAATATTATTCAACGCCCAATCAACAAAACATAGTAGCTCGATATGTTCTATAGAAAATTCGTGGAAAAAAATAATTAGAACTCACTGCAAAGAAAATACCCTATAGCAGAAGTTTTTGGGAAAGCCCCTAATAAAACAACCCAAAAATCCATTTGCAGCGGAGGTTAGGAGAAGAGTTGGGTGAGCGGATTTTTTTGCATATTTTTTTAATAGTGCATCTAATACACTAAGACACTGGATTTTTACTATAATTATACACGTTGATGATTAATAGAATATGGTGAACCGTTGTAGAGTTAATTTTTATAAAAAATAAAAAAAAATAATGGTGCCCTAATAAATATTTTTTCTGCGACAAACACCCTCCAAAATTTTGTGGAAACTCAAATTTTGGAGTCTACTGTGGATCTTTCAATTGGTCGTTCTATAGTCACTTCTTGGTCAACTAGTACTTTTGAGCTCCCTTCTTGGATAGGAAGCGTCGAATTCAATTGCTCACACATGCTCATTCTGTAACAAGTGCATGAGTGCATTCTTTTATGCAAGCTTGGAAAAGCATAGTAAGTTACATCAAGGTTGTTCCTGTGCGATTTGTAAACCATATCAACAGTTAATGTGCACATACAACAAAAATTTATCATATTTTAGCTGCATTTGATTCCATTTTAGTGATTTTTGAAAATTGTCACGTCTGTGCACCTTTATTCTCACGTGCCATTTTCATGTTTTGGACTTCTATTTCACTTGATTTTACTTTAATTAGTGTCATTTTCATTTTATATTTTCTTTGAAATTGTTACTTTCACTATTTTTCACATATCGCAACAGTCATTCACACTTTAGCAATTGTCGTTTGTTCGCATGTTAGTTGTCACACAATGTATGTATTCTTGTTATATTGGTTTCAAGGGGTTATATTTGTGTGAATGAGTTGGAATAACCATTTAAACATCAATCGTACTCATTCCCAAAGTTTAAGAACTATCACACAGCTATCATCATGGTTGTGACAAAGTGTACCTTTAGTGTCACACTTGTCATAAATTCATCACAAAGTTTTCGCATTGAGGGAAATATGTACTTAACATGTTCTGAATGATATATGTTTTTTGTGTCGTCAAAGTGTTTCAAGTGTGTGATCATAGTAAAGTCATACATTTGTTCACAACAGTCTCTTGGGTCCCACACTTAACTTAGCCAAATTTCAGAGAAATCCCAGCAACCTAGCCTCTTCCAACCCTCTTGAACTGCGCATTACAAAGTCTTAACCCTCAGGTAGTGACCTTTTCTATTCGAACTACGTAATGAATAGTCTCTTCCTCCCATGACTACACATCAGTGATTAAGCCCAATCCTGAGTCCCATGACTATGCAATCATGCGCTCTAGCCACGCCTGAACTGCGCATTGTGTAGTCTCAGATCTCAAGCCAACCCTTGAACTCTTGAGTTTTGAAACTACAAAATCACCATATCTTCGTTTCCTCCTAGAACTGCATAGTTGGATGAAACAATGAAACATCCCTTCAACCCAACTCACTAGCTCCCAAAACTACGCAATTTCTTTCTCCTTCCCAGTCACTATTTCTCATTGCACAATCTCTAGGCTCAAGCCTCATCCCTAGGATCTTGAAATACACAATTACATAATAGACATGGCTCCTCTTTCCTCGATAAGTATGCAATAGGATAATTTAGTGCCCATTCCCTCAACCTATCACACTCAACTCCCATATTGCAAAATTTTCTTCCTCAATACAACCTTAACTGCACATTACAGAGTCTTAAGGCTAAAGCCTCACCCTTGACAGTCTGAGCTACGAAATTTCATATTTACTGAGCCTATTTCCCACTGTGTCACCTGGTTTTGGCTCATTCCGTGGATTAATATGCGCCATATTAGAATTGGGGTTTATCAGACTTATTTTGTCTTCTCGTGAGTGGATTGTAGATGCAGGTAATCTATCGTGCTATGGAAAGATGATGAAGAAGGAGATGAAGATGGAGAACATGTACCATCTTTTCAAGAAGACACAAAGAAAGAAGAAAAAATAAGGACAACTTGGCACTATCACATAATCATGTAGTCCATATCATTAGTGTCATGTCATGTCTTGTCATGAGTCATCATATGCCACATCGTTATTGTAGATTATGTAATTACTCATTCAAAATTTATTGTAAAGTGGAAGTCCAAAGGACACATTCAGAATATGAAGAGTCATGTAAAGTCCAAAAGTCATAGGAAGTCAAACAATCATGAGGGTAGTCAAAGAGTCATAAGGAAGGTGAAGCATCACATGTTTGTTATATATATACCCTCATTTCATGAGAAAGGGATTTTTCACCTTGGCTCCTCCTGCAAGGCATTATAGAGACAAACTAGTTTTTTGAGGAGAAGGGAGTGGCTCCAATGCTCCACTATTAGAGCTAGTGATGTTCATTATATACATGTGTCCTAGAAATTTTAATTAATAACATAAATCTGCAAGGCCAAAATTTTCTTCATGCATGGATTATGAATATTTGTAAGACTATTCTACGGATGTTTGCATTTCATCTTTACTTTCATCTATGCTAAAGTAGTTGAACTATTTTTCTTATTTTAATAATTATCTTATTGAGAATTTTTTGTAATGGTTGTTATCATTGTCCCATCCTTGTGGGATATTCTACACCATACTAGAAAAATATTTCTCATTGACTGGACGTAATGAATGTTGCATCCTTTTGTTGACTATTCCTCCACATGTTAGACATATGCTTCTTGTTTTTGTGTGTATCCAATTGGTTGGTACTATTACCTCTCTCTTAGAGGCTCACTTTAATCTTCCCCCCCGTATTAGAATAAATTTGACGCATTTGCAACCAAACACCACCAGACACACTTACTTTCTTTTCGAAGGCACATACACATTCCCCTATATTTCCGACAGTTGGAGCCAAGGAAAAAATATAATAATACATGGTAACTGGGTTGATACTCCTATTGCAAATGGTGTGAGTTATAATTGGGAATTCACATTGGGGAGACCCCTTGGTTGACGGATTTCCAACACCATAAAAAATGGTGCTACAACGAGGGCCAAATGACAAGTTATGCCCATTTACTCTGTTTTGAATATTCTATATTAAATGGCACGATCCCAAATCATAATCTCAAAGTTTTTTTCTAACCTAACTCTTGGTAAAATTTTAATCTGTACGAAAATTTTTCATGCCTTGTCTCGATTCAAGTTTAATGTTAAGGGTGGTATCTTTTTATCCAGACACATAAACGATTTTCTTAGGTTTTGTAAATATTTTGAAATTGATGATGAATATGTTATGTGTATTTTATTCACCCTCACTCTTCAAGGTCGTGTTGATCGATGGTGTCATACCTTACCATATGATTTCATTCAGTCCTTTCATCAATTTACTAGGATCTTCAACAAGCTTCAATTGATATGATTACCAACATGTTCACAAAATAATCAATCAACATATAATGGATATTGACGAATTAGTTGAGCGTTTTCATAATATATTTATTCATTTATGTTATGAGTTTCCAGAAGAAGATATGGAATAGGATTTATGTAAGAAAAATATTGAAAATTTGGTTCAAATTTCTTTTAATATAAGCCTCCTGATGTTTTCTACTTCCCCAATTCTTGTAAGCCATGAAAAACCTATAATTTCAGAGGAGGAACATATTAATCCTTTTATTCCTTGTTCTTATCCTTCTCCAGTTCCGATGTGGGTGCCTCCTTGTGGTGATAATAAATTTGGAAAATATGCAAATCAAATTCCTAATCCATCTCTTCATCCTACTTCCACTTCTCATGATTTAGAATAAGAAGATAGTAGACAGGATGAAAAGAAAGAAACAATAAAAATAAGGATTTAATAGGAAGAAAGAATAAGAGGGAGGGATGGATGGGAAGGAGACAGAGAGGGAGATGGAAAGAAACGACCTATCACAACAAGAATGAATGGGTAAAGTGTTACGTAGTGGGAACATGTATCACTAGTAGGCTTGCTGATTGGTTGGAAGGATAAATGGGTGATTTTTGGTAGGAGGAAACTAGCATGAAAGATAATAATAATTACTCAAGATGATATTATCACTCTAAAAAAAAATTTGTAATAAGGTTCCACAGAAAGTGTTACTTCTTCAAGGGACATCTTTCATCCGCTATCATCTACATGTTATGACTTTCTGTATCATGATATTCTTGATCAATCTGCTCCACCAACTAGCTCTTTAAGCTCTCTTCATTTTCATGTTTTTGGCTCAAATTGTGATTAGATATAATGGAGTCACATTAAACTCGTATATGAGGAGGAAAGTGAAGAGACTCTTGATCTCTCTTCCCTTTCTCAAAGTTCCCCAAGTCAAGATGATACACTTCCATCCTTGGATGATTTTCAATTTGATAATCTCGATAGTGAATCAAATGAAACCAATTCATTGAATCAATCCATAACCTTGGGCATAAATCATTCCAATGATGATGAATATGTTGATGTAAGAAACGATGAATTCCCAATTTCACCATTTGATCTTTTGGTTTCTCATGAATATTTTAATTTAGATCTAGAATCTGATTCAGGAAAATAATATGTTCCTATAGAAACTTCCTCTTAATCTCAACATCCATTGTGCCCTATCATTTACAGTGAATCTACTTGTGATGAAGATACTACTTGATCTACAAGATCTTCATCTGATGAGTTATCTTCCCAATTGACACAAGGTGGTAAGATTATCCTTGATGAAATTTAAAAAAAATAAAATCATTGAGTACTCTTTCCATCCCTCATCATCTATTCTCTTGCATGAATAAAAATCTTCAAATCATCTTTCTCATGAAATTTATCAGATTCATACAACTTCAGATTTGTGATTAGAGTAAACTCTCAACTTGAGTAATCTTGTTGTTGAAGTTGAGAAATCTGGTCAAATAAGTGGCATAGATGACTTCCATCTAGTGAGCAATGGTATTACTGAAATTAGTGGTAGAAAATATCCTAATACCATGCATGATTTGTTTCAATATTAAAAGTGTGGTTTTACAATCCTTGAAACTTACAGGACTTTCCAGGGAGTCAACGCACTTCAACTTCCGTCAATGGTTATGTTAGGATCTTGCAACTCTTGTAAGCCCCCTAAAATAAGTCAAATATGGTTTATTTCACATAATCCTTCTC
Source organism: Pinus albicaulis (assembly GCA_034641835.2). Classification (NCBI taxonomy): domain Eukaryota; kingdom Viridiplantae; phylum Streptophyta; class Pinopsida; order Pinales; family Pinaceae; genus Pinus; species Pinus albicaulis. The sequence continues at coordinate 22,233,087 of CM076574.1, read as the reverse complement.
TCTACATGGTTTTATTCGATGAGATTATTTTTTAAAGATGTTTTGTATTTCAGATGTAGTCTCTCAAACCTTCAAGATTTTACTTCTGATCGGATCAAGGATATTCTTCAATTCATTCATCTTCATGCAAATATCTCACAACAAACTTGGGTTTGGAATGTGAATCTCTCTTAGATTCATGAAATTGAGAAAGTTGATCATTCCAAATGCCATATTTGGTTCAAGGAATAATATATATAATGCCTATTTCATGATGATAAACCCTTGGATTTCTTCATAATTTGGTTGTTGAATTTGAGAAATCTGGTCAAATAAGTGACATACATGGCTTCCACCCAGTGAGTAGTGGTATTATTGAAACTAGTGGTAGAAAATATCCTCACACCATGCACGATTTGTTTCAATATTCAAAATGTGATTTTAGAATCCTTGAAAGCTACAGGACTTTCCAGGGAGTCAAGGCACTTCAACTTCTACCAATGGTTATGTCATGATCTTGCAACTCTGGTAAGCCCCACAAACTAAGTCAATTCTAGTTTCTTTCACATTATCCTTCTCTCTGCATGGTTTTATTCGATGAAAATTTCTTTTTTTAAGAGTTTTGGTATCTAAGATGTAGTCTTTCAAACCTTCAATATTTTACTTCTGATCAGATTAAAGAATATTCTCCAGTTCATTCATATTCGTGCAAATCTCTCACAACAAAATCAGGTTTGGAATGTGCATCTCTATTAGATTCATGGAATTGATAAATTTTTTCATTTAAAAGGCCATATTTGGCCGAGGAATCATATATATAATATTTATTTCATGATGAGAAACTCGTGTATTTCCTTATGAATATCATATCGGAAATCTTGTTCCTCATCACACCTGAAATCCTCTTGAGTGTGAGTGAATGCATGATTTATTGTGTGAATCACATTCTTATTCATTCGTTGGATCTTGACTAGTTCCATTTGTTTCATGTACTGGAATTCGTTTTCACTTATTTTGATAACTAAGATTCTAGCGTAGTGTGCTACCAGTTATAGGACAATGTTTTGTCACATTCCGCATGTGAGGAAGTTGTTTCTATTTCATTCACACATCTGTTCAAATTGATTACAAACTGGGAATATTATTCTTTAATCAACCCATATGATAATTATTTTGTCTCTAATGATTTTTGTTACTTTATCTCTTTCCACCAGTATATCCAAAGAAAGTTGTTTTACATCCTTCGATCATTACTATTTCGAATTTTGTCAAGTGGTTGGGGTACTTCATTCTTTGTTGATGGTTATGTCAAGTCCTCATTTTCTTGACATCACTGCTGAACATGATAAGATATATTTTCCCTCACAAGTTTCCCATCGTAATCTCGTGCCTTCAATTCAAAATTCATATTTTAAAATATTGTAGGGTTATTAAGAGGATTATCATGAATTTTACGATCCAATCGCTAAATGGTTGGAATAGTTTTACTTGCCAAGCTATGTCAGAAATAACAAGTTTTGATCTTTCCTCATGCTTGCTAAGGATTTTGGTGCAGATGGAGACACATTCACAGGAAGACTCAATTTTTTCTTGAATGATTGTTCTCATAAAAAAGGTAAGAATATAAAATGGATAGAAGTGGTGGCTATGAACTATCATTCTGCTGACGCGAAACACCTTCAAATTTTTGTGCAAGCTATTCAAGTTCTTATCTTTTCTATTGCACATTGTTTTATATTTATTTTAATCAATCACATCGTTGTGATTGCAGGTCAGGAAAAAATGCAGTGGCTACAATGGAAATTCCATTGTACGTGACCTTGACTTTCTACTTGATTAGGTTAGGAGTAGATCTAGTTGCATTTTAGTTTACTTGCACATTCATCCTGGATTTGTTTCATGTGGTTCTTTTGTGTTTTCTGGTGTTGGTTTCACATCATGTTCGGTTTAGCCACTTTCTATATTATCTTATGGTTTTTATTTTTTTGGTGTGTTGTATTTCCATTCGTTTTTTCAGACCTTGCATGAATATGCTTTGTTCGCTCAAAAGGGAAAGTGGAAAAATAGAAAAGGACTTTGTGACACTGCAACATTTAACTAACTCTTTGTCCTTATTCCTTATCTTGGTTACATCTTTGGTCGATGATCTTCCGATGGAAAATACGATCCTTGCATTAATGTAACATTCTGTCAAATCATGATATTGTGTCTATTCTGGAAACCTCATGCCTACACTTGGGTCTTTATGTTTTGGTGTTTTCAGGATGATCTAATTAAGTAGAGAAGGATAAGGGGAAAATCTAAACGATAAAACAAATATCAAAGGTCTTACATATGCTTCTATGAAGGGAAAACCTCTCCTGCTCTCAATAAGTCAGGATCCATCTTCTGCACATGAAACAAATAAGTGTTGATGCAAAATTGTATATAAATAAATAAATAAATGAGAAAGAATAGAAATGATTCCTATGCATAGAAGTGAAGCAAGCAACTTCGTCGAGGTATTGTCCAAGATTGCAGAAAATAGGGAAATGTTTTTGTTCTTGAAGTGACTCCACCAGGGTACTATCCAAGGCTGCTGGTAGTGGAGAAACACCAAAGATGAAAAACTATACTCTGAGAATCTAAAGCTCGTGAACTTCATTACCCTATCCTGATTCGAAACATTATATGATCATTGGTCTTATGTTTGTGTTTAACCAAGTAAAGGAACGAAGGGTATTATGTTGATGCACAAGGTAAGTGGGGAATCCATTGTAATTTGAATAATGGATCAGTACTTCCTAAAGAACTAGACCCTGCACGAAAGAATCGACCAAGGCAGAGAAGCTGGAGTTCTACTAGTGTGTCGCCAAGTTTTTTCACTGCAACAAACACCCTCCAAACTATGCGTACACTCAAATTTCAGAGCCTACTGTGGATCTTGCAATCTTTCATTCCATAGTCACTACTTGGTTAGATAATGCGTTTTGAGCTCCCTTGGACTGGAAGTGTCGAGGTCACTTGCTCACTCATGCTCAGGCCATAATAAGTGCATGAGAGCATCTTTTACACAAACTTGGAAAAGCATAGCACATTACATAAAGAATGTTCCTGTGAGATTTTCAATCCATGTAGATAGTTAGTGTGCACTAACAATGAAAATTTATCATATTCTAGTTGTTTTTGCACTTCCATTTCAGTAAGTTTTAAAAATTGTCGCTTCCACGCAGCTTTGTTCTCATGAGTGTCGTTGTCATGTTTTTGGCTATTTATTTCATTTCCTTTCACATTAATTAGTGTCATTTACATGTTCTACTTTATTTTTTAATGTGTTACATTCATTTTCGTTCATATATTAAAAGATTCATTCACACTTTAGAAATTTTCATCTTTTCGCATGTTACCTATTACACAATGTATGAATGCTTGTTCTAGAGGTTTCAAGGGGTTATATTTATGTGAAGGAGTTGGTATAACCTTTTAAACATCAATCACACTCATTCAAAAAAATTTAAGCAATTTTTTTCAAGTGTCATCACAGTTGTCGCAAAATGTACCTTTAGTGTTGCACTTGTCATAAATTCGATGCAAAGTTGTCACATTGAGGAAAATATGTTGTTAACTTGTTTTGGATTATTATGTTGTTTTGGCATGTGTAACACCGTCTTCCCACATCTACCCAAGTAACCGTACAATCGGGGTAGACATGCGATGAGAGGCTACTAATATGAGATTCAACCTCCTAGATGACCTTAAGGAAGTGGAAACGATGGAAACAAGACAAACACACCTTACACAGAATCAAAAGCATCCCCAGGTCATAACCCAAACTTCTAGGCCTTTTAATCCTAAGGGAGACTGAAATTTTGACCAATTTGAGCCTTATCTTTAGGCATGCCAAGGCAAGGTAGTGGCTTAGGCTCAGTTTGGTCAGTTCTATGTTTGCAACTCCGGGATTTGTGCCATCGTTTTAGCCCCAGATCCTGGGTCACTTTCCAGAACTTCATGAAACTGTAGAAGATGATAAATAACATTAAAACACGGTACAGAAGAAATCACATCATTAGGAACGCATCCAAGCCCCTCCTAGCCATGATAGAAATTTCATCAAACATGTCACAACCATTGCATCTACAGGTGTAAAAAATATATTTAAACATAGGGGTATCATACTTATCTGAGAATCGCTAAGAAGCATTTCTCCCTTACATAAAAAGTTGCAATACAACCTATTTGAAAATCGATACATTGTTCATTCATTTACAAGTAAAAATATGGATAGAGCCATACATCATCACTTATAAACTACATGCTTATAATTAGCATAATAACAACATAAATATTATGGATACAAAAAAAACAAATTCCACCTAATAATAAGTGTAATTACACTTCAAATACCAAGGAAATGAGTTCTTCATTATTGAATGTAAAAAAAACTGGAGATGGGACTTCTACGTATGACTCGAACATAGATTGGCTGATCCAAATCTCTCTTTAGGCAATCACCCCCGTACCATATTCCAAGCATGAATGCGGGACTCAAACAGAAAAACTAGCTAGGGCATCCCAAGGCTAAACCACCTCACCCTCATCAATAGAAATCAGGCTTTACCACGATCCATCCTAAATCACTAGGCCAGCATAATAAACATGCCATAACTGAATTTATCGAGATATACACCCGATCACTAGGCCAACACAAGCATTTATATCACCAGATTCTCTCTGCCTAAACCACGAGAAATTTTCCTTTATCCTAGTATCTTAGGTCATATTTTCAGTGGTTACTAAGCCATGTGTTATATCAATTCGTAGATCCTCCCCACTCAACTTTGAACCCATCTGATAATAGAGCTAAACCAAAACATGAGAACTTTACAACACCATGGCTATCCGGAAATAGCAAGGCTAGGCTGAAAACACTGTCACACATAGCAAAAAAATCCATGCCACACTAGAAAAGAACCACATGCAATACCATGCATGCTAGATATATCAAGGAAAATACACATGAAATTATATACCTGCCAAGAATCCTACTGTAGTTGCTTGATTCCTGCTCATCCTTTCTTGCTTCTTCCTTTTTTTCTTTCTTTCTTGCCTTTATTGCTCCAATGCCAAAATGCTTCAAAAACTCTAAGTTTCCAAGAGTGAGAGAGTGAGAGAGAGAATAATGAGATAGCTCCAAGGTTGAACTGACAAAAGCTTGCCAATAAATCCTGAGAAACCTATTTATTAATGAGGCCTCTGTTTTCTTCATTTTCCATTATTTTACTTCATTTTCCTCCTCACATGAAACCTATGAACTTTTACCTTCCTCTTCTCCTAATTTCAATTATTTTCAAAAATAAAAATCCAATTAATGCCTCATGCATTTTCAAAGCCTTGTCCCTTGCATTTTCCAATTTTGTTTAACCATACTAACTGAAATGAAGACCCACTAGGATGTTTTTCCTAACATTCATCTTGGAATACCTATCCCATCAACTATGGCTATATTTTAACTTTACTACATGTACTTTTCTCCAAGGTTGTGTTCTGCTATGCAACAACCCCCCCCCCCCCACCCCCGCCCCCACCATTTTTTTATTTTCAAAATAATCTAGACCTTTCATAAATAAGAAATAGGGACCCTTATTAAAAGTATATATATATTTTTAATAAAAATAAAATTCTAAAAGAAAAAACCACACTGCTTTTAATTAAATAAAAAACAAAAATAAAAAGAACTTAATAAAAGCATGCTTATCGCAAATCGCATTTTCGCATAAATCTTTTCTTATTAAAAAGTTAAAACAAATAAAATAGAAAAATCCTGATTGTGTGATCTCCAATTTGAGGTTTTGAAAGAAAAATTATGAATCGCATATCGTAGATTTTCATTATACAACTTTAAGCAATTTTTATCAAAATTCTGATTTTGCAATTTTGTGATACTATGACTTTTGCGATATTGTGATTTCGCGATATTGCGAAATCGCATATCACATAAACAAAAGGTAAATATGCTTCATTAACATAGGTTTAAATGGTGCGATGTGATGGATTTGACAGGTTTGAATAAAAAAATTTGCGCAAAGATAAATCATGTCAGGAAATATTAAAGGTGTTTTATCCTCCCAATGTAAAAAGTTATTGATTCGTTATGATTAATTAATAATATAGTTGTTTCCCGGTTTTTTCTAAAAATATAGATAATTTCAATAGATCTTCCATCATTTGATCATTTACTATCTTTAATAGGGATTTCCTTTCAAGATATGTCCATCCGCAAACTGATTTAGAAACATGACAAACAAATTGTTGCAGAACTCGAACAAACAGGAATGGCACCTATAGCCTCTTATACTGTTTGCACTGCTGATGGAGGAGCTACTAAGTGGAAATTTATTTACATTATACTCAAATACGAAGAGCTATAAGTAGTGGAAGTCACTGTGACTTCCGATGATGCAACACCCTCAAATTTAAAGTTCAAAGATATTGCATGCTCTTTCCTCCATAGGGTAGCAACTAGGGCTACTATTCTTCCATATACCAACATGATTAGGTGGGTGCTTGATAACTAAATGATCAAATATAGACAGAACATGCAAGGCTGAGATTCTAGGTTCTTTCAAACCCAAAAATCTTAAAATATTGTATAATATGCGTGACCCACAAGACACCTACAACAGTAAGTTTGTTGCAAAGTGTTCTAAGAAGAACGAAGACCTGTTCAAGGCAATTCAAGGTTGGAGGAAACTAGACAACAAGTTCAAATATGAGAAAGCTAGTATGTATCTTATTGCGTCATTAGAAAATCCTTATAATTTTGCAGCAACAATGCTATGCAGATTATATGGTCTATCTGATAATACCAAGTTCTCCATAAATTGGCTTCCCCTAATTGACTCATGTGTTAATTCCCTTATAATGAATTGGGTGACTATTCTCTTTGAGAATCTAGTTAAGGAAATTAATGAATATCGTGAAGCGAGAACTTCTTCCTCCAATTCTGTTCCCCAATTTTTTATGAGTGTGTATATTTTTTATGCAAATTGTTTTTCTACCAACTTTCCAGTTATGGGATGGAAATGGACTCCTGAAGATCCTGCCCTAATACATTTGATTCATAGAGAGATATGGGAGCATAATTATGCACCACATTTTCACAGGCTGTGTTATGGAATTGTATTACCGATACACCAATCTATGTTTGACTCACTGAGCCCTATGTTCACTAAGGAAGCCCTTGTAGACCTTCAAATGATAGGTAGTTGTTTTGTTGAAGAATAATTTTCATATATCATAATTTTTGGAAGCTCCGCTCCCCTACATATTCTTCCATTATATGTTTCAGATAAGTTGATGGCAAGAGAATTCGCTTACCAAACTATTGGTAATGGCCTCACTAAATCTTCGAAAGACAGTAAGAATTCTTTATGTCCAAGTTTTCCAGTTTCCTGTGGTTCATTCACACTCAGCAATTTTAGTCATGCATTGAAATAATGTAAGAAGATTCAGCTTTTGAAGCTCCCCATTTTACCCTCCAGGCAGTTTGACCAAGAAAATATTGCTAAAAAATTTAATCTATCAGTCAAACTTAAAACTATTGTACATAATGATGACAAATTTGAAGATATTTTGCAATCTACTGGTAATTTTGAAGAAATCCTAGATTTTTTCAAATTGAAGCTGAGCCCAGAAGAAGTATAGAAATTCAATGAACTCAGAGAAAAAAGACTCATATGGATCCCACATGATGTTGTGATTACCATTTATAAAATTGAAGCAAGCCAAGAAATCAGAGCAGAAAAATCAGATTCACAAAAACCAAGTGAATTAGATAAAATCTGTACTTCATTCAACAATGCATTAGAAAATACTGCAGAGGCATCATCATCACAGAAAAATATAGAATTTCAAACTCCATAGGGACAAATATTTTCAACAAAATAAATCATCGAAACTCCTGAGATAATATCCCAAGACATAGAAATCATTCCTACAAATCCTACTGATGAGATTATCCTCAAGGTGACTGATATTCCCCCACTAGATGTGTTCTACAACCCTCTTCATAAAGATGTAGTAAGGAAAAAGAGGAAAATAAGAAGGATTGAAACATCCCCAGGAAGTGAAGTTATGGAAGTAGTATGGAAAGATACTCCATCAAATCCGATTGAAAATTTAACTCGACTATCTCAATTCACTGGTGCATACATGACTGAAACAATGGATAAGGCAGCAGAAGTATCTATTTTGGTCCAAGAAAAGGATGTCAAAATCATGGAACTATAGCAACAGCTAAATGAAGAAAGAAACTATTTAAATAAAAAATTGGAACAATAACTCCTCAGAGTACAACAAGAGATGGAAATGCTTAAGACAAGCCATGAAAATGACTTATCTAGCAAAAATTGACTGACTGAATGATTGAGAGAATATCTTACCAAATATGAAGGAATTCATATTGCAGAGGAATTCATAAAAGAAGCATCAGCATTAAGTACCTTACTCTCAAAACAACAAAACCTATTTGTTGTACAAATGTCAAACATAATTCCACACCTGGAAATCAGTGAACAATTGACAAACACAGTCATTGATCAAAGAATTGAGTTCAATGAACTCAATACCAAAATCTCTTTTTATATTGAATGGAAATATTCAGAAGAAGGGAGAAAGTTAGATCTCCCAAATATCAAGGAGTCTTTCAAAAATATTCTTTTTATAGACTCGGATGCACGAGTGAAACAATCAAAATTGGCCATAGCCAGAGTAGCAGGTATATCAAAGAATATGGTCAAAATTATTAACCATATATTACATACTTTTGGGCTCATTAAAGAAGGAAATCTCAAATATTTTCTTGATATGAGAGATTTAGAACAAAGTTGGAAAGACGCAGGTCAACTCCATGAAGAAGCACTTACACAGCAAAAGAAAACTGATTGGGAACCATACTGGCAGATATTGGTCAAACCACATAGTCAAATCATGACACTGAACTATTTTTTGAACTCTATACAAAGAATACAGATGCTTTTACTAGACACTATATTTTCTACAGAAATGAAGACACAATTAGGCAAACCTCCAAAATTTCAACTGATGTCTGACATTTGTGAGCAGAAAAGCACATATGGCAGTAACTTATCATAGGGCATGATTATTAGTTAGTTTTTTTTTATATAATTTCAATTTTTAGCAAGTAGATACTGAAAATGAGGAAGGTTGTTTGAAATGACCTCATAAGATATTTTCTATAATCTATTTTTGTAAGTAGTTAGTATAATATTTAAACCCTTCTCATGCATTTAAAGAAGGGTCCATAACTTTATTGAGGACATTTGCAAAGAATGCTTAATTGTAGGTAAGTTTGTGGATGCCTTGATAAAATAATGGAACACGGCCTTTTTAGTTATATATCATTTTGTTGATCACTGTTGATGCACTTATGTATTCTTTGAAATATTTACTGATAGAAGAGTTGAATGTGGCCTATTATCATTGATCAGATGAACATGATAGTACACATCTGGTACTATTATCATGTATGCTATTTTTGTTTTGAATATTAGTGATGAATATAGATTTCATGAATTATGTATGAAATTGAATGTTTTTTGTCTGAAATATCAGTTGCACTATTGTATGATATAAAGATAGAAATTGGTGTGTTTTATATATGATCATCAAATATATGTGATATTTTTCTCATTTTCTTTTGATTAACTACTTTTCAAGAGAATCATCTTACAAAGTAATAATTCTATTAAATTTGTGACGATCTTAATCATCATAGATTGAATAGATATCATTCTAGATCGCATCAAATTAATATTATCTCAGGTTAGAATAAATTAGATTTAATTCAATGTTTTTCATTTTAGAATATTTTTTTTTTAGTTTTTTAGTAATTCTTCATGCAAATCCTTTGAGAGAGAAATCCAAAAATCAAAGCAAAAACCCAATTCTGGGAAACTGGTCCCATTATATCCCGTCAGAGCCACTATCCCAAATGGAAAAGGAACTGTCTTAAGGTATAGACTGGGTGGTTATCCCCCTTATCGTTGCTTTTGATTTCTAAGGCCTCAACAAGTTGCTATAGAAACCTCCCCCTTGGGGGAACACTTTTCTCATTGTACATTCACACCTACAACCAAAAAAACCTTTGAAAAAAAAAACTTCCCATGGAGATTTATAACACAAATTGTTGAAGTAGTTACAATGAATAACCTAATCAAAAGAAAAAAACATAATGACAATCATACTGCATACTAGAGATTTATAACATGACTCATTATAGTATTTATAAGAGCAACCACATATATACATATGCAAATTTTCCCAACCCAAAAATAAAAGGATACAAAGTCTGCATCTGCAACAAGGGAATCCAGAGTCTCAAACCTACACCCTTAAAGTAATACTAGGATTCACATCATTCCCAAAAAGTCCTGAATCCACTGCCTAGTCAAATCTGCATCCAATGTCCAACACTATAATCCTACACTACTATACCCTCAGTGAATAGTCACTGACTCATTGTTCTATGGCACACTGCCAGTGTGAATATGATTCCATCTGGAAATGATAATGACAAAAAAAATCCATCATCGACCTTCCATTCTCTACTACATAGTCCCTTGGGAAATTTGGTCATGCCCTTCCATGAAGTCACTCACCTTCCAAGTTCCCCAACATCCCCTATCCTGGGCTATCCATCCCTTGACAAGGATTCCTCACATAAAAATATATAAAAACCAAGTCATATCAAAACTATCATACCAGTCTTAGCATTCTCATGGAAATCAATGGAAAGAATTGGGTACCAATGTCCCGCAATGGCCCTGCTCCTGAAGTGCTTTACCAACATACTGCTACATGTTCTAATTCATTTTTCTTATGCTACTAGTTCTTGCAGTCAGTTTCAACTACCCAACCAGGCATTTCCATGCTTCCTGTACCAAGGACATAACTGCCATTAGATTCAAAATAAATTGAAATAAACTCAAAGCATACCTCATTGGTAGCTCGTCAACAAGGCACACTTGCAATTCTGTTACACTACTTGTCACAACAGGTCAAACTAGTTGTTTGATCAAATCATCATGTATAAAAATATCACATCCAGTTAACTCAAAACACATCCATCATAAATTAAAATCATCAATTGCATGAAGTCACCATAAACTATAATCATAAATCACATGTAACCATCATAATTCAGAATCACAGATCACATGCATAACAAGAATGAAATGAAATACCGATACTTATCCTTCATCAGTCCTTACTTCTTCCTTTGTTCTTTCTGTACACACATCGGATCGGTTACCACACCCAACAAGCAGCCAATTCCCTTTCTTCTCTTCAATCATGTACACATACACATAGTGTACATAACAACATGTACACCCATATATGACATACAACACCATACAATACATGCACCCACACTGGCATATGACACATACACCCACACCTAGTGTACACTACAACACAATACATATGACTACATTGACATACAAAAGATAAACCTACACCCGGTGTACAATAAAACAAAATACCTATACACATACAGAGTATAACACAATGAATACACATGTCACGATACCACAACTAGACCATGCACATACATAGTACTTCATGCCCACAACATAGCCTGCATGACATGCACACAATACCATATGTATACCAGTACCATACACACAACATGTACACAGTACCACTTGTACACAATAGAACCTGCATAACATGTGCACAACATAATGTGTACGCGACACCACTTGCACAACGTGTACACAATGCCAAATGTACATCGCACCAACTCTATAATGTGTAAACAATACCATGTGTACACAACACCACATGCATGATATGTATGTGAGACCACATGTATACAACGCCACATTCAAGACATGTACATGACACCACCTGCACACATCACCACATGTACAAAATTTACACAAAACCACATGCACACAACATCACATGTACAATCATGCAGGCAACACCATATGTACATGGCACCATATGTACGACACACGGAAAACAACATATATACATAGCACTATATATATAGCATGTACATAGCACCATACGTACACAACATCACATATCCAACATGTGCACAACACCCTATGCACACAACACCACATATCCAACATGCACACAATACGATATGTACACAACACTGCATATCCAGCACATACATACCACCATCAATACCTTGCACTGTATATGAAATATATACACCACACCATATATATATATATATATATATATATATATATATATATATATATATATATAACATGCACACAACATCATATGTACACAAAACTACACATGCTACATGTACACATGACCATGGGTACAATCACTGAATATACAACATGTGCAACATGTACACAAGAATATTACTACATATCCATAGACCACATTCTGACCCATAAGAAACCTTGCTTCTAGTGTCTTTCCATTATCCATGCTTACCCTAGCATGCCGCAAATCAAACTACTTCCACTTATCTGACGTACCCGCCAACATTGTCTATCCATAACATAAACATAGGCATAGTAAAAGCATATAATATATATTCATGTCCACATGATACTGACCTCATAAATATATCAAGTCACTATTCCCACATGATTCCTCATAATAAAAATAACATCTTCATGCCATTCACTTGCATAAGAAATCACTCATCCACAAGACTGATCCCTAGCAACCCTTTCATACAGTGACATAGATACATACATACGTACATATATAATCATTAACATAAAAATATAATCATCCTACGAGAAAATGATATACATACATAAATATAAACATTTAGTATCAACAACCATGATCCATGACGACCTTGTTAGACATGACATACATACATACATACATACATGTATACATATATAAACATTAACATAATCACGATCACAACAAAATTGTTCGATATCATAAATTTTAGTATTAAGAGAAATTACTTTACCTGTGCAAACCCTGCACAACATTGAGAACAACAATTCCCAACATAGCCAAGGCATCTAACACCTCTGATCCATTCACTTTACCTTTCTCATGACTGTTCTACCACCTACCATTTACCACAATGGACCCAACCAATACAACCTACTTTCATATTATTACCTTCCCCTATGCTTACACATGCACCAACTTCATCCAAGCCTCTCATTTCCTGTTGGGTAGCAGAGAGCTCTTCTCAAGCTCCATTAAATTTCCTCTTTCCGAACCAATTCTCAAGACACTCAAAACATAAAATAAAGAAAAAGAGACAAACAAGAAGACTATGAGAAACCAAAATCAATACAACACCGCAAAAAAAATGGCATGATCATCCACTATATGTAATCAAGAGAACAAATCAAGCACAACAATCACAAGAAACAAAAATCACGATGGCTTAATCCCCATGGTTCACAATGTTTCTAAGGGAAATCCAACTTGAGCCTTCTTCAATAATTCATGGTAGTATTTTTCCATGACGCATCCCATAAATCATACTTCCATAATAGCATAATGATTAGTGCATAAATAAGTATAGAAATATACTAGTTATCCTACTTTGTTGTGCCAAACACAATTCCTTATAACTGAACACACATGTCAGCCACATGTTTCGAAGATCAAGACAACATATCTATCAATTTAAAATCAATCCTTACCAATTCTAACAACCATGTCATAATTAGAAATCCACTCACATTCATCGTCCATAATACATAATGCAACAAATATAACCTACTTTCATTCAAGTACATATCAATTGTCTCAACACATATTGTGTTAGTACAACCATCTTCAGACCAAGTCATTTCTTCATACCTACTCATATCATGTGATTAAATAAACATTCAATAATAAATTGATGAAATAATAGACACTACCACTCAAAAACCAAAATAATGTCATAACCAAACATTCAAGCATCAAGTATATGACATAATAAATCTCATACCTTAATGCATCTCAAGGGATGATATCTTGTCTGCACAATAAGTCTAGATCAGCACGATATAACTTCAGAACATATCAAACCAGCCATAAATAAGTTCATGATATACATAACAACAACTAGCTAGCATGTTCACATCATAAGCTCATAAACATTTTCCGTTCATGCATAATAACCACAATCTCACACTCAACCTACATGAGTATGACATAATGCCACAAGATATTAGATCATACTAGAATGTCATAACCCTAACCATTTGCATAGGAAAATCCAAATTAGCATGATACATATAACATCAATATCTCAACGCAATAACCCTAATCATCACGCTAACTAACATATAACAACAATGACTTAATAATGTAACATAATCATCAAGAACATATACTGCATAGTCATCAAGATAATCAACATAAAACATCAACAAGTTAATCATATAACATAATTATCAAGTTAACAAACATAACACAACAACGACAATGCATATGACCATAGGTTACTATCATTCATGACTATTTGACACATGTGAATATGACTACACTAATCAATAGGCAATTTATCACACATGTCACCACAATACTAATAGAATTTACAACAATAATGAATCGCATATCAACATGCTTGTATGATGATATTATCTTACCCCAAAGTCCATTGTTGCAACTTCACTTTACCGATCTTCTTCTACTACTCCATATCAACCAGCACATTAGCATCATAACATACTAATATCCTCATGATGACCTTATTGCATACAATGACCTCATAATGCATGACAACATTAACCATGCAAACTTACATGGATAATACATAAGCATGAACAACAAGTGACGAAACATGAAAAACTAGTGCATGTATGAAATTTAACAAGATGTACCCAAGAATGCATGGAAAACACCCAAACATGAATAACATGTAACCAAGAATAAACAAGAAATGCATGTACAATATGTAGCGTCCTCTAAGCAAGCATACACGGTCAATACATAGACATGAACAATGCATAATCAACCATAGACACATGATGACACATGTCCCAATGACACCAACAAATTTCCCATGGCGAAATCACTACAACCATGATCAACATCATGCAAATGAAACAAGCATACAAAGACCACAATCACACATGCAACCAACATAAAAACATGACCAACACACCACCAATTAATTCTAAAGGTTGAAGCATGCTATGATACCACTCTGTAACACCCTCTTCCCGTAGCTACCTAAGTAACCATCCAACTAGGGTAAACATTCAATGAGAGGCTACTAACATGAGATTCAACCTCCTTGATGACCTTAAGGAAGTGGAACTGATGAAAACAAGGCAAAAAACCTTACACAACATCAAAAAAATCCCCAAGCATAAACCCAACCTTCTAGGACCTTGAACCCCGAGGGAGGTTGACTTTTTGACCAATTTGAGCGTTATCCACGGGCATGCCAAGGAAAGGTAGTGGCCAAGGCCTAGTTTGGTGAGTTATGTGCCTACAACTTCAAAATGTGTGCCACATTTTTAGCCCTAGAGCCCAGGTCACTTCCCTGAACTTCATGAAGCTATAAGAGATGATAAATAACATTAGAAAAAGGTACAAAAGAAATCACAATATCAGGAACTCATTTAGACCCCTCCTAACCATGATAGAAATTTCATCAAACATGTCACAACCATTGCATATAAATGTTTAAAAAACATATTTGAACATAAGAGCCTCATACTTATCTAAGAATAGCTAAAAAGAGTTTCTCCCTTATATAATAAGCTAAAATGCAATATATTTGACCATAGATATATTATGTATTCATTTACAAGTAAAAATATGGATAGATCCATACATCATCACTGATAAACTACATGCTTATAACCAACATAATAGAAACATAAATACTATGGATACAACAACAATATAATATACATAATAACCAATGAAATTATACATCAAATAGCAAAGGAATGAGCTCTTGATTACTGAATGTAAAAACCAAATAGAAATAGGACTTCCATGTTCCACCTAACCATATATTGGTCGAGCCAAATATCTCTTCAACGAATCACACCCGTGCCATATTCCAAGCATGAATTTGGGACTCAAACAGAAAAAAAAACCAGGGCATCTCGAGGATAAACCACCTCACCCTCATTAATAAAAATCAGGCTTTACTGTGATCCATCTCGGATCACTAGGAAAACACAATAAACATGTCATAAAAATCATTACCATGATCTAAACCTGATCACTAGGCCAACACAAGCATGGATATCACTAGATTCTCTCTACCTAAACCATGAGGAATTTTCCTGTCTCCTAGTCTCTCAGGATTTACCAGAATCCATAGTTAGTATCAGGGGTCAGTAGGCCCTAAACCAAGAAATATTCTGGAGGCTTTACCATAGATCCCATCCAGGGAATAATGGCCCAATAGATAGCACCCACCTCTTAGTCTTTACCCCAATCCAAACTCGAATTAATAGGCCCTAAAATAAGGAAAACCACTTCTCGGCTTTACTGTATATCCGGCCACTTACAGGTCTAGAATTCCTAGGCTCACCAAGGAAACACACTATTCGACTTGACCACAACCCAAAATATAGTTCAAGGGTTACTAGGCCATGTGTTATATCAATTCAGAGATCCACCGCACTTAGCTTCAAATCCATCTAGTAATCCAACTAAACCAAAACATGAGAACTCCAAAACACCATGGATATCTACAAAATGGCAAGGCTAGGATGAAAACATTGTCACACCTAACAGAAACCCATGGAAAGATAGAAAAAAACCTCATGAAATAACATGCATGACATATCTAGCAAGGAAAATACACTTGCAATTCGATACCTGCCAAGAATACTGTTGTAGTTGCTTTTTTCCTTCTCCTCCTTCCTTGCTTCCTCCTGTCTGCTACTTTTTTACCTTTCTTGCTCCAATGCAAAAATGCTGCAAAAAATCCAAGTGTCCAAGAGTGAGAGAGAGAGAAAGAGAATAATGATATATCTCTAAAACTAAACTAACAAATTCTTTCCTTCTGACCCTCAGAATATTTTCTATTAATGAGGCCTCTATTTTCTTCATTTTCCATTATTTTACTTCAATTTCCTCCTCACATGCAACTTATGATCTTTCACCTTCATTTTCTCCTAATTTCCATTATTTTCATAAATAAAATTCCATTTAATGCCTCATACCTTTCCAAAGCCTGATCCTTTTCCTTTTCCAATTTCCTTTAGCCATAAAAACTGAAATGAACACCCACTAAGTTGTTTTTCCCAACATTCAACTTGTAATACATGTCCCATCATTCATGGTTATTATTTTTAACTTTACTACATGGAATTTTCACCAGGGTTGTTACATCGTCAAATCATTTCCAGTGTGTAATCATAGTCAAGTCATATCACTGTTCACAACATACTCTTTGGTCCCACACATAGCCAAATGTCGAAAAAATATTAGCATCATAGCCTCATCCACCCCTCTTGAACTGCATATTGTCCAGTATCAGACCTCATGCAATGGCCTTGACTCTTGGCATTGCGTAATGAGTAGTATCTACCTCCTAGAATTATGTATTTTGTAACCTAAATTCCCAAACCTAGCCCCTGAGTACCATAACTATGCGAGAATTCTCTCCAATCAAACCTAAAATACACATTACGCAGTCTCATACCTCAAGCCAAACCCTTGAGATCTTGGGGTACACAACTATGTAATCACTAGATCTTCTTTGCCTCCCAGAACTGCGTAGTTCCCCGAAACAGTGAAAAAACCCTTCAACCTAGCTCACTGGCTCCCAAAATTGTGCAATTTCTCTCTCTTGCCTAGCCAGTACTATGCATTGTGT
This sequence comes from Pinus albicaulis, assembly GCA_034641835.2. Classification (NCBI taxonomy): domain Eukaryota; kingdom Viridiplantae; phylum Streptophyta; class Pinopsida; order Pinales; family Pinaceae; genus Pinus; species Pinus albicaulis. The sequence goes on along the minus strand of CM076574.1, from coordinate 22,215,305 downwards.
AGTATCAACGCTCAAGCCTCAACCCTGAGCTCTTGAAAGGCACAATTGCGCTATCACCCGAGCTCCTCTATCCTCTAAAACTACGCAATAGGTTGATTTAGAGCCCATCCCCTTAACCTGTCACACTGAGCTCCCAAATTCTATAGTTTTCTTCCTCAATCCAACAATAAATACGTATTATGCAATATTAAGGCTCAAGGTTCACCCGTAACTGCCTAAGATGTGCAATAGCGCAGCTAGTGAGCCTCTTTCCAAGCTTGCCACCCAGTTTCGACTTAGTGAGTGGATCAATATGCACCATCTTAGACTAGGGGTTTATCATACTGATGTCATCTTGTCATGAGTGGATTGCATATGCATGTACTCTATCATGCTATGAGAAGATGATGAAGAAGGAGATGAAGAAGGAGAACAAGTGCCATATTTTCAAGAAGTCCCAAAGAAAGAAGAAACAATAAGGACAACATGGAAATTTCACATCATCATGCATTCCATGTCATCAGTGTCATGACATGTCTTGTCACAAGTCATCATATGCCACATCATTATACCTTGGATTATGTAATTACCTATTCAAAATGTATTTTAAAGTGGAAGTTCAAAGGACACACATGGAATATGAACAATCGTGTAAGTTGAAAATTCATAGGAAGTCAAATAGTCATGAGGGTAGTCAAAGAGTCATGAGGAGGGTGAAGTGTCACCCCTTGGTTATATATACATCCTCATTGTATGAGCAAAGGACTTTTCACCTTCGCTCCCCCTACAAATCATTAGAGAGATAAGCAAGTTCTTTTTGTGGAGCAAGGAGTGGCTCCAACGCTCCACTATGGAGTTAGTGATGTTCATTGTATACATTTCTCTTGGAACTTTTACTTAATAAAAAAACCCTTCAAGGCCAACATGTTCTTCATGAATGGATTATGAATGTTTGTAAGAATATTATGCATATATTTGTATTTCATATTTGCTTTCACAAGTGCTAAGGTAGCTGAACTATTTCGGTTATTTTAGTACTTATCTTATTGAGAATGTGTTGTAACGGTTGTTATTTTTGACCCATCGTTGTGGACTATTCCACAGTATACTAGAAATATATTTCTCATTGAATGATCCTAAACGAAGCCTAAAATCTAAAACCCCTTAAATTTCGCCTTTGGGCTAAAATTCGCCCCTAAAATTATCCTGATCCTAATGACCGTCGCATTATTTTTTGGACTATTTTGCTGGATGTTAGATGGATCCTTCTTGTTTGCACGTGTCTCTACTTGGGTGGTACTATTACCTCTCTCTTAAAGGCTCACTTTACTCTCTCCCTCCATAATAGAAGAAATTTGACACACTTACTTATTTTTAAAAGGCACATAGGTGCTCCTTTCTCTTGTTGACAGTTAGAGCCAAGGAAAATCTATAAGAAAACATGGAAACCAAGCCGATACTCTGGATGAGGCTCCTATTCCAAATGGTGCAAGGTATAATTGGGACTTTACATTGGGGAGACCCCTTAGTTGACTGATTTCCAGCAACATCAACAGTACATAATGTGCGTCGGTGCATATACTACTTGATAACACCAGAAAATGGTTAAATTTAAATAAATATCAGTTGTAAAATTCATTTTTCCTAGACGAGTGCTATGCACTCATGATGCCCTAGTTCATAAAAAATATGGTGCACCATTGTGGGGATTTTAATTTAAAAATAACAGTGTGTTTCTTATATTATACGCATTGATTTCATTAATTGAACTAAAGGCTTTGATGTTTAGTATAAAATGGTTCACCATTGCAAGGTTATTTTTTATACAAATAAAAACAATAGTGTGCTACGTATATAAGTTGCACTAGTGCGTATGCTATTCAATAGTGCTGGACAAGGGTTAAGTTTAAAAAAAAATAGTCATAAAATTCATTTTCACCATTTCAATGCTATAGTCACATAAAACACTGATGATTTCCCATTTTACGAAATCCTTGGTGTGTAAAAACATGGTGCACCGTGGTAGGGTTTTTAATTTAAGAAACATTGGTTTGATTCTCATATAATAAGCATCAGTCCCATTAATAGAATTGTACATCCTAGTTCTTAATAGAAAATAGTGCATCGTTCGAGGGTTATATTTTTAAAAATAAAATATAACGATGCGCTAAGTAACTTTGGAGCACTGGTGTCTATACTATTCGATAGCACCAAACTACTGTTAAATTTTAAAAAATGTCGATGGTTAAATTAATTTTGACCATTCCGGTGCTATACTTACATGGTTCACTGTTGCATATTTTTTAATTTAAAAATAATGGTGCTCTAGGTGAAACCAAAGCATTGATGCATATGCTACTCGATAACATTTGATGAAGGTTAAATTTAAAAAATTTCTAGTCATAAAATTCATTTTCACCATTTCGGTGCTATACTCCCATGAAACACCAATGTTATTCCTATTTTGAAATGCTCCAATGCATCAATAACATGGTGCACCACAATATGCCTTATAATTTAAAAAATGGTGATGTGCTTTGTAAATAATCTACACCAGTCCATCGGGTACTTGAGTGCACTAGAACAAGGTTAAATAAAAGAAAAATTACCAGCTATAAAATTCATTTTTACCATTTGTAGTGTTGTAGAGCTCTCAAGAAATAGTTCTAGTTTTGCCTATGTGAAGAACCCTACCATCGGTGATTCTCTTTCTCGCCATAATTCTTTCCATTGCACATTGTGTGCCTTTCGAATTTTTTCAAACGATGGTCAAATTTTTTTTTTCATTTATGTGGAAACCATGCCTCACCAATGAGAAAATCTCCTGGTAATGTTTATTTTTCTTTCTAACTTAAATTTTTAGTGCAGTAGAATTGAAAATTAAGTAAAATAATGCGTTTTTTTCTACACGCTGTATTTGAGAGTTTTAGCTGACAGTGTTCATGGTGCACCCTATAAATTTACATGTTTCACCACAAATCAGTGTGTAACGTTAACGCAACATAGTTTTTTAATATCATTTGGTGCATTTGGTGAATGGAAACACATGGGGTTGTGAAGTTCAACGATACACCACTTTAAAAATTATAATTTTTATGGTGGTGTGTCTAGTAAAAGTAATTTCACGGTGCATTTATTTTTACCAAACACACCACATAATATTTGAAAATTATAGCTCGGTGTGTTCATTAACCTAAACATTCTGGTGTGGTGCGTCGACATAAAATTAATGCACCCATGCAAAATGTTATGTCGATGCACAACGCCTTCAAAAATAGAAGTAATTGATGTTATATGTATGTATGCAAACCTAAAGTGGTGCATCAAGTTGATGTACACACCGTGTTTAGTGAATTCCTATTTTTTGGTGCAACGTGTCTGTTGTATTTATGTTTTTTTGGTGCACCGTGGTTGATTTTTATTTTTTAATTCAGAGTGATATGTATATATTTATAAATTCATTTTTCATTTAATAAAAAAAATTATGTTTTATGTATGTGGCTGATGTATTTTATATTTCAATCATGTATAAACGTCGACGAAGGGAGGAGTGATAGTAGCAGGAGAAAAGGGTCAACCAATATACTGTGATATGAAAGTGGGCGGCATGCGAGAGGGAGAGACGTTTGTACCCTAAACTTATTACAAAAAAGAACCAAGCCTCTTAAGGAATGTAGGCGTCCTTAATTACTATGAGGAAGCTACATCCCTGAAGGGGCACTCTGCGTTATTGGTACAATTGATCCATTCTTGGGATGTCTATTAACATAATTTTTGTGTAAGTCCTGACATGTGGTACCAACCGAGTGAGGAGGAAATATATTTTATCATTGGGCTATCTTGGAGTGGGCAGGATTTTCCCTAGTTCCCTAATGAACTCCATGGTTTTCCAGCAGAGAGTCAACTTATCTACTATTAGAGAAACGTTGGGGATCACACAGTTTCTCAAAAATGTTTATGTGTTTGGTGGACAACTATGGATTTCTTCTTTTGGTGTAGAGGAGGATAGGTGCCTCTCACTATTAGTGATTAATGTTTCTGACTTTACTAGTTATGGGCAACACATTATTTTCCCTCTTTTGTTTTATGTTGATTCTTTGGTGGAGAGGCCATGATATATGAGATGGTATTCCTTTTTTATAGTAGTTTTGTATAGATTTATATAGATGTCATGCTATGATACATGGGAGGTCGGACTTCCCTTTTGCTTCAAAGATATTTTTCTTTATTTTTTGAGAGGTTTCGAGAGACGATTCCTACTTTTGGCCATCACCTTCCTAGGCCGGTGTTTGAGGTACAAATGCACATGTGGGGCGACATGATTCCCAATAGGGGCTAGTTGGAATATCCAACCAGGATTTCCACTAACACATTGGGGCTACTAGCTAGGGAGGTTGACCACATGCCTGCCATGGTGTCGTGTCCTTACGCGGGGATGGATTGGTAACAATGTCCCAACATCCTCTTCACACAATATGATCCAACAGATGATAGAGGCAATATTAATTATTTATTTAAATTAATCTAGTTTCATTTTATTGTCTTAATTTATTAGAATAAAATTTATTTTGACACATTCTTTAACTTGTTTAATTTGTTAAATTGTTTAATGAAACTATCTAGTTATTGTTGTGTAATATATATATATGTATTTTATATATTGACACATTCATTGGGGGCATGCCTCCTCCCCCACTAGATGAACATGTGGAGATGGTTGGGGTCGCAATGAGTGGGACGTTTTCGGATGCTTATACTCGTGAGCGTGCGACTGCTTAGGCCTAATATTAGATTCAAGATGGAGTTGGGCGACTGGATCTATAGAATTTTGGCGGAGGAGGGAGTACTCCCTGCGACGACTTGAGACATCAAGGCTTATCCTAGGTTCATGGAGATTTGGAGGTACTTGTTACATGATATTATGTGTCTTATGTGCTATATTTTTGGAGCTACCTAGTAATTGGAAACAAGGACGGATGGCCATGAAATAGACACATAGTCTTCACCTAGTACTACCCCATTAGATGATAATCAGGGTGTTTATCCTTTTGGTAGTACTCCATCTCATTATCCTTCACCTCATGACCCACTCCATGTTTCTCCTCAGAGAATATACTAGCCACCTCCTCCTCCACCTCTTACTTCGAATCTTGAGGCAGTTGACCATCCATCGTATTCTACTACAAACTAGGCCTCCACTAGTACTGTTCTACCATATATTTTATTTGAATAATATATATATATATATATATATATATATATATATATATATATATATATATATGGCGCATTTTTTCTATTCATGTTGATGTACTTGATTTATATGTTGGTGTTGATGTGTATATTTTTAGATAATGTTAGATATGATCATTTAATGTGTTTGAAAAAAAGATGTGTATATTATAGCAATTATTTGACATGGGATGTATATTTTAGGATGTGTGTGGTGATGATGTTAGACAATGCTTGGGTTTTTTTAGATGTGATCATGATGATGATGCCCTCTTAGATTATTATATTTGTATCCTAGCTAATGACGTTTATATGTGCTAGAGGTGTATATAATTAGATGATGTTAGCGAATTTGAATGTGTATTTTAGATGATGTTTATTTTTGTTAGATGGCTACCATAACGATGCTTATTTTTATGAAATTGTATTTATTATAGCCTATGTATTTGGGAACTTATATCATAATTTTATATATGAAATTACATGCAAAATTACTTACTTTAAATAAAAAATGCAAAGATATTTTTATAAATTATAAAGTTTAATATGGTTGAAACATTAATTGTAAAATTACCATAAATATTTTTCTATTACATAGATAGTTCATACATATTCATTTTAACTAAATTATTATTCAAACAATGGTTGTGAATAACATAGTCCCTCCCTATATAAAACATAGAAAAAAAAAAACGTTTTATAAAACATGTCTAAGAAATAGTCGCTACAAATTTTTTTTATTTTTTTTACACAAAAATAATTTTTACAAACCTCTAAACAAAACTACCTTTTTCTTCCCATAGTCAACCCTAGAAATGAAAAAGTTGTCACCTATACTTATAATACAAGGGTTATACAATATCTAATTAAGTTTTGCACTTAATTTCCAAAATGTATGTTGCAACATGTAAACACTAAATAAAAAATTCAAAATATTTATAATAAAATTAAAATATATTATTGATTGGTCTATAAAATGAACTATAATTAAAAGAAATTGTTCATAAAATATTGGATTTTAAAAATAACATTACAATTAATTAGATTTTATAGATTTAATAAATTTAAATTTATTTATCAATAATAATTATGAATGAAACATCATTAAAAATCTATTTATTAGTTATAATTATTATTTAAAATATAAATTTTAAATTTTTATTATATTTTTTTTTAATTAATATTTAAATTAATAAATAAGAAAATGTAATCATAATATATTATCAATAATATTTATTTGTAAATATAAAAATAATCGTTTAAGTTTATTTATAAAATTCAATCTATTGTTAAATTTAAAAAACTTAAATCAACATTTTTTATAATTAATTGAAATTTAATATAACTTAAAATATTATATTTTAATAAAATTTAATTTATCACTAAAGTTATCAGAGTTTAAAACAATTTAAATTTAATATTTATAGCAACTCTTACCAATTTAAATCTAACTTTAATATTTTACTAATTTTAATTTAATTTCTTACTAATTATATAAAATGTCAACAGGATGAATAAAAATCAATGATAATTAGCATGCGATTTATTAGCATGAGATATTGTTACATATGATCAAGACGATGAATCCTTATTAAATTATAAGATTTGTTTGCTATCTAATGAAGTTTATATATGCTAGAGGTGTATATAATTAGATGGTGTTAGTGGATTTGAATGTGTAATTTAGATGATTTTCATGTTTGTTAGATGGTTTTTTTCCCTAAGGAAAAATCATAATCTTCATTATGTAAAAGATGGAAATTACATGTAGTATATGCATTATTATGCATATGATTCTAGAAAGAACTAGATGTGAATCTGATTCAGTCATAATATATCAAAAACTATAAAGTACTATCAGATGATGTGGCATAGAGTCCCACTGGTCATGTTATGAGCCATACAAAATTTTACAAAAAAAGAGAGTTCATCATAGTGGTTTTAATGTATCTATGTGTGTATATATAAGCATAAAAAATAAGTTGTGAACTATAGTTCCGCGAGTATTTGATAATCTGCGAATGGACAATGGTAGAACTAATAGTAATTTTCCCCATTGTATTCATGAATCAACCATGTGCCCAATATCTGTAGCACCCCTTCGTTGGATAACTGATCATATATGGAATTCCTCTCCCTATAAATATGAGAACATACAATCTCCTAAAACTAAATTCTAAGCAGACATGCCTCCTCCAAATATTGTGCAGAGTGTGAGTGTGTGTGTTTGTGTGTGAAAATGGGTAGTCTGATTGAACCAGTCACTGACAAGTTTTGAGTCTCTAAATACTTGTGAATTTTTGCAAACCTTCTCAAGCGCAAATAACAAAATAAATTTCAGACTCATAAGTTCAGCGAAATTGTTTGAGCTTGTCCCAAAACCAAAGCTCATTTTGTAATAGTGATTAGTGTTAATGTATAAGATGGCACCACCTCCACTATTATTTGAATTTTTAGAACCATAAAAATATGTCCAAGGTTTTTATTTTTCAATATTATCAACAGTTATTATTCAAGGTTGTTTTGTTGGCAAGTCGTCGGGGAGGAGTGAAGAAATGACATGTATTTTGGCCCCAAGTTTTTCAGAATATCCATATATCCCAACAAAAGGGAATCGGGAGATTCCACAGTTTTATGGGCTTTGGCTGCTGGCACCAATCCTACCATGTAGTCTCAGATGATCCTCCCTTCCATCTATAGTTAATTCCAAGAGAGAGGGAAATCTTGTTCCATATATTGGTGACTGTCAAACAAGAGATGAAGAGATCCTCAAAAAATTCATATTCATTCCAGCAAATAGCACACCATGGGGGTCCTTGAAGAGATATTTTTCTAGGATGTCTCATGGGGGAAACTTATTTTCCAATGTACAGATCTAATCTATTCTCCCAAAGCATCTGCTTTAGTGTTATTTTTTTCATCTCACTAGCTAATCCTCTGCAATTGAAAGAGATAAAATTCATTTTTTTACCTGGCTCAGAGTTTTTCATGCTCTAAGGACTGTGTTGAGTGAAATATTTTGGCCTGCCATGATTTATTGGTTGGCTTAATGAATATATTTGGAAATGTGTGAATTTATACCTTGGGGAGCAGCGGGGATATTATATGGGGACAAAGGCCATAGTACACCACATATATTTAACAATTAATCCTCTCGGTCTCTATCCCTAGAACATGGTCTCAGGTTGTAATAGGGTGCTCTACGGGGTACATCTGATGATTCCTCAGATATGGATAAAGAAAGGCTAGGAGACGGGTTACATACAATCACATGTTCAATAATATAATGGAAAACCCCCATATGTGAAAGAGAAAACATTTCTAACAAAGAATCCGTATTCGAAAAATATAGATGGGAATACGATGGACTATCAGATCTAACATTATTATGTAAGGGGGAAGAAGACATACCAATTATTGAAGGCGAGGAGGTAGAGACCGTGATGTGTCCTTGATGTGTGTGCCCGATAAAATTCCTCGATGAAAAAAATATGCCATCCATTTTTTGGTTATCTGACTCGATATGAGATTCACCGTGCGGCCGTTGTGCTGGAAGATCCCTAGTACTAGTCATTCTTGAAATCCATTTATTGATTGTGCCCTTTCCTTATTTGTACTCCTAATTTTTATGTAGCAATGGGTAACCTTGTATATGTGCCCAATCTCATGACAACTTCAACATCAGGAACAAGACTCCCTCATAGTCCAATTTCTAATTATGACTATACCCTTTTTATTTCAGGATGATATTGGCCACTAATCCTTCCCTAGTGTCCATTGAGACTAGAATGTGAGCACAAGTCATGATACATGACTCCATAAATGTTTTTTCATAGTCCAGATACATTCCCAAACCATCTCCAATGCACTCAAAAGATGTCTTTCATCCATAAATGCATGGGTAACCCCAGAAATATATGCCAGATAGGTCCAACACCTAATTCCTCTCGCACGAGCTCAAATAGGGGCGACCAAAATTTGAATCAGATAGGGGAATGTTTAATGAAGCATTGGATATTTCTAACCCAACTAAGTTGTTCAACATTGTAAAATTTGAGAGAAAATCATCCGCAAGCTAGGACCCTAACCTCTCGAAGGTGAATTAGGTCCTTACCCCAATTGTCTTGCACCCATTTCCTCATACGGGTCATCGAATATCTTCAACCCATAACTCTTCCAAACAATAATATTTTAATTGTACCCATGACTTTGTCAAAGATGATTTCATCACCCAAAATCAGATGTTAATATTTTTCTCACACTTTTTTGCACATGGATTTCTTATACTGCTTAGGGTGACTACCTAACCCAAGGTTCCCATTTTCATGTGGGGCCTGAATCCTAACGTTGGAAAAGGTAGGAGAGTGGAAACCAGTCTATGGGGCAGATCCCTTGGTGTAGTATGGTCTAGACTGAATATTTTCTTGGTACCCAAGAGCTTGTTCTAATAGACCGACCCCAACCAATGATAAATACCCAAATCCTAGGGCATGGGGATCTATGGTTCCATCACCATAGGGGAATCTCAATCTTGAGATAATATAGCGATTAGTGGAGTTGTAACCCTCACGACCCAAACAAACTTCGCAATATGGAGGTGAAAAAAATACTTCCACAAAGTGCATAGTGTCAAGGGTGAGGTTGATCGAAGAGATCCCCAGACGTGAGCTTGAGTGCCATTCTCTGTCCTCTTTCACACTGCTCAAAAACCCTAATTTTTCTTGGTTTTTGTTTATTGTCACCTCAGAGTGTAAATTTTGTTAGAAAGGAGAAATACTCACATAAAAAGTACTATATGATGAAACGTTATCCATCGAGGTGCCAATTTTTTTTTGGCTATACGAATTGACATGTGGATGTGTAGTTACCATCCAAATCGAGATTCTCTCTAATGGGTCTATGGTGTAGTAAAATTTATCAACCTCCATAATTTAGTAATCCAAAAAATATGGCATCTTTCTTATAATTTCTTATGTTCCCAACATGAAGTTCATGGGAGGGCTCTCTGAAACGGCTTGATTGAGTAATTGACCAGCAGAGAAAAAGATTACCCTAGCTACATAATCCATAGATATGTCCTAAACGCGCTAGTAGGCCTGTGATGTTCGGCTCAGAGTGATGTGAAACCACAGGGACTATAAAGCCTCCATATCCCCTCCATTTTTGTTAGATGGTTATCATCATGATTATAATTTCTATGAAATGATATATATTTATTATAGATTATATATGGGTTAACTTTTTGTCAAAATTTTAAATATGAAATAAAATGAAAAAATACTTACTTTAAAATAAAATTCAAAGATAGTTTTATAAATTAAAAAGTTTAATATGATTAAAACTGTAATTGTAAAATTACCATAAATATTTTTCTATTGTATAGATAGTTCATACATTTTCCTTCCAAAAAAAATCTTTAAAAAAAAAAATTACATATGAATAAATGTTATTTTCTATTGTACTATTTACTCTTTTTGAATAGACTCTTCTACCCTAAAAATTGTTATTATAAAAAAGTTATGATATCCAAGCATAAGAATTGTATTAGCCCTAAAATTTTATGGATGCAAATCTTTCTATGTTTGTTGTTTCTGTCATTATTTTGTAAGTTGATTTCTATCAAATTTTTAAATTACTTCTTGAATTGTGGTTTTAGTCAACATTAGGGGCATAATTTAAATATTTCCAAAATTACTATTAAAAATATGTAAACTAACAAATAATTAAGTTGAAAACCAAATTATCACAAGATCTAAATTAAACTTATCACAAACTTAGAATTAAACAAATATGTTAAAACTTTAATTTTTAAATTATAAATTACACAATTGGAAATACTTAGTTTTAAGTGTAAAAGCGTTTTGACTAAAAAAAAGGTTTTAAAAATGGTTGTGAATCTTACCAATTATATAAAATTCCAACAAGATGAATAAAAAATATATAATTAGCGAATAAAGAAAAAAAAATCATAAAACATATAAAATTCCAACAAGATGAATAAAAAATATATAATTAATGAAATAAAGAAAAAAAAGCATAAAACAATAGTATAAATGATGAAATACCAAAAGTACACATCACCCTTCATTGTCACCCTAATTATCTTCCTTTCTTGGCATGATAACATTGTTTTTCTCAAAAATATGTTTTTATCTAGGGTCATGTCTTAAGACGAACCACCAATCCCTATCCAACACATCTAGGTAAAAAAACACTTGGTTTCAGTGTTTGGGGAAAACATAAGGCTCCATAGCTTCATGCTACATCTTTCTAGAGTTGATACATATCATCCCACTATTGAAATATTCCTTTACATTATTCTGATCAAAATTTTCCCAACACTTGCACCTAAAAATAACTCATTGGAACGAAGCAAAGTCCACTTCAATGATATTTGGTATATTTATCATGTAACCTAACTTCCCCTATATTAGTTTTTTATCATGATGGCTAGCATGAATATATTGGTCGAACTCAACTTCCACTCCATAGTCTTGTGTCATGCATCTATCATCGACATCATCTTTGCAAAAATGATGTCTGTATGCCCACATAGATGGGAACAAGTGCACTTGTAAAAAAGTGAAAAAATCATAGTGTCATGTGTCTAATAACTCGAACATAGTTAAAATATAAAGTATAGGTGATACAATTCAAAGGTGAACTATTAAGTTAAAAATGTACAAAAAGATATTATTACCGAGATGTTCCACCCAATCCCTATGTTTAGTGCATCCTCTTGAACGCACAGGTAATGACCAGATGCACCATATTTATCTCTTACTTGGCAAACAACCTGACTTTTGGGGCACATCATCTCCATATTTTCTTTTAAAATATTAATATAAGGTGTATTTCTACCATTCAACCATCTAAATTCTTTCATGTTACTGTCCCATTTTCTCCTCTTCTGTGTTGCACAATTGTGTCACTTCCGAATTGTAAAGAATGAATTTGTTTATGGCTTCAATTTAGGAATTCACTAATGAAATGAAACCAAATTATATAATATGTATGACATGAAAATATACATAATGAAGTTCGATGGGAATTGTTACTATGTAGAAATTTGAAAAATGACAAGTCACTTACTCTTTATCATGCACCTTTTTCCATTTTTTTGGATAATCTCCCCTTCTCTTCTGTCTTCATCCCTTTCATCATCCCAAATCACCGCACTCGGTGTTTTTTATATTTGATTAATGTAATCACTATCATAATAGAAAGGCTCATATGTTATGTACCCCGTCTACTATAGACCGCTCATTTTTTCCCTTTGTTGAAAAAATCCTTTCAATTTGTTCATGTACCTCTCTAACAAGAACATCCAACGAAAAAAGACCACCCCAACTAATTCAACCTCATCTACTAGGTGAATTAGAGGATGATCCTATAAGTCCATGAAAATCCTTGGCAATTCCTTACAAAAAATACAAATAATCTCAACTGTCTCTTGAAACCGTCGTGGAATGCTAGCCATATGGATCTCTTGTACCGTGATCAAACATACAATTGCAGATAATTAAGGTATGGAATGTCTTAGGTATTTGGGGAATTCACCATTCACAAATCCACACATGTGTATAGGATAATGAAACTACAAATTAAACGCATAAAAAAACTAATTATATTTTATCCCATGGTATAAAAATAATAACAAATAATAAAATCATGTTCTTGATATACGTACTCTTAGAAGGTTCACTATGTTCATGCAATTTCAACCTCGGAAAATGGTCCTCGATCCTGAAGCAATTTCATAGTGAGGAACCATATAAATAAGTCACCCTCACACACATTATAACTTCCTTTTCCAAATAACTATAATCTTTCATTAAAATACATGGGACATCACCTTCTTTAAAAGACGAAGAGGGACCAACCTCTCCTCTACTTTCTTGTCTTGTTCAATGTTTATTTTTAGTTTTTGAAGAAATAATATCTCTTCAAATAGCCAATGTATCATTTTATTTCGATCATATGTGCCTTCATAAATAAGTTGAAACATTTTTAAATATATGCATGGGATCTAGTAAGTGGGAAATATTAAGATGCTCCTAATATGGGAGCTCATAAAAGACATATCTTATTTTCATCCGAATGGGAAACTTCTCAACATAGGTGTCAAATAATTCTGGATCATCTAACATAGGTTCCCCATTTATATCTAACATTTATCTAATCTCCTTCTCCTTCTCTCTCTCATATGCTCTAAGTCATTCAACTTGTGTCATTATTGCAGACCTTTGAGTTCTCTCTGGTTTACCATTGAAAGAAAATGACACTCTTCTGTAAGGGTGTTCTTTTGGGGGGAATACCCTAGAGTAGTCATACACTATATTTTTTAGGTGGTTGGACCACCTAGCCTTCAGATAAGGTCCACAATATTTACATCCATAATACCCTTTTTTTACAATAACTGAAAAAATAGTGTATACAGGACACACTAGCGATCATGAAGATCAAAACAATTGCAATGAATTAAATTAATATGCGAAATAATATTGTTACATATATAAATAAATAAATAAACATATAATTTTCCAAAGAAAACTCCTAAGCATCGATAATCATGTGTGTTGTAAGAACATATGCCATACAACGTAAAACTCCTCTCTTTCTTTATGCATATTGATACATCGTATACATGTATCCCTTCGCATAATTCATTCAATTCATCTGCCAATGGTTTTATGTAGACATCCATATTGTTCACTTATATTCTACTAGGGACTATGAGAGCAAACATAAGATGTTCATTCTTCATGGACAACCATGGGGGAATATTGTTATTTAACACTAATACAAGAAAAAGATAATAGTTGGTGCTTTGGAGGGAATATGGGTTGTCGCCATCCATGGTTATGTTGAGTCATATATTTATTATTTCATCCATGAAATCTTTGCACCGTGTATCCTTTTATATGTTTCATGGCTATTGAATCTGTTGGGATTCACATAACTCTCGATTCACTTCTAATTAGGCATGTTATCCCTACAACATCGCTAATTATTTGCAACAAAAGATCTTCTGAATACTTGGGACTATAGGCATCTGGCTCAATATCTATTGAGGACTGTGTGATTAATCCTTTCTTTTATGGTACCATCATGCCATATTTCAGACATTTCTCTTTGTCTGCATATTGTCCTTTATATGGAATGAAATCATTCAAAAATTCATGATATGATATGTAATCAACACCCAAAATTTTCAACAATTATTTTTCCTCTGCACAAATACCGAGTAAGACATTATCACTCAAAAGAAAATTATCTTTGAACTAACCCACAATTGGTGGGAAATATATATCTACAATGCCAATATTTAACATTCATAAACCGATCATTTTTAATGTTGATTGTGTGATAATATTTCTCAAAATATAAGGGACTTGATCATGGTCAATTACCTCAATATTATCAAGAAACATGCTTTCAACATGCCAAAATTTTCTTTGAAGTTGTACAGTAACGTTGTTTTCCCTAGTTGGATAGAGTTTTATTGGCCACTAGGTCCAAAGAGAGGGGTGGTGGAAGTAGATTTCAGACTTTAAAAAAAGGTATCATTGATATGAGCATCACCACCTTGTTCATCATTCTGGAATGCATATAACAACATCGTATTCATGCCAATCATATTCCATAAGTAATCATCCATACCAAAATCTATTTGATTGCCTACATTTTCAACTTGTTATGAAGAACTACTATTGTTGTAGCTATTCATAATTGGTGAATCTGGATGTAGTGGGAATTTAATAGGTGGTTGATTCAACCATTTTTGGTATTCTTCCTCTCCATTTTTTTCTCTTAATTCAACCTTATCTCGATTTGATATTGTATTGGGGTGCACCGGAATATGGTAGGTGGGTTGCTCATCATCACTAGAATCCTAATTTTAAAAAATATTGAACTTTTGTACATCAATGATACTAGTAAGCACAATGCAATTGTTTTTTTTAAATAACATTATACCAAACAATTATTACCATTGCTGATTCGAGATTCTGGCTAGAAGATGGCATGCTACAATTGGCAAGGTAAAGAGGTTATCCATTTTCATCAACCAAATTCTTGTGGTATGCTACTCCTAATAAGATCTTTCAACGTTTTGAATTAGTGGAATATTTTTTTCATATAAACTCAATTTAGAATCAGGATCGTGAAAATTTGGGTACATTTTATTTAAATTGACATGGATAAAATAAATAAATTCAATTAGATAATCTAAATATAAATAAAATCTGAACTCACTAGATATGGAAAGGGAGAACTCCGACGAGGAATTTGAGAAATATGGAATAGGCTAGAATTTGAAGACTCTTGTCCATTTGATATTATAATATTTTTTTCTTGAATTTGAGAAAAATCAAAATGAATTTGTATTCACATACATAAAATTAATTTCGAGAACCATATAACCACAATTTAAATTTCAATATATTTTTCAAATCATTTTTCGAGAATAAGGTGACGTTAAGTGGAAAATGCATACTATAAACTGTTGTAACTCATGTGAATGCATCCTGAAGGATAATTTGATACATGGATATGTAATTTTATGTGAAAATAAAAATTCAGATAAATTTTAAATCATATCACTACTCTTGTAAAAATAACTGCATTGATGTGTTTCAATAATAACGACACCATTGGGTTAAAATAATAACCGTGGCAGTTTGCAGGATTTCAAAAATAGAAAAGCTAATTATATCATATCGGTGCGCTAAAAAAAATTATCTCACCGATAATTTATCTTAATTGGCGTGTGTTACTAGTAAACACACTGGTGCTTTTAACTAGGAAATGCACTGATGTTCCGAAAAAAAAGTGAAAAAAACGAGGCTTTTATTTTTTCGAATTGAAAAATGAGAAATAACTGATTTTTTGAAATCTTATTTCATAACATATCTTAAATAGTAGGAATACATTCATTATTTCATTATTTTTTCCCAAATTTCAAGGGAGATATTTGCAAGAGAGACATATTGGGAGAACCGTGGAGTAGCGGAATACTTTGGAATAACAAAACTATTTAGAAGATCATAATTTAAAAGGTACAACGAATCAGAAAAAACCCCGCATAGTAAAAAGTTTAAATTTCACTATTGATTTTAATAATAAAAAAGTTTACAATTTATGTTATATTTAATTAAAACTTAGAAAAAAAATAAAAACCTTACATAGGAAAACAAATTATTATTGGTTTTAATAATAATTTTTTTACAATCTTTGGTCCTATTTAGATTTAATTAAAATTTAGGAAAAGAAAAAAAATTAAATATTTACCTTAAACCCTTTCTTCTTATTGCTTATGTGATTTTAAAATTTCATCTTAGGGTTTAACTCCCTCTACCATGTCACAATTAGGACTTTTCATTATAGGAATTTCAGATTTAATGGGTTTGTGTTACTATATATAAGGTGTTTGACATATAAAGTAGGGTGGACACTTATTGAATCACATTCAAACCTCGTTGGCCCTATCCATTTTTTTAAAACAAAATCTATTTATAGGTGTTCTCTGTGTTATATTACACACCAGTGTATCTCTCCCAAATAGCATCATTAAATCCAAAAAAAATTGTGTTTATGATTTTATGTTTTTGTTTTTTATTGTGATGGTGGTGCTTTTATCATTACATATCACATCATTGTATTTAAAATTTATTTAAAAATAATAATTTTCATTGTTGGTGTTCAACAAATAAATGCCCAAATGTGTTTATTAAATTAAACGCACCGGTGTGTTTATGCATATAAGCGCACTGGTTACCATACCTATTTTTAGCTGAAAATAATGTGATTTATTTATAAAATATATTTAATGTCTTCTATATTGAATGGTAAAAGTTGTATATTGGTAAAAAAAATGTATAAGAAGTGCTCAAGTAACAAAAATAATGATCGACACAATATTACATCCAAAAAAGGAGAAAAAAACAAGTTTTTTTGTAAATTCTTTACAAAATTAATATAATTGAACTACATGTAAGTTTAACTAATATGTATTGGTTAGTGTGTATCATGTAGAGCGACAAAGTGAGGAAGCACGATAAGATTATTTCTGATCTAAGAGCAGAATAATGTAAAAGACTGATGGAGAAATTGCAGAAGGATGAATTAGGCGAATGAAAAATTACTATTCAATATGAGGTTTTTTTTTTTTTTTCATTAATAATATACTTGAGAATATTATATAACATGTTTCAAACAATCTACTAATTAATATATGTTTAATGTTATACAAGGACCAACAACGAACGAAAAAAATATCGTTCTAAGAAAGTAATAATTATAGAACATGTAAAGAATGATGAATTCGTCCCTAGATCATCTGCAGTGGTGTTGGAGGTTAATGAAAGGGGGGGGGGGGGTTTACAAAAATATAAGGGATATAGTGGAACAAATGTATAGACATATGTTGTGTAACCAGCTCCAAAAATAGAAGAAAAGAGATATCAACGCCTTAGAAATAAGCCACTTCAAGGGGGCAACCTCCAATACATTACGTAAATGAACAAATCTTGGATGATACAAATGAACAAAACCTCCTTCTATATATAGGAGTCCATGGGGCCACAATATAATCCTAGTGGGGCCACAATGTAATCCTAGCCGACCTAACAATAATAATGTAAGGGCAAAATAATAACAATATGGGGGTTACAGGGGTACAACAATAACAATAAGTGGGGCTACACTAACATAATAAGGGACTACACTATTAATATAGGGACTTAACATGCCCCTCTCCTTCAAACAAGTGTTGTCCTCAACGATTGATTATTTCTTGATGCTTCTGTATAAAATTCTCATCCTCCCATGTGGAATCTTCTACAGGAAAGGTCTTCTACTTGCTGAGATACTCCGAAATTGATCGTACTTGTCGAGTTCTTGTTTTTGTGACTGCTTCAGAACTTCTTTCGATGTGATGCTGATATTCCTGTTGTTTCATTAGATTCTGCACCAAAGTTAGGTTATCCTTTGAGAGTTAGAGAACTTGTTGTTGATTCTCGATGTCATCTTCCACTAATTTATCATCCATATTAGCTATTATTTTATCCTTCAAACAATCCAACTTAGCCTCCATTTCTTCTTTTAAACCATCTATTTCATCTTCGGTTGCTCTTTGTAAGATCGAAATTTGTTGCACTTGGTACTGTAATTTTGATATCTCATACTACAATTCTTCCACTTCATGCATCATAGTATAGATTTCTGAGGGATTAATTGGTGTTCAATTATTTTTAGGAGGAATTTAAGAACGCAATACTGAAATATATGCTCAATAGGCCCTTCGAATCACTTCAAACTGATTTTTCAAACAAGATTTATGCAATTCGGGAAAAACAATACACACCTTTTACTTGCTTTTGAGGAGCTCGATATTGGAATTGAATTATCTATGTGATTGTGAATATTCAATATCTGAAATTTAGCAATGGAATAGCACTCTGAATTCTCTTTTGAATGCCATAGGTCTGACTTGATTTGGATTCTCCAAGGCAAAGTTATGTCCAATCTCCCACAATGACCTAATTATGGACTGGTTCAGTATAGCGAACTTGGACAACTTTCCATGTGTCACTGTTTCGTCCTTTGTCTCTGAAATTGATAGCCAAGAAACTACCATCCGTGTGCTTGTGACCACTATTTATGGCACTCCAATCCGATTCCCAGAGAGAGAGTTATTGAACTTTTCCCACGATCGCCTCCTTGAGATGAAATTCAGGAGCTTGAAAATGCACTACCTTCCACAGATCATATCTCAAAAAATATTTCGAACCAAGCTCTGAAGTTTTTTGACGAATTTCCTCAAGATTTCAGCTTCGTACCATATGAATTTCAGATTTTGAACCTTCGTAGAAAAAACATTATAACGCAAATTCCACGATGACCTGTTTATGAGCCTGAAAAAAAGACCTAACTTCCACATATCATATCTTCGAAAATATTGCGAACCAAGCTCTAAAATGTTTAGAAAATATTCCTCAGGATTTCGGTCTCGCACCCTAAAAATTTTAGCTTCTGAAACTTCGTAGAAAAAAAGTTATAGCGAAAATGCCACAATGACCTGTTTGGAGCAGCGAAACCCTAGAATCCAAAGCTCTGATACCAAATGTTGTGTAACCAGCTCCAAAAATAGAAGAAAAGAGATATCAACGCCTTAAAAATAAGCCACTTCGAGGGGGAAACCTCCAATACATTACATAAATGAACAAATCTTGGATGATACAAATGAACAAAACCTCCTTCTATATATAGGAGTCCATGGGGCCACAATATAAACCTAGTGGGGCCACAATGTAATCCTAGCCGACCTAACAATAATAATGTAAGGGCACAATAATAACAATATGGGGGTTATAGGGGTACAAAAATAACAATAAGTGGGGCTACACTAACTTAATAAGGGACTACACTATTAATATAGGGACTTAACAACATACTTCTATTTACAATATGGAAATCAATCCAATGATTCCAAGAACCAAAATATATTTAAACTACAAGAAGCATTTCCAGAGAAATGGTCATTGAGAACCGTGAGACTTGCAATAGAAAAAACATATAACAAAAAAAAAAAATCATTCGAGAAGTAATATTCCTAATTAAAATTCTTTCTTAGAATTATATATATATATATATATATATATATATATATATATATATTAAAACAAATCATTCATTTATTAATATCAATTTTGTTATACTAAATTTCATGTATCAATATAAAAATAGTTTATTAAATTTTCTAGAAGATTTTGAAAATCGCAAATGATCAACGAGTTGATATTCGAAACATGCCAGTAGGAATGTCCAAAAATGTATACAAGGAGATGGTTAAAGAAATGGACAAAATTTCATCATAGGAGGAGCCATCTATCATTGAATTTTTTTATTAGGTACATATAAACAAATAATTTAGCATTAAATATTATTTTCAATTATTTTCTTATAGAAAATAAAAAAAACTGGAACTCATTCAACGCATAAAGCAAGACGACAAGGAAGAAAAGGGTTGTTATCAAAGTTTGTGAGCAATTTTTGATGTTTCCTTATAAAAACTTCGGATTCAATTTTTGTATTTTTAAAGTTGTTTTACAACAACCATCCTTAATGTCTTCAAATAGGCACTATCATACAAAGAAGATCCATCGGAAGAATTGATTGACATTGGGTTAATTATGGGTTGTAAGTATATGTTGGGATATCAAAAATTAATTGTGAAATTTGTAAGTATCTATTTTGTTTTAGTTCTTTGAGTTTATAACTATTATAACAAAAATATCCTTTATATTAAATCTATGATTTATTATGGGATATAAAACTTGCAGGAAGAAAAGTATGGAACTGCACCAACAAAAGTGTTGTTGAAAGAAGGCATGAGATTTGGTTTTGAAATAATGTGTATAGTTCATGACTCAATTTCTACTATGGTAAATTTATGTTCCATTTACATTGATTTATATTATTTATTTCAATTTTAATTATTCTCACCAATGTAAATACAATCATTACACTTTATTTTTATGTTTGTAGATGTAACTTTAAGAAGATGAAAACAATTAATATAATGAACAAAAAATTCACCCAAATAGCCCAGATCATGGAACTAGCTCGATCACTAAAAATATTTCCAATGACGAATGATGATCTATCTGGACATCAATGCAAGTTGTTGTATTTTTTGAGATAACTACCCGTGAAAATTAGACATTTTGTTTAATGTGATGGGTACAGTGTCCCAATTGGAAGACAAGGGGTTACCAATAACTATCCCATTTTGTATTTCAAAGAGCCTCGTATTCATCTATAATAAAATACATTTTAATTCATTCTATTGTGTTTTCCAATGTTGTTGTGAGATGTTACACCAGTGATTAAATATATGGATCATTAAATATTATAATGAAGATATGTTAAATATGGTGGTATAAAAAATTAATCCAAACATCATATACAAATGCACTAATCAAAATTTAATTTATATGAATACTATTATATGATATATGTCAATTTTTCGATGAATAATGGATTTAAAAATCACAATTATTGCACTGTCAAAGGTCGATGTTTCAAAAAACGATAATATGGATACCAAGACATCATATATTAATGTGCACTACCATGAATACGAGTTATTCAACAATTATATTTATAATAATAAAAAATGGTATCCCAGTGTGTTTGTAAAATAAGTACGCACCAGGAAGATATGCATTTCATGCACCAGTATGATTCACCTTTAATGCATGGTGCATTGTTACTTTTAACCCAAAAGTGTGTTATATTACATAAAGACACCAATAATGCAAGTTCTTTTCCTTCCCCAGTGCCTTTTGTGAAAATTAAAACACTGACGCTTTTGTAAACACATAAGAATTGGGGCGTTATATTTTCCAACATCGATGTTGTTATACAATTCATGAGCACTGAGGAATTTTTACACATAACTACTTGGTTCATTGGAGAAGGTAAAGGCACTTGGGCTACAATATTTGTTTTCCTCGCCCAGTTCCCTTCCTAAAAAGTACAACTGGGGTAATTTTTAGAAGACATAATCACATGTGTGGTATACTTTCTAGGCACCAGTATTGTTTGCATTCAATGCCCTGGTGCATGGTATCATAGATTATATGAGCTGGTGTATTTTTATTATTAAATCACCAGTGGTTTTATCAAGTTAATGCATCGGTGATCAAAACATTTGTTTCCAATATTAATGCTTTTATTTAAATTTATAACACTGATGCTTTTATATTGATAGCGCACCAGTGAAAATTTTCTAGTAAGCACACTACTAAGAAAACATTTGTTGAAACCTTCGGTTGCCCAAAAATTTTTAGTTCTACTAAAGTTCCATTATCAGCTCTGCTAAAACCCACTACCAAAAATAGATGTTGTAGTGGATGTTTTTTTGACAAGTTTTTCCTTTCTTATAACCTTCCTAAGAAAGTATTTTCCTTGTAGTGCCTTAAAGGATTTGATGTATTAATTGTAGAAACTCTACTTTCATAGAAATAAACCACTGATATGTCACCTTATGTAACTAATTTTTTACCAAGAGACTTTCATAAATTTTTATCTGGAAACCTTATAAATTGTTTTGTTTTGAAAGAAAGACACATCAAAAATTAAGTAGAGAATTGTTGTTATTATCATTTCCTATTGAAGACCCTATTTTACACTTGAAGTAATAAAAAAATTGTTCACGACATATATGTCATTATATTAGTGATTCCAATCTCATGATATAATTTATTAATAAGTCGCACTCACCACGAGGGCCTCCTGAGGATGTGTGAGAGATAGTATAAATTTCCTTCGTTGCTTAGATTTAATTTCCTTTCACTTTGCAAATAGATCTTCTCATTTCATTCAAATGCTCTGTTTTAATTGAAATATTTTTTTACAAGATAGTTTTCACTTGTTTCTTCTTGTTTTGTTAATAGGTTAGATGCCTTATAATTACTCAAAAATACCAAAAATATTTTATTTTAATTGTATTTTAAATCTTAGTCTCAGATTCATGCTTAGATAATCTTAATTGGCTCTAGCTTGGAATATGCATTGAATTTATATCAACATTTTTTTCTTTTTGGTGACTGCTTTCTAAGATAGTTTCAATTTTTGTAGATTAAATTTTATTTCCCAATTTGATAGTTTAGATTTCTTCTTCAAAGTCTCTTAGATTAAATTTGTTTTCTAGCTTTATAGGTTTAAATATAGAATAGAATTGCAAGTTTCATAGAACAGTTTTCCTTTTCATGTAAGTTATATTAGGTTTCCCTTCAAATCACAATATAATGAATTTGTGATGTAGGAGGATCATCGCTCCAAAAATTTGTACATTTAGTATAATCTAGGGGGTCTTGTGTTTTTGAAAGGAGCTGGTTTCGTAAGTATTTAATTAATGTAATTTTCAACGTTTTGAATGATTTTATGTGAGACATTTAAAATAAGATTTAATTAAATATTTTGAGGCATATTTTTAAGTGTTCTCGAATGTAGGAAAACACGAGAGATTTAGGCTAGTTGAGATTTCATAGGCATTGTGAATCCTACACTTAGGAACTAGTTGATGATTTTATGGATTTAGAGGATTATTAGGATCTAGTTGAGAAGATCGAGGATCTAAACCAGAATTGGTTGCAGAGCCCTTTGTATATATTTGTAAGCCTCAAAGGCATTAAGAGATATTATTCTTAGACAATAATAGAGGAGATTTGATTGTAAGCCTACGGACATAGAGAGAGAGGAAGAGAAAAGGGCCATGTAAAGGCACATTAGGCGAAAGCCAGACTCTAAACAAGTTTTATTTGTATATGTAAAATTTATTTGATTAATGAGAAATTGAGTTCATTGTGACTATGTTTTTGTCTCTCTTACGAGCTGAGTCATCCATAATTGAACAAATATTATTTTTGTGTAACAAATTATTGTTGCATGAATTCTGATGGGTTTATAAATATTTTACTATGTGAAAAAGGACTTACTGTAGAAGAAGTTGGGTATAATCAATGTATGATTCCAGTTTTGGAGAAATTGGCTGAGAGTGAAGCTAATGAGAGTAAATGAGTAGAAATAACCTTTTTTTAGGTCAGAAGTGAAATGAATAAGATATTTGAAGTCATACGCAGAGATTCAAAGCGAGCATGTGAAGGATTTGGATTGGAAACAATGCACAAGGTTTTGCAGCGAGCGTGAAAACTCTGGATAAGATCCAATAACAAGAAAAAATCTCAGGAGGGAGTTAACACATGGATAAAATGATGAAGTTATAGTAAGGCGATAGTTAGCTAAGACAACACATGTTATGTTTTCCCCAAACCCTTAAGATTATTTTTGGAAGGAGAGCCATGGATAGTGTAGATTAATTCGCAAAGTATAGAGTTAAGATCAATGACCTAGATTACTTTGCAAGATAAGTTGGGAAATTTTTTATGAGGACACGTGTCAATGGAAGGATTCATCACATATGGGATTCGTTATAATCGTCGATGTGCAAAAAGTAATATTTGATATTTGCAATGAGAAGTAGATTTTGCGATGCGGGTTGGAATGTGTGAATGGGGATGAGCTAAATGTGTGAAGCACCGATGAGGTAAGTTTTCCAAAGTACGATAAGATATTTCGGCGATTGGGGAATTTAATATTAGCGAAATGTGATATGGATCGGTGATGCATATGCGATGCCACATATGCATTGAGTAAGGTAAAGAAGGCAACCACGATATAAGGTAAAAACTTTAGTATATGAGTTATAAACCTGAAACCACTTTGTAAAGGAGCTTCTGTGAAATCATATGAATTTAATAATGATAAAATTGGGTTTCTAAAAGTTTTTAGAGATATTATAACTCTATCATCGAGTTTTTGGTAGACTAAGACTTAGTTTTGTATATTTTGGTTTGTAGCCATATGGCTGCATCATTTTTGGTATCGGAGTAGTAAAAGCTTTTTTTGGAGAAAGTTAGAGAAAAATTATGTTCTTAAAGTTGTATGTGTAGAATACAATTGTGATTGCAGGCATAAGAATCAGATTTTAAATCTGACAGGAATCAGACATACAGAGATAAAAGTGTGGCAAAATATGGAGACTAATTGATACTCTTGAAGAGAAATTATAGAGGCAAAGGAACAGGGAATAGTCCATTAAAAGTGTAGATGAATCGTGGAACAAGATCATGCAAATATATTGAAGGTGATATGGTATGTTTTTATTTTAGAATATGTTTACATGTTTTAGGTTTTCTCTTCGGAGGAGAAATCAGGACAGCAAGAGTTATTTGAAGAGAAAAAAATAGGAAGATTTTTTAGAGAATTAGAGGTATAGAAGAAGTGAAGAGAAGAATCAGATCTGAATCTGATTGAGTAAATAGATAGAAGGAAAATATACTTTAAGAGAAGTAGATCACATTTTTTGTTTATGAAGAGATAGTGACAATTGCAAACAGTGAAGGTAAAGTCAACAAACAGAAAAGAGAAACTACAACAACAACATGTGTTCAGGAAATTGAAAAGTGAGGTATGGTCTTCATGTTTTCAATTAATTAATGATGATTTATTGATTGAAAGAAATACTATAAAGATTTTTGATGATTATTCCAAGAACAAGAAGATTTTTTTATGATGATGGCAATGAACCTATCCAACTAGAGGTTGGAAGAAAGGAGAGAGGTGACTGAGTGCAACAACTAGAGAAGCAGCAAAGCTCTAGAAGGTTTAAGAGAGTGAACCAAGAGAGATAATACCTAGGAATATATCAAGCTTAGAGAGGAAGCTTGATAGGGTATTGAGTAACAAGAGGAGATTGCTACAAGAGAAGGTTATGTTGTAGATCACCAATCGAGCATATATGAGCTCATGACGAAGATGGCCATGGAGGGTCATAGAAGAGGTTCTAGAAAATGTCATAAAGGTAATATGATTAATCAGGAGTGAGAGATAAATATTATAGTGATGAGAGTACAAATGGAGGTACTACAGGGATGGCTACAAGATAAAGAGAATGAATACCAAAGACATGGATGTAGAATGAGGAAACAGATTATATGGAACCTATTGCAAAGGAAATGGAATGCCGAGCTGATAAAAAAGATTAAAAAAATTGAACAAATACATATTAATTTGTTAGAGAAGGAGAGATTCAAAGGAATTGAGTCACAGAAAAGAGGATCTGCTTCAACCAAGAAAGTACATTCTGAAATATTGGTGCTTAAAGAATCAAACGAGACCAAAAATTCTTGTTCTTTTAAAACTGATTATTGTGTATGATTGCAGGTACATCAAAGGATGATGAAAAAAATTTAGAGTTTGTTAAGAAGAAGGGGAATAATCTGAAATCTATTCAGATTAATACTGAGATAGAAATATCTCATAAATGAAAGGAGACAGAAAGGTCTCATGGAAATGTGTAGTAGAATATTGGAGCTGGTAACAAATGAAGATTGGAATAATAGATATGAGTTAAGACATGAAGATGAAGAAAAGGTATTTAGTGTGCCTAATGAGTTTGGAATTTTTAAGCATGATGACTTAGACATGTGTGTATATTTAGCAGAGGGAGAATGACCATTTGATGATGGGTCAAAAAAAAGTGAAGGTACGGAAAAATTTGTAAAGTTTCCAGATTCAACTCTAATTGAAATTGTTGATTTATATAGAAAGTTAGACCTTGAAAGAAGAAAGTTGGAAAAGAAGAGGATATATAATCGAGATGAAATGCTCTAG
Organism: Pinus albicaulis; assembly: GCA_034641835.2. Classification (NCBI taxonomy): domain Eukaryota; kingdom Viridiplantae; phylum Streptophyta; class Pinopsida; order Pinales; family Pinaceae; genus Pinus; species Pinus albicaulis. The sequence continues at coordinate 22,188,851 of CM076574.1, read as the reverse complement.
AAGGAAGACAAATTTTCATGAATGACAATCATGGAGAAAAAATTATCAATTGCAATGAACAGAGTCAGAATATTGTCTTTGAAGACAATTTAGCATCAACTGAAAAAATGAAAAATTCTATACAAGACAATAATGAAATTTTTGTAAGGGGAAATTATGAGGTTGCTAAGTTGGAAGAAGCTAATTATAATAGTGAACAAGAGGGTAATGATGTAAGAATGGTAATAAGAGCTCAAAAAATTTAAATTATAGAGGAAGGAGTTGACTATTGTGAATCAGAGTAGGGAGACATCTTTGAAACACATGATATGGAGGAGAGACTAGCTAACAGTCTCGTGAGTTCTTTTGAGGATTTAAATGAGCACAATGATGTGCTGACAAAGGAGTTAGATGAAAACTCAGAGAAACATACTTAGATGTTTCTAGAAAAGGAAAAGGAAGCGAGGTCCTATATTTTTAATTCTGATAATTGGTTTATGATTACAGGGGTTGATGAAAATGAGGCAGACATGTCTCAAGTTGAAGGAGAGTTAGTTTTAGAATTGAAGAAGACTGGAATTTTCTAGGTAAGGCATAATGATGAGGAAGATGTAAAGAATGAAGATACCGTGTTTGAAGAAGATGAATTGACTGTTAGAATTAGTCATGGAGGTGAAGGAAAATCACTGAGGGTTGTCAAGGAAGAGGAAGAAAAATATGTTGGAATTGATGAACAACATAGTGATGTATTTGAGAGGAATCAAGTAGAAAGTGTATTACTAGAAGAATCTAAGTATGAGAAAGGAATTGCAGACAATGATGTGGAAATGTCTCAAGTTGTGAAAGAGGCAGGAGTAGGTACTAGTTTTCCAAACTTGATTAAGTCTTCTAATATACAAAGAACAGTGAATAAGTATATTACTGCAATAAAGGAATCATATGGCAATTTATATTTTGAAAGTAAATTTGTAGGTAGTGAGCAAAAGAGGATGTTGCAGAGGAAGATATCTTAAGATATATTCAGGAAGTTTGGGAGGTAGCAATTCCCTAAAAAATATTTGCAGCAGTAAATGGAGTAGTTCCAAGTGAAAAAGAGAAAATTGATGATGAATGGATAGAGTGCAGCAACAATTGGCAGAGTGAGTACTAGTCAAAAGATAAACTGGAAATGGAGATTGAAATAATAAGAAGGTTGATGATGAAGGTGTCTCAGAAGAAGACAGTAGCAAGAAGGAAAAACAACAACAGCAAGAGAAATACAACAATAGACCGTGAAAGTATAGCTAGTGGGACAATGCAACCTAAAGTATGGAGACCTGGAGAACATCAAAAAACAGCAGTAGAAACCAAAGACAAACTACAGAACAAATTTTGGCATCCAGGAGGAATTCAATCAGCATTGAAGACACATGATCCATAGATCATGATTAATTTCAAACTAGGGAGTCTAATGCAAGAGCATCATGGTTACAAAATTTTGTACATTTAGTAGAATCTAGTGGGTCTTTTGTTTTTCAAGGGAGTTGGTTTCCTAAGTATTTAATTAATGTAATTTTAAATTTTTTGAGTGATTTTATGTGAGACATTTAAAATAAGATTTAATTAAATATTGTGAGGCATATTTATAAATGTTCTCGAATGTAGGAGAACATGAGATATTTAGGCTAGTTGAGATTTCATAGGGATTGTGAATCCTAGGCTTAGGAATTGGTTGGTGATTTTGTGGGTTTAGAGGATTCCTAGAATTTAGTTGAGAAGATTGAGGATCTGAACCGGAATTGGTTGAAGCACCTTTTGTATACATTTGTAGGCCTCACACGCATTAAGAGATATGATTCTTAGATAGTAATATAGGAGATTTGATCGTAAGCCTATGAGCATAGAGAGGGAGGAAGAGAAAAGGTCCATGTAAAGGCACATCAAGCCAAAGCCAAACTATTAAAAAGTTTTATTTGTATACGTACAATTTATTTTACTAATGAGAGATTGAGTTCATTGCAACTGTGTTTTTTTCTCTCTTATGAGCAAAGTGATCCGTAATTGAAAAAATCTGGTTTCATTGTAATAAATTATTTTTGGATGAATTCTAATGGGTGTATAAGTCTTTTACTATGTAAAAAAGGACTTACTGTAGAAGAAGATGGGTAGAATCATTGTGTGATTTGAGTTCTAGTGAAATTGGCTAATATTGAATCTAATGAGAGTGAATGAGTGGAAATAAACTTTGTGTATGTCAGAATTGAAACAAACAATATATTTGAATTCGTAGGCAGTGATTCAAAGCAAGCCTGTGAAGGATTTGGCTTGGAAACAGTGTGCAAGGTGTTGTAGCAAGTGTGAAAACTCTACATAAGATCCAATAACAAGAACAAAACTTAGGGGGAGTTAACGCATGAATACATAGACGAAGTTACAATAAGGCGACAATCGGCTAAGACAACAAATGTTAAGTTTTCCCCAAACCCTTAAGAATATTTTTGGAAGGAGAACCATGGACGGTGTCGATTAATTTGCAATTTCTAGAGCTAAGATTGATGAACCAGATTACTTCACAAAATAAGTCGGGAAATTTGAGATGAGGAGACGTGTCAGCTGAAGGATTCATTGCATATCACATTTGTTATAATCTCCGATGTGGAAAATGTAATATTTGTGATTTGCGATGAGAAGTAGAGTTTACAATGCGGGTTGGAATGTGTGACTGGGGATGAGGGAAATGTGTGAAGCGCTGATGAGGCAAGTTTGTCGAAGTGCGATAATATATTTCGGAGATCATGGAATTTAATATTGGCGAAGTGTGATATGGATCGATGATGCATCTGCGATGCCACGTATGCATTGAGTAAGGTAAAGAAGGTGGCCACAGTATAAGGTAAAAACTTTATTATATGAGTTATAAACCTGAAACCACTTTGTAAAGGAGCCTCCATGAAATCATATGAATTTAATAATGATTAAAGTGGGTTTCTAAAATTTCTTAGAGATATTATGACTCTATCATTGGGTTTTGGGTAGACTAAGACTTAGTCCTGCATATTTGGGTTCGCGGCCATATGGCTGCATCAATTTGTCTTTTAAAGTTCAATCGAATGGGATTTAATTTATTTTTTCCATCAAATAGATTTTAAAGCTTTCACAATAGCATAGCCTTCTTTTTAATTCATTTAATTTCAATTCTTGATTTTAATTCTAGTCTTTGACGAAGAACATGTGTGTATACTTACTAAGATCTTGTCAGAAATAGGTTTTTCTTCCAAATTGAAATCATTTTTATAGAATATTTTTATTTATAATTTAAATTCAATGGCCTAGCACATATAGTGCAGTATTCCTCGTAAGTTCACGAACCCTGGGTTGATAATTAAATGCAAGTAATTTAACTCATAATTAAATTACCGTACATTTTTGGCATCATCGTTGGGGAAGTATGCATGGATATTAGATTTCAATTTCATATTATTCTTATTTTCATCCATTTTTAGTTGCATAAGATTAATTTCATTTTAGTACATTCTGAAGTTAGATCCATTAGGAAAAAAATTTCAAAAAAACTTCAATCACCTGCTACCTCCAATAATCATGTGGTACAGTAAGAGCCACATTTTCACGTCATGAATTCATATTTTTGTAGGTAGAATAAGAGGTGAAAAGGGAGGTATAGGAAATGGATGGAGATGATGATAATGAGGAATATCCTTTTGGATTTCCCATTCATGATGTTGACATAAATGTTCATATGAAAAAAAATCCCTCCATCCGTACTTCCAAACTTCAACGGTATGATATCAGAAGGCCTAGAAACCTTTATTTTCAAATTTGAAATACTTTGTATATCTTATGGTTACTTATAAAACACTCAAAAATTAATTTTTTTTATTTTTTTTTATTTTTTATTATTATTTTATTTATTTTATTTTTCTGAAAAGATTAAAGGATAGAACTCTTAAATGGTTCATGAGTTTACGAAAAAAATTTTAAGAACATGGGATGATATGAAAAGAGTACTTTTGGTAAAATATAAAAATTATTGGATACTATGTGACCTTAGGGATGAAGTATTTAAGATGAATAAAAAAGAGGATGAAATCCTATAATATGTAGTGGAGAGGTTTACCTATAATTTCAAAATATATAAATTGCATGATTTAGGATTAAAAACATTAATAACTCTCATGCTAAAATATATAAGGGTAAATGAATTGATATTCCTAACCTCGTGGGTAAAGGAGATGTATCTAAATTGTCATTTCAAGAGATTTGTGATCTATGCAAGCACATATCACAAGTAAATAAAACTATGTCAGGTCCCCTCAAGATCTAGTTATGGAAAGAGTAAGTAAGTCAATTCAAGATTGGTAAGCCAAGCTAAACTTGACAATTTTATAGAAATTATCGAAATTTTAAGTGAACATATTGATATGCTAAGAATGCAAAAGAAGCAGAAAGTTGAGAATGTTGCTTTGTTTATATTTTTACCTAAATTTAGAAAGAAACATGTTTTGCGTGAAATTTCCACTTGATAACATTAAAGCTTGTGTTACATGTGCAGAATCACATATTACTAAAAGTTTCCAATCATTACCATGGCTGAAAGTAGTTTACTAGGGAGAAAATCAAACACCAAGACAACTTTGTTATTTTGCTCCAAGAAGATGATGGTAGCCTCATCAACCCAGTATGATGCAAGATATTAATTCATAATTTGAAGGTTATGCACAACAATATAAAATTAATTTGAAAACACCATTACCTTGGGAAACTTGGCCATCTCAATCGAAACCTCAAAACCAATTTTGGAAACAAGATTATAAAGGGCCTTATGGAAGAAATCCACCATATCCCTAATATTTTCCTCATTATTCTTAATAAAAATATCAATGTTATCCATACCATTCACCTCCACCAAAACCTCATTTTCACCTTTAGCTGACCTTAATTCAACCTTCCCCTATCACCTACAAAAGCACCCAAAACACCCATTCCCACTCAACTACCTGCACAACCATTTAGAATCCCCAATAATAAAGTAGCTCAATCCAATTAAAATGTTGAGGTACAAAATATTCAAACAAATCCTCTTAATCTAAATGATGTTCATCTTAGATCAGGAAGAGTATTGCAAAAACAAGTGCTTGAACTATCTTTGAGGATAGCGTATGGAAGAACAAGAATATCCAAATAAGACTAAAGAATTTTGGACCACATTTGATGGAGAGCAGCCATTGGAACCTGAGATCAAGCAATTTATACTATGCCTATTGTCAAATCCTCTCTGCATCCAAGAGATTGATCAATACATAGTAGAAGAGATGAATAACATGATAGAAGAATATATACATACTGATCTAGATGGGAAATAAAACCAAGGGCATCACAATTATATTGAAATTTGGTTCAAGACAATCATTAAACTAGAGCACCACTCTCTTCTCCAGTTATTCTTGGCATACTATCAGTCAAAGCAGTTGGCCCGACATCATATTCTGGTATATATCAAATAATATATTTCAAACATACATATGATTTTAGTTTTCACCATTCTACACACATGGTTCCAATGGAATTTTTCTTATACCTGAAGGAGATTTTATTTTTCGGAGTAGAGTAGGAAATCTAAAAAAAAGGAAAAAAGTAAAGAGAAACAATAAGTACTATTGTGAAAACTAGTTTACTAGCACAACTGGACATGAGCTTTGCTTGAAAACTAGTAAACTCATTGTAAGCAATGTTCAAAATAAGTTTTGGAATGTCATGATGGTTTCAATATTTTATTATGGTTCTTCAATTCATTTTTTGTTCTATGCTCGAGTTGGTTGATGTGGGATTTCTTAAGGCCCACCTTCCAATAGATCTTATCCCATTGAATTAAAAACCTTATTTGTGACCAATATTACAGATTATTTTGAGGGCCTTGGAACTTTCACAGATTAATGGTGAGCCTCCTCACATACAACAATGAGAATACACAAATTTCTCTTGATTGTGAGATCTTTCAAGTCACTTGATTTCAACACATTCATTCATCCCTTTCAATATGCACTCAGGTACCTTGACACTCATTTAAATTATTGGTGATTTGTTGCACATTGGTTAAGGATTGTCATTAGTGATTGGTAATCTAATGATTTCTTTCCATGCTTAACTTCAGTGCATTTATTTGCATGGTAAGAATTGTACCATGTATCTTGGTTTTGATGAAGACTATATGGTTTAATGAAATCAACAAGAACTAGCAATAGTTCATTTTATTGTTCCAAAAGTTTCTTGCAGTAACTTGTTCATCATTTTTTCGTTTAATAACCACATGATGTGCACTACTAAAATTCTTTTTCATTCATTTCATTTTCCAAGAAAATCAATAAATTACATCAATTTCAGTTAGCATGGTTTATGTTTCATTGTTTACACACAATCCAAGTTAGTACGTCAAAATCAAAGAAAAAAACTTTTAAAAGAACAAAAAAAACAATGAAAAGTTTTATTTTCTGTAGCTATTGTTGTAGCAACCTATTTTTGTAGTTTTAGAAACCCATTATCGATCATTTTTTGGCACATATATTGCAAGAAAATAGAGTATGAATAAAATAATTATGAAAAGCGAGGTTTTCTTAGAGTATGGTAATTTTTGTAAGACATGGGAAAAATTTCAAGAAATGCTATTTTCAAGGACATTTCAGTGGGTTTTTAAGGAAAATTCTTACTTTTACCTTTATGCACAAATTAGGCCAGAATTCAATATTTTTTCACAATATTGTATTTTCTTCATCAAAATGGGTTTTTGAAGGCATGCAATGGTGAAAGAGGTAAATTAAACTATTTACCTTTTGAAGCACTCAATTTGGCATTAAAATGAGTTCATGGCATATGTTTTTGTGCAAGTGTGAAAGGTTGCTTTCAGAATCTTCAATAGCTCAAAATTCAAGAATTGGTTTGTTGCTAAAGTGGTTCTATTTCGATGCCTACAACTCCTAATTCAGCATCCTATGCTCTTAAAAATGTAAAATCAAGGTAAAAATCACTTATAAAACTTTTTAATTTGCTAAAAGTTTAGAAAATTATGATGAGAAACCATTATAAGAGCAACATCCCTTTTCCATAATTCAATTTTTCCACCACCTCTTTTCTTTTGTAGACCACTATCCCTTTATCCTTCCATTATTTGTGTTTAGTTCTCATGATGATGTTATTATTAGAATTTTGTTTATGGACCATCTTATTCACCATCAATTTCTCAAGGATTACTCTCTGATAAGATTTACAACATAGTAATTTATCATTGATTCTTGTTTAAATATAAAGATAAAAAACATAATATATAGTGTGTCCAAAGCACAAGCATGCACATGTTAAAGTATAAAAAAAATTAATACATGAAAGGTGTGGGAGATCCAAACACTATCAAAGACAAGGCATGGAAAATCTTTTCATAGTTTAAGCTAATGGCCATCATTGAGAAGATGTCATAAGGAGTTTTTCTAAATTATATTTTATGAAAATAAGTTACCAACAAGAGATGAGTCTCGTACATTGATTGAAGGGCTACATAAAAATTCTTGTGATGGCACTGAATTTGTTTTCTCATGATTTCTTGACTGATGCCCTCAAATATGCTATATTTTCACTTGCTTCAACCAAATGTACCAATGTCAGTAGCTATAAGGAGATGGAAAGTTGTTGTAAAATAGACCTACATTGATTCAATAAGCTAGATTGCACAATTATTCAAGGATTTAATGCATAGTATTGGTATCTCTTTGAAGTAGTGGAATATATTGTTGTAAATCAGGGCCATAAACATGTGAAAATTTCCCTGCAACTTAATTTCATTTCTCTCCATTTTTAAGGGCCTTTTTGGATATTTCTATGAGAAGCGAATATAAATGAATAAAACATTGAAGAATCATTTTAAGAAGAAAGTAATCAAGAAATAAATCTTGATTACGAAGTATTGGTAAGCCATGATTCAAATTTTCTTTTCAATGGCATATATACACATACAATGGAGATTTGGGACAATAAATAGAGGTAGATTTTTTATCAAGATTATTTACAATTTTTACAACCATGTATTGAGGATAAATGTATTCCAAGATTAGAATATTTTCATCCTTTCTTTCCTCTTCACATCAGATGTTTAGATCAACTCATTATTCTGAATACTTAAGGTATGGCATGGTGGATTTGCATCATTTGATATTTTCATGTTTTTCATGAGGATGTTAGCATGATGATTCTTACATTGAACTTTGAGTATGAGGCATTGGAATGGTTTTAGGATCTCGGAAAACTTAATTAGTGGGATGCTCACTCAAAATTTGTGCCTTGATTTCAAACTGATAATTTGTGATAATATTTAGTAAACTCTTAGTTATTCAAGAAATAATTGAAGTAGATATACTTCAATAGTTGAGACTAATCTCATTTCTTAAAAATATCCAACAATCAATACATTAGTCCTTTGAGAAAAAATTTTTGTGGAAATAAATATAATTCATTCAAACAAAGAATGATATATTCTGGAGCAAATATGTTGATCATTTTTGTCAATTTTATTCATTTACATGAGGACATGAAAATATATGAGTGTGGGGGAGATGTTGGCCAACTGATTTGTTGTAATTTCACCAATATCTACATACGTCCTTTTAAATATTTGTGCCATTATTTCATCTATTGATTACACTATTTCCCATAATTTCTCGCAAAACCACAAACATTTCCAATGCCCAAATTGTTTAATCATCATACATTTTATTTCATTTTAATGAATTAATTAGGATTATGCTTGGTTTTACTAATGAAAATTTGGCCAGTTCAATTTTTGTAACTCAACTCAAGTTTCTGTAGCTATCTTCGTGATTGAGGTAGTAGCACCATTATAGAAGAAAATTTGGTAGATGCAATTTTTCTAAAGCTTCCAATATGGATTTGTGTTGGTCAAAGTCCACTCAGATTGGACTTATGAACCTCCAGAAAGAGATCAAACGAAAAATGTAGCAATTTTGACCAACCAACTCGGGATGTATTTTTTGTGAAAATGAAAGCTAATTAAAAAAAAACACCGTTTTTCCTCAAAACGAGCCCAATTAAGCTCCAAGTGAGAAATTTCTTAAAATTCGTAATGGTTTGAGAGCTTTTTCTAGTTTTTTGGAGACCTATTATATAGATTGTGTGAAAAAATCGATTGGAAAATCTCATTCAACACCCAGGCAACAAAAAAGAGTAGCACAATTTCTTCTATATCAAATTCATGGAAAGAAAAAATCAGATCTTCAAGGATGTGATGCACAGAATTGTAGCAATTGAAATCTGGTAGAAATGAACGAGTGAGATGTCACCTTATGTAGCTATTTTTTTGCTAAGAGTCTCTCATAGTTTTTTATTTGGAAGCCTTATAAATTGCTTCATTTTGAAATCAAGAGACATCAAAAATTAAGTAGAGAATAATTGTTATTATCATTTCCTATGGAAGAATATGTTTTACACTTGAAGTAATATAAGATTTTTCCATGGTGTATGTGTTACTATGTTGGTTATTCTAGTCTCTTGAAATTATTTCTTAATAAATCACACTCACGAGGAGCCCGCCTTGAGGATGTGTGAGACATAGTATATATGTCCTTCGTTACTTAGATTTAATTTCCTTTCACTTCGCAAATAGATTTTCTCATTTCATTTGAATGATCTATTTTAATTCAAAGCTTTGCTTCTAAGATTGTCTTCACTTATTTCTTCTTTTTTTGTTAACAGGTCAGTTGCCTGATAATTAATAAAAAATCCCAAAAATATTTTACTTTGATTGTACTTTAAAGCTTACTCTCATATTCATTTTTAGATAATCTTAATTGGCTCTGGTTTGGAATATGCATAAAATTTCTGTCAAGATATTGTTTCTTTTTTGTAATTGATTTCTGATATAGTTTCAATATCAGTAGATTAAATTCGATTTCCCAATTTGATAGCTTAGATTTATTTTAAAAGTATTTTATATTAATTTTTTTTCCCATATTCATAGATTAAAATATAGAATAGAATTACAAGTTCCATAGAATAATTTTCCTTTTCAAGTCAAGTAGGCTAGGTTTCCCTTCAAAGCACAATAGAATAAATTTATCTTTTAAAGTTCAATATATTTAATTTCCTTGTTCCATAGAATATGTTTCAAATACTTCATAATAACATAACTTTATTTTGATTTCATTTAATTTCAAATCTTGATTTTGATTATGTGCGTATGCTTACTAATATCTTGTCATAAATAGGTTCTTGTTTTCAAATTGTAATCATCTTTATAGAATAATTTTATTTATAATTAAAATTCAATAGCATAACACATATAGTGCAATATGATTCATAAGTTCATGAACTTCGTGTTTGACAATTAAATGCAAGTAATTTAGCCGACGATTAAATAACCCAACATATACAACCATAAACATGTTGAATGAAGGTAATCCTTAACTTTCCACTAAAGGATCAAATTAATTCACCAAACATCTCATGGTGCAACATTTCGTTACAAGGATTATTCTGATGGACACATTCTACCTAATAATTCATATATCACTATTTAAGTCTCCATTATTAATGAGTGAGTATTTTTTCTTCAATATCTTTTTGTAGATACCTTCTTACATATTTAATATTGAAAAGACTTCATTCTCTGCAGAAGGATTAAGAATGTTTTAAAAGCATTGATACTTTTCACACAAAAACCTTGATATGATCACATATATGTTGTTAACAATTTACATATTATCAATGCATGTTCTCAGTTCATATCCCACTCACTTTGGAAATTTAATTCCAATGAACTATGGTGAGAATCATTTGACCTAATATTATTTAACCTGGTTAACCTTAATTTTTATTTTTTACTTGAATGAAAGTACTTCTAATATAATTGTACTTGAACTATCAAAATTTAATATAATTATACTTGAACTATCAAAATTTAAATCAAATTTTTCATGCATTTCATGTGCATCTTTTGTGATTAAAGCATTGTGCTCACATTTGAGAACTTCTAGCTTGATGAATATTTTATTTCCTACATATCTATTGCAATAGCCATATATTTTTAGCATATAAAATTTCAATAACCTTATAAGATACAATATTTCATGGGTATTCAATCTTGATTTATGTTTGATATTGTACAAAAATTAATCTCTCTTTTCTCAACTGATAAACCAATATAAAACCCATAGGTATAAAGTAAGAATTGTCTCAAACAAATTTTGTATATTTATTTATATTCTTGTTTAAATGAACCTTTTTTGAATGAATCTGAAACATAATTTGTTGAATACTTAATCCACTAAGGGTTATGGTGTGGAATGTGAAAGGTCATTGGATTCCAAGAGACCACTTGGTATATGAAAACCAAGGGTCATTAGAATGTATTATAATTTTTTATCTTGTGAATAGTAAAGGTAATTAATGATCTATATTATTTGTTGTCCATCAATTCTTTTTGTTTAACATAGTATCAGAGCAGGCGTACTCCTTCTCTACCCAAATTTGAGCCACTAGTTTTGTGGCATTTTTTGGACTTTCTTTGTGTGTCAGTCTTTCTTGTCATAATGCACCTCAAAGATGTGACTGCAAACAAACATGGAATATTTGGAGTGTCATTAAATTCATATATAAATTCGTTTAGGTGAAAGAAACTCCTCCTTAAAATATGATAAAATGTGTTCAACGGTTGTCAGCTTATCATCCAGCTCTCCTGTAACCATTCCAGAGTGGTTTATCATCCTCCTTTTCCTATAGGAAGTGGGAAAGTTTTTATTGAATTATTTTCTCGCTCCTGTACCATTTGTCTTCCTCGTTCATACCTATCTTCCAAGTAACAGTGTCATTCTCTCTGCCAGGTATTCCTCACAATTCTACCCCGTGCTCTCAATTTTTCTCCATCCTTTCATATGTTAGGACTCCCTATCTCAACGAGTTCTACGAGCTTCCTCTTCTCTCCTTAGACCCCAATTATCCCAAGTCACATGCGTATTTCTAGCATGTAGAGTACTTGGAATTTTATGCTTGCCAATTCCAACTTTGTTCGAGTTTAAATGAGAACATCATATCGTCTAGCCTCAATGATCACATCAAAGTCCTCAACGAGCACATCAGATAGGCCAGCTTCAATGAGCACATCAAAGTCATCATTGGTGAAAGATTTACATGGTGAATCCTGAAAGAGGGAACTTTCATAAAATCCATACGCTTCCTCCTAGATGGATCGTGAGAGATTCAAATGTAGAACCTAAAGTTCCATGTATTGAATGTGTTTGTAAATTCGAATACATTGTTCATCCTCTCTGATCCTGTGTTATCTGAGAATGAGAAAAACATAATATTCTAGATTTTGTGTAGGTCTTCTTGCTAAAAATAATTTGAAAGTTGATCATGTTGGTTGATTAAATTTTTGTTGCAATAGTTACTTTGAACCTGAACCTACATTGGATCACTAATTTAAAGGTTGCATCAATAGAAATAAAAATGTTTGGAGTTGTACTATGGGAGTTGGACTATTCTCATTGGTTGCACACAAAAATATATGCAACAAGATAGTCAGTAGGGATAAAACTAAAAATAATAACATTTCTTGAGGTTGTGGATGGTCCATTATTCCTCAAATAAGCTAGGTTCGAGCCTTTTTAGATTCCTTTTGTTCTTGGTGGGTGGATCACAAGTGATTGGATTAAGGGAGCACGGATGGTTGTAAATTGATGCAGAATTCTCTCATACTATTTGACATAATGCAATTTGACTTCACTAATTGGAATCACTGTTGTTGGATACATACTATGTTAAATGCATTCTTATGCATCCAATTTTTTCCTAGATCTTGTTGCACAATGCCTAATAGAAAACCTTTGGCCAAAACATAGAATTTCCTAGCCTATTTTTCGCTCTAGTTCACATTAAAACAATTAGCATCACCATATTTGTCCTTAAACCGAATCAAAGCTGCCAAAATTGACAAAAACAGTGACATGTGCCAGGACTATTGCATTTTCTGGGTTGGTCCATCTACAACCAGACTCACTCACAAGTTTTTCTTTAAAATTCTCTCAAGGTGACGTGGAGTTTCGATTAGTTTAAATATGCCAAGATCCTTTGAATAATTTATATAGAGAAATGGACTACAAAACAACCTCCTCCACCTCAATAGAACACATCCATTTTGGTAAAATATAAGATGTGTTATGCATACAACTAGTTCAAGTCTCATTATATATCACCGACTAGTAATAAGCCCACATTTTTTAGCAAGATAAACGTGTGAAGAGTCATTGGTTGATGCATAAAATATTTTATTCAGGTTGAAACATCATCTTCAATTCTATTGAATGTGTGAGATTGAATAGAAATCTATTAGAAATCTTAGCAATAAATACTAAATTTGACTTGTGTCTTAGTCAAATTTAGTAATTCGACTTTCCACATTAGTAGCATGACTTTGTTAGAAATACTGAGGGGGGAGGGTGGGTGAATCAGTATTCCTTTCAATTAGAGAATTAGTTAATCTTAAATTATTATTATTAGCGTTTGTACAATGATAGCAGTGAACAAGAGGAACACAAATGCACACAGTTTTTAAGGTGGAAACCCACTCCGAGACAAAAACCACTTAATTCTTTTCTAATAATTCTTTAATATTCAACTCCAATTGAAAATAAAACTCCAACTTCCTAGAATCTAGAAAAGCATTCTTCTCCAGCTCCCACTGGATGGATGCTCCAATGCCCGAGATTCTTCAGTAGTCAACTAAATGGATGCCCCAACACCTAATGAGCTACAACTCACCCTAGCACCACCCTACCACCCTATAGAAGAATAAGAGAAGAATGGACTCCCGTACCAGGGAAAATGGTCCACTTTTACAATGATTTAAAATGATGTAGAAAAAGAAGATATAGTACACCAAAATCCCAACTTTGACACAACCACCTAATGATGATCCTAGACCTCCCAACACTACCTCTTCAACCCTTGGTAGATAGATACTAGTACAATTTGTACAATAATGTATTTACAATGACTAAGTACAATGATACCTTTACAATGATTGTATGCAGTGCTGCCCAGTTGAAGACTTCATATGATGAACTTCTTGCTACTATTATGCACCATGGTTGCTACTCTTTTCATGCTACCCTTTGTTGCACTTTGCTTTGCTTTGCTGCCATAGAAATTCTAGTCCTTTGCAACCCTTGACAACACATGATCTAGCTTTTTCTTTCCTTCTAGGAGCTCGATATTGAATTTGGTGTATATCTATTATTTCAAATCCTCAATATCTGATTTTTGTTCTTGTATTAGTCCTTTAAGTCTTCTTTCCAATTCCATAGGTCTAACCCAATTTAGATTCTTCAAGAAATAGTTCTTCCCAATCTCTCACAATGCCCTAATTATGGACTGTTTCAGCATAGTGCACTTGTATGGCGTGCCACATGTCATTGTTTCTTCAATTGGCTCTAAAATTGATAGAGAAAAAAGTATAGACTGTGTGCTATCTGCCAGATTTTATAGAATTCTAATCCGATACTCAGAGAGAGAGTTATGACGATTTTACCGAGGTCACTTCTTTGAGTTGAATTTCAGGAGCCTGCAAAAACCCTAACTTCCACAGATCATATCTCCAAAAATGTTGTGAACCTTGATCTAAAATTTTTACTGAAGCTTCCTCGAGATTTCAGCTTCACATCATAAAAATTTCAGCTTTTGAACATTCGAAGAAAAAAAATTAGAGCGAAAATGCCACGATGACCTATTTCAGATGACCGAATCCCTTACATAAGGAGGAAATGAAGATCACAATTTATATGAATGCTTAAGTTGAGAGGGGCTTCAACAAGTGAACGTGGGAGGGATTTTAGGAGCTTAAAAAATATTAATTATGACTTTTCAATGACCCATACCCCAACCCCATGGGGTTTTAGCCCACTAACTGAGAGTACAAACGTCAAACATGAATATCTCTCAAACTGTGAAGAATTACATGGCGTGGCATATATCAACGGAAACATCTCGACAAGTAGAAACCATCAAAATAATTATTGACCTAGAATATATTAATTTTGTAGGTCAAAATTCCCATGCAATATTGGGTTAGCCTTTGGTGCTGCTTGGGTTGACATCAATGACAACCGCTGATCAACAATCTTCCCCTTTGGCATTGATGGCAACACAAGTACTCCCCCTGCAATCATGACACCTCTTCCTACAACATTCTCTCCCCCTTTGACATCAATGGCAAAGGGTAACTCCCCCTAAAACGCAACCATCCTGTGGACCTGTACACACTTCCACTCCCCCTAACACACAACCTTCCTGCAGACCTGTAATCTAATGAGAACTTGGGAGAATCCAAAACTTTTGATGAAGATATTCCAATGCTGGCGAATATTTAATATGTGATTATTTTGGTGCTGCTTGGAATCCTGCTACTTGTCCAAATTCTTGCATAACATGTGGTTGGGATGTTGTTGCATATAGAAGAATACTAATCATATATCTATACAACCTTTGATCCACATCCTTAGATGAGTCGTCTATGCTCAATTTTTAACCTGTTACCATTGGAGTAAGGATGGGTTTACAATATTTTATTTTAAATTTCCTGAGCATTTCCTTGATGTACTTGGCTTGACATATAAATATTCCTTTCTCTTGCTAAGATATTTGAAGCCCTAAGAAGTATGTCAGCTCACCATGTAAGGACATCTAGAAATCACTTTGCACCTTTGTAGTGAAATTCTTACTTTTTCTATCATCATTGCTACCAATTATTGCATCATCCTCTTTAGCTATTAGACATGCTTTAGTTTCTTCATCCAGAACATATATGTCGTTTGGAGCTTGAATTGTTGTAGCCACAATTTCACCATACACGCCTTTCCTGATTTTACATTTCATGGAGTTGAATAGTATTGTGTGTCCTTCATCACACATTTTTCCAACACTGAGCAGATTGTGATTCATGTTTTCAACCAATAGAACATTCTTGGCTAGAACATCTTTGCTTCCGAGAGTGACAGTACCTGATCCTATAACATTTGAAGATCCATCATTTCCAAAGGACATGGTTCCATCTTTCTTCTCTTTCAGAGATACAATTTTATTTCTATCTCCAGTCATATGCGTTGAACAACTACTATCAACATACCACACATCTTTGTTCTTTTGAGCCTTGAAAGCGAGAGCACAATTATCATTCTTCTTCTTCTTCCATGTTGGTTCATTCTGTGGCTTCAAAGATTCTTCTGGAGGATTTTCAAGTCTGCAGTCTTTGGCTATGTGTCCAAATTTTCGACATTTGTAACATTCAATATTATTTCTTAAATGTTCAAATCTATTTATGTTTCTCTAAGCCCTGGGAGGTTCATATTTGACAGATCTCCGGGAATTGTATTCGTTCCTAGGGTATGTGCGACATTCTACAGCTTTATGACCAAATTTTTCACATGAATAACAGTAGCCATAAAAAATATGTTGGTACCTAGATGGAAATTTTCGTAGAGGAATTGTCTTCCAAGGCTGTTCTTGCGAATCTTGTCCAATGAAGTCTACATGCATGTCAGATCTCATAGGTTCATTGTATTTTGTTGTAGAAAGTCCTACTTCTTCTTCTTTGTAACCGATGCCAAATTTCTTTGTCATTGTAAGATCATTGATTGTTGATGAGTTCTTCCAATGCCCTTGAGCCGTTGGCATAGATTTTACTTTCTTCACTTCTTCAGCGTCGAGACTACTTCGGCTTCTAATTCTCTTCCCTTTCTTGGTTGCTTTCTTCCAACTTCTTTTGAAGTGAATCTTCAATTCATTTGTGTTCTTCAACTTCACCCGAGACCTTGAACTTGTTCTTCAAGAGTTTTGGAACATCTTCTCCACCTTGGAGATCTTTTATAAGCTTGATTGCTTCCTCATAAAATTTGTCTATGGTCCATCCTTCTTCTTCATTGTTTGGATACCTCTTGCTTATTATGCTTGGGTTTATTGAAGCTTGGGTCATAAACAGTAGTCTCTCATTGGCTTCTTATTCATTGTCATTGTCTTCATTAGATGACGAGCTATATTATTTAGAGAGACAGTTCCTTTTGGATCCTTGCTTATTGAATTTCTTAAAGCCTTTCTTTCCTTTTGAGTTGCCATCACTTTTGTTCAGACATTTTGCTGTGAAATGCCCAACCTCGTTACAGCTGAAACATATCAATGGAAGTTTACCTTTGAATTTTCCCTTACCATTTTTTAGTTTTCTTGTGAAGTAAGCATATTCTTCATCTGAAAGACCTTCTTCATCATCTCCCTTTTCTTCACACTTGCAGGTGTACGTCTTTTCAATTGAAGGTTGTTTATCCTTATTGGTTTTCTTAGATGCAACGAACGCAATTTCTAGATGTGAAGTACCCTCTTCTTCATCAAGTCTCATTTCATATGCTATGATAACTCCATGTAATTCCTCTTTGCTAAGTTTGTCCAGATTTTCACTGTATTCTAATACCGATACCTTTGGGTTGAATCTCCCTGGTAACATTCTAAGAATCTTCGTATAATAGTCTTCTCATCAACTGGCTCTCCCAATCCTTCAAGGGTATTGGTTATTTCATCAATGTATTGAAAGTATGCAGCAATGTTGCAATCTTCTTTCATTCTGAGTTGCTCAAATTTTGCTCTATATATTTGAAGCTTTGCTTCTTTGACATTTGAGTCACCTACATATATATTATCAAGCTTGTCCCATACATTTTTGGCGGTTTTACAACCCAACACCTTATGATAAGCAGATTCAATAAGTCCACTGATAATAATATTCTTTTTTTTTGCATCATTTACCAAATTCTTCTTACCTTGTTCATCCACGGTTGATGTAAATCCATTTTGAACAGTGTCCCATACTTCGTAACCTTGCGCTAAAAGATAGACCTCCATTTTTCCTTTCCAAAGTGCATAATTATTTTCATTGAATAGGGGTACACCATTCTTGGTATGCTCCATGACCTCCTTCCAGCTTTTAAACTGCTAATGAAGGAACCAAGCTCTGAAACCAATTGTTAGAAATACTGAGAGGGGGGGGGGGGGGGGGGGGTTTAATAAGTATTCCTTTCAATTAGAGCATTAGTTAATCTTCAATTATTATCAGTTTTTGTACAATGATAGCAGCAAACAAGAGGAACTCAAATGCACACAGTTTTTAAGGTGGAAACCCACTCCGGGACAAAAACCACCAAATGCTTTTCTAATAATTCTTTAATATTCAACTCCAATTGAAAATAAAGCTCCAACTTCCTAGAATCTGGAAAAGAATTCTTCTCCAGATCCCACTCGATGGATGCTCCAATGCCCGAGATTCTTCATTAGTTAACTGAACGGATTTCCCAACACCCAATGAGCTACAACTCACCCTAGCGCCACCCTACCACCCTATAAAATAATAAAAGAAGAATGGACTCCCATACCAGGGAAAATGGTCCACTTTTACAATGATATAGAATGATGTAGAAGAAGAAGATATAGTAGACCAGAACCCCAACTTTGACACAACCACCTAATGATGATCCTAGACCTCCCAACACTACCTCTTCAACCCTTGGCAGATAGATACTAGTACAATTTGTATAATAATGTATTTACAATGACTAAGTACAATGATACCTTTACAATGATTATATGCAGTGCTGCCCAGTTGAAGACTTCATATGATGAAATTCTGGCTGCTGTTATGCACCTTGGTTGCTTCTCTTTTAACGCTACCCTCTGTTGCACTTTTATTTGCTTTTCTGCCGTAGAAAGTCTAGTCCTTTGAAACCCTTGACAACACATGATCTAGCCTTTTCTTGCCTTCTAGGAGCTCGATATTGAATCTGGTGTATATCTATTATTTAAGAACTTGAATATCTGATTTTCGGTCTTATAGTAGTCCTTTGAGTCTTCTTTCTAATTCCACAGGTATAACCCAATTTGGATTCTTCAAGAAATATTTATTCCCAATCACTCACAATGCCCTAATTATGGATTGTTTCAGCATAGCGCGCTTGTATGGTGTTCCACGCGTCATTTTTTATTCAATTGTCTTTGAAATTGATAGAGAGAAAAGTAAAGACTATGCAATATCTGCCTCATTTTATGAAATTCTAATCTGATACTCAGAGAGAGAGTTATGACGATTTTACCAAGGTCACTTCTTTTAGATGAATTTCAGGAGCCTACAAAACCCCTGACTTCCACAGATCATATCTCCAAAAATGTTACGCACCTTGATCTGAAATTTTTACTACAACTTCTTCAGGATTTCGGCTTTGCCTCATAATAATTACAACTTTTGAATAGTCGTAGAAAAAATGTTAGAGCGAAAATTCCACGATGACTTTTTTCAGATGGTCGAATCCCTTACATAAGGAGGAAATGAAGATCAAAATTTATATGAATTCTTAAGTTGAGAGAGGCTTAAACAAGTGAAATTGGGAGGCATTTTAGGAGCTTAAAAAATATTAATTATGACTTTTCAATGACCCATGCCCCAACCCCATGGGGTTTTAGCCCACTAACCGGGGAGTACAAACTTCAAACATGAATATCTCTCAAACCGTGAAGAATTACATGGCATGCCATATATCAACGGAAACATCTCGAAAAGTAGAAACCATCAAAAGCATTATTGACCTAGAATATATTAATTTGGTAGGTCAAAATTCTCATGCAATATTGGGTTAGCCCTTCGTGTTGCTTGGGTTGACATCAATGACAACCGCTGATCAACATACTTTGATTGTAGTTAACTTGTGTGACATGGATTTTTCTTTTAGTTTACTAAGTAAATTTTAGAAATAGGCTAGAAGTATAGTTGTGCATGTAGTGATTGTAAAATTTTGCAATCTAGTTCAAATATTTTCAGTTTGACTCAATTAACTGAGCTCAAGTAGCTAGTTGAGTTAGTTGAAGTTTAGTTGAGTAGTAGAACTATTGTTAACTCAATGATATCTCAGTTAAATTATTCAATCAGCTAAAAATAGCCCAAACATGCAAGAAATTTTATTTTTCTAGTTGGAGTGGAGGAAATGACACATTGTAATCATTAATTGTATACTAGTTGAGTGTATAGGTTTGACAGTTAAGAAAGTGAATCATTCCTTGGGATTTGTGCAATAAATTAGGAGAAAATTCTTATCTTTTAGGAGATAATTTCTTTAGGGTTGTGTAAGGTAATAGGAGAAAGTTGAGGCCTTGAATTGGATAATTGTTGGATAGAGAAGGACAATCAACATGAGAACAAGTTTATAATGCAGGGTGTGCTTCAGGATCAAAGAAAGATATTATAATAGTTTCCCATTCTCATCTTATTAATGAAAAGTAGAGGGGTTTTCCCTAGTTTGGTTCTCCTGTAAATAATTGTATTCTTGTGGTGTTTTAATGGTTGCATATCATTGCATGTGTTTGTAAATTGTGACTTCCATTCTACATAATAGTACAGGGAAATCGTAATCTCTTATTTTCAGTTTGAATACATTAGCAGTAGAAATTTGGTATTAATTTCTACATGGTATGAGAGTAGAAATCACACTAGAAACTAGTTAATAGATATTATACTTAGGATATTTCAATTTGTATATTGAGTGAGGCAATTTTCTTTTTTGCAAGAAAATATCTTTCAACAAGTTGAGATTAGAGTTTGAACTTAAGGGAACCTTGAATTCCAAAACTTGGAAAGACAAGATGGAAGTAGTGCTTGATTATAATGGTGTGTTGGAATATACCAAAACTGATATTCCACAACCAGCAACATTGAATGCACAATAGTTAGCCCAATGGAAGAAGGATACCACAAAAGCCAGGAGGATCATCATTAGGGAAAATTTGAGGTCTAAAATGGGCCTCCTAAGAAAATTGTACAACCAAAAAAAATTATATAATAACCAACAGGATTCAAGATGATGATTTCAACCATGGGGGACAATTCACCATTTTTGGAGTAAAGAATTAAAATTATTAAAAATTAATTGAATAATAAAACTAATTTTTCAACTGATATTTTAAACTTATCTCCTTAAGTTTTTACTTAAATTTCCAGTGGGAGTACTTGTTCGATGGAAAATTTAATTCCTTGTCCAAGGAGTACCCATGTTTCATACTTTTGATGGACCTTGCTACACGAAAAATGAGAAATACACGAAAAAACGTGAATGCAATCACATTTATCATGTATTATAATTTATCATGTAGCAAGGTCCATCGAAAGTATGAAACATGGGTACTCCTTAGATGGGGAATCAAATTCAGATTCCAATGAGTGTTTCTGCTTGAAATTTGAGTAAACCCATATGGAGATAAGTTGAAAAGACGAGTTGAATATATATATATATATATATATATATATATATATATATATAATATATATATATATATATATATATATATATATATATATATATTCCCTCTAAAATTTGATGATTTAATCTAATCTTATTTTACTATTTCCACTATTATTTTATAATTTTTCTTAGGAGACCATTTAGGACAACAAAATTCCCCTAATGTATAGAGGGTGTGAGAGACCACATAATATTGAATTTACATGGCAAGGAGATGCCCTTTTCTATGTGGAATACCCTCACTGAGTTATTTGAAAATAAAAATGATGCCATGAAATTGGCATTGAGGGACAAGCTTAGAAACATTCGCGTGCAAAAAGGAGAAATCATTCCACATTACCTCTCCAATTTCACTCAGTGTCGAGATGAGATTGGAGGAGTTGAAAAAATATATTATGATCTGAATGGAGGATGTTATTAATGCTCAAATAATTCCTCTTTCAGAATTTGAATACAATTTCTTATGTTTTCTTAAGGATTCAAGTTCTCTTACAAATTATTGAGTCTCATGAGTGTTTTTCATGTTAATTTTTAAAAAATTTAACATAAAATGAAAGTTGAACAACAACAAATAAAACTATAGAATATCACCATACAACACATCAAGACAAGAATTTGATAAAGGAGTTCACCCCTCCTGGGCTACATCTCCTTAGTCCAGCTTCCATGGCTTGGGCCTCTATATTATGCTCAAATTTGCAAAATTATGTGTTTATAATGATTTTCTTCTCCCGAAACCCACACCAATGAGTCCATAATACCCAAAAATGTTCATATAACATATTTTTTCTCTTGATTTGGTTGAAAAATCCAATATCTATGACCATTTCCAGTTTCTCCACAATTTCTGGACTAAATTTAGCTAACTAGAGCTAAATCCAGTTAGTTGGAACTAAACTGGAAGTTTCGCTGGATTTAGACGACTGACGAATTAATCCGATTTAATATAATTCATCTGGGTTATGCTAATTAAGTGCAGTTAGTTCTAATTAGGCGTGTTTAACCTTTTAAAATCGCACTTAGTGCTAATCTGGATTAGCCCTTAATAATGTGGATTAAGGTTAATTTAATGAGGGTTAATTCATTAATATTTTTCTTATCGCTTGGCTCCGCCATTGGTCGTAGCACTGTGGTCACATGCTGGTCATATATGTTGGGGACTAGCACCCTCTCCCCCCCAACGACAACTATTTCAAATTTTAAATACATATGAATGCACATATATGTTAAGAAATAACGTATAGCTGGATTGGTAAATGATGTGGATTTGGTGCGGGAGGTTGCAGTGTTGAACCTCGATGCCTCCATCCGGTCTGCAAACAAAATAGTTTTATACAATCGTGTAGCAAGGGCACGTGGCAGCCTCAGGTTTCACCACGTGTCCTCTCCCCATTGGACCGAATTTCCGCCATTAAAAAAACTCCCATGTATCCACATATTCAAACCAATTGAACTTTTCCACTTGGTAGTCATGCATTTTCCAGAGGAATTTGACCTAATTTGACCTTGCCTACTCAGCATGCCACGTCAGTAGTACAGAATACTAATTAGGCTCCATGTCATAATTGTTTTACCTATTTTTGCAAACTAATAGAATTCATTTCCTGGAGCATACATAGTCCATTTTGCGTGAAACAAAGTGTGTCAGATTCACAAAAATGAGAACTATGCAGCTATTCATGTTTCACGGCATTTTGTGAACTTTGATTTTTGAGCATAAATCTGAGCACCTGATCATTCCTCCCCGGTGGAGGAATTTTGGACACCAAAAGATCTTTCATCATTGAACATGTGTATGAGGGTATAGTTCCCTCACCCTTCCAGTCTCAATCCAGTGGAATTTTCCCAATTTCAACAATCTAATATTTTCATAAAAACTAATCATTTTCCTTGATTTTGGAGACCCTATCTTGCTACTATAGATGTTGTCATGTTGCGATTTTCCTGAATTTGTAGAAGAAATGTTGTCCTTCAAGAAAAACCTTGTTTCCACCTCGGTCGTCAATCAAAGGAAACTTGAAAATTGTCTCACCTTGAACACTGTCGATATGGTGATTTTTAGCTTGTCTTCCCTTGTACTTGTGTCGAATTTTGTCCAAGTGTTTTCGCCATTGACATGTACCATTTTGAAATGAAAAATAAGTACTTGTGGAAGCTATGCATTCTTTGTGAAATTTTTTTTGTGCTTTCTCTTTGACCTTTTCACTCTCTTACACTGACATCTTATTTCCATCACCACCGAACATTGATGTTTACTGCTGCAAATCTTTCACATCTGGTTTATCTCTTTTCAAAGGAAACATGTTAGATCCATGAAGCAACTTATTAAACACATTATAAAATTCAATGAAATAAAATTTTTCATTTAATGCATCTTTTTGAAAGGTCTCATTGAAAACATCACTATGCTTGAACATTAACAAAGTCAAATTTTGACTTGCATTCAATATTCTCTTGATTTCTCCTACATGTATAAGAGACAAACTCCTCTTCTTCTTATGAGTTATAACTATGTACTCAATTCCGTCCTTGAACAAGTGGTACTTATTCTCATGGTGATTAAATACTGCCCTCCTATCATAAAGATAAGGACTTCGCAAAACAATACATGAAATCTCAAGCGACACTACATCAAGTTCAACTTCATCAAGAAATTTTCAATTGATTGCAAACCTTAGGATGCACTTCCTTGTTACCTTCAAGTTTCAATTCTTGCATATCCACCCTAAAGGATAAGGTCTTGGATGTGTGACAGTTTCAAGAATTAACTTCTTAACTAAGTCTTCAGAAATCAAATTAGCTTGAGAACCACTATCAAATAGTGTGTCTATTTTGGTATGTTTCTAAATGACTCTAATATGAAAGAGTTCAATTCCTTTATATTCTCCTTGAGTTAAATTAGATAAAATTGAAGAAATAGTGCTTGATATGTTCTAACCTTTAAAACCCATTGTTGTAATCTTGGTTTCATCTCCTGAATCTGAACCTAATTCATGTTCAATGATTGCAACAATTTTCTCCTTCTCTTTGTTTTTAAGATTTTTTGGCTTCAACTTTGGATTGAGTTGCCAACAATGGTCTTCATCATGGCATTTATAGAAAAATGTTTACATGTGAGTTTCTCTTTATATATTTTAATAGAACCATTTTTATTTTCTCTTCCATTAAACTTATTGTTTCCTTTACCTTCATACTCAAGGAAACTGTCACTTTTCTCATCTGCACTATGTTTCCCTCCTTCTTCTAAATGTATTTCTTGAATGAAAACCTCATCTAATTTTGTGGGATTGAACATGATAATAGAATTTCTAAGATATTTGTGCAAACCCCCAATATACTTTAAAAAAATTTCTTAAGAAGAAAAATTGACACGCAAAATAAGAGCTCTTCTCTGAAATTCATGAGCGTAATCTTGCACACTTTGTCCCTTTAGTTTTCTAAAATTATTCTAGTCCATAATGGATTTTTGCATGTAAGCTAGAGGGTAAAATTTTCTTTTAATGGCAGTAATAAAATTTTACAAAGACATTGAGATCTTACCATGGTTTTTAATCTCATCTTGTGTCCTTGCTTCCCACCATACAAGTGTTTCACCCTCCATTATCAAGGAATCCAAATGAATCTTTATGTCATATTCTTGAAATTTCCAAATTATGTAATAAACCTCCAATTGATGAATCCAATTATCTATCTTCTCTGGATTCACTTTTCCATTATACATCAGAAGCTCAAATTTTACATCAAGTTTAAGTAAGGGTGATTTACCAACTCCTTTTGAAGTATGTGGATGAACAGATTGAAAAGTTGTGCTAGTGGAAGATGATAAAGAGGAAGGTGTACATGGTGGTGAGATGATGGTGCATTGGATGATGGTTTCCTACCATATTCATGGTCTCCTCCTCCTAGTGAACCCTCTCCTCTTGGAGGCCTAGAAATTTCTCCTTGCATCCTTAAATTCCTCTGATCATAGAGGACCTTAACCATCTTAGTGATATCAAAAATTTTCTTTCTGAATTCTCTCTCATCTTCTGTCATGGTAGGTTCTCCTTAATAAGAAATTATCCCTGAAGGCTCAACTTTAACTTGAGGATGTGCTAGTGTTGAAGATTTTGGCAACCTTTCCCTTCTTCCTCTTCACCCAACTGCAGGGCTTTCAACCAACTTCCCTTCTCCCCTTTTGAGTTTTAACCTTGTAAGCATCACAAAAACTTGCAAACAATTAGATCCTTCTTGCAAAACAAAACCTAAAGACCTAAAGAAACTAAAACTTTGATATAAAAAATCATCTGAATGGAGGATGTTAGTAATGCTCAGCGAATTCCTCTTTCCAAATTTGAATACAATATCTTATCTGTGCTTAAGGGTTCAAGTTCTCTTGAAAATTATTGAGTCACACGAGTTTTTTTCATGTTAATTTTATGAACAATTTGACATAAAAAAAAACTACAATGCATCACCATAAAAAACATCAACACATGATTTTGATGAAGGATTTCATCCCTCGAGGCTACTTCTCCTTGGTCCAGCTTCCATGGCTTGGGCCTCTATATTATGCTCAAATTCGAAAAATGATGTGTTTACAATGATTTTTTGCTCCTAAAACCTACACCATTGAGTCTAGAATGCCCAAAAATGGTCATATAGCCTCTATCTACTCTTGATTTGGTCAAAAACTCCAAACGTTATGACCATTTCCAGTTTCTCCACAATTTCTACCTTAAATTTAGCTAACTGGAGCTAAATATGGTTATCTGGCACTAAAATGGCAGTTTCACCAGATTTAGGAGACTGCCAAATTAATCTTGTTTAATATAATTAATCTGAATTATGCTAATTAAGCACAGTTAGCACAAACTAAGTGTGCTTAACCTTTTAAAAAATTTGTTAGTGCTAATCTGGATTAACACTTATTAATGAGGGTTAGTTCATTAATATCGCACTTATCGCTTGGATTCGCCAATGATCATAGCGTTGTGGTCACATGTTGGTCATATACATCGGCGGCTGGCCCTTTCTCCCCCCCAACAATGACTATTTAAAACATTAAATACATATGAATACACATATATGTTAAGAAATAACGTATAGCCATATTAGTAAATGGTGTGGCTTTGGCGCAGGAGGTCGCGGGGTTGAACCTCAGTGCCTCCATCCAGTATTAAAACAAATAATTTTTACACCGCTGTGGAGGAGGGGGGGCACATGGCGGTCCCAGGCTGCACCACTTGTCCTCTCCCCATTAGACTAAATTTCCAACATTAAAAAAACTACCACGTACCCACAAATTCAAATCAAATGAACTCTACCACTTGGCAGTCACACATTTTTTGAAGGAATTTGACCAAATTTTACCTTTCCCAGTCAGCATCTCACATCAGTAGTAGGGACTGCTCACTGGGCTCCCTGTCATGATTTTTTTACATATTTTTATAAACGAACATAACTAATTTTTGGGAGCATATGAAGTCCATTTTGAGTGAAACGAAGTCTGCTAGATTTAGAATGAAAAGAACTATGCGATCATTCAGGTTTTATGACATTCTGATAACTTCCTATTTTGAGCATAAAACTGAGTAGCTAATCATATTCCCTATTCAAAACTAGTGGGCCTAGTGCTATTTTTCCATCCAAAATCCTGCATAGCTACCAAGACTCTGTAAATGGAAGGGACACATTACCAAATTAGGAGAGACTTTGGTTTTATTTGGTGCAAGAAGAAATTTAGCATAACACTAGAGATGGAGTAACATCTAAATCTGAGGAGGATGAGAATTTTTCCTTGAATGGGAAGGGAAATAAGGGTAAGGGAAAGAAGGCCTAAATCAGACAAGAGACCAGGCAGAAAAATGGAATGAAGAAGGACTTGAGCAAGATAAAAAAAAATTCACTTTCATGAACTCAAGAACTATGCAACAAAATGTCTACACAATAAGTCTAATAAGAATCCTTTAGAAGGATTAGGAGGTGAATCACTTGCCTCAAAATTCGAATTAGAATTCACCTCTATTGCATACATGGCCAACACTATAATGGGGAGTGTGTGGTATCTAGATTTAGGTGCCTTGTTCCATATGGAAGGATAAAATTAATTCTTTAATAACCTAGTAGAGAAGGGCCTCCAGATGCACATAGAACTTGGGGATGATGGTTGGTACAATACTAAATGAATTTTTATTGCAACCTTTAAGAGGGAGTCATGCTCCCATATTCATCTAAAATATGCCATGTATGTACCTAGGCTAAAGAAGAACTTGAACTTTGTAGCTATATTGGAGGATCGTGTCTATGACGTTGTTTTTAGTAAGGGGAAACCAATTATGAGACATGTACCTACCGAGAAAGTGAAACATTGGATTTCAAGTGAATAATATCTCCAAAATTGAGATGGAAGTTTGTGCTACACTAACTAGCAAGGGATAGAAAGCACAAGTCTATATTTTGGAGAAACGTGGCTTAGGCACATGGTAGACTTACACCATGGGGCCTTAAATATCATGCAACAAATTACCATTGGTCTCCTAAAATGTACTCTTGACCAACATGATGTTTGCAAGGGATGCACATTAGGGAAACATGTCAAATCTACCTTCCACGGATGAGATAGAAGATTTGGAGTAATCTTGGAGAGATTCCATTGTGATGTATGTGGACCCTTTTTAACAACCTCTACAAAAAAAATAGGTATTATGTAATTTTTGCTGATGACTTTTATAGAAATTTTTGGATATTCTTCATGCGGATGAAGGGTGAATTTTTCTCAAAATTTGTTGAATTCAAAGAATTGGTTGAATTGGATATTGATAAAAAATTGAAAGCCCTGAGAAGTGATAATGGAGGAGAATTTGTTTCTAGCACCTTCAAGGACTTTTGTTCCAAAGAGTGTATTAGAAGAGAACTGATAACACCCCATAACCCAGACTAAAATGGGGTGGTTGAAACGAAGAACAGAAGCATTGTGGGAGAAGAAACAACCATGCTACATGATCAAGGGCTTCCATTTCATCTATGGTTAGAAGCATGCAATGCCACAGTTTATTTTCAGAATTAGAGTCCTCATAAAATACTTGGCATGATCACACCTAAAGAAGCTTTCTCTTGGAGTAAGCTAGGTATATCTCATTTCATAATTTTTGGAGCTATTGTGTTTTTTCATGTATCCATGGATAGTAGGAACAAACTTGAGCCTACAACTGAGATAGGAGTCTTTATAGGATACAAAAAGACACCACATCACTATAGGGTGTATTTTCCCTCACTCAGGGTGACAGTATTAAGGAGAGATGTCAAATTTGATGAGGAGAAGGCTATGATATTCTCTATAGATCACGAGTTAGGTATCCCAATATATTAGGAGCTTCTAGATCCTAAGGAGGGGCCTCATGCATAGCTTCAGGATGTTGTGGATAAGCCACATGCAAAGGAGCAGACAAGAGGCCGAGTGGAGGAACCTACTTATACAAAATCTTACAGAGATTGGAGGAAGATAACTAGAGAAGCTAACAGATTAGTACATGATGCATGGGAGCATGTGGAAGCTCCTTCATCTCAATGCAATGAGAGGAGGTCACTAGAGAGATACACTAGGTACATGGCTCTCATGACAGAACTCATTGAGTTAGATCCTTCTTCATTTCAGGAAGAAAATTTTCAACCAGTGTGGATTGATTCCATGGTGGAGGAATATGAATCCATCATGAAAAATAATATATGGGAGGTGGTGATTATAAGACCAAGGAAAACGTCAAGGGCTGGTTCTAGATGGATATATAAAGTTAAGCATGCAACTGATGGGAGCATCGAAAAGTACAAGGACATATTTGTGGCCAAGGCTTCTCACAGGTACAGGGAGTGGACTATGAGGAAACATTTGCACTAATGGAAAGATATTCCTTGATTAGAACCATTTTATCATTAAATGCGTAGATGGGGTGGGAGATCCACCATATGGATGTGAAGACCACCTTTCTCAATAGTGTTGTTGAGGAGTAAATTTAGATAGAGAAGACATATGGATTTGATACATATGACATGGACATAAATGTATGTAGACTCAAGAGAACCTTGCGTGGTCTCAAATAGGTGCCACAACCATGGTACACTTGGATTGAAACATATCTCATTGGAATGGGCTTCACCAAAAATGAATTTAATGCCAACCTCTATGACATTGTGGTAGACAACAAGTTGCTTATATTGGTATTGAATGTTGATGAATTCATCATTACAGGGGAGGAACAGTTGATCTGCTCTTGCAAAGAGAACTTTACAAGACGATTTTAGATGAAAGACATGGGCTTGATGCATTACTTCCTTGGGCTGGAAGTATGGCATGTAAATGGTGAGTTTTTTGTGAGTCAGGGGAAGTATGCCTCTAAAATACTTCAGAGATCTCACAGGGAGGACTACAAGCCTATGGACACACCTCTAGCTACAAACTAGACGAAGTAGAGTGTTTCTTCAAGAGAGGCAGTAGATGCTACCATATACAAATAGATTGTGGGATATTTGATGTATCTAGTGAACACAAGGCCTACCATATGCTATGAAGTTAATCAGATGAGTCAACCCATGGTGAAGCCTACCAATTTGTATTGGAAGGCAACAAAGAATGTGCTCAGGTACCTCAGAGGCACAACCGAGTATGGGTTATGGTACAAGATGACAAAGGGAGTGAAGCTCTAATAAATAACTAATGAAAATTGGGCAAGGAGTCAATAAAACATGAAAAATACTTCAGGTGGTATATTTAGTGTTGGGTCTACAACTATTTCCTTTTATAGAAGGAAACATAGGTTTATGGCACTCAACTCAGTAGAGGTTGAATACATGCCTGCAAGGAAAGCAACATCTGAGGCTATATGGACGAGGAAAATACTTGTGGGTATTTAGTCAGTAGATGGATCCAATAGTGATTTATTGTGATATAATAGTTGTATTAAACTCTCTTACAATCCAATATTTCATGACAGGTCCAAGCACATTGATATCAGGTACCATCACTTGCAGGATTGTGCACAAAGGAGAATTATGATGCTACATTACATTCCAACTGAGGAGCATGATACAAATACCTTGAAAATGTCATTGTTAAGAGGAAAATTTGAATTCCACAGGCATGGGATAGGGATGGTGAAAAATCCCTTTCTTTATAAGAGGAAACGTTAGAATTTGTAGCAAGAAAGGATAAATTTGACTTATGCCTTAGTCAAATTTAGTAATTTGATTTTCCACATCAGCAAGATGACATGGATTGTAGTTAACCTGTGTGGCATGGCTTTGTCTACTAGACTTAGTAAATTGGAGTTATATCCTAGAAGTAGAGTTGTTCATGTAGTGATTGCTGAAATTAGCAATATAGTTCAGTTATTTTTAGTTTGACTTAGTTAACTGATGCCAAGTAACTAGTTGAGTGAGTTGAAGTCCAGTTGAGTAGTATAATTGTTGTTAACTCAATGATCTCTTAGTTAAACTAGTAAATTAGCTAAAAATAACCCATACATGCATGAAATTTGAATTTCCAAGCTGGAGTGGAGGAAAAGGAAGATTGCAATTATCAATTGTATACTAGTTGAGTGTAGAGTCTTGAGAATTAAGTAGAAAAATCATTCCTTGGCAATTGCACAGGAAAATAGGAAAAAAATCATATTTTTTAGGACTTAATTTCCTCCACGATTGCACAAGGAAATAGGAGGAAGTTGGGGCCTTTAATTGGCTAAGTGTTGGATAGATCGAGACAGTCAGTAAGAGAACAAGTTTAAAGTGCAGAGTGTACTTCATGATCAAAGTAAGACATTGTAATAGTTTCTCAATATCATCTGATTAATGAAAAGCAACTGAGGGCTTTTTCCCAGTTGGGTTCCCCTATAAATAATTGTGTTCTTATATGGTTTTAATGGTTGCATGTCAATGCATGTGTTTCTAAATTGTGATTTCCATTTTACAGAATAGTAGAGGAAATTTGTAATCTCTTGTTTTTAATTCGAATACATCAGTGTCAGAAAATTTATATTAATTTCTACAAGTTCCTCTAGTTTTTTTTATTTGTTTATACTGTATTCCACTATTATTATTGTACTAGATTCTTTTATTTGAAAATAAAATTTGAGAATGAAATAATTTGTAGAGAATAAAAGGAAAGTTAATCAAGGAGGGAATAAAAGTGAAAATTAATTCATGACCCAAAGGTGTTTCTAGTTAGTTCGATTTCCCAACAAACTAACTCAATACATTATTTAACTTCTACATTTTTGGATGAGATTTTGTGAAACTATATACAAATAGAATATTATCGCGGCATGTAATATTGGCTATAAATAATGACATTTTTTAGTTGGAATAAATAGATGATTCAAGAGATTTTTATGTATACGTTATATCTTCAATGATGGTTTGATAAAGATTTGGTATTCTTCATTTTGGGAAAATTAGAAAGATGGAGTTTGTGTAGCCATTTTATAGCTTCCATTAGGATTGTTGAGAAATTATTTTCATTAAGACAATGGCCAAAGTTGATGAAGTATTAGAGTTCTTTAAAAAATGATACACTCTCTATTGATACCAGAATTCAAATAAAAAAATACTCTCTATTTCACATTCAAATATGTTTGCAAAATGCACAAGAGAAAATTGGTTTTTTGCAACTTGAGTCACGACTTCAACAAGATGAATTGTAGTAGAAAATGAATCATTTAGAACTTATTTTGTTTTTAGAAAAATCCTTTTATTCTAGGTTTAAACTTACATCCATCAACAACCAACAAGTGTTAAAGTCAATAAAGTTGATTTTTATCCCCATCAAGTGCCAATTTCAGGAGAAATTTTGCATCAATATGCATAAGTTTAATGTGAACTTCGAAAGCCCATCGTTAGACCTTAGGAAGATATTTTCAGAAAAAAAGGACAATATAGGTCTTGTATATCACAAGGAGGTGTCCTTTCATACTCCAAAATATTCCAAGCCAATTCAATTTCAAAGTGTTGGATTTCTTTTAAACAATTCGTATACACCTATTCTAGATCCTACTCCTCCACATTCACCATCAAAGATTGTCAAATTTGACGGAGTTGGCCATGTGAAAGATCATTGTTTTGATCTTCATCCATGTGAGGATTGTGGTCAATACACTCATCATTCAAACAAATTCTTCAAAAACAACCTTTTGCAAGAACAAAGATCCACCTTGGATGGATCGCTTCCTAAAAATGGGCTTCAACGACCAAGAAGATATTTCACTCATATCACATAATTTGTTTTAGAGTATTGAAAAGTCTTGCAGTTGATTTACCTTCATATTCTCACCTTGTAACAAATAGGGGGGGAAATTGATGGTCACATACAAGTTTCAAAGCCACATCAAGTGAGCATGAGCCACAACCTAAACCTGTTTCCATAGCCTAGAGCTAGAATCATTGATACCTAGATTCAGAGTTGTATATAGAAACATAAAATAACATGAGCATGACTTTGGTTGGTGGCCTTCCTTAAACCACCATAGGTTGAGACCTCCCATTTCAGGTTGAGGTTCTCTCTTTTTACCATAGGTTAAAGACCTCCCTTTTCTAGGTTGATGGTCTCCCTTTTCAAAGAATTAAGGAGAACTCTCTGTAGAAAAATACTTCAAATTCTTTCCAAATTTGGAAGATTTTTGGGAATCAAACTAAGTGTTCCAGATTTAGATCCAAAGGTCTCCCTATCACAAAAAAGTGCGATCACTTACTCTACTACAAGACCTCAACTTCTTGCCAGATTTGGAATAGTTCCGGGAACTACACTAAGCATTCCAGTGTTGGTCGTCATCCTCAAACCATAATTGGTTGAGACCTTGAGCTCTCCCACCTTATACTTTCATTTTTTTGGATCCCCGTGATTTGCAAGATTGGAAAGAAAAAGTCTTCAGGAAACCACATTAAACCACTTTGGAGTCCAAGGACCTAGCCTTCCTGGACTCATAGAGGGCTCTCTCCATGTATGTGTTTTGTAAATGATATATCTTTATGCTTTTGTTTTCTGATTTCAGGCTAGTTACGAAGTTCTAGGATTTTTTGCTTTGTTTGGTTATTTAATTTATTGTGTGATTAAGTGATTGAGTATTTCAGCTGAATATATATACTGTGAGAAGCATTAATCCATTGGGCTATGGAGTCATAAAAGGATTTAATTTTTCATCAACTCTGCAAGGGTTTTCATAGGGAAGCTAACTATATCAAGTGGATCTCTTAGATTAGATGAAATATGAAATGACAATAAGTTTTGAAATCAACAAAACTAAAGGTTAGTTAAGAATCTTTTAATTATACTTCAATAAGAAAAGTGTTTTAGGTAACTGTTTAAGACAAACCAACAGACAAGGAAACCCATAGACTTCTTTGGCTAGAATCTACTAAGTAAACCTTCAGAAAAATCCAACAATCCTAGAACCACTTTCAGACAAAAAAAAAATCAAGTTAACAATAAGTAAAACTAAAGAGAAAGATACACCTGAATTATTTAATCAAACTACTAAAAGACCTTCAAAGAAACAGTTTAAGACAAACCAAAGGACAGGGCATAACATAGAATTCTTTGGCTGGATTCTACTAAGTAAAATTCAAAGGAAGGTCTTAAAAATAGCACTTCAAGCAAAAACAAAGGACACAGTATACCATAGACTTCTTTGGCTGGACTCTACTCAATCATTTCCAAGGCAACAAGCTATGTGGAACTAGAGAGAAATTAAGAATTCTCT
Organism: Pinus albicaulis; assembly: GCA_034641835.2. Lineage (NCBI taxonomy): Eukaryota > Viridiplantae > Streptophyta > Pinopsida > Pinales > Pinaceae > Pinus > Pinus albicaulis. The sequence goes on along the minus strand of CM076574.1, from coordinate 22,154,773 downwards.
AGTCAAACCTTGCAGAAGAAAACATTGATATGAAAGAAATCATACAGAATTAAGGTGCCAAGACAACATATCTTAATCTAAATTTTCTGTTCTTTTATTAGAGAAATGATGGAAAGTATGGAAAACAAAAGGGAAAACATTGACAAAGAAAGATAACTTCACCATTAAAATAGCTCAATAATCCTATGAACATGCTTGTACTACTAATGTCCAAAACAATTATATTTCTCTAATAAAATAATCTTTGCAGCTTAGATTTTTATCAAATCTAGCCTAGCAGCTCGTCAACTAGCTCAACAACCACCAATCAACCAACCAACCAACCATGAATAATACATGTAGTATTTATTACATGCTAAGCTAGGGTTTCAAATTTGTATTTATTACAGAGTTAATGTATTTTTGACCTTTAAGACCATGTAAGGCCCAAGGCAAAGTATTTGTGACTGACTCACTATAATAATAACTTCTAACTTGACTGCTAAGCTAACTTTAGGATATTTTTGACTTTTAAGGCTTTTAATTAACTTTACCATAACTTTTGAGTAGTTGGGAAATATCTCTGACTATTTCAATAATTGTTGCTACCTTTATTGAAGTGAAATGGGGCTATAGGTGGCAAAGTGTTTATGAGAAGTAACTGTTGTTTTGCTTTAGCATTCGAAGATGTTTTCTGTGTTAATTTGATTTTTGTCTTCATTTTTTCATCTAATCCCTCTTTCAAACCTTAACCTTTGATCTTACTTTTAATCCTTTATCGTCTCACTGTCGCGGTTTCTCTAACTGTGTTCTTTGAATGTGTCCTTCCTTTTCCTTTCTTCTCCACGTTATTAACTGTGACTATCTTTGATCCTTGTTTTATATTTTAATATTTTGATCTCTGACTGTCATTGTCTCTTTAACTGTGTTCTTCACTTTATTGCACTCCAAATCCTTTTAATGAAGCAATATACTTTGGATCCTCACCTAGAATATCTGTTCAAAAAAATTTCTGGATTATAAGGATGTAGATTGTGCATTCTTCACCATGATGATCACCTACACATTAAAATCAATTAATTATTTTAAAACCTGCGCTGGTGGGGTTTACGTGTTTTTTATGGCTTTTCGGGATTTTTGAGAGTTGGCAGAGGCTTCATTGTGGCTGCGGGGTTTTATTGCAAAGGCACTGGCCTTTGAATGTTTGAATGGAGGTGACGCTTTTGGTTTATGGCGGGAGGCAGTAAGGTGGTTTTCGCATGGGGTGAGGGTGGTGAATGGTTTTGGGCAGAGGGACGGGATGTCATAGAACTAGCACCACATGGTAGGAGGGGATGGTAATAAAACCTCCCTTATCACAAGGTTTGGGTCTGTTAACACCCACGCTATTGGACGTGTGATATGTGACCTGGGCCATTGGATTGCGAGGAATTGATCCAACGGTGGTCAGGGAAATGATGAAGTGGCGGGTTGTAATAATGTGGGGCCCAGAAGGATACATGGTGGAGCACATGAATGTATGGTGTGGGCCAAGTCATATGATAGTGGGGGTTTAACTTAAAGCAAGGGGCTAGTGTTTACGTGGGGTTTTTTATAATGCAGGCCTGGGTTAAATAATAAGCGGAGGTGCTTATTATCATGGTGGGGTTAAGTGTTATAGGGCACGGGAAAAGCTTTTAAATTGGGGTAATAGATATAAAAGGGGTGTCAGGTATTTTTAATTTAAGCAACGTTTTAATTAAAAGAAATGGGTCTCGAATAGTATAATTTTTTAATTTAAAACAATGTAAAAATGAATTTTTACATTATTTTAATGGAATAAGGGAAAATGATGAAGGTGAGGGGGATTAGTGGGGAAAGTGGGGCTTTAGGTAGGGGGAAAGGTTGAATATGAGGGGATTAAGTCCAAACATAAGTTTTCATGGTAGGAGGGTAATTTGAAAAGGAAAAATGAGAGTAGTGAATTCAGATAAATAAAGATAATGAAGGCAGTGAGATTTTTGAGAATAGTTGATTGTCAAGGATTGCTATTTTTAGCATATTGTAGAAAATCCATAGTCACCTTGTGATACTATAAAATAAAGGAGGATTAAAATGGTTGTAGCTTGGGTGGTCGGCTCCTTTAGGAGATTTCAAGAATCTCAGAGTTCAGATCTATGGAATTTGTAGATTAATGCCTCGTTTTAACTTAGCACATTTTTCATTTTGTAATGTTGATCTGGTGCTGTTCTTTGTAACTTGGGCCTTCAAAAATTTGAAAAACATGCTTTCTTCAACACAATTCTTCCTATCCATCATCCTATTCTAGCATTTTTTCTTCATTTACGTGCAATTATACTGGCAAACCCTTGACATCATTTTTATTTTGAAAGGAAAAAACTATCTATTTCTACCCTTATATCCTCCAGAGGCTCATATTAGACTTACGATCTTTTTTATTCTCTACCTAATCTACTTATCTATCAAAATTAAACAGTTTGACAGATTTTCATTCTCTAATCTATCTACAGGAAATTTAAAGCATCACCAAATCAAGATTAAGCACTTTGATTGTTATGAACTGTGGCATTTAGGACAAGTTGCACACAGACTTTATTTTTGAAAAATGTAAAACTCAAAATTGAGGGCTATAATATAGAATTTGGCATTCATCACTTTCTTCCTTTCTTGGTTTAGATTATGCTTGGGAGCCAATATCTTTTCCATCTTTCTACTGATAAACCAAGTTTAAATAGTTTGGAAAATCTTTGTTTTCTAACTTATTAGAAAAAATTAAAAATTTTCTCAATCATGATTAGGTTGTATGATTGAACAAGACTTTCTTTTCAAGAGTAGTGGCATTTAGACTTGCACACTTTCAAAAACATTCTTTTTTGGTATGTGGCTTTACCTTTTCTTTTTGATCTACCCTCTTATCTTATTTTCTTTATTTTTGTGTTTATTTTTTTGATTTTTTGTCTAGACAATGAACAAAACTTTAAACTGAAATATTCAACCAAAGTAATGCTTGATCATCCTGCCATTGACAAGACCTCCAAATAATTATGTTCCATCCATTTCTTGTAGGAAAAATGCATTGTTACCTGTTGTGGAATGGAAGATGTATGGCCCTTTCCATAGATTTTCAAATTGTCCATGCTTACCTTTCTCCTCTCTCCTTGAATCCCACTTCAACACTTTGTCTCTGATGTTCAAATAATTTGCTTTGGCTCTCTTGTCAAAACACTTCTTGATGTTTTCCTACACTTGCTGAGTTCTATTGTATACTTCTTATCTGCTTTTCTGCAGCTGGATAGTCTGGTTTATTCTTCTTTGCATATCATTTTCTTCAGACTGTACTTCTTGAATGAGCTTCATCATTGGCATTCTCAAGCTTGTTGGGAAAACTGCATCTACTCCATACACTAGCTGATAGGGTGAGATACCAAATTATTTTTTATTTGTTAATTTGTCTGCCCATAGTGCATGTACTAGTTTTCTGTGCCATGACTTCTTGTTTTCCTCCAACAACTTTTTGATGATGTTTACCAAGATTTTGTATGAGGATTCAACCAACCCATTACCTTGAGGGTAATAAGCTATATAATTTCCCAATGTAACCTGATATTTGTGGTAAAATTCCACGATTTTCTTGCATCTAAAGGTAGCAGCATTATCAGTAATGATTTTTCTGGGACATCCAAATCTAGACAGAATGTGGTTTTCAAGGAATTTGATGATTACTGAATCTGTGGAAGTTCTATAAGGAATGGATTTTATCCACCTTATAAAATAGTCAGTTGTAGTAAGGATCCATTTGTATTGGGCAGAGGAGACATGGTAGGTTTCTCCAATAAAATCAAGGCCCTATTGTTGAAAAGGAGCTTCAATAGAGATAAGATGTGATGAAAAGGGTAGCAGTTTTGTTTTGCCCTCAAATATTTGGCATTTATGGCAGGAAATTACCATTTTATGGAAGTCTTGAAAGAGGGTGGGCCAGTAGTAACTAGCTCTAAGGATATTATTGACAGTGTTTTCCCAATAGAGGTGGCCTACACATTCTCCTTCATGAAACTCATGCATAATCCTATCTTCATCTTCCTCAGGAAAACATTTAAGAAATATACCATCGGCATTTTTCCAATATAAAACTTTGTCTAAAATGCAGAAATTCAAAAATTTTAATTTCAAGAATATAGCCTTTGTTTTGGAAAAACTAGGAGGAACATTCACATTAAAAAGCACATATAGTATATCGACATACCAAGGTGAGTTCAGAAATGCTTCTTCAATAGGTGGAGTTTCCATCTCCTCTTGTTCATGTAATGCATTAATCATATTGATGTCTAGTTCTTGAAAATTAGTTTCAGCCATGAGTTTAGCCAGTCCTTGCCCTTTGATTAGATTGGTGTGCCTAATTTCTAGATCATTTTCTAGAATGACAGCAATCCACTTACCTCTTTTGCCATTAGGGTCTTGTGTCAAAATGTCCTTTACTACTATGTGAGGCATATATGCAATGATGTGTGAGTGAAAAATGTATACTATGAAATATTTTAATGCCTTGATTAAGGAAAAATATTGTTTTTCCATTATATTATATTTCAAAGGTTCATCTTTGAGTGCCTTGCTAAAAAATTCTATGGGATACTCTTGTCCTTTTATATTTTTCTGCAATAACAAAACAACAACTGTGTGTTCTGATGCAAAAGGAAAGATGAAGAAATATTTGGTGAAATCAGGGCTAATCAGAACCAGGGTTTGTGTAAGAGAATTTTTCACCAAATCAAAAGATTATTTTGCTTCTATGGTCCGTTAGACTCAATTTTCCCTCTTGAGCATGTTAGTAATGTTTCTTAGGAGTTTTGCAAGGTTTGGGATGAACCTTCTTAAGAAAATTATCTTTCCAATGAAATATTGCAGCTCTTTGATGTATCTTGGATGATTGATTTGCAATAATCCTTCAATCCTCTTTGGGTCAATCTTGATCCCTTCTTCAGATATGATGTGTCCTAGAATTTTCCCTTCTCGAAGGCCAAATTTTTTTTTCTTGGCATTCAAAGAAATACCATATTTTCTGCATTTTTCAAAGACTTTTCTTAAGTGAGCTAGGTTTTCTTCATTAGTTTTGGAATAGACTGTTATGTAATCAAGGTATATCACAATGAAGTAACTTATTTCTTTAGCGAACTCAATATCCATTGGTCTTTGGAAAGTGGCACCAACACTCATTAACCCAAAAGGAATTTTAACAAACATGAAGGTGCCCCATGGTGTGGTGAAAGTTGTCTTCTGTTGATCCTATAGATGTAGCGGCACCTAATTGTATCCTAAAAATACATCAAGCAAAGATATTCTTTTGGAACCCACTACCCTTTGAAATATGTGATCCATTTTTTGTAAAGGGTAGTTGTCTATTAGGGAGGCTTTGTTTAAATTTCTGAAGTGTATGCATAGCCTGATTTCTCCTGTTTTCTTCCTCACTAATAAAATATTTGAAACCCAATTTGAGTATCTGAGAGGGACTATTATTCCTGCATCATAAATTTTCCTTATTTCTTTCTCAACCAGTGGTAGTTTTACAGGGTTTATTCTGTGCAATTTATGTTTAAAGGGTTTCTGGTTTTCTTTGAGAGGAATCTTGTGCTGAATGATCTCAGTATCATAAGACTTCAAGTCCTCATAGCTCCAAGAAAAAACATCAGTAAATTCTTTGAATAGCTCAATTTATTTTTGTTTTATATTATCTGACAGTGTTTTGGACAGTATTATCATTTTGGGTTTTTCTTGACTACCTATATTTCATTCTTCTACTTCAGCTTCTATAGATTCCATATTTGGTTTCTTAGCAACATCATTGAAATCAAAAAGTTCCTCTAGAGGAGCTAGTCCCTTTGGAAAATTATTTTCTCTGGACTACAACACTTCAAAGTCTTCTTTTTATGAATTTATGCACAGCTCTATTTCATGTGGGTGTTCTTTTTCCAACAGATTTATACAAGCCTCATCAGGAGGTTCTTCTTTGTAAGTTTGTTCCTCGGTAGAGCAGTCTTCTTCATGATCTGAATCTGAATTTTGCATTTCAAACTCATTTTTGTACTACAGGAGATATTCAATGTCTTTATCTCCTTTAAAAACTTGCCAATATTTCATGTTATTAGAGACTGTTGGTGTGTATTTGACTTGCACTTCTTATTTTTTTTTATGATAAGGTTTTTGACAACTACTAGCTGCAAAGGCTAGACCGTTGGCAAGGATGTTTTGATTTCTTGGGACAAAGGTAAGATCGTATTCTTTGAATGTTTTTAATAGGTCGAGGGCATAATTCCTATATGCCCTTAGTCTAGGATGTTTAGTTGAATATTCTCCCTTAATTTGTGTAATGAATAGCTCAGAATCCCCATGAACAGAAATCCATTTGGCTCCTAATTTCTTGAGTAATTGTAGCCCTAGGAGGAGTGCCTCATATTCTACTATGTTATTGTACATTGAAAGTTCAACTTATATGAGTGGCCTTCTGCATGATTATTTTCAGTGTTATGTACCCAAATACCTGCTCCTTAACCAGTTTTTCCACAAGAACCATCGAAGCTCATGCTCCAAAGAGGTTCAATTTCAGATTTATCATTATGTTGGTCATTCTGGCTGCCACTGTGTTGTCTATTATGCTGCTCATTTTCTATTTGGACTAACTATTATGACTGTCCCTCCTCTTTTTCTTCTTCTACAATTGTTTTCTCATTTCCTCCTACTTTTTCATTAATGTTTTCATCATTGTAACGGATAAATGACTCAAGTTCTGTGTGAATAGAATAAAGAGGGGAGTTATTTTGCTTTTCTTGACTACTGACCATGTATTTCATATGAGTCTTCCTATATAATCTTCTTGGTTGGCTGAAAATAGGTATGGTAGCATAGCTCATGTCCAATTGGAGGGTACCTTGGAGTTTATCTCCCCATGAGCGTGATAGGAGCATACCAAATTTGGACAAGTTGAACAAATATTTTATTTTCGTAAAAAGTAAAACTAAAAACTGAGGGCTATAATCTGGAATTTTCCATTCATCCCTTTCTTCCTTTCTTGGTTCAAATTATTCTTGGGAACCAATAATTTTTCCATCTTTCTATTGATAAGCCAAGTTTAAGCAGTTTCGAAAATCTTCATTTTCTAACTTATTAGAAAAAATTAAAAATTTTCTCAATCATGATTAGGTTGTATGATTGAATAAGACTTTATTTTCACGAGTAGTGGCATTTGGACTTTCACACTTTCAAAAACATTCCTTTTTGGTATGGGGCTTTACCTTTTCCTTTTCATTTTCCCTCTTATCTTATTTTCTTTCTTTTTCTATTTATTTTATGATTTTTTTGTCTAGAAAATGTTATATACAATGAACAAAACTTTAAACTAAAATATTCAACTAAAGTAATGCTTGAGCATCGTGCCATTGACAAGACCTCCAAATAATTCTGATCCATCCATTTCTTGTAGGAAAAAATCATTGTTACCTCTTGTAGAATGGATGATATATGGCCCTTTCCATAGATTTTCATATTTTCCATGCTTGCCTTTCTCCTCTCTCCCTGAATCCCACTTCAACACTTTGTCTCCAATGTTGAAATAATTTTCTTTGGCTCTCTTGCCAAAATGGTTCTTGATGTTTTTCTGCACTTGCTGAGTTCTGTTGTATACTTCTTCTGTGGTTTGCTGGAGCTAGACAGTCTGGTTTATTCTTCTTTTCATATCATTTTCTTCATAATGTACTTATTGAATGAGCTTCATCACTAGCACTCCCAAGCTTGTTGGAAAAACTGCATCCGCTCCATACACTAGCTGATAGGGTGATATACCAATTTATTTTTTATTTGTTAATCTATCTGCCCATAGTGCATGTACTAGTTTTTTGTGCCACGACTTATTTTTTTCCTCCAACGAATTTTGATGACGGTTACCAATATTTTGTTTGAGGATTCAGCTAGCCCATTACCTTGAGGGTAATAAGCTGTAGAATGTCCCAATGTAATATGATATTTGTGGAAAAATTCTACCATTTTCTTGGATCTAAACGCAACAGCATTATTGGTAATGATTTTTCTGGGACATCCAAATCTAGACAGAATGTGGTTTTCAAGGAATTTGATGATTACTGAATATGTGGCAGTTCTAGAAGGAATGGCTTCTATCCACCTTGTAAAAGAGTCAATTGTAGTAAGGATCCATTTGTGTTGGGCAGTGGAGGCAGGGTGGATTTCTCCAATAAAATCAAGGCCCCATTATTGAAAAGGAGCTTCAATAGAGATATGATGTGATGATAAGGGTAGCATTTTTATTTTTCCCTCAAATATTTGGCATTTATGGCAGGCAATTAGCATTTTATGGAAGTCTTGAAAGTGGGTGGGCCAGTAGTAACCAGCTCTAAGGATCTTATTGATAGTGTTTTTCCAATAGAGGTGGCCTACACATTCACCTTCATGAAACTCATGCATAATCCTATCTGCATCTTCTTCGGGAAAAAATTTAAGCAATATATCACCAACATTTTTCCAATATAAAACTTTGTGTAAAATGTAGAAATTCACAACTTTTAATTTCAAGAATATAGCCTTTGTTTTGGACAAACCAGGAGGAACATTCAAATTGAAAAGAACATATAGTATATCGGAATACCAAGGTGAGTTTAGAAATTATTCTTCAATAGGTGGAGTTTTCAACTCCTCTTGTTCATCTAATGCATTAATCATATTGATGTCTAGTGCTTGAAAATTTGTTTTAGCCATGAGCTTAGCTAGTCCCTACCCTTTGATTAGCTTGGTGGGCCTAATTTCCAAATCATATTCTAGAATGACAATAATCTTCTTACCTCTTTTTCCATCAGGGTCTTGTGTCAAACTGTCCTTTACTACTATGTGAGGCACATATGCAATTATGTGTGAGTGCAGAATGTATACTCTGAAATATTTTAATGTCTTGATTAAGGAAAAATATTGTTTCTCCATTATGTTATATTTCATAGGTGCATCTTTGAGTGCCTTGCTAAAAAATGCTATGGGATGCTATTGTCCCTTTATATTTTTCTGCAGTAATACAACAACAACTATGTTCTGATGCAAAATGGAAGATGAAGAAATATTTGGTGAAATCAGGGCTAATCAGAACTAGGGTTTGTGTAAGATCCTTTTTCACCAAATCAAAAGATTTTTTTGCTTCTATGGTCCATTTGATTCCTATTTCCCTCTTGAGCATGTTAGTAATGTTTCTTAGGAGTTTTGCAAGGTTTGGGATGAACCTTCTTAAGAAATTTATCTCTCCAATGAAAGTTTGCAGCTCTTTGATGTTTCTTGGATGATTGATCTTCAATACTCCTTCAATCCTCTTTGGGTCAATATTGATCCCTTTTTTAGATATGATGTGTCCTAGAAGTTTCCTTTCTTTAAGGCCAAACAAAGTTTTCTTGGGATTCAAAGAAAAACCATATTTTCTGCATTTTTCAAAGAATTTTCTTAAGCGAGCTAGGTGTTCTTCATCAGTTTTGGAATAGATTGTTATGTAATCAAGGTATATCACAATGAAGTAACTTATTTCTTCATAGAAATCAATATCCATATCTCTTTGGAAGGTGGCACCATCATTCATTAACCCAAAAGGAATTTTAACATACATGAAGGTGCCCCAGGGTGTGGTGAAGTTGTCTTGTGTTGATCCTTTAGATGTACCAACACCTAATTGTATCCTGAAAAGCCATCAAGGAAAGATATTCCTTTGGAACCCAGTACCCTTTGCAGTATGTGATCCATTTTTGGTAAAGGGTAGTTGTCTTTTAGCGAGTCTTTGTTTAAATTTCTGAAGTCTATGCATAGCCTGATTTATCCTATTTTCTTCCTCACTGATACAAGATTTGAAACCCATTCTGAGTATCTGAGAGGGACTATTATTCTTGCATCATACATTTTCCTTGTTTTTTTCTCAACCAGTGGCAGTTGTACAGGGTTTATTCTACACAATTTATGTTTAAAGGGTTTCTAGTTTTCTTTGAGAGGAAGTTTGTGTTGAATGGTCTTAGTAACATAGGACTTCAAGTCCTCATAGCTCCAAGCAAACTCATCAGTAAATTATTTGAATAGCTCAATGTATTTCTATTTTGTATGAGCTGGCAGTGTTTTGGAAATTTTTACATTTTGGGTTTTTCTTTACTGCCTATATTGCATTCTTCTACTTTAGCTTTAGTAGATTCCATCTTTGGCTTCTTAGCAACATCATTGAAATCAAAAATCTCCTCTAGAGGAACTAGTCCCTTTGGGAATTTATTGTCTTTGGAATGTAGCACTTCAAATTCTCCTTTTTCTGAATTTATGCACAACTCTATTTCATGTGGGTGTTATTTTTCCAACAGATTTATATAAGCCTAATCAGAAGGTTCTTCTTTGTAATTTTGTTCCTCGGCAGAGCAGTCTTCTTCATAATCTGAGTCTAAATTTGGAATTTCGCAATAATTTATTTACTACAGGAAATATTCAATATGTCTATCTCCTTTAAAAACTTGCCAATATTTTATGTTATCAAGGACCATTGGTCTGTATTTGGCTTGTATTGTGTATTGTTTGTTATGATAAGGTTTTTGACAAGTACTGGCTACAAAGGCTAGACCGTTGGCAAGGATGTTTTAATTTCTTGGAACAAAGGTAAGATCATATTCTTTGAATTTTTTTAAGAGGTCAAGGGCATCATTCCTATATGCCCTTAGTCTAGGATGGTTAGTTGAATATTCTCCCTTAATTTGTGTAATGACTAGCTCAAAACCCCCATGAACAGAAATCCTTTTGGCTCCTAATTTCTTGAGTAATTGTAGCCCTAGGAGGAGTGCCTCATATTCTGTTATGTTATTTGTACATTGAAAGTTCAGCTTATATGAGTGGCCTTCTGCATGATTATTTTAAGTGTTATGTACCCAAATACTTGCTCTTGAACTAGTTTTTTCACAAGAACCATCGAAGCTCATGCTCAAAAGAGGTTCAATTTCAGATTTATCATTATCTTGGTCATTGTGGCTGCCACTATGTTGTCTATTATGCTGCTCATTTTTTTTTTTGGTCCAACTGTTCTGATTGTCCCTCCTCTTTTTCTTCTTCTACAACGATTTTCTCATTTCTTGCTACCTGTTCATTAATGTTTTCATCATTGTAAAGGATAAATGAATCAAGGTCTGTGTGAATAGAATAAAGAGGGGAGTTGTTTGGATTTTCTTGACTACTAACCATGTATTTCATATGATTTTTCGTATATAATCTTCTTGGTTGGCTAAAAACAGGCATGGTAGCATAGGTCATGTCCAATTGGAGGGTACCTTGGAGTTTAGCTCCCCATGAGTGTGATAGGAGCATGCCAATTTGGGAGGAATTTCAGCCACTACAATATCCATCACTAGGCTTTTGGCTGGTATTTGTGCTAAATTAACACAGAGATCTTTGATTAGGACTAGACACTTAACTCTACTGGAATCAAAAGAGTATAAATCTTTGTATGGTATAGTTATCTCAAGGCCTAGTCTTTCCATTACTACCTTTGGCAGGAGGTTATGTGAAGCTTCGGAGTCTAACATGGCATTATGAAGGATTTTTTCATGGATGTTCAAGATGACATAAAATTGAGGGACACCTCCTTCTTGGAATTTACCCTCTACTCCAAGCCCAAACAAAATATCAGGTTTATCATCATTTATATTTATAAAATCAACATTTTCTCCTATGTTTAAGGCTTTAAAAAATTGAGATCTATATACATCCTGGGTAACTAATTCAGTAAGTGGTATGGAGATTTTAATCTTGGTAATTTCATTCTCAATACTGAGAGGTGTCTGAATTTTTGAAATGTTCAAATCAATCTTATCAGACAATGTCTTCACAACAATTTCAACTTGTTGGTTTTTATTGGGGAACTCAGTTAAAACAGTTTTTTTAGGGCTAGTAGCCAGATTTCTAGTGATGCTTTGGTCACCACTATGTTGGATGTTTTTTCTTTACTTTTATCAGAACTTTCAACTACTATGTTTTGGTTTTCTGCTATCTTTTTAGGAATATTTTCAGGGATCTTCCAAGAAGAAATTTCAGAGTTCTTTGTCTTGGGAGTATCTTGGTTTTTATTGCTTCTGAGTTCATATTGTCTATGTACATCTATGATGGCATTTTCAAAGCCTTCTTTGTAGTCTTCGGATTCTATACTTTCTTCTTCAAACTTAGTTGGGGAAAACATGCCTTGTTCTTCCTCAGTGAGGAAAACAATATCCTCATTATTAACTCCCATTAGATTGATATGACTTTCCTCTATCTCTCCAATCACCTTGTCATCCTCATCGGCATATTTTTCTTGGAAAGGAGGCCTGATTTTCTGATTAGAACCTCTCTTTCTTATTTTAGGGGGATTTCTCCTAAAGTTTTGGTTTTGGTTCTGGTTTTGATTTCTGTTTTGAGGAGTTGTTTGGTTTTCTCAGGGATAAGATTTCTCATTAATGTTTATTCTCTCCATCATCATCTCCATGATTCGAACAAGGTTATCAATCTTAGTATCAGATGATGAAGGTGCAGCTTCTTCCATATATCTGACTCTCTTTTCATTTTTCATTCTAGCCCCTTTGGCAATCATATTTTCCTCTACACTTACTGCACCCCTTTTCATATCTTCTAGAGTAAGAGGGTCTCTTTCTCTTAGTTGGTAAGCCATTTCTGAGTCAAACCCATCTAGAAATTTCATTAGAGCTAGACCTTGTGGAGGTTTCTCGTGGATAGGGAGAGAATTATACACACTATTTAACCTAGTGTAGTATTCTTGGACACCCTCTCCAACGTTTCTCTTAATGTTTTCATACTCGGATAAGATATAGAGAGGGTTCTTCTTGAATTCCCATTTTTTTAATAATAGTTGATGAAAAGCAAGGAGGTCATGTATACTATTAAGGGTTAAGAATTTAAACCATTTTCTTGCTTCTCCCCCCAATATTTGAGCAAACATTCTTAGTTTAACAATTTCATCATCTATTTCTTGTCTGTCAAAATAGTCATTCATTCTATCCACATGTCGTTGAGTAGTAGTAGAACTACTTGCATCATATAAGGGAATATTGGACTGATAGTCCCGTGGCAGAACAACTAAAGGCAATGGTAGGACTAATGATGCATACATGTTGTCGTGGCTGGTATTTGGGGAAACAAAGGAGGGTTAATAAGTGGAGGGTTTACAAAAGGAGGTAAAGGGTTAAATGGAGGAAGGTGAATAGTGGGGGATGAGCTTAGTACAACATGATTTTGTTGTAAGGTGGATGGGTCTAAAACTATCTGGGTTATCCAATTCTGAGATCTAGTCCTAGACAAGATTTGTTCTAGGGGTGAGTTAGAGACAATATTTTGCAAGTATTTAAGTTTTCAAGTAGGGAAATTGCTTTGTGAATTGGTCTGATAATAGTTTGGTTTTTATATCTAGGAGGTTTCCTAAGGATGATTTTAGGATTTTCAACTATTGCAAGAGGGTTTGGGTCAGGATGGGATCTGGTATAGATTCTTCTAGAAGCTAGAACTTGGACCCAAAATTCAGAAAGATTGAGAGTTTATAACAGTTTTGAAAAATAGACCAATTTGTGAAAGAAATACTTAATCCACAAAGTATTCTTGATTGGGTTCTAGTGAGGTTTAATGATATCGAGATTTCTCAATAATTTCCCAGTGGAGTCAGCAGGCGTACTGAAAACCAGTGGAGTCACCAAGTGGAGGATTTTAAACTGTATTAAGGTTGGTTATTGTCCACCATCAGCAACCAGGTACCATTTTTGGCAAATATTTGAGTCATCTAATTTTTAATGAGGTTTTCTGAGTTATTGAAGTGATATTAAGTTGGTCTATTAACTCATTCCCTAGTATGGTCGCCACTATGTTGGCTCCCCATGATTTGCAAGATTGGAAAGAACAAGTCTATAGGGAACCACATCAAACCTCTTTGTAGAACAAGGACCTAACATTCCTAGACTCAGAGAGGGCTCTCTCTATGTATGTGTTTTGTAAATGATATATATTTATGCTTTTGTTTTCTGATTTTAGGCTAGTTGTGAAGTTCTACAACTGTTTCTTTTGTTTGGTTGATTAATTGATTATTTGATTAAATGATTGAGTGTTTCAGATGAATAGATATATTGTGAGAAGCATTAATCCATTGGGCTATGGAGTCATAAAAGGATTTAATTGTTCATAAACTCTGCAAAGGTTTTCATAGGTCAAGCTAAATATATCATGTGGATCTCTTAGATTAGATGAAATATGAAATTACAGTAAGTTGTGAAATCAAAAAAACCAAAGGCCAGTTAAGAATCCTTTAACTCTACTTCAACAAGAAAATCCTTTTAGGTAACTATTTAAGACAAACCAAAGGACAGAGAAAACCATAGACATCTTTGGCTAGACTCTATTAAGTAAATCTTAAGACAACAATCCAACAATCCTAGAATCACTTACAGACAAAGAAAACATTCGAGCTAACAATGAGTAAAACTAAAGAGAAAAATACACCTGAATTCCTTAATCAAACTACTAAATACCTTCAAAGCAATAGTTTAAGACAAACCAAAGGACTCGGCATACCATAGACTTATTTGGCTGGACTCTACTAAGTAAACTTCAAAGGAAGGCCTTAAAAATAACATTTCAAGAAAAACTAAAGGACATGGCATACCATAGACTTCTTTGGCTAGACTCTACTGAATCATTTCCAAGGCAACAAGCTAGGTGGAACTAGAGAGAAATTAAGAATTCTCTTATTAGACCTTGTAGAAGAAAGCATCAAGATGAAAGAAAGCAGACAAAATTAAAGTGCCAAGACAACATATCTTAATCTAATTTTTTTTGTTCTTAATAAGAGAAATGATGGACAATATGGAAAACGGAAGGGAAAACATTGACAAAGAAGGATAACTTCACCATTAACATACCTGAAGAATCCTTGAATGTGCTTGTATTATTGATCTCCAAAACAGCTACATTATTCTAGTGCAATAATCTCTGCAGCTCAGAGTTTTATCAAATCCAGCCTAAAAGCTCATCAACTAGCTCAACAACCACCAATCAACCAACCAACCAACCATGAATACTACATGTAGTATTTATCTTCAAAATGAAGAGGTTACCCTAAGCTAGGGTTTCATATTTTTATTTATTACAGAGTTAATGTATTTTTGACCTTTAAGACCATGCAAGGCCCAAGGAAAAATATATGTGACTCACTCACTGTAATAATAACTTCTAAATTGACTGTTGAGCTAAATTTAGGATATTTTTTACTTTTAAGGCTTTTTATTAACTTTACAATAACTTTTGAGCATTTGGGAAATATCTCTGATTGTTTCAATAACTGTTGTTACCATTATTGAAGTGAAATGAGGTTGTAGGTGGGAAAGTGTTTATGAAAAGTAATTGTTGTTTTTCTTTAGCATTCAGGTTTGTCTTTTGTGTTAATTTGCATTTTGTCTTCATTTTATATTCTAATCCTGCTTTCAAACCTTAATCTTTGATATGATTTTTAATCCTTTATCCTCTCACTGTCATGGTTTCTCTAACTATTTTCTTTGAATGTGTCGTTCCTTTGCCTTTCTTCTCTGTGTTATTAACTGTGACTGCCTTTGATCCTTGTTTGATTTTTTATTCTTTTGATCTCTGACTGTCACTGTCTCTTTGAATATTTTATTCACTTTCTTGCACTCCAAATCCTTTTAATGAAACAAGATACTCTAGATCGTCACCCAGAATATTTGTTCAAACAATTTTTTGGATTTTAAGAATGAAGATTGTGCATTCTTCACCATGATGATCACCTGCACATTAAAATCAATTAATTATTTTAAATATGCATTGGTAGGGTTTCTATGTTTGTTTATGGATTTTTGAGCTTTTAGAGAGTTGTCAGAGGCTTCATTGTGTTTGTGGGGTTTTATCGCAAAGGCACAGGCCTTTGGAATGTTTGAATGGAGGCTTCGGTTCTGGTTTATGGCGGGAGCCGGTAAGGTGGTTTACACATGGAGTGAGGGCAGAGAATGGTTTTGGGTGGAGGGAGGAGATGCCATAGAACGAGTTCCATGTTGTAGGAGAGAATGGTAATAAAACCACCCTTATCTCAAGTTTCGTGTTTGTTAACCCCCGTGCTATTGGACGTGCGATATGCGACGTGGGCAGTTGAATCACGAACAGTTGATCCAACAGTGGTCAGGGAAATGATGAAGCAGTGGGTTATAATAATGTGGGGTCCAAAAGGATACGTAGCGGAGGGCTTGAATGTATGGTGTGGGCCAAGTCATATGATAGCGAGGGTTTAAGATAAAGTAGGGGGCTTGTGTTTACGTGGGTTTTTTTATAATGCGGCTTGGGTTAAATAATAAGCAAGGCACTTATTATCATGGTGGGGTTAAGTGTTATAGGGCACAATAAAGTCTTTTAAATTGGGTTAATAGATATAAAAGGGGTGTTGGGTCTTTTTAATTTAAAAAATGTTTTAATTAAAAGAAATGGGTCCCAAATAGTATAATTTTTTAATTTAAAACAATGTAGAAAGGACTTTTTACATTGTTTTAATGCAATAAGGGGAAATGATGAAGGTGAGGGGGTTTAGTGGGGAAAGTGGGGCTTTATGTAGGGATAAAGGTTGAATATGAGGGGATTAAGTCCAAACATAAGTTTTCAGGGTAGGAGGGTACTTTGAGAAGGGAAAATGAGAGATAGTGAATTTGGATAAATAAAAATAATGAAGGCAGTGAGATTTCTAAGAATAGTTGTTGAAGAGGTAAATCCCCTCTGCGGACAGAGGCGATCCCTACTAGCCTAGGTCGGGTCTAGCAACAATCAAACACACTACAGTGCAGGTTCCTAATTGCAAATAAACCGACCTGCGATGAAGGCTTACATGGAATCCAACGCTATCATTTGTAGAAGAGGTGGTGCTCCCATTCCTTCGCCCTGGTAGATCACAATCCTCACGATCTCCGTGTTCGGACACCTGCACATGCAAGAAACAACACAAATGCAAGCATAAAATCAAGTATATACAACTATATGTCAGTCGAAGAGGACATAACTCATGAACATAATCAAGAAAAAGAGTGGAACCATAACCAATAGTCGCTTATCATTAATGAGTCAAAAGAAGAATACAACCATAGCTTCGACGCAGCACTCTCCTTTGGTGGGTCGTCAGCAAAACATGTCTCGATAAAGCCTGTCAAGGATGGGACAAGCCTCTCTCTCCGGATACTTGGCAATAGTCTCCTTGCTTGGATTTGGCCTTAAGGGAATCAAGAAGGCTCTTGCAGCATAAGGATCTGAAAGCTCTTGGGAACTAGCTTGCAAAGGAGATGAGCAAGCTTTTATAGATGGAGGAAGGGAGTTGGGATCCCTATAATTATGGGATTGGCCCTATCATCAAGGAAGCTTCCATGAGAGGTGGCAAACCACTTCCTCTCTATGGAAATCCGTAGCCAAACCTCCCAACTCAAGATAGATATCAGTCCAGGAATTTGTTAGGACGAAAATTCCGCCATTTATTTTTTAAAAACACCTCTTAATATGGTTGGCGCGGGTGCGGCTCTATGACAGAGCGCCAATTGGCACGCCCTCTTTGGAGGATTTTCCCCCTTGGCGCGAGGGCTGAACTGTGGAACCGCACCAATGGAAAAAGAGCTATTTTTAGGGTTTTTGCAAGGAGATGTCTTCAGGGCAATGAAAGCTCATCTTCAGAGGGATGCAATGAAAGTATTTTCAAGTCTCGTCTCTGCTCACAGGTCACGGAATGAGCCCTCCAATGTGCGGGATGGGGAATGGCAGGGATGGTGACAAATTGCTGTGTAACAGATGCCCCCTAAAGAATGAGGCCCGAGAGAGAGAGAGGGGTGAAATGTTTTACGAGAACATGCCGACTGAAAACACTACCATCGGAAAACCTGCGGAGCGAAGTACAACTGATGTCTCAGATACATGATATATATGCGTGGTATGGGCGCAACCATCCATAACAGAGTATAAAATAATCGAGATACAAGGCATGGATGCAGCCATCCAGAGAGGATCGATAAATAGACTCAGGTATGGTCGCAGCCATCCAATCAATGAGTCATGTAATAATAGTCCACAAAATCGCAGCCTGGATTCCAACAGACAAAATCCAGGGTCTTGCGCTCCATCTCGACCCGAACAAAGTACAAGTTCAAGCATGCGAATATGTGAGCTGAAGTCGAACATGCAAGAACATCGTCTGATTACCAGCCAATGATGAAAGCTGTTAACAGACACGAGAGGAACCACCAATAATGACAATGGCCCTCAAGGTACTATAGGTACAATGTATGGCATGTGAATCAATGAGCTGGCGTCAAACACCCGTAGAATCATTCGATCGGAGGCCAATGATGAAAACCTCACGTCGAATGCGACGAACCTGCCATTGAGGCATGCAGGCTCCATGGTACCATAAGGGAGTCTCTAGATAAACTTCCTGGATAATGAGCTGAAGTCGACAGGAAGTGACCTTGATCGAAGGTGGGCCATAATGTTTCCCACATCATCGTCACGAGACAGAGGAACATGATGTTTTTGTGAATCAGGATCATATGAGAATCAGAGGAAGGTTGATACTTTGCAGAGGACAACTTCTCTTGAACATATAACGACACAATAGTGGATTTGGCAGTATTTGACATCAACGGATCAGAGGTCATGGTGATGAGGCAACGAGCAGATGAGAGGTCAAAAGGGATTATCCATACCCACAGAGGCAAGTGAAGAACGAGATGAGATGTCCCCAACCCGACACGAATGCAGACAAGTGCCATGTTCAAGAGCGACATACTATCGACACGATAATGATGCTGGTTCCATTTTTCCCCCACCATTTTTGGTGAGTACCTTTTTATTTTTACACAAGCTTGAAGAGGATACCATATGCTTGTCATATAAGTCCATCCTAGTACATTTAACGAGCCCTAGGAAGGAGAAACTGGAATAACGTCATTTCGACTGAATCCAATGTCATCAGGGTTTAACGAGTTTGACAAAGAAAGAACTCAGTGTCTTTTCATGTTTAGAGAGTTTTAAAAGACAACGAAAAGTAAACTCCAGTGGTCCCTTTTCGTAAATAGTTCCTCAAATCCGAAAAGGTAGAAAACTATGTCTGAGAAAACCTCCTAGTCACGATAAGCTAGGGTATTCCTTTTTCGTAAATAATCCATCCCAACCCGAAAAAGGGGTAAACATATACTGGGTAGATGTCGTTTCGTGGCCACTTTAGCGAGATCAAAATGACAAGGGCCTCGGAAATATTTTCATGTTTAGAGAGTCAGAAAAGAGCTGAAAGATGACTCATCCTGGAGGAACGAGTGGTATAAAGGGTAGCAACTGGTTCCGGTAATGGTGGAACTACTCAAAACAAGTAAAGGTTAAGAGGTTCGCTAACAAGACCACTCATCGTAGCGGTTCCTCAGGAACAGGTAAAACAACCAAGTGAAGGCATATTATCGGCCAAGCAGATAGCGACGATGGAGTGAGAAAACCAAGGCTCATCTGGCAAAACAGGCTGATAAAAAGGCAATCACAAGAGGTAAAAAGGGAATGGTTTCATTTTTACACAAGCTTGAAATCAAAAAACTTTGCTTGAAGTTGGTTTCATTTTTACACAAGCTTGAATTGAAAACAAACTATGCTTGAAATAGTAAGCATGCCCGCAGCATGGTGACTCAATTCAAGGTACATGCCCCCCAAGCTTCAGTCCATGCACCTGAGTAAACAGATGGAGGGAGTGAAGGTTCAAGTTACGAGATCTAACAAAGACTCAACTGGGATTTTACGAGATCTGATCAAAGACTCGAATTGAACGGGAATGTGTTTCATTGTTTTGACGAGGTTGACACATTAAAAGAACTATCCTCAAGACACCCTGTTTCATGGTTTAAGGAGCTTGACACAAGAAAAGGAACTCTGCTCCAACGACCTGGTTTCATTTTTTAAGGAGCTTGACACAAGAAAACAAACTCTGCTCCAATGACCTTGTTTCATTTTTTAAGGAGCTTGACACAAGAAAACGAACTCTGCTTCGACAACCTGGTTTCATTTTTTAAAGATCTTGACACAAGAAAATGAACTCTGCTCCGACAACCTTGTTTCATTTTTTAAGGAGCTTGACACAAGAAAATGAACCATGCTCCAACCAACTTGTTTCTTTGGCGGGTCGTCAACAAAGCATGTCTCGATAAAGCCTGTCAAGGATGGGACAAGCCTCTCTCTCCGGATACTTGAAAATAGTCTCCTTGCTTGGATTTGGCCTTAAGGGAATCAAGAAGGCTCTTACAGCATAAGGATGTGAAAGCTCTTGGGAATTTGGGAACTTGAAGACTAGCTTGCAATGGAGATGGGCAAGCTTTTATAGATGGAGGAAAGGGAGTTGGGATCCCTATAATTATGGGATTGGCCCTATCATCAAGGAAGCTTCTATGAGAGGTGGAAAACCACTTCCTCTCTATGGAAATCCGTAGCCAAACCTCCCAACTCAAGATAGATATCAGTTTAGGAATTTGTTAGGACGAAACTTCCGCCATTTATTTTTTAAAAACACCTCTTAATATGGTTGGCACGGGTGCAGATCTATGACATAGCACCAATTGGCGCGCCCTGTTTGGAGGATTTCCCCCCTTGGCGCGAGGGCTGAACTGTTGAACCGCGCCAATGAAAAAAGAGCTATTTTAGGTTTTTTTGCAGGGAGATGTCTTCAGGGCAATGAAAGCTCATCTTCAGAGGGATGAAATGTAAGTATTTTCAAGTCTTGTCTCTGCTTACAGGTCATGGAATGAGCCCTCCAATGTGTGCGATGGGGAATGGAAGGGACGGTGACAAATTACTGTGTAACAATAGTTGACAGTCAAGGAATGCTATTTTCAGCACATTGTAGAGAATCCATAGTCACCTGGTGATACTATAAAATATAGGAGGATAACACATTCAACAGAGGACATTCAACCTATTGTTGTCATACATTATTTTATTTTTGTATTATAACTCTCTTCTTTGACTCGTATATACCCCTTCGGATTAAGGAGGCGAATGCTGGACATCTGATCCTCTTTAAAGGGTTATGGTATGGAATGTGAAAGGTCATTGGATTCCAAGAGGCCACTTGGTATATGAAAACCAAGGGTCATAAAAATGTGTTATAAATATATATCTTGTGAATAGTAAAGGTAACTCATGTTCTATCTTATTTGTTTTCAATTACTTTTTCTTGTTTAACATAATTATAGAAGTACGATGCAATAATTAGATATTTTTTAGGGAATATATATTACTGATAATATATCAACATTGAGGAATTGATAGAAGAATAGTTTTATGAGAAATAAAAAGATAAAGTTATCTTTATAGATAACTTTTATAAATATTTCTTTTTAGTTAAGTTACAGTTTGGCTTATCTATAAAAAAATTCTGCCTACGTCTTTGAAGTGAAGTTTAGGTGTTAGAAATAAGAAAATGAGGAAATATTCAAAAATATATTTCATGGATATTGACTTTATGTAATATCCACAATATGTAAAGAACATTGACTAGATTTGCATAAAAAATTATCCTTTGTGTATTGTATAACTCTATTAATTTTTTAATTTGCATTCTCTCTAGATTTGGTGTTGTCTCAATTCCAACAAATCAACAAAATATTCAAACATTATTTTACCTTTATTGAGATCATACATGTAAAATGAAGTATAAGAATAATTAAATGTCCATTTTCAAAAGGAACTACCTGATTAATCTATGAAAGACTCAGGGTCATGTCCACTTCATTCTCTTACATAATTACCACCACTTCCAAAATCAAAGAGCTAATATTTACTTAGGGGGTTGGCCAAAATGAAGGGTTACAACCTCTTCATTTCAAACACTTTCCACTCATAAGTAGTGGAGTGGATAAAATATGTATCATCATTTTCAGTAAATAGTAATAAATTCTTATCAAATCTAGGAGGATTTGATGAGCTTTTCATTGAAGTAATTAAAAGGTTCATTTATAACTCAAATGATTCCAAACTCTATCGAAATAATGTTAAAGGGCCATTGAAATTTTTTTCCAAAACAACTCATTGCATTTAATAGAATTTTAATGGTTTTCAATGATATATTTATAAGTAAAATGAGCAAACGATGCTCAATATTACAATGTTTTCATGTATATAAATAAGGTTCAAAAACCTTTTATATATTCTTTCTCCCGAATATTTTTTTTACTTATATTGGGACCCATCCTTATGTATAAACTCAAGTGGATATCCCACTTAGTACTAAATCACAGTAGAGTTCCATTTTAAATTTCTTCGATGGAGTGATACTAAAAAAATATGGATATTATACTACATTGAGTGATATTTCTGAGTATTTCTAGAAAATATTATCCTCTCCTGTAGAATCATATTTTTTGTTTATTATTTTATCTAATATATTCTACACCCTTGTTGGTTATTCCTTTAGGAAATAAATATATTAGTTCCTACATGAAAAAATTTGTCACTTAGCCTTGATGGGCTTTTAGCAGAGATAGCTTTACCTTACCTTTGTGTGCATTGATAGTCAATGACTTACCATTATTGATCAAAGTGTATTGGTTAGTTATTATCATAATATTAGCATTATTTTCATACATATATGGGCTATGTAACATTTCACTACATAAATCATGTGATTCCACATCCACCTCTACTAGTCGAGGGTTTTCCATTAAATTTTCATTAATGGAAAACTTAAACATAAATATTTTGGTAACTTTCATCTCAACATCCATATTCACCCAGATCATAAAGGTTATGGATGTGGTTGGTCATGTAAATATAATCTAATATTACTTACCAAGCCCTATACCATGATGTTAGCTACGAAATAATGTTGGATAAAGTATCTAGTTTTGTCTTTTTTTCTAGATAGTCATATGAAAAGGTTTTGTCAAAATTTTCTCTTCACTGTCATGGATGTTGCTCATGTTATTCAACGCACTATGGTGAAAAAAACATTTTTATCCACAGATCCATCATTATCTATTTCATTCACTGCATCCATGCCTATAAGGTTATTCTTGGCTTACTCATTACAATGCCTAAGAATGCAACATCCAACATTGACATTTATTATGGCCATCTTCTTCACTGAGAGACCCTAATCGGTTTTTATATATTGAATCACTTCTCCTTTCTTCAAGTTCATCTCAAGGTATTATGTTGTACATCAGCCTCATAATTAGTATTGGCCTGAAAGAGCATCAGTTGCCTTCTTATGTGGTTGTGAACCCCACCTAGATACTAGATCACTACATCCAATTTCTTGAAATATATTCTCAATGAAATGTCTTGTTTTCTAAACTTTATAGCATGCTTATCTACACTTTAACACTTCTCTTGTCAATAGGAGTACCACCGAATCCAATAGTCCTCTTCATACATAATGGGATGAATATATGACTTTATGAAACCCTAGAAAATATCTTACCCATTGGTGGATAATTTTCTAGCCTTAAGAATCTTCATATAGCATTCCCACCAAGGCAGGCATCACCCACTATCATTAGTGGGGAAAATGCTATTTTATTCTCTTCCATATATTATGAATTCTAAAATAATATTTTGATAGTTTCTTACAATGACTTAAAATCACTACACCGACCTCACATTCATAGAGCTTAATGTCCACTTCATCTTCTACATTAAACAAACACTTGGAAGGTGTGTTGTTGTAGCTTGGCCTTTCTTTCTATAGCTTGTCCTTTAGCTCTTCTTTATATATGAGGTAGTTTTTAGACCCAGTGTACTCATTAGAAAAATCATACTCTCCACAAGATCAATACTTTCTCTCTAAGATTGATATTAACACTACCCTACTCCTTGAGATCTTGAATACTTGAACTTTCATTCTTAAAAATTTCTCCTCTAAGTCATCCCTTGTGATACCACTATTCTCCTTTACTATGGATAGGACTTGAAGTTTCTTTCATCACCTTATGTTAAAATTTAGATCCTATAACTATGTTTTATAAAATTTCCCTAACACCAATTTGATATGTAAATCGATGTAGATATTCCACTAGGTAGGGAATAACAACAATGATTCTATCTACACCTATGAAGAGTGATATGGAAAGTATTTGATATCTATTCATTCATTGGTGAAAAATTTACTTATTTTTATATGATTTAAATAGGGAAAATAATTTAGAATAATAATATGCTAGACTAGAGTGCAATAATTTTATTTACAAAATACACAGAAAAAAATCAAAACATTAAACACAAGATGCACCACGGAGAAAAATGAGAGTAAAAACTTCGACAAGAAATAAAGATAGTGTGTCATGTTTTTTTCTTCTTGGATTTATCATATAAGACATAAGGAAAAATTGGCTTTCCATGGAGTAAATAACATTGTAGCCTATGATAGGTTGCTATATTATGCCCATTAGCTTTTCTTGGATATATAACTTGTTTGCATTGCTCAACTATGGTACAAAAAACTATTACACAAGAAATGAAACTTATTTGTTCCTTTGTGACTTAGTTTTTAACATGAACTGATCACTACTAGGGTTAGGCTTTTAGCTCCTCTGAAATATTCATGAATGTCCACAAGTGAGTAGCTCTGTGTCTAAATAATTAATGTTTTCATTGAATCCTCTTGGTACAAATTTGATCCAAGCATAGGCAACTTCTGAAGGGCATAAACCTTTCATACAAATTTTGTTTTCAATACATGATAGAAAATTTTAAAGATATTGATGTGTACTACTCCCTAAGTTCATTATCTACAATGATGATGCCTTTTTCAATATCCAAAAATGCATTTTCAAACCTAAAATGGGAAATTTTCAAAATTTTCCAACTCCATCCATTTCAATATCAAACCTTAAAAAATCCCTTAAGGAACATAATTTTGAATATTCACACCAAAAACTACCAAGAAGATTGAAAAATTATACAACAATAAATTTTGGATCACTTCCACATGTTTTGAGAGGTTTATATTATTTATTTTCCTTTCTTCTCACATTCCTTTCTTCTAACATTCATGTGCAAAATCATTCTCTCATTCATCATAGAAATATAGATGTTGAGACATTCCCTAAACACTGAGGATACATTATGATAAACAAAGACATCATCCATTTAGTATTATAGACATGAAATATTAAACTGGATAGCATTACAATTTTAAATAATCTCCCCTAATAAGGTCCTTGAAAGGGGCATGGAAAATACTTTTAATTATAAAAACTCGTCACCTGAAAAAAAAAAGTCAAATATAATTGGCCATAACAGCCCACCAGATTGTGCAGTGGATATGTGGTACTTTAATATTTTAAATTATTCTTCCAAAATGTTTACCACATCATTGAATCCAACATTCATAAATAATTTTAGTAGGATACACATTTTAGTCATTTCGCCCCACCATTTGTTGAGATTCAGTCATTAACATACAAAAACCAAAATTTTAAAAAGTGGACTTAAAGACACTTAGGTTTACAAAACCAAAGTTGTCATAATTTCTCGCAGTTAACAACACTTCATTTCATCCTACCATTTGTTAAGATTCAAATCAAGTTAAACTATGACCATGCATGTAAATTCCCATTCCAGAAAAATTTACTTCTCAGCAATTCAATGTGTTACACCCTCTTTTCCAACATGATGAAAAAGACTTGTTGAACCATTAACAAAAATTTCCATGGTACCTCCATTTTTTGTGCATGTTAACAAGATTTACTATATGGTTAATAACATTTTTTCTAGAAAAAAGCTGCCTTGTTAGTAAAAATGACTAGTAGTAAAATAAATAACCTTATTCTTGCTACAAAGCCTAACCCAAAGAGAAAATAGATCTTACTAAATCATATCACTAGATTCCTTGTGCACTTTCTAAGAATATGGATCCTGGTAGAGATTGGGATTTTTGAATGGCTATTTCATCTAAAAATATATAAAATCCAATTCTATAAGAAGAAAATTTATGGTTGGGACCTTCTGAGGATAATGAACAATATGTACAGGGAAAAAAGAAGTTTGGGAGACAAAAAAATAAATAAATAAATTCAGTAAAAAATAAAATATTATATTACACTAAATAAATGCATCTATTTACGATGCATGCCAATTCAGAAAGGAGAGAGTGAGAGATTTATATGTCTGCAAGTATATATGATGCTGCTAGGTTGCTAACTACCATGACTATTTTATTTTCACATGGTAAGGGTGGCTGATATTAACCAAATGAATATGAGAGGGAAATAAAGGTATTTCCCATTTTTAGTTTTTGAGATAGTAAATTCAACTTAGTGCAATTTAGTTTACTTACAAGGCGAAATCACAGATCCTGCAATACTAGGAATTTAGAGCGCAAGTAGCAAAGTATCAAACTTGAATCTCAGACTACAAAAGTGGATTATAATATTATTGTTGAACAACCCAATTTCTAATATATTGGCAACTCTCATATATTAGTGGTCACTTTCCTTGTGTGATGTTCCCACTTAGAAATTTTTGCTAAGAGAATACTTTTTTTCACATTTTTGATATTTTGGCATGTTTGACTTAGGGAAAAGTGGGTCAGGAGGACCCCACTTGACATATTGAGAAAGGAAGGACCCAAAGATTAGAAAATAAGAAAAATTAAAGATTAAGTGGGATGAGGGGACCGCTCCAAAGGGAATTCACATCCCATAGAAGAGTTTAAACTTGTGCTATAGAAAGAGAGGAGGGAATTCGATTTGTGGAGCTCACATGGATAAAGGAGGGGTATCATTGATAAGTAGAGGTGGACGGCCTCATTTTGGGACATTTCCCAATTTCTAAATTGGACCCTTGTTTTCATGAGATTTTGAGCCAAGTCAACATCGTGTTTTTCAGAACAAGAGATTTTCAGGTGTGAATCTCACCTCTATCTTTGGTGGAATTCAAGTGCCACCCTAAGGGACCCTATAGCTTCATTTTAATGTTGTTTCGGGAGGATTTACAGGTGTATACAACCATCATTTGGAGAAATATGGGCACAAAAGGAAGAGCACACATCCTTGGGAGAAATAAATACATGGAATATTTGTTTTTGGGCTTTACGAAGGGTGATTTACTTTGTTTTTGTTGGAGTTATTAGGTGTTTAGTACGTCTAGAATGGAGGGAGTTTGGAGCGGTTTTTCTAGTTCTTCTTGGTTGTGTGTAGAGGATCACTGGTTGGGCCTACAGATGGTGTGTATTTGTGGGATTTGATTGGAGATACTTGTTAGGATTTGGAGTTGGCGCCAAAATATTTTGCAAAGGAACTTTTAGAGGGATTTCCGGAGGGGATTTAGGCCTAAAGGAAACAGTATTCCTTCATATGTGCATTCACCTAGAAGAGAGAGGAGAATGCATTTGTGGGTCTTTACAAACCATCTAGAAGTAGGCCAATTCCTTGTTGGGTTTTTGTGGGTTTGGGGTGTAGAGGTTGTGGTTATTTTTGCTGAATTTTCTAAGTGGTTTCGATCACTAATTAAATAGTTCTTTCTTAGTAATTACAAAAATTATTTGGTTGGGAACAATCCTTACAACAAAGACATTCTCAAAAATTAGGTGCCTTCATATCCACCTAGGTTTTTTCCTTTCCTATTGTAGCAAGCCTGGGTTCCTCTATCTCCACATATATTATACTTTTTCTTGTTTATTAATAAAATGGCTCAACTTATCACAATGTTTGGTGCTTATTGTATGCATGGGTTAAATTTTGTTTGTTATTGTTGTTATTTTCTCTTGTTATCACTGTTATTTCATATTAGGGATATTATAGTTGTATCATAGCCTTGATCTTGGTCCATTTGTGGGAGAAAATCTTCTATGAATATATAGGACATAAAAAATATCACTTACGAGAGAAAGAGGTACAAGAGTAGAGAAAGGGAGTTGGAGATTACTCCAGATCAGGGATATTATTAGCATGAAATAGAAGAAACAAGTATGGGGTATACCAAAAAAATGGATTCAGCTTTCGAGAGCCTCTTGAAGGCTTTGATTGATCTAGAAAAGCAACAGAAAAAGATGTTGGAGGAGATGAGACAAAAAAATCGTAGCAGGGATCTACATAGAGAGGTCATAGGAGGAGAGAGCTTAGGAGCATCCCATAAGTTTGACCACCATGCCTCTCAGAGCCACCCTCACATCTACTATATCTATTGTACCAACATTCCTAGCTCTAAGGGATGGGGAGAAGCAGTGTGAGGAAGAGATGCCTATGGGGGATTTTGTTTTGACTGATAGGCCCAAGGGGAGGAGTTTCAAGCTGCGTTGAGCTTCAAGGACTATTTCCTACTTAATTAAGGAAACAGGGGCAAGGGAACGAGAGGCTCATACACACAAAGATTAGATCTACAACACACTATTGGTAGGTCGTACCTCCCCACATTTGGTGGATCTTCCAAGTGCACTACTAGGGAATCAGTGGAGAAACTATAAACATATTTTTAACTTAATAATATGACATAGCTGGAAGCCATTAAGATGACTGCATTCCACCTAGAAGTGGAGGCCCAAGATTGGTGGTTCCACGGATTATCTACATTAGGGAATTCCACGGTGACCTCGTATGAGGAATTTACATAAAGGTTTGTGGAGCGTTTTGACAGGAGGGATCCTAAGGTACATTTTTTAGAAATAACCCAACTCAAGCATACTAGAAACTCAAAGATTTACATAACATAAATTTTGAGGGTGTCACTGATAGTGCTATTGTTGTTAGATATCGGGAGGGGTTTTTTGTTTTTGGAGGGCTTACTTGAGCATTTTCAAGGGTTAGTGAGTTTGAGAAGGATTTCCACCCTATGGGATGTAGTTAGTCGCACCTGGTATTTGCAGGAAAAAATCCCCAAGATTGGAGCACCAGTACCCACTCAGCTCATTTGTACATAGAGAGGTAGAGACACTAGACCCCCACCACATAGAGAGAATTAAGGGTGTGGATATTTCGATGAGGAGACATGAGAGATCTCCGAACGAGGAAATTATGCTTCACCTGTAAGAAGTTGTGGGCACTAGGGAATAGGTGCACCAAGGGTAAGGCCCACTATATAGAGATTTTCTTGGATAATGAATTGGAGTATGATGGAGGTGATAGTGGGTACCAAGTTGCTGGAGGAGGAGGCCAACCTCCCCCATTTCGAGGAGCTCCTTTCCTTCCTACAGAAGGAGTCATTTCTTCAATTCAGGGAGTGATGAAGTACTTGGCATTAAGGATCATGGGAACGATGCAGGGGAAGCATTTGTCAGTGTTGGTGGACAGTGGGCTAACCAAAATTTTTCTTTTATGTTTAGATGGTGGATAGGAGAAGGATACATACTGATAATTTTGAGGGCTTTTCACTCTTAGTGCCCAGAGACAGGAATATGCAGCACACCCGAAATGTCCCTAGCATCATTGTGATTATGGGGAACTATTCAATGACAGAAAAAATTTTCATATTCGATGTACCATACACCCATGTGGTGACGGGTTTTCAGTGGATCTACTTGATACTACATGATATTATAGACTAGAAGAGGTTGGATATGGAGTTCATGTGGCTAGATGGGAAGCTAGTGGTAATGAGGGGCATGCATTCACACCCATCTCAAATGATGTCAGCGCATAGAATGGAGCCTGATTTATGACATGGATATGTAGAGTGAGTGGTTGAGCTCAGGATATCATAGGCAGGGAATGATCAGGAGATCATGTGCTATGCTCAAAATTGAAAGTGCTCAAAACTATACCGATTCTAGGTGACCGGAAATGTCTCATCATTTTGATTTTGGTGCCATGAAAATTTTGAAAAACCGATGTCATATGAGGAAGATATCGCATTCTTTTTGTTTTCCTAAATAAATAAATTTTTTGTGATAGGGTGACTGGGATGCTTAGTCAGCATGTAGGTACAGTCAGCAGGTGGCATATACTAAGAATATTCCTTTTCTCAAATCCAATCGAATCATGCCACATGGTTATTTCTAGGTTGAATATTTGGGATTTTACATGTTTTATTGGTACCATTGGATGGGTGACATGTGGCAAGTCTAGAGGCCGCCACGTGTCCCCAGGAGGTTACTGTAAAATTTTGGTGGAGTCGGGGGGGATCGACCTCGAGACATCCGGCGTGCGCACAAGAGTCTTCAACATTTGAGCTACCATGTAGTTCTTACTTGTATATTCTGCCACATAATTTTAAAGTGTAGGCCCCATTTTTTTGTCACATGAAATTTAAAACCGTAGCATCAAACAGTTAACTAGGCGGAAACTACAACAAACCAAATTATGGCGGTTTTCACAGATGTGGTCACATGTCACCGTGACATAAAAATTCGTCACAATAGTTTCATATAATCCTTAACCTCTGACGGAAAACCATAATGGTCACATGCGCAGGTTTGCATGGAAATGAATGCCAAGGTCTTGGGAATTTTGATTCTTTGGGTTCCACTCTAATATGTAGAGCTTAATACAAGCCATAAACCGCAAGGTTTAAGGCAGGGGGTTGGCTTGTGACCATTCCGCCCCTAACCACTTACATTAACTACGACAGTTTATTTTGGCAGAGGATTTAACATCAACCTAAAATTTAGGGATAAATTCCAAATTAAGTGCAGTTAACTGCAGTTCTCCACAATTAGTGGATATTTTCTAGCTAATATTGGGGAAAGGCTTTGGGAGGTCCATATTCTATCAATATGGGTGAAGCAAGAGTCTACCTAGACTAATTTGAGCATTCTGGAGAAACTGGTGCAGAGAAAAAATCCATTAGAGGCTTGTAAGCACATGTATTTGTAATTTTGAGCATAATGACAAAGAGGGACATGCCTTTGGGATCTAGCCTAGTAGATGTATCCTAGGAGGGGTGAATTGCTTCATCATGCTTGATGTGTAAAAATTATGTATGATGTTATTTATCTCTTATACACTGTTGTACAATGTTATTTAGGCTTATTTTCATGCTTAAAACTCACACATTCATTTTTGTTTCATGGTTAAAATACTCATTCCTTACAAACAAATTGAGAAAAATTGTACATGTTTTTATTACTGAAAGGAAACTTAGCACAACAAACTAATACACTCCTTTCAGATCAAGTTGGTATCAAAGCTAGAATTTAATATTTGGTGTTGTTGTGTGAAAATATTTGTTTAACTGTTTGCAAGTGTTCACATGCTTACTAAGCTCAAGCTTAAGAGAGGAGAAGGAAAATTGGTGGAAGCAAGAGGTTCTCAAAGTGAGCCACAAAAAAGGAGGGAAATATTGCCACATTCTCCACCACCTATTTCACTTCCAAAAGAAGTAGAAGAAGCATTAAGCATGCCTCTAGAGGAAGAATAAATCCATGAAGAGGTGGATCCAAAAGAAGAATAAAGAGTGTTCAAGAAAGCATTCCTTGACATGAATGAAATGGCGAGAGTCCTTTATCAAGAAAGGAATGAAAGACTAGAAGGAGAAGGATCCAAACTTCACAAGGAAGGTTAGGGATAATCAGGAGGTCACAATGATGAATATAAATAAAAGAAGGGCAATGGAGGAAATGGAGGTAATGAAAAGTCACCATCCTGACCCTCATCATCATCATCCTCTACTTCATATTCATTACACCAGTCACACAAATCAAAGAACATTGGTAAAATTCCTTTTCTAAAGCTCGATGTTAAGTTTGAATTGCCAATGTTTAATAGTCAAGTCAATGTAGAAAATATTGATAGTTGGATTAGGAAATTGGAGGTTTATTTGAGAATTCAGAACCTTTATGATGATGATACCAAAATCCAACTAGCTTCATTGAGGATGGAAGGTGCAACACTTGTTTGGTGGGAAGCCAAGACAAAGGAGGAGATCGAAAATCATAATAATATTATTCTATCATGGATTGATTACATCACTGCAATAAAAATAAAAAAATATATCCATTAGCTCACATGCAAAAATCCATAATGAACTCACAAAATTTTAGACAATTGAGAGGACAGAATGTGTAAGAATACACCCAATAATTTAGGAGAAGAGCTCTCTTATTAGGGGTATATTTGTAGAGCCAAGATCATTTTCTCAAGTACATAGGAGGCTTACATAGCTACCTAAAACATACTATTCTCATGTTTAACCCTACAATATTAGATGAAGTTTGTGTTCAAGGCACGCATCTAGAAGCTAGAGGGAAAAACATTACTGATGAGAGTAGGAAGAAACATTTTGAGGGGAAAAAAAAGAGAAAACCTCAAAAGGTAAGGGAAAAAAGAATTCATCTATTAATAAAGAGGGAGAAAAAGTGGTTTGTAAACATTTTTCAAGAGAATGCCATGAAGAGAAAAAATGTTCGAAATTACATCCTCAAAAGAGACCCAAGTATAACAATAACAAAGGGAAGCAGAGAATTGCAACTACAACTCAACATGACTTAGGAGAGGATTCAGGTGATGAATCAAAAATTACAGCCATGGGATTGAATAACATGAAGGGGAAATAAATTGAAACAAAAACTAGTACTAGTACATCAAACTGTCACATAAAAGCTCCAAATGAAGAAGAGAGAATTGAACTCTTTCACGTGAGGGTCATATTCAAACATATCAAGATTGACACACTATTTGACAGTGGGTCACAAGAAAACTCAATATTTGAAGAATTTTTCAAGAAACTTAATATTGAGACCATTCCACATCCAAAACCATATCCACTTGGGTGGATTTGTAAGGATGCAACTTTATAGGTTTCAAAGAAGTGCATATTGCGCTTTGCAATAACTGCACATTTTGTTGACACAGTTGAATTAGATGTGGTTCCGCTTGATATTATAGGTATTACGTTGGGAAGTCCTTATATGGTAGGAAAGTAATATTCCATCGCCATGAGAACAAATACCATTTCTTTTGAAGGGAGTTCATTGTTAGAGAACATCGCAAGAAGACAAATATTGCAATGGTAAATGTTGGACGGGTAAAGAGGCTAGTGAATTCAAGTAAGAATTTTGTTCTTCTAATGATTAAGCCTAAAGCTATTTTTATTCATGAATCAATTGAAGATTTTGATCCTAAGTTGAAATTAGATTTATATGATGTAGTTGAAGCACATCATGAGATGTTTCAGAAGCCAATAGGATTACCTCCAAAAAGGGAGATTCAATATGAGATTCAGTTGCAACAAGATTGTCCTCTTCCAAAAATTGGCATGTATTGCATGTTGATAATGGAGAATGCTGAAATAAAGAGGAAAATAAAGGACATGTTGGACAAGGGACTCATAAGGCCAAGCACTTCGCCATGCGGTTCACCCATAGTCTCTATTTTGAAGAAAGATGGGACATGGCACTTGTGTGTAGACTTCAGAGCTTTGAACAAGATAACGGTAAAGAATCGATACCCACTCCCAAGGATAGATGATTTTCTAGATAAAATGAAAGAAGAATTTTTTTTCACTAAGCTATATTTATGAAGTGGATATCATTAATTAATAATTGCAGAAAGTGATATATGGAAGACTGCATTCAAAACCAAACAAGGACTCTTTGAGTGGTTGGTTATGACATTTGGTTTATGTAATGCACTGAAGACTTTCATGTGTGTTATGGATAATGTTTTATGTCCATTTCTTGATGACTTTGTGATTGTGTATTTAGATGATATACTCATTTTCAGAAAAACAAGAGAAGAACATGTCTTGCATGTGAAAAGAGTGCTTGATGTTTTGAAGAAAGAGAAATCATTTCTTAAGATGTGAAAGTGTGAATTTGGAAAGACTTCCTTGGTTTATTTGGGACACATTGTAGGAGGAGGCGAGTTGAGAATTGATCCTTATAAAGTTGAAGCCATTGTGAGTTGGCCCACTCCAAAAACAGTAACCGAGGTAAGAAGTTTCTTAGGCGCAACTCAATATTGGAGAAATTTTATTGCTAACTTTTCTCCCATAGCAGCTCCTATGCATGCAGTGACAAGTGTTAAGAAAGGATTCCAATGGGGAGTCAAATAACGTCAAGCTTTTGAATCTTTAAAAGACAAGATCAATTCATCTCTGGTCCTTGCATTATTGAATTTGAGATAGCCATTCAAGATGCAAACCGATGCTAGTGATTATGCCATGGGCGCAGTACTTTTACAACATGGTAAGCCTATCACTTTTCATTCTGAAACATTCAATGGTGTTGTAAATAATTATCCTACATATGACAAAGAGTTGTATGTTTTGGTACAAAGTGTCAAGAATTGGACACACAATTTGATGGCTAAAGAGACGATTATACATACCAATCACCAACCATTATAGTACTTGTAGTCGCAAACAAAATTGCAGCAATCACGACATTTCAGGTGGATGGGATTTCTTCAATAGTCTCACTTGGTTATAAGGTACAAGAAAGGTATTTTCAATAATTTTTATGAGATGCTTTCAAGGCCAAATATGAGTTCTTCTACTTTACTTAAAAATCATTCTATTGTAAATGAGAGTTAGATAGAACAGTATGCATCTGATGTTGATTTTCAAGGTGTGTATGCTAGTTTGAGTGAAGGGAGTCAAGTTGAGGAAAATGATTATCACATACATAACAATTTGCTATTTAATTTGGGAAAGTTGTGTATACCACAAGGAGAGAGGCTTAGTTTCATGAGAGAGGTTGATTCATCTCTTATTGTTGGAAACTTTGGGGTAAGCAAAACAGTGGCGCATCCATAAAGGTATTGTTATTTCCCTCGCATGATAGATAGTGTGTGATGTTTTATAAGAGGTTGTTCGATGTGTGCAACAAGAAAGCCTAGCAATAGGAAGCTTTGGTTTTACACGCCACTACCGGTACCATCAAGGCCATGGAAGAGTGTCCCCATGGACTTTGTTGGAGGTCTACCTATGTCAAGAAAACAACATAATTATCTTTATGTAGTTGTGGATAGATTCAGTAAAATGTGTATACTTATGACATGTAAGAAAACCATTACTATGGAACAAACTATTGAACTTTATTTTCAACATGTATGGGTTCATTATGGATTGCCAGCTTCTATTTTTAGTGATAGGTATTCCAGGTGTGTTGGGAATTTTTGGTCCAATCTTTGGAAGATGATGGACACAAAGTTGAAAAAGAGTATTTATTTTCATCCGCAAACTGATGGCCAAACCGAGATGATGAACGGAACTGTTGTTAATTTATTGAGAGGATATTGCATTAAACATCCTAAGTTGTGGGATGAACAACTGCATTACATTCAACATGCTTACAACCGGGCCAGGCACTCTTCTACAAATATTTCATCTTTTGAAGCCTAATTTGGGTATTTTCAGAAATCGCCATTAGAATTCATCTTTGAGAAGGATGTTGCAATTGATGGGCATAGTGATATTGACAAGTCTCAAAATTTCATTCAGAAAATTCAAATTATTCATCAACAAGTTCAAGAACAACTTGAGAAGAGTCAAATAAAATACAAGGAGAGGCATGACAAACATAGATTTGATCATAAGTTTCATGAAGGAGATGAGGTATGGATGCACATAAGCAAAGAAAGGATGCAAGGAGAAGGTAAAAACCTCAATCCCATTAGTTGTAGTACATTCAAGATCATCAAACAAATTGGTAATAATGCATTTCAACTTGACTTCCCTTCATATATGAAAATGTATTCTGTTGTCAATGTGGAAAATTTACGTTTGTATGAGCCTCCTTTGATCGATGACCAAGGGAGTGATATTCAACTACCGTCTATAGAACATTTATTGCCAGAAATTCTGGATGAGTTGAAGGAGAATACCATCCTTGACAGGAGGACATGCACTTCTAAGAGGGGAAGTGTCGATTATCTTTGAATTGGGTTCAAGGGAACCAAACCAAGTAAGGAAATGTGGATGGAAGTTGAAAAGGTGAGGGAGTTGTACCCTCATATTCTAAATAGGAAATTAAATTATTTTGGGGTCCAAATGCTTCCCAATGGGGAGTTGTGATGAGGAGATAATGTGTTATGCTCAAAATTTAAAGTGCTCAAAACTGTATTGAACCTGAGCGACTGGAAAGGTCTCGTCATTTCGATTCCAGTGCTAGGAATGGTTCGAAAAACCAATGTCATATGAGAAATATATCACGTTCTATTCATTTTCCTAAACAACTAAAAATTTTGTGACAGGGTGACTGAGATGCCCAGTTAGCATGAAGGTACAGTTAGCAAGTGGCACATACAAGGAATATTCCTTTTCTCAAATCCAATCAAATCATGCCACGTGGTTGTTTCTGGGCCGAAGATTTGGGATTTTACGTGTTTTATTGGCACCATTGGATGGGTGACACGTGGCAATCCTAGAGGTTTCCACATGTCCCCAAGAGGTTAGTGTAAAATTTCGGTGAAGCTGGGGGGGATTGACCCTGCAACCTCTAGCACACGCACAAGGGTCTTCACTATTCAGGCTACAATGTAGTTCTTACCTGTATAGTCTGTCGCATAATTTTAAAGTGTAAAGGTTACAATATTGAGGGGGGGACTATCGGTAGTCCCAGCCCACCAATGACCCCAGTTGCTAGTAACATGACATTTAAAACTACAACATCAAATAGTTAACCAGGTGGCAGCTACAATAAACCATATTTTGGCGGTTTTCACATATGTGGTCACATGTCACCGTGACATAAAACTTCATTGGAATGGTTTCCTATAACCCTTAACCTTTGGCAGAAAACCATAACAATCACATGCACAAGTTTGCATGGCAATGAATGCCATATTCTTCAAAATGTTGATTCTCTAGGTTTTGCTCTGATATGCAGAGTTTAATACAAACCATAAACCAAGGGGTTTAAGGCGGGGGGTCGACTTGTGACCATCCCGCCCCTAACCACTTACATTAATTGTGTCAATTTATTCTGGTAGAGGATTTAGTGTTGACCTAAAATTTAGGGATAATTTCCAAATTAACTGTAGTTAACGACAGTTCTCCACAATTAGTGGAGATTTTCTAGCTGAGATTGGGAAAAGGCTTTAGGAGGTCAATTTTCAACCAATTTAGGTGAAACAAGAGTCTACCTAGACTAATTTGAGCATTCTGGAGCCACTGGTGCAACAAAAACAGCCACTAGAGGCTTGTAAAAGCATGTATTTACAATTTTTAGCATAATGAAAAAGAGGGACATGCCATTGGGAGTTGGACCAGGAGGTGTAGCCCAGGAGGGGTGAACTGCTTCATCATGCCTGCTATGTAAAACTTATGTGTGATGTTATTTCTCTGTTATACACTAATTTCCATTGTTATTTAGGCTTATTTTCATGCTTAAAACTCACAAATTCATCTATGTTTTATGGTTAAAATACTCATTCCTTAAGGAAAGAAATGGAGACAAATTGTATATGTTTTTATTACTGAAAGGAAACTTAGCACAGCAAAATAATACACTCCTTTCAGATCAGGGATTCAACCATGACCACCACATTCAGATATTCAGGCGATATTCGGGAGGCATCCAACATTTTTTGGAGACATTCGACCAGGTCGTCCACTAGATTGGGGATTTGAGCACACAAATGAGTTAGAAGAGGGTGTGAATGTGGTTATCACTATACCATAATAGAATCCCAGTTCTTATAGGGATGAGATAGAGTCGGCCATATGATAATTGTTTTCGATAGGTGTGGGGACATGTCAACCTTAGTTCTAGTCCTTTTGCTTCATTAGTGGTGTTGGTGAAGAAAAATCATGGGAGCCTCAACATGTGTATTGATTACAAGGATCTAAACATGAGGACACTGAAGAATAGATATCCCATCCCACGAATTGATGAGTTTATGGATGAGCTCACTGAATCCAAGTATTTCCCTACGATCGATCTATGTTCAGGGTACCACCAAATTCGGGTAAGAGAGCTAGATTACCTGAAGACAAAATTTAGGTGTCACTGTGGAAATTTCGAGTTTTTGGTGATTCCCTTTTGATCTAAAATTGGAGGAGAACATCTCCTTCCTAAATATGGTCATTCAATGATTCTTTTCAAGGAAAAATGGGTCTTAATAAAAAACAATTTTTCCAAAAGTCTCTTCAAGTTATGAGTTAGTTTTCACATTCAAACTTAAAAATAAGCAACATTTCATGACATAACTCATACACAAATTCATGAAGAGCATAAAAAATGATTTGGTTACAGAGTTCACCCATCTTGGCCTACATCTCCTGGGCTGCCAACATAGCTAGAAAATTCTATATATTTAGTGAAAAACAGTGCATAAAAGTTTCTTGATAAAAACAAGTGGCTATTTCCCATTCAAGAAAATGTTATCCTTCAAAGAAATCTCACTATAGAAATAATGAAAAACTACAATTAGCCATGAAAACATCAACAACAAAGGGTATCTCCTACAAAGACCCTATACTCTATCTGAAAATGATCTTACATGAGCATATAATCACTTCAATTCCACATTGAAGGAAAAAAAGGAAACTTTCCTCAACAAGACATAGTGAGAAAAGAATAGATGACTTGAACCATGTAAGAAGTAGTTTTTGGAGTAAACTTATGAAGGTAATAAAACCCCTATAAGGCCTTGTCCATGCTCAAATACCTTTAGGAACTGCTCCAAAACACTGATTGATCCATACACCCATGGACTTGAACCTACAAAACGTATCTGCATATGGGCTCAAAATCAATAAATAGAGGTCACCATTGGATCCAAAATGTCCAAAGACCCCTAGATAAACTGTTCCTGAGATAAAAAATGCCAAAATCTCACAAAATATGGCTATGCAATATGTCTATCGATTGAACATTCTGCCACGGTTCTGTGGTGCCCAAGTGACAAGTCTTGGAGCTTATCCCTTGTACCCTATGTTGAGCTTATCCATTGTGTTGATATTATATGTCAGGAAACGTGACTAGGGGACGAGGCTGCTCCCTAAGCCCCATCCTTTTTTTCATCGTAGTTCTATGCCAAGGTTGTGACCATCCCTTCTCCCAATTGTGGACTATGTAAACTTTATAATAAGGTTTCATTCTATGGTTAAGAAGAAATATCGCATCACAGTTGGTATAGCTCAACGCTGGTAGGATTTAGTTTCTGGGTTCAATCTCGCCCAAGCCTCTGGTCTAAACCAAAATTATTTTATGCTCCCTAGAGGTGCCACATGGCAGCCCATGATTTGAGCACGTGGCATGCTCCCATTGGACGAACACAACAACCATGAACCAATACAAAATGAGCACCCATATGAGCCAAATCATGAAACTTGGCAACACACGATTGGTTCATACCTGCATAGTCACCCTAGATGATGTCAGCAATATGGTATCCCAGTCAACAAACCTCATCCCTTTTTAGCCATAGGGCCATGTGATCAGAACATGATAACTTGAGCATATGGTGTCAGATTAGGTGAAACAAATTTCGTTGGATTTAGAATGATGAGCACTTTGAATTGTTGAAAATTTGAGGACTTTATGGGCACTTTATTTTTTGAGCTAAAAATTTGATCCCTTGATCACATCTCACCACTAGAAACTTTTGGACTGCAAAAGTTTAATTCTCCTAGTAATAAAATGAATATGAAACTAAAAATTACCTAAAAACACAATCCATAATCTATGTTTTCAATTTGTTCCCTTCAAGCTCCAATCAAGGCACTTCACCTATATTTTTCGTGAAGACCTAGTGTCCTATTACGAATTGAGTCAAAATTAGTATTGCTGATGCAGGAACAAATATACTAATGAGTGGGATATGAAAATTATCTTTAATATCATATTTCATGGCTCAAAGGAATTCATCTTGAAGTTCAACTATTGAAGACAAACTTGAATCCATCTTGGAAATCAAAAGAAATTCAAACAAGCTTTATCATCGTCAAACTGAACTTGTACACAAAAGTACACTGCTGCGAAAATTAAATGACATAATTAGGTTTGCCTACAAAAACACAGTCATCTTATACAATCTTAAACATATATTCTATTCACAACAAGTTTCATGTTCAATACTTGCATCAGTGAGTACATGACAAACTTTGAATGAAAACCTATACATTTGAAAAGTCCTTAAAAATATGGACTTATAAACAAGCCAACTACATAACATCAAATAAAAACACATAATTTTTGCACTTATTTTTCATTTTACAAAAGTACCCAAGCAACTAAACAACAAGTAATTACAAATTTACAAAGAAACTTTACAAACATTCTACCCAGTATCTACCTCTCCTAGGCTTATGGGTTCTCTTTTTGCATAAAATTTTCCTTGAAGGTTTCCTTAGTATTTGTACGAGTCCTCTTTGCCACCTATTTCTTCCCTTACATTAGTTTTCAAATTCTCTTTTCCCTTCTTGGAACGAAGCTATGGATGTAATCTCTAACATTGTTCATTTCCATGCAAATGAATCTTGCAATGAATACAATAATACTTTATCTTTCTTGTTGACAAGGAAGTCCTCACATGCAAAGGAGATTCATCATGCTTGATGCCTAGAATATGATCAATTATTTTAACCATTACCATGAATTTATCATATAAAACCACATAATGGTCAAATGCGGTGTTAGTCATCAGTATTTTTTACTATCTTTAGATGACTATAGAATGTTTATAGATTTCTGAAAACAATATTCCTTGAATATCTTGAGTTTAAGAAATCTCATTGCCTTCACTATCCTTATAATTTTTTTTTCACTTTTCCTCAGTGGGTCTTCCCAAAGCCACCTTGTTTCTCCTAAAATATTCATCATTTTCTTATACCTCTCATTTTTATCCTTTTTCCATACCTAAACCTTCTTCCCATGTTCCCCAGGTTCCTCAACCATTAATGGTCTCAAAACTATCTATGTAGGCTCTTTACATAAGTCAAGTAAATTGGATTTCGAATCTTCAATACAACACTTTTGACAATGCTCTTTTTCACTTGAAAATCTCCAGGTCCAATTTTAGTCAAAATCAGGTCAAAGGACCCTCCCACTAGGTCATTAGGGTTTTACATGTTCTCAAGGTTATCGTTGGATGTTTCAGGCACTGATTTTCCTTTGGTAGAATTTGGCTCAGATGTAATGGAATGTCGAGACATGGTTATTCAATAAGAACCTAAAATCTCGAAAGAAGTTTGTCTTATGAGTTCAGAACCTTCAAATGAGGAAAATAGACAAAGTCTAGCACTTTTGCAAGAGCGTTGGGAGATTTATCAGTAGAGTGTACTAATGAGGTAGACTATCTACTCTTGAATGAAAACAACTTACAAAAAGGGAAAGGGAAAAAACTTGGTATTGAATATGATTAGGTTTTATACACTTGATGGTCCAGTTGAGTGCCAAAACAATAATCACATGCAAAAAATTACATGCAGTAAGCAAAAAAGGTCAAGAATAAAGAAAGTCTATCAAAGGATATTGAAGAAATATGGAAAAAGGTGAGGTGAACTGGACAGAAATGAATGAACTTTAAAGGGATATAGAGAACTTAGAAGAAAACACTCATGATTGTTGTAAAGACTATAGACACCTATGGTTTTGGAAAAATGGCGAGAGAATATGGAAGAGTTAAGTTGAACTTGATGGAGGCAACTCCAGCAGATTTTGAAGGTGCCACTATGTGTAATCATCCCAAGGTTGTCAAAGTAAAACTTGTCATGCCTCAAGGAACAAAAGAAAGGTCAAATTCATCACTTCAACAAACCTACAAGCAAAAGTATAAAGGAATATCAGTGAAAAAGGAAAAAACGGGTTTCAAAAATTAGAAACTGGGTTTTCATTATTAAATCAAATTCCCAAGT
Source organism: Pinus albicaulis (assembly GCA_034641835.2). Lineage (NCBI taxonomy): Eukaryota > Viridiplantae > Streptophyta > Pinopsida > Pinales > Pinaceae > Pinus > Pinus albicaulis. The sequence goes on along the minus strand of CM076574.1, from coordinate 22,113,028 downwards.
ATATAAAAGATCATTATACATTTCATATGAATCATTGTGGCCTTGCAAAGCATTATAATTTCCAAGGAGAGAAGAGTTTGTGATTTTTCAAGTAAATTTGGGGAAAATTACCTTGGCGCTGTGCGCCTGGGAGTGGGCGCTGCGCCCCTGGTAATTTTCCTCCATTCATTTTGTGAAGGCGCTACATGCCTGGAAGTGGGCATTGCAGCATTGGCAGAGCACTGCGCTCTTTCCTGACATGAGCCTATGAAGAAAACCCTTAGTGCCGTGTGCTCATAACTGGCGCTACATGCCTGGGATTAGCGTTGCGCCCTTAGCCTTGGCACTGTGCACATGGATAGGAAGGGTTTCTAAACCCTACAATCACTCAAATCACTCCAAATATCTTTCAAGTCTTTTCCGAAGGTAATCCAAACATTGATAATGGTATGTACCTAACATACACCCATTATTCAAGCTATTTTAGTGATCTCTTAATTGAATGGAAAATAAACCCTAAAGAATACCCTAAGATATAGCTTGAAATCACTATTTCATTTCAATTTCATCCTCTTTGAAGAAATATAGTCATAACAAGGGAATTTACATTGCTTAATGGCTGCCATTCATCTTGCTTGTCACAACATCCATTACCTTAATTTTCACTCATTCTGTTCATTTGCAAGGCTGCTATTTCATACCCTCCTTTCAAATCATTTCACATCAACCCTAAGTTTTCCTAAAAATAGAGTTTACAATGTTTGAGGGTGAAGACAATGGTGTGGAGGCACAAATTCGAAGGATGCATGATCAAAAAGGAGGAAATATAAATAGGTTTGAACCCCTAAATACAAAGCAACTCATGGCATATCCCCTTACTATTTTATCTTTCAAACATGTAGGCTGCTTTGATTTTTGTGAGAAGGTGAAACAAGTACAAAACAACCCTAAGCTAACAAGACTTTTTATTAGCAATTTTCATGACAAACAAGTTAATCTTGCTGGAGTCACCTTTGAGATGTGTACAGATGCCATTGCCAATGATAGAGGAATACCAAGTGTGGGTGAGAAATGGTTCAAGCAAGCAAACCTAGACATGCGTTACTTTGATACATACCTTAAGTCTAGGTATAAAGACCACCACAAGTCCATATTTCCATTTTCTCATCTACTTGATAGATATGCACCTATGATTAGGATAATCATGAAGTATTTTACATGTGAGGGAAGTTTTTCCCATTTATACTCCTACCACAGCCGACTTCTTATGCATTTCACCAGAGTTAGGATGCCACATATACCATATTATCCTTACTAAAGCATTGAAAAAATGGCCTACATAGTATAAAAGAGAGACTATCCTCAGCAAATGCAAAGCTTGTTTCATCACTCACTTATCAAGATGGTAGTTATGCACCAACTCCAGCAGAAGAACATTCCATGGGATACCTTCATTGCCCATGAGTTTTTCACCACTCCACATGGCCATCATCAGTAGAATGTCCCTTCATCATCCCATCCTCCATAATCCATTCCTCCATCATCTCCTGTTGATCATACATCTCCACCGACTCATATTCTTTCACCCTCATATCATGATGACAAAGCATCAAGAAATGATGGAAACATTGAGACAGATGGCACTAAGATGAGTAACATTGAGCCACTTCCTTTGACCTACTAGAGGGGATACAAGCATGTGTTTTCTGCCATTTATAGGCAAGGGGCCATGCCTTCTACATCAATAAAAAAACTTGACAAAGTTAAGGGGAAGGTTACAGAGCATGCCATTGGTGAAGAGGAAGACAAGCATGAGTCTGAGCAAGAGTTTCAGCTAATTCACCTTGATAGGGAGGATGATGATGAAGAGAGGATCACAAAAATGCTACTCAAAAGCAAAGATTCCAAGATTAGTGAACTTCAAACTAATCTTGGTAGGGCCAAAAATGTGATTACCTATTATGAGCTAGAGAACCAGCAGTTGGATACAAAGCAAGCCATCAGTGAGGTCAAAGAAATTAGAGCTCGGAAGGAGGCCAGAAAGGCCAAATCTATGCTATATGAGACCTTGGGAAATTTTTATGACAATGAAGATGAGGAAGAACATCTTCCTAGGAAGAGGCCAAGGACAATTGGGTTGAAGAAGGCTTTAGCCTAGGAAAGAGAGAAAGAGACAAAATTGGAAGAGCGACTCACTCCAAGTGAGTTTTTTGCCATGGAAATTAGTTATTATAGAGAATCTTGGTTGAAGAGGGAAAACTTGCACCTAGAAGATTAGCTAGAGAAGGCCAAGAGAGACGTTGACTTGCAAAGTAAAATGGCAAGGAATTATGCTTTGAGAAACAGAATTGCAAGGGCTAAGCTCAAAAGAGCCCCTGCAAATATTCAAGCACAAAATGAGGTAAAGGGGAAGGAAAAATTGGATATCCTTGTTGATGTATGCCTCCAAGCATCCCAAACATGATCAACAAGGTAAGTTTCAAATTTTGGCACTTGGTGCAAATTTTGAGTTTTTTACTGTTTGGCTAGCAGAAAAGAGGCCCAAACACATAGTGCCACTGGCACTGCGCTCTATTTTGGGGCACTGAAATGAAAAATGACTTGAATATTCATGATCCTCATGAAAATTACATCATCCACAGAACATTTGAGGCCATTTGGAGAAAAATTGGTTCCTCAAAAGGGCCAAAAACCACCTAAAAAACACCTTTATGCCCTCTGTTCAACACGTGCACTGTGCCCTTAGAAGTCTTGGGAGAATGGGTTTTTGGCTAGGAAAGTGGGCACCATTATGGAAAAAAAAGGAATATTTAGAAACTATATAGGACAAGCTTTCCAATGAGTTATCATGGAGTTCATTTGGACAATGGGAAGGCCTCCAAAACTCAGTTGCAAAACATGTGATTTTTCCAGTCTTGGCACTGCGCCCTTGAACCTTGGCGCTACGCCGTTGAACCTTGGTGCTACGCCCTTACTATAAAGTCAGCAAAAGAAATCAAAAGTTAATGAAAAAGATATTTTGAAGGCTTTAAGGAAAAATATCTCTAAAATTAGTTGAGGAGTTATGTTAGAAGTTATTTTTGAATTTAATGAGTTTGGATGCTTTTTCCCTAGGCCTTGCATGGTCTCAAAGGTCAAAGTGCCTTAAATATGTAATAAATGAAATTTTAAAACCCTAGATACGGTTTAACTCCTCACTTGGTAGTTAAATATTGCATGTAATGATTCATAATTTTTTTGGTTGATTACTGAGATGAATATCACATAGACTTGGAGTTGTGAAGAAATTGGCTAGGAGCTTTGTGGATGTTTTGATTTAAATGTCAATGAAGCAAGAACATTCATAGGATTCATGAACCTGATTAATGGTGATGTTGTTCTAACGTTACACTTGTATTTTTATGTTTTCCATATTGTTCATCTTTCCCTTATGACATAATAGAAAATTTAGATTAATATATGTTGTTGAGAGGCACCTTAATTATGTCTACTTTCTATTGTTTAGATGTTTTCCTCTCCTAGGTCTGATTGAATAATTCTTAATTTCTCTTTGATTCCACTTAGTTTTTTGTCTTGAAAATGATTTAATGGAGCCAAGACAAAGAATTTTAAGGTATGCCCTGTCCTTTGGTGTAGTTTAAAACATTGTTTTTATGGAATTTTCTTTGAAGTTTACTAATTAGGGTTTAGCTGAAGAAGTTTATGGTTTTCCCTGTCCTTCAGCCCATCTTGAAAAGTCTCTTTGAAGGTATTTTATAGTTTTATTAAGGAATTTAGGATTTCCCTTCTCTTTAATCATTACTGTTATAGGCCAATTTTGGCACCATTCCCAATGACCTGGTTAACTAGGCATCATCTCCAGGATCGATGATCAAGGGTCTATGATTCCCTATAATCTCAGTTGCTATATGCCCTCAAATAGAAAATAAGACAAATTAAGAAAGACTTTCATCAAGAAAAGGTTTCCATGGTTTGAAGCTTATTATTTAGCATATGAAAGCTCACCAACACAGGCTCTAAGGGGCCTTAGTGCATTGCATATACAGGTAGCCCCATCCAAGGCTTATCTGCAAAGCACTTCCCAACATTCAAAGGTGCGTTGGTAACATTGGGAGCGAAATTCTCATTGTTCCGGAATATCCACTTGGCCAATGCCTTCTAGAAGAGTTCACATGTGTCAAGCTTCAGATCCAAATGTCCATTTGACATCTACATGAATTGAAACATGTCTTGCCCATTTTTGGAAAGCTATTGATTGCAAAACAACCTACAATTCATCTATAAATTGAACACAAATCTAAGTGTTTGAGAAGGAAGAATTTGAGTAGAGAAATGCTGGATAATTTTCAATTGAGAGCTTGGTTTCTAGAGCTACTGCTAAAGAGATTTATGCTGTGATGAGACTTAGGAACTTTGTTGGAAGGTCACTTCAGATCAGTCACTAGGTTGTAACCTCTCCTTCTATTATCAATAAAGAGTACTTCTCATTTTTCCCTACATGCATCTATGTTAACTTTGATTTTCCATATTATAAGATCTTGGTTGATGAATTTAGTTTATGCTTAAATGATTTAGCTAACTAGCTTGAATAGATATCTATATTATTGCATCTTCTGTTGTTTTAGTGTTCTTTTTTGCAGGAAGCATTCAGCCAACGAACTGCTTGAATTTGAAGCTGTAGCAGAAGCGACAGAAGGAGTCATTTGGAAGCGAATGAAATAATTAAGCCTCTAATCCTCTCTGTTTATCTATTCAGAGTTAGAAGAAATGGTATTAAAGTCTTTCACCTGTTGTTCTATACTAGCACCTGTCTAGGGAAGCGTAATTTATATGTAGATTAGAATTCTGGCCCAACAAACTGGCGACTCCGTTCTAGAGATTTTCTCTTAGTTTTAGGTGTTTTAGTCTTTGATTTTCTTTGATTAACCACCCAGTAGCTGTTACACATAAATATTAGATCTTTTCAAACCTTAATTTTCAAAGACAGTGAGCCAAACAATAGTTTTTTCTTTGTTTACTGTGCCCAACGCACCCTTAGTCAGGGCATAGTGCTTTGCAGAGCACTGTCTCCCTTCGCAACCTACATTGCAGAGCATTGTCTCCCTTTGAGGACTACGTTGGCTCCTGAAAGGGACCAAATTCCCTTGAATCTGACTTTGTAAATTGCTTTAGTTATGTTTGATGTTGTGTTCTAAAAAATTTGATGCTCAATTGACTAGTGACTTTGTATACTTATTCCTCCTTTGGCTGAAAATTTATTAAATGTTTGTTTAGAAAAGTTTTTTTTTATCATTGAAAAGTTGATTTCAAAGTATTTTTTATGGTCGCATTAAGAATCGTTGGCTTTCAAAATAGGAAATTGTCATAAACTCTTCATTTCCTTGATAGGATAAATTGTTGTTGAAATCCTCATTTTTCCTTCAAAAGAGAAATTGTTGTTTGTATTGTTCGTTTCTCGAAAGTAAAAGGAATTTCGATTATTGATATAGTGCACCTAGTTTCTTTTCTGCATTCATATCATTAAGGAAACTGAAAAGAAAAACTCGCATTTCCATGTAGGATTGTGTGTTTTTTGCAAAAGGAACATTAGGAAATCTTCATTTAGTTTGTGATTCATTGATTTTGTTTTTGTTCATTGATTTGTTTGCTCACAAAATATTTGCTCTTTTTCCAAAAAACTGGCATTCTCTTCCCTTAGTAGCTAGGTTCTTCATTGAAAAAGATGAAAGTGAAAGTTTGTTTAGGAATTTCATATACATCATCATGCTGAACCTAAAAGAAAAATTGTTAAGAAAGATCAGCATAAAATAAATTTCAATTTACTTAACAACGCTTCAGAACATTAATGATAACATTTAGAAGGTCCAGGCTAGAGACATGTTCCGGCATCGCAAAAAGTAGTAGCTATTGTTAACTTGTCTGTGACACATTCTGAGCATGATACCTCACTCCACATATGTAAGTATGTCGTAGCTCATCCACATACTCTCGGGTACATCGGGCGGTGTTACAGTACGATAAGTATAAAGGGGTGCTCTCACTATGCTGTTTCGCATCAGACAACGCTAATACGGACTTGGGTGTCCATGTACCTTCAGGTATATTTGGGAGGAAAAATTTTAGGTGCTATCCATCCATAGTGAACTAAGTCGGCTGCCCTGAAATTGTGATACATCAAACACAACATTCAGGAAGATTACCTGCCCATACTTCTTGGTTTGCCAGGAGGTATTCTCCAGTTCACGGTTTCTTAGTAAACCTTTTTGCCTAGCATTACCCTCTTTTTTTTTATTTGTTTTTGGATAAAATAAATCAGTAATTGTGGAAGAACACAATCTTACCCCCCGTCGTTCACATAGATTAGCTTTAAAACCACCTTTACCGCCAGAAGTTACTTCTGGTAGGTGAAGGCGATCACGATCTGCCAAATCAAGTACAATTCATACCTCTGGCAAAACCTCATCATTGAAACCAGAGTTAGCTCAAATTTTTTCCACACATCCCGGTTCATTTACTGTTGTCGAAATGGAGTCTTCACAGCTACCCGTGGTCACGATCCATTCAATTGCTAAGACCATACCTCCTGGACCTGACGTTATTCAATCACAAATTGATTCAGATTCTGTCTCTTCTTTGCCAGCACATCTAAATCCTGAACAACCGGAATTTTTTTCTACCTTGGTCACTCCACAAATATCTGTAGCCACTGAAACTCCTATATCACACAGTCAACCATCTGAAATATATTTTGGGCCTGACGTTGAAGTTCTTCCTCCTGGTTTAATCGTGATTGAAGAAATCCCACAACCTGATACACCTTTAAGTCAAACCCATTTTGGGGAATACCTTTACCTGTATCAGTCTTTTCCTCAGTCATTTACATCTTCTTTTGTTGATCCCACTTCCATTCAATCTCCTGTTGATTTCAGAGAGTATACATTTGGTCATACAACCATGCCTGAACCAAAATTGTCATTTGGGTCTATTGTTCCAATTACATAAGCTCCTACCCTTGCTACCCTTTCGATGTTCACAACCTCACCATAGTCATATTTGCACAGTTTCCCTTTAGTCGCAACAGGCTACAAATCATTGTCTGGCACTTTCTCTGGTCAATATTCAAGACCATGATCTTTACCAATGTCATCATATGGTGTTTTAACTAGTAGTCCTATAGTTAGTACTTAACGAATTAAATCACTACATCAATCATCAGGGAAATATCAACTCGGTCCTTATGGGTCAATTTCTTTAAGTACCATATCAACTGGATTCCTAGCATTCGGGGAACAATATTTTTTGTCTTGTTGTCCTTCTTATGCTGGGGGGAAACCTATGGTCACCCAATACGAAAGTACTCAGTCAAATTTTGGTCAAACTAATGTTGACATGAATGTTTGTCAATGGCAACCTGCTCTACCTAACCAAACACAAACGGTTGTACATTCATGTCAACCAATTCAAATTGTTACAACCACTTCAATACCACATGTTAATAAATCTATACCCCTGTTATAGAATCAAAATCTTGTACATCAACCTTATCAAGCGAGCTCTTCAACTCAATATCGTCAAATTTTGGGTCCACAAACTCAAAATCCTTTGGTTAATTTACAACAACTTGTATGAGGAATTATTTATTCACAAGTTGGTGTACAATTTTATGGGGTGTCACAAACACAATCTGGATATACATATCAACGGAATCCAACTTACAATAATTTGGGTTATAACATTGGCAGACAGAATCCTTGGCAGCCATAGCCACAAATCCCTCAAACTTCATTTTACCAAGTATCATATCCAGGTTTTGGTCAACAGAACTGTCAAGCGTTTGCTATGAAAAACAACCCCTATCTTGGTTACCAACATCAAATCCCATATGATGGTGCTGAAAGACTTGTTGCCCAAGAAATTCCACCTTACCCTGGCTATGCTCAACCTAACCTTAATCGAAAGTTGCCTTTTGTTGCAACCTTGGAATTACTAGTTTTAAACTGGTTAACCAATGATCCTATCAATTATGCTCCTTGGTGGCCGATGATACCACATAAATTAACCTCCGACATTCCTGAATTCAATGGAAACCCTAGAGAAGATCCATCAACTCATGTTATGACTTATCATTTATGGTGTTCATCAAATTCCCTAAATGAGGATTCTATTCGATTACGTCTTTTCCAGCAAATGCTCACAGGTTCGACAGCTAAATGGTACATTGAATTACACAAAGATTATTTGGACAATTTCACTGCCTTATCTACTGTCTTTTTGACCCATTTCCAGTTACTGATCAGATACGAAACTCTTGACCAACATCAAATAGATTAATGCTACTCACATTTCCGATCATATTCATGAGTGGTGTCACCGTCGACGAATGGTTAAGACATTTGTTCCTGATCAGCTTCCTGTTGAATGGTTCATTAAATCCCAGTTACCATCTATAACTGAGGATGTGGTTAAAGGTGGCATCATCACAACAGAGCAAGTTATCGCTCATGCCCGATATTTACACTTGATTTATACTCACTCTGGCATTCTCTATGAAAAAATACCAAATCCGACGCGATCTAATTTCAATGTTCCTCCTAAAATCAAGGACTCTCATGCCGGAGACGGCTTGATAGGCACTGTGAACACACATAACACTACTTCATCTGATCCTACTCCTACTTCTGAAATTAATGCCATGTCATTTGACAAAGGAAAAAGTGATAAGAAACCAGGAGGTAAGAAAAATGGGAAATCAAAGAAAAAAAAAACTTCTAACCCATAGGAACGATCATCTGATCAATCGTCAAGACCACGGAAACCTCTTTATCCATGAATAATCTGTAACAAGGAAAAAAATTTTAGGGATTGTCCTCACTGTGGTGAAGTGTCAAAAATCATCAAGACTTCTCTTGCATCAGTTGTGTTGACAGACCCATTTCCTAATCCGGACACAAATTTTGTTGCTAATGTTGCTAAGGATCTAGCTCCTAGTTCCCAAGTGTTAATGTTATCCACTACAAAACCTTCACAAGATATTTTGGTGTCGACGAGGAATAAGGACTATGGTATTTTGGCTACCAATCAACCTACTACCCCGACAACGAATCCATCTAATGAATTGATACCACCTCCTATTATTCCTGAATTGACCATTAAGCCACCGAAGGGAGTAATTCATAGATTGACATATAATCCTCAAGTGAGATCTACAAAAAATTATAATATAGTTGAAGATTTGGCTCAATCCCCTTCAGCTATGTTTTCTATTGAGCTATTACAAAATTTTCCCTCCCAGAAGCAGGCTTTATTGTCGGCCATTGGTGGAATTGATCCGATTGATTCTAATATTGTCGTCTTTAATCATAAGGGCTATGTGCCGCAATTACCAGTAGAATTGGCATTCTCCATCAAAGTAAATGTTCTAAATCACCTTGTTCATCGCACTATTATTTATGCAGGAGAATCTATGTGAATTATGTCTCTAAACTATTGGAATTCACTTGGCTCGTTGCGATTATCACAATCATCAATGATGTTGAAGGATTTTTATGGAAGAACATATAAACCTTGTGGTATTATCAATAAATTGCAAATTGAATTAGGGGGAAAAATAGTAAGTATTGATGTTGATATTGTTGATGGACCCCTTGACTATAATATTTTACTCAGAATACCATGGTTATATGCAATGACTGCCATTGTTTCTACATATTTTAGAATGATTTCCTTTCCACATAAAAGTAAATTCAAAATCATTAATCAATTATCCTTTTTTTCCTCCGCTTCATAGGTAACTGGAAGCATTCCGTATATTCACTTACCCCAACTAGAAATCTAGAATATTGCTGTAGGACTCTTAAATTATTCCACTCTTATGGGAACCTTTGCATTACTGCCGCCTGCAACGTTGGCAGAAATTGCAAGCATAGAGACCTGCTACATGATCTCTTCCACTCTATCTGTCTTAAGGAAGAGTACGGGTGATTTTGATATTTCTATGTTGGATGATGTTTTATCCCTCAACCCTCTTGAGCTACAATAGTAATGAATCTATTTGGCTTGGGCGGAAAATTTGAAATCAGCGTCGCCGAGTGTTTGGGTTGATCGTTCATTAGATTTTGGAACTCCATTTGATCCATTTTCCTCAAAATTTTTGACAAATGAAAATATTTTGGAAGCAATGATGGAAGAAGGAGAACCATGGGAATATTATCATCATCATTCCCATCTTCCTAATTATGAAGAAACTAATATTAGTTAACTATATCTCCCATCCATTCAAACTTTCTTTTGGAATTCCTTTCTGATTAATGCAATTGAATCTGAGCGAAATTTATCTAATATTGAAGAAACAATTTCTATCAATATTTCGACTAAACCTGGCATTGCAGAAAATATTCATGTCGATGTATCTTGTTCTCTTTTTCGTGAATTTTGTGACGTATTCGCTTGGTCTTACGAGGAAATTCCAGGCATAGATACTAGTATAGTTGAACACACTATTAATATGTATACTGATGTCAAAATGGTGCATCAACAGCTTCGTCCTGTTCATTCGAAAAAAGCCGCTACCGTCAAACCAGAAGTTGAAAAAATTTTGCATGCTGGTTTCATTTACCCTATTCCGCTTAATGAGTGGGTTTCCAATATCATTCCTATTATGAAAAAAAAAGGAACAATTAGAGTGTGCATCGATTATCGGGATGTTAATCATGCTTGTTTAAAAGACAACTATCATACTCCCATTATCGACCATATTATTAATGACTATGTTGGATGCAAAAAAATTTCGTTTATGGATGGATTTTATAGCTACAATAAAATAAATATCTACCCAGATGACCAACATAAGAAAACATTCATTTGTCCCTGGCGCACATTTACATATAGGAAACTCCCATCTGGTTTAAAGAATTTTGGGGCAACTTTTAGAGAGCAATGGATTATGCTTTCAACGACATCAAGAACATTTTTCAACCATATTTAGATGATTTACCAACACATTTATGAAATCGGACAGATGACCCGATGCATTTGACAGTAATTTTCTTATGCTATCCACACTACAAGATACACCTCAATCTGTACAAATGTGTGTTTTGTGTTGGTTCTGGTCGATTGCTCGGATTCATAGTCTCAAAATAAGGAATTCGAATAGACCCACTGAAGGTACAGTCCATTCTTGATTTAACTACACCATCAAACCTACTTCAGATACATAAAGTTCAAGGAAAGGCTAACTTCCTGAGAAGGTTCATTCCAAACTACGCCGAAATGGCTAAAGAATTTACTTGATTATTGAAAATGGGGGTTCCCTTCCATTGGGACCAAGTTACGCAAGCTTCTTTTGATGCTATCAAGGACCATCTTGTCCGAGCGTCATTAGTGTATCCTCCAAATTATCAAAATTATTATTTCCTATATATCGTTGCGGCTGAAACGACCATTGCTATGGTTTTGGTCCAAGTAGAAGATGGAATTGAACATCTGATCTATTATTTGAGTCTTAATATAAATGATACGGAAGTTGAGTACTCGTATGTGGAAAAGCTTGCCTTGGCAGATGTTCAAGATATCCAAATATTTCACCATTATATCCTGCTCTGAAAAACAACAATAGTTAAGGATTACAATGCCATGACTTAAATCTTATCACGTCAATTGCTGGGGGGGAAATATTCAAAATGGATCGTCATTTTTCAGGAATTTGATTTTGAATTCATCAAATCCAAGTAAAAGAAGGCTTTAGTTTTGACTGAGATTCTTTGTGACCTTCCCTCTGATAGTAATGCAACTATTTCAGAACCATCTATTCCAGGTGAGTCTCTTTTTCTGATCAGATCATCTGATCCCTGGTATGGATATTTCATCATTTATCTCCAAACCCAAAATTTTTGACTTAATACCTCTTGCTCTAATCAGTGACATATTTGATACCAAGCCAAAGATTATCTGATCGTTAGCGATACACTTTATCGTCATGGTGTCGATACCATTTTAAGGAGGTGCCTCACTCATGAGGAGGCCGAAAAAGTATTAAATGATTGCCATGATGGGGCTTATGGTGGACATTTATCTAGATATGGTACCATGCATAAGATACTCCAAGGCAGTTATTTTTGGCCTACTATTTTTCGAGATTGTATCCTCGCAATAAGAAGTTGTCATGCATGCCATATTTTTTACAGTAGAATCCGAAAACCGCCAGAGCCAATGCATCATGTTGTCTCTGCTGGACCATCTATGAAATGGCGTATTGACTTCATGACCTGTAACCCTCCTTCATCCGGGGGGCATGGTTATATTATTGTCGCAATCGACTATTTTACCAAATGGGCCGAAGCGATGCCTAAATTCAACAACACAGGACAAACAACTGCATTGTTTTTCTTCAATCATGTTATTTCATGGTTTGGGGTCCCACAAGCTATAGTTACGGATCATGGAAAGCATTTTCGCAACCATATGATGTATGAATTGATGGCCAAGATGGGATTGTCTCATGATAATTATACTCCTTATTATCCACAATCAAATGGACAAGTTGAGGCTATTAATAAACAAATGCTTCAACGAATTATAGGAGTCCGTAAAAGGAATTGGCACTTGATCCTGTAGTCCGCCTTGTGGGCGTATCGAACCTCAGTGAGAAATGCAACCAGATTTACTAATTTTCAATTGGTGTATGGTCTGGAAGCTATCTTACCAATCCAATGTGAAATATCATCGTTAAAACTCATGATAGACTTGTTACCTCACACCTCAGAAGAAGAAGCTCGTCTCCATAACCTCATACATATAGATTAAACACATCATGAAGCCCAATTGGCCAATGAAGCACATACGAGACGTATAAAGGTGCAATATGACAAAAATGTCCAACCTCACATCTTCTCAGAGGGCGACTTGGTCCTTATTTACGACCAAGAAGCTGATGTAATAGGTACAGGGAAATTCGAGCCATTATGACATGGCCCTTATATTTTCAAAAGAGTTCTTGCTAAGGGTGCCTATGAGTTAGTTGATTATGATGGAATTCCATTGGAACAACCTACAAATAGGTTTTATTTGAAACGTTACTATGCTTAATCATGAGCGTAGTAATTTTTTGTATTATTATTGTTTATATGTTGTTGATTTGCATTCACTATCTTAATTTGGTTTTTAGAGTTTTCTTGACGTTAATAATCCACTTTACATTTCATCACAGATGACTAAATATTTGGAACCATTTGTTGGATATGCTAATGGTGCTAGTCGTAGTACGCAGAATCTATCCTCTACAACGTGGGCCATTTTCACTCCGAACGGTGAGTTAGTGAGTTTTCAAGGGATTTGTATCGGTATATTGACGAACAATATCGCTGAGTATAGCACATTGATCGAAATTCTCTCTGATTCCATTTCCTTTGGTATTAACCGCATAATTATAAGGTTAGACTCACAACTTGTGGTACTACAACTTACTAGTATTTATTCTATTAGAAATCCAACACTTCTTAGATTGTTCCTAAGAGTTCAACTTTTGGAGAGACATTTTGATTTCATTTGATATCAACACATTTCCAGAAATTTGAATAGTTTAACTGATTCATTAGCCAATCAAGTTTTAGATAGAAATTTGCGACATAAGTAAAACATTCACATAATTGAATTGGATTGCGCATTAAACATAGGAAAAAATATGAAAACATATAGATAGATAGTTATAGGTCTTTTAAAAAACTTGTGCCCAAGACATGTTGGTCATTTGACCTCAAAATGTACGCAAAAGGTCATAAGTAAAGTAGTGGTGCTCGTGGTAACATGATATAGATCTAGCAATCCTACGGAGCAACCGCATCCAATGACTATGAACCCCAATTGTGTGTCATTGCAGTCACAGGGGAAGATCTTCGATCTGGAAATCTAGAATCCCAAAGGTCAACCCCTCTGTGTGTTGGTGGAGCTCGGCTAGAGTCTCAGACATATCAAGGTCTTGAAGGACTACTCTCCTAACATCCCTCTCTGTTGGCACATCTACTTCGCGCTCTGGTTCCTCTACTGCTTGAACACAACCAATATTTGCATTACATTAAAAATTTAGTTTAGTCTTGGAAATAAATCAAAAAAAAAAAACATTGTATAAACCTTATAAAAATAAAAAAACATGGTCAAATCATTCTTACCTATTGCACCCCACTGAGCGCCTTCTGGTAAAACTAGATTTGGATCTCCTCGGAAGTCGATGCCTGCATATGCATACTCATCGATGGCGACGATTTGTCGCTGGAACCAGGCAAAGAATGTAGTCGAGAACACAACGGTCGATTGGCCTACATGCCAACCCATGAGTTCTACCCATATCTGCATTCCAGGATCTCTAGGACTAGATATATCCAATGTTACATTTTGTGGCTGTATAAGTGGAATCCGTTCCAAAGAAAAGGAGATAAGGATTGAACCATAGCTGAAATTTTTCTTCCTTCCTCCCTTTGATTTATTCAGTTGTTCCTTTATTTGAGATATAACAGCTTCAAACTAGTTGAAGACTATTGGCTCTAAGCACTCTAGTGCATACTGCATATATGATCTGTTGGCTACATGGATTGTAACGGTGCCAACAAGTTTAGCGATCATGAAAAGGATGGTTCTCAAAGGAAAATCCCTGACTTCCCGGATGTTTATTTTTCCATCTTTGCTAGGATCTAACCCTCGATAGCAATACTGCATAACATAATCCCTCACTATCTTTCCTCCAACGGTAGACCCTGTGAGAGAAATGGGCAAACCTCTCCTCAACAAACCTATCATAAAATACACATCCTCAACTATTATGGACAACACTTGATTTTTTATGTGAAATTCCTCTATCACCGGATCCCATGCTTGAACAAGGAACTCTAGGAGTTCTATTTGTTGCCTCATTCCCGACAATTTGAAGTCCTTAAGTAGCCCGCAATCTCTTAAAGATCTTACAGTACTCGGATCATTCAAGGCAATCATATCTTGTTCTTGATGTTCTCTTTCTCTCCATGTAATCGTCATTAGAATCTGATGGAAACCTGAAAATCAACCATAAGATCCATTAGATACCATTCACTGCAAAAAAAACTAGGCAAATTTTGGACACATCATGAAAACAAAAAACTTGAACTGCACCCAACGCACTCCTTGAGTTGAGACAGTGTGTTGTATATGTAGGTACCCTTCACTGTACCTGCTATACAACACATGTTTCGATGTTCAAGGGTTTTTTGCCTTCAATTTGGGAAGAATTTACCCTAGGGGCCTTAAAATCCTAAAATTTGCAAGGAATGGGAATAAAATTAATATTGAAAGAAGGAGGAGCTTCATGCTACTAACCTGGATCAAACGGAGATGAAATCCATCCACAGAAACGACCGCAATCAACGACTGAAGTTCGGGGGAAAAATCAGGTTTAGAGCTCCAAAATGCAAATGATAACTATGGAATGGTAAAAATGAATAGTGAAACTACTTTATATATTCATTTAATTGATTGCAAGTTAAATTTATTGCTATGATTATTGTTTTATTATGTTTTTATCATGAAAAAGGTATTTTTAATCATTTTAATGTTGTTCTGAACAGGAACTACAACTGACGAATAGATTAGTCATGCAGATTTATTTCAAAGAAAGATTTGACCACAAAGCATGCTTTTTCTCCTTATTTTTCGAGCTTTGATAAGAACGAAAAAGGATTTGAAGTGCACTTTTATCTCTTTTTCGAGCTTCGATAACAGAAAAAAAAGTAACCCCTCGAGTCTTCTTTCAGCTCTTTTCAGACTCTAATAATGTGAAAATAGTGTCGATCACTTTTCATTTCGAGCTCGTTAAAGTAAATGAATTGATATCTACTCAGTATAAGTTAAACCCTTTTCCAGACTGAGATGGATTATTTATGAAAAAGGAATACCTTGGTTAAACATGACCAAAGATGTTCCTTCAGATATTATTTTACACTTTTTCGGATCTGAGAGACAAATTTATGAAAAAGTACTTTTGGAGTTCTCTTTCGTACTCTTTTTCAGACTCTCTAAATATGAAAAAGGACCTGGCTATCACTATCGTTAAGCTCGTTAAAACATAAAATAGCGACAGGCTTGTCGATCATGGCAAGAATCGAGTTTCATTCATCGCTAGACTCGTTAAATTATTAAATAGTGATACTTTATTCACCCAAAGGGTTGAATTATAGATCAAGAAAATGTTATCCTCCTCAAGCTTGTCAAAAAATAAACAGGTATTGGTCGACAAATGGCCGGGGAAAATTTGGGAAAAGAAAGTAAAGTTTCTTTTTGGTAGCAAGTCACTCTTGAACATGACACTTCTTTCACTCCATGTCCATGATTGTTTGGGTTGGGTAATAATCTTAACGGTTCATTCACACCTATGGTTCATGATACCTTCAGTTCGGTTTTGGGTCAATACTGCCAACTCATCACAGTGTCACCGATATGTTCAAGAGAAGTCATCTAGTGATTAAAAACTCATCCATCTACAATACTCGTAAACCTTCATTTTCATGACCGTCATCCCTGAAAATTGCTATATCAAGTCATACCATTGTCTCTAAAATTAGTAACTCCTGTTTTGCAATAAGGTGACTTCCTATCAACAAAAAATAAATATCTAGGAAGTTCACTTAGAAACATCAGATATCAGTACCATGAGGCTTTTTATAGCATTGACAAGATCCTCGTTTCCGAACCTTTGACAGAGAGATTTTGTTTGGCGTTCAACATAAAATCATCTATTCATGCCTTACGAAATGTACTGCAGTACCTTGAGGGCCATTGACATTAATGGTGGTTCTATTGTGTTCATTAAAAGCTCACATCATTGGCTGGTAATCAAACAATGTCTTTCCATGTTCGATGACAAATCATATATTCGCATGGCTAGCCTTGTACCCAAATGGTCGAGTGAATGAGATAAGAATACCCAAGATCTAGTTTCAGCGATCCGAGCTTCGATTTTAGGATTGTTGTACACATCATTTGTACGGTGGTCTTACATACATATTTCCATCCAAACATGGGCCTATATCTGTAGGTGTGTCTCCGTATGGGAAACATTCCAATGTAGACGACTTTATGAATTATGTACATGTTATTAGATTGTTTTATGTACTGACTATGGGAATGCCTACCCTCAAAAATTATGATCAATAGAGGATATATCAAGATGTAATCTATTGTAAGATTGATGCAGGTGAGCATTCCTCTTTGTTTCTAGGCTCATCACAGTGTAAATCATCTCAATCAAATGTTCTTATTAATTGGATCTCATGCTTTAGGGGGAAATTTTTATAGGTCAATTTGGGCACCATTCCCAATGACCTGGTTAACTGGACATCATCTCCAATACTGATCATCAAGGTCCTATAATTCACTATCATCTCAGTTTCTATATGCCCTAAGACAGAAAACAATACAAATTAGGCAATACTTTCATCAAGCAAAGGTTTCCATGGTTTGAAGCTTATTATTTAGAATATGAAAGCTCACCAACACAGGCCCTAAGGGGCCTTAGTGCGTTGCATATGTAGGTAGATCGATGCAAGGCTACTCTGCAAAGCACTTCTTGAAATTCAAAGTTCGTTGGTCACATTGGGAGTGAAATTTTCATTGTTCCAGAATCTCCTCTTGGCCAGCGCCTTCTAGAAGAGTTCACATGTGTCAAGCTTCGGATCCAAGTGTTCATTTGAAATCTACATGAATGGAAACATGTATTGCAAGACAACCTACAGTTCATCTATAAATTGAACACATATCTAAGTTTTTGAGAAAGAAGAATTTGAGTAGAGAAATGTTGGAGAATTTTCAATTGAGTGCTTGGTTTGTAGAGCTACTACTGGAGATATTTATGCTGTGACGAGACTTGCGAACATTGCTGGAAGGTCACTTCAAATCAGTCACTAGGTTGTAATCTCTCCTTCTATCATCAATAAAGATTACTTCTTTTTTTTCCCTACATGCATCTATGTTAACTTTGATTTTCCATATTGTAAGATCTTGGTGGATGAATGTAGTTTATGCTTAACTGATTTAGCTAACTAGCTTGAATAGATATCAATATTATTGCATCTTCTACTGTTTCAGTGTTCCTTCTTGTAGGAAGCATTCAACCAATGAGCTGCTTGAATTTGAAGCTGTAGCAGAAGCGACAGAAGGATTCATTTGGAAGCGACTAAAACAAGTAAGCCTCCAATCCTCTCTGTGTATCTACTGATTTATTTAGGGAAAGCATGTATCGTGGGTACAATTCTAACCCAAAAATTACTAATGCATTATCTTAAATGTTTTCTTTCTCTAAAGTTGAATAACTCAAGAATTTAGGAGTTCCCTGCTCTCTAGGGTTTGTTGGATTGTTGTTTTAAGGTTTAATTGGTGAAGTTTGACCACATAATTTTTTGGTGTCACTTGTACTTTGGTTATTTCTTAAGCATAGTGATCTTGAAGGCCCTTCTTGTTATAGTATATGTTAAAGGATTCTTAAATTCCCTTTAAACCTACTATGTTCACAATTTAATGTTCATTTTACACCCACATAAGCTACTAAGATCCTTTTGGCTTTGTTAACTTGCCATATGAAACACCCTTGATTCATTGTTGTCCTTTTCAAGCATTTCATATACCCCATAGCCCAATGGTTTTAATTTATCTTACTCTATCCATTCTACTTGACCAGCAACCCAACCAAACAAAACAAAACAAACAAACCCTATCATTATAACTAGCTTAAAATCAACATCCTAAAATCATACAAGTCATATATTTTATAAAAATTTAGTGAGCGCCCTCTCTAAGTCCAGGAAGGCTAGGTCCTAGGACTCCAAATTTGGTTTGATGTTGCCCTTCTCTATTTGGTTTTTCGAATCTGACAAATTACAGGGACCTAATATGCATTACAAAAAGTACAAGGATATTTGTTCCAAAAATAGTCAAAATTACAATCATTTGGAAAAAATCCATGAGATTTATACCTTTCCTTGGAGCTGCATCTTTTATGATGTCGATCAGATGATCCCATGCAAGGTCCTTTCAAGAATTCATCATGCTTGGGAAAAAAATGAACATTTTCACCACCATATTTGTGTGACATATCATCCTTTGACGATTATTGTTCCTCAAACCATTTAGAGAATTCTCCAAAATCTCTTTGACCATATCCCAATCCTTGATACTTTGGTCTCACTTGTACCATGATTAGATTGGTGTTCCCTTGGCCATTGATATCGAGGACTCCTCTTTCATAACCCATTTTAGAGAGACAATTCATACAAATGCCTTTGGTATGTTTCTCAAATGCTGCAAAAGAGGTGTTATGAACATAAATAGAAGGAATTGTACTTGAAACCTTGAACTTTCCATTCATCTCTCTTTCTTTGGATGATGATGATGAATTTGTATATTACTCTCGACACCCACTCTTAGAAACTAACATATGATGAGAATCTTGGAGATGCTAAAAAAATTCACATGCATCATATTCCTCATAAGGCCCATAACCATTGTTTGAACCATGCCCACATCTCGGTTTCATTTTGGAGTTTTATTTTTCTTTTATTAGAGTGGAAATTTCATCAACTTGTTCTTCAAGCACATGCTGCAATTGAAAGAACATATTCCTCTTCTCCTCTTTAGAAATTTCTATAATTCTTCTCAATTCAATGTTCTCCATACAAAGAAAAAAAATCATCTCCTCTAGCTCTTGGAGACTCTTCTTTCCCATTCTTGAAATTTGTTTATACCTTACTTAGATACCACCTGATATGAAATTGGAGAACTTCTTCTTCCTAAAAATTATTGTTCATTGACGCTTTGCAAGGAAAAATGGGTCTTAACGCAAAACAGGTTTTCCAAAGGTCTCTTCGAGTTATAAGTTACTTTTCACATGTAAACTTAAACATAAGCAACATTTCATCACATGAATCATATAGGCATTCATGAAGGGCATAAATTTTTTTTTTTTGACTAAGTTCTACCCCTCCTAGGGTACATCACTTGGCTTACCAACATAGCTAGACCACTCCATATATTGAATTAAAAAGAGTACATAAAAGTTTGTTGATAAAAAAAGTGGTTATTTCCCCTTCAATAAAATGTTATCCTTTAGATAACTCTCACTATAAACATCATGAAAATCTACAGTCAGGCATGAAAACATCAACAACACAAGGTGTCTCCTACAAAGACCCTGTACTCTATCTGAAAATGAGCATACATAAGCATATAAGCACTTCAATTCAACATTGAAGGACTAAAAGGAAACTTTACTCAGCAAGACATACTGATAAAATAATAGATGATTTGAACCCTGCAAGTAACAACTAATTTAGTAAACTTCTGAATGTAAGAAAACCCTACAAGGCCTTCTCCATGCTCAAACACATTCAATAACTAGTCCAAAACACTAATTGATCCATACACCCATGGAATTGAACTTGCAAAAAGCCTATTTATATATGCTCAAATAAAAAATAAAGGTCACCATTGAATCTAGAATGTCAAATAATCCCTATATAGACTCTTCTTAAGCTTCAAAAAGCCAAACTCTGAGAAAGATATGGCTCTAAAATATCTCCGTCCATTGAACATTCTACCACAATTCTCTAGTGCCCGGGTGATTAGGCCTGGAGCTTATCCCTTATGTTGTCCAACAAGTGCCTTCCACGCTGTGGAAAGATTATATGGGAGAAAACATGAGCATGGGGTGGGGCTAGTACCCGGGCCCGATCCTTCATTGCATCATGGTTCTATGTAGAGGTTCTGATCGGAGGCCGAGGCTTGTAGCCCAACCCCTTCCCCAAAATGCGAACTATGTAAAATTTACAATAAACTTGTATACTATGGTTAATAAGAACCATCATAACAGAGTTGGTAGAGCTCAATGATGGTAGGCTTGAGGTTGGGTGTTCAATCCCACTCAGGCATCTGGCTTAAACAATAAATATTTGATGCTCCCAGGATGTTCTATATGGCAACCCATAATTATACCACATGGCATGCTCCTATTGGACCAATGAAACAACCAAGAACTAATAAAAAATTACCACCTGCATGAACCAGAACTTGAAAATTGGAAACACCTTATTTTTTCGTACCTAGACAGTCACCCTCGATGGTTTCAGTAGTACGGTAGCCCAGTCATGACTGCCTAGTCAACAAACCTTCTCCTTCTTTAGTTGTTGGGCCAAATGATCAAAACGTGATAACTTAACCATAAGGTGTCAGATTTAGGTGAAAAAAAATTCGTTGGATTTAGAATGATGAGAAATTTGACTTGACATTGGTTTCGATACTTTTTGTGTAATTTAATTTTTGAGCTAAAATTTGATCACCTGATCACCTTTGGGCTAACCAATGCCTCTGCTTCCTTTTAGTATTGCATGAACAATGTGTTTTGCAAGAAGCTAAGAATATATGTGTTGGTTTTCTTTGAAAACATATTGATCTAAAATAGGACTTGGGAGGAGCACTTGCAACATGTAGAGGAGGTGTTGCACATATTAAAAGTACAATCGTTGTATGCCAAGATGTTCAAATTTGAGTTTGGACTAACTGATATGTTGTATCTTGGCCACATCATTGGAGAGTATGAAGTGAGTGTCCTACAAGAGAAGATTAGGGCCATCCTAGACTAGCCTACACCCAAGAATGTTACAGAGTTAAGGGGATTCTTGGGCATATGCACATATTATAGAAGACTCGTGAGAGGATTTTCCCATCTAAGAACTCCCCTCATAGACCTAACCAAGATGGGGGAATTTTCATGGATAGATACAACGCAGGAGGAATTTGAGCACCTCAAGGAGGTGATGAGAATTTTCCCCATGTTATATTTTCCTAACTTTACACAACCCTTTTTTTGGAGTGTGATGCATCTTGAGAGGGCCTTGGAGCAGTTTTGATGCAACGGGGACACCTGATTGCTTTCGAGAGCCAAAATATAGAGGTAGGTGAAGGCGATCACAATCTGCCGAATCAAGTACAATTCATACCTCTGGAAAAACGTCATCATTGAAACCAGAGTTAGCTCAAATTTTTTCCACACATCCCAGTTCATTTATTGTTGTCGAAACAGAGTCTTCACAGCTACCCGTGGTCACGATCCATTCAATCGCTGAAACCATACCTCCTGGACCTGACATTATTCAATCACAAATTCATTCAGATTCTATCTCTTCTTTGTCAGCACATCTGAATCCTGAACAACCAGAAGTTTTTTCTACCTTGGTCACTCCACAAATATCTGTAGCCACTGAAACTCCTATATCACACAGTCAACCATCTGAAATATATTTTGGGCCTGACGGTGAAGTTCTTCCTCCTGTTTTAATCGTGATTGAAGAAATCCCACAACCTGATACACCTTTAAGTCAAACCCATTTTTAGGGAGACCTTTACCTATATCAGTCTTTTCCTCAGTAATTTACATCTTCTTTTGTTGATCCCACTGTCATTCAATCTCCTGTTGATTTCGAAGAGT
The DNA here is from genome assembly GCA_034641835.2 of Pinus albicaulis. Classification (NCBI taxonomy): domain Eukaryota; kingdom Viridiplantae; phylum Streptophyta; class Pinopsida; order Pinales; family Pinaceae; genus Pinus; species Pinus albicaulis. Next base: position 22,090,554 of record CM076574.1, on the reverse strand, counting down.
ATAAATTTTGTCATACAACCATGCCTGAACAAAAATCTTCATTTAGGTCTATTGTTCCAATTACATCAGCTCCTACTCTTGCTACCCCGTCAATGTTCACAACCTCACCAGAGTCATATTTGCACGGTGGCCCTTTAGTCCCAACAGGCTACAAATCATTGTCTGGCACTTTCTCTAGTCAATCTTCAAGACCATGGTCTTTACCAATGTCATCATATGGTGTTTTAAATATTATCCCTATAGTTAGTACTTAACGACTTGAATCACTACATCAATCATCAAGGAAATATCAACTCGGTCCTTATGGGTCAATTCCTTTAAGTACCATATCAACTGGATTCCCAGCATTCGGGGAACAATATTTTCCGTCTTGTTGTCATTCTTATGCTGGGGGGCAACCTATGGTCACCCAATACGACAGTACTCAGTCACATTTTGGTCAAACTAATGTTGACATGAATGTTTTTCAATGGCAGCCCGCTCTACCTATCCAAACACAAAGGGTTGTACATTCGTGTCAACCAATTCAAACTGTTACACCCACTTCAATACCACCTATTAATAAATCTATACCCCTGTTACAGAATCAAAATATTGTACATCAACTTTTCAAGCGAGCTCTTCAACTCAATATCATCAAATGTTGGGTCCACAAACTCAAAATCCTTTGGTTAATTTACAACAACCTGTATGAGGAATTATTTATTCACAAGTTGGTGTACCATTTTATGGGGTGTCACAAACGCAATCTGGATATACATATCAACCGAATCCAACTTACAATAATTTGGGTTATAACATTGGAAGATAGAATCCTTGGCATCCATAGGCACAAATCCCTCAAACTTCATTTCAACAAGTATCATATCCAGGTTTTGGTCAACAGAACTCTCAAGCGTTTCCTATGCAAAACAACCCCTATCTGGTTTACCAACATCAAATCCCATATGATGGTGCTGAAAGACTTGTTTCCCAAGAAATTCCACCTTACCCTGGCTATGCTCAACCTGACCTTAATTGAAAGTTGCCTTTTGTTGCAACCTTGGAATTACTAGATTTAAACCAGTTAACCAATGATCCTATCAATTATGATCCTTGGTGGCTGGTGATACCACATAAATTACCCTCCGACATTCCTGAATTCAATGGAAACCCTGGAGAAGATCCATCAACTCATGTTATGACTTATCATTTATGGTGTTCATCAAATTCCCTAAATGATGATTTTGTTCAATTACATCTTTTCCAGTGAATTCTCACAGGTTCGACAATTAAACGGTACATTGAATTACGTAGAGCTTCTTTTGACAATTTCACTGCCTTATCTACTGTCTTTTTGACCCATTTTCAGTTATTGATCAGATACGAAACTCTTGACCAACTTCAAACATATTAATGCTACTCACATTTCAGATGATATTCATGAGTGGCATCATCGTTGACGAATGGTTAAGACATTTGTTCCTGATCAGCTTCCTGCTGAATGGTTCATTAAGTCCCAGTTACCATCTATAACTAAGGATGTGGCTAAATGTGGCATCATCTCAAAAGAGCAAGTTATCGCTCATGCCCAATATTTACACTTGATTTATACTCAGTTTGGCATGCTCTATGAAAAAATACCAAATGCGATGCGATCTAATTTCATTGTTCCTCCTCAAATCAAGGACTCTCCTGCCAGAGACGGCTTGATAGGCACTGCGAACACACACAACACTACTTCATCTGATCCTGCTCCTACATCTGAAATTAATGTCGTGTCATTTGACAAATTGAAAAGTGATAAGAAACCAGGAGGTAAGAAAAAGGGGAAATCAAAGAAAAAGAAAACTTCGAACCCACAGGAATGATCATATGATCAACCGTCAAGACCACAGAAACCTCTTTATCAATGAATAATCGGTAACAAGGAACACTTTGTCAGGGATTGTCCTCACCATGATGAAGTTTCAAAAATCATGAAGACTTCTCATGCATCAACTATGTGGACAGACCCATTTTCAAATTCGGACACAAATTTGGTTGCTAAGGATCTAGCTCCTAGTTCCCAAGTGTTAATGTTATCCACTACAAAAACTTCACAAGATATTTTGGTGTCGATGCGGAATAAATACTATGGTATTTTGGCTACCAATCAACCTACTACCTCGACAATGAATCTATCTAATGAATCAATACCACCTCCTATTGTTCTTGAATTGACCATTAAGCCACCGAAGGGAGTAATTCATAAATCGACATATAATCCTCGAGTGAGAGGTGAAAAAAATTATAATATAGTTGAATATTTGGCTCAATCCCCTTCAGCTATGTTTTCTATTGAGCTATTACAAAATTTTCTCGCCCAGAAGCAGGCTTTATTGTCGGCCATTGGTGGAATTGATCCGATTGATTCTTGTCTTGTCGTATTTAATCATATGGGCTATGTGCCGCAATTACCAGCAGAATTGGCATTCTCCATCCAAGTAAATGTTCTCAATCACCTTGTTCATCGCACTATTATTGCGGGAGAATCTATGTGCATTATGTCTCTAAACTATTGGAATTCACTTGGCTCATCGCGATTATCACAGTCATCAACGATGTTGAAGGCTTTTGATGGAAGAACATATAAACCTTGTGGTATTATCAATAAATTTCGAGTTGAATTAGGGGGAAAAATAGTAAGTATTGATGTTGAGGTTGTTGATGGATCCCTTGACTATAATATTTTACTCGGAAGACCATGGGTATATGAAATGACTGCCATTTTTTCTACATATTTTAGAATGATTACCTTTCCACATAAAAGTACAATCACAGTCATTAATCAACTATCCTTTTTTTCCTCCGCTTCATAGGTAACTGGAAGCATTCCATATATTCACTTACCCCAACTAGAAATCCAGAATATTGGTGTAGGACTCTTAAAGTATTCCACTCTTATGGGAACCTTTGCATTACTGCCGCCTGCAACGTTGGTAGAAATTGCAAGCATAGAGACCTGCTACATGATCTCTTCCACTCTATTTGGCTTAAGGAAGAGTATGGGTGATTCTGATATTTCTATGTTGGATGATTTTTTATCTCTCAACCCTCTTGAGCTACAATAGCAATCAATCTATTTGGATTGGGCAGGAAATATGAAATCAGCGTTGCTGAGTGTTTGGGTTGATCGTTCATTATATTTTGGAACTCCATCTGATCCAGTTTCCTCAAAATTTTTGACAGATGAAAATATTTTGGAAGCAATGATGGAAGAAGGAGAACCATGGGAAGATTATCATCATCATTCCCATCTTCCTAATTATGAAGAAACTAATCTTAGTTAACTATATCACCATCCATTCAAATTTTATTTTGGAATTCTTTTCTGATTAATGCAATTGAATCTGAGCGAAATTTATCTAATATTGAAGAAACAATTTCTATCGATATTTCGACTAAACCTGGAATTGTAGAAAATATTTATGTCGATGTATCTTGTTCTTCATCAAAACTTGATTCATATCGCTTTCTTTTTCGTGAATTTTGTGACATATTCGCTTGGTCTTACGAGGAAATGCTAGGCATAGATACTATTATAGTTGAACACACTATTAATATGTATCCTAATGTCAAAACGGTGCATCAACGACTTTGTCCTGTTCATCTGAAAAAAGACGCTACCATCAAACCAGAAGTTGAAAAACTTTTGCATGCTGGTTTCAGTTACCCTGTTCCGCTTACTGAGTGGGTTTCCAATATCATTCCTATTATGAAAAAAAAAGGAACAATTAGAGTGTGCATCGATTATCGGGATGTTAATCATGCTTGTTTAAAAGACAACTATCATACTCCCATTATCGACCATATTATTAACGACTATGTTGGATGCGAAATTTTTGCGTTCATGGATGGATTTTATGGCTACAATAAAATAAATATCTACCCAGATGACCAACATAAGAAAACATTCATTTGTCCCTGGCACACATTTACATATAGGAAACTCCCATCTGGTTTAAAGAATTTTGGGGCAACTTTTTAGAGAGCAATGGATTATGCTTTCAACGACATCAAGAACATTTTTCAACCATATTTAGATGATTTACCAGCACATTTATGAAATCGGACAGATGACCCGATGCATTTGACAACAATTTTCTTATGCTATCCACACTACAAGATACACCTCAATCTGTACAAATGTGTGTTTTGTGTTGGTTCTGGTCGATTGCTCGGATTCATAGTCTCAAAATAAGGAATTCGAATAGACCCACTAAAGGTACAGTCCATTCTTGATTTAACTACACCATCAAACCTACTTCAGATACATAAAGTTCAAGGAAAGGCTAACTTCCTGAGAAGGTTCATTCCAAACTACGTCGAAATGGCTAAAGAATTTACTCGATTATTGAAAATGGGGGTTCTGTTCCATTGGGACCAAGTTGCGCAAGCTTCTTTTTATGCTATCAAGGAACATCTTGTCCGAGCGTCATTAGTGTATCCTCCAAATTATCAAAATGATTATTTCCTATATATCGCTGCAGCTGAAACGACCATTGCTATGGTTTTGGTCCAAGTAGAAGATGGAATTGAACATCTGATCTATTATTTGAGTCTTAATCTAAATGATACGGAAGTTGAGTACTCGTATGTGGAAAAGTTTGCCTTGGCAACTGTTCAAGCTGTCCAAATATTTCACCATTATATCCTGCTCTAAAAAACAACAATAGATAAGGATTTCAACCCCATGACTTAAATCTTATCACGTCAACTGCTGGGGGGAAAATATTCAAAATGGATCGTCATTTTTCAGGAATTTGATTTTGAATTCATCAAATCCAAGTCAAAGAGGTATTTAGTTTTGGCTAAGATTCTTTGTGACCTTCCCTTTGATAGTAATGCAACTACGTCAGAACCGTCTATTCCAGATGAGTCTCTGTTTCTGATCAGATCATCTGATCCCTGGTATGGATATTTCATCATTTATCTCCAAACCCAAAATTTTTGACCTAATACCTCTCACTTTAATCAGTGACATATTTGATACCAAGCCAAAGATTATCTGATCATTAGCGATAAACTTTATCGTCATGGTGTCGATACCATTTTAAGGAGGTGCCTCACTCATGAGGAGGTCGAAAAAGTATTAAATGATTTCCATGATAGGGCTTGTGGTGGAAATTTATCTAGATATGGTACCACGCAGAAGATACTCCACAGCAGTTGTTTTTGGCCTACTATTTTTCGAGATTGTATCCTCCCAATCAGAAGTTGTCATGCATGCTAGATTTTTTACCGTACAATTTGCAAACCGCCAGAGCCAATGCATCATGTTGTCTCTGCTGGATCATTTATGAAATGGGGTATTGACTTCATGACTTGTAACCCTCCTTCGTCCGGGGGGGCATGGTTATATTATTGTCGTAGTCGACTATTTTACCAAATGGGCCGAAGCGATGCCTACATTCAACAACACAGGACAAACAACTGCATTGTTTTTCTTCAATCATGTTATTTCACTGTTTGGGGTCCCACAGGCTATAGTTACGTATCATGGGAAGCATTTTCACAACCATATGACATCCGAATTGACAGCCAAGTTGGGATTGTCTCATGATAATTCTACTCCTTATTATCCACAATCAAATGGACAAGTTGAGGCTATTAATAAACAAATGCTTCAACGAATTATAGGAGTCCGTAAAAGGAATTGGCACTTGATCCTGTACTCCGCCTTGTGGGCGTATCGAACCTCGGTGAGAAAAGCAACCGGATTTACTCCTTTTCAATTGCTGTATGGTATGGAAGTTATCTTACCAATCCAATGCGAAATATCATCGTTAAAACTCACGATAGACTTGTTACCTCACACCTCAGAAGAAGAAGCTCGTCTCCATAACCTCATCCATATAGATGAAACGCATCGTGAAGCCCAATTGGCCAATGAAGCGCATAAGAGACATATAAAGGCGCAATACGACAAAAATGTCCAGCCTCGCATCTTCTTAGAGGGCGATTTGGTCCTTATTTACAACCAAGAAGCTGATGTAATAGGTACAGGGAAATGCGAGCCATTATGGCATGGCCCTTATATTGTCAAAAGAGTTCTTGCTAAGGGTGCCTATGAGTTAGTTGATTACGATGGAATTCCATTGGCACAGCCTAGAAATAGGCTGTATTTGAAATGTTACTATGCTCAATCACGAGCGTAGTAATTTTTTGTATTATTATTTCTTATATGTTGTTGATTTGCATTCACTATCTTAATTTGTTTTTTAGAGTTTTCTTGATGTTAATAATCCACTTTACATTTCATTGCAGATGACTAAATCTTTGGAACCATTTGTTGGATCTGCTAATGGTGTTAGTCGTAGTACGAAAAATCTATCCTGTACAGCGTGGGCCATTTTCACTCCAAATGGCTTGTAAGTGAGTTTTCAAGGGATTTGTATTGGTAGATTAAAGAACAATATCGCTGAGTATATCACATTGATCGAACTTCTCTCTGATTCCATTTCATTTGGTATTAACCGCATAATTATAAGGTTAGACTCACAACTTGTGGTACTACAACTTACTAGTATTTATTCTATTATAAATCCAACACTTCTTAGATTGTTCCTAAGAGTTCAACTTTTGGAGAGACATTTTGATTTCATTTGATATCCACACATTTCCAGAAATTTGAATAGTTTAACTAATTCATTAGCCAATCAAGTTTTAGATAGAAATTTGCGACATAAGTAAAACATTCACATCATTGAATAGGATTGCACATTAAACATAGGAAAAAATATGAAAACATACAGATAGATAGTTATAGGTCTTTCACAAAACTTGTGCCCAAGACACATTGGTCATCTGACCTAAAATGTATGCAAAAGGTCATAAGTAAACTAGTGGTGCTCGTGGTAACATGATATAGATCTAGCAATCCTATGGAGCAACCGCATCCAATGGATATGAACCCCAATTGTGTGTCGTTGCAGTCACATGGGAAGCTCTTCGATCCAGAAATCCGGAATCCCGAAGGTCAACCCCTTTCTGTGCTGCTGGAGCTCAACAAGAGTCTCAGCCATATCAAGGTATTGAAGGACTACTCTCCTGACATCCCTCTCTGCCGGCACATCTACTTCACACTCTGGTTCCTCTACTGGTTGAACACGACCAATATCTGCATTACATTAAAAATTTAGTTTAGTCTTGGAAATAAATCAACACACAAAAAAATTCTATAAACCTTATAAAAATAAAAAAATATGGTCAAATCATTCTCACCTATTGCACCCCATGGAGCGCCTTCTGGTAAAAATAGATTTGGATCTCCTCGGAAGTCGACACCTGCATATGCATACTCATCAATGGTGATGATCTGTGGCTGGAACCAAGAAAACAATGCAGTTGAGAACACAATGGTCTATTGGCTTGCATGCCGACCAATGAGTTCTACCCATATTTGCATTCTAGGATCTCTAGGACTATATATATCCAATGTTACATTTTGTGGCTGTATAAGTGGAATCCGTTCCAAAGAAAAGGAGATAAGGATTGAAGCATAGCTGAAATTTTTCTTCCTTCCTCCCTTTGCTTTATTCAGTTGTTCCTTTATTTGAGATATAACAACGTCAAACCAGTTGAATATTTTTTTCTCTAAGCACTCTAGTGCATACAGCATATATGATATGCTGGCTACATGGATTGTAACGGTGCCAACAAGTTTAACGATCATGAAAAGGATGGTTCTCAAAGGAAAATCCCTGACATCCCGGATGTTTATTTTTCCATCTTTGCTAGGTTCTAACCCTCGATAGCAATACTACATAACATAATCCCTCAATGTCTTTCCTCCAACAGTAGACCCTGTGAGAGAAATGGGCAAACCTCTCCTCGACAAACCTATCATAAAATACACATCCACAATTGTTATGGACAACACTTGATTTTTTATGTGAAATTCCTCTATCGCTGGATCCCATGCTTGAACAAGGAAATCTAGGAGTTCTATTTGTTGCCTCATTCCCGACAATTTGAAGTACTTAAGTAGCTTGCAATCTCTTAAAGCTCTTACAGTACCCGGATCATTTAAGGAAATCATATCTTGTTCTTCATGTTCTCTTTCTCTCCATGTAATCCTCATTAGAATCCGATGGAAACATGAAAATCAACCATAAGATCCATTAGATACCATTCATTGCAAAAAAAACTAGGCAAATTTTGGACACATCATGAAAATAAAAAACCTGAATTGCACCCAACACACTCCTTGAGTTGAGACAGTGCATTGCATATATAGGTACCCTTCACTGTACCTGCTATACAATGCAAGTTTCGATGTTCAAGGGTTTGTTGCCTTCAATTTGGGAAGAATTTACCCTAGGGGCCTTAAGATCCTAAAATTTGCAAGGAATGGGAATGAAATGACTATTGAAAGAAAGAGGAGCTTCATGCTACTAACCTGGATCAAACAAAGATGAAATCCGTCCATAGAAACGACCGCAATCAGTGACTAAAGTTCGGGGGAAAAATCAGGTTTAGAGCTCCAAAATGCAAATAATAACTATGGAATGGTAAAAATGAATAGTGAAACTACTTTATATATTCATTTAATTGATTGCAAGTTAAATTTATTTCTATGACTATTGTTTTATTATGCTTTTATCATGAAAAAGGTATTTTTAATCCATTTTATGTTGTTCTAAACAGGAACTACAACTAACGAATAGATTAGTCATGCAGATTTATTTCAAAGAAAGATTTGACCACAAAGCATGCTTTTTCTCCTTATTTTTCAAGTTTTGATAAGAACGAAAAAGGATTTGAAGTGCACTTTTATCTCTTTTTCGAGCTTCGATAATAGCGAAAAAGTAACCCCTCGAGTCTTCTTTCAGCTCTTTTCAGACTCTGATAATGTGAAAATATTGTCGAGCACTTGTCATTTTGAGCACGTTAAAGTAAATGAATTGATATCTACTCAGTATAAGTTAAACCTTTTTCCAGACTGAGATGGATTATTTACAAAAAAGGAATACCTTGGTTAAACATGACCAAAGATGTTCTTTCAGATATTATTTTACACTTTTTCGGATCTGAGGGACAAATTTATGAAAAAGTACTTTTGGAGTTCTCTTTCGTACTCTTTTCAGACTCTCTAAATATGAAAAAGGACTAGGCTATCACTATCATTAAGCTCGTTAAAACATAAAATAGTGACAGGCTTGTCCATCATGGCAAGAATCGAGTTTCATTCATCGCTAGACTTGTTAAATTATTATATAGTGATTCTTTATTCACCCGAAGGGTTGAATTATAGATCAAGAAAATGTTATCCTCCTCAAGCTTGTCAAAAAATAAAGAGGTATTGGTTGACAAATGACCATGGAAAATTTGAGAAAAGCAAGTAAAGTTTCTTTTTGGTAGCAAGTCACTCTTGAACATGACACTTCTTTCACTCCATGTTCATGACTGTTTGGGTTGGGTAATCATCTTAACGGTTCATTCACACCTATGGTTCATGATACCTTCAGTTCGGTTTTGGGTCAATACTGCCAACTCATCACAGTGTCACCGATATGTTCAAGAGAAGTCATCTAGTGATTAAAAACTCATCCATCTGCAATACTCGTAAACCTTCATTTTCATGTCTGTCAACCATAAAAATTGCTATATCAAGTCATACCCTTGTCTCTAAAATCAGTAACTCCTATTTTGCAATAAGGTGACTTCCTATCAACAACAAATCAATATCCAGGAAGTTCACTTAGAAACATCAGATATCAGTACCATGAGGCTTTTTATAGCATTGACAAGATCCTTGCTTCTGAACCTTTGACTGAGAGATTTTGTTTCGCGTTCAACATAAAATCATCTATTCATGCCTTACGAAATGTATTGCAGTACCTTGAGGGCCATTGACATTAATGGTGGTTCTGTTGCGTTCGTTAAAAGCTCACATAATTGGTTGGTAATCAAACAATGTCTTTCCATGTTTGACGACAAATCATATATTCGCATGGCTAGCCTTGTACCCGAATGGTCAAGTGAATGAGATAAGAAGACCCTAGATCTAGTTTCAGCCATCCAGGCTGTGATTTGAGGATTGTTGTACACATCATTTGTACGGTGGTCTTACATACATATTGTCACCCAAACATGGGCCTATATCTGTAGGTGTGTCTCCATATGGGAAAAATTCCAATGTAAACAACTTTTCGAATTATGTACATGTTATTAGATTGTTTTATGTGCTGACTATGGGAATGCCTACCCTCAAAAATTATGATCAATAGAGGATATATCATGATGTAATCTATTGTAATATTGATGTAGGTGAGCATTCCGCTTTGTTTCTAGGCTCATCACAGTGCTTTAGGGGGAAATTGTTATAGGTCAATTTGGGCACCATTCCCAATGACCTCGTTAACTGGGCATCATCTCCAGGACCGATGATCAAGGGTTTTTCATTCCCTATCATCTCAGCTCCTATATGCCCTAAGACAGAAAACAATACAAATCAAGCAATACTTTCATCAAGCAAAGGTTTCCATGGTTTGAAGCTTATTATTTAGCATATGAAAGGTCACCAACACAGGACCTAAGGGGCCTAAGTGCGTTGCATATGAAGGTAGCTCGATGCAAGGCTGCTCTGCAAAGCACTTCTTGACATTCAAAGTTCATTGGTCACATTGGGAGTGAAATTCTCATTGTTCTGGAATCTCCACTTCGCCAACGCCCTCTATAAGAGTTCACATGTGTCAAGCTTCGGATCCAAGTGTCCATTTGACATATACATGAATGGAAACATGTATTGGATATTTTTGGAAAGATATTGATTGCAGGACAACCTAAAGTTCATCTATAAATTGAACACATATCTAAGTTTTTGAGAAGGAAGAATTTGAGTAGAGAAATGTTGGAGAATTTTCAATTGAGTGCTTGGTTTGTAGAGCTACTACTGGAGAGATTTATGCTGTGATGAGACTTGGGAAATTTGCTAGAAGGTCACTTCAAATCAGTCACTAGGTTGTAATCTCTCCTTTTATCATCAATAAAGAGTACTTCTTGTTTTTCCCTACATGCATCTATGTTAACTTTGATTTTCCATATTGTAAGATGTTGGTTGATGAATGTAGTTTATGCTTAAATGATTTAGCTAACTAGCTTGAATAGATATCAATATTATTGCATCTTCTACTGTTTCAGTGTTCTTTCTTTCAGGAAGCATTTAGCCAATGAACCGCTTGAATTTGAAGCTATAGCAGAAGCAACAGAAGGATTCATTTGGAAGCGACTGAAACAAGTAAGCCTCCAATCCTCTCTATGTATCTATTCTAAGTTAGGAGAAATGGTAGTATAGTCTTTCAGCTATTGTTCTAGACTAACACCTATCTAGGGAAGCGTAATTTATCCGTAGATTACAATTCTGACCCAAAAATTACTAATGCGTTATCTTAAATGTTTTCTTTCTCTAAAGTTGAATAACTCAAGAATTTAGGAGTTCCCTGCTCTCTAGGGTTTGTTGGATTGTTGTTTTAAGGTTTAATTGGTGAAGTTTGACTAGAGAATTTTTTGGTGTGCCCTGTAATTTGGTTATTTCTTAAGAATAGTGATCTTGAAGGCCCTTCTTGTTATAGCATATTTTAAATGATTCTTAAATTCCCTTTAAACCTACTATGTTCACAATTTAATGTTCATTTTACACCCACATAAGCTACTAAGATCCTTTTGGCTTTGTTAACTTGCCATATGAAACACCCTTGATTCATTGTTGTCATTTTCAAGCATTTCATAGACCCCATAGCCCAATGATTTGAATTTCTCTTACTCTATCCATTCTACTTGACCAGCAACCAAACCAAACAAAAAAAAACAAACAAACCCTATCATTATAACTAGCCTAAAATCAACATCCTAAAATCATACAAGTCATATATTTTATACAAATTTGGAGAGAGCCCTCTCTAAGTCCAGGAAGGCTAGGTCCTAGGACTCCAAATTTTGTTTGATGTTGCCCTTCTCTATTTGGTCTTGCGAATCTAACAAATTACAGGGACCTAATATTCATTACAAAAAGTACAAGGATATTTGTTCCACAAATAGTCAAAATTACAATCATTTGGAAAACATCCATGAGATTTATACCTTTCCTTGGAGCTGCATCTTTTATGTTGTCGATCAGATGATCCCATGCAACGTCCTTTCAAGAATTCATCACGCTTGGGAAAAAAATGAACATTTTCACCACCATCTTGGTGTGACATATTATCCTTTGATGATTATTTTTCCTCAAACCATTTAGAGAATTCTCCAAACTCCCTTTGACCATATCCCAATCCTTGATACTTTGGTCTCACTTGTACCATGATTAGATTGGTGTTCCCTTGGCCATTGATATCGAGGACTCCTCTTTCATAACCCATTTTAGAGAGAAAATTCATACAAATGTGTTTGGTATGTTTCTCAAATGCTGAAAAAGAGGTTTCATGAACATAAATAGAAGGAATTGTACTTGAAACCTTGAACTTTCCATTCATCTCTCTTGCTTCAGATGATGATGACGAATTTGTAGATTACTCTTGCCACCCACTCTTACAAACTAACATATGATGAGAATCTTGGAGATGCTAAAAAAATGCACATGCATTATATTCCTCATAAGGCCCATAACCATTGTTTGAACCATGCCCACATCTCGGTTTCATTTTGGAGTTTTATTTTTCTTTTATTAGAGTGGAAATTTCATCAAATTTTTCTTCAAGCACATGCTGCAACTGAAAGAACATATTCCTCTTCTCCTCTTTAGAAATTTCTATAATTCTTCTCAATTCAATGTTCTCCATACAAAGAGAAAAATTCATCTCCTCTAGCTCTTGGAGACTTTTCTTTCCCATTCTAGCAATTTGTTTATACCTTACTCAGATACCACCTAATATGAAATTGGAGAACTTCTCCTTCCTAAAAATTATTTCTCATTGACGCTTTGCAAGGAAAAATGGGTCTTAATCCAAAACAAGTTTTCCGAAGGTCTCTTTGAGTTATAAGTTACTTTTCACATGTAAACTTAAACATAAGCAAAATTTCATCACATGAATCATATAGGCATTCATGAAGGGCATAACAAATAATTTTGTGACTAAGTTCTACCCCTACTAGGGTACATCACTTGGCTTACCAACATATCTAGACTGCTCCATATATTGAATTAAAAAGAGTACATAAAATTTTGTTGATAAAACAAGTGGTTATTTCCCCTTCAATAAATTGTTATCCTTTAGATAAATCTCACTATAAACATCATGAAAATCTACAGTCAGGAATGAAAACATCAAAAACACAAGGTGTCTCCTACAAAGACCCTGTACTCTATCTGAAAATGAGCATACATAAGCATATAAGCACTTCAGTTCCACATTGAAGGACTAAAAGGAAACTTTACTCAGCAAGACATACTGATAAAATAATAAATGATTTGAACCCTGCAAGGAACAACTAATGTAGTAAACTTCTGAATGTAAGAAAACCCTACAAGGCCTTCTCCACGCTCAAACACCTTCAAGAACTAGTCCAAAACACTAATTGATCCATAAACCCATGGAATTGAACCTGCAAAAAGCGTATTTGTATATGCTCAAATAAAAAATAGAGGTCACCATTGAATCTAGAGTGTCAAAAAATCCCTATATAGACTCTTCTTAAGCTTCAAAAAGCCAAAATATCATAAAGATATGGCTCTAAAATATCTCCGTCCATTGAAAATTCTACCACAATTCTCTAGTGCCCAGGTGATTATGCCTGGAGCTTATCCCTTATGTCGTCCAACAAATGCCTTCCACATTGTGGCAAGATTATATGGGAGAAAACATGAGCATGGGTTGGGGCTAGTACCCGGGCTCGATGCTTTGTTGCATCATGGTTCTATGTAGAGGTTCTGACCGGAGGCTGGGGCTTGTAGCCCAACCCCTTCCCCCAAATGTGGACTATGTAAAATTTACAATAAACTTGTATACTATGGTTAATAAGAACCATCATGGAAGAGTTGGTAGAGCTCAACAATGGTAGGCTTGAGGTTGGGTGTTCAATCCCACTTAGGCATCTGGCTTAAAGAATAAATTTTTGATGCTCCCGGGATGTTCTATAGGGCATCCCGTGATTGGACCACATGGTATGCTCCTATTGGACCAACACAACAACCAAGAACTAATAAAATATTACCACCTGCATGAACCAGAACTTGAAACTTGGAAACACCTTATGTTTCTATACCTTGACAGTCACCCTCAATGGTTTCCGCAGTACGGTAGCCCAGTCATGACTGCCTAGTCAACGAACCTTCTCCTTCTTTAGCTGTTGGGCCAAGTGATCAAAACGTGATAACTTAACCATAAGGTGTCGGATTTAGGTGAAAAAAACTTCGTTGGATTTAGAATGATGAGAACTTTGACTTGACGTTGGTTTCGATACTTTTTTTGTAATTTAATTTTGAGCTAAAATTTGATCACCTGATCACCTTTGGGCTAACCAATGCCTCTGCTTCCTTTTAGTATTGCATGAACAATGTGTTTTGCAAGAAGCTAAGAAGATATGTGCTGGTTTTCTTTGAAAACATATTGATCTAAAATAGGACTTGGGAGGAGCACTTGCAACGTTTAGAGGAGGTGTTGCACATATTAAAAGTACAATTGTTGTATGACAAGATGTCCAAATTTGAGTTTGGACTAACTGCGATGTTGTATCTTGGCCACATCATTGGAGAGTACAAAGTGAGTGTCCTACAAGAGAAGATTAGGGCCATCCTAGACTAGCCTACACCCAAGAAAGTTACTGAGTTGAGGGGATTCTTGGGCATATGCACATATTATAGAATATTCGTGAGAGGATTTTCCCATCTAGGAACTCGCCTCATAGACCTAACCAAGAAGGGGGAACTTTCATGGATAGATACAACGCAGGAGGACTTTGAGCACCTCAAGGAGGTGATGAGCATTTTTCCCATGTTATATTTTCCTAACTTTATACAACCCGTTTTTTGGAGTGTGATGCATCTTGAGAGGGCCTTGGAGCAGTTTTGATGCAACGGGGACACCTGATTTCTTTCAAGAGCCAAAATATAGAGGTACATGACAGGTTGTATTCCATATACGACAAAGAGATGTTAGCCATAATGCATGTGCTAGCTAAGTTTCGACAGTACTTGCTGGGAAAGAGGTTCAAGGTAAATATTGACCACAATAGTCTCAAATTTTTCATGGAGCAAAGAGTTCTCAATGAGTGGTAGAGTAAGCGGGTTAGTAAGATCCAAGCTTATGATTTTGACGTTGAGTATGTCAAAGGAAAGAAAATTTTGGTTTTTCAATGCATTATCTAGGAGGCTTGCTACACTTTCACTCATGAGTATTTCCCCATATTGGAGGGCACCATTAGGGGAATTTTGAGGTCTAAAATGGGAATCCTAGGGAGATTACAAAATAATAGTGGAAATAATAAAATAATATTACATTACATCATCAAGTTTTAGAGGGAAAAAAGAAAAAAACTAATTTTTCAACTTATCTCCCTATGGGTTTTCTCAAATTTCGAGTGAAAACACTCGTTGGATGAAAAATTTGATTCCTCATCCAAGGAGTACCCATGTTGCATACTTTTGATGGACCCTATTACATTTAAAATGAGAAATCAATGAGAAACGTGATTGTAATTTTTTTTTTCATGTATTCCCATTTTTTGTGTAATAGGGTCCATCGAAAGTACAAAATATGGGTCCTCCTTGGATGGAGAATTAAATTTTGCATCCAACTAGTAATCCTGCTCAAATTTTGAGCAAAACCTTAGGGCGATAAGTTGAAAATACAAGTTGAAAGAGTAGTTTTGTTATTTTATTATTTTTTAATATTTTTACTTTTTTACCCCAAAAATGGTGAATCATCTCCCCATGGTTGGCATCATCATCTTCAATCCTATTGGTTCTTATAAATTTCATTTTGGTTGTACATTTTTCTTAGGAGGCCCATTTTAGATGTCAAAAGTTCTCTAATGAGTTACTAATTGAGTATTCCAAGAATCAACATGCATGTGAGGTCATGGATGGCATAGTGGATGATGATAGATTCACAATGATGAATGAAATAATATATTACAAGGACCAAATTTATTTGGTGTCGGGCTCCCAATTGCGGGAGAAGATCATGTGGTTGTGTGTGATTCCCCACTAGCGGGTCACCAGGGGTTCCTTAAAACATACAAGGCCATCAAGTAGTGTTTCACTTGGAGGGGCCTCGAGGGAGATGTTTTTAGGCATGTGCAGGAGTGTGATGTCTACCATATCAATAAGTGAGAGTTAACACATCCGACAGGTCTACTTCATCCTCTCCCTTTTCCTAAGGGGAAGTGGGAGAGTGTATCCATGGACTTCATCACAAGTCTAATAGTGGTAGAGTGGTGTGATTTCATTTCTGTAATGGTGGATAGATTGAAAAATTTTTCTCACTTTTTCTCCATTCCAACGAAATATTTAGCATCACAGGTGGTACAACTCTTTTTCATAAAGATCTTCATATTTCATGCTCCCCCAAAGACCATTCTCAGTGATCTTAACAACAAGTTTATGGGGGAATTTCAGTAGAATATTTTCTGGATGGTGGGTACCAAGCTAACACCCATCATGAGCTATCACCTCAGGAAAACCATGATCATGAAAAAATGGTTGGAGGGCTACTTGTGTAACAATGTGATGTGGAAACAATGAGCGTGGTTGAAGTGGATACACCTTGGGGAGTACTGCTACAAAACAACCTATCATATGTCTATTGGTATGCCTCCCTTTCGTGCTTTGTATGGCTACATTGCTTTGAATTTATCTTACATGATTTCTGGAGACAGCAAGGCCCCAAGGGACAAAGATTGGATCCAAGAGAGCCAAGATATGCTTAGCTCTCTCAAGGATAACTTGCAGACAACCCAAAATCAACAGAAGATGTACATTGAGAGGCACTAGGTTGATAGTCACTTTGAGGATGGGGAATTTCTTTTTATAAGGCTATAATCATATAGATAGTCCACCTTGAAGGGGAAAGGAGTTGAGAAGCTCAAGACATGCTTTCATGGGATGTACAAGGTGACCACACTAGTTGGACAGGTAGCATACGGGCTAGAAATCCCACTAGATTGTAAGGTGCACAATGTGTTTCATGTCTCATTCCTAAAAAAGGTCTTGGAACAAAAAGTGACAACTGCGTTGCATTTACCACTCTTAGATGACGAGGGGCATTTGGTTTTGGTACCAGAGGCAATTTTTTAAGTGAGGGAGAGGAAGCTCAAGAATAGTACTATTCGAGAGTTCCTGGTAAAATGGAAGGAACTACTGGAGGAGGATTCCACTTCGAAAGTATAAAAGTACTTCAACATACATCAAGACAGTTGCTTGAGGATAAGAAATATTTGGGCAGGGAGGACTGTCATGTTCCCACTTAGCAAATTTAGCTAAGACAAAACGTTTTTGCACAATTTTTATATTTTGGCATGTTTGACTTAGGGAAAAGTGGGTTAGGAGGACCACACTTGCATTAGAGGAAATTTCATCCTAAAAGTGGCCTCCGAAGGAAAAATAATAAAATAATAGTTAAAATAATAAAATAAGGGTTATGAGTTTTGCAGGGAAAAGAAAAAAACTATTTTTTTTAATTGTATCCTTGGCTTATTTCCTTATAGGTCTACTCAAATTTCAATTGTAGACACTCATTGGATGCAGAATTAAAATTTTCATCTAACGAGTACCGATTATGCATAATGCTGAGAAGACCCACATTGATAAAAAAAATCAAGATACATTAAAAATATGTGTTCAACACGGATTTTTAATGTATCTTGAATTTTCATCAATGTACGTCTTCTAAAAATTATGCATAATGGGTACTCATTGTATGAGAAATTTAATTCTGCATCCAACGAGTGCATACACTTGAAATTTTAGTAAATATATAAGGAGATAAGCTAAAATACAATTAAATAAAATTAGTTTTTCTTCTTTTCCATCCAAAATGTTTACATGTGCCTCTGTTTAAATTTAAAGGATTTTGATTTGTTGACATACTATGACATGGAAATTACGTGAAAATTTCATGGGCACTTTTAGGCTAAAATTTCCTCTAATTACTTTTTGAGAAAAGAAGGCCTCAAATATTATAAAAGAAGAAATATTAAAGTGCAAGTGGGATGTGGGGGCTAATCTAAACAAATTTCACACCCCTCAGAATAATTCGAACTTGTTGGGAAGAAAGAGAGGGGGGAATTCGATTTTTGGAGCCTACATGGAGAAAGGAGGGGAAGAAAGGCTAAATAGAGGTAGAGGGCCTCATTTTAGTACTTTTTCCAATTTAAAAATTGAACCCTTGTTTGCTTGAGATGTTGAGCAGAGTCAACATTGTGTTGTTCATTAGAAGAGATTTCCAGGTGGGAATATCACCTCCATATTTGGTAGACTTCGAGTGCCACCCCGGGGGAGCCTCTTGCTACATTTCAGTGCTATTCCAAGAGAATTTACAATTGTATACAACCATCATTTGGAGTATTCTAGATGCAGAAGGAAGAGCTCGCATCCTTAGGATAAATAACTACAAGGCGTATTGGTTGTTTCGATTTATAGAGGGTGTTTTACTTCCTTTTTTGTGGCTTTCTTGGATGTTTTTAAAGTCTAAGACGAAGAGAGTTTGGAGGGTTTTTTCCAGTGCTTCTTGGTTATGCATAGAGTCTCACTCACTAGGCCTATGCATGGTGTGGAGCTGAGGGATTTGAGTGGCGATACCTGTTGGGATTTTGAAGCTATGCCAGAATAATTTGCAGAGGAATATTTAGAGGTATTTCTAGGGGGGATTTGGGCCTAAAGGAAACATTCGTCCTTCAGTTTTTCCTTCACCAAGAAGAGAGAGGAGAACACTTTTTTGGGGCTTTTTGATCAGCCAGAAGTAGGCCAATTCCTTGCTAGGTTTTTCTAGGTTTAGGGTGTAGAGGCCTTGGAAAATTTTGTTGAATTTTCTGAGAAATTTGGAGGGCTAATTCAACATTTATTTCTCAACAATTGTAATAGTTATTCCTGGTTGGGCACAATCCTTATAACATATCCATTTGTAGCACTTGCGTGCCTTCATTTCCACCTAGGTTTTTTCCTTGCTTGCTGTAGCAAGCCAAGGTTCCTCTATCTCCACATATATTGTAATATTTCTTGTTCAGATAATAAAATGTCTAGCCTTGGCCCATATTTTGGTGTTTACTACTGTTATTGATGAATGCATCAATTTTTGTGTGTGCATGTTGGTATTTTCTCTTGTTATCATTGTATTTACTATTAGGGATGTTACACCTTCCACTAAAATTATTTTCTCATTTGCAATAAATTTTATCCCATAATGTGTATTAATGGTCGCTATCTTCACAATCGTTTCTAAATACCAGTATTCCATAAGGTTTCCAAGGTGGGGGGATGTGGGTAAGGAGAAGTGCATCCAAGGGATGTGTGGATACACCCACTACATTCTAAGAAACATTATATGAAACATCGAGTTCCCCTTGTCCAATATATATATATATATATATGAAAACCAATGATAAGAAAAAAACATGAGCAATGAAAGACTGAAATTGTGATATTCCGTCTACTTAAAATTACCAAGCAACTACTGCAATTTTGAAATTTTTCTTAAGTATATTAGAATTTTGGCTCACAACATAGGAAAAATGGATAAATATAAAGGAGATTCAATTTTTGATGAAAAGGGGTCCCCACTATAGAGAAAAAAGGGAAAATCATGGAGCTAGTTGATCAGGAGTTCATAAATTTTGCTTAAAATTCAAAGCTACAGGATTGGGTTGAAACTAGGATGGTTGCATATATCTCTTCTTCTTGATTCCATCATCGTGAACGATTCAAAAAACCTACGTTGTATGAGGGAGATATCGTGTTTTGATCGAAATCCCAAAGAGGTAAAATTTTCAATAGGGTTGACTGGGATGCCCTGTCAGCAAGGTGGATTGCAATCAACAAAAGAAATATTCTGAAGAATATTTCTTCCTCAGAGCCAACTATAGGATAACATGTGGCAAAATCATATTAGTTGAATGGTTGTACGTTTTGGTTGAAGGGCCAATCAGGGGGTGACACGTGGCTAGCCCTAGGTCAGTCACGTGTCCCCCAAATGGCATATTAAATTTTTTGGAAGGTTCATAGGGTTCGACTACGTGACCTTTTTCAAAGCACTCACATGACACAACTGCCCGAGCTACACATGTTTCTCAACTGTTATAGCTCACGGGTTTGTTATAAATTTTATGGAAAAGTGCATTGGGTGTTGGGAACCACTGACGTTCCCAACCCACTAGCGGTCCCCGCGAGTGATCACTGTTGACACCTAATCCTATGGATGGGTGTGCACATGTATTTTTGTATATTATTTATTATTAGGAAATAAGGAAGGCCAATAGTCATTGGGAGCTGAATCCCAATAGCCTCACCTCCCATCTATATAAGCATGTACATTCTTCAGCTAATAGATAATTCCAGTTTTGAGGAGTTACCTCCTGGTTTGACATGGTATCAGAGCCAGCTCCACATTTGGCATTTATGCCCTGTGGTGTAACTCCCTACCCTTTGCTCAGTTAATATTTTTAATGTTTTTTGCTGCTCATTAACTGCTAGACTGTTATTCTGCATTTTTTTTCCCTATTTAGCACTGACATTTGCAGCTCCAGCTCCTGCAGACTGCAGGCTCTGTCAATCTGCAAATTGCAGGCTCTGCAATAACAGCAGTCCTGCAACTCTGTCTTCTGCAGATTCAAGTTCAAATTTTTATTTTTTTTTGCAACGCCCTTTTGGGCTCCTCATTCATCCCTACGCTCCATTCACTCACCTCACCTCCCTATACCCAGCGCCCTCACCTCTCTGCGCTCTCTATTACTCACGCGCCATAGCTTATCACTCCATACCTCTGCATATATTCAACCAAACTCCACGCTTATACATAACTCCCTCACCTCTCCACGCTCTTCCCAAACCTGTGCTCCCCATCTACCTACCCATTTTCACACAGCAATACCCATCTTCTACGCACAAACATACACAGTCTGCTCCTAATCTACCTGCGCCTACCCTCCCATTACCTCACACCTGCGCTCCTCCCATTTAATACGCCTCTTTTTAACGCTGTCTGCCGTTCCCTTACCACGCATATACGCCACGGCTCCTCCCTCAAACTCTGTCACCACGGCCTTTCGGCCTTCCTTCCCTCACCATACGCACAGTGGTCACATACGCTCTCTGCTCCCTTACGCATTCACCAGCTATCCATCCCTACTCGGCCTTTCAATATTCTGCATTGAATGCCGCATTCATATCACTCCGCCATTCCACTACTTGCAAACGCCCTCAACATACGCCCTCTCCACTGTGCGATATTCCCACTGCAACCACACTAATTGAACCCGCTCCCCCAACTCATACCACAGTCTTGCAGCGTAACCAGTTCAACCCTCACTCTCAATGCACAAGACAACGCCTCTACCATTCGTTCGACTACTCACATTCGACTACCTCTCTCTCCATAACCAATACAACGTGCTTTCATAATCAATACCGCCCCCATCTTTTACCAATACCGCCCATCCTCTTTTAAAACCGCGTTTTTAAATATCACAACATTCCATTGCATATATTACAAGAGTCATATATTTGTTATATGTTTCCGCCCCTCCTTTCACATTTCCGCCCCTCCCATCGTTCAATACCGCTCACAATTTTTAATACCCCGCCCCACTATATACCGCCCCTCATATTCACCATTCCCATACGCCCCATTCACCATTCCATATCACTTCCCATACGCCCCATTCACCATTCCATATCATTTTTTATATACATTTTTCCCCAACAAAAAAAAAATTATACATTTTTTTTATGCAGAATCAGTCTATAGCATAGAGTGTTTTCTTTTTAAAAATTCAATCTTCAGCAAAAGTTTATTGAGCAGATTTAGTTTCCGTAAAGATTTTTTTGAGCAGAATTATTTTCCAGCAAAAGAGTTTCTGTCCTTTTAATCTGAGTACATTTTCCAGCAAAGATTTTTTGTTTTCTCTCCTTCAAGAGAAATTTTCCAGCAGGTTTTTGGTTTTTCTCTCCTCCTTCAAAAGAAGATGACAGTCCCTTCATCTTCTAAAGAGGCTGCCTACTTGGCACAGAGAGAAAAGAGACACGCTTCAGGTCCATCCAGAGGAAGAGAAGGCAGAAGACGAAGAAGAAACTTCAGAGAAAAGGGGGGCAGACAATCTAAAGCTCGGCAGCAAACAAATCAAGACAGAGGTAAAATTGATGACAAAGACAAAGGTAAACCAGTTGAAACAGCTCATTCTGTTCTAGCACATTGTAACAATGGAGTAACTGAAAACCTATTTGATGTTTCATTTACTTCATGGAGAGATGATTGGTTGCTAGATTCGGGAGCAACATGTCACATGACATTTAGAAAAGATTTTTTTGAAGAATTCACTGACAAAGTTGATGGAGCAGTATATTTCGCAGATAAATCCAAACTCAAGCCATCAGGGCTTGGCACAGTCAGGCTTAAACTGCCTGGTCTTCTTGATCATATCCTACATGAGGTTCTATACCTCCCAGAGTTGAAGAGAAACTTGCTGTCCCTGATCGAAATCCGGCAGCAAGGACACTCAGTTCACTTGTTTGATGGCAAGGCAGAGGTCAGATCAGCATCAGATCACTCACTTGTCATGGAGGGAATAGAAGAAGGGAGACTCTTGAAGCTGAAAGGTTCATATGCCCATGCTCAAAACTTTGCATTCGGTTCACATCATGATGAAGGTACATTTCCATCAAGTCTTTTATGGCATGCTAGATTTGGACACTTAAATTATGACAGCCTTCGTTTGTTGAAGAAAAATGGTGTTGATGGACTGCCTACAATTCCTAGAAAACCTAAGGAATGTGATGCATGTATTCTAGGAAAGCATAGCAAACGACCATTTCATGATTCACACTCAAGAGCACATAGGAAACTTGAACTTGTTCATTCAGATTTATGTGGCCCTATGCCTATTGCTTCTGCAAATGGAAACAAATACATGATGAAATTTATTGATGACTACACCAGAATGTGTTGGATTTACTTACTGAAGAATAAGTCTGATGCTTTTCAAACTTTCAAGAATTTTCATGTATGGATTTAAAATGATGCACAAACACATATTGGCTCTCTACGTACTGATAATGGAAAATAATACACTTCAAACGAATTTGAAAATTATCTTCGTCAACATGGAATCAAACATCAAACCACTGTGCCATATAATCCACAACAGAACGGTGTAGCTGAAAGAATGAACAGAACCATCTTAAATATGGTCCGCTCCATGCTATTTTTCAAGAATGTAAAATTGATGTTTTGGGCTGATGCAGTTCTATGTGCTGTTTACATAAATAATAGGTGTCCTTCAAGTTCAATTAGAAACAAAACTCCTTTTGAAATGTGGCATGGCCACATTCCTTCGGTAAAGCATTTCAGGGTCTTTGGGTCCCCCTGTTATGCCTTGATACCCAAGGGTCAAAGGAACAAACTTGGTGCTAGAAGCAGAAAATGTATCTTCTTGGGGTACTCCAATACCTCCAAAGGATATCATCTCTATGATGAAGCAAATAAGAAGTTTGTGATAGCAAGAGATGTCATATTTCTTGAATCCTCCAAGAGTGACAAGGTTGTTGAGCGGCAACTTGATCACCTGGACAGATTCACACATGCAAAGTCTTTCCAAGAATTTGATAATGTGATTCCACACCTTGAAGGGGGGATTCCGATATTGAATCAAACTGTGGAATCATTTCCTGAACCACACTCTCCCCCACATGAAGACACAACCACGGATGACACATTGGATGATGTGATTGACAGAATTGGGAGATTGAATCTTGAATCAATCCCAACTCAGTCAAGTGACCAGCCAGGGCCATCTCGGAAAGGTCCCCCCAAATGGCTGACAAAGACACTGGAGGATGTTCATCCTGATGAGGTTGGAAAAACAGGAACAAGAAGTTCCACTCAAGAAATCGAAGGTGATGTAGATAATTATGATTCCCCTGTTGATATGGATATTGCTTATAACTGTGAATTGAGTTTGTCTACAGATCATGAACCAACTTCCTTCAAAGAAGCCTCTTCTCATGATGAATGGAAAGAAGCGATGCAGAAGGAGTATGATGCCTTGATAAAGAATGGCACTTGGAAGCTGGTTGATCCGCCTTTGGGAGCGAAACCAATTGGCTGCAAGTGGGTCTACAAGAACAAGTACAAAGCAGACGACTCACTTGAAAAGCACAAGGCCAGGCTTGTGGCAAAAGGATTCGCACAGAAGGAAGGAATTGATTATGAAGAAACGTTTGCTCCCACAGCAAAATGGACCACCATTCGGACTCTCTTTGCCTTAGCAGCTCAGAGTGGATGGAAAGTCCATCAGATGGATGTAAAAACAGCGTTCTTGAATGGAGATCTGAAGGAGAAAGTTTATATGTCCCAGCCAGAAGGATTTGTGATAAAGGGTCAAGAACACAAATTTTGCAAACTTGTGAAATCCTTGTATGGCCTCAAGCAAGCACCACGAGCCTGGTATGAGAAGTTGACCGAGCATCTTCTGAAACTTGATTTCAAACACTTTGATCTTGATGATGCAACTTTTTTTGTTAAGAAAGTTGGAAAAACAGTTGTATATCTTGTGGTATATGTAGATGATCTTTTGATAACAGGAAACAATGAGAGCTATATTACATCCATGAAGAAAGAGTTGAAGAAAGGTTTTGAAATGATTGATTTGGGTCATGTTCATTACTATTTGGGTATTGAAGTAATTCAACATCCTAAATTCATCTTTCTTTCTCAGAAGAAGTACATTGGAGATCTCTTGAACAAATTTGGCATGGATGATTGTAAACCCTTAGGCACTCCAATGGAACAAAACTTGAAGCTCACCTCTGTTGAAGGGAAGGAATTTGAGGATGCAACTAAGTATAGACAGCTTGTAGGAAGTCTTATCTATCTGACCACCACCAGACCTGACATCTCATTTGCTGTTGGAATACTCTCAAGGTTCATGCAGAAACCTTGTGAAGGACATTGGTCTGCTGCAAAAAGAGTACTAAGGTACTTGAAGGGGACTCAAGACTTTGGACTCAAATATACACAGGTAGGCGACTTCATCTTGACCGGATACTCTGATTCAGACTTTGACGGCGACAAAGAAACAGGGGTGTCTACTACAGGTTACACCATGAGTCTTGGATCGGGAGCTGTCTCATGGAGATCACGCAAACAGTCAGTTCCAGCAGATTCCACGACCGAGGCAGAATATGTGGCAGCAGCTGAAGCAACAAAGGAAATTGTGTGGCTCGGGAAAATCCTGGAAGATTTGCAGATGAAACAGATGTATTCCACTCCACTCATGATCGACAACACTTCTGCAATAAAGTTGGCCAAGAACCCAAAGTTCCATGATCGAACAAAGCACATAAATACAAAGTACCATCTCATTCGACATCATGTTCAGGCCAAGACCATCCATCTACATCATTGTTCCACAAATGAGCAAACTGCTGACATCTTCACCAAAGCACTTGGAAGAGAGAAGTTTGAAAAGTTCAAATCGATTCTTGGACTCACCAACATCCCTTCGGATTAAAGGGGGGAATGTTGACACCTAATCCTATGGATGGGTGTGCACATGTATTTTTGTATATTATTTATTATTAGGAAATAAGGAAGGCCAAGAGTCATTGGGAGCTGAATCCCAATAGCCTCACCTCCCATCTATATAAGAATGTACATTCTTCAGCTAATAGATAATTCCAGTTTTGAGGAGTTACCTCCTGGTTTGACAATCACATTTCAACGTTTAAACTCCAACTGATGTCGCAAAAAACTTAACCTCCAGCACTCAGTCTGCTAGCATATCCACAATGTTTATCACATGTAATGGTTAGTCTCTACGTGGTCGACGCTAACGTCATTCAAACCACATCTTTAACTCTGGTTTACAACGTATTGTTGGTTCATAAAGAGGTATATTTTGAACACCTAATTAGCCTACATTAATCATCAATTCGGGAGCGAATTTTTATTTCAAGAGTGTACTCTATCTGAGGCTGAAATTAACTAAGAGTAATGCTATGAAGATGTAGTACAGAATATTAAATACAAGAGTAAACAAATGCTGGTAAAGAAATCTAATTACAGTGACATAAATGAAAATGCTCTGAAATCTTAACTACATCAATCTGCAAAACATCGATCAAGGATATAGTAGCAATAAATCCTTCCCTTAGAAATCGATGCAAGATAACCAATCTAGGAACTTGGAAGTAATAACCAGTGTCCTCTACAGTTGGTAATCTGAAATAAATTGAAATGAAAACAAACTCAATCTTTGTGCTGATGAAAATAACTGAAAGGAACAAAATCTGGAAAGGAACAACAGCTTGTAATTCCTATGCATAACAATCATAACTCATCTATTTTTCTAAACTGAAGCTATGAATCAAAAATAAACAATAAAAAGAAATGGAACAGCAACATGAATTGAACAACAACTAAAATTCTAACGCAACTAAGCAACTAATCTCCACACTCCAATCCTATCAACATCCAATGCTACAATAGTTAATTATAACAAATCATAAGCTAATAGAACAACAACTAGAATCAGATATAGAACAACAAAGCTTTAATAACAATAACAAGATAACTGAACAATGGATGTACTTCTTGCAAAGGATAAAATAGCAATGCAATTCGTTAATGAATCTGTATTCAATCTCACAGTGGTCAATCAACTTCGTAATTGAAAGAAAACATTACACACAAATTCACACAACAATAAGAAAAGATTAAGAATACAAATAACGAAGTAATTCCACCAGAGCGGGGTCCTTAGCGCCAGTCAAATACTGTTGGGCTACTTCAGAATTTAAGAGATGAAGTGAAATGCGTGTTTAATATTAACTGAACATAAATTATTACAGAGATCGTTCTCTCAAAGCCGAGAGTCAATAAAAAATTACAAAGGAAATGTTTGAATATGAGGATTTTCGACCAATCTGACTGACTGACTTGACTAACAACTCCCCTTCATCACTAAAGGACATTGCTTTATATATCGAATCCTGACGGACAAGATGGGGAATGAGATGAGTTTGAACAGTGATCCCTCGGGTTCAAAGGATCCTGAGGGATTCGCTCCCCTTCATTTAGTTATCATCTTGTTTACTCTGACCGATTCCAAGCTGTCCCCTGCCTTTTCTTGGCAATTCGTTCGGATCTCCTTGCCTTTGGCTGGATGTGGTTCAATGCTGATGGAGCAACAGTTACATGGATCTCAGCCTCGCCTTTGGTACAGTTGTTCACCTCGTCTAATTCCTGTTTTATCAACAAAAAGCAACCTTTAGTCATATTTTTACAATGAGCATAAACCTTTCCAATTTTATCATAATTCTTATAATAAATTACCTTCCCAAGCTAAAAAGGAGTATCTCAATAGTAAAAGAATGAGAAGATACATAGTAATCTCATACCTTTTTCACTGCCCAACACGTATCACCATGGTTTTTGCCTGTGGTTCTGTCAATCGTTACGGTCAGGCTGAGGTTTTGGGTCCACATGTGGCCACCCCTAAGCATAACGCTAAATATTGCAGTTAGTTTTGGCAGCATTTTTAGAGCGCGCCTATTTTTAGGTGGAAATCACTATTTTGTGTCCAATTAAGTGGAGTCCTCCACATTTAGTGGAGTTTTTACAGGTGTAACTAGGAAATAGAGTAGGAGATTCAATTTTCGCCCATTCAGAGTGATTGAAGAGTAATTCTTGACTAATTGGGGCATTCTAGAGCCATTGGTGTAGAGAAAACAACGATTAGAGGCTTGTAACTACATTTATTTTCAAAATTTTGAGCATAATGAAAGATGGACATGCCATTGGGAGCTGGACCAGTAGATGTAGCCTAACAGGGGTGAACTGCTTCATCATGCCTATTGTGTAAATGATATGTCGTGACTTATTTATCTATTTTACACTCTTGTTCAATGTTATTTGTGCTTATTTCATGCTTCTAATTCACTAAAATCATCTAAAATTCATGGTTAAAATATTCAATCCTTAAGCAAACTAATGAGACAAGTATGCACATGTTTATAAACTGAAAAGACACTTAGCACAACAAAAATAATGCATTCCTTTTAGATCAGATTGGTATCATAGCTAGATTTCATTCTCTGGTTTTATTTAATAAAAAAATTTGTTTAATTGTTTGCAAGTTTTTAGATGCTTACTAGGCTCAAGCTCAAGAGATGAGAAGGAAAATTGGTGGGAGCAAAAGGGTCTCAAGAAGAGCCAAAGAAAAGGAGAGCTAGATTGCCACAATCTCCACCACCTAGTTCACCTCCTAAGGAATCAGAAGCTACATTAAGTATGTCTCATAGAGAAGGAGAAATCCATGAAGAGGTTGATCCCAAAGAGGAAGAAAGAGTGTTCAGGAAAGAATTCCTTGACATGACTGAGATGGTTAGAATAATTTATCAAGAAAGGAATGAGAGACTGGAAGGAGAAGGATCTAAACTTCACAAGCAAGGACGGGGATCTTCAGGAGGTCATAATGATGAAGATAAGTCAAAGAAGGGAAATGGAGGCAATGGAGAGCCATCATCCTCACCCTCAGCATCATTATCCTCTACTTCATCTTCAATACATCAGACACACAAGTCAAAGAAGATCGGTAAAATTCCCTTTTTAAAACTTGATGTTAAGTTTGAATTTCCATTGTTTAAGGGTGAAGTCAAGGCAGAAAATCTTCATCATAATTGGATTAGGCAATTGGAGGTCTATTTAAGAATATCTAACCTTCAATACAAGGAAAAGACTCTCTAGCGGATGTTTTTTAGGAACCCCTTATAAAAATACGCCATACATTCGTTTCTAGCAGAGGTTTCTAGAGGAGGTTGGCGGGCGGAGGTTTTTGTGGATGTTTTTCGTCCGATGCGCTTATCATCATAAACCGCACTAATGCATTCAACAAGAGAAAGCACCGGTGTGCAAAAAAAATTGGCACACTGGACATTGTGCAGTGCGTACACACCCTCTCGGTGCATCTTAGTGTTGTAGCACACTGTTGTTTTACAAATATTTCCCATTAGTGTGTCATAAAACACCATGCCAAAACATAAACCGCCTGGTGCGGTCTTATGAAACCGCACCGCTGTGCCTATAAAACCCCGCGCACCGGAATAGGGCTAAATAAAAACAATTACGACCAAAAAACCACATTTTTCACTTTTTTCAGTGCTCCAGAGCTCTCAAGAACTGGTGAAATTTATCCTTGTCTGAGCTGCCCTGACATCGGTGCTCCAATTGTGGCCATTGCATGCACTGCTGCTATGCATTTCCCACCAATATCCATCTTCAATTTTGGTAAACGGTGGGAAAATTTTCTTTTGGAAATTCTACAGCCAATATGCCTCCTCAACGGCCAAATGTATAGGTATTTTTCTTGTTTTTCCATAATTAAGCTTTTTAGCAGATCATAATTTCAAATAACCTTAAAATTAACCATTTAAAAGAAAAAGAAAAAGAAATTGTCATGCGGTGTGCTCAAGTCGTTTGGCTCGCACTGGTTTGCAGTGTTTCCTGTAAATTTATAGGTTGCACTGCAAAAAATGCTAAAGGCATTCACACTAGTTTCGGGGCAGTACCAAAAGGCGCATCGTATTATTTTAAACTTTTTAAGAAAGTGTCGTGTGGTCGTTTACCCGACCACACCGTTGACCGTATGGAATAGCGGCAATTCGATCTGCTAACAACAGTCTTCAATCATATTCTCCTCGCACTAACCAGGTATATCATTGAAATATTTTTTCTAAGAAGTCAAATTTATTTTGTAAAGTGCAGTACTGGAGCAGTGCAGGGTTCAAATCACGGGAAAGAATTTTACTGAGGAGATGAGGGTTTGAAAAGACGAGAGTTCCAATTTCGGCTGAGAAGTTTATAGCAGAAAAAATGAGTGATTCAAATATAAATACGGAGAAAGAAAACGGGGATGAAAATGTTAGGCTTAGGTCCCATGAGAAGGGGAGTAGTTTGAGGGATGGATTAGCTGATAGGTTTAGGAGGCCCTCGCATTCCCATGATCATCATAAATATTACGAAGAGAGAGATGATGCCGAAACGTATTTTGACAAGGAAGATAGCATATCAAGAGAGGGACATAGGGAGCATAGGCATTCTACAAATAATGAAAAGGTGAAGGATAGAGCAAGCCATGGTAGTGGTATAAGCATCAGAAGGGACAAATATGATGACGGGCATAGAAAGGATAATGACAATAGGAGGATTAAAGATGACGATTACAGGGATGCAGATGGCTACAGAGCTTGACAGAGTACAAAAGGAGAAAATATTTATGAAAAAATTGAGAAGGGCATTCGAGAAAGCTTGGTTGAGACCAGTGATAGGGTTAAGAGGCTTGGTCATGAGGGTAAGTATTTTATTGATCATGGCAGAAAGCATTCGCTTGAGGTTAGCGATAGAGTTAATAGGTCCCATGATGGAGAAAGGGAGAGCAGAGTTAACGGTAGAGAAATACCTGTCGAGGCTCTCGCGACTAGCAAGGTGAAATGGTCTTTTGAAAGCAAGGAGTCCTATTCTCTAAGGGATGTTAGAGAGAGATCAATTGAGTCTCTTTAAAGAGAAAGATATCACATGAACGTAATGATTCTCATTCTTACAAGGATGGCAGGGAAAGATTGGACACTAGAGAAAGATCAATCAAGGCAGTCGATAAAGCCAAGAGGCACCATGAAGGGAAGGATTCTCATTCCCTTAAGGACAGTAGAGAAAGATCAATTGACGTTGTTGATTGGGTTGGTAGGTCCCATGAAGGGAAATATTTTAATTTCTATAGGGATAGTAACGAAAGGTCAATCGAGGCTATTAATAGGGGTAGGAGTTCTCGTGAGAGAAAGGATATAAATCCTTATGATGAGGAAATGGATGGCAGGTCTCGCAAGTGACGAGAGCAAGAGCATGACAGTGAGGGAAGGAAAGATAAGAGTGACAAATGAAAGAAGTTTACAGAGGATGATGCCAAATATGATAGAAAGCACAAAGGATAAAATAGGAAATTGGATGCCAAGATGGAGGAGGAACTTACAAATGGGCAAGCAGATCATGGGTCAGCAAAAAGGCAGGTCCTTGAAGATGGTTTCAGAGAATTTTCACATGCCAAATATGGGTGGAAGGGTGTAGGAGAACCTGAAAATGGTAGCATAGTGGTTAATGTTGTTGTACAAGGTCTACCTGTAGTGGACTCGAAGGATTCGCTAAAGCCCCTGCCTAGTTAGGAGTTTCCTACAAACATAAAGGTATCTAAAGTTTCTTAAACCAATGTAGTTGAAAATAAGGCAGATAATATTTCCAGATCTGATGAGGTTACTGGGAAAAATAGCACAGATGGGATTTCTTAGACAATCTTGTATCTGTTAGTAACTGCACCCTTCAGTAGAACTGAAGAAAATTCACGCAGATTCCTCAGCGAGGTAGACTAGGCATAATCAATTCCTTTGAGACCTCAACAGAATAAATAGATATGCATGTCAAAAATAGATATGCATTCTTGAGGCTCCTGTTGGTACATTTTCTTGTTGCAGGTTCTGGAAAGCTTCAAGTTTCTTTTTTTGAAAGAAGAAGAGGTGTAGTTTTGAAAAGATATGGCCCAAATATTTTCACAGTAAAATGTAGATTTCCAACATGTCTAAAAACTAAAATATCTCCAACTTTAATAAACTACTAAAAACCAAAATTTTCCCAACCATTTGTGAAAACTTCCCACGTCTTAGCATAGCATAGGTTCACATGCCACAATTTCCCACTTGGGCCGTATAGTATTGCATCTTCACATGCCCCACATTGCATTCTCTCCAGATAATCAGTGGGGACCTCCTGCAGTAAACAAAATGCATTGGAAGAATAGTTATTTCCGTCAAGAATTTATCCAATTCTAATTCTCTATTCTAACTCTAATTCTAATTCTCAAGAATAAACAAAATTCTAATTCTAATTACATATTTCCATCAAGAATAAACAAAATTCTAATTCTCAATTTCTATGATTGGAGTTCACTAAATTTGGTGTACACACCTAAAAGTAATTTTGTTTCCTTAATAAAAAATCGGTGGTAATGTATAGATAACAACACTGGTGTGTTTTCATTACTACGCATCGGTGTCATATTATCAATGGATGCACCGGTGTGGTGATATTAGGTGACAGACTAGTGACGAATATCTGCAAATAAAAAAGTGAAACTCTATTTTCTTAAAGTGAAAAATAAAAGCAATAAATTGAAAAATGGGCAGAAAAATATTTTCAAAAATCTAACTTCATAAAACAATTCTTTAAATACTAAACACTTTTCAATTTTTCACTATTTTTTGCAAAAAATTCCAGCCAGAGATTTGCAGGAGACATACCTGGAGAAAGAGTGCACGAGAGCACTATGGAGAGAGAAATACATTCGAACATAGGTATTTAGACAATCATAATCCAAACCTCTAGTGATTCAAACCCTATAACATAGAATTTAAAGTGATCTCGTGATTAAATTTGATTATTTTTTTTAATTTTTTCTGTACTTTTTTTACGAAGTAAGAAAAAAATTTCAACTTGTTTTTAGAAACAAAAACAAAACATCCATTTTTACCCTAAACCCTTCATTTTTTTTGTTTCTGCCCTTTCTTCTCTCTGCTTTTGTGATTTCAGAATTAGGTATTTCCATTCTTGATTGACATTCAACCCACGGGATGACTTGCATAGTCGGATCCCAATCCATGTCGGCCCTTGCAAGATTTTTTGTAAAAAAGGATTTTTTTACCAGTGTGCCTTGTGTAACCTAAAGCATCAGTGCGTTGTATTATCCCAGCACACTGCGCAAGTACTATGTAATATAAAATTTAAAAATAAATTTCTCTTAATCAATGAACCATATCTAAAATAGGGCACCAGTGCGCTAGATTACGACGGGTGCACCTATAACGTGCTATTTGAATATTGAACACTGCGAATGTGTTTTTTCACAAAAAATTGTTTTATTGTGTTAATCGGTGCACCAAGTAACATATAACACACCACACTGGGTCTCCTAGTTGACAGAGAGCACCATATGGTGGTTCCTTGTTTTCTCAAGGCATTTATGCTACAAAAACTAACATTAGATGATTTTTATTATTTTCTCTGTGTTAATCGGTGTTGTGGTTAACATGTAATGCATAGGAAATCCTTGTTGACATAGAGCATTGTACGGTCTATTATATTGTTTGTGTGGTGCGTTTATAAGACCCCCACGCACTGATGTCGGTGGTTAGAACATGAAAGGTGCATCGGTTTCTTGAGATTTATTTTTTACCTGAAAAGTTGATAATTTATTTATAGATATATTAATGAGTGATATGGTACGGGTTTGAGATCGATAAATAAATGACTTACAAGAGATCAAGTAATAAAAATACCGATAACACATCAAGAAAAGCAAAAAAGGAAAGTTATTTTTAAATTATTTACAAAAAATATTATTTTTGAACTATATGTAAGTTTAAATAATATGTATTGTTTACTGTGTATCATGCAGAGCCACAAAATGACGAAGCTCGATAATATTATTTCCGATCTAGGACCAGAAGAGCATAAAATCTTGTTGGAAAAATTGCGAAATGATGAATTAGGTGAATGAAAAAATACTATTGATCTAATATGAGTTTCTTTTTTTAATTTTCATTAATAATATACTTAAAATTATTAGATAACATGTGTCAAATAGTCTATTAATTCACATATTTTTAATTTTCTACAGGGACCAACAACTCAGAAAAGGAATTTTGTTCTAAGAAAATAAAAAATAGAACACGAAAATGAAAATGAATTGCTCCTTAGCTTATCTGGAGTGGTGTTGGAGGTTAATGATAGGGGGAAAAGCTTTTGCAAAAGTTTGAGGGATCTAGTGGAACAAATGCATAGACGTTCTTTCCACTTACAATACAAAAATCAATCCAATGATTCCAAGAACCAAATTTTATCTAAACTATAGGAAGCATTTCCAGAGGATTGGTCAATGAGACATGTCAGACTTTTAATAGCAAAAATGTAAAACAACAAAAAATAAGGAATGAAAAAGTAATATTCCTTTAAATTTTTGTTTAAAATTATTTATAAATATCACTTTTGTTATATTCACTTTTCATATATCAATATAAAAATTAAACAGTTTATTGTGATGTTACATTTTTAAGAAGATTATGAAAATCTCAAAAGATGAACGAGCTAACATAAAAAATATGCCAGTAGGAATGTCCAAAAACGTGTGCGAGGAAATGGTCAAAGAAATGGACAAAATTGCATCACAGGAGGAGCCATCTCAACAACAACGTGCTTCAAATGTAATATGTAATCATTGATTTTTTCGATCATTAGGTACAATAAATAAACAATTTAGCATTAAATATTAATTTTCAAGTATTTTCTTGCAGAAAAGAAAAGAAAATGGAACCCATTCAGCACATAAAATAGGATGACAAGGAAGAAAAGGGTTGATATCAAAATTTGTGAGTAATTGTTACTTCCTTATAACAACTTAACTAGATTTCATTTTTTTTATTTTTTAAGTTGTTTTACAAAAATCATCATTGAAAGTCTTCAAACAGGTGCTAACATACAAAGAAGAACCACAAAATGAATTGAATTAAATTGGGTTAAATATGGGTTGTGGGTATATCTTGGCATATCATAAATTAATTATGGAATTTGTAAGCATCTATCGATCTTATTTTACTTAGCTCAGTCTATAATTAATGGAACAAAAAAATCTTTTATATTAAATATATGATTTGTTATGGTGTATAAATCTCGTAGAAAACGATGTATGGAACTGCGCCAACGGATAAAATTTTGAAATATGGCATGGTACATGGTTTTGAAAGAATGTGTATAGTTTATGAGTCAATTGTTGCTATGGTATGTCATTTTTTTTTTCGATTTACATTGATGCATATTATTTAATATTGCAATTTTCACTATTCTCATCAATGTATATACACTCATTATAGTTTATTTTTGTGTTTGTAGATGGAAGGTGAAGAAGAAGATAACAATCAACATCATGAACAAAATATTCCTAAAAATAACCCAAGTCATGGAAGTAGTTGTAACAGTGATAGAAGTTCAAGTGAAGAATGATGATCACTCACTATGTTTGGATATCAAATCAAGGGATTGTATTTTTTGAAATAATTGTTTGTGAAACTAGACATTTTGTTTAATGTAATGGACATAGTGTCCCAATTGAAAGACAAAGGGATACCAATAACTATCCAATTTTTTATGACAAAGATTGTCTTTTATATATATATGTGTGTGTGTGTGTGTGTGTGTGTGTGTGTGTGTGTGTGTGTGTTTTAATTTATTCTTTTGCGTTCTCCATTGTCTCTATTGTGTTCTCCATTGTCGTTCTCAAATGCACTAATAAAAATTTAATTCATATGAATATTGTTATAAGATAATTAATTTAGAAAAATCACAATAATTGCACTGTCTAGATCAATTTTTCTAAAAAATACAAAATGAACAATAGTGCATGTCAGTTACTATACACTGGTGCATTTGTATGTTGCATTGCACTGGTGCGTTTCTATGATCTATGGGCACTGCAAAAATACCAAAACCAATTAAAATTTTCAGTGCGTTTGTGCGATATTGTGCACCGGTGCTTTTATGTGACACTACACACTGTTGCATTTGTACGACATATGGGCACTGCACAAATACCAATACCAAATATAAATATCTATGAGTTTGTCTAATAAAACGCACTGATGCATTTCTATAGGTCTATGTAACAGTGCGTTGAGATGAACTATAGGCACCACACAAATCCCAAGAACAATTAGAACGGCCCCGTCCGTTGTATCACAAACACTGCTTCTGGTGCACTTCTATACCTTGACCACCCGGTGTAGGAACCTTCGACTGCCCTGGGGCCACCATCTAGATGACACGCACTGGTGTGTTGAGACCTTAGTGGCACACCGATGAAAAAAACATATGTAATAACCTCTGGCCACCTAGTTTTTTTAGTTGTGTTGAATTTAGATTAAAAGCTCCATCTAAACCTTCGTAACCATAAACAGATGTTGTAGAAAATGTTTTCTTGACAATTTTTTCCAATTTTATAACACTAAAAACCTCCTTTATAACCTCCACTACAGGGTATTTTCCCTGTAGTGCTTCAATATGATGATACCAAAATCCAATTAGCTTCATTGAGAATGGAAGGTGCAACACTTGTTTGGTGGGAAGCCAAGAGAAAGGAGGAGATCAAGAAACATGGTCATATTTCATTACTGTAATAAAACAATAGTTTTATCCATTAGCTCATATGTAGAAAGACATAATGAACTGCAAAACTTTAGGTAATTAAATGCACATAATGTGCAAGAATATATGCAAGAATGTTTGAGAAGAGCTTTCTTATTAGGGGTATATTTTTAGATCCAATATAATTTTCTCAAGTACATAGGAGGCTTAGATAGCTACCTAAAACATACCATTCTCATGTTTAACCCCACTAGTCTAGATGAAGTATGTGTTCAGGCCACATAGATAGAAGCTAGAGGGAAAAACATTTCTAAAGAGGGTACGAAGAAACCTTTTAAGGTTAAAAACAAAGAGAAGACCTAAAAATGTAAAAGAAAAAAGAATACATATGTTAAGGAAGAGGGAGAAAAATTGGTGTTTAAACATTTTTCAAAAGAAGGCCATGATAAAACTCATTGCTGGAAATTACATCCTACATTGAGGCCGAAGAAATACAATAACAAAGGGAAATAGAAAACTGCAGCTACAACTCAACATGATTTAGGAGAAGATTCAAGTGATGAATCTAATATTATAGCCATGGGATTCAGGAACATGAAGGGAAAAGAAATTGAAACTAAACCTGGTACCAGTATATCAAAATGTCACAAACATGCTTCAAATGAAGAAGAAAGAATTGAATTGTTTCATGTGAGGGTCATATCCAAGCATACCAAGATTGACACATTTTTTGACAGTGGGTCACAAAAAAAATTAATCTCTGAAGACTTTGTCAAGAAACTTAACCTTGAGACCATACCATATACAAAACCATATCCATTAGGATGGATTTGTAAGGATTTAAATTTATAGGTTTCAAAGAAATCAATATTGCGATTTGCAATCACTGCACATTTTGTTGACATAGTTGAATTAGATGTGGTTACGCTGGACATAACAGGTATTTTGTTGGGGAGTCCTTACTTGTATGACAGGAAATAGATATTC
Organism: Pinus albicaulis; assembly: GCA_034641835.2. Taxonomy (NCBI): domain Eukaryota; kingdom Viridiplantae; phylum Streptophyta; class Pinopsida; order Pinales; family Pinaceae; genus Pinus; species Pinus albicaulis. Next base: position 22,053,163 of record CM076574.1, on the reverse strand, counting down.
TATATCTATGAGAAAAAATACCATTTATTCAAAGATGGAAAGGAGTACATTCTTAGAGCACATCACAAGAAGACAAATATTGCTATGGTAAATGTTGAACAGGTAAAGAGGCTAGTAAATTCAAGTAAGAAATTTTTTCTTCTTATGATTAAGCCTAAAGTTGGTGTTAATAATGAATCATTTGAGGGATGTGATCCTAATTTGAAATCATATTTATATGATGTAGTTGATGCACATCATGAGATGTTTCAAGAGCCAACAAGTTTGCCTCCAAAAAGAGAGATTCAGTTTCAACAATATTGTCCTCTTCCAAACATCGGTATGTATCGCATGTAAATAATGGATAATTTTGAAATAAAGAGGAAAATGAAAGAAGTTTTGGACAAAGGAATCATAAGGCAAAGCACTTCGCCATGGGGTTCATCCATAGTCTTGATTCCAAAGAAATATGGGACTTGGCGCATGTTTGTATATTTTCAAGCTTTGAACAAGATTACGATAAAGAATTGTTACCCACTCCCAAGAATAGATGATTTTCTTGATCAGCTTAAAGAAGTAAAGTTTTTCACTAAGTTATATTTATGAAGTGGATATCATCAAGTAAGAATTGCAGAAAGTGATATATGGAAAACTGCATTCAAAACCAAACAAGGACTCTTTGAGTGGTTAGTTATGCCATTTGGTTTGTGTAATGCACTGGAAAATTTCATGCATGTTATGGAGAGTGTTTTGTGTCCATTCCTTGATGACTTTGTGATTGTGTACTTAGATGACATATTGATTTTCAGCAAAACAAGAGAAGAATATGTCTTGCATGTGAATGGAGTGCTTGATATTTTGAAATAAGAGAAATTGTTTGTTAAGATGTCAAAGTGTGAGTTTGGAAATATTCTTTGGTTTGTTTGGCACATATTGTAGGACAAGGAGAGTTGATAATTGATCCTTTTAAAGTGGAAGCCATTGTCAATTGGCCCACACCCAAAAAATTAAGCAAGCTAAGAAGTTTCTTAAATGTAGCTCAATATTGGAGAAAGTTTATTGCTAACTTTTCTTTCATCACAACTCCTATGCATGCAGTGAAAAGTGTGAAGAAAGGCTTTCAATGGGGAGGCAAACAAAAATAATCTTTCGAAGCTTTAAAAGATGAGATCAGTTCAGCTCCAGTCCTTGCATTACCAAATTTGAGACAACCATTCGAGATTCAAATCGATGCTAGTAATTATGCCATGGGCACAATACTTTTGCAGCATGGTAAGCCTATCACTTTTCATTTTGAAACATTTAATGGTGTTGTGATAAATTATCATACATATGGAAAAGAACTATATGCATTGGTACAAAGTGACAAGAAGTTAAAATAATGTTGGAAATATTGAGACGGGGGGTGAATCAGTATTCCTTTCAATTAGAGAATTAGTTAACATTCAATTATTATCAGTGTTTGGAAGTGATAGCAACAAACAAGAGGAACACAAATGCTCACAGTTTTTAAGGTGGAAACCCACTCCGGGACAAAAACCACCTAATGCTTTTCTAATAATTCTTTAATATTCAACTCCAATTGAAAATAAAGCTCCAACTTCCTAGAATCTAGAAAAGCATTCTTCTCCAGCTCCCACTTGATGGACGCTCCAATGCCCAAGATTCTTCAGTAGTCAACTGAACGGATTCCCCAACACCCAATGAGCGAAAACTCACCCTAGCACCACCCTACCACCCTGTAGAATCATAAAAGAAGAATGGACTCCCATACCAGGGAAAATGGTCCACTTTACAATGATATAGAATGATGTAGAAGAAGAATACACACTAGAACAAGACCCCAACTATGGCACAACCACCTAGTGATGATCCTAGACCACTCAACACTGCCTCTTCAACTCTTGGTAGATATACACTAGTACAATTTGTACAATAATGTATTTACAATGACTTAGTACAATGATACATTTACAATGATTGTATGCAGTGCTGCCCACTTGAAGACTTCATGTGATGAACTTATTGCTGTTGTTATCTACCTTGGTTTCTTCTCTTTTCATGCTACCCTCTGCTGCAGCTTTCTTTTCTTTGCTTCCCTATAAATTATGGCCCTTTTCAGCCCCTAACAACACATGATCTATATTTTTCTTTTCCTTCCAAGAGCTCGATATTTAATCTGGTGTATCTCTGTTACTTCAGATCCCCAATATCTCAGTTTTAGTACTTTAGTATTCCTCTGAGTCATATTTCCAATGCCATAGGTTTGACCCAATTTGGATTCTTCAAGAAAGAGTTATACCCAATCTCTCACAATGCCCTCGTTATGGTCTGTTTCAGCAGAGAGAACTTGTACGCCATGTCACGTGTCATTGTTTCTTCATTTGGCTCTGAAATTGATAGAGTGAAAACTAAATACTGTGAAATATCTTCCAATTTCTACGAAATTCTAATCCAACACTCAGAGAGAGAGTTATGACGATTTTCCCAAGGTCACTTCTTTGAGATGAATTTTGGGAGCCTGCAAAAACACTGACTTCCACATATCATATCTCTGAAAATATTGCACACGTTGATCTGAAATTTTTACCATAGCTTCCTCAGGATTTCGACTTCGCCTCATAAAAATTTCAGCTTTTGAACCTTCTTATAAAAACAGTTAGAGAGAAAATTCCATGATGACCTATTTCAGATAACGAAATCCCTTGCATAATGAGGAAATGAGGATCGCAATTTATATAAATGCTTAGGTTTAGAGGGGCTTCAACAAGTGAACGTGGGAGGGATTTTATGAGCTTAAAAAATATTAATTATGATTTTTCAATGACCCATGCCACAACCCTATGGGGTTTTGGCCCACTAACTGGGGGTACAAACTTCAAACATGAATATCTCTCAAACCATGAAGAATTATATGGTGTGCCATATATCAACGGAAACATCTTGAAAAGTAGAAACCATAAAAATCATTATTGACCTACAATATATTAATTTGGTAGGTAAAATTTCTCGCGCAATGTTGGGTTAGCCCCTGGTGCTGCTTGGGTTGACATCAATGACAACCGTTGATCAACAATATCCCCCTTTGGCATTGATGGCAACACAAGTACTCCCCCTGCGATCATGACACCTCTTCCTACAACATTCTCTCCCCCTTTGACATCAGTGACAAAGGGTAACTCCCCCTAAAACACAACCATCCTATGGACTTGTACACACTTCCACTCCCCCTGACACACAACCATCCCGTGGACTTGTACACACTTCCACTCCCCTTTTATATTATGAATAAGGAAAATATAATGAGAAATTGGGAGAATACTAAGATTTTGGCGAAGATATTACAATGCTTCACAAGTACTCTCATGATCATCAACACTTCCTTCCCAATCTACATCTGTAAAGGAATGAATAATGACATTGTTACCCTTGGGATACCACAAGCCATATTATTTTTTTCCCTTTAGATATCGAATAATTCTTTTGAGGGAAATAATTTGTGATTCTTTTGGTGCTTCTTGGAATATTTCTACTTGTCCAATTGCTTGCATAACATCTGGTTGGGAGGATGTTACATATAGAAGACTACCAATCATAGATCTGTACAACCTTTGATCCACATCATTAGATAAGTCATCTATGCTCAATTTGCAACCTGTTACCATTGGAGTAAGGATGGGTTTGCAATATTCCATTTTAAATTTCTTGAGCATTTCCTTGATGTACTTGTCTTGACATATAAATATTCCTTTCTCTTGCTGAGATATTTGAATCCCTAAGAAGTATGCAAGCTCACCAAGTAAAGACATCTCGAATTCACTTTGCACATTTGTAGCAAACTTCTTACTTATTCGATCATCATTGCTACAAAATATTATATCATCCTCTTTAGCTATTAGACATGCTTTAGTTGCTTCATCGAGAACATATATGTCGTTTGGAGCTCGACTTGTTATTGCCACAATTTTAGCATACATGCCTTTCCTAATTTCAAATTTTGTAGAGTTGAATAGTATTGTGTGTCCTTGATCACACATTTGTCCAACACTGAGCAGATTGTGATTCATGTTTTCAACCAATAGAACATTCTTGGCTAGAGCATCTTTGCTTCTTAGAGTGACAGTACCTAATCCTATAAAATTTGAAGAACCATCATTTCCAAAGGACATGGTTCCATCCTTCTTCTCTTTCACCAATACAAATTTATTTCTATCTCTAGTAATATGCATTGAGAAACCGCTATCAACATACCACACATCTTTGTTGTCTTGAGCCTTGAAAGAGAGAGCATAATTATCAGTCTTCCTCTTCTTCCATTTTCATTCGTTCTGTGGCTTTGAAGATTCTTCTGGAGGATTTTCAAGTCTGCAGTCTTTGGCTATGTGTCCAAAGTTTCGACGTTTGTAACATTCAATATTATTTCTTAAAATGTTCAAATCTACTGATGTTTTGCTGAGCCAGGGGAGGTTCATATTTGACAGATCTCCTAGACTTGTATTCGTTCCTAGGGTACATGCAACATTCTACAACTTTATGACCAAATTTTCCACATGAATAACAATAGCCATAAAAAATATGTTGGTACCTGGATGGAAATTTTCATCAAGGAATTGTATTCCAAGGCTGTTCTTGTGAATATTGTCCAGTGAAGTCTACATGCATGTCAGATCTCATTGGTTCATTGTATTTTGTTGTATAAGGTCCTGCTTCTTCTTCTTTGTAACTGATGCCAGTTCTATCATTGTAATATTGTTTATTGTTGACATGTTCCTCCAATTCCCTTGAGATGTTGGCATAGTTTTGGATAGTTTTTGCTTCCTTCACTTCCTCACGCAACAACACTACTTCAGCTTCTAATTCTTCCCTTTCTTGGTTGATTTCTTCTAGCTTCTTTTGAAGTGAATCTTCAATGCATTTGTGTTCTTCAAGAGTATTGAGCAGATCTTCTCTGCCTTGAGATATTTTATAAGCTTGATTGCTTACTTATAAAATTATTCTATGGTCAATCCTTCTTCTTCGTTGTTTGATACCTCTTGTTTATTGTGCTTGGGTTTATTATGCTTGGCCATAAAAAATACTCTCTCATTGGCTTCTTCTTCACTGTCATTGTCTTCATTGGATGATGAGCTCTCTTCTTTAGAAAGAAAGTTCCTTTTGGATCCTTGCTTGTTGAATTTCTTAAAGCCTTTCTTTCCTTTTAAGTTTCCATCACTTCTGTTTGGAAATTTTGTTGCGAAATTCCCAACCTCATCAAAGCCGAAACATATCAATGGAGGTTTACCTTTGAATTTTCCCTTATCAATTTTTAGTTTTCTCATGAAGTAAGCATATTCTTCATCTGAAAGACCTTCTTCATCACCTCCCTTTTCTTCACACTTGCAGGTGAATGCCTTTTCAATTGAAGGTTTCTTATCCTTATTGGTTTTCTTAAATGCAACGAACGTAGTTTCTAGATGTGACGTACCCTCTTCTTCATCAAGTCTCATTTCATATGCTATGAGAACTCCATCTAATTCCTCTTTGCTGAGTTTTTCCATATTTTCACTGTATTCTAAGACCGATACCTTTGGGTTGAATCTTCCTGCTAACGTTCTAAGAATCTTTCGTATAATAGTCTTCTCATAAATTGGCTTTCCCAATCCTTCCAGATTATTAGTTATTTCATCAACGTATTGGAAGTATGTAGCAATGTTACAATCTTCTTTCATTCTGAGTTGCTCAAATTTTGCGCTATAGATTTGAAGCTTTGCTTCTTTGACATCTGAGTCACCTGCATATATATTCTCAAGCTTGTCCCATACATTTTTGGCAGTTCTACAAAAAAACACCTTATGATAAGAAGATTCAATAAGTCTACTGATAATAATATTCTTTGCTTTTGCATCATTTACAAAATTCTTCTTACCTAGTTCATCCGTGGTTGATGCAAATCCATTTTGAATAGTGTCCCATACTTCGTAACCTTGCGCCAAGAGATAGACCTCCATTCTTCCTTTCCAGAGTGCATAATTATTTTCATTGAACAGAGGTACAGAATTCTTGGTATGCTCCATGACCTCCTTCCAGTTGTTAAACTGTTACTGAAGGAACCAAGCTACGACACCAATTGTTGGAAATATTGAGAGGGAGGATGAATCAATATTCCTTTCAATTAGAGCATTAGTTAATATTCAATTATTATTGATGTTTTTCAATGATAACACCAAACAAGAGGAACACAAATGCACATAGTTTTTAAGGTGGAAACCCACTCCAGGACAAAAACCACCTAATTCTTTTCTAATAATTCTTTAATATTCAACTCCAATTGAGAATAAAGCTCCAACTTCCTATAATCTAGAAAAGAATTCTTCTCCAGCTCCCACTGGATGGACACTCCAACACCTGAGATTCTTCAGTAGTCAACTGAATGGATGCCCCAACACCCAATGAGCTACAACTCACCCTAGCACCACCCTACCACCCTGTAGAATAATAAAAGAAGAATGGACTCTCATACCAGGGAAAATGGTCCACTTTATAATGATATAGAATGATGTAGAAGAATAATATGCACTAGAAAATAACCCCAAATATGACACAACCACCTAATGATGATCCTAGACCACCTGACACTGCCTCTTCAACTTTTGGCAAATAGACACTAGTACAATTTGTACAATAATGTATTTACAATGACTTAGTACAATGATACATTTACAATGATTGTATGCAGTGTTGCCCACTTGAAGACTTCAAGTGATGAAACTCTTGTCATTGATATGTACCTTGGCTACTTCTCTTGTCATGCTACCCTCTACTACACCTTTCTTTTCTTTTCTTCCCTAGAAAGTCTGGTCCTTTGCAGCCCTTGACAACACATGATCTAGCTTTTTCTTTTCCTTCTAGGATCTTGATATTGAATCTAGTGTATCTCTATTATTTCAGATCCCCAATATCTTATTTTTTGTACTATAGTACTCCTCTAAGTCATCTTTCCAATGCCATAGGTCTGACCCAATTTGGATTCTTCAAGACAGATTTATACCCAATCTCTCACAATGCCATAATTATGGAGTGTTTCATCAGAGCGAATTTGTACGACGTGACACATGTCACTGTTTCTTCATTTGGATCTTAAATTGATAGAGAAAAAACCGCAGATGGTTCTCTATCTACCACTTCTTACGAAATTCCAATCTGATACTCAAAGAGAGAGTTATGATGATTTTCCCAAGGTCACTTCTTTGAGATGAATTTTAGGAGCCTGCAAAAACACTGACTTCCATAGATCATATATCCGACAATATTGCGTACTTTGATCTGAAATTTTCACAAAAACTTCCTCAGGATTTCGACTTAGCCTCATAAACATTTCATCTTCTGAAATTTTGTAGAAAAAAAATTAGAGCGAAAATACCACAATGACATGTTTCAGATAACGAAATCCCTTGCATAAGGAGGAAATGAGGATCACAATTGATATAAATGCTTAGGTTGATAGGGGCTTCAACAAGTGAACGTGGGAGGGATTTTAGGAGCTTAAAAAATACTAATTATGAATTTTCAATGACCCATGCCACAACCCTATGGGGTTTTATCCCACTAACTCGGGGTACAAACTTCAAACATGAATATCTCTCAAATCGTGAAGAATTATATGGCTTGCCATATATCAAAAGAAACATCTCCACAAGTAGAAACCATAAAATTCATTATTGACCTATAATATATTAATTTGGTAGGTAAAAATTCCCATGCAATATTGGGTTGGCCCCTAGAGCTTCTTGGGTTGACATCAATGCTGATCAACAAACACTAATTGATGGGTAAAGAGATGATTGTGCATGTCGATAACCAACCATTACTGTACCTGCAATCACAAAAAAAATTGTAGAAATCAAGGCATTTGAGGTGGATGGGATTTTTTCAAAAGTTTCACTTGGTTATAAGGTACAAGAAAGGTATTTTCAATAACTTTTCTAATACGCTTTCAATACCAGTCATTAATGCATCTACTTTACTCAAAAGTGATTCTATTGTACATGAGAGTTACATAGAACATGAAGGGAATCAAGTTGAAGAAAAATATTTTCACATGCATAACAATTTGTTGCTTCATTTGGGAAAGTTGTATATACCACAAGGAGAGGGGCTAAGTGTCATGAGAGAAGCTCATTCATCTCTTATTTTTGGACACTTTGGGGTAAGAAAAACATTGGTGCATCTATAGAGGTATTGCTATTGGCCTCGCATGATAGATAGTGTGTCGTGTTTTATAAGAGGTTGTTCTATGTGTGCAACAAGTAAGCCTAGTAATAGGAAGCTTGGATTGTACATGCCACTACTGATACCATCAAGGCCATGGGATAGTGTCTGCATGGACTTTGTTGGAGGTCTACCTATGTCAAGAAAACAACATGATTATCTTTATGTAGTTGTGGATATATTCCGTAAAATGTGTATACTTATGCCATGTAAGAAAACAATTATTTTTGAAAAACTGCTGAAATTTATTTTCAACATGTTTGTGTTCATTTTGGATTTCCAACTGCTATTGTTAGTGACAAGGATTCTAGGTTCATTGGGAATTTTTGGTACAATCTATGGAGTATGATGGACAAAAAGTTGAAAAAGAGTATCTCTTTTCATCCACAAACAGATGGAAAAACCGAGGTGGTGAATAGAACTGTTGTGCATCTATTGAGAGGATATTGCAACAAACATCCTAAGTTGTGGGATGAGCAACTACATTACATTCATCATGCTTACAATCGGGAAAATCACACTTCAACTCAAACATCACCTTTTAAAGAATGTGCAAGAATACACCCAAGAATTTAGGAGAAGAGCTCTCTTATTAGGGTTAGATTTGCAGAGCCAAGATAATTTTCTCAAGTACATATGAGGCTTACATAGCTACCTAAAACATACTATTCTCATATTTAACCCCACCAGTCTAGTTGAGGTATGTGTTCAGGCCACACATCTAGAAGCTAGAGGGAAAAACATTTTTGGAGAGGGTAGGAAGAAACCTTTTAAGGGTAAGAACAAATAGAATACCTCAAAAGGTAAAAGAAAAAAGAATGAATATTTTAAGAAAGAGGGAGAAAAAGTGGTGTGTAAACATTGTTCAAAAGAAGACCATGATGAAACTCATTGTTGGAAATTACATCGTGAAATGAGGCCCAAGAAATACAATAACAAAGGGAAACATAAAACTACAACTACAACTCAACATGATTTAGGATATCATTCTGGTGATGAATCTAAGATTACAGCCATGGGATTGAAGAACATGAAGGGAAAATAAATTGAAACTAAAGCTAGTACCAGTATATCAAACTGTCACATACATGCTCCAAATGAAAAGAAAGAATTGAACTGTTTCATGTGAGGGTCATATCCAAACATATCAAGATTGACACGTTGTTTGAAAATGGGTCAGAAGAAAACTTAATCTCTGAAGACTTGGTCAAGAAACTTAACCTTGAAACCATACCGCATCCAAAACCATATCCATTAGGTTGGATTTGTAAGGATGCAAATTTACAGGTTTCAAAGAAACGCATATTGCAATTTGCAATCACTGCACATTTTGTTGACACAGTTGAATTAGATGTGGTTTCGCTTGACATAACAGGTATTGTGTTGGGGATTCCTTACTTGTATGACAGGAAATCGATCTTCCATCTCCATGAGAACAAATACCATTTATTAAAATATGCCAAGGAGTACATTTTTAGAGCACACCGCAAGAAGAAAAATATTCCTATGGTAAATGCTGGACAAGTAAAGAGGCTTGTAAATTCAAGTAAGAAATTTTTTCTTCTTATGATTAAGGCTAAATCTTATGTTAATCATGAATCATTTGAGGGATGTGATCCTGAGTTTAAATCATATTTATATGATGTAGTTTATGCACATCATGAGATGTTTCAGGAGCCAACAAGATTGCCTCCAAAAAGAGAGATTCAACATGAGATTCAGTTGTAGCAATATTGTCCTCTTCCAAACATCGGTATGTATTACATGTTGATAATGGAGAATTTTGAAATAAAGAGGAAAATGAAAGAGATATTGGACAAAGTAATAATACGGCCAAGCACTTCGCCATGCGGTTCACCCATAGTCTTGATTCCAAAGAAAGATGGGACTTGGCGCATGTCGGTAGATTTTTGAGCTTTGAGAAAGATTATGGTAAATAATCGTTAACCACTCCCAAGATTAGATGATTTGCTTGATCAGCTGAAAGAAGAAATTTTTTTCACTAAGTTAGATTTACGAAGTTGATATCATTAAGAAAGAATTGTAGAAAGTGATATATGGAAAATTGCATTTAAAACCAAACAAGGAATATTTGAGTGGTTAGTTATGCCATTTGGTTTGTGTAATGCACCATAAAATTTCATGTGTGTTATGGATAGTGTTTTGCATCGATTCCTTGATGACTTTGTGATTTTTTACTTATATGACATATTGGTTTAAACAAAACAATAGAAGAACATGTCTTACATGTGAATGGAGTGCTTGATATTTTGAAGAAAGAGAAATTTTTTCTTAAGATGTCAAAGTGTGAGTTTGGAAAGACTTATTTGGTTTATTTGGGACATATTTTAGTAGGAGGAGAGATAATATTTTATCCTTCTAAAGTGGAATCCATTGTGAATTGGCCCACACCAACTCAGTATTGGAGAAATTTTATGGCTAACTTTTCTTCCATCACAGCTCCTATGCATGTAGTGAAAAGTGTGAAGAAGGGCTTCCAATGGGAAGGAAAACAACAAAAAGCTTTCGAAGCTTTAAAATACAAGATCAATTCAACTCCAGTCCTTGCATTACTATATTTGAGATAGCCATTCGAGATTCAAACCAATGCTAGTGATTATGCCATGGGCGTAGTACTTTTGCAGCATGGTAAGCCTATCACTTTTCATTATGAAGCATTTAATGGTGCTGTGATAAATTATCCTGCATATAACAAAGAACTATATGTGTTGGTACAAATTGTCAAGAAATGGGAACACTACTTGATGGGTAAAGAGACGATTGTGCATACCGATCACCAACCATTACAGTACTTGTAGTCACAAACAAAATTGTAGCAATCAAGACATTTTAGGTGGATGGGATTTCTTCAACAGTTTCACTTGGTTATAAGGTACAAGAAAGGTATTTCAAATAAATTTGCTGATATGCTTTCAAGATCAATCATTAGTGCATCTACTTTACTCAAAAATTATTCTATTGTACATGAGAGTTACATAGAACAATATGCACATGACATTGATTTTCAAGATGTGTATGCTAGTTTGAGTGAAGGGAATCAAGTTGAAGAAAAATATTATCACATGCATATCAATTTGTTTTTTTATTTGGGCAAGATGTGTATAACACAAGGATAGAGGCTAAGTGTCATGAGAGAAGCTTATTCATATCTTCTTGCCATACACTTTGGGGTAAACAAAACAATGGTCCATCTATAGAGGTGTTGTTATTGGCCTCGCATGATAGATAGTGTGTCGTGTTTTATAAGAGGTTGTTCTATGTGTGCAACAAGTAAGCCTAGTAATAGGAAGCTTGGATTGTACATGCCACTAATAGTACCATTAAGGCCATGGAAGAGTGTCTCCATGGACTTTGTTGGAGGTCTAACTATGTCAAGAAGACAACATGATTATCTTTATGTAGTTGTGAATAGATTCAATAAAATTTATATACTTGTGCCATGTAAGAAAAAAATTATCGTTGAAAAAACTGCTAAACTTTATTTTCAACATGTTTGGGCTCATTTTGGATTGCCAAATTTTATTGTTAGTGACAGGGATTCCAGGGTCATTGGGAATTTTTGGTCCAATAAATGGAGTATGATGGACACAAAGTTGAAAAAGAGTATCGATTTTCATCGGCAAACGAATGGACAAACCAAGGCGGTGAACAAAATCATTGTGCATATATTGAGAGGATGTTGTAGAAAACATCCTAAGTTGTGGGATGAGAAACTTCATTACATTCATCATGCTTACAACCGAGCAAAGCACTCTTCAACTAAAACATCACCTTTTGAAGTATGCTTTGGGTATTTTCCAAAATTTCCATTAAGCTTAATCTTTGGGAAGGATGTTGGGATAGATAGCCACAGTGACATTGACAAGGGTCGAAAGCTCATTGAGCAAATTCATATTATACATCAATAATTTCAGGAACAACTTGAAAAAATTCAAAGCAAATAGAAAGAGAGGCATGAAAAACATAGATTTGATCACAAGTTTCAAGAGGGAGATGAGGTATGGTTGCACATTATCAAAGAAAGGATGCAAGGGGAAGGTAAAAAGCTCAAACCCATTCACTATGGTCCATTCAAGATCATAAACCAAGTTGGTAATAATGCATTTCAACTTGACTTGCCTTTATATATGCAAATGTATTCAGTTGTTAATGTTGAAAACTTAGGTTTGTATGAGCCACCTTTGATTGATGATCAAGGAAGTGATTTTTAGCTACATTCTATTGAATATTTATCTCCAGAATTTTTAGATGAGCTCAAAGAAGATACAATTCTTGACAGGAGGACATGAGAATCCAAGAGCGGAAGTATTGACTACCTTTGAGTTGCGCTCAAAGGAACTAAGACAAGCAAGGAAAAGTGGATGGAGATTGGAAAGGTGAGGGAGTTGTACCCTCATCTACTAAACAGGTAATCAAGTCTTTTGGGGTTCAAAAGCTTCCCAATGGGGAGGAGTGATCAGGAGTTCATAAATTTTGTTCAAAATTCAATGTTACAGGATTGGGTTGAAACAGAGATGGTTGCGTAGATCTCATCTTCCTGATTCCGATACCGTGAATGGTTCAAAAGACCGATGTCGTATGGGGGATATATCGTGTTCTGATCGAAATCCCAAGCAGGTAAAATTTCGGACAGGGTTGACTGGGATGCGCAGTTATCAAGGTGGATTGAACAGTCAACAAAAGGAATATTTTGAGGAATATTCCTTCCTCAGAGCCAACTACAAGATGACATGTGGTGCAATCCTATTGGTCGAATGGTTGTACATTTAGGTTGAAGGGTGAATTAGGGGGTGACATGTGGCCAACCTTGAGGTTGCCACATGTCCCCCAAATGGTAGGAAAATCATGCACATGACACAACTGCTTGAGATACACATTTTTCTTAACTGTTATAGTTCATGGGTTTTTTATAAAGTTTATGGAAAAGTTCATTGGGGGTTGGGGACCTCTGTCGGTCCCAACCCACCAGCTGTCCCTGTGGGTGGTCACATTTCAATGTTTAAACTCCACCCAACATCATAAAAAGCTTAACCTCCAACACTTAGTCCACCAGCATAGCCACAATGTTTATGACATGTAAATTTTAGTCTCTGTGCAGTCAGCGCTAACGTCGTTCAACCCACGACTTTAATTCTGGTTTAAAACTTATCACCATGGTTTTTGCCTGTGGTTTTGTTGACTGTTACGGTCAGACTGGGTTTTGGGGTGCACATGTGGCCGCCCCTAACCATAACACTAAATATTGAAGTTATTTCTGGAAGAATTGTTGGATCATGCCTATTTTTAGGTTGAAATCACTATTTTGACTCCAGTTAAGTGGAGTCCTCCACATTTAGTGGAAGTTTTCCAAGTGTAACTAGGAAAATGAGTAGGAGATTCAATTTTATCCCATTCATAGTGAATGAAGAATCATTATTGACTAATTGGAGCATTTTGGAGCCATTGGTGGAGATAAAATAGCCATTAAAGGCTTGTAACTATATTTATTTGAAAAATTTTGAGCATAATGAAAGGTGGACATGCCATTAGGAGCTGGACCAACAGATGTAGCCTAGGAGAGGTGAAGTACTTCATCATGCCTACTGTGTAAATGTTATTTTGGTGACTTATTTCTCTATTTTACACTGTTGTTGAGTGTTATTTGTGCTTATTTCATGCTTCTAATTCACTAAAATCATCTACAATTCGTGGTTAAAATCCTCAATCCTTAAGCAAACTAATGAGACAAGTATGCACATGTTTATAAATTGAAAAAACACTTAGCACAACAAAACTAATATAGTCCTTTAAAATCACTAGTAGAAGGTGGTGGCCACTCCATGAAGAATACACACCCCTTAAAGAATTTGACTTGGAGAGGGAAGAGGGGAAAAAGAAGAAATTTAAATGGGGTGTAGCCCACAAGGGAAGAAGGGATAGAAATTACAAATAGGTGGAAAAACACTCCTTTTGGGACTCTTTGTTCTTTGACATCTAAATCATTGTTTGCTCAAGTTTTTTAGCTCGGTAAAGAGAGTGCTTTTCAGCACATGATCTCTCCAAGCAGAAATATCACCCTAACTTCGGTGGAATTTGAGTGAAATACCTAGGAGGAGTTCCATTTCACATAGAGAATTTGTTCGATAGATTATTATGACCAATTCATGCATTTTTTACAGTAGTCTGGATGCAAAAAAATTACACACTTTCTAGGAGAGGCAGTTGTGGAGAAACATATTTGTCAGAATTTGAAGGAGGGGATTGGACTACCAATTGTTGAAGATTTAGAGTGTTGGGTGGCACACATTTCTAGGGATTTTTGTTTTAGCTTCATCACATTTTTAGGGACTAAGTGAGCCTACATAGAGCTTGTTTCTAGGCCACACATAGGAGTTGGAAGGATGGGTTTCGGGGGCTGAATCGAGCTGGAGTTGATGGAGATTTCTAGAGGGGAATTTTGCTAGCAATTATCATAAATTTTGGAAGGGATTAGTGGATATTTTCCATGTGGGTCGATGATCCATAAATTTTCATGTATATTCCATTAGAAAGTGTGCCACAACAAATATGATAATACTATATTAGAAATATCAAAATTATACACTATTACAGTTTATTTAAACTTCAAGATCTATAGATTTAACTGTAATTAGTGCATGCATGTGAATGAAAATTATATAGAAAAATAGAGAGCGAAAAAATAAGCTCTCACACATACATAAGACACAAGCTAAGCTCTAAGAAACCCTTTCTAGAGAAAACCCAGATGGAAGGCGAGAATGATTCACTCTCTTTCTCTGTCTGGAATATGGTTGTAGGTACAAATAAGTCTTGTGGCCTGTGGGTTAATATAGTGCACAAATCCTCTCGATGTGCTCTAATTCCTATCCCCCTTGGTTATATTTTCTCAACTATGGAACAAAATTCTCTCAAAATAATGGAATCCTTCTTCCTCCTAGTGGTCCGGTATAACATAGCCTGATAGCCTACTAGTGGTTAATTTTGACTACATCAACTCTTAACCAGAGTTATGATATATATTCTTCTAGAGTCTTCTACATCAAAAACACATGGCTAGCCACTTTTCCATGAATAATGGGGGCTCATGTGACATCCTCCCAAATTATAGGTGTGAAAACAGGAAGGTCAACTTCTGAAGAATAAATTTTGCATATGGACTTCGATTGACATAATTATTTCATTGTTACAAAGATATTTGTGTTTATAACAACATTAGAAGGTTTTTTGCTAATGTATATAGTTTTTACCCCCAGAAAATGTCATTTGATGCCTCCAAATTCTCCTAGAAGGTTTCAAACCTTACTTTTCCAAACTGGTCTCGTTGGTAAAAATAGTCCCGTGAGTTAATTCATCCATTTTTTTCCACTTCGAATGTATCAAGATGGTTGAAAAAAAATATAATGATGCAATCTAGATTAGTCAAATTTCCCAGTTATTGGAAGAGCACGTGGAATTGGGGGGGGGGGGGGGGGGGGGGATTTGGAGGTCAGAACTAGGCCAAACACTTTCTTGGTTTGGTGGGTTATTTGAGAGGAGACTAGGGTTAATTTCCCATAATTTTTTGAGTAACAAGGGAGGTACAAACAAAATATTCTTCTAACCCAACAATGCAGTTTAACCAGGGCCAACAAACAACATTGAGGGGAATATCTTTCTAGCATCCAGGCAATTGTTTTCATCACCTCAGGATTGTTATATTGCATTTGGCGAACCTAGGTGCATCCACTCCACATTTATATTGTACCCCTTCTAATTTATAATGAAAATGGCTTAGTTTGGAACAATTTGTTGATTATTTTTGGGTCTTAATTTATTGTGTATTTTGTGTTGCATGTATCTTCATTTCTTTGATTATCACTATCATATTCCTATGCGCCAAACAACAGATTCTTCTAGCCCAACAATGTATTTTAACAAGGGCCGACATAGAACAATGAGGGGAATATATTTCCAGCATCTTGGAAGTTTTTTTCATCACCATGGTTTTGTAATCTTGCCTTTGGAAATCCAAGGTGCATCCACTCCACATTTATATTGTACCCCTTCTGATTTATAATGAAAATGGCTCAATTTGGCGCAATGTGTGGGTTATTTTTGGGTGTTTAATTTCTTGTGTGTATTTTGTGTTGCATGTATCTTGATTTATTTGATTATCACTATTAATTTTACCTCATAATATTACAATGGTACCATATCCTTTGTCTTGGCTCAACTATGAGACTATTTCTATGATGTTACAAGACAAGAAGAACATTACCTACTGAAATAATATGTACCAGAGCAAGGAGAGAGAGTTCGAAATCACACCCAACAATGAGGCCCCAGAGAAGGAAGTGGTGGAGATAGATATGGAGGAGACAAAGAGAAAATAAGAGGCAATGTTTGACAACCTCTTGAATTCCTTGAGTGACATGGCCAAAGGACAGAAGGAGATGTTGGCGGAAATTAAGAAGTAGAATACAGACAAGGGCATTCATCGAGATTTTTTGTTTGGGGAAACTTAAAGGGGTTCCCACCAATATGACCACCATTCACCCATGAAAATCCATACGCTTTCAGTGGGAAAACCAAATCCACCTTTCACGGATTTTTACCTCAAGACTATATGAGTAGGTTGGACATGACGAGATGCCCATCGGAAACTATTTATGGGAGTTTAATTCTATGGGGGATGATTTTATAACTTCCATATCCTTCTGAGACTTCTGCTAGCTCAATCAGAATGAGAAGGGAAAGGGCACATCCGGTTTATGCGCATATAACTCAAAGCCACAATGTACCATAGGGCTTAGGTAGAGAATCTAGACAAACATTTTCAACTTGATCGAATGACATATATGGAGGCCATTAAGATGCCTACATTACACCTGCAGGTGGAGGCACATGATTGGTGGTTCCATGGGATAACTACACTTGGGCATGCTAGCATGAATTCTTATGAGGCCTTCACACAGAGGGTTGTGGAGTGTTTTGATAGGATGGACCCAGATGCACATTATAGAGAGATAGCAAAGCTCAATCATACCGCTAACCCAAAGCACTACATATTAGTGTTTTGGAGGGTATCGATGACGTTACATGACCTTTCTGATGCCGGGAGGGTCTACATTTTTTCTTAGGGTTTGGTTGAGCCTTTTCATTAGTTATTGAGATCTCACAGACCAAATATGTGGCAAAAGGTTGTTACTTGTGCATGGGATTTGCAATCCGTAATTCCCAAGACTATGGTAACAATCTAGCCATGATCTCATTTCCCTCTTAAGTGTCATGACACCAAGGCCCCACCAGAGAGAGATAACCAGTGACATGGATAGTTGGATGAGGAGTCTAAGAGATATCTTTAAAGGAGGAAGTTGTGCTTCACCTGCCAATAACCTTGGCTAGTAGGCTACATATGCACCATGGTCAAGGCCCATTATGTTGAGGTCCTCTCTGATAGTGACTAGGAGGATGATGTAGAGTAGGAGGTAGATGGGGGTCACAGTGAGCCACATGAAGTAGGGGGGCCACCTCCACCACCACCACCTAGGGGAGCACCTTTCACACTTATTGGGAGAGTGCTCACCTCATTGAGTGGGGTTCCTAGATATTTGAGCCTACGCATCCAAGGCATAGTGTAGGGGAAACATTTTTCAGTATTGGTATATAGTGGGGCCACCCACAATTTTATTTGTGCATATATGGTATAGAGAAGGGGTATCACTATGCAAGATTTTGAGGGTTTCTTTGTCCTTTTAACAGGGGACATTACCATTTAATGCACCCGATATGTGACATATTTTTCTATGACGATGTGGAAAAACTTAGTAATTGAAAAAATTTTCATGGTGGATGAATGGACACCAATATGGTGATGGGTGTCATGTGCGTATACTCTCTTGGGCGAGTGACCACATATTGGAAAAATTTGGAGATGGATTTCATGGGGCTGGATCGGAAGTTAGTTTTCTTGAAGGGCATGGACTCATACTTACCGCAAACAGTCTCAAAAAATGGATTGGAGGCTGAACTAATGCATGGGGACATTGAGTGGGTAGTGGAGTTGAGTATTTTGGAGGATGGTGGCTAAACCTAACTACTACATCTAGATATTTATTCCATCCTAGACAGATACCCCATATTTTTTGGAGACATACCACTATGGCAATCACTTGAAAAAGGGATTGAGAACGCCATTGAGCTCGAGCTAGGGGTAAAAATATTCATCACAACCCCTATAGGAACCCCAAGGCCTATCCTATAATATTGAGCGAGCCATTCAAGAGTTTTTTGCATTGGGGCACATTAGGCCCAACTCTAGCCCATTCGGTTCATCAGTTTTCCTAGTGAAGAATAAGGATTGTACGCTGAGGATGTGCATTGACTACATATCCCTTAATACTAAGACTCTGAAGAACCGGTACCCCATTCCCCATATATATGAATTGAGGAAGGATATTAGATGAATCAAGTACTTCTGTAATACATATCTACGTTCGGGGTACCACAAGATTTAGCTGAGGGATCAAGATATCCCCAATACAACATTCAATTGTAACTATGACGACTTGGAGTTCTTGGATATTCCCTTCATGTTGAGCAATTCTCCTGCTACCTTCTAGTATTGCATGAACCAAGTGTTCTTCGAGAAATTGCACATATTTGAGTTGGTGTTCTTCGACAATATATTGATCTACAATAGGACATGGGAGGAGCACCTACAACATCTAGGGGTGGTGCTTATTATTTTGGAGGGGAAAAAAATTCTATGCAAAGCTTTCCAAGTGTGAGTTTGTGCTGATGAATATGCTCTACTTGGGTTATATTATTGGAGATGATGGAGTGTAGGTGCATGAGGAGAATATTAGAGCCATTTGGGATTAGCAAGCTCCCGAGAATGTGACTGATTTGAGGGTATTTGTATACATATACACGTATTACATGAACTTCGTTAAGTGTTTCTCACAACTAGTAGCACCCATCAAAGATCTAAACAAGAAGGGGGAATTCACATGAATTGAAAGGGCATAAGCAGTGTTTGAGTAGATCAAAGAGGTGATGAGAAGTTGTTCGGTATTGGAAATTCCTAATTTTACACAGTCATTAACCTTGGAGTGCGACGCATCAGGTGAATTCATTAGCATTGTATTATCTCAAGGATGCCACTCGATATCTTTTGAGAGTTAGAATTTGTTTAGTCATGAGAGGTTGTAATCAATCTATGAAAAGGAGATGTTGGACATCATGCATGCATTGGAAAATTTTCGACAATACTTGATGGGAAATAGGTTTAGAGTGAAGACTGACCACAATAGTCTTCGACACTTTCTCAGGAAGAATGGTCTCAATGATAAACAAAAGAAGTGTGTCAACGTGATTCAAGCCTACGATTATGACATAGGGTATCTTAAGGTAAAATACAACATTGTGGAATATGCCCTATCAAGGAGTCCCATGAAATTCTCACACATGATCATCTGTCATGATTGGAAGCCACAACCTTTTGTGGAGTACTCCAAGGATCAACGGTCGTGTGATATCTTGGAGGGTACTCATGGGGATGAGCACTACTGCGTGATGGCCAATGTCATTTATTAAAAGGGGAACATATATTTGGTACCAGGTTCAGAGTTGAGGGAGACGATCCTTCATGAAACACATGATTCACTATTGTTAGGAAATTATGGGTTCTTGAAGAGCTACCATACAATTGGGGAGTGTTTCATGTGGAAGGGCCTCAAGGGGGACATGTTGAGTCATGTGCAGGTGTGTGAGGTCTTCCAAATAAAAAAGGGGGATTTGACCCATCCTACAAGGTTACTATAGTCAATCCCCATTGTAGATGGGAAATGGGAGAGTATCTCGATGGACTTTATCACAGGACTTCGCATGTTGTAGGGTCATGATTACATATACGTGGTGGTGGGAACTTTGACGGAGTATGGTCATTTATTTTCTATCGCTTCCAAGTAACCTGCTTCGCCTGCTTCACAATTAGTAGAGCTCTTTCAGAGTGGTATTATAGTTGCATGGTCTTCCCAAGAGCATAATCAATGAAATGGATAGACATTTCATGGGGGGTTTTGGCAGGAGATTTTTAGGTTGGTGGGAATTGAGCTCACCCCAAGTACCAACTATGATCCTCAGATAGATGGGAAGACCGAGAGACTCAAAAAATTGTTGGGGGGATATTTTCATAACTATGTGATAAGGGAGCAACAATATTGGATGAGGTGGTTGAACCTAGGGGAGTATTGCTACAATACTACTTACCATATGTCCATTAGTATGTCACCATGGGTATGATGATTTATCCTTTCGTGACCTTTTTTTTGGAGAAAGGAGGTTCCCAAGGGCCAAGCATTGGATTCAAGTGAGTCAAGACATCCTTAAGGCACTCAAGGATACCCTACATGTTTAAGAATGTAACTAGATTTGGTATTCATAAATTGTACTTGATTCAATACTTATTAAACTAATCAAAAGAATAAAGAAAATAATTTTATATTATTATTAAATGAATTATTAAAGCACGAATTTCATGCATGGGTCATATTTATTTTAGTTCAAAGTCCCTATCGTGAACTTCTAGGTTTTGTTGTGAGTCTATAGGATTATTGTAGATTTAAATTGATCCATATTGGGCTTTTGAATCATGAGAATAGGTCAGGTATTGAGTAAAATATGATTTATGAAGCATCCACATCAAGACATCCTTAAGGTGATCAAGTTGGCTTCAATCCCAGGAATTTGAGCTGATCTCAAGCCTATATATATATTGGAATAGAACTCACTTGGAATCGTCTCACTGCAACACAAAAATTCGATCTACAAGCTGCAACAAAATAAATTTACGAAGTGAAGGAGAAGGAATTTTTGGATTTCGTTTTGGGTACACTTAGAGAGTTTAATAAAATAAAAAAATTTGCACCGCTCTCTCTAAATTTCAATCTATAGTTTTGGAGATCAAATTTCTCAAAATTTGACTGCAAAAGTTGTTGCACCAGGTGTTGCTGCCAAGAGAAGAGAAATTTGACGTTTGTTTTTCTAAATGTTTCTACTTGGAGAAGTTGTATTGGGCCTAAATAAAATTCTTTGAAGCTGGATCAAAGTCTCTACCTCAATATCTAAGTCTTAAGAAGAAAGGTCAAAGTTACAGGTCAAATAAACTACATCATAGTGCTTCTACTATTGTTATTTCTCCTAGATTCGGGTAGGATCATAAGGAAGGCTGAATTATTATGGAGGAAGTTCAGGTCAAGTTCTAGAGTCATAAGAATAACTATTCAAGGAAGAATTATTGATTGGGTTTTCCGAAAGAGTGGGGATTTTCCTTGGCTATTGGCCTACCTTTGGTGTCCTTGATCTATTTGTATTTGCTTTGATATCTTCTTGATGAAGTAATAAGAAGAAAGATAAGAATAACACAATAATAACTAGATAATATCAGAATTAAATAATAAATAAAAAGAGGATCTTTTTTCCTTTTATATTCTCTATCATGGTTTCAGAGCTCTAGTGAAAGAAGGAGGAAAAAGCTAGTCTCAAGGACTCGGTCAAGGAAGTTATAAGAAGTTCACTAGAAGAAATAATTCTTCACTATCATCGAGAAATATGTCTAACACTATCAAGGGGGAGAACAAGCTTGAAGGAGCTATAGATTATAGTTCTTCGAAGAAAAGGATTGACATTATCCTTGAAAAGAACAAGATCTTATATTTAGTCAAAGGAAATATCAAAAAGGCCTACAGAAGATTCAAGTGATGTTGATAGGGTGAAGGTAGAGAACTGGACTTAGTAGCTATGGCTTTGATGGTTGAAGGCATATAGGAAAATCTTTTATCCTTCATAGAAAATATTAATCATTCTCGGGAAATGTACGAGCCTTTGTCAAAAATATTCACCATTAAGAACATTGGAAAAGTGGAAAGTTTGTAGAATGAACGAAGAACTACTAAGATGAAAAAGCAGGATATTTTTTCCTCTTTACTTGTGAGTATGGCAAGGATAAGGTATGAGATTCTTTCCCTTGATGAAGTAGTACCATATAAAGAACTAGGGATTATAGCCATTATGGGACTACAACCTTATTATGGTTCCTTTGCGTCAGCTCTCAACAGGTGGAAAGAAACACCAACCTTTGACAAGATATGGACAACATGCAGTTAGGAATAATTCAGTCTCTATGGTAACCAACAATGAAGAATTTTCAAATGCTTATGTTGCTCATCATAAAGTAATATTCAAGAATAAGGCACCGAGGAAGAATTTTGATCTTTCTAAAATTAAGTGTTATAATTTTGACAAGATGGGAAAGTATAGGAGTGATTTCCTTGAAAACCCTAGTATAAGTAAAAAAGACAAAGTTCATGCTAACATTGATGAAGAAACATCATCCCCCAAAGAAATCAAAGCCCAAAGAATATCTAAGGGACTTGCACTACTAAGCCCCTTCTCTCTTACGTTTCATCTATATATTTTATGTAGTATAGGTTTAACATATTCTTGGAAATATATTTGTTTGTTTTATAAGTTTTAGGTTTTCACTAAATCTTGGGAGGGAGCAACAAATCCTCAATATAATTATCTGATTCCCTCTATTTTTATTCATACACTTACGTAATATTTTTATTATATTAAATACTAATCACTTGTATACCTATACTCCTTGTCTAGGAATCAATCTATTGGATTTTCAAGAATCATGGTGAAGATTTCAAGAATAAAACAAGAAGGCCACACAAGTCAAAAGGTTTGTCAAATAATTAAATTTATTTATTGAAATATACATTCTTGTTACTCTCATTGAAATCTCCATCTGTAATGTTCCAAATTTTATGGAACATTAATTTCTGTTAAGGAGATGAATAAAATGGGTAGGGGACCCATTCTTTGCATCATTAGAGAATAAAAATCCTCTAAGTATGAAAGAGGATGATATTGGAGCTAGATTTATCACCTCCATGTGTGAAAGGAGGGTTTTGCATACATGCTTGGCCAAGGTTGACCAAGTCAAACTGCGTTGGCATGAGTTGGAAAGCACCATGTGGGACAACGTAGGGGGGAAGATTCTAGATGGAGGAAACCCTAATTTGAAGTAGGGCCCATGGAGGGAAGGCTCACTTGTATAAAAAAGGAGCAAGGCAGCCATTGAGATTATCTTTGATCATCTTACATTTCAGTCTTGAAGACTTGTTGCTGCCTCTTGCTATTCAGTAGAGCTGCAGTGCCTTCGGGCACGAGGGAGTCCTATTTAGGAATTCCTCTCCCTCTTGATTATCTTATGAAGGATTGCACTTCATTCCCCATATTTTGGAATTCAGGCCATAGCTTTAGCCATCTATATCAGCACAGTTTCTATAGCAGATATTGTGCAGTGTTGCTGGGTGTTGCTGGGGAGGTTTCCACACACAATCCAGAGCTAGTTTTCTAGTGGAGGGAGGCTCCATCATTTGGGAGATCAGAAAAGGAGGTCTATGAGTAGATCCCATCATATTTGGAATTAGGCCAACCACATTCCATCATTGGCAGTGCAGTCCCTCTCTTAGACAATGTTTTTCTTGGTGCATATTTGCTGTGAGGGATTAGCATATTTTGGAAGGGAACTCTTGGGTGAAAGGATCGGCCTTTCACTTCAGATTTTCATAGGGGAAGGACTCTTAATCTATAGCAACTATTTCAGTCTTCTCCATTCTTTTCCAGCTCTTGATTTACAGCAGCTACTGCAACTCCGACATTTTTGTATTATAGTGTTTCTGCATAGATTTCAGCCAATCCTCTTAAAGGATTGATGTTATTTATTTTCAGAGGTTGAGATCTTTCTCCCCCTTCTTATTTGAGTGTAAATTGCTATATGATTGTATTTTTATCATTTATGTAGTAGTTCCTCTCTATAATTGCACAGTCATGGCCTAGGGCTTTGTTTATGCAACAGCATTTCTCATGTTTCCTTGTAAAACTTTCTTGAGGCTTATTGTGCCTTTCTTGAGTGATCATTTCCTCAAGATGATGTATATTTTATGTTTCTATGTCTTAATATGATGGCAATTTTATTCTTCAGCATTTCATGTGTACATGATTCACTGTTATTTTCCATTTGATGTACTTTTTATTGTTGTAGCTGCAATGTTGGGGTTATCTAAAGAGATTCCCAATCTTGTTGTATTTCCCTATTGGGGATATTGTCCTTTGACAATCACTCTATAGAAAAAGTTTTTCAGTGGGCCAGGTAGCCTCTAGAGCTCATCCTTTGTTCAAAGGTGAAAAATCTAGTAAATGCCCCTGTAGTTTATCTCTGGAATAGATTTTCCTTTTCATTTGACAATGTTTCTGAAGAAGGAACATTACAGTGGTATCATAGCATCGAACTGGCACAACCTTTGAGTTCGATATCAGATGAGAATGATGAAGGAGATGAGATTGATCTCATATATTTTTGGAATAAGGAAGAACCTCCCTAAGGAAGAGGATAAGAAAAGAGAAGAAGAGGAAGGTCCATGCACTTCCTACTCTCTTGAACACCAGCATGGAAGATGCTTCGATTTCCAAATCTTAAGCAAGTACCTGGGTGACTATAAACCCCATTCTGTAGCATTTAGGAGAGCTATAGTGTTCTCACAGTATATTTAGTAGATGGAGGAGTGAAGGCCCTATGGAAATGGAAAAATCATAGGCAATAGGCTTCTATTGTCTACATTTGATAGGGTTACTTCAGCTAGAGCTTGGGAGAAGAAGATGGAGGCATTTTTTTTTATTAATGCATCTAGTGGCAGAGAAAGAAGTAGTGGAGATGAAATTGCTACACATGGAGGATAAAACATCTGTTTGGTGGTTCAAACCCTTGGTCCATTCAAGGGAGAGATCTTTTGAGACTTTTCTCAGGAGTTGATCCAAACCTTTGATGGAGGGAGGACAAAGGAAGAAAAATCCATTCCACCATGGCAGGAGAATTGCACCAACGCTGCTATAGATTTGGAGGAGCAACCTTCTACATATATGGATGTGGAAGCCATTGGAGGAAAATCCATTGCAGCCACACAAGGAGGTCCCAAGATCCACCGAGGTATGAGTAAAGTTCCACTTTCTATTTTAGCAAATAATCTTAAGGATAGTAGAATTTCATATGAGGAGGTCCCAGGATCAAATCACATGGCCACTTTAGGGCCTCATGTTTGCACTGCACTGTGCAAAGGGTTCAAGAAGGATAAGAACCCTCATCCTCATACATCTTTGATGATTTGAATTCAGCCTTTGCAGTGGGAGTGTAGACATTTGGAGGATGAAATAAACCATGACACCTCCATGGAGAATCATGAAGCAAATTGTAAAACTGGAGGAAGAGACAGCTGCTACATCACTGGAGGATCAGCAGCATTGTTGAACATGGGTGGAGAGGAGACATCACCTCCATCACATTTGGATCCTTGTAGATCCAACATATTCATGGGAGAGAGGCCTTTCCTAAGAGGTCTCCAAGGAGTTGCATTTCAAACTCTCATGAAATGCAAGGAACAAAAATTGGTTTGGGAGGATGGTAGCCCTCATAGGAGGAGTACCAAAAGAATGGAGAAGAGATGGTAGGATGTTTACATAATTGGGAAGCAAGGATAATGGATACATATTTCTTATATGAAATATATATATCAGTCATGGTACCTTAATCATATGAGTTACATGATGTGAGCATGAGGAGGCAGCAGGCACTTGAGTTGCTTGGCATTGATGGGAGAGAGCACATGAAGATTTGATCTCACATGATTCATGGTGTTGTAGGAGTAGAGGAGGGAAATATCATAGTTAAAGGGGATCACTCCTTAGCTGGGATTGATTGGGATAATTTCCCTCTTGGGAGAAGCTTCATATTTGCAACAGCATCACCACAGTTGTTCTTGACAAGGAGCATGTCAAGGAACAAACATTGGCATAGGTAGGAACCTTTTTGCATGAGATCATAGCGTTGTCATTTGGGAGGATGATCACATGCATGGATCCATCTATCATCTCACTTCCAGCCTATGTTAATAGTCTTGTGTGTACCTTTTTTTATTTATATACTCTTATCATTATGTTGTGGTACCGGGTTTTTCAAAGGGGCAGATTTTTCATGTTGCTCCATGAGCAAAATTGGGCCAAACTATGTGGTGGAGATAGCCATATTTTATATGGCCATGGGAAAGTTTTACCTTCCATGTATGTTCAGCATTTATGTTCAGCCACTTACCATGCATTATCAGATGTAAGAACATACATTGTTGTTCATGAGCTGAAACAACTTTCCATATCAATTCTCAAAGCAACAGTTTGGGGAACTGCGATGTGACCACTTGGGAGACTATTTGTACAACATGAAACCTTTAGTACTTACCTAATTTTATTACTGAGTATGGTATTCTTGGCTAATATTTCCATTATATTAATGGAGGACATGATTATAGGAGAGACACATGGGATGAATCTGTCATAGATGAGGAAGAACTCCCACATTTTCTGCAGTACATGTTCTAAGGGGAACATGAGAGGAGGCATGGCTACAGCCACATATTTGCTTATTTGTGGGGTAAGCCATGGGCTTGATAATGTTAGCCATCCATTTTATGTATATGGGAATTTTTTTGACCTTATGTTGCTTATTCACTCATCTATTCACTATTTAGTAGTAGATGTGATATTTATGTGCAATACTTTCCATGTTATTTTTTGCAGTTGTAGTGGATGAGGTTGCATTGTGACCCTATGAGGAATTGTTGCATATTGCTACACATGGTATAACCTACAAAAAAATATCATGGGGGCATTCTATGGTGATATTTTCCTATTCATCATAGATGACATGTCTTGGGCCAGCTGATGTTTCATTAATGGAGGAGAGATTCTTGGGGAATTACTCTTCATTTTGCCATTTGAGGGAAATACATTTGCAGACCAGGATCAGAATACACTCCACACTTGTCATAAGTGGGGGAGAGGACAGCATGAGGCAAGTTATAGTGCTTTCCATGATTAGATTTCAGCCCACCTTCATTTATGGAGCTCAAGGTGGAGGGAGATTTTCCATGAGTTGTCTTGTTGAGAGGCAACTTATTTTTATGATTGATGGCTTGGGGATGAGAGATTCATATGGGGGATGATAATTCCAATTATATATAATATATCATGCCTCAAGGAGGCCCTTAAACATCTCTCTGTTCCTCCATGGACATTTGTTTCTACAGGATATCTATTTGGGAATGTTCACCCTAAGGCTAGATTGCATATGTTGGAGGGGTAGTTTGAAGACTTGATTGCCGATATGGCATCTCTTTATTGAAGAGATCATCACATAAGGGTGCTACAGAAGGAAGGGAAAAAATAAACTCAGCCATCTTTGCAATTTCTTGAGGGAAAGCAATATTTTGAGAGGGGAGGACTATAATGTTCCAAATTTTATGGAACATTAATTTTTGTTAAGGAGATGAATAATATGGGTAGGGGACCCATTATTTGCATCATTAGAGAATAAAAATCCTATAAGTATGAAAGAGGACTGTATTGTAGCTGGATTTCTCACCTCCATGTGTGGAAGGAGGTTTTTGCGTACATGCTTGGCCAAGGTTGACCAAGTCAAACTGCGTTGGCATGAGTTGGAAAGCACCATGTGGGACAACGTAGGAGGGAAGATTCTAGATGGAGGAAACCCTAATTAGAAGTAGGGCCCATGGAGGGAAGGCTCACTTTTATAAAAGAGGAGCAAGGCAGACATTGAGATTATCTTTGATCATTTTGCATTTGAGTCTTGAAGACTTGTTGCTGCCTCTTGCTGTTCAGCAGACCTGCAGTGCCTTCGGGCACGAAGGAGTCCTATTTACGAACTCCTCTCCTTCTTGAGTAGCTCATGAAGGATTTCACTCCATTCCCAATATTCTGGCATTTAGGCCATAGCTTCATCCATCAACATCAGCGTAGTTTCTGCAACAGATATTGTGGAGTGTTGCTGGGTGTTGCTGGGGAGGTTTCCACACACCATCCGGAGCTAGTTTTCCAGTGGAGGGAGGCTCCATCCCTTGGGAGATCAGAAAAGGGGTTTTATGAGAAGATCCCATCATCTTTGACATCAGACCAATCACATTCCATCATTGGTAGCACAGTCCCTCTCTTAGACAACGTTTTTCTTGATGCATATTTGCTGTGAGGGATTAGCAGATTTTGGAAGGGAAGTCTTGCGTGAAAGGATCAACCTTTCACTTCAGATTTTCATTGGGGAAGGACTGTTCATATATAGTAGCTATTTCACCCTTATCCATTCATTTTCAGCTCTTGAATTGCAGCAACTACTGCAACTCTGGTATTTTTTAATTATAGTGTTTCTGCATAGAGTTTAGCCAATCATATTAAAGGATTGATGTTATGTATTTTCAGGGGTTGAGATCTTGCTCCCCCTTCTTATTTGAGCCTACATTGCTATATGATTGTATTTTTATCATTTATGTAGCAGTTCCTCTCTATAACTGTGCATTCATGGCCTAGGGCTTTCTTTATGCAGCAGCATTTCTCATGTTTCCTTGTACAACTTTCTTGAGGCTTATAGTGCCTTTCGTGAGTGATCATTTCCTCAAGATGATGTATATTTTATGCTACTATGTCTTAATATGATGGCCGTTTTATTCTCTGGCATTTCATGTGTACATGATTCACTGGTATTTTCCATTTGATGTACTTTTTATTGTTGTAGCTACAATGTTGGGGTTATCTTAATAGATTCCCAATCTTGTTGTATTTCCCTATTGAGGATATTGTCCTTTGAAAATCACTCTATAGACAGAGTCTATTAGTGGGCCAAGTAGCCTCTGGAGCTCATCCTTTGTTCAAAGGTGACAATCCAGTAAACACCCCTGCATTCTATCTCTGGAATAGATTTTCCTTGTCATTTGACAATGTTTCTGAAAAAGGAACATTACACCATTTCTATGTTACGATTTGTTGCTATGTCTAGATCTACTAAACCCTAAAAGGATTCTTGTTTGTGGTGATTCATCACCTGATTAATATACCCACCTTATACACCTCTTATTGCTTATATAAATAGAACGTTAAGGAGGTTCTCTAGAAAACCCTAACCTAAGGGTACGTTAATAATGTGTGAAGCCGTAAACCTATTTAGGAATATTTATGAAGAAGTTTCTATTTCATATTGTTGAGTTTGGGATTTTGATATGATCACGAAATCTATAGACTTGCTTGAGTTAAAATGATGTTGTTTCAAATCTCGAACCTCTGAATTTTTATATAATAATGGTTTTCTTTGACATTGAACCTCAACCCTAGGTTTTGGTTAGGTCTAGCAATTATCATAAATTTTGGAGGGGATTAGTGGATATTTCCCATGTGGGTTGATAATCCATAAATTTTCATGTATATTCCATTGGACAATGCGCCACAACAAATATGATAATACTATATCAGAAATATCAAAATTATACACTATTACAGTTTATTTAAACTTCAAGATCTATAGATTTAACTGTAATTAGTGCATGCATGCGAATGAAAATTATATAGAAAAATAGAGAGTGAAAAAATAAGCTCTCACACATACATAAGACACAAGATATGCTCTGAGAAACCCTTTCTCGAGAAAACCCAGATGGAAGTCGAGCACGATTCACTCTCTTTCTCTGCCTGGAATATGGTTGCAGGTACAAAGAGTTCTTGTGGCCTATGGGTTACTATAGTGCACAAATCCTCTTCATGTGCTCTAATTCCTATCCCCCTTGGTTATATTTTCTCAACTATGGAACAAAATTCTCTCAAAAGAATGGAATCCTTCTTCCTCCTAGTGGCCCGTGAATAACATAGCCTGATAAGCTACTAGTAGTTAATTTTGACTACAACTCTTAACTAGAGTTACAATATATATTCTTCTAGAGTATTCTACATGAAAAACACATGGCTAGCCACTTTTCCGTGAATAATGGAGGCTCATGCGACATCCTCCCAAATTATAGGTGTGAAAACAGGAAGGTCAACTTCTGAGGAATAACTTTTGCATACGGACTTCGATTGAAATACTTATTGCATTGTTAGAAATATTTTTGTGTTTATAACAACATTAGTAGGTTCTGGGCTAAAGTATACAGCTTTTACCCCCAAAAAATGTCGTTTTATGCCTCAAAATTCTCCTAGAAGGTTTCAAACCTTGTTTTTCCAAACTGGTCACGTTGGTAAAAATAGTCCAGTGAGTTAATTCATCCATTTTTTTCCACTCCAAATGTATCAAGATGGATGAAGAAAATATAATGATGCAATCTAGATCAGTCAAATTTCCCAATTATTGGAAGAGCACGTGGAATTGGGGGGGGAATTTGGAGGTCATAACTAGGCCAAACCCTTTCTTGGTTTTGGTGTTTTATTTGAGAGGAGACCGAGGTTAATTTCCCATAATGTTTTGAGTACTAGAGGAGGTAAAAACAACATATTATTCTAACCCAACAATGTAGTTTAACCAAGGCCAACACAGAACATTGAGGGGAACATCTTTCTAACATCCAGGTAATTGTTTTCATCTCCTCGGGGTTGTTATATTGCCTTTGGCAAACCCAGGTGCATCCACTCCACATTTATATTGTACCCCTTCTAATTTATAATGAAAATGGCTTAATTTGGTACAATTTGTTGATTATTTTTGGGTGTTTATTTTCCTGTGTGTATTTTGTGTTGCATGTATCTTGAGTACTTTGATTATCACTATCGTATTCCTATGGGAAAAACAACAGATTCTTCTAGCCCAGCAGTGTAGTTTAATAAGGGCCAGCGTAGAACATTGAGGGGAATATATTTCCAGCATCCTGGAAGTTTTTTTCATCACCAAGGTTTTGTAAGCTTGACTTTGGAAATCCAAGGTGCATCCACTCCACATTTATATTGTACCCCTTTTGATTTATAATGAAAATGGCTCAATTTGGCAGAATGTGTGGGTTATTTATGTGTGTTTAATTTCTTGTGTGTATTTTGTGTTGCATGTATCTTGATTTATTTAATTATCACTGTTAAATTTACCTTAATAATATTACAATGGTACCATATCCTTGGTCTTGGCTCAACTATGAGACTATTTCTATGATGTTGCAGGACAAGACGAACATTACCTACCGAAATCATATGTACCAGAGCAAGGAGAGAGAGTTGGATATCACACCCAACACTGAGGCCCCAGAGAAGGAAGTGGTGGAGATATATATGGAGGAGATAAAGAGAAAAAAAGAGGCAATGTTTGACAACCTCTTGAATTCCCCAAGTGACATGGCCAAGGGATGGAAGGAGATGTTGGAGGAAATTAAGAAGCGAAATATAGACAAGGGCATTCACCAATATTTTTTTTTTTTGGGAAACTTCGAGGGCTTCCCACCAATATGACTGTTGAAATTTGGTTACCGGAGGAGAGGTGGTTCCCTAAGGCTTTGATCTTTGGCCTAGGTAAAAGTGTCCAAAGAATTTAATTTTTCTCCTAAAGTGGCTTTATAAAGTTATAAAGTAAAATCTAATTTAAAAGTGACTTTAAGTGAAAAGGTTATTAAATTCTAATTTTAAAGTGACTTTAACAAAGTTAATGTATAATTAGAAAGGAAAAGTGACTTTAGAAACAAATGACTAAGTGGGTCTTTATTAAAGTGGGGTGAATTAAAAAAATATAAAGTGATATTTAAAAAAGAATTTAATCTCAACCCTAGATCTAAAACTATTTCAGCCATTAGATTTGAGGATAACCCAAAAGTCACTTAGTGTTCTATTAAAGGAGGAAAAGGAGAGAAAAGGTCATCATTCATTAATTATTTCATGAGTAGATTGAGAGAAGGAGAAGGAGAAAGCTGAAGAGAATTTTATGAGCAGTGAGAAGAAGGACGGCATCAGCACTAGCTTTCAACAAATCCGTACAGCAGGGTAGAGCACGAAGTTCAAGGCAAGTGGGCACAAATTTCAAGGAGAGAAAACTGCATATTTCGAGGAAGGTCGTATAGCCATTCCAACACTATTTTCAAGGTTTTTCGTATAGTTTTGAAGGCTATAATTTCTGCTGTAATTTTTCTATTTTGTGGGCACAGAAACTGAGGTTGAGTTTGGCACCATTTTTGAGATAAGTTTTGTTTCGAAGTTGCTATAATTTTTTTTGCTGTGTAAATTTCTACATCACTATAAAAGAAATATTTAGGAAATAAAGAGAAGCTTTCGAACTGGTTTTCCCCAAGAGTTGTAGGGGTTTTTTCTAGGGTCATGTTGACCAAAACTCACTGTGTTAAAATGTTTGTGTGGCTATTTTAGCCTGCTGATTTTTATTTCTGAAATTTCCAGCACTCTGAAAAATTTCCAGAATTTGTATTTTCAGAAAATATATATTTTCCATCTTGTTGAATGTAAGGCTATGGGAAAGGGCATTTAACTATTTGGAGAAATAAGGTGAAACTGAAAACCAGGGTGGGAAAATATAAATTTCTACATGGTATTAGAGCTTGGGTGCTGAAAGTGTAGTTTGGGACAATAAAGAGAAAAATTACAGGTTAATGATGTTTCACTCAGAAAATTCCAGCAAACTGATTTTTCACACATAGAAATTTTATCTTTACTACAGTAGTGCTATTTTTAGTTTTTAGGACAGCAAGGATGTCATTGGGATTGAGGGTGGAATATAGGTTGGATGGGCATAGTAATTACAATGTTTGTAGAGAAAGAATGCAGAGCATCTTTGAGGAGGAAGAAGTCTGGGATATCATGGTTCATACCCAACAACAACCTATTAATGTGCCTACTGATGATGTTTAGTTGGCAGCATTTAATAAAAATAATAACAAAGGAAAAAGGCAGATTCTGGATGGTATTAAAGACCATGTGATTCCTCATGTGAGAGGAAAGAGACATGCTCATGAGATGTGTTCTGCCTTGACCAATCTCTACCAGAGTACCAATGAGAACATAAATATGGTCCTAAGGGAGAATTTGAAGACCATTAAGATGGGGAAGAATGATAGTGCAACTGGTCATCTCACAAAGATAACTAATGTGAGAGATGCATTGGCAACAGTTGGAGAGGTCATTCCAAACACTGAGTTGGTGCGGATTGCAGTGAATGGCCTTCCTACTTCATGGCTAAATTTTGCTGATGGGGTTTGTGCATGTGAGACCCTTCCCACATGGGAGAGGTTTTCGGATGATTGCATTCAGATAGAGATCAGGAAGATTCAGCTTGGGGTAGCCAAGCCAATTGAGCAGGATGAGGATATAGCATTGTTGGCCAGAGGCAAGAGAGCCAAAGGCAAGAAGCATGCTTCAACAAGTGGTGGTGGGGGAAAAGGAAAAGGTAAAGGAAAATAGGAGAACACGCAGAAGGACTACTCTAAAGTGAAGTGTTGGAGTTGTCAGAAGATGGGACACTATGAAGTTGTGTGTCTAGAGAAGAAGAAGAAGGGGAAGAACTAGACCATGATAGCATCAGCAGAGATTGAGGATTTTTCAGATATATTTGATTGAGAGTTTGGGTTCAGTGCTTGTGAGTCCACTAGTGCAGGATCACCTGCCATGGAGGTTTAGAGGGAGCATGCATTTCCCTTGACTTGTGAGGCATATTTGAGTATCTGGTATGTGGACAGTGGGGCTTCATGTCATATGACAGGAGTCCGTGAGTACTTCTCAGAGCTTTCAGAGAGTGGCACTGATATAGAGGTAGTACTTAGTGCTGACAGTGTTGTTAGAGCAGTCGGTGTGGGGACACTGACATTTGATAGGGAACCCAAACCTCCCTTGAAGGTGTCAGATGTTTTATATGTTCCAAGGATGAGGAAGAACCTCATATCCATCTCATCATTGGAGGACAGAGGGTATGAGATATTGTTTAGGAGAGGACAGGTGCTGATATATCCTAGGGGTACTGTAGCTGAGTCAGCTAGAGTGATAGGTGTATGCCATGCAAATTTGTACAAGTTTGCATTTCAGCCCCTTATGGCATTGAGTAGTAGCATCGACAACAAAGCTTGCAATTCTGAGCTGTGTGAGATTTGGCACCGTAGGATGGGGCACATGTATCATGGAGCCTTGAGGAAATTGCAGGAGATCACTACAGGTGTGCCAGATTTCAGTACTGATCACATTGATACATGCAGAGGATGTGCGATAGGCAAGTTTGCCAAATCCCCTTTTCCCAACAGTGATAGCAGAGCGACTGGGATACTTGATTTGATTCATTCTGATGTGAGTGATCAGATGTCTCATGTTTCCTTGAGTGGATATGAGTATTATGTATTATTCATTGATGATCACTCTAGGAGGACATGGATTTGTTTCTTGAAGACCAAGAGTGAGGTCTTCAAGCTGTTTCAAGAGTTTATAGCTCTTGTGGAGACACAGACAAGTCTGAAGATCAAGTCCCTGAGGTTGGACAATGGAGGTGAGTACACCCTTGGAGAGTTTGTTGAGTATTGTGTGGAGGTAGGCATTAGGAGGGAGTTCACAGTTCCTTACAACC
Organism: Pinus albicaulis; assembly: GCA_034641835.2. Lineage (NCBI taxonomy): Eukaryota > Viridiplantae > Streptophyta > Pinopsida > Pinales > Pinaceae > Pinus > Pinus albicaulis. The sequence goes on along the minus strand of CM076574.1, from coordinate 22,018,452 downwards.
CCCAGCAGAACGGGGTTTTGGAGAGGAAGAACAGGTCCATCATTGGTGCTGCCAAAGCCATGTTACATGATCAGGGGTTACCTTTTTTTTGTGGGCAGAGGCCTGCAATACTACTGTATACTTGCAAAACAGAATTCTGCATCGTGCCTTGGGGCATGTGACTCGAGAGAAGGCTTTTTCTGGGAAGAAGCCTGATGTTGGTCACTTCCGTATCTTTGGGTGTATTGCATACTCCTACGTACCCAAGGAGAAGAGGACCAAGCTAGAGCCCACTACAGAGAAGGGTATCTTTGTGGGCTATAGTCAGACCTCGAAAGCCTTTTGGGTCTATATTCATGCTTCGAGGAAAGTTGTTATCATGTGGGATGTGAGATTCAAGGAGGACTAAGGCTTTCAGGAGATCACAGGAGTTAGAGTACCTGGATCATCCAGACCCTCAGCAGCAGTTGAGTTAGTCACAGAGATCCATTGGGTAGGGATCAGGAGGATCTGGAGGTACATCTATGACGATGCTTGGTCCGTCAGTGAGCAGTGGCTTGTAGAGTCAGAGGGGTGGTGCTTCGGGCAGCATGCAGAGTAGTCCAAAGAGCAGTTCACTAGGGAGTCCACTGATGGATAGTTCACACGGTACTTTAGCATCTACAAGTTCAAGTTCAGGCAGGAGGATAGCAGACAGACAGTCAGGAGTTTAGACTTCTAATGAGGAGGAGGAGTTTCATTCTCCAGTGGGAGAGGTGTGCTCAGGGAAGAGGAAGCCCAAGTGGCCTGAGGATACCTTGAGAGAGGCCACATTTTTTTTTGCGCCTAAGAGGCTAGTGAGAGAGATCAGACCACCTGAGAGGTTTTGTAGCTATATGGAAATGGTTGCCAACATCATTGACTCTAAGCCTTCTAGCTATGAGGAGGCAGCTAGCCAACAGGTCTGGAGAGAGGCCATGTAGGAGGAGTATTCTTCTATCATGAATAATGATGTTTGGGAGGTGGTGCCAAGGCCTGAGGGCAAATCCGTGGTGACTTCCAAATGGCTTTACAATGTAAATCATGCTGCAGATGGCAGCATTGAGAAATTCAAAGTGAGGTTTGTGGCTAGAGGGTTCTCCCAGGTAGAGGGAGTAGATTATGAGGAGACCTTCACTCTCATGGCTCAATATACTTCGATTCACTCCATTATATCGATAGCAGCAGAGATGGGTTGGAAGATCCAACAGATGGATGTGAAGACCGCATTTATCAATGGCTTCATATAGGAGGAGGTGTACATTGAGCAGCCACAGGGATTTGAGGTGCATGGGAAGGAGTCCCATGTGTGCAGATTGAAGAAGGCCCTTTATGGCCTGAAGCAAGCTCCCAGAGCTTGGTACTCCAGGATAGATACATACTTGCAGGAGATTTGTTTCACAAAGAGTGAGGCATATCTGAACTTATACTTCCTTGTGATAGGTGAGGAGCCTCTCATTCTGGTGTTGTATGTGGATGACTTGGTCATTACGGGTGTAGAGAGACTCATAGAGCACTGCAAGAGAGATCTTGCGTCAGAGTTTGAGATGAAGGACATCGGCTTGATTCATTACTTTTTGGGTTTGGAGGTGTGGTAGGACAAGGGGAATTTCTTCCTGGGGCAGGGGAAGTATATTGTTGACATCCTTGGCAGATTCCACATGGAGGATTGTAGACCCATGTCGACATCGATGATCACCAACTGGAAGAAGCTTCATGCTTCGGATTCTGAGTTGGTGGATCCCACATTGTACAAATAGATGATTGGTTCCTTGATTTATTTGGTCAACACCAGACCAGATATATGTTTTTCAGTCAACACGATGAGTTAGTTTATGTGTGAGCCTAGGAAGGTTCACTGGATTGCTACAAAACACATTTTGTGATACTTGCAAGGGACAAAGGAGTATGGTCTGGATTATAGGAAGGGGGATGGAGTGAGATTTGCAGGTTACACTAATTCTAATTGGGCAGGTTGTGCTTCTGATAGGAAGATCACTTCGTGGTGTTGTTTTGGGTTGGGTTCGGCAGTGGTGTCGTGGTTCAGCTGGAAGTAGCAGTCAGTAGCATTGATTTCAGCGGAAGAAGAGTATATGGAAGCCTGTCTAGCTAGTTGTGAGGCCATATGGGTTCACAAGATGTTTTTTGGCTTATTTGGTTAGCTGTTGAGACCTTCAATGATTTACTGTGATAATCAAAGTTGCATTAAACTCACGGAAAATCCAGTATTTCATGATCGGTCAAAGCATATCGGCATCAGATATCAGTTCATCAGATACTATGTGCATAAGGGAGCTGTGAAGCTTGAATATATTCCGACGGATGAACAGGTTACAGATATTCTTACCAAAGCCTTACCACAAGGCAAGCATGTCTACTTCAAAGATAAGATGGGTGTGGTGAGGAACACCTTCCTCGATAAGAGGGAGAGTTGAAATTTGGTTACCGGAGGACAAGTGGTTCCCTAAGGATTTGATCTTTGGCCTAGGGAAAAGTGTCCAAAAGAATTTAATTTTTCTCCTAAAGTGGCTTTATAAATTTATACAGTAAAATCTAATTTAAAAGTGACTTTAAGTGAAAAAGTTACTAAAGTCTAATTTTAAAGTGACTTTAATAAAGTTGATGTAAAATTAGAAAGGAAAAATGACTTTGGAAATAAATGACTAAGTGGGTCTTCATTAAAATGGGGTGAATTAAAAAATAGAAAGTGAGATTTAAAAAAGCATTTAACCTCAGCCCTAGATCTAAAGCTATTTCAGCCATTGGATTTTGGGATAAACCAAAAGTCACTTAGAGTTCTATTAAAGGAGGAAAACGAGAGAAAAGGTCATTCATTCATTAATTATTTCATGAGTAGATTGAGAGAAGGAGAAGGAGAAAGAAGAAGAGCTTTTTCTGAGCAGTGACAAGAAGGAGGGCATTAGCACTAACTTTCAGCAAATCCCTACAGCGGGGTAGAGCAAGAAGTTCGAGGCAAGTGGGCACGAATTTCAAGGAGAGAAAACTGTAGATTTCGGGGGAGGTCGTACAACCATTCCAACATTGTTTTCGAGGTTGTTCATATAGTTTTGAAGGTTGTAATTTCTGCTGTAATTTTTCTGTTTTGTGGGCACAAAAACCAAGGCGGAGTTTGGCATGATTTTCAGGATAAGTTCTGTTTCGAAGTTGCTATAGTTTTTTTTGCTATGTAAATTTCTGCATCACTGTAAAAGCAATATTCAGAAAATAAAGAGAAGCTTTCGAAAAAATTTTCCCCAAGAGTTGTAGGGGGTTTTTCTAGGGTCATGTTGACAAAAATCACTATGTTAAAATGTTTTGTGTGGCTGCTTTAGTCTGATGATTTTTATTTCTGCAATTTCCAGCACTGTGAAAATTTTCCAGAATTTGTGTTTTCGAAAAATATTTATTTTCCAGCTTTTTGAATGTAAGGCTATGGGAAAGGGAATTTAACTATTTGGAGAAATAAGGTGAAACTAAAAAATGAGGTGGGAAAATATAAATTTCTACAATGACCACCATTCACCCATGAAAACCCATACTCTTTCAGTGGGCCAACCAAAACCACCTTTCACTCATTTTTACCCCAAGACTATATGAGTAGGTTGGACATGACGAGATGCCCATGGGAGACTATTTATGGGAGTTGAATTCTATGGGGGATGATTTTAGAACTTCCATATCCTTCTGAGAATTCTGCTAGTTCAATCAGAATGAGAAGGGAAAGGGCACATCGGGTTTATGCGCATATAACTCAGAGCCACAATGTACCAGAGGTAGGATGTACATCCCAAAATTTGATGGATCTTCCAAGTATATGGCTAGGGCTTAGGTAGAGAATCTAGACAAAAATTTTCAACTCGATCGAATGACATATATGGAGGCCATCAAGATGCCTACATTACACTTGTAGGGGGAGGCACATGATTGGTGGTTCCATGGGCTAACTACGCTTGGGCATGCCAGCGTGACTTCTTATGAGGACTTCACATGGAGGGTTGTGGATTGTTTTGATATGATGGACCCTGATGCACACTATAGAGAGCAAGCAAAGCTCAAACATATTGGTAACCCGAAGCACTACATATCAGTGTTTTGGAGGGTATCCATGAAGCTACATGACCTTGCTGATGCCGAGAGGGTCTACATTTTTTCTCAGGGTTTGGTTGAGCCTTTTCATTGGTTACCGAGATCTCACAGACCAAATATGTTGCAAGAGGTTGTTACTTATGCATGGGATTTGCAATATGAAATTCCCAAGACTATGGTAATAATTTGGCCATGATGTCATTTCCCTCTTAAGTGTCGTGACACCAAGGCCCCACCACATAGAGATAACCAGCGACATGGATAGTTGGATGAGGAGTCTAAGAGAGATCTTCAAACGAGGAAGTTGTGCTTCACCTGCCAAGATCCTTGGCCAGTAGGCCACATATGCACTATGGTCAAGGCCCATTATGTTGAGGTCCTCTCTTATAGTGACTAGGAGGATGATGTAGAGTAGGAGGTAGATGGGGGTCACAGTGAGCCACATGAAGTAGAGGGGCCACCTCTGCCACCACCACCTAGGGGAGCACTTTTCGTACTTTTTGGGAGAGTGTTTGCTTCATCGAGTGGGGTTCCTAGATAATTGAGCCTAATAATCCAAGGCACAATGCAGGGGAAACATGTTTTAGTATCAGTATACAGTGGGACCACCCATAATTTCATTGGTGCATAGATGTTATAGAGAAGGGGTATCACTATGGAGGATTTTGAGGGTTTCTTTATCCTTGTGACAAGGGACATTACCATGTAGTGCATGCGATATGTCACATATTTTTCTGTGATGATGTGGAATCACTTAGTGATTGAACACTTTTTCATGGTGGATTAATGGACACCAATATGGTGATGGGTGTCATGTGCGTATACTCTCTTGGGTGAGTGACCACATATTGGCAGAAGCTAGAGATGGATTTCATGGGGCCAAATTAGAAGTTAGTTGTCTTGAAGGGCATGGATTCATACCCACTACAAACAATCTCAACGAATGGAATGGAGGCTGACGTAAGGCACAGGGACATTGAGCAGGTAGTGGACTTGAGTATTTTGGAGGATGTTGGCCAAACCTAACCACCACATCTAGATATTTATTCCATCCTAGGCAGATACCCCACAGTGTTTGGAGACATACCATGATGGAAATCACTTGAAAAATGGATTGAGAACACCATTGAGCTCGAGCTAGGGGTACAAATATTCATCACAACCCCCTATAGGAATCCCAAGGCCTATCCTATAAGATTGAGCGAGCCATTCAGGAGTTGTTTGCATTGGGGCACATTAGGCCCAGCTCTAGCCCGTTCGCTTCATTAGTTGTCCTGGTGAAGAATAAGTATTGTACACTGAGGATGTGCATTGACTACATATCCCTTAATAATAGGACTCTGAAGAACCGGTACCACATTCCCCATATATATGAGTTGATATATGAGCTTAGACGAATCAATTACTCCTGTAAGATAGATCTACGTTCGGTGTACCACAAGATTTAGGTGAGGGATCAAGATATCCTCAATACAACATTCAAGTGTAACTATGACCACTTCAAGTTCTTGGATATTCCCTTCATGTTGAGAAATGCTCCTGCCACCTTCCAGTATTTCATGAACAACATGTTCTTCAAGAAATTTCACATATTTGGGTTGGTGTTCTTCGACGATATATTGAACTACAACAGGACATGGGAGGAGCGCCTACAACATCTAGAGGTGGTGCTTATTATTTTGGAGGGGAAACAATTCTATGTGAAGCTTTCCAAGTGTGAGTTTGTGCTGATGAATATGCTCTACTTGGGGTATATTGATGGAGAGGATGGAGTTCAAGTGCATGAGGAGAATATTAGAGCCATCCAGGATTAGCTAGTTCCCCAGAATGTGACTAAGTTGAGGGTATTTGTATACATATACAGGTATTACAGGAACTTCGTTAAGTGTTTCTCACAACTAGAAGCACCCATCACAGATCTAAATAAGAAGGGGCAATTCACATGAATGGAAAGGGCATAGGCAGCATTTGAGCAGCTCAAAGAGGTGATGAGAAGTTGTTTAGTATTGGAACATCCTAATTTTACACAGTTATTAACCTTGGAGTGCAATGCATCAGGTGAAGTCATTCGCATTATATTATCCCAAGGAGGCCACTCGATATTTTTTGAGATTCAGAATTTGTTTAGTCATAAGAGGTTGTAATCAATCTATGAAAAGAATATATTGGACATCATGACTGCATTGGAAAAATTCCGACAATACTTGGTGGGAAATAGGTTCAGAGTGAAGGCTGATCACAATAGTCTTCAACACTTTCTTAGGAAGAATGGTCTCAATGATAAACAACAGAAGTGTGTCAACATGATTCAAGCCTACGATTTTGACATAGAGTATATCAAGGTAAAAGAAAACATTGTGGCATATGCTCTATCAAGGAGGCCCATGAAACTCTCACACATGATCATCTGCCATGATTGGAAGCCAGACAGTTGGGGAGTGTTTCATGTGGAAGGGCCTCAATGGGGAAATGTTAAGTCATGTGCAGGAGTATGAGGTGTTCCAAATAAACAAGGGGGATTTGAACCATCCTCCAAGGTTACTACAGTCAATCCCCATTGTAGATAAGAAATGAGAGAGTATCTCCATGGAATTCATCACAAGACTTCCCATGGTGTAGGGTCGTGATTTCATATACGTGGTGGTGGGAATGTTGACGGAGTATGGTCATTTATGTTCTATTGTTGCCAAGTACCCTGCTTCACCTACTTTGCAATTAGCAGAGCTCTTTCAGAGTGGTATTATAGTTGCATGGTCTTCCCAAGACCATAATCAACGAAAGGGATAGTCATTTCAAGCGGAGGTTTTGGCAGGAGATTTTTTGGTTGGTTGGAACTGAGCTCACTCCAAGTACCAACTATGACCCTCAGATGGATGGGAAGACTGAGAGAATCAAAAAATGGTTGGGGGGATACTTGTGAAACTATGTGATAGGGGAGCAATGATATTTAATGAGGTGGTTGAACCTAGGGGAGTATTGCTACAATACTACTTACCATATGTCCATTAGTATGTCACCATGGGTATGAGGATTTATCGTTTCCTAACCTTTTTTTTTTTACAAAGGAGGTTCCCAAGGGTCAAGAATTGGATTCAAGAGAGCCAAGACATCCTTAAGGCCCTCAAGGATACCCTACATGTTTAAGAATGTAACTAGGTTTGGTCTTCATACACTGTACTTGATTCAATACTTATTATACTAATCAAAAGAATAAAGAAAATAATTTTATATTATTATTAAATGAATTATTAAAGCATGGATTTCATGCATGGGTCAGATTTATTTTATTTCAAAGTCCCTATCATGAACTTCTAGGTTTTAATGTGACTCTATAGGATTATTGTAGATTTAAATTGATCCATATCGGGCTTTTGAATCATGGAAATAGGTTAAGTATTGAGTAAAATATGATTTATGAAGCCTCCACACCAAGACAACCTTAAGGTGATCAAGTAAGCCTCAATTCTAGGAATTTGAGCTCATATCAAGCCTATATATACAATGGAATATAACTCACTTGGAATCATCTCACTGCAACACAAAAATTCGATCTAGAAGTTGCAACAAAAGGAATTTATGAAGTGAAGGAGAAGGAATTTTTGGATTTCGTTTTGGGTACACTTAGTGAGTTTAATAAAACCAAAAAAATTTCACTGCTCTCTGAATTTTAATCTATATTTTTGGAGATCGAAGTTCTCAAAATTTGACTGCAACAATTGTTGCACCCGGTGTTGCTAAGGTGTTGCTACCAAGAGAAGAGAAATTTGACGTTTGTTTTGCTAAATGTTTCTACTTGGAGAATTTGTATTGGGCCTAAATCAAAGTCTTTGAAGCTGTATCAAAGCCTCTACCTCAATATCTAAGTCTTAAGAAGCAAAGTCAAAGTTACAAATCAAATAAACTACATCATAGTGCTTCTACTATTGTTAGTTCTCCTAGATTAAGGAAGGATCACAAGGAATGCTGACTTATTATGGAGGAAGTTCAAGTCAAGGTCTGGAGTCTCAAGAATCACTATTGAAGGAATAATTATTCATTGGGTTTTCCCCAAGAGTGGGGTTTCTCCCTAGCTATTGTTCTACATCTGGTATCCTTGATCTATTTCTATTTTCTTTGATATCTTCTTGATGAAGTAATAAGAAGAAAGATAAGAATAACACAATAATAACTAAATAAGATCATAAGTAAATAATCAATAAAAAGAGGATATTTTTTCCTTTTAGATTCTCTAGCATGGTTTCAGAGCTCTAGTGAAAGAAGGAGGAAAAAGGTAGTCTCAAGGACTCGGTCAAGGAAGTTATAAGAAGCTCACTAGAGGAAAGACTTCTTCACTGTCATCAAGAATATGTCTAACACTATCAAGGGAGAGAACAATCTTGAAGGAGCTATAGATTATAGGTCTTGGAAGAAAAGGATTGACATTATCCTTGAAAAGAACAAGTTCTTAGATTTAGTCAAAGGAAACATGAGAAGGCCTACAAAAGAATCAAGTGATGTTGATAGGGTGAAGGTAGGGAACTGGACTTAGTAGCTATGGCTTTGATAGTTGAAGTTATAGAGGAAAATCTTGTCTCCTTCATAGAAAATATTAATCATGCTCAGGAAATGTATGAGGCTTTGTCAAAACTGTTCACCATTAAGAACATTGGAAAAGTGTAAAGTTTGTAGAATGAACTAAGAACTACTAAGATGAAAAAGAGGGATATTTTTTCCTCTTTATTTGTGAGTATGGAAAGGATAAGGTATGAGATTCTTGCCCTTGATGAAGTAGTACTAGATAAATAACTAGTGATTATAGCCATTTTGGGACTACCACCTTCTTATGGTTCCTTTGCTTCAGCTCTCAACAGGTGGAAAGAAACACCCACCTTTGAGGAGATATGGACAACATGTAGTCAAGAATAATTTAGAGTCTCTATGGTAACCAAAAATGAAGAATTTTCAAATGCTTATGTTGCTCATCATAAAGTAATATTCAAGAAGAAGGCACCTAAGAAGAAGGTTGATATTCGCAAAATTAAGTGTTATAATTGTCATAAGATGGGAATGTACAGGAGTGATTGCCCTGAAAACCCTGGTATAAGTAAAATAGACAAATTTCATGCTGACATGGATGAAGAAAGATCATCCCCCAAAGAAATAAAATCCCGAAGAATATTTGAGGGACTTGCACTACTAATCCCCTCGTCTCTTATATTTCATCTATATATTTTATGTAGCATAGGTTTAACATGTTCTTGGAAATATATTTGTTTGTTTTATAAGTTTTAGGTTTTCGCTCAATCTTGGGAGGGAGCACACAACAACTCCTCTATATAATTATCCGATTCCCTCTATTTGTATTCATACACTTATTTAAGATTTTGATTATATTAAATACTAGTCACTTGTATACCTATATTCCTTGTCTAGGAATCAATTTGTTGGATGTTCAAGAATCATGGAGAAGACTTCAAGAATAAAACAAGAAGGCCACACAAGTCGAAAGGTTTGTCAAATAATTAAATGTATTTATTAAAATATACATTCTTGTTACTCTCTTTGATATATCCATCTCTATGCTACTAGTTGTTTCTATGTCTAGATATACTAAACCCTAAAAGGATTCTTGTCTGTGACGATTCATCACCTGGTGAATCTACCCACCTTATACACCTCTTATTGCTTATATAAATATAACCTTAAGTAGGTTCTCTAGAAAACACTAACCTAAGGGTATGTTAATAATGTGTGAAGCCCTAAACCTATTTAGGAATATTTATGAAGAAGTTGCTATTTGATATTGTCGAGTTTGGGATTTGATATGATCACGAAATATATAGAATTTCTTGAGTTAAAATGATGTTGCTTGAAATCTCGAACCTCTAAATTTTTATATAATAAGGTTTTTCTTTGAAATTGAACCTAAACCCTAGGTTTTAGTTAGGTCTAACAAGAAAATCTTTGTTATGAAAAGTCCTTGGAATAAAACCCTAGGTATGTGTTCTCTTGATTGAATCCCTAGCCTAGTCTAGGAAAATATATATATGGCTAATGTATTAATGTTGACATATTTTCCTAAGAATATAGGGTTTGTAAACAAACCTTAATCAAAGTTTGAAAGATCTAGGATGATGATTGAAACGTCTAGGGTCTATAAATAAATCCTTGTAATTATTAAATTCTCTAGTATGTATGTTCATTTGAAAATATATAATGCATGCTAAGAATTTATAAATAGAAAATCTAAGGTTTACATTGAACCCTACTAGAAGTTACTCATGATGTGGTTACTGAATTCTAGGATTTACATTAAACCCTTGTAGAAGCTCTTCGTTATATGTTTTTATAATTGATTTGAAATATAGGGTATGAAACTAGCTCTACTGAAATACAATGTTTGAGTTGTAATCAATGTTGATTGAGTCTTTTGTATGATATCTAGGATTTGTGTAAATCCCTAGTGGAAATTATAACATCTTAATTAAAAATGTTGTTAGATATTTTAAATCTATATTGGTTCTAGGGTTTACTAAATTTTGTAGCAAGGTATATCATACCTTTGGAAGAAATATTTAAACTCTAGATAGAATGAAAGTCATTGTGAAGTAGTCTAGGTTTTATGATAAAAGTCCCTAGAAAAAATGTTGAGTAGTAAATGTATCTTGTTTGGGTATCTAATATGTCTAAATATGAAAAATATTTTGTGATACTAATATGGATAGCTTTATTCTTCTATATTTTTGTTTGTGCTTGTTGTCTAAAGTTGTATAGGTACATCGTAAAGATGAGAAGTTGATGAGTATGATGAGAAGGACGGATGTAATGAAATATTCTCCAACACCTAAGAGAAGAGTTTGATCTCCCTCGATTAAGAGGGATAATGGATAAAAGAAGAAATGGTTATGGTTCTCTACCTCATGTGTCACGCACTAGACTGGGACTAACAATCATAAATCTTAGTGAAGGAAAGCATGATCTAATTGAATAATATGTTGCTACATGAAAAGTAGGAAAGTAAAGTGAATGACGAATCTTCTCTCAAATATTAAACTCATATTCCTAACGAAATTAGTTGAAGAGAAACATTGAAACCCCGTAGGTTTTCTTTAATTATATACTGGAATATGTATTGTTGATTGAGGTTGTGTTTGTATAGGTGAATCTATCGAAGGTTTTGATAGAATTTTGGTTAGAAATTAATTTGATTGGGAGATACTAGTTATGCTTGATCCATTGGATCAAGGTGTGACAAGGCTTTGTGATTGAATCATTTCCTGGATAGACATCGGTTCGATACTTTCTGTCGATGTCTAGTTGGGATGGTGGGATAGGGTGGATGTCCACCTAGTTCCTTGGATTGATGGTTAGTAAGTAAGCCTGATGGTACCTATAGAGGCTGAAACCTATAGTCCATCTTAGTCCCACTTGGATAGATTTCCTTGGTCAGGAATCTAGTCCATGGAATTGCGGTGCCTAAACTGTTGAGTGAACAATGGATAGAGTTCCTTGGCCAAGAATCAAGTCCATGACATTTAAGTGTCTAAATATTATTCATAGTTCACATAGTTGAGATCTGCCTTATACTATTGAATTATGAATACCTCCCTGGTTAAGAGGGAGTGTTGAAGAATGTAACTAGGCTCGGTATTCATAAATTGTACTTGATTAAATACTTATTTTACTTGTCAAAATAATAAAGAAAATAATTTCATATTATTATTGAATGACTTATTAAAGCATGGGTTTCATGCTTGGATCATATTTATTTTAGGTCAAATTCCCTATTGTGGATTTATAGTTTTTATTTCGAGTGTATAGGATTATTGTAGATTTAAATTGATCCATATTGGGCTTTTGAATAATGCAAATAGGTCAAGTATTGAGTAAAATATGATTTATGAAGCCTCCACACTAAGTCAGCCTTAAGGTGATCAAGTCAACCTCAAGCCCAGGAATTCAAGCTCATCTCAAGCCTATGTATATAGTAGAATTCAACTCACATGTAACCATCTCACTACAACACAAAAATTCGATCTCGAAGCTGCAACAAGAGAAATTTATGAAGTGAAGGAGAAGGAATTTGTAGATTTGGTTTTGAGTACACTTGTAGATTTGAAAAAAGTAAAAATTTTGGCACCACTCTCTCTACATTTAGAGATATAGTTTGGGATAAATTTCTCAAATTTTCACTGCAATAGTTGTTGCATTAGGTACTATGAAGGTGCTACTTCCAAGAGAAGAGAAAGTCGAAGTTTGTTAATTGTTTCCTACTCAAGAAGTTTTATTGGGCCTAAATCGAAGTATTTGAAGCTAGATAGAATTATCTACCTCAATATCAAAGTCTCAAGAAGCAAGGATGAAATTATAGGTCAACGAAACTACATCATAGTACTTCTATTGCAGCTATTGTTACTAGATTCAAGAAGGATCACAAGGAAGGCTAACTTCGTGTGGAGAAAGTACAGATCAAGGTCTACAGTATCAAGAATCACTACTGAAGGAAGAATTACTAATTGGGTTTTCCCCAAGAGGGGTTTTTCCCTGGCTGCTGGCCTACCTCTAGTGTCCTTGATTGTTGGCTTGAGGGGTCGTGACCCTGGTTCAAAGTTTATCACATAACCAACAAACCCTCAAACTACTGGCCCATTCGAAAATGAACTGCTTGTGTAGATTGAAGTCTCAATTGAATTAGTATGGGGGGGTGTTGGAACCAAGTCTTCATACCTCGAGGAAGAAAATAATGTAGTGGCCCTAACAGATTGATTGCAGAACTTATATAGATCTTACTGATATGCGCAAAGTTAGAATGCTTATCAGAATCACACATCACTCTATCGTAGACATATTATAAGATAACAAAATCCAGATCTATATAATGTGCAATTAATTAAGTAGATTCATCCATGTATTCAACCATAAATATAACTTCATTCATAAATAATATATGTATTTTCACCAATACAAAATAAGCATAACATAAGTAAATAAATATTAAGACAGAACAGTAAACAGATAGCTTAGAGAGATAACACGATGCTTTCCGCCAAAATCAGTCCTTGTATTAATTCAGATAAATTCAGTACATCATACTTTCCCTTACACTTTACCCTACCATACACATAGTCAGGACTAGGTCTCCGCACACACATCCAGCAGGAGCTTTTCTACCCAACCCAGACTGAAACCCTTACAAAAGTATCACATATGCATACACTTAGATCCAAAACATCAATAATAGTTCACTGACTACTTCCCTAGACTCGATATATCTATTTATTTCCAATTTAGCGCACATATACTATGTTCTCAAAACATGGTTTTAGGCCCAAAGTTTGCCTTTAAAACCATTTTACATCAAAATAGGGACTTTGACCCGCCCCAAATCCTCTTAGCCAATTCACGCAGCGCACATATACAAAACCTGTACAAAATTATAGAAAAAAGTGTACCCCAGGGGACCCCTCTCAAATAGGCCCCAACAGAAACATGTGACTCATCCTGAGTCACTGTGGTGTTTGTTCCTTGATCTCATCTTGGAGCGTGCTAAAAAAATATTTGAGAGGAAGCACCATTTCCAGACTCTGCACAGTAGTAACCTACGCTTGAAGAACCAATTTCTCAGTGGTGGGCCCTTCATTGGCTAACTCAATAATTCTCTATGTCTATTGAATGGATTTCAATGTGTTCTCCAATGCTTGTGAGAGCTGGAGAGCCTCCTCAGCCCATGGTTTCATGCATCCCTCCAACAACTTCTCTTTGTGACGCAGGTCCTCGATCTTTTTTTGGATGATCTGACCCTCCTTTAGGTGGGTGAGGTGTTGTATAAGAACAAAGGTAGGTGCTGCCATTCTGATATCAGAAAACTATTTCTCCTTTATGTGCAGCGCATTGTACAACTACTGTACCGTAGGGTCATTTTGAACCAAAGTCCATATGCCCATGGCCTCATCCAAAAGTTTGTCACAATATGTGACTACGACAACAATACTATTAGTGGCTTGATTTACTTCGACAGCTCGCTTGTCTTTGAATTCAAGCGGGGTTTCAGGCTACAACTTCATTTGTAGATCAGCAATTTGGTGTTCAAACTCGACCCGAATGGTCTGAAATTTGGCTCACGGGGCTTTGAATGCTGTAGAAAATATTTCTAATTTCTCGTCAATGGTATTTATGGATATGACTTCTGGTACTTCACTGCACACTTGTTGGATCTTTTCTTCGAGTGCAATGCACTCAGATTTAGCTGTGCGGCAGGCTTCTTCTACTACTTGTTGTTTCTGCTATGCTTCTGCGACCTGCTTCTTTGATTCTACATTAGTGGTGTGAGCATGGGCCTCATGGAATTGAAGTTCATCAACAATCATATTGTGTATCATGTGCAACTTTCCTGCAGGTAAAATAGACAAATTAATATTAATGTAGCTACAATATCTAAATTGAGCACGTTGGTTGGGGTCGACATGGATGGTCAGCATGGGGATTTTCAAAAGTCGAACATATCTAGTAGCTAGCAAAGCTATATCAACTAGTTGCGCGCTGGTTACATGTGTGCTAGTCTGTGTTTGGATCACTTGAGCAATGCTCGCCTGAATCAAGCTCACTTGTAATTTTATTTCTTGGATACCAATCTACGCAAATTCAAGTGAATTCTTATACTACACTTCCATATCTGACCATTGATCGTCTTTCGTAGACTTGACTGTGTTTGCAATTTCATTTAAGTCATCCTTGATCAGTCTCAAGATATCCTCTCTAGTGCCTATAGAAACTTTTCTCTTCTTCCTCAATCCTCTAGTGGCCTGAGAACCACACATTGTACCTTTGGAAGACTACACTTTGACTTGCTCCACTGTGTCTTTTGGCACAATACCATTTTCTCCGGTTCAACATATTTCTCCAAGTCAACAGTTTCGCCGATTGTAGTTGGCATGGCTTCCTTCTCAGTGGTTTTTTCAGTCATTTGCTCTATTTTTTTCTTTGGTTGAGTACCGTTGCATGGCTTCATCGATGTTTTAGGAATGGATGTGGATGCACCAAGCTCTAACCAAGATGGTGGCCATTCTATAGTGATGCACATTAGATCATCCTCTGTGACTAAATATTGTAACTCATACCAAATTCCCCATCTACATTGTCCATGTGGATATGCATATTGTGAAAAGTGGCTCTAAATTCTACTATCATCTTATACTAATTAGAGTGTCGGTGACAACCTCGGCTTAGACTGTACTTCTTGATAGAGTGAAGCATTGAAAATTACTTAGTAAATATTGTTCTCCATGACGCACGTGGGGTCTGATGAATTCCAGAGTGTAATGTACTGCGCGACCTCACACATTTGTGGCTCTATCTCAGGAAACTAGGTTTCCTCAGGGGTCTTCCACCAAATTAATGCGATCAACAATAGTAGCTAAGCATAATGAATTTTCTTTCTCTCTTCTTGTGATTCGCACACATTCTCCAAAAATTTCTTCCACAGATAATGTGACCATATTTGCGCATCATATTGCAGGCCAAGATGAGTGTTTCAAACTGAACAATAGGATCATTAATATCAATCACCACAAATCCCCTTCTCTTGCACGAGACTTGGTGTTTTTCTTTGATCTTTTATGCGATCCTATAATATTCCAAAAAATTAGCTTTCAGCTAAATGGAATATTATGGATTGTTTCATCACTAGGTAAGTGAATAACTAGGTAGGGAGGCCCATAAATCTCCTTAGCAACAATAAAAACACTTCAAGTGTCAATGGAGACCTTCTAATAAGCTAAGTAAAGCACCTTTGAGTGTGAAAAGAGGTTGGATCATGTTGAATAGGTAAACTTTGACCAAATCAACAACGTTGTTATGGAGGAGTGGACATTTAATGAGGAATAACACAGTTTTGGAGGGAGATTGATTGCATGGAGGTAGTGACCTAATTGAGTGGGGCAAAGGGCAAGGAAGCTCATAATTTATATAAGGAAGAGGATGGTAGTCATATTAGCTATGTTTTGGCTTATCATTTTGTATATGGCCTATTTATACTTTTGGCATTCTTCACCTGTTTAGTTGAGTTCACAATATTGTTTAGCACAGGATGTTCCCAAGTGGGAATCCCATCTCTTTCCTGGAGAGGCATCTTGGAGGATTATTTCACTACATTTCCACACTCAAGCTCAAGGCCAAGCTACATTTTTCTTCATCAGTGCAGTTTCCGCAGAATATTGTGCTAAGTTGTAGGGTGCAACAATGGAGAATTAGAGTGGGTGTCCTTAGAGCTAATTTTGTAGTGGAGGAAGGTTTCCATCCATTGGAAGGCCTATAAAGAAGCCCCTTTAGCTTTATTGACACATTTAGCAGTAGGCCAAGGAGTATTCATCCCCTACAGTGCAGTTTCAGCCCAGATCTGCGTTATTTTAGGGAGAAGTTGCAGGGGTGGTTGCAGTGGTTATTTTTGGAGGTGATTTCTTCAGTGGAGGAGCCATTATTTCATCAGGAGGATCTATTAGAGAAGATATGTATTTTTATACATCATCTTAAGCCATATCTTCTCATTTCTATTGTTACAACATACCTTTAGCCCTAGGGCTGCAGCTTACATTGGCACATTGTGTGCATTTCTGGAAACCCTCTTGGGTTGTCTTGGAAAGATGATCTAGTGCCTAGATCTGTATGTTTAGACTCTATTGGGGCATATATTAGTATTTTATACAATTGTATCATCTCCAGCTATAGGTATACTTAATATTACTACATTGTAGTTTCTCTCTGGAATTTTTTATTGTAACATCAACTCATATTTGGGAGTGATTGCTTATGGGAGGCTTGTTTCCTCATTGTATATAATTTACACCTCAATATTTTGTATTGATTTGCTGCTCTAATACATAATTTTATGACTCCATATTGGTCTCATGGCTTCATGTGTTAAATAATTGCCACTGATTTCATCTTATGCACTATATTCCTGCTTTTCCCATTTGGGAATATTATAGTGGTATCAAAGCATAATCTTTCCTTAGCCTGTGCATTCATCCAATATGTCACCATAAGGAGAACCTTATCACAATAAGAGGAGATTTACATAAGAAACAAAGAAAAAGCTCCATTATTTGGAGGAAGGGAGGAATAGGGGCTTTCAAAGCTTCTTTTCCAAACTATGCGGAGCATTCATGAAGATATCAAGAAGATGAGAAGGGAGATGTGTAGAGAATCTCCAAGGGGGTTTGAATATGAAGAAAACCCTAGAATTTTACATGATGGGTGTGAGCATTTAGACACACAATCTAATCCACAGTGCAGTATTATGCCCATATTTACTGCAAGAGAGATGGAGGAAGAAGATGCACCAAAGGAGGAGACTTTGAGTGACTATCTTTAGGAGTATGAATCTCAATCTTGGAGATTCAAGGAGCACTTGAGTTTCAAAGGGTTTTTCCAGCTCAAGGAGAATAGAAGGCCCATCAATCACAATAGAAGCAGAAGAGGTATATTCTTTCTACAAAAATTTTTATGGGTCATCCAAATGCGCAACCAAGGAGTAGATAGATCAGCTAGACTCATATTTTCATATACATCAAGTTTCAGAAAATGATGCCCTTAGGATAACAGTGCTGCATCTTGAAGGAAAGGCTTGTACTTTGTGGTTTTGTGAATATTATTCATTTAATCATGCAAATATAGCTACTTATGCAATATTCACTAAGGTATTAGTGAAGAGATTCAATGTAAAACAATATGAAACATCTTTTATTGATCTAGAAAAACCTAAACATTCAAAACCCTTGCATGAGTTGGAAAGATCTATTATACCAACTCTGCTTCAGATCTGTATTGAGCGGAATAAAAACTTGTATGATACCTTTCCAAGGGAAATATCCCCATTACAGAAAGATATTTCTTCTCAAAAGGGAGACAGGGAGATTCATCCTTTAAGGGAAGACCAAGATCTAGGGTCTCTCACTGTTGATGAGGTATTCCAAAATATTGATGAGGAGGAAGAGCAGAAAGGAAGTAACATCGCTATCACTTTGGGAGGAGAACCATCACCACATGGATATGGGAATGAAGCTATTTATTCAAGTAGAGGAGCTTTTGCATCCTTGCAAAAGGTTCCCAAGGAGAATCACATGACAATATTGATGGGCATTAACACCTTGATCAAAGGATGAGAAGAAAAAGTAGATCAGCATCAAAGGATGGGGAGCATGCACCCTTGTTTAGCTCAAGATTTTTATATATAGAAGAATGAGACTGATTTATGTAGTGAAGGGAGGGACAAATCAATCCACTCACCTATACAGTCTACTTCAGATTTTGATGTCTCTTTGCATGGAGGAATCCCACGAGGGAGACACCTTGATTGGAAGATGAATAAAAATTTCTCTCAACATAGTGTAGCATTGATATATTTGGCTAGGGAAGGAACCTTGGGAGAAGCTAGCCCAACGCAGAGAACCATTAATGGGTTCAAAGGATAGGTGAGTAATTTTCTGATTTGGAGATTTCCATCTCCCACTCAACTATTTGCACTGAGAGATGATTTAGAAATATATGGTGACATGAGCATGGTGTCAAATGGCCACTCCCATACTTCCACAGATGAGGGAGATTTCTGAATATGACAAGAGGTTATTAACACTCTTGCATGCATTGGAAAAAATATGGAAGTTTTGGATGGGAAATGCCTTCCAAGAAGAGGTTGACCTCCATGTACTTCAATCTTGTCTTCGGCAAGATCAGCTGCAAGGGAGGTAGAAAAAGTGGTGTAACAAGCCTCCAACATGTGGCTTTGGCATTAAGCATGTCAAAGAGAAGAGTTATGAAGTGACAAGAGCTTCGTTTCATATTTCTACAACATTGTCATTTTTGGGAAGCCTAGATCCATATTGGGAGTCCCAACTATTGGTGGAATATTCCAAGAACCTCTTCACATGTAAGGTTCTTGATGGGAAAGTGATGGATGGGAGGTATAGAGTGGTTGATGGAGTCATTTATTTCAATGATCAGATCTACTTGACTAGAGACTCCAAGCTCAAGAAGGATATTATACATGCAACATATGAGGTACTCTCTTCAAGACATGTAGAATTCATTGAGTCTTATCACACCATCATAGAAGGACCATATTGGAAGGATATCAAATAAGATGTGCATCAACATATCAAGAGATATGTAGCTTGTTTGATGTATGAGGAGGAGAGAAACCACCTTGCAAGGTTGTTTCAATCACTTCCCCTTTTTTTGGAGAGATGAGAAGGCTTATCTATGGACCTATTCACCAAATTGTCTACAATATATAGTAAATATTGTGTTTTGATGCTTACTTATCAACTAACAATGTATGTGCACTCCTTTACCATGCATTTGCAGCACATTGCTCCACAAGAGAGCAAACTTCTTTGTGGATTTCATGGTCCTTTTGGAACTACATTTAGTGATGAAGATGACCAATTTATGGAGGAATTTTGGAAAGATAAGTTTTTCTTGGGTCATATTCAGCCAACACCTAATGTCCTCTACCATTTCCAATATTTTGAGAAGCTTATGACAGCAAAAAGGTGGTTGGATGGGCATTTATCATATCATGATTTCAGGCAGCAAGAAGAAGAACAACGCTGGTCTCAATTGAGGGACTATTGTCACCATCCAAGATTTCATATGACGCTTAGTCCATGTTTCTTTTGGAGCCCATATGGTGATGACAATATATTCACTATATGCATGAAGGATTTGACAAGAAAACATCCTAGAACCGATGAGTGGGATCATGAGATTCCAAGTATATTTTGGCTTCATGAGGACTATATTATTGCAGCCCAGGATCAACAACTCAAAATTTATCATAAATGGAGAGAGAGAAAGCGTAATTTGAAGAACCTTATCTCTCACTTTCAACCATGCAGCCCCTACACATTGCATAAGTAGGGGATTGGTGATTGTTTCTATGAGCTACCAAGAATGGATAGCTTTGTTTGGATGATAGCATGGAGATGAGAGTTTCTCATTAGGAATAAGATCCCCTATGATTTTCATCACTCCTATCTTGAGGAGACCATTGGACACAAAGAAGGTTTCCATATAGACCTTCCATTTTTTCATGATGAATGCCATTTGGTTCATTCACAAAAGGAAAACGTGCACATCTGGGAGGAACCATTAGGAGACAGAATTGTTGGAGAATATCTAAAGAAATGGTGGAGACTACTTGATGAGGATGCCAGAAGAGGAGGAGGGGAGAATTTTTCTCAACCCTTACAGTTTCTTGAGGACAAGAAACATTTTGGAGGGGAGGACTGTAATATTCCAAAAAATTATCTTTCAGCTAAATGGAATATTATGGATTGTTTTGTCACTAGGTAGGTGAATAAGTGGGTAGGGAGGCCCATAAATATCCTTACCAGCGATAAAAAATATTCAAGTGTTAAAGGAGACCTTCTAAGAAGCTAAATAAATCACCTTTGAGTGTGAACATGGGTTGGATCATGTTGAATAGGTCAACTTTGACCAAATAAACAATGTTGTTATGGAGGAGTGGACATTTAATGAGGAATAATGAAGTTTTGGAGGGAGATTGATTGCATGGAGGTAGTGACCTAATTGAGTGGGGCCAAGGGCAAGGAAGCTCATAACTTATATAAGGAAGAGGATGGCAGCCATATTGTTTATGTTTTGGCTTATTATTTTTTATATGGTCTATTTAGACTTTTGGAATTCTTTAGTTGTTTAGTTGAGTTCGCAGTGTTGTTTAGCACAGGGTGTTCCTGAGCGGGAATCCCATCTCTTTCCTTGAGAGGCCTCTTGGAAGAGTATTGCACTAAATTTCCACACTCAGGCTCAAGGCAAAGCTATAGCTTTCTTCATTAGT
The DNA here is from genome assembly GCA_034641835.2 of Pinus albicaulis. Classification (NCBI taxonomy): domain Eukaryota; kingdom Viridiplantae; phylum Streptophyta; class Pinopsida; order Pinales; family Pinaceae; genus Pinus; species Pinus albicaulis. Next base: position 21,997,535 of record CM076574.1, on the reverse strand, counting down.
GCAGTTTTTGCAGAATATTGTACTGAGTTGCAGCGTACAGCAGTGGAGAATTAGATTCGGTGTCTTTAGAGCTATTTTTGCAGTGGAGGAAGGTTTTCGTCCATTAGAAGGCCTATAAGGAAGCACCTTGAGCTTTATTTATGCATTTAACAGTAGGCTAAGGAGTATTCATCCCCTACAGCGCAGTTTTAGCCCAGATCTGTGTTATTTTTTGGAGGAGTTGCGACGGTGGTTGCAATGGTTGTTTTGGGAGGTGATTTCTTCATTGGAGGAACCATTCATTCATCCGGAGGATCTATTATAGAAGACCTATATTTCTCTACATCAGCTTCAACCATATATTATCATTTATTTTGTTGCAGTATACCTTCAGCCCTAGGGCTACAGCTTACATTGGCACATTGTGTTAATTTTCTGGAATCCCTCTTGGGTTGTCTTCGAAAGCTGATCTAGTGCCCAGATATGTATGTTTAGACTCTATTGAGGCCTATATCAGTATTTTATATCATTGTATCATCTCGAGCTGTAGTTATACTTAATATGACTGCACTGTAGTTTCTCTCTGGCATTTTGTATTGTAACAACAGCTCATATTTGGGAGTGATTGCTTATGGGAGGCTTGCTTCCTCATTGTATATGATTTATGCCTCACTATTTTGTATTGATTTGTTGCTCTAATACATAATTTTATGAATCCATATTAGTCTCATGGTTTCATGTGTTAAATAATTTCTGCTGCTTTCATTTTATGCACTATATTCCTGCTTTTCCCATTTGGGAATACTACAGATCACTTTCTCTTGCATTTTTCCTACAAATTCATCCATTGGATCTGCATCGTGATCAGGTAGGCCAATGATCCTATGGATCCTCATAGCATCAATAGGAATGCGCTCTCCCAACCACAATGCATCATAATGCATGAGCATGAGCAATTTCCAGACACAAATATTGTTTATTGGGTTGTGCCCAAAGTGAGGGATCTGCTATAGATTCAACAAGCATGCCTTGTGTAGACCAAACACCCATCTCTTTGAATCTAGGGGCATGATTCCCCCTTCATAATGGACATGGTCTAGGTAGAGATCCAGCGTAAGTTCAAGAAATGTACCAATATATGTGATGTCCCAATCCTTGATTCTTAGTTACGGTACTTTGCAAACATGTCACCTTCTAGTGGGAATTTTTGAGGGATCAAAGGCATATTGATGCTCGATCATACCTTGTCAAGGTCTTTGGGAACCCTTACTGACAACTTGCAAGTTGCAACATAAGCCATAAACTTGGAGTATGGGGCCACTTCAACAACATCCTCCTCTTCATCCATAATTGTCTCAGTGAGCTCTGTCATTGGTATTTTCGGGCACTTAGATGCATTGGAGCATGGCTTTAGAGTCTTTTCCCTCGGGGGTTTCCCTGTTCCATATGCTTTCCCCTTCTTAGAATTTTTGGGTGCAAGTGTTTTAGCAATCGACGCACCATGAACCTCTCGCACAACAGGGTCATCTTTGGGTCATGTAGTTGTCATACTAGGCATAATTGTGTAACCCAAGCCTCTATGGCACAACTTTTCCTTGAATCCAAGATCCAAACCAGACATAGACAAGGAGTATGCTACAGAAATAAATGGGACTAGGGAAAATAATGCATTAAAAAAGAAAAGGGAACTATTTTGACCCCATACGTCATATTTATACCTTTGGCATGTCTTAAATGGTTCCTTTTGCACTCATTTATCTCCATAAATGATAAAATGGTCCCAAATATAACAAAATCCCTTCATTAAATGCAACCTATATGCTCCCATGAACAATAATAAGGTTGATAAATTCCTTTCAGATTAATTACATCATTAGGATTTGGTCATAAACAGTAATGAAGTTGTCTTTTCCGGAATTATTGTTTCAGCAGCTAGTTTTTGGCAGCTTTGTAACCTAGTCAATGCCCTCGCGTAGCTACCACATGCACGTCGCACCTTTCTGCCCATATCAAATTCGTGCTATTGGGATAAAAACAACAATTTGCAGATCGTCCCCCCCAACACAGGCTTATTGATCAAGAAATTTCAAAGTAGAGAGGATTGTGACCATCTCTTCCTTCAATAATTCCAAATTTGTTTGACATTCGTAATCCCAATGGAACGTTGCATCCTTTCTGAGAAATTTGGTCATGGGCATAGTTATCAACACCAGGCTCCGAATGAGCTTCTGATAGTGACCAACGAGGCCCAATATTGAGCACACCTATTTGAAATTATCAGGAGGAGTGATTGAGGGTCTAGCAACTGTGCGTTGTCCCTCAAATTCCATAGTTGTCAGATTTCTACAATTCACAATATCCTTCGTTTGTGCATCCCATGATGTTGGAGCGCACTCAATTGCAAGTTTTATTGTATTGAAGATAAATTCTTGAATATTATGCAATGCTTTGCCAATATTATCAAATCCACTCTCAAAGTTGAATCTTAGGATAAAAATATCCATCAGTGCAGACCATTCACTAGTTTCTCGGCGCAACTTTGTCTTTAGATACCAATCAAAAGGTTCCTTCCCCAATGTGTGAATAAACATGTGGACCCATTTAGGTCTTGGTTCTATGCCCCATACCTGATTCCATCTAGCCAAATTTATGCGTTCATCATCCTTTCCAGAGTATACTTCTTCCATTCTGATGGTTGGACATTGAAATTGTAACCCCATCAAGCGTGCACATTCATCCCGATTACCCATGTTTTCCTTATGATTTTCCCACCATATTATCGGAGTAGTGCACAGTTCGAGATCTAAATCATGGAATCTTTGTCCTTCTGGTACAACTCTTTCCAGATCTTGTATAAACATGTCTACATCAGTTAAACCATCATAATGCGGTAATTCATGTACCTAAGATGTTATACATCAAAGAGTGTTGTGAAACCAGCTCCAAAAATAGAAGAAAGAGATATCAACACCTTAGAAATAAGCCACTTCGAAGGGGAAACCTCCAATACATTACATTAATGAACAATTCGTGGATGAATTACAAAACCTCCTTTCTATATATAGGAGTCCATGGGGCCACAATGTAATCCTAACCGACCTAACAATAATAATTTAAGGGCACAATAATAACAATATGGGGGTTACAAGCGTACAATAATAACAATAAGGGGGTTACACTAACAACAAAAAGGGACTATACTAGTAATATAGGTACCTAACATGCCCCTCTCCTTCAAAAAAAGTGTTGTTCTCAACACTTGAGTAGCTCTGGGTGCTTCTATATAAAATTCTCATCCTCTGATGTAGAATCTTCAGTGGGTAAGTTCATCCACTTGATGATATACTCTGAAATTGATCAATTCTGTAGCTGTCGAGTTCTTGTTTCCATGACCTCTTTAGGTTCCAATATGATTTTTCCTTCCTCATCAAGTTCTGGAAATATTATTTTAGCTGGAAGATTTTCACCTATAACCTTCTTTAAGCATGAAACATGGAAAATTGGATGCACTCGTGAAGAAGCAGGAAGCTCCAATTTGTATGCCATAGTACCAATATTTTGCAACACCTTGTAAGGACCATAGTACTTTGGCGATAATTTATTAACCTTCTTAGATTGCTCGAGGGACAATTGTTTGTATGGTTGTAGCTGTAAAAATACCCAATCTCCTACATCAAAACTTCTTTTGCTGCGATGTTGATCTTCCTGTTGTTTCATTCGATTTTGTGCCAAATTCAGGTTATTCTTTAAGAGTTGGAGAACTTCTTGTTGATGCTCGATGTGATCTTCCACTGCTTGAACCTTCAAATTTTCTCTTAAATATGATGTGAGGGATGGTGGATGATATCCATAAAGTGCCATAAATGGGGTCATTTTTTCTTCACTATGGAAGTAAGTGTTATAACACCATTCAGCTAGAGGTAACCACTTGACCCACTGTGTTTGTTTATCAGATACAAAAAAACGAAGATATCCTTCCAAAAATTTATTTACTATCACAATTTGACCATCGGATGGAGGATGATAAAATGAGCTATGAGCTAATTGAGTACCCAAACAAGAAAATAACTCCGTCCAAAAATTTCCAGTAAAAATTGGATCTCTGTTGCTCACAATAACCCTTGGGTTTCCACGTAGCTTTTGAATTGTGTCCTTAAATGTAGTAGCAACTGTACTTGATTTAAATGGATGAGATAATGCACAAAAGTGTGCATACTTGGTAAGTCTATCAACTACCACCATGATGACACTCTTTCCTTCAGACTTAGGTAAACCTGTGATAAAATCCATTGAAATCTCCTCCCAACGTTGACATGGAAGGGATAAATGTTGTAGAATACCCGAGGTCTTAATTGTCTCAACTTTGTTCTATTGGAAAACCAAAATTCCGCCACAAAATTTTGAATATCATATTTAAGGCCATTCCAAAAAAATTCTTTCTTCACGTTGTGGTAAGTTTTTAAAAATCCTGAGTGTCCTCCTAAAGGAGAAGTGTGCAATTCCAAAAGAATCTTTTGTTTTAGTTCAGAATTCTTACAAAGATATAGGCGACCTTTGTACCATAAAGAATCATTTTTCCAACTAAATGTATCAGATGTACTAGGATCTTGCTACAAATTTTGAATGAGTGTCCACACTTCTTCATCCTTCTTCCATTCAACTCTTTCTTCAGTTATCCAATCTAGTTGGATAATAGAAATTACAAAAAGAAATGCTTCCACCTCTTCATTCTTTCTTGAGAGTGCATCTGCAACAACATTTAGCTTCCCTTTTTTGTAGATTATTTCAAAGTCATAAACCAACATCCTTGTGACCCATTTTTTCTACTCCTTTGAAGATAGTCTTTGTTCCAAAAAGTGTTTAAGACTATCATGATCAGTTTTTACCTTGAAGTGCCTTCCCATTAGGTATGTTCGCCATTTATTTAGTGCATGCAGTATTGCTAACATTTCCTTCTCATAAATAGGTTTCTGTAAATACTTTCCTTTGATTGGATGACTTTCAAAAGCAATGGGTCTTCCTTCCTGCATTAAAACTGCACCAATTCCATTTCCTGAGGCATCACATTCCACAATAAAGGTTTTTGTGAAGTCCGGCGTAGCTAAGACCGGTGCTAGGCACATTGCCTCTTTAAGATGTTCAAAGGCCTTAGTTGCTTTAGGAGTCCATGAAAATGCATCTTTCTTCAATAATGTTGTTAGAGGTGCTGCTATTCTCCCATAATTCTTAGCAAACTTGCGATAATACCCTGTTAACCCGAGAAATCCTCGCAACTGCTTTATGGTTGTGGGAACTTTCCATTCCTTAATGGCTTTAATTTTGTTAGGGTCCACTTTAACCCCCTCGTGAGATACAATATGACCCAGATATTCCACCTCTTGTACTCCAAAGAAACATTTGGACTTTTTTGCATATAATTGTTTCTCCCGCAATAGTTTGAGCACCCTGTCAACATGTTCAACATGATCCTTCCAAGACCTGCTGTAGATTAGTATATCATCAAAAAATACTAGCACAAATTTTCTAAGGAAGGGTTTGAAAATGGAATTCATCAACCCTTGAAATGTAGAAGGTGCATTGGTAAGGCCAAAGGCATGACTAAAAATTCATAATTACCCTCATGAGTTCGAAATGTTGTTTTCAGAATATCTTCAATCTTCATTCTAATTTGATGATATCCTGAACGAAGATCTAACTTGGTAAAATAAATTGCTCCATGTAATTCATCCAATAATTCATCAATCGGAGGAATGGGAAATTTATCTTTAATGGTGAGCTTATTGAGCTCCCTATAATATGGACACATGCACCATGATCCATCCTTCCTGTGTACCAATACTACAAGAGTAGAGAAAGAACTTTGACTAGGTTGAAGTATACCTGCCTCTAACATTTCTACAATCATATGTTCAATTTAGGTCTTTCGGACATAAGGATATCTATAAGGCCTGATATTTGGAGGAATAATTCCTAGCATGAAATGAATAACATGATCATGATCATGAATAGGTGGGAGTACTTTGGGAGTTTCAAACACCTTGGAATGATTTTCCAAGACTTTTTGGAGATCTCCAGAAATAGATGATTTTGATGTTGGAACTTCTAGTGAGCATAGTTGTGCAATTACGCCTCGTTGTTCTTTCTTTAGAAGCTTTTCCATGAAATTACACCTTATTATATTTTCTGGCTTCCCTGCAACACCCCGTAATTTGACTTCCTTTCCTTCTGAAAAAAATTCGAGAAATGTTCTTGAAAATTAAAAGCTACCATCCCCAAAGATTGTAACCATTGTACTCCTAGTACAACATCGGCACCTCCCATAGGAATGGAAAGAATTGGACTATTCAATACATATTCCCCCATGGTTAGCTTGATATTATTTCATTTTCCAAAGAAATTTATAGTTCCTCCATTTGCAACCATCACTTGACATTCTGGTGTTGGGTATAGGAAACAATTCAATTCCTTGGCTACCTTACAATGAAAAAAATTATGGGTGCTACCTGAATCAATCAACACTATTACCTTTTTCTTTTTGATGTTTCCTTCTATCTTGAGAGTTTGAGGAGTGATAATTCCTGCCAATGCATTACATGATATGGTCGGACTCATTTCTTCCTCTTCTAGGGCTGGCTCCTGGTGTATATCCTCTTCTTGTTCATTTTCTTCTTCCTCTTCACAATCTATGTAAAATAATTTATTCTCAGCACACTTATGATCTTTAGTATATTTTCTACCGCAATTGTAGCAAAGCCATTTTTCTCTTTTTTCTTCCAATTGTTGTGGTGTAAACCTTGTAGGTTGTGGAAATCTAGGAGTAGCAACACTTCCATCTTTATAGAAGTGAGTAGTAGGCTTCCTTGTTGCCATAATTTTACATTCAATTTTTCTCACCAACCTGAATGCCTTCTCTAATGAATCAAGTTTCAAAACGCGAACTTCATGTTGGATGTTATCCTTTAAAGTACCTATGAAGAAATCGATGTTGTGCTCCTCTGAAAGATCAGTTACCCTTATATTCAATATTTCAAAGTCCACAATGTGCTCCCCCACTAAAAAATTTTGTTTGAGATTTAACAATTGGCTAAAGAAAGTGTTTCTCTTTGTATCCTCATAATGTGCTATAATTTGTTCCGTAAAAATTGACCATGTGACAATTTTTTTACAGGAGCAAAGCCATTGATACCATACAAATGTATTTTGTTCTAAATGTAAAGTTGCAATGTGTACCTTTTGTGTGTTTTGCACATTATTGAGATCAAAATATTGCTCCATATGTAGTATCCATGTTACATGATCCTTTCCATCAAACTTCCTCATATCCATTTTTGGAATATGGTGGTTCTTGCCTCCAACATTAGAGTTTATGAAATCACGATTAACATTTATTTTGTTCTCATCATGAGTTTCCTCTACTATCTTTTCACCATTAGGAAACATTTCTTGTATCAACTTTTCCAAACCTTCGATGTCTACTTTTAGATCCTTCTTCATGTTTTCCATGTTGTCTTTCATTTTTTCATTGATCTTAGCTTCCATGTCATCCATATTAGCTTCCATGCCCACTTCCATGCCATCCATCTTAGCTTCCAAACCATTCATCTTAGCTTCCACGCCTTTCTTCAAACCATCCATCTTAGTTTCCACGCCTTTCTTCAAAACTTTCATTTCATTTTTTGTTGTTCTTTGCGAGAGCGAAATTTGTTGCACTTGCTCTTGTAATTTTGATATGTCATGTTGCCATTCTTCGTCTTCATGAGTCATAGTAGAGCCTTCTAAAGGCTTAATGGGTGTTGAATTCTTTTTAAGGGCCATTTTAGAATCCAATACTGATATCTATTCTACAATATGCCCTTGGAATCAATTCAACTTGATTCTTCAAACAAGACTTATGCAATTCAGAAAAAAAATACACACCTTTTACTTGCTTTTGAGGAGCTCGATATTGAAATTAAATTATCTCTATAATTGTGGATCCTCAATATCTAAAATTCAGCCCTATAGTAACTCTTTGAAGCTTCTTTCAAATGCCATAGGTCTGATATGATTTTGATTCTTCAAGAAAAATTTATGTCCAATCTCCCACAATGACCCAATTTTGGACTGCTTCAGTAGATTGAACTTGTAAAACTTGCCACATGTCACTGTTTCCTCCTTTGGCTCTGAAATTGATAGAAATAAAACTACAGTCTATGTACTTCCAACCACTTTTTATATCATTTCAATCTGATGTAGAGAGAGAGCTATGAATATTTTCCCATGATCACCTCTTTGAGATGAAATTCAGAAGCCTGAAAAAGCTCTAACTTCCACAAATCATATCTCCAAAAATATTGTGAACCAATGTATGAAATTTTGTGATGATGTTCCTCTGGATTTCGGCTTTGCACTCTAAAAAATTTAGCTTCTGAACCTTCATATAAAAAATTTACTACACAAATACGACGATGACTTGTTTAGGTTAAATTCAGGAGCCTGCAAAATGACCTAACTTGCACATATCATATCTCTGAAAATATTGCGAACCAAGCTCTGAAATTTTGCGAAAATGTTCCTCAAGATTTTTTCTTTGCACTCTATATATTTCATATTCTGAACCTTTGTAGAAAAAAATTTATAATGAAAATGCCACGATGACCTGTTTAGAGCAGCGAAATCTAGAATCTCAATGTTCTGACACCAGATGTTGTGAAACCAGCTCCAAAAATAGAAGAAAAGAGATATCAATGCCTTAGAAATAAACCAATTTGAGGGGGAAGCCTCCAATACATTACATTAATGAACAATTATTGGATGATACAAATTACAAAACCTCCTTTCTATATATAGGAGTCCATGGGGCCACAATGTAATCCTAGCTGACCTAACAATAATAATTTAAGGGCACAATAATAACAATATGCGGGTTACAGGGGTACAATAATAATAATAAGGGGGTTACACTAACGACAATAAGGGACTATACTAGTAATATAGGGACCTAACAAAGAGATATGGTCACACAATTACAATGCCTCATAGATAATTCATGCAACTAGTTCTTTCAATTTTCTAATTCTTCGTCATAATCTAAGAAACAAGAGCTATTCTTCTCCCAATTAAGATTTCCATCAGCTGTCATTGTGTTGATCCATTCTTCCTCATGCAAATTCACCTTATAGATCTGATCAATATCATCATCAGTATGCACAAGCTCTGTGTATCTTTGTCCTTCTACAGGGTCTAGGGGAATGATGACTCTAATTCCATTTCTGTCAAACTCCATTCTTACTTTCTTCACATTTATGAAACCATCCATATAAATATCCAGGTCTAATCCCAACAATGCAAGATAAGGATCAGTATCATCCACAATTTTTATAACTTCAAAGTCTGCATGTACCTTAACACCTTCAATACTAACTACAACTTCCGAAATTCTTCCTAATGGAATGATTTTCTTTTGGTTTTCCATGCACACTTGAATGGTATACCATTATAGCTTATGTTCTCCCATCCGCTACCAAGTTTTCTTAGGTAATACATTTGCATCAGACCCCATATCGAGAATGACCTCATCAATCTCATAAGCATCGATGAGAGTGCTCATACGCATCTCTCTACCCTTTCTCTTCTTATTCTTATATATTTTGTTGACAACTCTTTTTTCTACCACTAGTTTCTCCTTATCTGCGCAGTTATTTATCAACCTGGAGGTTCTCTACTACCTTCTCATTGTGTAGTAACTTAATGCAATATTGTAGAAATGGTTTGATCTCTTCATCACCTCCTGGTTCCTTCATTAGTATACTTGATGTTGATGTGATTCCCTCTACAAATTCTTTCCATGCTTCAACAAAAGTCTCCTTTGGGTGTTGCAAATCAAATCCCTCTTGATTCTCAAAGGTCTTACGGATCCACAGATCAGCAGCTGGTTTCTTTCCCTTATCTTCATTATTTATTGCACATATCCTACCGACCATATTCATGCTAGTTAATTCTTCACAGACTTATGCACTAACCATATAAAGATTATGTGTTGGAGTCTACGTCTTTTTCTCATGCATTTTAGCAATCAAAATAGGGCAATCTTCTATCGCATGGTCAAACTGTCTACAATACCTGCATGATTGTCATGCTGGATTTGGATAGTCATGCCCATAATGACTAGCATCTCCACAATTGTAGAAAATAACCTGCCCTCTTCCTCGACCATTTGATCCACCTCCTCTTCTTCTTCCTCTACCCTGAAATCCACCACGCTTAGAGGGGGATGCTAGTGAGGTAGTTTCGGCCTGAATTTTATATATTTCAGCTTTGTCCAACATCATATCATAACTGAGAGAGTGTTGTTCATCATGTCCTAGCGACAAATAGAATCTAAAAAATAGTTACTTCAACTCAGGCTGATACTTTCTAACCCTTGGACAGAAATATGCTTCATGCAATCTGGAAACTTGACATATTGTGCACCATATTGTGCTCTTTAATGGACTAGGACCTCTAGTGTTCTGGTAATTATTGAATACAGGACATTGATCCTTATGGTGCCCAGGAACTTTACATTTTATGCACCACATCTCTGCACATACCTCTTTGCCCTTATCTTCACAAAGATTTTGAATCTCTAAATGCATGGCTTCCAACTAATTCTGAATCTATTGAGTTCCAAGCGCAACAGGTGTTGGTGTAGCTTCTAGTCTCATGTAAATATCCACGGCCTTAGCCTACGTGGAAATATTTTGTTGACCCAAGGGCCAACACAGAAAATTGAGGGGAATATATTTCCAGCATCTAGTCAATTGTTTTCATCACCTAGGGATTGTTATATTACCTTCGGAAAATTCAGGTGCATCCACTCCACATTTATTTTGTACCCCTTCTAATTTATAATGAAAATGGCTTAGTTTGACACAGTTTTTTGATTATTTTTGGGTGCTTAATTTCTTGTGTGTATTTTGTGTTGCATGTATCTTGGTTGCTTTGATTATCACTATCATATTCCTATGGGCCAAACAATGGATTCTTCTGGCCTAGTAGTGTAGTTTAACAAGGGACAACGTAGAACATTGAGGGGAATATATTTCCACAATCTTGAAAGTTCTTTTCATCACCAGGGCTTTGTAAGCTTGCCTTTGGAAATCCCAGGTGCATCCATTCCACATTTATATTGTATCCCTTCTGATTTATAATGAAAATGGCTCAGGTTGGCGCAATGTGTGGGTTATTTTTGGGTGCTTAACTTCTTGTTTGTATTTTTTGTTGCATGTATCTTAATTTATTTGATTGTCACTCTTAATTTTACTTTAATAGTATTACAATGGTATCAGATCCTTGGTATTGGCTCAGCTATGAGACTATTTCTATGACCTTAAAGGACAAGAATAAAATTACCTACTGAAACAAGATGTACCCGAGCAAGGAGAGAGAGTTGGAAATCACACCCAACACTGAGGCCCTAGAGAAGGAAGTGGCCAAGATGGATACGTAGGCAAAAAAGAGAAAATAAGAGGCAAAGTTTCACAACCTTTTGAATTCTCTGAGTGACTTGGCCAAGGGACAGAAGGAGATGTGAAATTAAGAAGTAGAATACAGACAAGGGAATTCATCAAGATTTTCTATTTGGGGAAACTTAGAGGGCTTCCCAGAAATATGACTACCATTCACCCATGAAAACCCACATGCTTTCAGTGGGCCAACCAGAACCACCTTTCCCACATTTTTCCGTCAAGACTATATGAGCAGGTTGGACATGACGAGATGCCCATGGGAAACTATTTATGGGAGTGGAATTCTATGGGGGATGATTTTAGAGTTTCCGTATCCTTTTGAGACTTTGGCTAGCTCAATCAGAATGAGATGGGAAAGGGCACATTGGTTTTATTATCATATAACTTAGATCCACAATGTACCATAGGGCTTAGGTAGATAATCTATACACATATTTTCAACTTGAACGAATGACATATATGCAGTCCATCAAGATTCCTACATTACACTTGCAGGGGGAGGCACATGATTGGTGGTTCCATGGGCTAACTACGCTTGGGCATGTCAACGTGTCTTCTTATGAGGAATTCACATGGAGGGTTGTTGAGTGTTTTGATAGGATGGATCCAGATGCACACTATATAGAGCTAACAAAGCTCAAACAGACTGGCAACCTGAAGCACTACAGATCAATGTTTTTGAGGGTATTCATGATGCTACATGACCTATCTTATGCTGGGAGGGTATACATTTTTGTTGAGAGTTTGGTTGAGCCTTTTCATGGGTTGGTGAGATATCACAGACCAAATATGTTGCAAGAGGTTGTGACTTGTGCATGGTATTTGCAGGATGCAATTCCCAAGACTAGGGCAACAATTCCACCATGAGCTCGTTTCCCTCTTAATTGTCATGATAACAGGGCCCAACCACAAAGAGATAACCAGCAACATGGATAGTTGGATGAGGATTCTAAGAGAGATCTTCAAAGGAGGAAGTTGTGCTTCACCTACCAAGAGCCTTTTACACCAGGCCACATATGCACCATGGTCAAGGCCCATTATGTTGAGGTCCTCTCTGATAGTGACTAGGAGGATGACATAGAGTAGGAGGTAGGTGGGGTTGAAAGTGAGCCACATGTAGTAGGGGGGTCATCTCCACCACCACCACCTAGGGGAGCACCTTTCACACTTGTTGGGAGAGTGCTCACTTCATTTCGTGGGGTTCCCAAATATTTGAGCCTAAGCATCCAAGGCATAGTGCAAGGGAAACATGTTTCATTATTGGTAGATAGTGGGGCCACCCACAATTTCATTGGTACATAGATGGTGTAGAGGAGGGGTGTCACTCTAGAGGATTTTGAGGGTTTCTTTTTCCCTGTGATAGGGGACAGGACCATGTACTGCACTCGATATGTCACATATTTTTCTGTGACCATGGGGAATTACTCATCGATTGAATACTTATTCATGGTTTATGAATGGACACAAATATGGTGATGGGTGTCATGTTTGTATACTCTCTTGGGAAAGTGACCACATATTGGCAGAAGTTGGATATGGATTTCATGGGGCCAGATCATAAGTTAGTTGTCTTGAATGGCATAGCTTCATACCCACCACAAACAGCCTCAAAAAATGGAATGGAGGCCAAACTAAGGCATCGGGACATTGAGTGGGTAGTGGAGTTGTGTATTTTGGAGGATGGTGGCCAACCCTAGCCACCACATCCAGATATTTATGCCATCCTAGATAGACACCCCATAGAGTTTGGAGACATACCACTATTGAGACCACTTGACAAAATGTTTGAGAACACCATTGAGCTTGAGCCAGGGGTACAGATATTCATCAAAACCATCTATAGTAATCCCAAGGCCTATCCTATGAGATTAAGTGAGCCATTTAGTAGTTTTTTTCATTGGGGGACCTTAGGCCCAGATATAGCTTGTTTGCTTCATCAATAGTCCTGGTGAAGAATAAGGATGGTACACTGAGGATGTGCATTGACTACATATCCCTTAATAATAAGACTCTGAAGAAATGATACTCCATTCTCCATATATATGAGTTGATGGATGAGCTTAGATGAGCCAAGTTCTTCCATAAGATAGATCTACATTCAGGCTACCACCAAATTTAGGCGAGGGGTCAAGATATCCCCAAGACAACATTCCAGTGCCACTATGATCACTTTGAGTTCTTGGATATTCCCTTGAAGTTGAAAAATTCTCTTGCTACCTTTTAGTGTTACATGAACTACATGTTCTTCAAGAAATTGCGCATATTTTTGTTGGTGTTCTTCAATGATATATTGGTCTACAACAGGATATGGGAGGAGCACCTACAAAATTTAGAGGTGGTGCTTATTATTTTGGAGGGGAAACAATTCTATGTGAATATTTCGAAGTGTGAGTTTGTGTTGATGAATATGATCTACTTGGGGTATATTATTGGAGAGGATGGAGTGCAGGTGCATGAGGAGAATATAAGAGCCATCCATGATTAGCTAGAACCCTAGAATGTGATTGAGTTGAGGGTATTTGTATGCATATACATGTATTATAAGAACTTCATTAAGTGTTTCCCATAACTAGTAGCACCCCTCACAAATCTAACCAAGAAGGGGGAATTCAAATTAATGGAAAGGGGACAGGGAGTGTTTGAGCAGCTCAAATAGGTGATGAGAAGTTGTTCGGTATTGGAACTTCCTAATTTTACATAGTCATTAACCTTGGAGTGAGATGCATCAGGTGAGGTCATTAGCATTGTATTATCCCAAGGAGGCCACTCTATATCTTTTCAGAGTCAGAAGATATTTAGTCATGAGAGGTTGTAATCAATATATGAAAAGTAGATGTTGGCCATCATGCATGCATTGGAAAAATTCCGGCAATACTTTGTGGGAAATAGGTTCAAACTGAAGACTGAGAAAAATAGTCTTTGTCACTTTCTCGGGAAGAATGGCCTCAATGATAAACAACAGATGTGTTTCAACATGATTCAAGCCTACGATTTTGACATAGAGTATCTCAAGGGAAAAGATAACGTTGTGGCATATGCCTTATCTAGGAGGCCCATGAAAATCTCACACATGATCATCTACCATGATTGGAAGCCACAACCTTTTGTGGAGTACTCCAGGTATCAACACTCGTGCGATATCTTGGAGGGTACTCATGGGGATGAGCGCTACTGGGTGATGGCCGATGAAATTTATTAAAAGGGGAACATATATTTTGTACCGGGTTCACAGTTAAGGGAAAGGATCCTCCATGAAACACATTATTCACTATTGTTAGGACACTATGGGTTCTTGAAGAGCTACCATAAAATTGGGGAGTGTTTCATGTGAAAGGGCCTCAAGGGGGACATGTTGAGTCATGTGCAGGAGTGTGAGGTCCTCCAAATAATTAAGGGGGATTTGACCCATCCTGCAAGGTTACTACAGTTAATCCCCATTGTAGATGGGAAATGGGAGAGTATCTTGATGGAATTCATCACAGGACTTCCCCTAGTGCAGGGTCATGATTGCATATACGTGGTGGTGGAAAGGTTGACAAAGTATGCTCATTTATTTTCTATCGCCGCCAAGTACCCTGCTTCGCAATTAGTAGAGCTCTTTCAGAGAGGTCTTATAATTGCATGGTCTTCCCAAGACCATAATCAGTGATAGGGATAGTCATTTCATGGGGTTTTTTTGCAAGATATTTTTAGCTTGGTGGAAACTGAGCTCAATCCAAGTACCAGCTATCACCCTCAAATGGATGGGCAAACCGAGAGTCTCATAAAATGTTTGGGGGGATACTTGCGGAACTATGTGATAGGGGAGCAACAATCTTGGATGAGGTGGTTGAACCCGGGGAAGTATTCCAACAATACTACTTACCATATCTCCATTAGTATGTCACCATGGGTATGATGATTTATCCTTTCCTGAACTTTTTTTTGGAGAAAGGAGGTTCCCAAGGGCCAAGCATTGGATTCATGAGAGCCAAGACATCCTTAAGGCCCTCAAGAATACCCTACATGTTTAAGAAAGTAAATAGGTTTGGTCTTCATAAATTTTACTTGAGTCAATGCTTATTATAATGATCAAAAGAATAAAGAAAATAATTTTATATTATTATTAAATTAATTATTAAAGAACGGGTTTCATGCTTGGGTTAAATTTGTTTTAGTTCAAAATCCCTATCATGGACTTCTAGGTTTTATTGTGAGTCTATAAGATTATTACAGATTTAAATTGATCCATATTGGGCTTTTTAATCATGAAAATAGGTCAAGTATTGAGTAAAATATGATTTATGAAGCCTCCACACCAAGTCGGCCTTAAGGTGATCAAGTTGGCCTCAATCCCAAGAATTCGAGCTCATGTCAAGCCTGTATATATAGTGGAATAGAACTCACTTGAAATCATCTCAGTGCAACACAAAAATTTGATCTAGAAGCTGCAACAAAAGAAATTTACGAAGTGAAGGAGAAGGAATTTTTGGATTTTATTTTGGGTACACTTATAGAGTTTAATAAAATCAAAATTTTTGCACCGCTCTCTCTGAATTTCAAGCTATATTTTTAGAGATTGAAGTTCTCGAAATTTGACTGCAACAATTGTTGCACCAGGTGTTGCTAAGGTGTTGCTGCCAAGAGAAGAGAAAGTTTAAGTTTGTTTTGCTAAATGTTGCTACTTAAAGAAGTTTTATTGGGCCTAAATCAAAGTATTTGAAGCTAGATCAAATTATCTACCTCAATATCTAAGTCTTAAGAAGCAAGGTCAAATTTCTACGTCAAATAAACTACATCATAGTGCTTCTACTGTTGTTATTGCTCCCAGATTCAGGAAGGATCACAAGGAAGGCTGGATTATTATGGTGGAAGTTCAGGTCAAGGTCTAGAATCTCAAGAATCACTATTGAAGGAAGAATTATTGACTGGGTTTTCCCAAGAGTGGGGTTTTTCCCTGGCTACCGGCCTACATCTGGTGTCCTTGATCTTTTTGTATTTGATTTGATATTTTCTTGATGAAGTAATAAGAAGAAAGATAAGAATAAAAAAATAATAACTAAATAATATTAGAAGTAAATAATCAATAAAAAGAGGATATTTTTTCCTTTTAGATTCTCTAGCATGGTTTCAGAGCTCTAGTTAAAGAAGGAGGAAAAAGGTAGTCTCAAGGACTCGGTCAAGGAAGTTATAAGAAGTTCACTAGAGGAAAGAATTATTCACTATCATCAAGAAATATGTCTAACACTATAAATGGAGAGAACAAGCTTGAAGGAGCTATAGATTATAGGCCTTGGAAGAAAAGGATTGACATTATCCTTGAAAATAACAAGTTCTTAGATTTAGTCAAAGGAAATATTAAAAGGCCTACAGAAGAATCAAGTGATGCTGATAGGGTGAAGTTGGAGAACTGGAATTAGTAGCGATGGCTTTGATGGTTGAAGACATAGAGGAAAATATTGTCTCCTTCATATAAAATATTATTCATGCTCGAGAAATGTATGAGGATTTTTCAAACCTATTCACCATTAAGAACATTGGAAAAGTGGAAAGTTTCTAGAATGAAATAAGAACTACTAAGATGAAAAAGGAGGATATTTTTTCCTCTTTATTTGTGAGTATGGCAAGGATAAGGTATGAGATTATTTCCCTTAATGAAATAGTACAAGATAAAGAACTAGGGATTATAGCCATTCTTGGACTACCACCTTCTTATGGTTCCTTTTCTTCAACTCTCAACACGTGGAAAGAAACACCCACCTTTGAGGAGCTATGGACAACATGCATTAAAGAATAATTCAAAGTCTCTATGATAACCAACAATGAAGAATTTTCAAATGCTTATGTTCCTCATCATAAATGAATATTCAAGAAGAAAGCACCCAAGAACAAAGTTGATCTTCCAAAAATTAAGTGTTATAATTGTCATAAGATGGGAAAGTATAGGAGTGATTGCCCTGAAAACTGTAGTATAAGTAAAACAGACAAATTTCATGCTAACATTGATGAAGAAACATCATCCCCAAAAGAAATCAATGCCCAAAGAATATTTAAGGGACTTGCACTGCTAAGCCCCTTCTCTCTTATATTTTATCTATATATTTTATGCAGTATAGGTTTAACATGTTCTTGGAAATATATTTGTTTGTTTTATAAGTTTTAGGTTTTCCCTCAATCTTGGGAGGGAGCCCACAAAAACTCCTCAAGGTAATTATTCGATTCCCTCTATTTTTATTCATATAATTATTTAAGACTTTGATTATATTAAATACTAATCACTTGTATACCTATATTCCTTGTCTAGGAATCAATCTGTTGGATGTTCAAGAATCATGGAGAAGGCTTCAAGAATCAAACAAGAAGGCTACACAAGTCGAAAGGTTTTTCAAATAATTAAATGTATGTATTAAAATATACATTCTTGTTACTCTCTTTGAAATATCTATCTCTATGTTACTAGTTGTTGCTATCTTTAGCTCTACTGAATCCTAAAACGATTCTTGTTTGGGATGATTCATCACCTGATGAATCTACCTACCTTATACACCTCTTATTGCTTATATAAATAGAACCTTAAGGAGTTTCTCTAGAAAACCCTAACCTAAGGCTATGTTAATAATGTGTGAAACCCTAAACCTATTTAGGAATATTTATGAAGAAGTTGCTATTGAAATTGTTGAGTTTGGGATTTTGATATGATTACAAAAGCTATAGACTTTCTTGAGTTAAAATGATGTTGTTTGAAATCGCGAACCTCTGAATTATGATATAATAAGGGTTTTATTTGACATTGAACCTAAACCCTAGGTTTTGGTTAGGTCTAACAGGTAAAATATTTATTATGAAAAGTCATTGGAAAAAAACCCTAGGTATATGTTCTCTTGATTGAGTCCCTAGCTTAGTATAGGAATATATATATATATGTCTACTAACATATGTGTGTTGACATATTTTCCTAAGAATCTAGGGTTTGGAAACAAACCTTAATAAAAGTTTGAAAGATCTAGGATGATGATTGAAACGTCTAGGGTCTATAAATAAATCCTTGTAATTATTAAATTCTCTAATATGTTGTTCGTTTGAATATATATAATGCATGCTAAGAATTTATAAATGGAAATTCTAAGGTTTACATCAAATCCTAGTAGAAGTTACTCATGATGTGTTTATTGATTTCTAGGATTTACATTAAACCTTAGTAGGATCTGTTCATTATATGTTTTTATAATTGATTTGAAATATAGGGTATGCAACTAACTCTACTAAAAGACAATGTTTGAATTGTAATCAATATTGATTGACTCTTTTATATGAAATCTAGGATTTGAGTAAATCCCTAGTGAAAATTCTAACATCTAAATTAAAAAGGTTGTTAGATATATTTTAAATCTATATTGGTTCAGGGTTTACTAAATGTTGTAGCAAGGTATATTATACCTTTGGAAGAAACATTTAAACTCCAGATAGAATGAAAGACATTGTAAAGTAGTCTAGGGTTTATAATAAAAGTCCCTAGAAAAAATGTTGAGTAGTAAATGTCTCTTGTTTGGGTATCTAATATGTATAAATATGAAAAATCTTTCGTGAATCTAATATGGATAACTTTATGTTTCTATGTTTTTGGTTGTGCTTGTTGTCTAAAGTTGTGTAGGTACATCATAAACATGAGAAGTTGATGAGTATGATGAGAAGGATGGATGTCATGGAATATTCTCCAACGCCTAAAAGAAGAGGTTGATCTCCTAGATTAAGAGGGAGAGTGGATAAAAGAAGAAATGGTTATGGTTATCTACCTCATTTGTCATGCAATAGACTAGGAATAACAATCATAAATCTTATTGAAGACCATGAGTAAGAATCATAGTCATGATTGGAGAATTCCTTGGTATTGCTATAAGAAGGAAAGCATGATTTGATTGAATAATATGTTGCTACATAAAAAGTAGGAAAGGAAAGCGAATAAGGAATCTTCTCTCAAAGATTCAAATCATATTCCTAAAGGAATTAGCTAAAGAGAAACATTGAAACCATGTAGGTTTGCTTTAATTATATACTGGAATATGTATTGTTGATTGGGGTTGTGTTTGTATAGGTGAATCTCTCAAAGGTTTTGATATAATGTTGGTTACCAATCAATTTTATTGGGAGATATTGGTTATTCTTGATCTGTTGGATCAAGGTGTGATGAGGCATTGTGATTGAAGCATTTCTTGGAGATACATCGAGACGACACTTTCTGTTGATGTCTGGTTGGGAGGGTGGCATCGGGTTGATGTGCACCTAGTTCCCTGGATTGATGGTTAGTAAGTAAACCTGATGGTACCTATAAAGGTTGAAATCTAGAGTCCATCTTAGTCCCACTTGGATAGATTTCCTTGTTCAGGAATCTAGTCCATGGCATTGCAGTGCCTAAACTGTTGAGTGAACAATGGATAGGGTTCCTTGGTTAGGAATCAAGTCCATGATATTGAAGTGACTAAATATTCTTCATAGTTCATATAGTTGAGATCTACCTTGTACTATTCAATTATGAATAACTCCTTTGTTAATAGGGAGTGTTGAAGAACGTAACTAGGCTCGATATTCATAAATTGTACTTGATTCAATACTTATTGTACTTTTCAAAATAATAAAGAAAACAATTTTATATTATTATTTAATGACTTATTAAAGAATGGGTTTCATGCTTGGATCATACTTATTTTAGGTCAAGGTCCATATTGTAAATTTCTAGGTTTTATTCCAACTGTATAGGATTCTTTCATATTTAAATTGATCCATATTGGGCTTTTGAATCATGCAAATAGGTCAAGTATTGAGTATAGTATGATTTATGAAGCCTCCACACTAAGTCGGCCTTAAGGTGATGAACTAAACGTTAATCTGAGGATTTCAAGGTCATCTCCATCCTATATATATATAGTGGAATCGAACTCGCATGGAACCATCTCACTGCAACACAAAAATTCGATCTCGAAACTACAAGAAGAGAAATTTACGAAGTGAAGGAGAAGGAATTTCTGGGTTTGGTTTTGGGTACACTTGTAAATTTGAAAAAAATCAAAATTTTGGCACCACTCTCTTTGAATTTAGAAATATATTTTGGGAGATCAAATTTCTCAAATTTTTACTGCAATAGTTTCTACATCAGGTACTGCGAAGGTGGTACTTCCAAGAGAAGAGGAAGTCAAAGTTTTTTTTGCTAAATGTTGCTGATTCAAGAAGTTTTATTGGGTCTAAATCAAAGTATTTGAAGCTAGATATAAGTATCTACCTCAATATCAAAGTCTCAAGAAGCAAGGCTTAAATTCTAGGTCAAAGAAACTACATCATAGTACTGCTACTGTAGCTATTGTTTCTAGATTCAAGAAGGATCACAAGGAACGCTGAATTGGTGTGGAGGAAGTACAAGTCAAGGTCTAGAGTCTCAAGAATCATTATTTAGGGAAGAATTATTAACTGGGTTTTCCCTAAGAGGGGTTTTTCCCTAGCTGTTGGCCTACCTCTACTATCCTTGATTACTGGCTTGAGGTGTTGTGACCCTGGTTCAACTTTTATCACGCAACCAAAAAACCCTCCAACTACTGGCCCTTTCAGAAATGACCTGCATGCACAGATCGAAGTCTAATCCGAAGCAGTATGGGGAGCGATGGAACCAAGTTTCCATACCCCGAGGAAGAAAATAATGTAGTGGCCCTAACAGATTGATTGTAGAACTTATATAGATCTTACAGATATGTGCAAATACATAATACTTATCATAGTCCTATATCCCTTTGTCGCAGATATATTATAAGAGAACAAGATCCATATCTATATAATGTGGAATTAATTAAGCAGATTCATCCGCATATTCAACCATCAATATAACTTCATGCATAAATAATAAATGTATTTGCAAATATACAAAATAAGCATAACATAAGTAAAGCAATATTAAGACAGAATAGTAAGAAAATAGATCAGAGAGATAACACGATGCTTTCCACCAAAATCAGTCCTTGTATTAATTCAGAAAAATTTGGTACATCATACACTTAGCCAGCAGAGTCCTCACATAGTTGGGACTAGGTATCGGCACACACAGCTAGCAGGATCCTTTCTACCCAACCTAGACTGAGACCCTTACAAAAGTATCATAGATGCATACACTTAGATCCTAAACATAAATAATGGTTCACTGACTACTTCCCTAGACTTGATCTATCTATTTATATCCAATTTAGTGCATAGATACTATGTTCTCAAACCATGGTTTGAGGCCCATCGTTTACCCTTAAAACCATTTTACATCAAAAGAGGGACTTTGACCCACCCCAAATCCTCTTAACCAATTTATGTAGCGTACATATACAAAACTTATACAAAAATATAGAAAAAAGTGTACCCCAGGGGACCTCGCTCCAACAGGCCCCAACACAAACATGTGACTTGTCCCAAGTCACTGTGGTGTTTGTTCTGTCATCTCATCTTGGTGCGTGTTGAAAAAAGATTTGAGAGGAAGCACCATTTCCAGACTCTACACAGCAGTAACCCACACTTGAAGAACCAATTTCTCAGTAGTGGGCCCTTCATTTTCCAACTCGATAATTCTCTACATCTGTTGAATGGATTATAACGTGTTGTCCAATGTTTATGAGAGCTATAAAGCCTCCTCAACCCATTGTTTCATGCGTGCCTCTAGAAACTGCTCTTTGTGACACAGGTCCTTGATATTTGTTTGGATGATCCGACCCTCCTGTAGGTGGGTGAGGCGTTGTGTAAGAACAAAGGTAGGCACTACCATTTTGATATCAGCAAACTCTTGGTCCTTTATGTGCAGCGCATTGCCTAGTTTTTTTACCATAGGGTCATTCTAAACCGAAGTCCATATGCCCATGGCCTCATCCAAAAGTTTGTCACAATGTGTGACTGCAGCATCAATACTATTAGTGGTTTGATTTACTTCAGCAACCCGCTTCATTCTGAATTAAAGTGGGGTTTCAGGCTACAACTTCATTTGTAGATCCGCAATTTGGTGTTCAAACTCGACCCAGACAGTTTGAACTTTGGCTCGCGAGGCTTTGAATGTGGCAGAAAATATTTCTAATTTATATTCAAGGGAAGTTGTGGATAGGACTTCTGGTATTTCACTGCACACTTGGTGGATCTTTGCTTCAAGTCCAGTGCACTAGCCTTTTGGCTGTGTGGCATGCTTCCTCTGCTTCTCGTTGTTTTTATTGTGCTTCTGTGGCCTGCGTCTTTGATTCTACATCAATGGTGTGAGCATGGGCCTCATGGAATTGAAGTTCATCGACAATCATACTGTGCATCATGTGCAACTCTCCTGTAGGTAAAATAGACAAATTATCATTAATGTAACGATAATATCTAAATTGAGCCCGTTGTCTGGGGCCTACATGGATGGTTGGCACGGGAATTTTCACAATTCCAACTTATCTAGTAGCTAGAAAATATATATCGAGTGGTTGCGTGCTGGTCACATGTTTGTTAGTTTGTGTCTGTATCGCTTGAGAAATGCTCGCCTGAATCAAGCTTGCTTTTACTTTTAGTTCCTGGATACCAATCTGCACAACTTCAACTGCATTCTTAAACTATACTTCCATATCTTATCATTGATCCTCTTTCATAGGCGTGACTATGTTTGCAATTTCATTTAGGTCATCCTAATTCAGTGTCAAGATCTCCTCTCTAGTTCCTTTAGAGCATTTTCTCTTCTTCCTCGATCCTCTAGCGGCCTGAGAACTGCACATTGTACTTGTTGAATACTGCGCTTCAAATTTCTCCACTGTGTCTT
This sequence comes from Pinus albicaulis, assembly GCA_034641835.2. Classification (NCBI taxonomy): domain Eukaryota; kingdom Viridiplantae; phylum Streptophyta; class Pinopsida; order Pinales; family Pinaceae; genus Pinus; species Pinus albicaulis. Next base: position 21,974,291 of record CM076574.1, on the reverse strand, counting down.
TTGGCACAATACCATTTTTCTCCAGTTAAACATCTTTCTCCAAGTCAACAGTTTCGCCAGTTGTAGTCAGTGTGGCTTCCTTCTTGGTGGTTTTTTCAGTCATCTTCTCTATTGTTTTCTCTGGCTGAGTACCACTGCACGGCTTCATCAACCTTTTAGGAATGGATTTGGATGCACCAGGCTTTAACCACGATGGTGGCCATTGTGTAATGATGCACATTAGATCATCCTGTGTGACTAAATATTGCAACTCATACCAAACTCCCTCGACTGCGTTGTTCGTGCCGATATGCATATTGTGAAAATTGGATGTAAAGTCTACTATCATCTTATACTCATTATCGAGTGTCGGTGATAGCCTCGACTTAGACTATATTTCTTGATAGAGTGAAGCATCAAACATTACCTAGAAAATATTATTCTCCATGACACGTGTGGGGTCTGCTAAATTCCAGAGTGTAGTGTACTACGAGACCTCACAATTTGTGGCTCTATCTTAGGAAACTAGGTTTCCTTAGGGGTCTTCCACCCAATTAATGCGATCAACAATAGCAGCTAAGCATAATCAAATTTCTTGCCCTCTTCTTATGATTCTCGCAAATTCTCAAAAAATTCCTTGCAAAAATAATGTGACTAGTTGTAGATCGCTCCCTTTTCACATCGTCCGGCGAGAGAAATCACCTATGTGGGCACCTCCTTCAGTCTACATTTGTGCATCATATTGAAGGCTGAGATGAGTGTTCCAAACTGAACAACGTGATCATTAACCTCACTCACCAAAAATCCCCTGCTCTTTCACGATAATTGGTATTTTTCTTTGATCTATTATATGATCACTTTCTCTTGCACTTTTCCTACAAATTCAGCCATTGGATTTGTGCCATGATCAGGTAGGCCAGTGATCCTATGGATCATCACAACATCAATATGAATGCGCTCTTCCAACCATAGTGCATCATCATGCATGAGCATGAGCAATTTCTGAACACATATATCGTTCATTAGGTTGTGCCCAAAGTGAGGGATCTGCAATAGATTCAAAAAGCCTGCCTTGTGTAGACCCAACACCCATCTCTTCTACTCTAGGCGCTTGATTCCCCCTTCATAATGGACATGGTCTAGGTAGAGATCTAGTGCAAGTTTAGGAAATGTATCCACATCTATGATGTCCAAATCCTCGAGTCTGAGTTGCGGTACTTTGCAAACATGTCACCTTCCAGTGGGACGTTTTGAGGGATTAAGGGCATATTTATGCTCGATCACACCTTTTCAAGATATTTGTGAACCCTTACTGAAAATTTGTATGGTGCAACATAGGTCAGAAAATGTGAGTATGGGGCCACTTCGACAACATCCTCCTCTTCCTCCATAATTGTCTCAGGAAGCTCTGTCATTGGTATTTTTAGGCACTCAGACGCATTGGAGCACGGCTTCGGAGTCTTTTCCCTCGGGGGTTTCCTTGTTCCATATGCTTGCCCCTTCTTATACTTCATGGGCGTAGGTGTTTTAGCAATCGGCACAACATGAACCTCTCACACAATAGGGTCATCTCCAGGTCACATAGCTGTCATACTAGGTAAAATTGGGTAATCCAACCCTCTTTGGCACAACTCTTCCTTGAATCCCAAATCCAAACAAGACATAGACAATGAGTATGCTACAGAAATCAATGAGATCAGGGAAAATAATGTATACAAAAAGAAAAGGTAACTATTTTGACCTCATAAGTCATATTTATACTTTTGGCATGCCTTAAACAGTTCCCTCTGCATTAATTTATCTCCATAAATGACAAAACGTCCCCAAATCTAACGAAATCCCTTCATTAAATGCAACCTATATGCTCCCATAAATGGTAATAATGTTGATAAATTCCTTTCTAATTAATCACATCATTAGGATTTGGTCATAAACGGTGATAAAGTTTTCTTTTCCAGATTTATTGTTCCAGCAGCTAGCTTTTGGCAGCTCTGCGACCTAGTGAACGTCTTCATGGAGCTACCACATGTGCATTGCACCTTTCTACGCATCTCAAAATAATAATGTTGGGATAATAACAACCATATATAGATTTTCCCCCACAACATAGGCTTATTGATCAGTTATTTCAAAGTAGAGCAGGTGGTGACCATCTCTTCCTTCAATAAGTCCAAATTCATTTGACATTCTTCATCCCAACGGAATGTTGCATCCTTTCTAAGAAATTTGGTCATGGGCACATTCATCAACACCAGGCTCTGAATGAGCTTCTTATAGTACCCAACGAGGCCCAATATTGAGTGAACTTGTTTGACATTCTCAAGGGGAGTGATCGAGGGTCTAGCAATTGTGTGTTGTCCCTCAGATTTCAAAACTATCAGATTTCTGCAATTCAAAATATCCTTCGTTTGCGCATCCCATGATGGTGGAGCACAGTCAATTTCAAGTCTTGTTGTATAGAAGATAACTTCTTGGATATTATGCAATGCTTTGCCAATATTATCAAATCCACTCTTAAAGTTGAATGTTAGGATAAAAATACCCCCCAGCGAAGACCATTGACTAGTACCTTGGCGCAAATTTGTCTTTAGATACCAATCAGAAGGCATCTTTCCCAATGTGTGAAAAGACATGCAGACCCATTCAGGTCTTGGTTTTACAACCCATACCTGGTTCCATCTAGCCAAATGTCTACATGCATCATCCTTTCCAAAGTAGATTTCTTCCATTCTAATGGTTGGACATTCAAATCATAACCCCATCATTGGTACACATTCATCCCAATTACCCATGTTTTCCTTATGAGTTTCCCACCATCTTGTTGGATTAGCGCACAATTTGAGATCCAAATCATGGAATATTTATCCTTCTAGTATAATTCTTTCAAGCTCTCCTATAAACATGTATACATCAGTTAAACCATCATAATGTGGTAATTAATGTACCTAAGATGTTATACGTTGAAAATATCTTGTCACACAATTACAGTGCATCATAGAGACTTCATGCAACTGGTTCTTCCAGTTTTATAATTCTTCATCATAATCTGAGAAACAAGAGCTATCATTCTCCCAATGAATATTTTCATCAGTCGTTAGATTGATCCAATATTCCTCATGTAAATTCAACTTATAGATCTGATCAATATCATCATCAGCGTGCACAATTTCTATGTATCTTTGTCCTTCTACAAGGTCTAGGGGAATCATGGCTCTGATTTCATTTCTTTCAAACTCCATTCTTCTTCTCTTCAGGCTTATGACACCATCCATATAAATATCCCATTCTAATCCCAACAACACATGATAAGGATCAGTATCATCTACAATTTTTATAACTTCAAAGACTTCCATTACCTTAACGCCCCCAATACTGACTACAACCTATGACAACATTCGTAACAGAATGATCTTATGTTGATTTTCCATGCATAGTTGAATGGTAGACCACTCTAGCTTGGGTTCTCCCATATGCTGCCAAGTTTTCTTAGGTAGGAAATTTGCATCAGACCCCATATCTAAGATAACTTGATCCATCTCATAAGCACAGATCTCCATGGTCATACACATCTCTCTACCCCCCTATTATTGTTATTATAGGTTTTTTTGACATCTCTCTTTTCTACCATTAGTTGCTCCTTCTTTGCACAATTATCTATCACATCCTGAAGATTTTCTACTACCTTTTTTTTTCAGAGAAATTTAATGCAAGCTTGTAGGAACACTTTGATCTCTTCATATCCTCTTTCTTCCTTTATTAGTCTACTTGATCTTGATGTGCTTCCCTCTGCAAATTATTTCCATGCTTCAACAAAAGTCTCCTTTGCGTGTTGCAAATCAAATCCCTCTTGATTCTCAGGTGTCTTACAGATCCACAAATCAGTAGCTGGTTGCTTTCCCTTATCTTCATTAGTGGCTGCGCATATCCTAGTGACCACATTCATGCTAGGATATTGTTCACAAGATTATGCTCTAACCATATAAAGATTTTTTGTTGGATTCTGCGTCTTTTTCTCATGCATTTTAGAATTCAAAATAGGGAAAATTCTATCACATGGTCAAACTATCTACAATACCTACATGATTTTCACACTAGATTTGGACAACCGCGCACATGGTGACCAACATATCCACAGTTGTAGAAAATAATTTGTCCTCTTCCTAGACCAGCTAATCCACCTCTCCATCCTCTTCCTTTTCCCCTAAATCCAACACGCCCAGAGGTAGATGCTCGTGAGGCAAATGCTGGTGAGGTAGGTTCGGCTTGCATTCTATATATTTCAGCTTTGCCCAATATCATATCATAAGTGCAACAATGTTGTTCATCATGTGCCAGTGACAAACATAATCTAAAAAACAACTGCTTCAACTCAGGCTGACACTTTCCGACCCTTGGACAGAAATTTGTTTCATGCAATCCACAACTTGATAGATTGTGCACCATATTGTGCTCTTCAATGGACTAGAATCTATGGTGTTCAGATAATTATTGAAGATAGGAAATTGACCCTTATGGTGCCTAACAGCTTTACATTTTACGCACCATACCTCTGCACAAACCTCCTTGCCCTTGTCTATGCATAGGCTTTGAATCTCTAAATGCATGACTTCCAAATAATTTTGAATCTATTGAGTTCCAAGCGCAACAAGTGTTGCGGTATATTCTAGTTTCATGTAAATCTCAATGGCCTCAGCCTACGTGGAAATATTTTTCTAATCCAAGGGTTGGCACATATGTGGTATTAGCATAGCAATAAGCCATTCCTTATTTTTAGCATCATCGATGTTAAATCCACCATCTCTAATAGTGTGCTTCAGCCTCTGATCTGCTTCCCACACAGATTCATTAACCTCCTGATGAATCTCTTTAATTTATGTACCAACTGTGCATGTGACTTAGGCTTCTTGAACTTCTCTTTTAGGGCATGTTTTATCTAGTCCACGGTGGCAATAGGGTTCGATTGAACATATCTGATATACCAATCTAATGTGTGATCTTGGAAAGAAGTGGCTAGTTGCACTTTCTTAATATCATCATTTTTAACCTGCTAAGCCTGCCATATAGCATGAGTCACAAAATAAAAATTATCAGTATCTTCATTTCCAATACCTATGAAATTAGGTAGCTTCATCCATGCGGCCATATCTATGCCTAGGGGACGTGGAGGTGGAGGTGGAGATGGACTATGCAGTGGAGTGAGTGCTTTGTGAGATGATTTTGGAAGTGGATTGGATGGGTTCAGAAAAAGGATCAAGGCTCTCTAATCATTCTATTTTGATGAAACTTCTTCTCTTTCAAAGTGCGCAGATTCACTAGAGCTACTAGTCTCTGCTTCACCCTCACTATCAAATCTGTGCTTTATATAGATATATATATATATATAGATATATATATATATATATATATATATATATCCTTTCTCTGGACATTTATGCTAAATTTTTCCACTACGCGTAAGTGAGCCTCTTCGCGGCATTCAAGAAATATGTTGACACACAGAGCCTTGTTCTCACAGTAGCATATTCAACAACAATTTCAAGGAGCATAGGAACTTACCTCTAGGTCCCTTAAAAAACCTTCTCTCTACTTTAGAATATGACACAAATTGATCAATGGAAAATTCTATCACAAATCCTCCCAAGAGACGATCAATCCAATGATATACTACGTGAGTGATCTTATTGTCTAACTTTTCTAATTGATGAATCAAATCAAGAGTCAAATCAATGACTATGTCATTCTTCACGTAGGTATTCAATTCAGTCAATTGCAACAAGAACTCCAGTAGCTCAGTTGCAAAGGAGAAAAATAATATCTCATGAGCTTCTATATAGATGTATTTATTTACCCACTTTTGATCAGATATCTCAGTACTTAGATTCTCTTGGAGTGTGAATTCAAGGATTTCTCTATCCAGCCAATCTTGAAATTTTTTCTGCAAAGGGTGCCACAACATCATCTCTCCCTCAATGTAATATTCCCAAATGGGAAAAGTAGGAATATAGTGCAAAATGATGGAATAATAATGTAAAACATCATATAAAAAAATGATGCCAATATGGAGCCTTTCCATTCATCATAACAGCAGCATATATGTATAAAATAATGAGCCAAAAAGTATATAACAAGATTGAACAAACCTCCAATGAAGAAAAACCTCAATAAGAGGTGCTAATCTTATATAAAAAATGTCGGAAGACTGCTACAATGTAGTCATAGGTGCATTGCTACAGAAAATGAAAACACAAAATATAGATGGCTGTTATACGCCTCAAAAGATACAACAAATGTAGATATGGGCTCTCTACAACCTCCAACAAACAACCCAAGAGGGCTTTCTGAAATACACCAATATATAAGAACTGAATCAAAGCCCTAGGGTTGAATATTCACTGCAACAATATAACTAGAAAGTTGTGGCTGAAATGATGTAGCAAGAAAGATAGCCTCTTCCAATAAATCCTCTAGTTGAAAGGCTAACCCCTTCACTAGGAAACCTCTTCTCCAAATGGTGTACTGAAACCACCCTTCAACTCCTCCCAAGACAGTCCAAGACAGAAACTACATTTTATGGGAAAACAAATAAGTGGAATGATGCAAAATGTTGCAATAAGGCTCAAGGGCCTTCCTTACCAACCTCCCAATGGAAAAGAACCCTCCTCCACTAAAAAGAAGCATTGAATTGACCCAAATGTGTTTTCAACTGCTGCAACCTACAACACAACACAACCCTCAACGTGATCTGCGTTGTAGTTGAAAGATCGAGCTTGGCCTAATTCCTGAATGTGGAAGTGTAGTGCAATTCTCTTCCGAGATGCTCCTCAAATAAATAGGTGGGATTACCGATCATGAACACCATGTGTTAAACAACACTGCAATCTTAGCTAAATAGTTGAAGAAAGCTATATGTCTAAACAGACCATATATCAAAACATAAACATCAACATAACATCCATATGGTTTCCATACACTTCCTTATATAAGTGATGAGCTTCCTAAACCTAGGCCCCACTCATTTAAGACACTACTTACATGCAAAGAGTGTCCATCTAAAACTGCACTGTCCCTCAATGAATGCCACCACTCCATGACAACGTTGTTGATTTGGTCAAAGTTGACCCAGTCTACATGCTCCAACCCATTTTCAATCTTAAGGGTGCTCAATTAAGCTGCCAATATGTCCTCCTTTCACATTGGCATTGATTTTATTCATATTAAGGATATTTATGAATCTCCATATCCTCTTATTCATCAAACAAGGAAGAAAAAACAAAAGTTAATATTCCAACTAGCTCATGGCTAATTAGGAATATTACACTCAAAGTGATCCCAGTCGTGGTAATAGAACCATTTATTACCTTGAGGGGTCCTAGCCTAGGTTTAGATTTTATCGTGCCACCAACAAACCCTCAAACTACTGGCCCTTTCAGCAATGACCTGCTTACGTAGATCAAAGTCTCACCTGAAGTAGTATGGTGGGGTGTTGTAACTAGGTTTCAGCACCTTAAGGAAGAAAATAATGTAGTGGCCCTAACATATTGATTGTAAAACTTATCATATCTTATGTATATGCACAAATATATAATAATTATAAGAATCTCAGATCACTTCATCGCAGATACATCATAACAGAACCAGATCCAGATCTACATAATGTGCAATTACTTAAGCATATTCATCCACGTATTCAACCATCAATATAGCTTCATGCATAAATAACAAGTGTATTTGTGCAAATACAAAATAAGCATAACATAATTAAAGAAATCTTAAGAAATAATAGTAAACAGATAACTCAGAGAGATAATATGATGCTTTCCGCCAAAATCAATTGTTGTATCAATTCAGAGGAATTCAGTACATCAAAATTTCCCTTACACTTTACCATTCCATGCACATAGCCAACAGAGTCTGCACAAAACCAAGACTAGGTCTCCGTGCACATAGCCAATAGGAGCCTTTCTACCCAACTGAGACTGAAACCCTTACAAAATTATCACAGACAAATACACTTAGATCCCAAACATCAATAATAGCTCGTTGACTACTTCCTTAAACTCAATATATCTATTCATATCCAATTTAGCGTGCAGATACTATGGTCTCAAACCAAGGTTTGAGGCCCACAGTTTACCCTTAAAACCCTTTTACATCAAAAGTGGGACTTTGACCCATCCCAAAGCCACTTTACCTTTTCGCGCAGTGCACATATACAAAAATTATACAAAAATATACAAAGTGTACCCCAATGGACCCCTCTCCAATGTTGATCTATTTGTATTTCCTTTGATATTTTCTTAATAAACTAATAAGAAGAAAGATAAGAAGAACACAGTAAGAACTAAAGAATATTATAAGTAAATAATCAAGAAAAACAAGATCTTTTTTCCTTTCTAATTCTATAGCAGTATAGAATGTCAAAAATCAAGAGAAAATGTACGCAAATAGACACAGAGTTGAGGGGAATTTTGAGGTAGGGGACTTGGTATTTTTTCACCTCCAACAATATATATACAGTCCACACTAAAACAGAAGGGTGATGAAAGGTTACATACACATTTATGTGGGCCCTGCAAGGTGATAAGGCTAATTGAAGAGGTGGTAGATGAGCTAGATCTTCCACCCGGAAGCAAGATACACAATGTCTTCAGCGTCTCATGCCTCAAGAAGGTAATGGGGAAATATGTGACAACAAATACTCAACTATCCCCATTAGATGATGAGGGGAATTTGGTACTTGAGTCGAAGGCCATTTATGAGACTAGAGAGAGAAGGTTGAGGAGCCATACTATCAAGGAGTATTTGGTGCGATGGAGGAAAATATCAAATGAGGGTGCCACATGTGATGGAGAGCATATTCTTTAGCACTTGAAATTTTAGTTTCTTGGGGACAAGAAATATTTGGGAGGGGAAGACTATGATATTCAGTCTACTTAAAATTACCAATCAGCTACTTCAATTTTGTAATTTTTACTATGTTAATATTTTGGCTCACAACTTTGGAAAAATGAGTAAATCTAAAGGAGATTTAATTTTTGGTGAAAATGGGGGCCCACTATAGAGAAAAAATGGAAAATCATGGAGCTATTGTAAGGTGGGCGGCTCTCCATGAGGAATACACACCCCTTGTATAATTTTAATTCGAGAGGGAACAGGGAAAAAATAAGGAAGTTCGATGGGGTGGATCCCACAAGGGAAGAAGGGACATAAATTACAAATAGGAGAAGCACTCTTTTTGGGACTTTTTTATCTTTTGACATCTAAATCATTGTTTGCTCAAGTTTTTTAAATGGTTCAATATATTGTTGTTTAGAACACGAGATCTACAAGTGGAAATCTCACCCTACATTTGGTGGACTTCTTGTTTCATCCCTATGAGGTGTTCCATTTGACATTGAAAAGTTTTTCCGATGATTATTGGGACAATTCATGGGCTTTTGTCAATAGACTAGCCATAGAAATAGAATATACATTCCATGGGAGAGGTAGTTGTGGACCAGCATATTTGATAGTATTTCAAGGAGAGAATTGGACTACCAATTGCTGAAGTTTTGGAGTGTTGGGAGGGTTTATTGGGAGTTTTTTTGTAACTTCATCACATTTTCAGGGACTGCGTGGGTTTGCACAAAGGTTTCCTATGGCCCACGCGTGGGAATTGGAAGGATGGGTTTTGGGAGCTCAATGGAGATGGAATTCATGGAATTTCCAGAGGGGAATTTTTATAGAAATTATCATCAATTTTGGAAGGGATGAGTGGATATTTTCTAGGTTGGTTAAATTTCCCAGCTATTGGAAGAGCATGTGGAATTTGGGGGGAAATTCAGAGGTCGTAAATACGCCAAACCCTTTGTAGGTTTTGGTGGGTTATTTGAGGGAAGAATGGGGTTAATTTCCCATAATTTTCTGAGAACCAGAGGAGGGCCAAACAACAAATTATTCCACACTAGCAGTGCAATTTAACCAAGTCTAGCACAAAACATTGAGGGGAATATATTTTCAGCATTCAAGTAGTTGATTTCATCACCTCGGGCTTGTATTGCACCTCTACATCCAAGTACATTCACTACACATTTATATTTCACCCCTTTTGATTTATAATGAAAATGGCACAGTTTAGCACAATATTTGGAGTATTTATGGGTGTTTAATTTCTTGTGTGTATTTTGTGTTGCATGTATCTTGATTTCTTTGATTATCACTGTTAATTTTCCCTTATGGATTGTACATAAATAGATGTTAATATTTTATTTGGGGTTTTGAATACTGTTTCCTCAAAATCTGGCAAGGCCTGTGAGATGCTTCACAATGTAAGAACTAGACTAAGATACGACAACGAGGTGGTTTCCATTTTCACCTTAGCACTTTGCATCCTTATGTAGGGATGGAAAACTTTTCCCTAAAGGTTGACGAAACTAAAAGAATTAAAAAGCATAATATGGTCACAACAAAACAAAAAAGAAAGTTAAAATGAAAAAGTTGGTTATTACAAAGATTAACGTGTGGGAAAAGGCCTTGCAAGAGCTTTACCCCCCTCATTATCCATCACTTAGTTCTTGAGCACTTGATGATTCATCTCATCATAAGGAGCCCTTGCATGTCACAAACTTGATGAGTGAGAAACTAACTCATCTTAAGGGGTAAAAAAATCTTGTATCATAAAAAGAATACTTTGATCCTTGAGCTATGCACCATATAAAAAAATTTATCAAAAAGAAGTACAAGGTACACAATTGTGGTGTAAAAATCAGAATGAGGAAAGCCATAAAATCATGCATCCATAATTTCTCCCTCCATTACATTGATACACTGAGGATGTGGACTCTCATTAGTTGGTGCTTTGACCATGGCACTTTTCCACGAAGTCATTCCCTTATGTTGCCACCTATTCTCTCTAACACCTATGGATTGAAGGGTTGAGCTTGGAAATTCCATGTAACCTTAGGGGCTAGAAGAACCTAATAGGGTTGATAACTGATCCACCCCTAAGAAGGTAGGGAACAATTTTGCGAGAGTTGGTATAGTTAGATATTTGAAGGTGATCTTGGTTTGAAGTATTATGATTCCCCGAATAGCTAATTATGGTCCAATTAGATGCACTTATGGTTATTGTCTTTAATGAATATTTTCTTTCACTTGATTTTGGCATGGTTTTTCCATGTGGTTTTAGGCATTTGAGGCCCCGAGGGCACACTATCCGACTCCTACTCCCCATCATGTCCAGATTTTTCTACACTTTAGGAGAGCATGATAACCTTATAGATGCAACATTTCCCTCATACAGTAGTGCATAAGTCACTTAGATGATCTTGGAAATTGATGGACACCCCAGAGCACCCTCCGATGCTAAAACATTGAGCCCATATTGCTTAGCATTGAGGATTGTTGATGATGTACGAATGAACCCAACATGGCACCAAGCTCACCTTCACACTCTTTGATGGGTATGTTGTTAGTTTTTGTAGCATTGGATGTGTTCTAGTCTCAAAATTTTGTGGAGTCTCGGAACATTGTGGAGAGCCTAAAACAACGGAGTTCTCCAAAACCCATAAATTGTTTCTGGAAATTACACCAAGAGATGGCTCAATTAAATTAATTGACCATAATAAAAAATCCCTAAGTCTAATTTAGGAAAAATGGTCAAGTAGTAGGAATGATTTGGGAAAGGTGGGAATCATCTACAAACTCTTAAATATCGACTAGGAAATTATTTCAACTATCGATTGAGTTTTAATATTGGTAATTGGAGTCCCAACTGGAGATTATAAGAAGATGTCAATGGGTAGATGGAGAAACACACTTGGAGGGTGAGTTTCCTTGGGTAATTAAATTTTCCAGAGAGAAACATTCTACCAGAAAAGTTCGAGATAGAGAGAGGACTAAAAGATAGAGGAGAAGGCACAGTGAGTTCGGAGGAATTTTTCTATTTCTGTAGAGTCAGCTACAAGAGGGTTGAGTTACCTCATGAGGCTGCACAGGGCTTGCACAGAAGCTTTAGAGGCAGAGTTCAATTTGGCTAGATAGAGGGTTAATCAGTTACTGGAGTCTAGGAGAATTTCCAGAGAGATTCATTGATTCATTCTCAGAGTTCGAGTTGCGCAAACGACTTGATCAGTTGAAGTTTCCTGGAAGAGCATACCAATTTCTGCATAAGGGTGATGCATAAGCTCATGTAGGGGTTTCGTGGAGCCCAATTTGTGATAGTTTTGGAGTTGGATCAGTGATGGGTGAGACAAAATTTGTGTCACTAATTGTTTGGCTAGTTTATCTTGTAGAGGATTCCCAGTTTGGGCATTCAGTTGTACTCTAAATTTTCTCATTGCTTCTTAGTAAAATAAACCCTCATCTTCTACATCCGGTTTTCCCACATTGGGTTTTTCTAGGGACTTTTGTCCAAAATAATTCTATCAATTTATGTGTGTTTTCTAGTATTTTCTCAGTTTCCAACACTATTATTTTCCTCAATATTTATTTGTCAGTATTGCAGTGTTATTAATTCATTGCTTTGTAGCAATAAAAACCATAAATAATTTTACAACGAGAAGAATTAATTCTAGTTGTTGCAATAGTTCAAAATTTTACATGGTATCAGAGAAATTTTGATAAGCGGAAATCTTAGAGGCGGAGAAAATAAAATTCGTTGTTTAGAGGGAACATCATGCAAATTTTATGGGGATGTGCAGTTCCTATCCAAGCAATGTGAATTTTTGGGCAGTTCAATTTTTTCATTGCAGGGTTGCAAAAAAAAATTACCTACCAGTGTGAGAGATTCCAAGAGGAAGAGGGAGCACTAGTAGCTTAGATTTTTACAGAGAAAATTTGTTTTCTCTACACAAAGGGTTTTGTATTAGTTTTATAGAGTAGAATATTTGTCAGGTGGAAGATAAAGTGAACTCATGCAAGAGATTTTGTCTCATAAGGTTTCTAGCTTCAGAAATCGAAATTTCTAGTTGCAGCCGAAAATTGTTGCAAGAATATTGTCTCGCTCTTGAAGGGAGTGTGAATTGTAGAATGAACATCCAAGCATGAGAAAGAGGAATATTTCAATTTGAGTTTCAAGTTTTTGTAGATATGGCCACAATCTCACTTACAGATCAAGACAGGTTGGAGGGAGCCTCCAACTATGTCATATGGAAGGGCAAGATGATATTATTTCTATATGAGGATGGACTGAAAGTATATGCAGAGAACGGTGTCGAAGAACCTACTAATGTTGATCATAGAAATAATTCTAGAAATAGATGGCCAAGGTGAAGAGGATGATCCTGGATGGGATCTAGGACCATATAGTTTCACGTGTACTTAGTAAGAACACTACCTAAGAAAATGTGGGATGCTTTCTCAGATTTGTATCATAATCCTTCCAAGAAATGAAAGATGTGCTTGAATGAGAAGCAGAGAAACTTCAGGATGAATAAGGGTGAAGGAATTGATCCCTTGCTCACCATAATTCAGGAAATTCAGGATCATCTTGCAGTCATTGGTGAAGCGCCTCAAGATACAGAGCTTGTGCATTTTCCCCTGAATAATGTCTCAAAGGATTGTGAAATATCTTTCCAAGGAATTCTAGGATGTGATACCTTACCAAGGTGCCACAAGATGTGGCCAGACCTCAAAAATGAGTTGATGAGGTGAGCACTAGTGAAGATCTCCATCATTGGAAGCAATATCAAGGGATCGAAAGGTGTGAATGAACCTGAAGATGATGTGGCCCTTGCATAAAAGGGCCCCAGTCAGGGACAGGGCTCATAGGGGAGAAAAAGAAAAATAAGGATTTATATAATTTCAAGTGCTTTAGGTGCGGCAAATTTGGCCACCACAATACCTATTTTCCTCAAAGGAAAAACGACAAGAAAGATAAGTAGGATAATTGGAAGCATCCGCAGAGATAGACAAGTTATCCTCCAAGTTGGAGGAAACTTTTTCCATGCTTGAAACTATACCTCCATGTGTGAGGTGGGGATATATGGAGCTATAGTCCCAAAATTTTTGCAAAGATTTGGATAGGGTCCATTGAGCTGAGCATCTAATTTTGTTTCCTCGTGGATAATTACCTAGCTACATGGGCCCTTAGTATTCAATAGCAGAAGGATCAATGTCAATTGGTGAAATCATTTTTGGAGTGACGGTTGAAGACTAGATACCGTTAGACATTAAGGAGCATAGATAAATGTTGACAGCAGAGTAGGAGGCTCAGTAGCATAGTAAGAAACAGTGTACATTCCCCATTGCATAGTGCAGATTATAGTAGAATTTAGATGCTTAGGAGATAGTTGCAACACAAATATTGAAGGTTCAATATATTGGATGTTTCTCAATTTCTATAGTTGTTGTAGTAGCAACAATAGTTCAAAGGGAGTTGGGTTGCAGTGTAGATGCAAAGTTTCCAGCATTACAAATTACACAGTGTAATCTTAGCAACAACACAGATGCAACATCAGAGTTGCGTAGGAGTTGGTGAGTAGTGGCAGGGTGTTACAGTGGCTAGACATTAGGAACGTGTAGTGCAGCACTAGAGTTGTAAATAACACCTTACTCTCTAAGATGTAGTGTTATTTTTATTATCATCAAAGGTGCTCTAGTCTCAAAACTTTGTAGAGAGGATAAAACACAAGATTTCTCCTATACCCAAAAATAATTTTTGGAAATTCTATGTAGAGGTGACTCAATTAAATTAATTGGTCATAATTAAAAGTTTCATAAATATAACTTAGAAATTTTTTCTAATTAATAGGAATTAATTGACAAAGGTGAGAATAATCTAGAAACTCACATAGACCGACTAGGAAATTATCTCATCCATCAATTAAGTTTTAATCTTGGTCGTTGGAATCCCAACTAGAGATTATAAGAAGAGGTTGATGGGGAGATAGAGAAACAAACTTGGAGAGCGAGTTTCCTTGGGCAGTTATAGTTTCTAGAGAACAAATTTATGTCGAAAGAGTTTGATCCAGAGAGGGAATGAAGATACAGATAGGGGAAGGAACAGTGAGTCTGGAGGATTTTTTCCAGTTCCAGAGAGCTTCATAGGAATATTTTGATTTGGCCAGATAGAGGGTCGATTTAGTTGTTGTAGTCGGGGAGAATTTCCAGAGAGGGACAAGGAGTCATTCTTAGAGGTCGAGTTGGGAATATGGCTTTATCAATTGCAGTTTCCAGGTAGAGCGTACCCATGCCTGCACAACGGTGTCACAGAGGTTGACATAGGGGTTTCATGGAGCCAAATTTGTACTAGTTTTTGAGTTGGATTAGTGATGGGTGAGAAAGAATTTGTCTCACTAATTTTTTGGCCAGTTTATCTTGTAGGAAATTACCAATTTGGGCATCTAGTTGTATTCATAATTTTCTTACTACTGCTTAATAAAATAAACCCCTGGCTGTTGCAACCAGTTTTCCCACATTGGGTTTTTCTATGAACTTTTGTTCAAAACTAATTGTGATTTTATGTGTATGTGCCAATATTTTCTTAGTTTCCAATGCTTTTATTTTTTGCAGTATTTATTTGTGAATATTGTAGTGTGATTAATTTTTTGTTATCATAGCAACAAACTGAAAATTTAATTTTCCAATTATAATAATTAATTGAAATTGTTGCAATAGTTGAAAATTTCACACATGCCTTGATCCAGAGCCCAGATGAGGATGACCATTCCCTAATATGATTGAGGAGGGCTTATTGTACTTGATGGAGCCCTAACGCTAGAGAGAGAGTACACCACATTGTCTATATGCCACCCATAGAGATGACATAGGGCACCAAAATCTACCTTTTGGACATATGGAGATGCTTTGAGGCTTGATTTGAGGACCCTTTCTCAAACTGAGGTTGATCATGATGCTTGGAGACTCATCCAACCCTTCATTTTCACCTTTCGAGCATTTTGAGCCCTAAAATGACATGACACTATGATTATTGAGGGATTCTGACTCATATGTGTGGGAATTTAAATTTATTTGTATATTTTATTTCTTGAGCTAGTGGCTTGGTCGTAACCCATTTTACTTTGTTCCCACTCAAAATTAAACTTGTTTTAGGGGATTTTTATCAATAATTATTATTGATAGACCTGTTATAAAAGGGGATTCACCTCTTTTCATTTGGTATCATCAAACTTGTGGATTGTGGCCTCTCTAGAAGAGCTTGATTTAGTCGATTATACATTAATACTTGAGGAGATGTGATATTATGTGGAGTTTCGCTATTGGAGACCACTTTTTGTGTTTGTGACATAATTTAGGGATTGAAAGAAGGACTGTTATTCGAAAATTTGTTAGTATTTACTGCTCATATTTTATAATTTCACATGTAACCTAATATTGGTAGGGTTTCTACTATTTCCTCGTCCAAATACAATTTTTTGGAAATTGTTCGTAAATTGTTGCATACTTAATCTATCTTCCTTTAAATCCCTATAAAAACTCAAAGTGAGCAATTTTATTGTTAATTTCTCTCCTTATAAAAATATAGCTATGTTTACTTAGTGAAACTAGGGTTTTTCTCCTTAATCCATGCAAAACTTTGATATCTCTATGGTTTAAGTTCCTAAGGCTCCATCACCAAAGTAGGGAAAAAGAACCAGGATCCCCTTTGATGATAAAAATTCTTAAAAACTTTTGTTTTCCTCTCTTAATTTTTTGTCTCTTCAATGTAATATGTTAGGGCTAGGGTAAGCGATAAATTCAAATAGGTCTTGAGCCACTAAAGCATTGAAGCTGATTTGGCATATTTTCACACTGTTTGACATCACAAACTCAAAGTATAGCATTTTTCTTGGTGAAAATTGACTTATTAAGGCTCACATCATCAAACATAGGGAATTTAGTTTCCTAGTAAAACCTAGTTATACAAAAGGTTTCAACTTAGGGCATGTTGGAGGTTTACCATTCCTTATTTTTTTATCATATCTTTAAAGAACACATTTTCATTGTACTTATATGCTGAGATGCACTATTATTGAATCATATCTTCAGACCCCGAGCCTCGAGTAATTTTCTGTAGACTTATTTTATGATACCTTGTTTATTGACATAAGGAATGGTACTCTAATTGAAATAAGAAGTACCTTGAATAAGTATTTCACTTGCATCACCTTAAAACTATTGAATTACAATACCTTTTTGGTGATATATATTGGGAAGCCTCTCGTATGCTTAAATAACACTAAATAGTAGGAGGTTGAGTGTTAAGGTGATAGTTTCAACCACCTTATTGTTGTGTTTTATTTTGGATCTTGCCTTGTGAGGCCTTTTGAAAGGCCTGCTATATTTTGAGGCAACAATTTCTGCATTGTTGCCAGGAAGATCTGAGTCAACCTCTTCATTATCCAAAAATAAACTTCACTAAATTTTGAAGAAAATAATATTCAAATGAAAAATAGTATATTCTTTTCTGGTGACTCCTAAATTTGACCGTTGTATCTCCCACAGTAGTTTGTCTGACAACAAACTTAGCTAAAAGAAAGGGAAAAACTACACATAAGACAAATACTAAGTCTACCACATCTCCTTTAGTTAAAAAGTCTCTTATGCTTAAAAGTGTAATCGTGGACACATCTACCTCTAACACCGTGAACAAACCCTAGTTCATTGCAACATTTAAATAATTTGATGTAAGTTCCATACTCCTCCCTATCCATTACCTGAGAAGTATAAGGAATGGCTACCCAAATTCAACAGTTCTAATGCCTTTACTACTGAAAAAAATATTCATGAGTTACATTTCACTAGAAGTGTTAGGTTAGTCGAAGATGAAGATGTGGTTATGATGTTATTTTCCTTGACCTTAAAATGAAGGGTTATGGATTGGTAGCTTAGTATGCACCAAGGTATTATTATAGATTGGGATTCCTTTCACCAATATTTTGATAGAATATAGGCCATGGTCAAAGAATGCATCATGCTTCTAGATAAGTTCTATGAGGCCTAGAAACCAAGAATGAAAATGTTAGAAACTTTACACAACATTTTGATAATCTACTCAAGGAGTTTCCTAATCTATCCAATCCAATTGATGAGACTATCCTTGCTAGATACATTAGATAATTTCATGGACACATGGAATATGATATAATAGAGAATAATGCTAAACCATTAAATAAGGCTAAAACCTTGGTTATTGATATAGAGCACAATCTCAATTCATCCAAAATTGATTTCTTGCTTATCCAAGGGCTAGAATTGAACCAAAAGCTAATCCTAGTGCCTAAGTATACCCTCCTTACAAGCGTTTTCCCAAAAAATCAAACAAATTAAATATTGAGTTGATGCAAAGGAAAATGGCTATGATGAAAAATTAGTAAAATTTGGACAGGGAAAGGGGAGGCTGACAATATTTTCCTCCTTAACCACAATTTAACAAAGAGAGACCTTCCAAGAAGAATTTTTGTTGGGGGGAATGTTTCACAACAAATTATTCCCAACAATATCACTCATTTTTACCAAAAATGATATGGTTGCCACAATTCCTCATAAAAAATGCTCTAAAAATATAAAGGCATAGAAAACATCATTTTCTACATCGATTTTCGTTTTCATTTTTAGCTCTCAGAAATTTATCTTGCATTTCCTTTTTGGGAGGTGGCTTGGGCTACATATCTTCAACCATGCACAAGATGTGCCCAAGGAAAAATGTTGAAATTCTAAGATATGAACAATTATGAAAACTTTAGAGCTTGGTTGATTGGAAGTTTTCAATGGAGGGTTTATATATAGATTTTAAATTTTTACTTGGAGTTAGATTCAACGCATATGATGAAACCCCTAGGATTTCTTATTTAGTTAATTTAACATGGAAAGTTGGGTGGCATCCTTGGTTGACTTCCTTAATAAATGACATCATTTCATTCCTCTATAAGATCGTCCATCATAGAAATCCCATTAGCATTTCATTCGACATATTTCCTATTGATTCCTTGTATTCCATGCAGATGCGGGAAATGTTACATCTATTTTTTCCATATCCATTGCCATTTACAACTTGATTCATCCATGCATTGAATTTCTAAAATGAACTTGTATTTTTCTTGGGTCCACTCATCACATATGGATATGAGTTTCCCTTTAGTTTTTTCTTCTCGATAGAGTATGAAAGTTGCAAGGAAATATTGGAATGATTTTAGTGCCAACATTTTTTGCTAATTCAAGGGGATTGTATGACTTAATAAGTTTAGAGTCTAGACAACTCGTTGTCTGCAATATGCTTGGCGTTAGGAATTTTTCCTATCTACTCCTCAAATTTTGGAGGTATATTAGATAAAGAAAACCCTCTAATAATTATCCTACCACTATAATTTGGTAGAAAAATTCCCCGAATTCATCCGCCGAAGCTAATGGATTTTATATTGGATATATTTTTTCTTTCGATTTAATTTTAAGTGTCAGATTTGAATCTATTTACTCGGTTTATTTCCTTGAGAATTGAAATTGCTACAAACATGTAACATGTGTCTAGATCATTTACCAAAATAAAATTTTGAAATGAACAGTAACATGTGTTTTAACTAGAACAGACAATTGTGGCACATATATTCCCGACTTCAAATATCTTTCTAGACAGGCTTGTAAAAAATACTGTTAGAATTCTGTTAAAAATTTACAATGTTAAATAATGAGACATGTTACCTAATCCACTATGTGATTATTAAAATTTAATTTATGTAAATAATGAATGTTTTGTTTTATTATTTTTCATATTTTTCATATTTTTTCTCTCTCTTCGTTTCTTTAACATGAAGCCTCCAAACTATTTTTCTCATCTCGTTGTCATTTCTCATTTCATTTATCATTTCTTATTTATGGTTACTTATATATTTGTCCAACCAACATGGTTGGCCAAGATGAGAGTCCTTGGTGTCAAATATGAAATGAGTTTCACACCTTGAAGGAGTGTCCATATAATCAAGTGGAAGAGGATGAAACTCTAGAGAATCTTAGTATTGTTAATGACAATGCTCCTTTCAATATCTTTCTTAGAGAATCCTTCTTCCAGCAACAACATGAATAATACACTGAAGAAACCATTAGTGATCATGATGATCCAATCATGGCTATTGAGGAATGAGGAATATTTAAGGGATTAAACTATTCTAGAATAAGTAATGACCAAAACCAAGCAAGCATTGGTACTAGCACTACCATCCAAAATAAGGATAGGGAACCTTCATCACCTACGAATATCCCAAAACCCAATACACATAATCCTAATACTTATTTGGATGTTGACTTAGGGAGTGTGTTAGTTAATATGAATGTGCAAGTACCTCTTTTGGATGTAGTTAAACTTGATCCCCAATGAGGGAATTTCAAGAAGAAATTCAACCTTCAAAAGGAGCCTGAAGACCCTCCAGTCATTCTCCAAAATATGACTAATGATACAAATGGAGGGTAGGCACCTTTCCTGCTATCCCTAGTGATAAAAATGATGATTTTACATAATTTTATGCTTGATTCTAGTTCCTCGATCAATGTAATTCCTTTGAGAGTCATGAGCCAATTGGAAATGGAAATCACTAAGCCCTATATGAATGTGTGTGTGTGTTTAGCTCAACATCTATACTAGTCTATGGTCTTATAAAGGATGTTAAGTTGTGCCTAACTATACTAAGGCTTCATGATGTATAATTTTTCATTTGAAGACACAATTTTAGGAATCTTAATGGTGAAGGGAATTACAAACTCATAACATTCATGGGCAAATATTTACATGATGTTGAGGTTAGATACATAACTACTAAGAAACAAGATTATGCTCTAGTTAAATCCCTCAAGAATTTTAGAGTATATGTTGGATACAACAAGATTCAAGGTTATGTTCCTTACCATGTTTTTAAATATGTCTTGAATCTAAATGATTTCCTAGCATTAATGGAAAAGTGAGTTTCAAAAATTCAAAAATATGATATAGACATTAGGTTGAAGAAAATTATCAAGGGCTAGGGTTTAGCCGATATTCTAATAGAGAGGAATACTAGATCCTTTGAAATAGGGGAAGAATAATTTTTTTGTGGAACAAATACTGAGTTATAAGGTGATCAATAGTATTCTAATATTATATAATATTTAAGAAATTTGTCCGCCCATATATAATTTGTAGACCATAAGAGAAGAGCTTTAAGATTAAGGGCTATAAAATATTTCTTAACACAAAATGGCTTAGGATGGAAAATCCATGATGGGGTAATATTTAGTTGTGTAAGAAAGTAATAAGGTGATAAATTAATTAAGGAGTTTCATCCTGGGATCTATGGGGGACATCACGCTGCAAGTCGTACCTTTTGTGTTTGTTTCACATCATGGATATAAACAAACTGCTCCATTTGTAGTATCCATGATACCAAATCCTTGTCATCAAACTTACTCATATAAATATTTGAAATGCGGTGGTTCTTAAACCCAAAATTGGAGTCTATAAATTCATAATTCATATTCCTTTCTTCCTCATCATGGTTTTCATAGATAACCTTGTCATCATTGGGAAGCCTTTCTTCTAGAAACTCTGCCAAACCTTCCTTCAACCCTTTTATCCTGACATTCATTATTGCTTCCATGTATGCTTTTAAAAAATCATTAAAAATTCCCACGTCCCCTTTTATACCACCTATCTTAGCATTCATCGTGGCTTCCAATTCATTTTTTGTTACTTTTTGCGAGAGAGAAATTGGTGCACTTGGTCTCATAATGTTTATATATCATGCTACATTTCTTCCTCTTCTTCATGTGTCAAAGAAGATATTTCTAGTTTCTTACTAGGTTTTTCAATTATTATTTTTTAAGGAATTTTGGAATTAAAGAATGATATATATGATTCACTATGCCTTTTGAATCACTTCAAACTAATTTTTCAATAAAAAATTATGTAAAATTTAAAAAAATACACACATTTTTCTTTCTCTTTAGGAGCTGGATATTGAAACTGTTTTACCTATGTAATTCTGGATCTCCAAGGTTTGAAATTCCATCCTATGGTATCAAGTCTTATTTCCAACACCACAAGTCAGACCAACATTGGATTCTTCGAGATAATATTTTTCCCAATCTCCCACGATGACTTGATTATGGACTGGTTCAGTAGAGTGAACTTGTAAGGAATGCCATGTGTCAATTTTTCACTCTTCGGCCCTGAAAATGATATACAAAAAAGAAAATTCATTGCAATTTCCATCACTTTTTACTAAATTCAAATTTGATGCTCATAGAGGAAGTTACGATTATTTTCCGAAGGTTGCATTTTTTAGGCTGAATTATGAAGAATGAAAAAACCCTAACTTCTTCGAACCATATCTCAGCAAATATAGTGAACCAAGATATTAATTTTTTACCAAAATTTCATCAATATTTATACTCCATGTGCTCACAATTTCAGCTTCTTAACCTTCGTAGAAAATAAATTACATTGAAAATTCTGAGATGGCATGTTTGCAACAATGAAACCCTAGAATCCAAAGCTCTAATACCAAATGTTAAGCAACCAGCTCATAAAGCAGAAGAAAATATAGATAAACGACCTAGAAAATATCCTCTTCAAAGGGGAAACCTCCTTTACATTAAATAAACGAACAATTCCTGGATGATACAAATGATAATACCTCCTTGGTATATATAGGAGTCTAAGGGGTCACAATATAATCAGAGCCTACATAACAATAATAATGTAAGGACACAAGAATATCAATAATGGGCTTCTATGGGGCACAAAAATAACAATAGGGGGCTACACTAACAATAAAAATAAGGGGGGATACACTATTATTATAGGTACCTAACACTGTATAATTATACAACTATATATAATTTCACGTTTCAACAATGAATCATCAATAAATACACTAAATCCATGATGAAAAGTGCATTTAAAGTGAATAAAATCATTTTGACTCTTTTCTAATTTGTACCATATTGTTTCATTATGTAGTGTGTGTAATAAAAACATGGTTTTCATGTTCTTGCACCTAGTATATGTCATGTGTCAATGTCAAACATTATAAGAACTTACAGTCTAATGGAGTATTTGGTTGGCATGAAATTTTATTAGTTTTGCAAATAGGTGTTTTTCAATTTTGTAAATATTTATTTACATATTTATGATCTCTGATTCAAATTCATTATTTAGAAATGGTAAAAAGTGTGAAGGTATATTTAATCACTTATTTCGATCGTATTTACATGGAACTCAATACTTCGGTTGATAAATTATCAAAAAAGGGACTCTAAAATCTAGGAATTTAGGCTACATTATTCTACTTGAGTTTAGAAATGGTTTTCTTGTCAACATTATTCCTAACTCAAAAAAAAATTCTTAGATTAGTTTATATGTATCATATGTAATATTTTTTTATTATATGTAATAGTTTAGTCAATAATTTTTTAGGATTAGTTTATATGTATTATATGTAATATGTAGATCCATCTTCTATATGCCTACCAACTACAGGCCATCAAAGTGGGTGGGAATATACTATACATGTCGGGCTCATGATAGACCACACAGCCAAACTAACGTGCGTGTTCCACTCGTAAATCATGGCTCTGACACTCCAACATGTTTATGTCTCTGTTGATTATCATGTTACAGATAATAGACCATCTTCACCTACTACAAGTGTATTTTTAAATCGTATTTAAATTTTATGCTTTTATGTCTTGAAATTGTCTTTAATTTTTAAATAGTTTTCAATTGATGTTTCTAAATTTAATTTATATGTTATTATGCTTCTCGTTTGTTATATGGATGTTAAATTATGTTTATGATTCACAAAATTTTAGAAAGGTGAAGATGAGGATCAAAGTGAAATGTTGATCCCTTCATGGGATGATTCAATAGCCAATATCACAATAGAGGATGTTACGACCCAACATACATGGATCATATGAGAGTTGAGTAAAATATATGTTATTTCACCCACTAGGTGTATTTTGTATTTGATTTTGGACAACATAGATAGGTTGATCGAGACATACTGGAGGGTAGGTCCATAGATCCACCTCCTATATTCCATACAGAGGATTAGGAGGCAGGAGGTTAGAGGCCCACATACTTGGGAGGTTATGAAAGACACCACCTAGGACATTGATGTTTGTGGTGATTTGTTTGACATCCCTTTGCAACACCGTGTTAGACATCAAATTTTGATTACACTAAGATATGTTAAGAATGTTTATGCGACCCTTGTTGTTTATGATTAATTCATTGGAGCATGGGGCCAGTTCCCCCACCATGACCTTACCACTACATTGCATAATTGTTTCTTGATATATAAGGGCTAATAACTATATTTAATGATTAACAGTTTGTCGATTTGGGTGGGGGGTGGGGGTGGGGGGGAAAGCTCAGCCAATCGACTGATCCTTGTGTCATATGTTATGTCATGTGACCAAGTGCCGAGGCCGAAGGGGTGGGGATTTGGCCCCCAACTCTGGTACCATTATAAAAACTGTAACCACCAGTGGAGCCACAAGAGGGGCGAGTGTGTGGCACCTTTCTCCCACCCAACTCATGACCATATGTCCACCACACGCAACCAGGAGTGGGGTTGACAGAGTTCATGGCCTCTAGCCTGCACCCCCGGTCGTATTGTATGCCACATGACCGACCCCGATGCAGATATTACGGGGCGGGATGTCAAATTTAAACGTCTAACAATTTTCTCCAACATCGACATAAATGCCATCGAACACGCATGAATTTTTCTCTTTGTGGATCTTCCAAAAACATAATTCGTTTTTACTTTTAACAAAGGGTCAATTGCAGAACAATTAGTACAGAAATGAAGAAGTAGGCCTAAATTCTCCATTTTTCATCCTTTTCAAGCCCAAGAAGAGCCTACACAGGGGTTTTTGGGTGTTCTAGACATAATGGTCGAGTTATTTTTTCAATTTGAGCATTGTATTTTGATATAATTTAACATTTGAGAATATAATATAAAGGGCCATCATTGGAAGCTACACCCAGATGTGTAGCCCTTGAGGGGTGATCTCCGTCATCAAATTTTTGTTTTGTGATGTTGCATTTTGTTTTTGTTTCATTATTTAAATATACAAATTCTTAATTATTGTATGTTCTTTTGAAATTTGGATCCATTTCCCATAAAGACATAAATTAGCTTGCAAAATTTTCAAGAAACCTTCAATTTTAATTCTCATATAAGTTTTGGTATAAAAACATAGTTGTTTGAAGGTTTGACATTTTTGCAAGTGTTTTTATTGAATTATTACAAGGTCTAAATTGAGAAGAGGAGAAGTAGTGCTTGTAGAACCAAACCCTCAAATTGGTTCAAGGAGGCCACAAAATCCACAAGTCATGGCACGTGAATATCAATCGGAGCTGATGTTCCAGGATGAGAGAGCTTTCAGAAATACTTTCTATGATATGTCTGAGATGGTGAAAGTGTTATATGAAGAGATAACAAAAAGGTTGCAAGGAGAAAGTTATAATCAACAAAAAGGTAATGGTGTTGATGGGAGGAAGCCTTCACTTCCACTTCGTCCTTCACCTCCATCTTAACCTACATCCTCCCATCGTTCATCTCCTAGAAATACCCTTCCCAGATCTCCAAAAGAACACGCTAAGTCCCATTTGGTTAAGCTTTATGTCAAGTTTGAATTTCCTATGTACAATGGGGAAGTAAATGCTGAAAAATTGGATAGTTGGTCTCGTCAAACTAAATTATATTATAGGATTTAAAATATTGGTGAAGATCTTACAAAGATCCATATTTCTTCTCTTCATTTGGAAATTGCAACCCTCATCTGGAGGGAGACCATAACTCAATAATATTTTAATAAAAGTGGTAAAATTATCTCTTCTTGAAACGATTTAATAGCTGCATTAAGAAGACAATTTTATCCATGAGCTTACATGCAAAAATTAATTATGGATTGGAAAATTTTTAGACAAGATAAAGGTTGGAGTCTCAAAAGTTACGCACAACAATTTAGAAGAAGAAATTTAATCTTGGGTGTTTATTTGTCTCCACAAGACACTCTCCTTAAATACATATAGTTATTTGAGACATATTATACTTATGTTTAATCCCACCAATATAGATGAAGTATGTGTTGAAGAAACTCATTTGGAATCAAGAGTAAAGAATTTTCCTCAATAGACTAGCAAGAAACTTTCCAAATATGGAGACAAGGGAAAGGGAAAGTTTAAATAAAAAAGAATAAATAATGCTACTATCAAGAAAGATGGAAAAAAACTTACCTGTAAACATTGTTCAAAAGAAGGCAATGATGAATACCATTGTTGGAAATTACATCCAAAAATGAGACCAAAGAAGTTTAATAACAAAGGGAAAAAAATACTGTTGCTACAACTCAACAAGATCTAGGACCTGATTCAGGTGATGAAACCAAAATCATAGCCATGGGAATGAAAGGTATAGATTCTAATGCAAGTACCAGTTCTTCTAGTAAGCCTATTGAGTTTGAAAATTATAAAGAAATAAGTGAGATTTATGTATCAGAGTAATTAAAAAACATACAAAATTTGATACATTGTTTAATAGTGGATCCCAATTCAATATTATCTCTAAAGAAATTTTCAAGAAACTAAATCTAAAAAATACACCTCATACAAAAACTTACCCTTTGGGTTGGATATATGATGATGCCAAATTACAAGTGACAAGGAAATGTAAACTCAAATTTTCCATCACTGTTAATTTTATAGATGAGGTAGAGCTTGATGTTATACCACTTGATATTTGTGGGATTGTTTTAGGGAGTCCACATTTGTATGACCGAAAATCCATATTATATCGTCATGAGAAAAAATATAATATTTTTAAAGATGGAGTTGAGTATTTTGTTAGATCACATCACAAGAAGATGAACTTATTTCTTGTTAGTATTGTACAAATGAAAAGGACTATAAATGCTAGTAAGAATTTTATGTTGTTGAAAATTAAAGCTAAAGATACAAATATTCTATGTGCTAGTAACAATTTTATGTTGTTAACAATTAAAGCTAAATATATTGTTGAATCTGTAGCTTTCACAGGATGTGATTCAAAATTAAAGAATGAATTGTTTGAAGTTTTTAACACTTATGACAGTATGTTTCAGTAACCTTAAGGTTTGCATCATGAAAGAGAAATCTGAGATGAGATTCACTTGCAGTGGGATGCACCACTTCCAAATATTGGCACGTATAGAATGTAGATTTTCGAGAATGCATAGATCGAGAATAAACTTCAAGAGCTTCTTGAAAAATGGAACATCAAGCCTAGAACATCTCCTTGCATTTCTCCTATTATCTTGGTTCCAAAGAAATATGGTACATGGTGCATTTGTGTGGAGTTTTGAGCTTTCAGAAAGATCACGGTAAAGAATCTCTATCCTATTCCTCACATTGATCATTTTCTAGATAACTTAAAGGATGTTGTTTACTTTACTAAGTTAGATTTGAAAATTGGTTGTCGTCAAATAAGGATTGCTAAAGATGATACTTGGAAAACTACTTTCAAGACAAAACAAGGTTTGTTTGAATGATTAGTTATGCTTTTTGGGATTTGCAATGCACCTACAAAATTTATCAGAGTTATGAATGATGTGTTCATAGAATTCCTTGATTAATTTTCCACAGTATACTTAGATGATATTCTGATTTCCAGTTAGATTCACGAAGAGCATGTAAAGCATGTGGAACAAGTTTTTGATGTCTTGAAAAAGGAAAATTTGTATTTGAATATGTCAAAATGTGAATTTGGGAAAACCTCTTTTGTTTATTTGGGTCATATCATAGGAGGGGGTGAATTGAATATTGATCCCTCAAGTTGAAGTCATTATGAATTGGCCTAACAATGTAATAGAAGTTAGGAGCTTTTTGGGAACAACCCAATATTGGAAAAAGTTTATTGCTAACTTCTCACTCATTGCATCCGCATTACATGCTTTGACAAGTGTGAAATAGGTCTTTTAGCAGGGATGAAAGCAACAAAAATCATTCGACACATTGAAAGAGAAAATCATTAAAATTCTAGTTCTAACACTTCCATATCTGTCACAACCATTTTAGATTCAAACCAATGCAATTAAATATGTTATGCGAGTAGTTTGGATGCAGAATGGTAAGCCAATTTTTTATCATTCTAAAACCTTTACCAATGAAGTATATAATTATCCAACTTGTGATAAAGAGTTGTATGCTTTGGTACAAAGCATGAAGAAATGGAAGAATTATTTTATGGGTAAAGAAATGATTATTCATACTAACCACGAACCTTTGCAATATTTATAATCACAAACCGAGCTACAACAATCTCGACATTTCAGGTGGATGGGATTCCTACAAAAAATTCATTTGGTAATTAGGTACAAGAAAGGTATATACAACAAAGTTTTAGAAATGTTATCAAGGCCTATTGTTAATGCATTTTTTATCCTTAGTCATAACTCAATCATGCATGAAAGTTATATTGAACAATACACTCAAGATGAATATTTGAAATATGTTTATGCAACTTTGATTCAAGGAAATCATGTTGAAGAGTTGGATTATCATGTTCATAACAAGTCATTTTATAATCTTGGAAGATTATGTGTTCCACGGGGTGAAAGAGTCAATGTCATAAGGGAGGCCCATAGTTCTTGTTAGGGTAGTGTTTCCTAGGGTAGAACAATTTTGAGTAGTTTTTGGTTAATATTTTGTTTATATGTGCCCCAAGCAGATGTCAAAGGGGATTTGGGGCGGGTCAAAGTCTCTTAATTATTTTAATGGGTAAAAGGGAAAACCATGAGTCTCAAACCATGGTTTGATACCATGGTATGTGCGCATTTGGAAAGATATAAATATGTAAGAATCGAGAAGGATAGATATCTTTATCTCATATCAGATATGAATGTTATTTTTTGTGTTATGATATAAGTTTGGGTTTCTTTTTATTAGTAGAAAGGATCCTACTGGCTATGTGCACAAAGACCTGGTCCTAAGCTATCTGCGTGGAGTCCATTTTTGTGTGCGCAGAAGGGACAGGATTGTACTGAATTTGAAAGATCTCTTAATAAAGAAGACAATTTTGGTGAACTTAGACTCTTATTCGATCTTTGTAGTTAACTGTCTTATATTTTTTATGTGTTTCTTACTATGATTATAGATCTAAATATACGTTATTGAATGTGTATTTGTCTCAATGAATGATAAGTTGAATTAGATTGCATCTGTGAACAAGTATTATTCCTCTTTAACTGTTAGATATGAATTGAGCATAGTGATATGTTATGCACAAGTCTACATTGAAGTAAGGGTCAATTATGTAATGATTTGTGAATGCAAAAGGGTAAGTCTATTTATTTGGTTGCATGTAATTGATTTACTATTTGAAGGTTTATCTGAAAATAGATCTAGTTTCTGTGAAGGATTAGATCCGATTGAAATATATTCTATGACACATATCTGTTAATACATATTTGTTAAGGGTTTTATTCGCACTTAGACCTAGTTTATTGTGAAGCCCCACGCATACATATAAGCATTAAATAAGGTTAAAAAACACATCAAACGCTCCCTCAGGGTAAGGAAACCTATTTCTATCGCCCCCCCATACAACTTGGGGTGAGACTTTGGTCTGTAGAAGCATATCATTTCCAAAAGGGCCAGTAGTTGGAGGGTCTTGTTGGTTGCACATAATACTATGAACCTGGGTTAGGACCCCTTAATCCAAAAAATGGTTCCATTGCTGAGACTGGGATTATTTTGAGGGAGATTTTATGTTGTGGCATCCGACACATAATGAACTAGAATATTGGCTCGATAATAAGGTGCATGAATTTTCACTCTAAGAAAAACGAAACCCTAAATTATTTGATAAGGATTGGGAGAAAAGGTATATCTAGACAAACGTCCACAAAATGTTCTTTGTGTCCTTCTCAATTGAGTTACAAGAGTCGTTATCTTAGCTTGTTGAGTTTCAGACCTATTGGAAGGATGACACAATTACCAAGTGGATGCCTGAACTGGTTTAGTAGTTGGAAAAATATTACCCATGCAGTAGATTATTGGATTGATAGTGTTCTAAGTGGGTCTGTGACTAAATTTTCTATTGATAGTTTTGTATCATATTTTAAAGTTGAAATAATATTTTTTAAAGTCCCTATAGTTAAGTTTCTGTGCTCATATAAATTGTGGAATAGAATTCTTTTATGTGAAAAGGGTTCTCTGTGCAGTAATATTGAGTGAATGTCCTGAAGAGGCCCAACTATGTGCAATGGAAGAAATTATAGAATATATATAGAAGAGGGTTTTTTTTGGCCATATCAAAGGTAAATTTTTCAAAGATGAGGATTCTAAAACAAGTAGCTCTGGTGAATCTGCACACTTGGAAGAAGAGGAATTTCAAGATCACGCTATTCTTGGGTCTGTGGTGGTAGCTCAGATCCCATCCACTCCACTTCCAAATTCGCCCCTCTCTAAACAACCATCCACTCCACCTCCACCTCCACCTCCAGGAGACGACATGGCTACATGGCTACTTCCATTAAGTTTAGAAATCCAAGGGTGTAGGAAATGAACATGTTGACCAATTTTGGTTCGTCACAAATGTTGTATGGACAGCGCAATAGATAAATAAAGATAATGTTAATAAATCGCAACTAGATACAGAATTCCAGGAACACACACTCGATTGGTACATAAGTTATATGTAAATCCATCCTAATGCCACGATTTACGCGCTTAAGACCACATTGAAGGAGTGGTTCAAAAAGCCAAAATCCCACTCTCAATGCGTGAATGAATTAAAAGAAATCCACCAAGAAGTGAATGAATCTATATGGGAGACAGATCAATAGTTGAAGCACCACCATCAAAGAATGATTCAATGTTATTATGCTGCCACATATGCACCAATATTTAAACCAACAAAAAATTGTGACACAAGCTAAAGTTGTGGAGATTACCATGAAGCTAGAAGCCTCACTAGTAACTGTCACACAAGTTGGGGGCTTCGCAAATCCAAATTCAGTTAGTTGTGCTACACTTAGAGACACAAATTTTGCAAAGGAAGAAGGAAAATTATGTGTGCACAGGAGTATGGGGCACACAGTGTAAAGTTGAGGGACATCACAGTGATCAGTGTCCTGTATATACCAACTATCTGGTGGTTGGAGGACCAAGTCCAATTAAGAATGGAGCAGGGCCTAGTGAGGTTCAAAAACTATGATGCGTGATTTTCCAGAAAAACAAACTCCATACGACAAAATTCTTCCCTAGGATTGGTAAATATATTTCGTAGCTACAACATCGTTTCTACACATTCTGTGGATATGTGGGACACGATGATAAGAATTTTCACAGATTCGATCTGATGATTGAGCAGGATGCTTAGTACCGATTGTAGGCTAAGGATAGAGGACCAGATTTTCCTATATCACCCTCTCGGTGTGGTGGATTTCCAAGTAGAGGAAAAGCCTGAAGGGGCAGAGGAGCTGTTCATGGAATATGAAAGCTCATTTGTTATAACAGTGGAGAATACGGTCATTATGCACATGACTGCCCGAACTATGCACAAAAATATTGAAGATATTGTAATTATTTTGATCATGTTCTTGAATATTTTCATGTACTATTTGAAAAAATGCATGAGAAGAAACCATAGACATCCACACAGAATGTTTAAATGATGAGACCAAAACTGCACACTAAAGACCCTAGCATAAATATTTTAAGCAGAAGTGGCGTAGCAATTGGAGATGATAAAGAAGAAGATAAGAGGCATGTCACTAATGTTTGGCTCCAAAGAGATCCTGAGAAAAAGGAAGGATTCAATCTACAAAGGTAAAAGGACACCTTAGTCACAACAAAGAAGCACATCGCGGATCCTGGCACATCCAAAGTAGCAAGGAAACTTGCCATGGATACCGACGAAGTGACTGAGTCTATAGAGATGAAATTACTTTTGCATGCCTGTATCAAGCTTCTGCCCAATAAGAAGGTTGTTGAGAAACTTCAATATTTAATTAAAAACAACGCCAAAAAATAACACCCCCAGATGGAGCAAAAGGCTCTCAATAAGATCTACAAGGAAAAAAGAAGAATTGGATGAGAGATTCACCTGACTGCTCAAATAGGAGAATTTGAAATGGACCAGGTCATTTTGGATCTGGGCTCTCATGCAAATTTTATTCCAAAGAACGCTTGGTAGAAAATGGGAGAACCTAAGCTGGACTGGTCTGCAATATAGCTGTGCATGGCGAATCAATAGAAGATTATCCCAATGGGTAGGATTTCTAGGGTCATAGTTTATATCGAAGGAGTTAAAGCGATGTCTAATTTTGAGGTTATTTAAATTGTTGATGATACAGATCCATACCTGACTCTATTGGGTCTGGATTGGGCTATTGACATGGATGTTGTCATCAACCTCAAGCATATAAGTGTGTTATCTGAAAACAATGGAACCAGGGGTGTAGTCTCACTGGATCCGATAGAAGGAGAAAGATATACAAAACTAGTGTGCATAGAAGAGGACATTGATCATATCTACAAAATAACTGCGTTATATGAAGATTGAATCAATCCAAAAATATATGGATGAGTTAGCTAGGATCGAGATAGTTCGTGCCATTTAGACTCAGATGAATAATTGGAGAATTTGAAGAACCATTTGCATGAAGTGTCTAAACTGCGCTGCAACTAAGTCACTAGGTCTCTACAGTGCATATTCTATGAGGTGTGGGAACTACACTATTATGATAGTATAGGCAGTGCCACTTGTTTCTTATATGAGTTCGAAAAGGTTGTTCCATAAACACAACAGTTCCATGAACTTTATTTAGCTCTGCGCTCAACTCCAACACGTTGGTGGGAGACATACAAGAACAACTAAGAAAATTTGGAAGAATGTACTGATATGATGCAACTATGCTTTGGACAGCCCAATACCTGGCTGGAGGGAACCTATGCAGGAAAAGAAGATCTGTGAAAACATTTAGATAGGTGGACTATAGCTTAGGGATAAGAGTCGCAGCTAGGATGGGTGCATACATTCGTCCATACTTTAAGTTAGATTCCTATGAACGGGTAACTAAAGGTTGAGCTACAACGATGCACAATGGAATTGGTTACAATATGGGAAATATTTTTGTTAACGTTCAATTTTTAGAGTGGATTCCTGTGCATCAGTACCGCTTTACACATGATCCAATATGTGGTATTTGACACAACCAAGACACCAAAAGTGTGATCCATACTAGCATCAGATGTGCAGATGAAGGATATAGTTCACTACAGGAATGTGAATATTGAAGATAATGAAGAAGATCCAAGGAACATCAATAATTCGTAGTCTAAAGGACAACACACATTTTTTGGACCGCAACTTGTAGTGCCAAATGTGACAGAACCCATGTATATTATGAAATTCAACATCAGAATAGAAGAGAAAACTAAGATTTCCAAAATTAGGGATTACTAGGAGGAATATATAGTAGCTAAGGTTGTAGAGCTACTTGCTGAATATGAGGACTTATTCAGCACAAAGTTTTCCAAGTTGAAAGGCATTGTTGGGGATCTAGGTGTAATGAATATCACACTGAAACCGAATGCGCGACCTGTCAACCAACGTCCTTATAGGGTAAATCCCAAATACAAGAAAAAGGTCAAAGAGGAGCTGGAGAAGATGGTTCTTGCGGGGATTATTAAACCAATCGAAGAAAATAAGACCAAAGGAGTAATTAGGATCTATTTGGATGTGCGGAAGTTAAATGATGCTTGTGTACATGACCCTTTTCCAACTCCATTTTTGGATGAAATATTGGATAATGTGGGAGGGAAGGAGGCCTACTCATTCATTGGTGGATTTTCTGGATACCACCAAATAATAATTTCACCTGAAGATAGAAGTAAGACAACCTTTGCGATGGAATGGGGATAATTCCAATACATAGTCATGCCATTCGATCTAAATAATGTGCCAACAATCTTCTCGCGCATGGTGGTAGTTGTGTTCAAAGAGTATATACATAAATTCTTAGAAGTATAGTTTGATGACTGGACATATTTGGCTTAGTAAATAAGCACGTTTCAAATATATGCTTAATGTAGGATACTTTTCGAAAGCATTAGATCTCACTAAATATGAAGAAGTATATATTCTGCGTCCCATTTGGGATTTTGTTGGGTCATATTGTGTGTCAGCATGGATTGATGGTGGATCCAGCGAAGATTGTTTTTATTGTTAATATGGAGCTTCCAACAAATGTAAAATAGCTACGCTCAATTTTGGGGCATACTGGGTATTACAAAAAGTTTATTGAAGGATATGCACTAATTAGTGTGCCAATGGAGAAGCTACTAAATAAATGTGCCTCCTTTTTCTAGGATTAGGATTGTTAGAATAGTTTTGAGCTAACGATAAAAGTGTAATAGTACCTATGTTGGTATTCCTAGACTATAAAAAGGAATTCCATGTAGATGTGGATGCTTCATGTATCACACTAGGTGTTGTACTCGTGCATCCAGGAGTCAGAGATATTGATCACCCAATTTCCTTTGTGAGTAGGAAATTGTCAATTGTTGAACGCAACTACTCCATAATGGAAAGGGAAGGATTAGCTATGGTATATGCACTGCAGAAGTTCTGTCACTATATGTGGGGAGGCCATTTTAAGATTTTTACTGATCACTCTTCTTTGAAGTACCTAGTCAATAAGAATTTTCTTGGGGGGAAGATCTGTAGATGGATTTTACAATTTCAGGAGTATGACTTTGAAGTAATTGTGAAACTAGGGAGGTTGGATGCAATTCCAAATCACCTATTGCACATCGAAAGTGGAGAGCAACGAACTAACTTGGATAACGAATTACCAGACGCACAACTATTTTCCATCAAAGTAGTCGATGACCACTTGATAGATATTATCCACTTTTCCATTACTGGTAGTTTTCCTACGAAGTATACAGTCAAGATGAAGAATTAATTGGTCTTGTGTGATGCTAATTTTACGTTGATTGTTGCCCAGTTGTATAAGATGAGTGCTCATGAGATATTAAGACACTATGTTCCAGAGTTTGAAAGACAAATAATCCTCTTTGAAGCGCATGCAGAGGTTGCGGGAGATCGCTATGTAGGAAAAACAACTGCGCATAAAATTTGGAGGGTTAGGTTATGGTGGCCTATGGTAGACAGTGATGCAAAGGAGTACTTCTGCACTTGTGATGTGTGTCAGAGAATAGGGAACCGTCACGCAAAGATGAAATTCCACGGCAACCAAAAGTGACTTTGCCATGCTTTTGATAAGTGGGACATTGACTTTTTAGGACCGATCAACCCTCCCGGAAATAATATTGACACATGCTATATAATTATGGAAATAGATTATTTGACCTGCTGGGAAGAATCTAAGCCCGTGAAGGATTACAGTGCAAAGACAACTCTACAATTCATTTTTGAGAATATCTTGACAAGGTTTGAGTGTCCTAAAATGTTGATGAGAAACTAGGGTACACACTTTGTGAATGAGACTATCCAAGCATTGATAATGGGTTTAAGATTCACCATCAAAATAGTACACCATATCATCCACAAGCAAATAGTATGGTAGAGGCCTTTAATAAGATTTTGGATAATGCACTCACAAAGGTTTGAAATGCTAGTGAGAATGATTGGGATGTGTATGTACCTATGGTTATATGGGCATATCGAACTACATGCAAGAAATTGATCGGGTAGACCCCATTCAGGTTGGTATTTGGACAAGAATCTATTATGCCAATGGAGTACATTGTCCCTAGTTTGCGCATTGCAGTGGTCACTAACATGGCTAATCAAGAGAGTATCGAGGAGTGACTGTCCTATCTAGTTGAGCTGGAAGAAGACGAATTGATTGTTGGTTTTCATCAGCAGGTGAAAAATGCACATGAAAAAGCTTGGCATGACAGGCACATCAGACAAAAGGTGTTCAAGGAGGATGATCTAGTTTTTCTATATGACAGTTTGTGTGCCACCTAGGAAAGTTCAAAATGAATTGGCTCAGACCTTATGTTGTCAAGGAGATTACGAAACGAGGTGTGGTACGTCTGGTTACCTTAAGGGGTGAAATAATTCCTGGATATGTGAATGGAATTTGGTTGAAGCCATACAAGGATGACCCTATCCCCGTGAGAAACAAATGAATATATGGTTGGATTAGTGTCTTAGAACCCAAAATAGTTTTGAGAGGACACATGACCATAAAGCAGTCTGTCAAGCATTGGAGAATTGGTTTTTTCCGATAAGGATGGTAGATGCGCAATAAGGTGATGTAGGGCTAAATTGTTAACCCAATTTCTTACGTGGGCTAACTGTTTAACCCGCTCTCCCCAGGATTATACTTTTTATAAAGTATATAATTCAAAATTAAAAAAAATTACAATTGGTTTCAATTACCCCTCTTCCACCTTATATTATAATATGACACCAATTGTTTTCATATTCTATAAGTGAAGCTTTGTTATTCACATAACTTTATTAAACGAAATCACATGATACAAATTTATTCCACAATATTTTCCCCATGCCTGTGGGGCCTCTCAGCATGAAAACCATAAAATAAACTTATGCTTCTCAATTTATGGTTAAAACATAAGATAGTGACAACATAATGTCCAGGCCACATTTAAAAATAAACTCATCTTTTTACTGTCGATCAGATGCACTCGTTGATCCAACGACAAAGTGCTATATCACATTTTAATTAACCTGACTCTTAACGATTTAGAATCACTCAATATTGGTGGTTTTATAATGCCACACATCACTTCCAAAATATAATTGCATGGCCTCATAAAATACCATTTACTACTTCAAATCTATGCCATAACCGCTTACCGGGTGCATGAAAACCACTTCATGTTCTGCATTTCACCATTTTGTCTTAATGTAGAGTTCCAAATGCTGAGGATTCCATCATACTTCTGCCTTATCACTTATGATTCGTGGTTCTAACTAAACATGACGTTCTCTTTGTCACGAAACCCACTTTACAGATTTGATTTAGAGATTTGTAGAATTAAGCCCCAATTCTGAACATGATTCAAATAATATACGAAATTTCATATGAATATATCAAATTCTGATGTGGTTCCTTGCATCAACACTCATGAATTTTTCAACAAAAATTAAACTCAAATTATCATAATTTCCAAACTCTGTCTATGCTTCACTCAGCTCCTTACCTTCGACTCTCGTTCTCGGCAACTTCGATTCAAAAAATAATTAAAACATGGATCTACAATGAAGGTAAATTGTATATTTTCTTCAGGTTGAATTGAAATCTCATACAATCACCAATGCACCACTACTTTACATAATAGAGACTATGATCCAATTACAACTTTGAACAGAAAATCACCACCAGCATATACAAATTCAAGTTGTCAAAAGAATTCAAAGTAAACTCAATCCAAAACCGTGATTACACACCAAGTTTAATTATATTATTCATAAAATGGAATTTCCAGACCTGATTGACCCTCTCGACCTGATTACATTAGTTTCCTTTACCTCTGTTTTCTCTAATTCTTAAAAAATATCTCTAACTCTCGTCTTTGGGAACTCTTATATCGCCCTCTTCATGTGCAGGCTTAAATTTATAAATATATTTACATAATTATGGATTTCTCCGGATCCTTGATCCTCCACATAAATCACTCAACTAAAAACTCTTTCTCCTCTTTTGACTCAGCCAATTCCTAATTTATATTTTTAAATCCCTTAAATCCTCATCTTCCTAGGATTTCTCATTCATCACTAATATTTCTATAACGAATGACATTTTCTACATAAATAAATTTATAATTAAATTTCCTCAAACACAACTAAACTTATTAAAATAAATAAAATTATTAAGGGAACCCACTCCCTTTAGTAAATGTGGAATAAGACTCATGGGTCGTATACAGTTAGAAGAATGCTCCCGCATCGGACTCCCCAGGTTAAAAAAATTCATGGACTCCTATTGATGAGTCACTCAACTACTTCTGTTGTAGAATTCATCAAATTTCATCTTCCAACTGGTTGTCTATCCTATTTTAATTGCAGGTTCATTTATTGCCTTTTCCATTTCTTCTGGATGCCAAACTCTATGTTGTGGATGTCTTTTTTCTTTGTTGTCATGAGTATCTTCTCTGCATAATGTTTCGATGCTAATATCTTGCATAAACAACTTCTCAAACAATATAAATTTCTGCTCCTTTGTCTGTTGTTGTCTTGTCATCATCTCAATAAAATTGAGTTCCAACTTTATGTATTTCTTTCTACCCTATACCTGACTATACATTTTGAATTCTGACTCAATCACCAGCATTTTCTTTTATCTACAAACAAATTTCTTTATGTTGTCCTGTATATCCTTCACAGGGGCTTCACTTAATGAACCTCTAATATATCACGTGCGATCATAGAATATTAAACAACACCCTTAATTTGCGTACATATTGGAAAATACCTCTAAATATCACATTATTTAACCCCCTCTCAATATTAACCCAATACACCTTCCCAATTTAAAAATCCCCTACTTTCATTATATATTAATCCATTTTTCCATTAACATTTTTGATACCCCTTTATATTTTTTCATTAACTTTGAGCTCCATTTTTTATACTTTCCAATATAAAAACCCTTTACCCCCTATATATCCCCCAATATATAATGTCATTTTTTCCTTATTATATATCCCCCAATATGAACCCACGTGTTATGATATTGCTCCCACAGTGAAACCCCTGTGATATCCTTCCATCTTTCCTTGAATTTCTGATTTTGACAATTCCTCATGCTTGTCACCTTTGTAGCTTTCATCATCCACCTATCCAATAGTTTGAGTAGAATCCTCTCAAATTCAAAATAAGATTGTTTCTTGCTTGATACAAGAACATATAACTTTTCAACCACATACTATCCATCGACTGCAAACAATTCAGTTATTGAAATTTGCTCAATTTCTTCCATATTCCTATACATCCCAAGTTTCAAATGCAAATCTAAAAAAATATCTTGACATTCAAAGCCTCTTTGGATTAAAAAAAAAATTTGTTTGTGGACTGTATTTTCATATCCTTGGTAACCTTCTTTCTCTTCTGCAATGATTTGTTTAAGAGTTATACCAACTCTCATTCCTTCATCCTGAACTTTTGAGTCAACTAGCTTCTTACTATCATCTTCTTGTTTCCATAAGGAAAACTGAATTTTTGCATTACCAAAATTTACATACTTCTTCAGGTTTGTATGAACAAACATATCTCTAAGAACAGTTTGTCCTTCATCCTGGAAAAAATATTCAACAATTAATAATTCAAAATCAGAAAATGCATTACATTTTCTACTAACTCTGTTCCATAATTTCTATGCTTTGTCATTCTCATAATGCACATATGACATGTCAAACTTGTCATATTCTCCTTCATGTTGCCTTGTCTTGGAAAAGTATTCACTTAGCATTGAATTTTTTCTGATTTCAAAATTCTGTTCTCTGCTCTTCTCTTTAGCCTTTCTTCCTTTCAGAATTCTTTTCATTCTTCCTTCTTCTCCCTTACAAATCTGTAAGCCACTAAATTGTCTTTTCCATGCCTCTTCCTTTTCAATCAAAATCTACAAATCTCTAATTCTCTTTGGTTCTTTACATGAAACAAAATCACATGCAATATATTTTTCCATTCATGATAAAGTTCCTTTTATAATAAAAATTACTGTAAACACCATAAATATCACATTCCACCGAATCCATTTATTTTTCACTGCAAATGCATCATTCATGAAAGCATCCTTGCCTCCATCCTTTGAGATTGCTTGTCTCTTTCCAATTTTCTTATTACATTGATCTTTACTCTGTTTGCAATTTGTACAAATAACATTGTCTTCAAATTTCTTCTGTGCACCATCTTCTGCAAATCTGTTCTTGAGCTCTTGGTTGCCTTATTTTTCTCTCCCCTTCATAGCGTTTTCTAGACTAGCTATACCTTCTTCGAATGAATTCTTCTTACAAATATTTGTTTTACCATATTCCATAGTACAGTCTTTAGTAAGAGTCCTTTCCATTAATGCTTCACTATGTCCTTCCAAGACAATCTCTTACCCATTAACTATTAATATAGGTTCATAATTTTTGAATAAAAATGAAAGAGATAATCCCATTACCTCAAATGGTTGCACTGTACACGTACTTTTGGTTGTGCATGTCACAAGGCTATCTTCATACCTCTTTCCTACTTCTTCTCTTGAAATCTGCAATTTCATTTCATATTCACATTGCTTGTCATTCCTTCACCAAATATCATTAGATTCATCACCTTCATCTTTCATGGTAGTTTTCAACATTTATCCTTCTTTAGTGTCTTTGAACACATGTTCAATCAAGAATTGCTCAATTATAACCATCTGTTCTAACATCTTCATTTCTTCAGCAACCTACATAAGCATATTCTGTAAAGTGTGTTCATCACCTACATACATACACAAATCACCAGTGTCAAAAATACTAGGCTCCTTTTTCTTTGTTGTCTCAATCATCACATCTTTCTGCTAATCCAAACTTGTCCAACGGTTCAGAAATTCATCAATGATTCCTTCCTTAGCATGGTAATATTCTTGTTCAAGTCTATAATAATCATCTTTTATCTCTAACTCAGCTTCTCTGAGTTCCTCTCTTAATCCGATGTGCATTCTCCTCTTCGTCTGCTTTTGCAATAGCTTCCACTTTATCTTCTTTCTTTTCATAGTCCAACCATAACTTTGGCTCTTCTCACTCTTCTCTAGTAGCATTATTATTTCATCAATTTCTGCTTTTAATTCTGCAATTTTTCTGTCAAGTACCTCTTGACTCATTTCCTTTCCTTTTCCATTTTCCTTGGCATCTTTCTTTATTCCATTGCGAATTATCTCTGAACCATGTTATGACTATCACTAGTCAATCTCTCCTTCATCTCTACGATCTCCCTACTCACTATGAGAAGTACTAAGCCTCTACAATAGCAAGTCCTCCCTGCTGCCACTTACCTCACCAATCCCTTCTCTGGACTTGGTCTTTTGGCAAGCATTGATTCTCTATCTCTAGAACCTCTCGAGCACTCTCTTCTGCTCTCTCTAGGCATATATCCTACACTCACCTTCTCTTGAGAACACATCAACTATTCTCCCTGTCCAAATTTTAGCTAGAATATTTAGGTTCCTTGCCACTAACACAACTCTTCTCTCTCTTTACATAGCTTGCGATTGCATGTTGCTAGTATCATTCTATTCCTTATAAAAAACAATTCAAATGGAACCAAACATTAGAATATAACTCATACCTGAGAGATATTTAAATGATCGATCTCTTTGAGCTTCCACTGGCTTGAACAATACACATGTTGCTTTAATTTTCACTGTCTACACTTTAGTTCTTCTGTCAATTAAACTTATTTTCTTACTGAGTACATCCATATTCCTTTTATTTCCTTACAACATTTCTGATGTAATTTCTTCATTTACTACTTTGTAACAACTACTTGGCTGAAAATTTTGTTGCTGCTTTCATCACATATCATTAAAATTCTGCAAAGCTTTTACCTAATCCTATCTTTCTCAAGTCTTTTCACAATCTGCCTTTGATGAAATGTTGAAGTCCTCATTATCTGTAATATCTTAGAATTCTTTTTGGACAAAATCTCTGGTGTTCCATTCTCACTTTGTATTGAATCCATTATAATTCATTTTATTCACATGCTGGAATAAAATTCAAATTTTCAATCAAATCCAAATAATATTAAATTCTTCTTGGATACCACAAATGATGCAGGGCTAAATTGTTAACCCAATTTCTCACGTGGGCTAACTATTTACCCCAGTCTCCCCAAGATTATACTTTTTATAAAGTATATAATTGAAAATAAAAGAACATTACAATTGGTTTCAATTACCCCTCTTCCACCATATATTATAATCGAACACTAATTTTTTTCATTTTCTATAATCGAAGCTTTGTTATTCACACAACTTTATTAAACGAAACCACATGATACAAATTTATTCTGCAATTTTCTGGCCATGGCTTGTGGGGCCTCTCAGCGTGAAACCCATAACATAACCTTATGCTTTTTAATTTATGGTTAGGACATAAGATCCCGACGGCATAATGTCTAGGCCACATTTAAAAATCAACTCATCATTTTACCACCGATCAGATGTGCTTGTTGATCCAACCACAAAGTGCTATATCACATTTTAATTAACCATATTCTTAACGATTTAGAATCATACGATATTGGTGTTTTTATAATGCCACACGTCACTTTCGAAATATAATCACTTGGCCTCATAGAATACCATTTACTGCTTCAAATCTTTGTGATAACCGCTTACTGGGTGCAAGAAAGCCACTTCAAGTTCCACATTTCATCATTCTATCTTAATGCAGAGTTCTAAACACTGAGGATTCCATCATACTTTCACCTTATCACTTCTAATTCATGGTTCTAACCAAACGTGAGGTTCTGTCTCTCACAAAAACCACTTTACAGATTTGATTCGGAGATTTGTAGGTCTACTCAAGCCCCAATTCTGAACGTGATTCAAATAATATACGAAATTTCATATGAATATAGCAAATTTTCATGTGGTTCCTTGCATTAGCATTCATGAATTTTTCAACAAAAATTAAACTTGAATTTTCATAATTTCCAAAATCTGTCTATGCTTCACTCAGCTCCTTACCTTTGACTCTCGTTTCTAGCAAATTCGATTCCAAAAATAATTAAAACATGGATCTACAATGAAGGTTAATTGTATATTTTATTTAGGTTGAATTGAAATCTCATACAATCGCCAACGCAACATTACTTTACATAACAAAGAGTATGATCCAATTACAACTTTGAACAGAAAATTACCACTAGCATATACAAATTGAAATTGTCAAAAGAATTTAGACTAAACTCAATCCAAAACCTTGATTACACACCAAGTTTATATCTATTATTCATAAAATGGAATTTCTAGAGGATTGACCCTCTCGGCCTGATTACATCAGTTTCCTTTCCCTATGTTTTCTCTAATTCTTAAAAATTATCTCTAACTCTCGTCTTCGTGAACTCTTGTCTCTCGCTCTTCATGTGTAGGCTTACATTTAAAAATATATTTACATAATTATGGATTTCTGTGGATCCTTGATCCTCTACATAAATCACTCAACTAAAACCTCTTTCTCCTCTTTTGACTCAACCAATTCCTAATTTAGATTTTGAAATGCCTTAAACCCTCATTTTCCTAGGATTTCTCATTCATCCCTAAGATTTCTATAACTAAT
The DNA here is from genome assembly GCA_034641835.2 of Pinus albicaulis. Taxonomy (NCBI): domain Eukaryota; kingdom Viridiplantae; phylum Streptophyta; class Pinopsida; order Pinales; family Pinaceae; genus Pinus; species Pinus albicaulis. The sequence goes on along the minus strand of CM076574.1, from coordinate 21,931,057 downwards.
GACTTTTTCTCCCTAAATCAATTTATAATTAAATTTCCTCAAACACAACTAAACTTATGAAAATAAATAAAATGATTAAGGGAACCCACTCCCTTTAGTAACTGTGGAATAAGACTCATGGGTCTTATACGGTTTGAAGAATGCTCCTACATCAGACTCCCCAGGTTAAAAAAATTCATCGACTCCTATTCATGAGTCACCCAACTGCTTCTGTGTGACAGTCGCATAGAGGCTATGCTCGGATAATGTAGCAGTCATAGAGGTGCCAAAAACTAGTTGTTCGAAAAGTAAATCTAGATAAGAAATCTCTATTACCATTTGGAGGAGCAGCTAAACTACATTTAATGAGGATATTATGTCAAATTTGGAGCCCTTTTAGCATTTATAAGGCTACATCAATGAAAATCAGACATTTTAAGTTGTGGCTACGCTATAAATATGACAGGAGGCGTCACATTAGTTCCATTTTCTTTCCAAGTGATTTTTGCACATTGTTATCATTCTATTTTATGAATCTTACGTTTGAGATTAACCCACTTTTCCTCGATATGTTATGTCAATGAGGGTTTAAAAAATTTATTCCTCCAAGTATGACAGCTACTGAACCTACTCCATTTGTGATTCAAGTCGATGAAGCCACTACGCAGGTCACTAAAACCCCTACACCTAGACCCAAGCCATAGAAATATAAGAATGGAAAGACTTCGAGGTCCCAGAAGTCGTCATGCTAGAAGACCCCGAAGCCTCAATCTAGCCCCGCAAAGCACCAAAAGAGACATATGGCTAAGATACCTAAAGTAATTATGGAGGAACACGTTGTCAAGGAGGTTGATCCACTCCCATGGATGCGCACGTATGTGGTGTTGCGCAAAGCATTTGTGAATTTAGAAAAGGACCTGGATAAGGTTTGGTTGTATATTAATTCACCATTGATCCCCAAATATGTGTCATTTGAAGGTGAAATGTTTGTGAAAATCCCCCTGCTCAATATCGAAGACTAGGACCTGGCCGACCAGGATAAGTTCCCTGAGCTAGCGCTCTCCATACTTGGAGTCAGTCACCTATGACAAGGGGTTTATCAAGGTCGAGCTAAAGTGTTGGGCATTGAGACTGAAGAATTCAAGGATGTTAAATTTTTTGAACATCCCACACTTTGGCCACAGCGCGACCAAATATATATGCATGCACCAACTTCTTTCATTAGTGAACGATGAATGCATGTGGCTAGGAAAGTCAATTCCCATTGATGTAGGCTCCATTAACCGTATCACCAACCTTCCCTATTAAGAGGCGAACCTTATGACAACCTTTGGAAGAAAGGTCCTGGAGTGGAAATTTGGAGATAGTGAAAGAAAAATATAAGGTATCGTGCAACACTCAAGGGTTCATTTTTAGTGACATCAATGACCCCGCAACACAGTTTCATATTCCAATCCTCACTTGCAATATGATGAGGAAGTGTTAGCAGAAGGAAGTTTTGGCCCATGTGATTTCTTTAGTTGGGAAATGAAAAAAAGGGATACAATATAATTGGGAAAAGTATCTATGCGCATAATTCTTGGCAAATGTCTGTAAGGTCCAGGAGGAGGGAAAGAATTTTTATTATGCTTGGTTTTTGCTATTAATTGCGTTGATTGGTTGGATATTGAGCCTGATCTTTGTGAAGGTGCGGGATATGCGACAGTGTGGAACTCCAAGGTTCCTTCTCACATCGTTGAATACAAAATTTTCTAGGTACTCTTTGATTCTGAGTTGTTTGAAGTGGTGAAGTCTAAGCCATGATTGTCATTGATGTTGTACGAGTAGTACAAGCAAATTGCATACTTTAAATCTACTTTTCACAACATTCACATGTGCATGAAGGGATATGTTGAAGGTGTTTGGTATGAGCTACCTTATATGGTCACAGAGGATGACATTGCATGTGTTACAATAGAATGGACAGCCTTATGGTTGGAAGCGCGAACCACTGGCGGTGCCTCATCTTTAGTACCCCTTAAGACTCTGAAAAATATGTGCATGTCCAAGAATACCCAAAAAAAGCATAAGGATGTAGAGAAAGAGCCAGAGCCACCCACGACGGGTGAAACCATTGACCTGGAAAAGGGAAATATGGATAAAAAAGGTGATAGTGTCATGGCGCCTGCAACACAGACATGTTCGAAAAAAGGGACTACAAGAGGATCTCAGACCTCCCAGGGTCCGCAAAAAAGGAGAAATGGATCAAAGAAAACAGGTATTGAGGCCCTGACCCTTACGAAAGATGACCTGAATGAAATTGAAAACACTTTCAAAGTTATGACCGAAGACCTCTGGATTAATGTGGAGTCTCAATACCAATTAGTCCTTGAGGATTTGTAGTACGGTCTCTAGGAGCTATGTTGCAAATGAACCTGGTTCAAGTGAGTGTGCAGCAATTTGGACAAATGAGCATGCAACCCATCAATGCTATTTCACCATTAGACAATCGAGTATTCCATATTCCATGGCCTTCAGTTACAGTTGAGCAACCCAAGCTACACGCCAATGTGCAAGGCACTGAGGTAGGCAGTGACTTTGCCATGGTTCCTGGCGGAAAAATTCATGCCATGTATACTATAATCATGGAAAAGCTACATCAATTAAAGATCCACGCCTTAAATATTATTTTGGAGAATCAACAGTAGGTGAGCACGATGCAGAAGAAGCTCAACAGGTTGTTGAAGATCAGCGCGCTGTACTAGAATCCATTATCAACCGATTGCGTAGTGACCTCCTAGAAGTCGTAGTACCTGCTACTGCTACGCCTACATTCAAGTTAGAAAGCTTGGTAGCCGCTTTGAAGGCATCGTGATTGGAGATAAAAATATTTTTTTCCAAGCTAGAGAAAAATATTACAGACCTACAGACAAACCTACAACAAGAGATGCCTCGAGAGGTGCGCGCACAACACACCGCAATCGTGTAGGATACAACTTCTAGAATCACCGCTGTAGTCGATGCTTGTAGTACGCTACTTGAAGACACCATGGTACTTTGGACCTCCATCCAAGATGACCCTATCATCCAACAACTGAAAGAATAGTTTAGGGCCAAAGCGTAGTAGTTCAATGAAATTCAGGTTGTTGCACTGACCCTCGTGCCTGCCTAGAGATTATCTTGATTGCAGGAGATTTTCTATGTTCATATGGAAATTGACACACTGTGCTGGCAAGAGAACTTATTAGATGAGCAAATAACTTCATGGGTGGATGAGGCCTTACAGCTCTGACAAACCATTTATGGAGCCCTCGAAAATTTGTAGCAGATCCAACGAAGCATCAACTTAGCCATCGAAGGACTAACCACAACAGAATTGGTGGAAGAAGCACAAAGTGCTACATCACAAAGTACCGAAGTCATTTTTCCATTTCAAAATTCCATGCAGGTACTCAAAGAGACAATGCAGGCAGCTATACCAGAGTAGCTTCGGACGAGTCACTAGATTGTGTTGGGGGCCTGTTGGTGTAGGGTCCCCTGGGGTAAATAAATTTTGAGTATTTTTGGGTTAAGTTTTTATTTACACACATTGCACGTAGATGTAAAATGGGCTTTGGGATGGGTCAAAGTCAGTTAATTATTGCAACGGGTAAAAGCGAAAACCATGGGTCTCAAACCATGGTTGGGGACCATGGTGTTGGTGCTCAAAGAGGTGGCTTTTTATTGACAACTCTAGTGCTTTCTCATTTAATTATCAACCTGGGGTAAGTCTTCTTATTTCAAGAGTGTTGGCACAATATATGCAAGTCAGGTCGTCTAATATTTATTCCTTGTCACTTATGAGGAAGAATTTGCTAACTTCCTAAGTTTTCTTACCCTACGAGGGGTGGCTTGGATTGATTGTTAACCTAAAATTGAGTAGGAAGATTTTGCAGTTATCTAATTGAATTAAACAACAGTCTAACTGAACTGAACAGAAATCTAGAGAAATCAAGCAACAACGGTCTAAATAAACTGAACAACAATGGAATTGAACGGAACAACAATCTAACTAAGTTGAACAGTAATGGAATTGAATTGAATCAGTAGTCTAGCTAACTGAGCAGAAATGGAATAATAGTATAACTAGCTGAGCAGTAATGGAACAACAATATAACTAACTGAGCAGTAATGGAAGAACAGTATAACTAAAGCGAATTAAATAAATCATACAACAATTATTTAAGTAATTTTGCAATGGAATTCTCTCTATGACTTAATTAATCGACATTGATCGATGGTTGAACTCTTCATTATTCTAAAAGAAGAATGCAATTCATAAATACAGATAACATCAAAATCGGCTTATTCTACGATTAGTAACTCAAATGCAATGGTATTAAAAGAACTGGAACTATCTACTGATAATGAAATATTGCCATAAGTCAGAAAATATGATTGCAATTGTCTTAATTCAAGAACGCGATTTCTAACAATCCTAAAGAAATAGAACCGTAACTTTATTGAATGGAAATATAATTTACAACTACATCAGATACTTAAGCATTGGTTCTGCAACTACACAGAGTATGAAAACTTGTAAGGAACATCAAGAGGTTGGGCCCAGAACACCAGAAGCTCTAGCATAGTAAAAACTTCAAAATATTATTGTTCAAAGCTCTATATTACATTTAGTGATGTTACAAAAATACAATTAGACAGACTGTTTCTAATGCATCGATTACAAAATGAATTTCCTATCCTTTGTCTAACTCCCCTTCTCATCTGTCCTTCGCCCTTTTAAAGGCGATTTCAAAAATCTGAAAGTATTTCCCAAACAACAACCCACTGTGCATGGTTTTCGTTTGAGTTCTTGGACTCGAATTCGTCTGTCTTCCTTCTTCTGACTGCTGGGAGTTACTAGGATTTCATATGTTTGCGTCCGTTGGTTGGCTTCTGTTTCCTATTGGCCCACCCATTCTTCCTTCTTGCATGCGAAGATAAGAGAAGTCAATTTTCTGTTACAAAAACATCCTTTTCATCATTAGTATAATTGTTCTCGTTTTCATAATCTTTAATTCTCTTTATTGTTAAAATGAATAGGAATTCCCCCAAAATTGTAAAAATATTTGAAGTGCTTAGAAGGTGAGAACATACCTTAATTTGGGCCCAACATACTCGCCTTCTTACCTAGTTGCATGTCCTCATGCAAATATATGATTGAGATGTAGCTGCGTTAAGGAGTAGGTAGGGTAGGCCTTTTCATTGTATGCTCTGAAGCCTTGTTTTCATTTCATGAGTGCAAAGGCAGCGCCTGTGGATCCTTATGGTAATTTGTAATTGTGATTATAATCCATGGGAGGATACCAGAGGAGAGGGCTTCTGTATCTAGATCCCAAACATGCAGGCCCCATGTTGTAGACTAGGCTGTTTTATGAAAGGAATCTAGAGGCAGCATCCTTGAAACTCCTGTAACTGAATGGCTCCCTATTCTTCAAATTGTTCGTGGAGGCCATCCATCTTTTCTTGGCTGTTGCTAAGGCTGCTTGAAAAATGTCCCCAAAGTATTCTCGTGCATTTTCTATGATATATTTATGGATGAACCCCAGCCTAGTCCTCACACCTTGCCTTCTCATGAAGTTTTTTTTTTGGATGATCAGTTGCAGGGGTTTTCGAGGCTCCCCCCTGACCCATAAATCTAGGCCATGCTCTCTTTTTTGGAATATGTCGTAGGCTTTGGCTCACTTGATCTGGTTTTTAGAAAATGAAAGGAAGGATTTCAGCTGCACATCCCCTATGAAGGGGCTAGGGTTGATGTCTGTGTCTTCTTCTAAGAAGAAGTTATGCATGTAAAGCTCACATAAGAGGTGTTGGACCTGCTCATCCTAATTGTTATAACAATGAACAAATTATTCTATGGTCCTGAAAGTAGTGGATTTTCCTACCCTGGCAGCCTTAAATTTTAAGAGTAAGTACTATTCTATTAGGAATGAGGCATAGTTGGTTGCCGGAGCTCTGCATGATAGCACATCATTATATAGAGAGAAAATTGTAGAGATTTTCTTCTTAGCTTGCTCCACCTTCTCTTGTACCACTTTAACCGTTTCCTGTTCTCCTCTAAGCTGAGCGAATGTCTCATCTTCTGTGGAGGAGAGGTCAGTGAACTTTTTTAGAAGTGCTTGATATTCTTGTAATGGCACCACCTCCGTCCTGCACTGTGTTAGTTCGTGCTGCACTTGCACTAGTTCATTGCGTAATTTCTGGTTGGCGGCTTTCTCTATTAGATGGGCATAGGTAGGGGCTTCCTCTGTTTGGGATCCCTTTTCCTCTATAACCTTCTTCTCAGTTTGGGTGGATGCTTCGATGGTGTTTGCTAGCTCTGTCTACACTTTAGCCTCGGTGGTGTCTGCTAGGCTACTCTATTTTTCAGCCTCGGTAGCAGTTATCAAATTGGTTTGTATTCTAGTTTCCACTGTGTTGGCTAAGTCAGTTTGCATTTCACTTTCGACAGTATTTGCTAGTTCTATTTGAGTTCCTGCAATAGAGGTTTCTTTATTTGGCTTCTGGGCCCTTCTTTCTTTCTTCAATTGTTTTCCCAGATATTTTACCAATTTCTTCAATCTCTTGTAGGTCCTTCTTAGTTTCTCACTTCTCCTTTCATCTGAATCTTCACCTGTCCTTATTTCAACAGGTGGTAGGGGAACAGAATTCCCCTTTTCAGGGATGGTGTCTAAAATGGTGTTTCTGATTACGTCTTCAGAATTTACTTCAATGTGAGGGTCCTGACTAGGAGGAGCGATGCTACCTCCTAGTGACAAAGCTGCTACCTTTGTGTGTGCTCTGCTCCACAAGGACAATATCACCTGAATGATCTTATGAATCCATTCTCTCCTCTGTCTGCCCATCACTATACACTTCATAATTATCGATAGGGGACAAAGCCTCATCATCTCGTGGTTCCTCCTGGTCAGGTAGGACGTTAGTGTGACCAGGGCTACTGGGGGTGGCGGACTTATCAAAAATTTCCTCTTGCTCCCCTGCTCCCAATGTGTTTCTCGATTCATAGTTTGTCCTTATTTTTCCTAGGACTTGAGCCATTTCCTCCTCGAACTCTTACAAGGGTGCATGGGATGGTTCTTCTTCCTTCATAAGGTTCAAGGTTCCTTGGAGTGTCTTGGACCATTTTTTCCTGCTTGGCTCTGACCTTGAGGTTCGGTTCCTTTTTATTCTTGGTGTAGTTACCTTGGGGGGCTCAATTTCAATTTCGTCATGGTTTATTTCCAGTTCCTGTAGCTCAGGGTGAACGAAATTATCCTAGGCTATCTGCTACCTATCTAGCTCATGAATGATGATTAGTTTTATTAACCCATGGTGACTAACCACTGCTTGGGGATTCTTGGCTTTCCTCAATTGAACAACAATATCATGCAATACGGAATTCAAAAAGGCAGGTAGATTAATTGAAATCTTTTGTTTAAGAGCGGCTAAAAGTTTGAGTTGTCGAGGTTTTACCACATCTCGATGTCCTTTGCATGTAATAAACTTTTGGATTAATGTTGCTAGCTCCTGCCATGGCTGGTGTAGTGAGGCAGGGTTAATCCTTCTATTTTTTCGTTCCAATGGTTCATACAGGTCCTGGTATGCTGCTACTACTTCTCTCTGGAGGAGATTATTTTCTACCCATCTTTCTCCTTGCGCTGGTATTCTAGAAACTTCCTTGATAATTCCCTCTATATAATTCGACCTTTGACTCTAGTTTTCCCTTCATGAAAATTTTGTAGAAATTATATTGCAATTCCCGTGTCGAATCTGTGTAGTCTGTGTACATATGTTAGCCATCCAGCTTGCTAGAGGATGACACTCGCTGCCTCTGAAATTGGAAAGTTTGCATGCTCGCTTTGAAGGGTATTTCCTCCCATAGCTGATATGCTCTTTTCCTTTGATTGTTTTTCTTCTTGGCTCTATTGTTTCGACTGGATGTTTTATGGAAATGAAAAAGTGATTGTGGCTCTACGTAGATAATCTTCATGCCTTAATTCTAGTGTTCCTCTGGTCTTATCAATGCATCTAATGAAATTTGTGCAGGGATTTAACATGCTTGCCGAATTAAGGCCAATTACACCCCCTCCCTCGAAGAAAGGGTGCCCATGCCCTCAAGTACAGGAGAGATTTGGTCGCTCATGAATGCAGACAAGGGGAATGTTAAAATTTGGTAATGGTAATTTGCGTGTGAAGGAGCGGGCGGTTGAGTAATTACTAACATATGCGGTATAAAGGTCAGATTTAGAAGTTTTTGTAATTGTATCTTGTGTGGAAGTGACTGGAAAGCGAGAGGAAATAGCATAACCATTATTGCGATATGATGTCCTTATACAACTCAAAATTTATGACAGAAGTGAGACTGAGTCAAGTAATGATTGGTGTTGTCATCCTGAAGTTCAAAATTTGTAAACATATCTTTGTTAGTTATTCTTATGGCAGGTCATAATTGTTACTAATTCGAGTAATAGCTTGTGGTTGAAGAATGGAAGACAAGGTGTATATAAAATCAATTGGCTATTGAAGGAGATACTTTCATACCACAAGCAAAGCCACTGTTGCCAGCAGGCATTCATAGCCTCGATAGGGTTTCTATTTGAACCTGAAAAATGAGTCAGGATCCTTATGTAAGAATACTTGTTTTGCCAATTTTATGGAGAGATCACCATGCTGGTATGGTGGCCAGATAAACATGGTACCACTCACTAGAGTTGTAGCAAAGTGATCAGGCCGGCTCGTGATGAGACCTCCTATCCTTCAAGTCGTTAAGAAGGTCATTACCCTAGTGTGGTGGCCATAATGGGCATGTCACTTGCTACACCCTTATGAATGTGGTAGGATGGCTCGGAATGAGACCCCCTATCGTCTCTTAAGATTTGCATGTAAATGTAGTACTTCCTTTTGAATTGTAACATATTGATCTATAAGGAGGTCACTGTGCTGGTGTGGTAGCCATATAGTCACAATGCCATTCACTAGAATTGTAACAGAGTGATCAGACCGGCTCATGATGAGACTTATTGTCCTTCTAGTAAATGAAAAGGTCATTACATTGGTGTGGTAGCCATTGTGGGCATGTCACTTGTTAAATCCCTATGATCATGGTAGGTTAGCTCATAATGAGACCCCTATCCTCTTAAAGATTTGCATGAGCACATAATAATTGTTTTTATGCATAGAGGGAAGCTCATTAACTCCTTAAGAGTGAGGGATGGTGAAAGAAGCAGGAAAAAATGCCAATACCATTAACACCCCTTGTTCCATTTCTTCATGATGTAGGGACATATTACTCGAATAGTGCAAAACTATATATCATCATAAGGTCATGTATTGTATGATACCATATTTGAACTATGGGTGACTTAGCCTTTCACTTCATGTGTGCATAATGTCATCTTTCTATTTAATAATTATAGTGCCAAAGGGCCATCATATTTGTAATTTTATCATTTTCCCTCTTTTTTCCAACTGCCATTACCTACTCAAGGTTACTCAATTTGAGAAAAAAACACAAAGAAAGGCTATTTAAGTTGGTCAGACAGCAGTTGTTCAGAGATTTCTCGGCACAATTAAAAAAATGCTCAAAAATGGCTGTTCAATTCGAATGAACAACAACCATTCAAAGATCGAACAATAATTTTTCCTGAATTGAACAGAAAAAATAAAAACACAGCAATGAATATTTGTTCAGTTTGACCGAACAACAGTTGTCCAAGAAGTGAACAACAGTTGTTCAAGAATTGAACAGAAAAATTAAAAACGTGACGCAACTATTCAATTTTGGTTGAATCAACATATGTTCAAAGACTAAATAGCAGTTGTCCACAAATTGAACAGAAAAAATAAAAACTCCGCAAATAGTTGTTCAATTTGATTGAGTAGCAACTGTTCAGAGATTGAACAGCAACTATCCATGAATTGAACAAAAAAAATGAAAAAATAGCAAATGGTTGTTCAACTTGGTTGAATCACAACCGTTCAAAGATTGAACAACAATTGTTCTCAAATTGAACAAAAAAAATAAAAACACCAATGAACAGCTATTCAGTTTGACTGAACATTAGTCATTCAAGGATTGAGTAGCAACTATTCACAAATTGAACAGAAAAGTAAAAAAACGTAAAAACAATTGTTCAATTTTGGTTGAATCATCAGCCATTCAAAGACTGAATACCAGTTGTTCACGAATTGAACAGCAAAAATAAAAACACCGTAATTGAGCGACAACCATTCAAAGATTGAATAGTAGTTGTTTACAAATTGAACAACAACAAAAAAAAATATAGCCAATGGCTGTTCAATTCGACTAAATAGTAGCTGTTCAAATATTGAACAGTAGTTGTCCATGAATCGAACAACAAAAAATAAAAACATGGCAAATGGACGGATGTTCAATTCGACTGAACAATAGCTGTTCAAAGATACAACAACAGTTGTTCTCAAATTGAACAACAATAAAAACACAATCTTACAAGGAAAATAAATTTCAAATGTGAATAATGTACAACAACGCAAGATAATTATATACATTATTTATAAGTGATGATGGCAAACCTCTCATGTACTTGAGTTTGTGGGGTTATCACCCCCTTGCACCATAACATGGATGATGGGATCATTTATACCTATTGACAGAAATATTATTTCATGAGAGGTTTGCCATAGAGGCATACTCTATGTTCATTAACTTGAAATGTTAAACCAGACCCATCTATAGTGGTTAAGGTGAGGGTACCATTGCTATGTACTTCCTGAATCTCATATGGACTGAGCCACCTTGTTTGCAGTTTTCCTGGAAAGTCTTGGAATCTGGAGACATAGAGGAGTGCCCAATCTCCTTTTTGAAATACCTTATTCTTTATTAGGTTGGCATGCCACTTGTCTCAATGTTGTTGAATGATCGTTGTGCGTTGCGGGGCTAGCAGTCGAATTTTGTCCAGTTCATTTATTTCTTGGAGTCTCTTAGCTTGAGCTTCTCTTAAGTCCAATCATACTTCCTCGGTTGTTCTCAGAGTTTTAAATTTTGAATTCAGTAGGGAAGATAGGTTCTCTCCCAAATACTAGCTGATATGGTGAATATCCAGTGGTATTTCGATAGGTTGTTTGATAAGCCCATAAGGCTTCTGGTAGTCTAGTGTTCTAGTCCCAGCGGTGTGCTGCTACCATATTGGTAAGGATTGCCTCCAGGACTTTGTTGGTGCTTTCAACTTTCCCATTGGCCTGTGGGTGGTAAGGAAATGTAGCTCTGTGGATGATATGGTGATTTCTTAAGGTAGATGTGATCTTATTTCCTGGGAATTGTACCCCACCATCAGTTATCAATTCCCTTGGCAAGCCATATTGCATGAATAGTTCAAAGAGAAACTTAATTACTGATTCTTCCGTGGATCTTGAAAAGGCCATTGCTTCTACCCATTTGGTGATATAATCCATGGCAAATAGTATGTGGGCTTTTTGGTTTGATGGTGGGTTGAATGGCACAACAAAGTCCAATGCCCACCATTCAAATGGTTCCACCACCAATTGTGGTTGTAGTGAAATTTCATCAGCTTGGCATGGGCGGCCTATTCTCTGCCTGCTATCGCAGGCCTGGACATACTTATTTGTGTCTTTGAAAATCGTAGGCCAATAATAGCCTAATTGCAACACTTTATGCCCTGTCTGTCGTTCTGAGAAATGGCCACCATAGGGTTCATTATGACAGGCTCGTAAGATGTCATAGATTTTCTTCCCTTATGCATCTGCATATGTTCATATCGGCCCCTATATGGGATAGGTATCCTCCAATCCAAGATAATCTTTCGTTGCACTGTACAATCAATTTTAGTTCTCTCAATTTTAACTGTTTGGATAGCTTCACCACTGCCAGATAATTTGCCACATCTGCATACCAAGGTGTTTTGACCACTACAGAAAATAGGTGTTCATCGGGGAATTGATCATCAACTGTTAGCGTGTCGCCTGTCTTGGGGACTCTGGACAGGAAGTCTGCAACCATGTTTTCCTTCCTTGGATGATCTTTAATCGTTATATCGAATTCCTGCAACAACTGTAACCAACGAGTTACTATCCCATTCATGATTGGTTTATTAGCTAAATATATAATAGCAGAGAGGTCAGTATATAGGAACACTTGATATCCAGTTATATAGTGCCTGAATTTATTGATAGCATAAATGGCAGCCGGGAATTCTTTTTCGGTCACTGTATAATTTAATTCGGCAGGAGTAAGGTTTTCACTGATATAATAAATAGCATAAGGCTTTCAGTCTTCTTCTTGGCCAAGGACTGCTCCTATTGCTGTATCAGATGCATCAGAAGAGATGTGAAAGGGAAGTTTCCAACTAGGACCTCGTAGGATTGGTGCTGTTGAGACCAGCCTCTTCAAGTCTGTAAAAGCAGTGTCACATTTTTCAGTCCAATGGAATTCAGCATTCCCAGTCAATGCATATAGAGGTGCTTCTATCTGTGAGAATTTTTTTATAAATGTGCAATAATTCTTGCATGTCCCAGAAAATTGCGCACCTCTTTTTGTGTACAGGGTGTGGCCAACAAAAGGATTACCTCTGTTTTAGCTAGATCTACCTATATTCCAACTGTAGAAATGTAATGACCTAGGATTACCCCCTTAGTCATAATCATGTGGCATTTTTTGTTTCTTAGACATATTCTAGTAGAAATATATCATTCAAACACTTTTTCTAGCGTTTCTATAGCTTGATCAAAGTCTTCCCCATAGGGTGTAAAATCATCCATATAGATTTCAAGTCCTTCATTTGTTAAGTCAGAAAAAATGCTAATTATGGCTCTTTGAAATGTTGCTGGGGCATTACATAATCCAAACGGTAAAACTCTATAAGAAAAAGTGCCCCACTAGAAGGTAAAGGTTGTCTTATCTTGGTCTTCGAGAGCTATTTGGATTTGATTATATCTGCTAAATCCATCAAGAAAGGAGAAGAACCATTTCCTAGCCAATGTATCAAGGACTTGGTCAATGAAGGGTAGGGGGAAATGGTCTTTCTATGTTGCCTTATTTAATTCTCTATAATCGACACAGATTCTCCACTTCCCATTATTTTTAGGGATGACTACCAGGGGGGAGACCCATTTGCTGTCTGAAATAGGATAAATGAAATTTACATCAAACAGTTTTTACAGCTCCTCTTTTACAATATGTTTTAAGTGTGGGTTTAATCTTCGTTGGGGTTGTCTAATGGGGCATGTTTCCTTATCAGTATAGATGTGGTACGTGCATAGTTGTGGGTCCAAACCCTTCATGTCTTGGTAGTCCCACGTAAATGCACCTTGCTGCTTCCGGAGGACTTTTATGAGTTTCTTCTTTTGGTTGTCATCCAAACTGCCATTAATATTCAGAACCTTTCCTGGCCCAATCTCAATAGGTATGTTGTTACGAACAGCGGTTGTGGAGATATGTTGAGTCTCGAAGTCTGTCACAGGATCCTCTTCGTCTTCATGTTCGAGGACTGTTTTCAACATTTGGAATTTCATATTTTTAGGCGTGGGTGACTAATTCATAAAATTATTAATTACATCATCTTCAGTTTGATCCTTGAATTCGATAGCTTCTACTAGTGTCAGAGGTGGAAAAATGTTTTTCTCCCAATATGTATCTAGATGTTTGTGAATTTTTACCGTGGCAGGCTTGGTTTGGCAGACAGATAAATAATGATATTTTTTATAGATATCCTCTAGTGATAGTCATGCTACCTTCTCGACAGCCTATGTAAGCATCTTTTGTGGCCAGCCAAGGTTGCCCAAGAATCAATGAGTGCCCTTCCATCCTATTTTTTAGATTAATGACTAAAAAATCAGCTGGTTATTGCCGTGAATCCACAGAGACCATGATGTCTTGCATTACACCTACTGGTCTAATAATAGATCTGTCAACTAGTTCCAGAATTATGGCCATAGGTTCTAAAGCTGATATGCCAGTTTTTTGTAGGCTCCAGTAGTTAGGATGTTAATGGATTCCCCTAGGTTAACCAATGTGTTTGGAAATGAGTGACCAGAGATTTTCATAGTTATAATGGGGTTTCTTGGGTCTTCATATTTCACAGGTGATTCCCTACCTAACAACAAGTCAGATGGTGTTCCTACCAGATGAACGGTGGGTGCATCCTTTGCTTTCTTGACTTGTTTTTTTCCACATAATTCTTTGATTGTCTTTGCATATATGGGAATGTCTTGGATGGCCTCGAGAAGTGGAATTTTGATACAAAGGTTTCTTAATTCTCCTAGGATGTCAAAATCTGGAGTGATTATAAGCCTGGGTAGATTTAATATTTCAGGAAATGGAAGCAGAGTCACCCTAAGTTCTTCAGGTCTTTGTTGATCAATTGTTTCCTCATATTTACCTGTTTTTTTTAAGCTAGGCTCTGTTGAGGTTTCAGCTTGGGATTGAGGTGGAGTTGTGGCCTCTATAGTTAAGATGGTACATCCTGATCTTAACCTCAATCCGTTGCACTGTTTCTGTTCGGCATTGAGTTTTGTATTTTCTATGATCTGAATTAGTTAAACCATTCTGTTATTGGGATCGGGATTGGGTTGGGCTAGAAATTAAGGGCATATGGTAGGCTGCTAGTTATGCTGAACTGGGTAGGGGGCTGGCAACGTAGGTTGATTTTGGGTCCCTACTCCTATCAGTAGATTGGCCATTCCCATGGGTCGCTGCCAATTCCAATTGGTGTTTTGAGTATGGGGTTTGGCCATTGGCTTTGATATGGGAAATTCTACTAATAAGGGGGAGAGAAAGGAAATTTCTTCTAATTACTCCCTGATGGAGGTTGTGTAGGCCAAGGTGGCATAGGAAACACTTGGTTTGGCCAATTTGGGAAGGGGTTTTGAGTATGCCAAGTTGTTGCAAGGTTTTCCTAGCTAAACTGTGGCAACAAAGAGTATTGAAGCAGATCTTGTGGTATGACAAGTCGTTCTTTCCATTGCCAATGCTAATTCATTAAATAGAATAGCTCTGTTTCTTCTTCTGCTTCGTTGTAGACGGCTTTCAGCCCAGGAAGTGAAGGACACTAGTCCATGGTATGATCCTTAGTGTAGATAGTAGAAGTCTGAACAATGTCTAAAGGGTATTCCATCTGGTTGTGCTTCTTCTGACATCTTGGGCAAAATATGGCCAGGTTTTGTTCTGCTATATCTTGTTTCTGTTTGGTTTGTAAAACATCGAGTTGTGTTGTCAAAGTACCCAGGATGTCAGTTTTAAAATTCTCTAACAGATTTCCAAATTCTACTCTGGTTACATTGCGATTGGTCTGCTTAAGGTCTTTCTTCATAGAATCATGCCCAAAAGGTCTATTGCGTGAGCTACCCTGGGAGCATCTAATACATAAGGAAATAATCTCGTCATATTCTTCCTGGTAAATATCTCCCTTCCCCATTATGTTAAGCATCTCAACCCATTCTTCCTTCATCCCTTTAAGCATTGTGGCTTTTAAAATGTCCTTGGACAGCATGGTATATGGGGATCTTTGTAAATTGTATTGAAACCTTTCTACCTATTCCTCTAATGTTTCATTCTCTTTTGCAGACATGTTGAAGATTTTATCTTTTAGATCTTGGGTTCGACAATAGTCTTGGTATTTGGTAAGAAAAATATTATTCATTTGGTCCCAGTTGTTTATAGTTCCCCCTCCTAATTCGATGAACCAACAGAGTGTAGTTCCTTTTAAGGTAGAGGGAAATATTTTATGTTTCTAGGGATCGGTGGTGTAGTCATATCCTCTACATAAGACATCAAATTCAAATAGGAATGCATCAGGATCTTTTGTGGTTAATCCATGAAAGGTGGGGATGTTGTGTAAGGGAATGGCTTTTATGGGGGCATTGGAAGCATGATCAACAATAGGGTATTCTAATGTTGATGTCTGCCTCTGATTCTGATTTTGATTATTTTCCATCTAATCAAAGAGGTTCCAGAAATCTTTGATAACTTATTGATCTGGAGGAGTGATTCTAATAGGCTTGGGAGGTGAATGCGGTGGGGGTTTTATAACACTTCTGTGATCTGGGATCCTAAGTACTTATGTTTCGATCACTTCTTTAGCGGACTTAGGTTCTGATATTTCTACGTGAATTTCTCCACTAGTTTCTCCCCCTCCTTGTAGGTTTCAAGAGCCTCCCTCTTTTGAAGGGTCAGTGCCTATATGAACGGTAGTCTGTAGGCTTTGCTCAAACCCCTCTTTCTTGCAGTGAATCTCGGCATAGGATACAGATGGTGAGGCTGCTACCTGAGGGAGTGTGTTAGGACTTTGAATGGAAACAATTATGGGTCCTATAGATGCCTGAGATACAACTTTATTAATGATTTCATCTATATATGTTGTTCTTCCAAGTGTCACTGGTCCTTTGGATTGTGAGGATGGTTGCAAATGATTCCAGATTGTTTCTATCTTTTTCTTCCTAGACATAAAACAAGAGCACCTATCCTACGATTATTTGCACAACTTTCTAGTAAGTGGGCTAGAGGGCAAGCATGTTTCTTGCTGGTATGTAGGTTCTTACCTCTCGTTTTCAATACCCAATTCTTCAGAACAATGGAGAAAGATGAATAAAGGAGATGACTCTTAACACTCTCCCCAACAACGATGCCAAAATTTTGGTGCTCAAAGAGGTGGATTTTTATTAACAACTCTAGTGCTTTCTCATTTAATTATCAACCTGGGGTAAGTCTTCTTATTTCAAGAGTGTTGGCACAATATATGCAAGTCAGGCCATTTAATATTTATTCCTTGTCACTTATGAGGAAGAATTTTCTAACTTCCTAAGTTTTCTTATCCTACAAGGGGTGGCTTGGATTGTTTCTTAACCTACAATTGAGCAACAAGATTTTGCAGTTACCTAATTGAATTAAACAACAGTCTAACTGAATTTAACAATAATCTAGAGAAATCAAGCAACAATTGAATTGAATTAAACAACAATCTAAATAAACTAAACAACAATGGAATTGAATGGAACAACAGTCTAACTAAGCTGAACAGTAATGGAATTGAATTGAATCAACAGTCTAGCTAACTGAGCAGTAATGGAACAGTAGCACAACTAGCTATGCAGTAATGGAACAACAGTATAACTAACTGAGCGGTAATGGAATAGCAGTATAACTGAAGCAAATTAAATAAATCATACAACTATTATTTAAGTAATTTTTCAATGGAATTCTCTTTATGACTTAAATAATTTACATTGATCAACGGTTGAATGCTTCATTATGATAAAATAAGGATGAAATTCATAAAGACAGATAACATCAAAATCAGCTTATTCTATGATCTATAACTCAAATGAAATGGTATTAAAATAATTGGAACTATCTACTGATAATGAAATATTGCCATAAGTTAGAAAATATGATTGCAATTTTCCTATTTGAAGAACGCGATTTCTAACAATCCTGAAGAAATAGAACTTTAATTTTATTGAATGGAAATATACTTTACAATTGCATCAGATACTTAAGCATTGGTTATGCAACTACACATAGTATGAAAACTTGTGAGGAACTTCCAGAGGTTGAGTCCAGACCACCATAAGCTCTAGCACAGTAAAAACTTCAAAAGATTATTTTTCAAAGCTCTATATTACATCTAGTGATGTTACAAAAATATGATTGGACATATTGTTTCTGATGCGTTGATTACAGAATGAATTTCCTATCCTTTCTCCGACTCCCCTTCTCGTTCGTCCCTCACCCTTTTAAATGTGATTTCAAAAATGCGAAAGTATTTCCCAAACGACAGCCTGCTGCGCGTGGCTGTCATTTGAATTCTTGGACTCGAATTTGTTTTCTGCTTTCTGTCGGCCATTAGGAGTTACCAGGATTTCATATGTTTGCGTCTGTTGGTTGGCTTCCATTTCCTATTGGTCCAGCCATTCTGTCTTCCTACATGTGGAGATAAGAGAAGTCAATTTTATGTTACAAAAACATTTTTTCATCATTAGTCTAATTTTTCTCGTTTTCATAATGTTTTATTCTCTTTACTGGTAATATGAAGAGAAAATTCCCCCAAAATTGTAACATAATTTGAATTACTTATAGGGTGAGAACATACCTTAATTTGGGCCCAACACATGGTATGTGCACATTCAGAAAGATATAAATATGCAAAAGTCTAGAATGGTTTGAGACTCATGGTATGTGCATGTTTGAAAAGATATAAATATGTAAGACTCAAAAAGGATAGATATATTTGTCTCATATTAGATATAAATGTTATGTTTCGTTCTCTGATCTAAGTTTGGGTTGGTTTATCTAGGTAGAAAGGCTCGTGCTGGCTGTGTTCATGGACTATGTCGCTGTGTGCACAGAAGGGAAAGATTGTACTAAAATGGAAATATCTCTTCATAAAGAAGGCAATTTTGGTGAACTCAAACTCTTATGTGATCTATGTGGTTAATTGTGTTAGATTTTCTATGTGTTTCTTACTGCAATTCTAGATCTGAATCTATGTTATTTAATGTGTATTTATCTTAATGAATGATAAGTTGTATTAGATTGCATCTGTGAACAAGTATTATTCTGCTTTAACTGTTAGATCCGAATTGAGTATAGTGATATGTTGTGTGCATGTCTATATTAAAGTAAGGGTCAATTCTATAATGATTTGTGAATGCGCAAGGGTAAGTTTGTTTATTTGGTTCTGTGAAACTACTTTACTCTTTAAGGGTTTATTTGCAAGTAGATCTCGTTCCTGCGAAGGATTATATGTGATTGGAATATAATTTGTGAAACACATCACATAATAAATATTTTTTAAGGGTTTTATCCACACTTAGACCTGGTTTCTTGGGAAGTTTCATGTAGACATATAAGCATTAAGTAAGGGTAAAATACACATCAAATGCTCCCTCAGGGTGCGGAAACCTAGTTCCATCACCCCCCCATATTGTTTCCATTGAGACTTTGATCTACGAAAGCAAATCATTGGCGAAAGGGCCAGTATTTGGAGGGTTTTGTTGGTTGTGTAGAATACTCTAAACCTAGGTCATGACCCCTTAAGCCAATGCTTCTCTTACTGCTGGTCACTTTGGTGTAGGAAAAACAATTTCTCAAACTTAGAGGTATTTTTATTGGCCTTGCATGAATGAAAATATTTCAAAATATGTAAGAGGATGTACTATGTGTGCTACTAGCAAGCCTACTAATAGGAAATTGTGATTATACGCTCCACTTCCTATTCCTTCTCTTCTTGGGGAAAGTATTTCTCTGGACTTTGTAGGGGGACTACCAATTTCTAGGAAAGGTCATGATTATATATATGTCATGGGTCATTTTAAAAAAAATTGTCTGTTGATGCCATGTAAGAAACATGTTACAACTAAACATACTGCAAAGATGTTTTTCCAAAATCTATGAGTTCACTTTGGTTTACCCACTTTTATTATTTTTCATCAAGATTCTAGATTTGTCGGGAAGTTTTGGTGAATTTTAAGGGAATTCATGGACACAAAGTTGAATAA
This sequence comes from Pinus albicaulis, assembly GCA_034641835.2. Classification (NCBI taxonomy): domain Eukaryota; kingdom Viridiplantae; phylum Streptophyta; class Pinopsida; order Pinales; family Pinaceae; genus Pinus; species Pinus albicaulis. The sequence goes on along the minus strand of CM076574.1, from coordinate 21,911,590 downwards.
GAACATCAAATTTCATCCACAAATCGACAATCAAACAAAAGTAGTGAATGAAACAATAGTGAATCTCTTTCATGGATATTTTGGTAAGCATATTAAACTTTGGTATGCAAATTTATATTACATGCAACATGCCTACAATCATTCCATGCACTGATCTACATAAGTATCTCCATTTGAATCTTGCTTGGGTTATTTTCCAAAGTCTCCTTTGGATTTCATATTTGGTAAATATATTTCAATAGATGGACATAGTGATGTGGACAAGGTCAAGCATTTCATTGAACAAATTCAACTAGTGCATGAAAGAGTACAAGAACAACTAGAGAAAAGAAAATAAAAGTGAAAATAAAGACATTACAAGCATCAAGTTGATCATGATTTTCAAGTGGGACATAAATTTTGGTTTTATATCAACAAGGAAAGGCTATAAGTTGAAGGTAAAAATATCAAGCTAATTAGATATGGTCCTTTCAAAAATTTGGAGAAGATTGGTAACAATGCTTTCCAATTAGATTTTCCAGCTTACCTGCAAATTTATTCTATTGCGAATGTGGAAAAATTGAGATTATATGAGCCTCCATTGATTGATGATCATGAAGAGAATGTTTAGATTTCATCTATAGAATGTTTTGTTCCTGAATATATAAATGAAATGAAGGAAGACTCAATTCTTGAAGGGAGAATCAAGACATCACACAGAGGCAATGTGGAGTATCTTTAAGTGGGGCTCAAAGTTACCAATCCAAGTAAAGCAAGGTGTATTGAGATCGAGAAAGTGAGGGAGTTGTACCCTCACTTAATTTCTAAGTAAAAATATACTTTTGGTGATCCAAAAGCTTCTGGTGGGGAGGAAGGATCCAGGGGATAAAAAAATATGCTCAAAAATCAAATAGATCAAATTCTCCTAAAACTAGTGCAAAATCGTGGATCTCATCATTCTGATTCTAATGACACTTGAATTGCCTCAATCCAACACCATATTAGAAAGTTATCATGTTTTGAAGCTTTTATCAAACAACTAAAAGTTCAACTTGTAGGGTTGACTAGCAAGCTGACTGGGTAGACCGTACGGTGACATGGCATTGATGTAAGCATGTGACTATGCAGTATGATTTTCAGAGGACCAACCACTACAAGACAAGTGGTGAGCTTCAATTGGTTGTGGTGATTGAGGTTTGGTCAATAGCACTCCGCCTCGTGGCCCAATGAAAGGTTTCCATGTGGTCCTCTGGGAGGCTGCCACATGGCTTTGTTTTATGGGCTAAAATGTTTTCTATGGACCAACCAACCTCAACAGGGTTCAACCCTGACACCGCTGACAAGCTAACCATTCACCTTACTACTCCACTATGCAATTATTTATTAATATATAAGGGCTAAAAATTATATTTAACGATTAACAATTTGGAAGTTTGGGGTGGGGGGGTAGTCAGGTGATTCATATGTTATGCAACGTGATTGAGCATTGAAGCAGAAGGGGTCAGGAGTTGGCCCCCAACCCCAGTTCCATTATAAACATGGTAATTTTCAATGGAACCACGGGAGGGGAGACCATGTGGCATACTACCCATGCCCAACCCACAACCATATGTCCACCTCACGCAACTAGGAGTGGGGCCAACAGAGTTTGTTTCATTTGGCCTACACCCCCGGTCGTATTGTATGCCACATGATCAACCAAAAGAAGAGATTAAGGGGCGCCGTGTCAAATTAAACGTCAAGAAATTTGCGCTAAAATTGGCAAACATGTCGTTGAACCCATGTGAGTTTTTCGCTTTGCAGATTTTCCAAAGAAAAAATTGGTTACTATTTTTTACAGAGGTCCAATTTTGCAGGAAATTAAGGAGGGAAATGAGGAAGGAGACCTAACATGGTAATTTTTTATCCTTTTGAGCCCAATAAGAGTCTGCACAATGGTTTTTGGGTGTTCTATACACAATGGCGCTTTTATTTTTTAATGTGGTAATTGTATGTTGATGTAATTTGAAACTTGAGCATATAATATAAAGGGCCAACATTGGAAGTTGGACCCGAAGATGTAGCCCAGAAGGGGTGAACTCTGTCATCAAATTATTGTTTTTTGATGCTACATGTTGTCTATATTTCACTATTTAAATCTCCAAATTTTTAATTAGCTTATGTGCTTTTTCAATTTCGATCCATTTCCCATAAGACATAAACTAGCTTGCAACATTTTCAAGAAACCTTCAAATTTAATTTTCATATCGCCAGTAATACCCTTGCAGATAACATGCATACAACATTGGCTAATGCACATGTCACATTTCATGCAGAGAGGAGAAAAGCACGACCATTCCCTACTACCCCACTAGTTCCATTTTATGATGATTCATATCTCGTGAGTCTACCCATTGAATGAGTTTTGTCATATCCATTTATGTGTCGTGATGTCATCCCTGAAACTTAGAGCATGCCCGACCTACATGAAACATACCCAGTACATATATAACAAAAATTTGAATCTTATCATAAAATTATACATATAATTATTTATATTAATTCAGTTCGTATTAGATTGCATTTATATTAATAAATTCATGATAACATGTAAACACAACCCAAGTACCTGGATGAGCTTATGAGGCCATATGAGGGGGTAGTTTATCAACCAAAATAACCTACACTAGTGCATGTTTCCACTTCCAACTTTACCTCCACTTCATAACACTCATGTGGAGTAGAGTCACTATGTACAACCACACGAAACAAAAATTGAGGTAAACATTTTTGTTCCTAAGATTTCAACATTTTTTTTAAGTTACATGCATGCTAATTAATCAGTATACTAATTATAATTTTTATTTTCCATTTCATACATAGGACCATATCCATAGTGTTGCTGATGTTGCAATTATGTGGACTCATGAGTGGGATGTTGGGATATGGGAATTGAGGATGTGGGTCCATCGATGTAGGCCCCAATATTTGAGCCATAGGAAAGAGAGCACCAAACACATATTTATCATACCCCCATCCTATATGACTTGCATTTGGACTTGAGTGAGGTTAGCAGGTTAAGATATGTAATTAAATGTGGTCAAAATCATTTATTTCCACATTCCTTATTTTGTACAAATAATGATATAACTAGTTTGAATTTGAATGTGTTATATTGTAGTACCAGATTATGGACGATTACGTTGTGCAATGGAACTCACATATGAGATCTAGCGGTACTTAGAGTAGATAGTTTTTATATTTTTAGGCCCATTTCGTAGGGCACATTCACATGTGACACAACCTTTGTACATTTTCATACATGAACAATTTATGGATATACATAAACATTATTTCAGTTTATGGATGTTCATGTAGCATTTGTAATTTGTTTATATTTTCATATGGAAGGTTTATTGATACATTCATTATATCATTTTATGTATTTTTATTAATATTATTTATGGAAGTTGATTAAATTTCAGTTTATGGATCTATTAATTATTTTTCTAGTTTAATTTTTTTTCTATCTAGTATAAAATTTATTTAAAAATATAACAATTTTGATTTCTAGTTTCGTAGACTAAGAAAATAAGTACAAAATTACTATGATGCAAGTCACTTTGATACTTAAAATTAGCTAAACTATATCAAGGTTGAATTTAAAAACACAAATAGGATTGAAATAAGATTTAAATTCAATTTTAAAAGATGTCTAGTAAACAACAAATAAGTTTTATTCAATTTTATTTCTTTTGAGGTCATCAACAAGAGCTTAGTCATAACATGATATTTAAGTCATATGTTTTGGAATTTAATATACCAAAAAAAATTAATGATATATATTTCTATAATTTTATATATAATTAAATATGAACTTTTTTAAATTTACTAGGTTATCTCAAGGTTCAATTAAAAAACACAAATAAAAATGAAATGATTTTTTTTCAATTTTAAAAGATGCCTTGTAAACAACAAATAAGTTTTATTCAATTTTGTTTCTTTTGAGGTCATCTACAAGAGCTTATTCATAACATGATATAATTACAACCGTACTATGATGCAAGTCACTTTGATAATTAAAATGAACTAAAACATGTCATGTATCAATTTAATATTGAGCATGGAAATAATTACAAATATGCTTCATATTGGCTTGTAGAAAATTCCTTGTAGTGCAATCAACGTATGCTATTACAATGATTTTAAAAATAAATTATTTGAATTCTAAAGTCATCCATATTATAATTTAAAAAATCCATATATGAAAACAAATTTGACACACCCATATACTATTGCATGGTCAACTCTTTTAAGTATAGTTCAATCAATTCTTTATCTCAAGGTTAAATTAAAAAACAGAGATAGGATTGAAATACATTTTATTCAATTATAGAAGACTTCTTTTAAACAAGAAATAAGTTTTATTCAATTTTATTTCTTTTGAGGCCATCTACAAAAGATTGGTCATAACATGATATAAGTACAATATTACTATGGTGCAAGTCACTTTGATACTTAAAACGAGATAAACTATATCATGTATCAATTTAATTAAGCATGGAAATAATTACAAATATGCTTCATATTGGCTTTTAGAAAGTGTCTTTTAGTGCAATCAACATGCCATGTTGTTACGATTCAATTTTAAAAATAAATCATTTGAATTCTAAAGTGATCCATATTAAAATAATAATAAAAATCTACACATCGATTTTTTTTGTGACCCACCCATATACCATTGCATGGTCAACTTTTTAAAGTATTTAAATCAATTTATAATCCCAAGGTTAGATAAACACAAATAGGATTGAAATCAATTTTATTCAATTTTAAAAGATGTCAAGTGTAAACAACAAATAAGTTTTATTCAATATTATTTCTTTTGAGTTTATCTACAAGATCTTAGTCATAACATGGTATAAGTCAATCAAATTGGAATTTAATATAGGTCAAAAAATATATATATGATAACATTTCTATAATTTTATATAATGTTATCAACTTTCTTAAATTTACTTATCTATCCAAGTATTTCAATAAATTCTTATGATTGAAATAAGTTTTAGTTAATTTTATTTCTTTCGAGGTTGTCTACAATAGTTTAGACGTAACATGATATATGTGTGTGTGTGTGTGTCTTGGAATTTTTACAATCCAATATGAAGCATATGTGTAACACTTTCCATGCTTTATATCTAACTAACATGTGACATTTATCAATAACACATTTTTTTTAATGTTGTTCATAACCTAGATCTAGTTGAATTTCCATTTTAAGTAAAATAATATCATATCAACTTGGTTAAATTATTAATGGATTAAATTTTATATCTTTCTTGATTCTAAATATATGGGCTTCACATACATATCCTATCCTTAAAAACAAAACCTCCTTAAAGATTGGAAAATTTTATTTTTGCAAAGGCTCGATCAATCCTGATAGCTTGATTGAGGGTTTCTTAAACCCTTGATTGATCTATTTGAATTTATAATTTAAGAATTTGATTGAGTTTCTAAGGTCCTAAAAATCACAAATTTAGCACCCCTTCTGTAGATTTCTCTCCAACACCATTTTGTACCCTAGCGGATTTAGGGCAGAATTTTTCCTTAAGTGCCAAAGTTGATAATGTTGGATTAGTAAAAGAATCCTCTATCCAATGAGATATAAATTTGACAATTTCGAATTCATATAATATTTTTCATCTACTTTCTTTTAAACATAATTCTTGAATTTTTTTTGGACAGTTTCAAAGAGACTGAATAAAAAATCAATAACAAAAAATATACACAAAGAAAAATTTCAAAAAATACCATTGTAGTAATTTACACTTCCTCTTCAAAAGGGTACTCTTGGTTTTTTAATTGATTTAAATAGTTGGAAAAAAGCATACATGAACACATGTATTTGGAAAATTAAATTGAAATATTACTTCACCAACTTCAAAAAATAATTAAAATATAATTTTGCATAAAATAAATAAATTAATTAATATGAAAAACTAAGTTCTCTCCTTGTATATCTAAAAAATTACACATTTTAGACTAATTTATGCTACCTGAACACAAACATACCTCTTAATATGTGTGAAAATTTGTAAGGACAAGCATTGCATTTAATGAAAATTTGAAAAGTTATATGACATTATTTTTTTTTTGAAAAATATAATTAGGACAATGACATAATTCTCAACAATTTGTCTTTTTACTCCTAATTAAAATTTATAATGCTTATATGAATTTTGAGGGCTTCAATTCAATAAAAGAATAAAATTTTGAAATTTCATTTCCACATTTGGCCCAAAAATGTAACTCGTCTTCATGCATTCACCCAAAAAGGGAGACAAAATATTAACAACCCAAGTCCCTCAAAATATAAACATAAGTAGAGGAAAGTTAAATTAAAAGATGCATAAAAAAGAAGTATATGTAGAATTAGTTGAGGACACTTCCAAATCCAAGGGCAAAGACATCAATTTTGTAGCTAGGTACCTAGGTTTATAAAAGAAAGAGGACTAGATCCCAAATTGATAGTTTTATTCTCTACCATTGTTGTCCAAATTGAGGATTCACCTATCCCTTGCGAAAATCCTCCAAGAGGGGAGAATACATCTTAAGGAGACAAGGTACATAGGGTAGCACAAGAAACACCATATGCAAATGGGACTCAAGACAAGGAGATTCAAAAGGAGACTTCCTCTTACACCATACCTTGCTAGAATTAGGAAAGGAAAAAATATAGGCTCACATATGGAAAAGGATAGCTACAAAGTAGGGTAAGGGAGAAAAAAATAAAATATAGGATCAAATTTATTACTTAATGGAGGAAATGATGATTTCCAAATTAGAAACTTATAGAAAAACCAATTTTTAAGGAAGGAATTAGAGAAACCCAAAGGAAAAATAATTTCCAAAGAGGACAAACTTAGAGTTTGGAAGCTTCCTTGAGAAAAATGGCTCAATGAATTTAATAAATACTAAACTATGGACAACCAACCAAGACATATAACTTGTTTCTCAAAGAACAATGATGTATATATCATATCACCTAATTAGCACAACTATGTGAATTCAATGTTCAAACACCTAGTGAATTAGTGGAAGCCTATTAGAGCAACAACATGGAGGAAAATGTGATATTGTGTGAATTTTACCTCCACAATCTTGTGCCTTATCACCCTTATTCTCGGTATCCGAATCTTTGTGTGGGTGATCATGTACAACCGATGACATTGACATCACTCATGAGGCATGAAAACTAAGTGGAGAAAATATAAATAAATGCAAAGAAGAAAAATAGTACAGTCCTCTAACAAAGGTACCAACTTAAGTAGAACACTATCAATTTCTCATTTTTTAGAGGCTACATTCGGTAGTTATTTTTACCTCTAAATGAAAAATTTGTGTTACTGTTGGAAATGTTGTCATTGATGGCAAAGAAGGCAGCAGATGAAGAGACAGGAAAAATTACAAGAACACAAAGACAGATAATGAAAGCGAAGAAGAAAATGAATGAAGCAAAGGAGACAAGCAGAGGAAGCAAATATGGAGACAGAGCCATTTTCATAAGCAGTAGAGGCAGAGGCAGAGTGACAGAAGCGGCAGAGGCAGAGCCACAGATGTTGTTCCAAGAATATGTACATATATATATAAATTCAGAGAATCTTTTATACAGTCGGGCGTTACACATAACATTCCGGGCGGTTGAATCAGTGAGTTATATATATATGGTTTATATATATGCATACAACGAAGAACCAGCGTGAATAGGAGTGGAACCATAGTCAGAGGCGGAACCATAGTCAAAGTCGGAACCATAGTCGTAACAAAATATATAAATAATAAAGGAGAACCGGAACCTTGACCAGAGGAACCATGAGGGGACTGAAACCACGAGCGGGTTCACGGAGGCGAATTTCCCAATTCTGCACCACCTTTTGACTGTAAGGTGGTTTTGCAGAAATCACAGCGATTCCATAGACTTCGTGACACGTGGCATAGGTGGTATTGGAAGCCACTGTTTAACTTGCAATTTCACGCGTTATACACTGACCAAAGACACGGAGTGAAATGGATAGGAGGTGTCGATCTAGTGGGCCGACATCTGACGGTGATTGTTCGTAGGACCCGCACGAAGTTTAATGGAAGAGCCCGGGGGTTAACAAAGGTATGACGCACACGTTTGATTGGTTGTATCGTGGGCCTAGGCAGAGTCATATATAACGAATCAGTTTATTAATATTTTCGACGTATTATAATCTTAATATAAGGTTTTGAGAGTATGTTAAAAGACTCAATCAAAGTTTAATATTGGTGGTGAATTGGTGGCGCGCTGACGTTGGTGCATGGTGGAGCCACCACAAAGTGGTGTTTACGGGGGCTCCCATTTCTCCGTACACATCAAATGGGGTGAGGCCCCGCAGTTCATCATAGCCGTTGATCGACAATCAACGTGTGATCGGCCAGTCAACTACGGGGGGTACCCTCCGTGTTAACCTCCGCGCTCTTCAACCCCCCACACTCCGTCGATCTCCAATCAACCTGTGCGTTGTTTAACCTGCGCCTGTTCACCATGCTGCCGCCTGTGAATTGATCTCTCATTCGGGCAGCTGGAATTACATTCCAACAAGTTGTATATGGTTAATTGGCGCGATATGAAATATGAAATAAGGTGGTATTATATGCGTACCTGCTCGAGTTTGCTACCCCTACGGAACTTAAAGGGAAAGGAGCTCCGTTTAATGCGAATTGATACAACTATGATTCAAACCATATATACTTCAAGGAGAAAGAGGAATTATATGATATGATTAAGTTATATCAAGAGCATGCTGAGACACAAAGGAACAAATTTGACAGGTGTTCAAGCACAAGAATCTGGAAAATATTCAAAAGCGCAGTAAACAGGTGAAATGTGCAGATGACAGTAAACAAAGAAGATGCAGAACAGTTTCTTAACAGCAGCAGGAAAAGACAAATCCAGTAAAGCCAAAATCCAAGAAAGGAGCTGAGTGAAATTCAAATATGTAATTAAAAATGTGAATGTAAATGTTGTAATTAATTTTTTTATTGTTTGTGATGCAAAGGCAAGTATCCTAAGGAAAAGAAAAAATCCCACTGTAGCATGAAACTTTTACATATTGTAGTAATTCTAAAATTGAGTTGAAAAAGGAATAAGAAGATAGAAGCCAAAGAGTCATGACTGTTCACTTCAAATTCCTTGTGAAATACAAACAGTCATGTGAGAATTTCTATATATAATATCAATTTGATAAGCTCAATAGAGAGAGAGCGAGAGAGAGAAAATATAGAGAAGGCAGAGTATAGAAGAGAAGACCAAGAAAAGAAGAGAAGAAAAAGAAGCTACAGAACAGAGCTGATATCTGAGGTAAATCAACAAACATTCAGTTTGATAATTTGAGGAAGTTGGGGCTTCCCTATCAAGTTGCAGCTTGATAGCTATCAGTTGTAGTTGACTGAGGTTGAAGCCTCCTGTAGGTTGGTGCCTGTAGAAAATTGAAGGGAGTTGGTGCTTCCTTGCAAGTTGTAGCTTGCAGAATAGAGGTTGGAGCCTCTTGTAGGTTGGTGCCTGCAGAAAAACAGTGGTGAGAGGGAGTTGGAGCTTGCCTTTGCATCACAACAATAATAAGATGTGATTTTCTCCCTTTATGGGTTTCCACTTATATCTGGTGTCTCTGTACATGATATTTATGTATTGATCTGATATCTATCATCTGCTTAATATCTGCTGCTCTCATATTAAGTCTACTGCTATATTACACTAACACTTGCTGCTTACATTTTAAGATTACTCACACATTAAATTGGATGTGAAATGAAGGTGTAATTAAGTTTAATGAAAAGTTCTAAAAGATCAGGAATGTGTTAAACTGATTCATGCCCCCTCTCAGTTTAACTAAAGGTTCAACAATTGGTATCAGAGTAGGTTCCTTTGTACAAGTCTAACAACTGAAAGGAGATCCTAGGTTCCCAAGATGGCTAGTAAAGAAGGATGCTCAACCAATAAAGCCCCTTTCTTCACTGGTGAAAATTATGCTTTCTAGAAAATCAAAATGAGGACATACATAATGTCTCTAGGAATAGAATTATGGGCTGCTGTGGAATTAGGATATGCCCCGAAGGCAACTGACACAGAAAAAGACTCAAAACAAGATTTTGTGGCTAATGCAAAAGCCATGAATGCCATCCTGAATGGATTATGTGAAGCAAAGTTTATTAAATTAATGCACAAAGACAATGCCAAAAAAATATGGGATACTCTTGAGAACATACATGAGGGAGACCAGAAAGTAAAAACTGCCAAACTTCAAGTCTATAGAGCCCACTTTGAGAACTTAAGAATGAATGATGATGAATACATTGCCATTTTCTTCCTAAAAATTGCAGAAATTATTAGCAATATGAAAGCTCTTGGAGAAAAAATACCAGAAAGTGTAATTGTACAAAAATTTCTAAGATCTCTTCCATCCAGATTTAATCCAAAGGTATCTGCAATAGAAGAAACAGCTGATTGGGAGACCTTGACCATGAACCAGCGACTTGGAAATCTAACAGCCTATGAAATGAGGCTCCCACAGAATAACCCAAGTACAAGGGAAGCAGCTTTTAAAAATGAAAAGAAGAAAGAAGAAGAGGGAGACATATGCTCATGCTCGGATGAAGAAGAGGAAAATATTGTTAAGAAATTGGACAGAGGCTCAGGAAGATACAAAGGTAAACTTCCTTTCAAATGCTTTAACTGTGGAAGAGTTGGACACTATGCTGCTAAGTGTCCTCACAAGAAAGTAAGGAATTAGCTTCAAGAGCCAGAGAGAAATAAATCAAAGAACTGGCAGAAAGGAAAGAAGTTTAGTAGAAAATCCTTTTATGCTCAACAAGAAAGCAGTACATCTAAAGATTCAGATGAACCCTCAAGTGAAGAAGGAACCTCCAAATTCTTATTGATGGCCATAGTAGAACTTGAAGGAATCCTGCTAGAAGATGAAGAAGAAGAAGGGTAAGTCGACCTTGAGGGGGAGCTAAGGAGTGCTCTCGAAGAGATTGACAGACTTAAACTGAAATGTAGAAAACAAAAGGACATTCTTCTCAAGTGTGTGAAAGAAGAACAAAATTCAGAAGTCCTCATGCACCTGAAGGTAAAGCTTGAAGAAGCCAAGAAGATAGAAGATATGTTACTTCAGCAAATCAAAGATAAAACTGGAGAACAAGAGAAGCTGGAAGAAGAAATTCTGTGTCTGAGAAAGAAATTGGAAAATTCTCAACAGAAAGTTTCTATATACCCTTCTCAAACAACAAGCTCTATTAAGTTGAATGAAATTTTGGTTGCTCAAAGATCCCCTATGATAAAGACTAGAATAGGCTACGAAGGAGAATCAAGTAAAGGAAAAGAAAAGGTTGACAGAGAGATTATTTTTGTAAAAGCAAAGAAGAATGAGGAAGTAGCTCAAACAATTCCTACAAAAGAAGAAATATCCAATAAGGGAGACAGAGATCAGAAGAAACCACTAGTAGCAAAGAATGTAATAAATACTAAGACCCCTGAATATGTAAAATTTGGAAACCATCAAAGAATTTTCTTCCCTCCAATGAAGAATGCCACCTGTTTTGTCTGCCACAAGTTGGGACACATTGCTGCATATTGTCATGCAAGAAGGAGTAATTCAAACCAGCAAAAGATGCAAACATTGAAGAGACGACCTCAAGCAAACAAATGGAAGAGACAACCTTACATCAGGTATGCAAATAGCTTCTATGGTTACTGCCTTTATTGTAAGGAATTTGGCCATAAAATCATTGAGTGTAGAAAGTATGGACAAAGATTGATGTTTAACACCTCAAGGAGGTCTATGAATCAAATAAATTCTGTTCATACTCATAATTCTACAAAAACTATAATCAAATGTTGTATATGCAATCAAGTTGAACATATGTCTTCCAAATTTCCTCTAAGAAGATGGAGGTCATCACCTCACAAAATATACAAAACAAAAGGGTGCCTCCAGTGGATAAAGAAGGTGAATAAATGTGACCTAGCTCTAACTGCTCAAGATCTGAAAAGTCAATGGTACTTGGACAATGGCTGCTCTAAACACATGACAGGAGACAAAAGTAAGTTTATTACTCTTGATGAAAAGAAATCTGGCAATGTTATTTTTGGCAAGGATAAATCAGGTAAGATCAGGGGAAAAGGCTCCGTCAGCATAGATAATGGAAGAGGAAAGGTCCAAGATGTACTATTTGTAGATGGGCTGAAAGAAAATTTACTGAGTGTCAGTCAGATGTGTGACAAAGGCTGTGAAGTTCTTTTTAGAGCACAAGATTGTGAAGTCAGATCAAGCACAACAGGAAAAACTCTACTCAAAGGTGTTCGAACAGAGAGTAATGTGTACATAGTGAAAGAGGAGGATGAAGCCTGCCATCTTAGAAAACTCGAGGAGTCATGGTTATGGCATAGGAGATTGGGACATCTCAGCTTTGACCATATCATTAGACTGAGCAAGAAGAAAGCTGTCAGAGATATGCCAGAAATAAAAAGGCCCTCAAACACAATATGTAAATCTTGTCAGTTGGGGAAACAAACTCGCACATCCTTTAAATCTAAAGAAGAGTTATCAACAAGAAGACCACTGCAACTTGTGCACATGGATCTGTGTGGACCTGCAAGAACTAAAACACCAAGTGGAGAGTCCTACTTTATGTTGATAATAGATGATTTCTCCAGAATGACATGGGTTTCTTTTCTCAAGAATAAATCGGAAGCTCTGGACAAATTCAAAACATTTAAAGCATTAGCAGAAAATCAAACAGGATGCAAGCTGAAATGCATCAGATCAGACAGAGGAGGTGAATTCACTGATTATGACTTTGCAGACCTATGTAATGAACATGGAATAAAGCAACAATTTACTATTGCAGGGACACATCAGCAGAATGGAGTAGCAGAGAGACAAAACAGGTCTGTACAACAAATAGCAAGAGCTATGATGCAAGAGAATAATATTGCTCAAACCTTCTGGGCAGAAGCAGTGCACACAGCGGTACATATCCTTAATAAAGCTCACTTAAGGCCAAGCAGTGACAAGACTCCCTATGAACTATGGCATGGAAAGCCAGCCTCAATCAAACATTTCAGAATCTTTGGAAGCAAGTGTTACATAAAGAATAATGATGAAAATCTTGGCAAATTTGATGCAAGAGCAGATGAAGGGATATTTCTAGGATATGATTCCAAAAGCAAAGGGTACAGGTGCTACAACAAGACCCTTCGGAAGATAGTTGAAAGTATTGATGTGAGATTTGATGAAGAACTTCCAAACAATACTAGAGAAACAGACTGCTGCAGTACATCAGACAACAATGAAGAAGAAGATCAAAATGATGATGAAACAAGCAAAACATCAGAAGATGTTGGACTGAACTCAAAAACCCCCTCAAGATACACTCAAAAGAACCATCCAGAAGATCAAATCATAGGAGACAAGAATGTAGGAGTGCAAACAAGAAGGTAGCTAACTGAACAGATAGAAGAAGTATACATAGCCATGTTGTCACAAATAGAACCAAAGAAATTTGAAGAAGCCAGCAAGGACAAGTCTTGGGTAAATGCAATGAATGAAGAATTGGACCAAATTGAGAAAAACAATACCTGGGAACTAGTTCCTAGACTTGCTGAGAAAAATGTCATAGGCTCAAAATGGGTATTCAAAAACAAAATGAATGAGCAAGGACAAGTAATCAGGAATAAATCTAGGCTGGTCTGCAAAGGATACTCACAAATAGAAGGACTTGATTATGATGAAACATTTGCCCCTGTAGCGAGAATGGAAGCTATCAGAATGTTCCTGGCAATTGCATGCTACCAAGATTTCAAGGTATATCAAATGGGTGTAAAATCAGCTTTTCTTAATGGCGATCTAGAAGAAGAAGTGTACATGGAACAACTAGAAGGTTTCTCATTGACAGATAAAGAAGACTGTGTATGCAAACTGAAAAAGGCCCTATATGGACTGAAACAGGCTCCTCGTGCTTGGTACTCAAGACTGGATAAATATTTGCAAAAAAATGGTTTTAAAAGAGGTGGAGTAGACAGCAATCTATACATAAAAGCCCATGAAAATGAACTCCTAATTGTTGTTGTATATGTTGATGACGTTATGTTTGGAAGCAACAGAGATGAGCTAGCAAAAGGATTTGCAGAAGAGATGAAATCAGAGTTTGAAATGTCCATGATTGGAGAGCTCAGTTTCTATTTAGGACTTCAAATTCAGCAAAGGAGCACAGGTACATTCATCTCACAAGAAAAATACTTAAAGGAAATGCTGAAAAAGTTCAAAATGGAGGAATGCAAACCTGTGTCAACTCCCATGAACACAGGCTGCAAGCTATGCGCTGAGAATGGGTCTACTGATATAGATCAAAAACTCTACAGATCCATGATTGGAATTCTATTGTATCTTACTGCATCAAGACCAGACATCATGCTAGCAGTAGGACTAGTGGCAAGATATCAAGCAGCACCTAAACAAAACCATCTTTTGGCAGTAAAAAGAATACTCAGATATCTACAAGGAACAACACAATATGGACTTTGGTATCCTAAAATCAAAAAATTCACTTTATCAGCATACACAGATGTAGATTGGGCTAGTTGTGTTGATGACAGGAAAAGTACGAGTGGAGGTGCTTTCTATCTAGGAGAAAGCCTGGTGGCATGGTTAAGCAAGAAACAAACATCCATCTCTCTGTCTACAGATGAAGCAGAATATATAGCAACAGCAGCATGTTGTACACAATTCATGTGGATGAAGAAAACTCTTCAAGACATGAAGGTAAGCATTGATGAACCTATTTCAATCAAATGTGATAATACAAGTGCTATAAGTATATCCGAAAATCCTGTACTTCACTCAAAAACTAAACATATTCCAATCAAGTATCATTTCCTCTGAGAACAAGTGGCTCAAAAGATAGTAAAGCTGGAATATGTACCAACAAAAGAGCAGACATCTGATATATTTACCAAACCTCTTGCTAGAGAACCATTTCAATATTTGAGAGATAAACTAGGGGTAGTATCTGCAGATGTCGCTCTCTGATATAAAGAGAAAGCACAATTTCAGGGGGAGAAAAAAATGAAAATATCATTCCATGGGGAGAATAGCTAGCAAGAAAAACATGAATCAGGTCGTCAAGATCAAAGGATTAAGGCAAAAGAACACCAAGTTATTATCCTAAAATTATCTAAATTCAATCATACATATCAAAGTGTTCTCACAACAAGTCTTATACATCACTATGAAGCAGCATGGTACAAAGTCAGTAGAAGAGGGCCTAAACATACCTCAGAGAGAGGAGGAAGAGCAAGCAATAGGAGAAAGCTACAGGAAAATAGATAAAAATTGATGCCAAAGGGCAAAAAGCAACCCTTTGCCATTGATGTCAAAGGGGAGGAAGAGCAAGCAATAGGAGAAAGCTACAGGCAAATAGAGAAAAATTGATGCCAAAGGGCAAAAAGCAACCCTTTGCCATTGATGTCAAAGGGGGAGGAAGAGAAAGCAACAGGAGAAAGAGCAGGGAAATAGAGAAAATGTATTGCTACAGAGAAAATATATTGCCATCAATGCCAAAGGGGGAGACTGATGGAAATGTTGTCATTGATGGCAAAGGAGGCAGCAGATGCAGAGACAGGAACAATTACAAGGAGACAAAGACAGATAATGAAAGCAAAGAAGCAAATGAATGAAGCAAAGGAGACAAGCAAAGGAAGCAAATACGGAGACAGAGCCGTTTTCATAAGCAGTAGAGGCAGAGGCAAAGTGACAAAAGCGGCAGAGGTTGAGACACAGATGTTGTTCCAAGAATATGTACATATATATATAAATTCAGAGAATCTTTTATACAGTCGGGCGTTACACATAATATTCCAGGCAGTTGAATCAGTGCTTTATATATATATGGTTTATATATATGCATACACCGAAGAACCAGTGTGAATAGGAGCGGAACCATAGTCAGAGGCGGAACCATAGTCAAAGGCGGAACCATAGTCGTAACAAAATATATAAATAATAAAGGAGAACCGGAACCTTGACCAGAGGAACCATGAGGGGACTGAAACCACGAGCGGGTTCACGGAGGCGGATTTCCCAATTCCGCACCACCTTTCAACCGTAAGGTGGTTTTGCAGAAATCGCAGCGATTCCATAGACTTCGTGACACGTGGCATAGGCGGTATTGGAAGCCACCGTTTAACTTGCAATTTCGTGAGTTATACACCGATGAAAGACACAGAGCGAAATGGACAGGAGCCATAGATCTGGTGGACCGACATCTGACAGTGATTGTTCGCAGGACCCGCACGAAGTTTAATGGAAGAGCCCAGGGGTTAACAAAGGTACGACGCGCGCGTTTGATTGGTTGTATCATGGGCCCGGGCAAAGTCATATATAACGAATCGGTTTATTAATATTTTCGACGTATTATAATCTTAATATAAGGTTCGAGAGTATGTTAAAAGAGTCAATCAAAGTTTAATATTGGTGGTGAATTGGTGGCGCGCTGGCGGTGGCGCATGGTGGAGCCACCACAAAGTGGTGTTTACAGGGGCTCCCATTTCTTCGTACACATAAAATGGGGTGAGGCCCCGCAGTTCATCATAGCCGTTGATCGGCGGTCAACGTGTGATCAGCCAGTCAACTACGGGGGGTACCCTCCATGTTAACCTCCGCACTCTTCAACCCCCCGCACTTCGTCGATCTCCAATCAACTTGTGTGTTGTTTAACTTGTGCCTGTTCACCGTGCTGCCGCCTGCGAATTGATCTCTCGTTCTGGCAGTTGGAATTACATTCCAACAAGTTGTATATGGTTAATTGGCGCGATATGAAATATGAAATAAGGCGGTATTATATGCATACCTGCTCGAGTTTGCTACCCCTGTGGAACTTAAAGGGAATGGAGCTCCGTTTGATGTGAATCGATACAACTATGATTCAAACCATATATACTTCAAGGAGAAAGAGGAAGTATATGATATGATTAAGTTATATCAAGAGCATGCTGAGACACACAGGAACAAATTTGACAGGTGCTCAAGCACAGGAATCTGGAAAATATTCAAAAGTGCAGTAAACAGGTGAAATGTGCAGATGACAGTAAACAAAGAAGATGCAGAACAATTTCTTAACAGCAGCAGGAAAAGACAAATCCAGTAAAGCCAAAATCCAAAAAAGGAGCTGAGTGAAATTCAAATATGTAATTAAAAATGTGAATGTAAATGTTGTAATTAATTTTTTTATTGTTTGTGATGCAAAGGCAAGTATCCTAAGGAAAAGACAAAATCCCACTGTAGCATGAAACTTGTACATATTGTAGTAATTTTAAAATTGAGTTGAAAAAGGAATAAGAAGACAGAAGCCAAAGAGTCATGACTGTTCACTTCAAATTCCTTGTGAAATACAAACAGTCATGTGAGAATTTCTATATATGATATCAATTTGATAAGCTCAAGACAGAGAGAGCGAGAGAGAGCAAATATAGAGAAGGCAGAGTATAGAAGAGAAGACCAAGAAAAAGAAGAGCAAAAAGAGAAGCTACGGAATAGAGCTGATATCTGAGGTAAATCAGCAAACATTCAGTTTGATAAATTGAGGAAGTTGGAGCTTCCCTATCAAGTTGCAGCTTGATAGCCATTTAGTTGTAGCTGACTGAGGTTGAAGCCTCCTGGAGGTTGGTGCCTGCAGAAAATTGAAGGGAGTTGGTGCTTCCTTGCAAGTTGTAGCTTGCATAATTGAGGTAGGAGCCTCCTATAGGTTGGTGCCTACAGAAAATCAGTGGTGAGAGGGAGTTGGAGCTTTCCTTTGCATCACAACAATAATAAGATGTGGTTTTCTCCCTTTATGGGTTTCCACTTATATCTGGTGTCTCTGTGCATGATATTTATGTATTGATCTGATAGGTATCATCTGCTTAATATCTGCTGCTCTCATATTAAGTCTACTACTATATTATACTAACACTTGCTGCTTACATTTTAAGATTACTCACACATTAAATTCGATGTGAAATGAAGGTGTAATTAAGTTTAATGAAAATTTCTAAAAGATCAGGAATGTGTTAAACTGATTCACTCCCCCTCTCCGTTTAACTAAAGGTTCAACAAGAAGTAGCATATTTTTTTGGTGTGTTGGTTAAAATTGTTCATTTGTTTGACTCCCTAATGGAAAAAAATACTAATAGCACCACTTTTATTTTTAGGGTTAAAATAAAAATTAATGGAAATTATGACCCTAATAATTAATACCATAAAGAAAAGAGAGATATTTTAAATGTTTTTTTTTTGTTTGTGAAGTTGTTTTTGTTCCTCCAGGCTTGACTTGTGGCTTCAGAAACCATGACCCAAGGGCATCTAAGCCATCAAAGTAACTTGGGGATTGTGGCTTGAGAAACCGTAACTGAGGGGCATCTAAGCCGTCAAAGTCACCTAGGGATAGCACTCGGCCTAGGCCACACCGACCCTAAGCTGACTAGATTCTAGAATGTCTCCTCCCCCTAGCATGTGCACAACAACCTCCATGAGGTTTGATCCTAGGACACCTTGCTAATTGTTGGGTGGAACTATTGTCTTTTAATTCCGTTGTAGTACTTTCCCAACCATTCAATTTGTCAATCTGAGGTTCGTAGGCTTACGAAGCACATGCACTATATATGTAGGACCGAAGTGGAACTAATCTAATCTAAATTACTGAAATCAAATTAATCTAGGAAAGCAGGAAATTGCATAAAGGAAAAGCAATACAACATGTGAAGAGTTGAATGACAAACAACATATGTGAGCTCAGAACAATAAAGCTATCTCAAATTACATTACCAGAATCAAATGAAAAACCATGAATGCATACAATAAAAGAATATGAATCACAGTTAAGAATCCCCTTCTCCTAATTACAAGACTATCTTTGAAAACTCCAAAACTAATTTAATGAACAAATGAATTCTGAATTCTCCTGAGCTAATCAAAATGAAGAGAGAGCACTCTCTTATATACATGAAGAAGCTAACCATCTCATTCAACCACTCTCAACTACTTTCCCATTATTACAAGACATGATCCCTTTGAATCCTCCACACATCTCTCGCATATCTTGAATAAGACATGCCAACCAAATCCTCCATGATATTCTTCTTAGGAATAGGCTTGAATATTTATCTCCTTAATATGGTGGAGGAGATATTCCAGAAGTCTCTTAGAATTAATCCTTGACATTTCTCCTACACATTACAAAGCTCACACATTCTTGAGATATATATAAAAACATGTATATTTTCTAATATTTAATCATAAATTCACTTATAATACAAAAATGAATAAAGTGGAAAATAAGAAGGTGAAACCCAAATGTATTTATGAAAATGATATAATGAAAGGTTTATGGGATGATGAAATGTAAGGAATAGTGAAGGGAAAGGTGGATGAAATATGACATTTCTGAATCCCAACATCCCCCCCAACTGAACTTGTTGCATGTCCTCATGCAACCATGCATGGATCTCTTTGGCATCTGAACTTTGGCTTTACATGAATGATGTCTTTTTAATAATGAATGTTTCCAGGATATGTGAAGGATATTAGTAGCATCTTACATTTTCTTATGGTTGGTTCTTGTGTGACAACCATGAATACAAATAATGTTGGTTCTTGTGTTAACAACATTCATTTCGTTTTCTGTTCTCTTTTCTTTTGGTTGATTCTCATGAAAACAAAGAATGTTGGTTCTTGTGTTAACAACATTCATTTCGTTTTCTATTCTCTTGTTGCAATAATAATGTAAACATTCACTGGAAATCATAAGCTGTCAATGTGCATAAGAAAGCCCTTTTGTAATATTCATGAAGCATGCCAATATGCATATTAATGAGTATGACGAAAAGTGCAACAAAGTATCGTTGGAAAAGAAATGTTGGTGAATGGTGAATGAGAAAAAAAATGGAGTGATAGTGGTGGAGAAATGGAATCATGGGAGTGAATATGTAGTGAATATAGTGCCCCCCCCCCCCAACTGAATTGGTTGCATGTCCTCATGCAACTTGGCGTGGGTCATGAAAGGAAATGGAGCATGATGAGGGAATTTTCTAAAATATTCAAGTCGGCATATAAGTAATTGCATGATTAAAGATTAGAAAACAACATACTTCCACTTAACGAAGAATGATGAACTATGCAATAGGAATATAGCTGCTGCTGCTGCTGAATCATGAAAATGTGACTGGTGTTGTAGCTGCAACTGCTGTAACTGCTACTGATGTAACTGCTAGAACATGGAAGGTTTTACTACAGCAGGATCATGAAAATGTAACTGTGAATGCTGATGTTGTTGTAATTGGATCCTGGGAAATGAAGGAGTCTAAACTGCTGATGCTGAATCATGGAAAAGATAAAGGCTGAAAGTGGAACTGTGGTACTCTCATAGATCAGAATTCATGCTGCGGTAACTGCTAAGGGAGTCGTGAAAAAGTGTATAGTCTTCGTCTGCTACAAAATTGATGGTACAAGTCTAATCATGCGAAAGAATGTGTTGACGTCGAGCATGAAGACAAATCATTGGATTACCCGCCATTGATGTATGTCGTTAACCAATGCGAGGCAAACTTACCATTGATGTCAATGAGTGCCAAGGTACCCGAGTACATATTGCGAAATGCGAATAGAGGGGTTGACGTCGAGCCATTTGCAAGATCTAACGATCAAGGGACATTGATGTATTCCCATGATTTTCAGCGAGAGAACTTGCCATTAAGGCATGCAAGTCTCAAGGTACCCAAAAGGAACGCTATTCTATTTCCCAGATAAGGTGCTGAGGTCGATGGGGCAAGACTTGTTGAAAGGTGGGCCCTAACGAATCCAACATCAGTCAACGCGAGTTTGTACAAAGAGATTTGGTAGGACTATAAATGGAAATAACTCACAGACAAGCAGTGTGGGTCAAAATGGCGAGGAAAGCAAGGTAATGTAATTATGGAAAGGGGATAAGTTTTATTCAGAAGGCAAGCTAGAAGGCAAATAAACTGAAAAGGATAAATGAATGTATGCGATTCAGAAAAATAACTGTGTATGAAGTCGTGAAAGATAAGGTAATGGAAAATGGGCTTCAACACAAGGATAGTCAATTGGCTTTGAAGGAGAAATAGTACAATGTTACTGCATGGATAAACGAAAAAGTGGAAATGTTGGTGTATCAGCATGGTCACTGTGTAAAAACATCAAGAGGTGCAAACATCATGATTTTTATGATGAGTTACAACTCCTTCAAGCTGTTTATGAAAGCATGTTTCTCAAAAGTTCTGTGATCTTTGAAAATCACTTCAGCAGCAAAATGCGATCATCTCCGAAACCTGAAAAAAAAATTTAGTACAAATCCTGTATGAAAATTTCGTGAGAGCATTGTAAAATGTAAGATGCAAGAATAAGTACAAATGCGAGCAAAAGAAAGAAACTATGTGTTAATTTGTCGCCTGTGCTGATTTCATCATCGATCGCTCTCAAAGTGACTTCAAGAAAAAAAATTAGTCTTAAGCGTAAATACATGCATTCGTATTGTTTTCAGGAATTTATTAAAAGGTCCATTTGCAATTTTCATGAAATTAAAGGAAAAAAGAAAAACAAAACAAGCAAAATTAAAGACAGATCTCCATTTCTTGCAATGCTTTGCAAAGGGTAGCAATACTGTCTCGGCGCTGGCGAATCTTCAGTTTCTTAGATGCACTGTTAAATTCATTCAAGCAATTGGACGTTGGGCAGAGTATGATTCGCATCGATTTGCTGCAATAATGTCACTTACTTCTCTACAAGATTGGACCTGTACATCGTCAGATATAGTTGAATATTCAAATCATTCATTTGTAGCATTCCTAAGTATCCAGTAACAATCATCAAGCAGTAACGGATAATTCTGATAATCCAATCAGTGTTCCTAAGTTTCCTGGCATCATGAACATTAGTTTAATGGAGATAGTGAGCATGAAAAAAACAATCAGTTTCTGGCATAAAATCTAGCATCAGCATAAGAATCAAAAATTCTTCTCCAATCTTAATGCTCGGCAGCATTCTCTTCCTGAGACTGTGATTTATAGGATATTGAACCACTAGCACTTTTAAGAGGCACAACAGTGTTACAAATCGCCATAACTGTGAGAAATTTAACAACTTCAGGGACCTTGTTTGCAATAGCCCGAGCCAAATCAGAATCTTTTAGAGCATCAACGCTTTCATTTCCATAGCAAACACCATTGATGCAGCATCGCCTGAAAACCATCATATTTTCAGTAAGTGTTCTAGTTTTATCAGTTAAAATATACTCCACTTGGCCGAGGTCTCGATTTATCCCAGTATTCGCTGCATGTGCCGGAGTATCGCTCTTTTCATCGTACATATGCAAATCCCAATCAATGAACTTTGCATTTAAACTCTTCACTAGATCTAAAGATACCTTAATAGAGATAGGAATCATGATTGACCAGAGAAGCTCGAAACGCAGTGGAATGACAATAAATCCGTACCAAGGTCCTTCTTTCGGATATTGCACATATTATTTCTTTCGTGCTTCGGAGGCTTTCCATACATTTCCAGCAACACCTAGAATCACGACTACAACTAACTGGAACAAAAATATTGCACTAGTTAACTTGTCAATCATTGCATCTACAGCCTTCTGTATTACAGAGTACATGGTAAAAAGAAATGAAAAGCTGAATTCTCAAGAAGCTGAGATGGTGGATTGATATCTGACAAATCTGTTTCTTGCATAGACTTCGAGATGTCATCCACAGAGAATGGTATACTCAAGTCGTCATCCAACAAGAACGAATTTCCAATAGCATCATTTGAATCTTCTGCCATCAACATTTTCATGTTTGCAATAACATCTGGAGACACACTGTGTGTGCCATATTTATCATCCCAGTACATGGTACTGATTCTATACAATTGTTCTGTGCTTAAAATCGGACAGAGATCGTGGGTAATTTCATCCAAATATTTCTTTGGATTTTGATGTATAACCAAAAATCCCACTGCTTGTCTAATATGCTTGAGTGCATCCCAAGCTGAGCCTGCATACTCTTCTTTTGCTTCACAGTACCAAAGTTCTAGTTCAGCCAACCCTGCTTTTACATATTCTCCATTGCTAAATGAGCAACATTCACGCCATAAAAGGAGGCTGTTGAAAAGCTGAACATTGATGTACGCAAATATCTGGGCAAAAACCTTACGAACAAGAATACATGGGACATAATTTCCACGCATAGTTTGGAGAAGATTGGTTAGGCTCTTGATAATGCTTTGCCAATGATTGTTGGATGCTTGCTGTGTGCTTGCATTTTCTTGGGATCGAGATATCTTAACTGCGTTTTCTCTTGGTGTTCTTGGGGCCTGGATACACAAGCTAAGCAACACAGATATTTCCTTTTTAAGATTGTCACGGATAATCCATATATTTTTTTCAACATAAGCTGTAAGCTGCTACTTGAATAAAAAAGCTAGATACTTCGCTTCCACTTGGCATACAGAATCCATCCCAGCAATCATCCCACCACTTCCAAATGGAAGGCCCATGGAAGATGGTGATCGAAAACCTTGTGTCATCCTTCCAAATAAAGTTGAAGATGATCTTCGACGTTGGGGAGTTATTCCAGCTGCACCTGTTACTTTCAACGTACACTGTAAGAAGAATAATAAAGTAGATGTATTTGACAACCAATAAGCCAGCACATCGTTGTTCTCTTGATTCTCAATCACTGAGCCAATCATCTGAATAATACGGTCAAACACACTGGTCTTATCAGCTTCAAAAGACAAAAAGCACACCTGGAACAAGTTCTGCAACTCCTTCCCTTATTTATTTCTTGGTGTAGTTTATCTGTGATTTTCATCTTCCTAAGCTTCATCATCTAGCCCATTAATGAGAGTATATCTTGCCCTCCTTGAGGTCGGGCATTCGCTGCATCCTGCAGGGTGACATCCTGCACTATTTCTTTCTTCTTGTGGACTTCACCAGAATTACTTCATTCAAATGCATCGCTTGAAACAAAATTATCATTACTATCAGTGCGTTGCAGCGCCTGTCAAAAAGGTAGCAGAGGTGCGACCTCCAGAGCAGAGAGATGCGCGAGATAGATAGAATGGCAGAAAAAAATCTTCTGCAGATTCTGCCATGACATCTTCTCCATTTCTAAATATGGACGAGCTATCAGATTCGGGGACAGTGAGAAATGCATGTTCGCTAGAATCTGGATTAAGATCTTCGTTGTTTCTTATTAGGGCCAACAAATTGCCTGGTTTGGGTGTGTTATCAGGTTCAAAACTGCGCGATTCTTGCCTACTAGAAGGTTGAAGAACAAAATCGTAACTGCTTTCTTGAAAAACTTCATCGGCGAGGAGAATTAAACCTTCATACCTCTTTCGACCGGATTTATTTATTCTCATGATAAAAATGCTTCCTCCAAGATAAACAATGGAGAAAAACTCGCAGGCCGTAAAGAAGGAATCCGTCAAATAAGTAACAGCATAGTCATTTAATCTCAATAAAGTATGCCGGATAGAAAATTCAGGAAAGCCAATCCATAAAAATAGTTATCTGATAATGATAATGATGGGATTTCATTCCTATTATTTTGAGATGCCAAAGATAGTGTAACAACCCGTGCATTTTGGCCGATATTTTTCAATCAACACCCGTATAGTATCCCAAATTAGGTGTGAGAATTAATCCTAGGAGAAAATTCCAGCGTTCGAAATATGCAAACAAAGAAATAAGAGTTGTCTTTTACTTTATTGCGGTTTCATTTGTTTGCTGCTCATCATTTTGGTTTGTGGTTGCTAGTTGCAGGTTTATGAATAGTGGGCAGAGAGATGGCATCGCTACAGCTCAGCCATAAATGAATAGCTGGAGACAGAAACTGCACAGTCCAACAAAACTCACATGCCCCAAGCAAAACAATGAACCTGGGAAATTTCAGATTTAATTGTTTTTGCAGGTTTTATCACCTAATTGCTTGCTGCAGGTTTTAGTATGCCCATAAAACGTAACCAATTGCAAGCTAGACACGGTTTCAGCGACTGTTATAAAAACGCTAGACACAGTTTTAGCCACTGTTCAGATAAAAACGTTGTCCACAGTTTCAACAACTGTTCACAGTTTCAGCAACTGCTCAGATAAACTCAGTTTGTTTTTATTCAGCCTCAATTCACGATTTAAAAAAAAAAAATTAGCAAATGGAGAAAAGGAAAAAAAATGATTTGCAAATTAATGATAAAATCGATTAGGCATATTGCAAAACATTATTTATTTATTTATTTTAGATTCCTGAAATTACTCTAAATCATCCTTATTTTTTGATCCTCGCGATCGCACTAAGCACGGAGGAGAGCATACTTATTCTAGGCAAAATCAAAATTGAGAATGAAAGCAAAAACTTTAAATAAAAGCCTGCCTACTCTATACTAATTAGAATTTTAAAAATTAGTTACATGTAATTAGTGGAACTTCTGCTGTGACCTCAGGACTCTTGGTCCAGTCAGCGCCAAAAATTAAATCAAGATTTGCTTAGCGATTTTCAATTGGTCTCTATCAGCTCAAGAAAATTCTTCACTCTATCCTTCATCCAACAACAGAAATTCTTCACTCTATCCTTCATCCAACAACAGAACCTCTGCTCCTCACTAAGATCAGTAATTCCAACCTTTTTCTTAGAACAATAATTAAAATTGTCTTTTAACTAATTAACAACTAGTTATTCTTAATGCATGACAAAACTTAAACAATTCTAAGTTAATATTAAGCACTATGTTTTATACCCAAAAATAACCAAACCATATAAGAAATCACCTTTTTTTAATTATAATATATGAATCACCAAACAATTGTCTAATAAATCACTGCGTGACAAAAACTTAAAAATTTTTAAGCTATAGAATATCAAGCACTATGTTGCAAAAATAACCTAACCATATAATAAATCACTCATATTTTTTTTAAATTATAAAATATTAAGTATCATGTTTTTATTATTGTTAGGTAAAATTTATTTATTTATTAAATGGAAAATTGTTTATATTATAGGATGTTAAGTTTAGTAAAGTAACATTTCACTAAATCCCACTCAAATTAACTGGTCTACATCTCATAAGTAATATAAATTCACATATTTATTAATATTGGACAGTGATTACATCACAACAATCCAAAATAAATTAATAACTTAATCAAACTAAATTGCAAGAATGATAGTTATACAACCTAATTCACTTATCAAACCAAACAGATTCACTAATCAAACCAAACAGAAACAGAAACAGTAAGACAACCATCACTAACTTCTATCCCCACTCCAAACTAACTCATCACTATCAAATATAAAAACCTCTTACTATACTGTTCAGTACATGCACTAGCAGATCTAGAACACTATAGGCAGCATGAAGATATGAATAGTATTCTAATTTTCCTTAATGGAACATAATACCATTTTAAATATCTGGTCATATCCTTATTTGCTTCGATTAATTTAGATCAGTTGATGAATCTGATACCCAGACATTCTATCCTATCGATCCTGTCGCCCGTTTGCACTCACATTAAGATGGACAGTGATTCCACGCAAGCGATTCCTTTTAAGGTCATCGTTGAGACTGTTCATTTTTAATATCTTCGTCGCCAAATCCATGGACTCTATACCGTTGAATGCAAATGCTCTCCGTCTCTGCTTTCGCAAGTAGAAATCAATTAGATTACGTTACTATTTTCAGCTACAGGTAAATACTGAAGTCAAATGGACTGTTTTCTGAAAACCCTATTCATGGGAGCTGGAAAACAGATTTTCCACGTCATAAACTTTGTTGCAATTACCTCTGCACGTAGTTTTCATCCGCCGGCGTGGGGTTTTTATGGAAAGTGCGCAGCACCACCGCGAGTCGCAAAATATCTCATTTCACCTCTGGACACCACCACCATTTTTGTATTTTGTAGTCAGTGGCAAAGAATCCGTTCCTGCATGTATCTGATTTTTTCCACCAACCTATCTCTGGAAACCGGACAATTACAGCTGCTCTCCAGCTGCTCTCCACCACCATTCCACCCTCTCGACAATCTGTAATTACATTGTTATTGGAATTGCCGTACCAACATACCAGCTTTCAAGTCAAATATCGTGGAACATAAGGGGTTTTGGCATTTTCTGGGTTTAAAAATAGAGTAGGATGTACGATCTCTGAAAGTAGCGTAGAATTATAAGAATTTACCTTGTTTTGATGTGTTTTAATTTTACCTCTCCCATGTTTCCATTCATACGATGTTATCACATATTTTTTACTATTCAATTATGTACTTCTTTTGTCGGCGGATTTAATAAGTCATGTAAAGAGAATTTTTTTTTCTCACATTACTTTTTCATTAATCAAATTTTTCGTTCATGTGACGTATTGTTTTTATTTTGTTTTTTAAAATTTAAATTTTATAATTGAGATAAGATAATAAATAATTTTTCCATTAGAATTAAATTTGCGATAACAACGGACTTTTTTTTATAAAAACAAAAAGTACATTTTCTTAATTTGAAAAAATAATAAAATAGAAATCATATATATGAGTTATTTATTCTAAATAAAAAATTGATTTATCTTATAATGGTTGGTATCAATTAATTTTAAAATATTTTGAAAAGTTATTATATAGGAGGTATTTATTTTGAATAAAAAATTGATTTACCTTATAATGGTTGGTATCAATTATTGTCAAAATATTCTGAAAAGTTATTTTAGACAAAGAATTGATTCACTTTATAAATTATGAATACCATGAAACATAAAAACTAATCTTGAAGTGTTATTTTAGAGAAAAAGAGGCATTAATGGATGAAAACAACAATTTTTCAATATATAAAAAATAATTTTTTTTTAAAATAAAAATAAAACGTACTAATAGACACTTTTACACATTGTTAAAAATGAGAAGTACTAATTAACACTTTTAAGCATTGTTTTAAGCTTTTAAGCTTTTAAACATTGTTATAGAAATTTTAAAAATCATTAATTAAAAATTTTAGAAATCATTATATTTATCATTCTCTCGGTAGGATGAGATAGAGAAATGGTAGGATGAAATAGATAAAAAAAATTCAATTCATCTTATAATATTAATAAAAGATAAATCACAAGGATGAAAAATAAAAAATTGGAAAAACCTATTACAAAATAAATCACAAGTTATTAAAGGCTAATTATAAGAAAATAGGATTCTATCAACATGAGACTTAATGCTTAACTCCCATACAACAATAATATTTTGAGAAAATATTTATATTTTCAAAACATTTAGTTAAAATAGAAGAATGCCCATAATTATCGAAAAAAAAGAAATCTAAAATAAAATAATATCATAATATTTTTTTAAAAATACACTTAATTCAAAGTTATTAAATTTACTAATAAAAATATATATATTTAAATTAAAAATGTTTAATAACAAAACCAAATATTGCCAATTAATAAAATTTGAAATATAAAAAACCAAAAATATAAAAATATATTTTTATACTTATGAATTATATAAATGTAAAAGAAAATCTATAAATTAAAAAGAATATTAAAAAATTATATTATTTATATTGAATTTTACTAATTCATTTATTTAATTATTTTTATAATAAAATAAAGATTTGCATTTTAACTTTTTAATAATAGTAAGATAATTTTTTTTAAATCTATTTAAATCATTAATCATTTTCGAACTTCTGAACTATTTCTATTCTTTAACTCACTTTTCATATAATAATATGAACACTAATTTCCTCAATTTCCAATTTGATTTCCTACCCTCAGATATAACTATTGTACTCGTAGGTAACGTTAATAATATTTGTTCGAGATATAATTGATAAAATAAAACAAAATACTATAGTTTAAAAAATAAATATTCGCTCTAAGCAGCTACAGGAAAAGCAGCTAAACTGAAACTTACCCCGCTGTAACTAATCATTTTTTCATGTATCTCAGCAGCTACAGGTAAAGCACCCGCACTAAAACTTACACCGCTGTCACTGTTCGATTTTGCTGAAATAGAAATAGGTTGCGTGAAAACTGGAGAGCCCGCTTGATGGAATCAATGTAATGATAAATGACAACTCTGAGGTTGTGGTTGAGGTTGAAGTCGTAATTCCCATTGAAGAAACACGGGCCACCATTCCTTCTTTCCTCGTCCTTTACACATGCCATGACCTCATCATGAAACCGAACGCCGTAACTCATGAATTCCTGTCTAAATTCCCGTATAAATATCTCTGAATCCCTTTGCCTATTCCATCATATTTCACAGAGCAGCATTGCCTCCATTCCTCCTCTGTCTCGTTACGCACGCCATTTGGGTTCTGTTAGATTTTTCACATAGCAAAAAATGAGGAGCTACCCGCTTTTAGTAGTTGGCATTCTAGGTGCTTGCTCCTCTTCTCCACTCTTTTTAAGTTTTAAGCAAATTTCCATTTGCTGGTTTTTCGGTTTCTGGTTTAATTTAAGCTGAATTATTGGCTGAAAACCGGAGCACTCCTTGTTGTTTTATGTAACAGGAAACGCGGCATCCTTGCTATTGTATGGGGCGCCGATGTAAGACAACTTGCCACTTTTATTACAAAAATCTGCCTTGAAATTTCGACAAAGAAACGTACGCTGAATAATTGTTCGATGTTCTAAATGTTTTGATGCAGAGTCACATTTAAGAGAGTGATAATAAACAGATCGACAGAGAAATTCTCAGGGTTCCCTTATGCGATAGCTCTGTTAAATTCTCTGATCTACACCTGGTATGGCTCGCCTCTTATCAGTAATGGTCTCGACAACGTCTTGGTGTTGACCATCAATGGGGTCGGAGTTATTTTGGAGTTTATATTTGTCTGCATCTTTCTGAAATACGC
Organism: Pinus albicaulis; assembly: GCA_034641835.2. Taxonomy (NCBI): domain Eukaryota; kingdom Viridiplantae; phylum Streptophyta; class Pinopsida; order Pinales; family Pinaceae; genus Pinus; species Pinus albicaulis. Next base: position 21,881,658 of record CM076574.1, on the reverse strand, counting down.
CATACCCACAGCCAAGGCAGGTTTCAATACTCTGTCTGTTATTATTTTTTCTGTTTAATAATAATATGTTATTGTTTGGTTAACAATTCTTTTATATGTAAATTTTAATTTTACACGGTAGGTCAGAATATCTATTTTTGTAATGGTTTTTTCCTATTTTGGATAGATCTGCTAGATCTACATACGTGGTTTAATTTCCTGATAATAGAATTAAAAACCATTTTGGATAGATCTGCTAGATCTACATACGTAGTTTAATTTCCTGATAATAAAATTATGCTTTTTTAATGCTGATTAGTGATTGTTTCTCTTTTGCTTTGAGCTTATAGCTATTTAACGTAATGAGATCTTATAGCTATCTAAGTGAATGAATTGATAAACATAATACAAGTTTTCAAATATTCTCAGAATCTCTAATCCAGATAAAACAAATCCGCCATCATGGTAATGAATGATTGATTCGTTGTTGTGCAGAAAACAATGGTGACTACAATGGTGGGTGTGACGTTGGTGTTTGCCTCCATCTCAACAGTTTCTCTGCTTGCTCTTGGGGATCACAAGGATAAGAAAAAGGTAGTGGGGATTTCGGGGATGGTTGTGACTGTGGTCATGTATGCTTCTCCGCTTTCCGACGCTGTAAGTATCTAATTACTTGGTCCCATGCCATTTTTTCGGGCCCTCACTTTATATGTGCATCAAATGTGTCCTGACATTACTTGCACTGTGAAATGTACAAACAAAAGTGGTCGGTGATAAAGACTCAAAGTGTGGAGTATATGCCCATCCATTTCTGCGTGTTCGCACTCATCAACAGTTGTTTATGGATGGTTTACTTCCTTCTCGACAACAACTTCATCTTAGCGGTAACATCATGATTCATATGCAACACCTTTGTTTGTAAATTTGCAGATGTGTCTGACTTATGTTGATTACAAATTCCTGAAATATCTAAAAATCAGATTGTCAAGCGAGAAGTTAATTGTTTCACTTTTCTCAAATTCCAAAATAATTTCAAACTCTACTATCGACCAAAAACACTCTCTGTTTAGACACAGTATATATGGTTTAAAATTTATGTACTAAATATTCATTTTGAAATTTTATGGCCATTGCAGTGTCCAAATATAATTGGTGTACCATTGGGCATAGGTCAGATAGTGTTGTATTGTATGTACCGGGAGCAACCAAATAATGAAGAAAAGAAAGTGGATCGATTTGATCCAGAGATTGGGTTGAAAGATAACGCAGTTGCAGAGGAAACAGAATCAACCGATGCAAAGGAAACAGTTCAACAGAGCCTGGAAATGGCGCAAATCGAGTCAATGAAACATACCTTCTTCGATTGGGTTGGGGAGAAGTGACAAATGTGTGCAATCAGGTTGGGGACAGTGAGAAGATATAAAATTTATGGGAGTGTTCCGCGAGTTTGAACTGTGTATGCAACTTTTGTTATAAGTTTTTGCGAGGGTTATTACTGTCATCAAATATACTTACGTCAATAGCCATGGCTATATCCGAAAGAGACGATGCCCAATGTTGTAAAATTTTAATTCAGATTTTTTAAATTATAAATATTAGTATTTTTTTAATGTAATTTATGGTATCAATTTGGTACTCCATATAAGAATCATATTTGTTTGTTATTTTGAGAAATCAAATTAGATAATTCTATTAAATAATCATATATGTCATAATACTAGATTTTAACGTGGTCAGTGTTATATGTTAATTCAATTTTTAATAAAAATTATATTTTTCTTTATTATTTAATAATTTGTTTATTGCTATTAATAAAACATTATGATAAAAATTTATTAATACATTTACATTTTATAGATATTCATAAAATATTTAATTTATATAATAACACAGAATTATTAAAAATTAAAAATAATTAAAAATACTTAATTCGTTAATAAACATTCATCAACCATTTTTAATTCACGTGGTTTCATCGAACTATTCAATTTCCAATTTTTCGACCGCCATATAACCTTCTCCTTTTTTCAATGGTTTGGAGTGTTGTTCACTTATGAAGAGGAAAGGGAATCATATATTTTAAACCATCACTTCTTCCTCTCTCCACCTTATGACATGGTTGATACTTTAAAGTCCGATTAGCTTAATAATCGTAAGCTCGTCCCACCACACGTGCTAAGAATAGGTAGGCACATGCCTAGTGTACTCCTCCATGTGGTGGCCACATGCCAATGCAAACCTATCACACTCCTCTATGTGACAGACACACACTTGTTGTCCCCGGATTGTACAGGCACTGCAACAACCACTCAGTGTGGGGGTTGTCACTCTGATCCCCACCCGCTCTGTTCTCGTTGTATCCCAACAACAGTCTATGGGGGGTAGTCCCTATGGAATGAGATGAAGAAAACAAGTTGGGAACCAACTTGTTTGGGAGACACGGATGAGTGACCTAGCCACTTGGTTGAATTTGAGCAAGATTATTGATTAGATTAAATCCTCAAGTATGAGACTAGTGCCTTATGGAGTCACAATTCTTGCTTATTGTAAATTGAAACCAAGTAATCAGATGGACACCCGCTGCTTAGATGATTGACTAAACTATATGATGTGAAAATCCTAGGATCTATGTGTGACGCAATGATCTTGGTTATTTTTAATTTTATGCCTACTCTAAATAGGACCTCTCCCTTAACTGTTTCAAGAAACAGTCTTCAGAGTAGGTTGTGAAATGGAAGCCAACAGGAAGCAGGCAGTAGCCTAATTAACGATACCTCCCCCTGTGTTCTACCCACCCAGTGCCTCCAGTGCTGCAGAGACTGTGGCTCTGACGACTACAAGGTCATTGTGTTAACCACTAAGAAGAGTTCAATCTCTCAAGCTAATTGGGAAAAGGTTGCCCTAGATCTCTATCATCTAGCTTATGCTAGGAGGTAAATTTTAATGCAAGCTAGGAGTAGGATACTTGTACAAAAGATTATGAGTGAGACTTTTAGGTGAGATTACTTAAGTGTTTCTTTAAGTACTTAGTTATATTTTACCCCGGTAATGATGTTAAGTACTTCACAATGTTTAGGGTACTACTATATAAATTAATGTGCCCAAAATTGGATTCACTTTTACACCTTGCATCATTCTCCATAAAACTGTTCAATTTATAAAAGGAAGGACTTTTTCGATTTCAACCTTGCCATGACACATATGCCGATTTTGTTGACTTAAAACTTGAATAGAATTGAAATGTTTGAATACTATATAAATTAATATTGAAAATATGCTAATTATATTAAAGTTACAAAATAGTTAAGATTTTGGTATAAGTGGAAAATGAATGGAATTTTTAGACATTTTTGTCACGAGAAAAATTGGAAGTCAAATAATGATACAATTGCATAAGAAAATGATGTAGGAATGCGGATTAAAATGATAGGTTTTCCATATATTATTTTAATAATTATGTAATAAATTATAAAAATTATTTTGTTAAATTAAATTAGATTACATAATTTAATTTAATTATATAAATATTTTTGTTAATATAATTATTATTTATTTTAATAATATTCTTTGAAGAGTAAGTATTTTTTTTATTTAATATTATGATTATTAATACTAATTTATTATATTTTTGTATATGATAAGAATAATTTGGGAGAAGTGTTTTCATATAAATATTTTGGAAATCTTAGAAGGTTTTGGAGGAAAACTTACATTCATAAAACTAAAGAAAATCATTTGATTCCCTTGAAGAATTGGAATACTTACTTTAAAAACCTTCATGAATCTACTAATGCCATGGACACCATTTTCAATACCACTATAAAAGATGATATATTTTGTTGAAGACATTGAATTTGGGGTTAAGAAGCTCACTAATAAGAAATTTTAAGGAATGAAGGCTAACAAATGAAAATTTTAAAATGAGAGAATCTATGAAGCAAGACTTAATTAAGCCTTGGACACAGAGCCTCATGGTGCCTATATTTAAGAGTGGGGATAAAAGCAATCGATCTAATTATAGGGCCATTATGATTAGCCACATTTTAGCCAAGATGGATGAGCTTATTTTGAGAAAGATGGTTAACCTTTGGCTTAAAAGCTATGGTAAATAACTAAAGGCCAAGTTGGGCTTAGAAGATATCATTTAAATGTAGACCATGCTAAAGGCCAAGTTGGGCTTAGAAGATATCATTGAAATGTATGCCGTCTTGTTATCTTAGGATAATTGTAGAATAATGCAACAATAATAAAGTTGATCTCTTCTATTATTTTGTTAACTTTAGAAAATATTTTGACATTGATTCTAGAATAAAGCTATGGAAGAGGCTAGAAGAGATAATGGCTTCTCTTGAGTTGAGGATTATCAATGTGTCAAGGTTGTATGAAAATTCTATTTCCAAGATTAGAACCACTCAGTGTTGATGGGAAGAATTTAAATGCAATATTGGATTGAAGCAAGGGTGTTTCTTATCCCCTACCCATTTTGGCATTTACATTCATAAGATACAAGAGTGTTTGGAAGATGAAGGTTGTGTTGGATCCACACTCGTTGTTATGGTCGTAACATTTGTCCTTTATTCTAAATATATTGTTCTTTTGGAAAGGACCCATCATGGTTTTAGCAAGCAACTCAATATCCTCTGAGTTTTATCCTCCAATAAGGGTATAATTTTTAATACATAAAAAACTAGAGTCGTGATAATTAAATCCAAAACAATCAACTACGTTACTTTCATGTATAACAACTCCTCCTTGGAGGAAGTTCCTTCGTACAAATATATAGGAATTAACATCCATTAACTCACTTGGAATTATAATATTGAGAAAAGCATAACTAAAGCTTGGAAAACTTACTATGAGCTTGAAAACAATTGTAAGTAAGAAAATATTTGGCTATGAGTTAAAAAATATCCTCTTTGAAACTCTCATCACTCATTTTATATGGATGTGAGGTTTAGTGATGTAGTATATCTAGTGAATTGTGGAGGAAGATTAAACAAATCCAAAATAAATTTATAACCTACAACCTCAAGATTAAGAAAATACTCCCTACTCTATCCTTTTGATTGAAGAAAGTCTTCCCACCCTTAAAATCATGGTTATGACTGGGCATATTATGTAGAAGAAGTTATATACCATGGATTCCAATAGGTTTTCTACAATTTATTCTAGCTCTAACAAAAACACCCTGCATTCAACTCAAGTGAGAGTGGCAAAAGGTTGTCCAGTCATGGTCAGACCATTGATGAATAAAGGAGGAGATCATCTTGCAGAATCTGGATAATATTAAAATTATTATTACTTCAAAAATTGAGGACAAATTGTGGGGAAGTAAAGAGTTAGAGGGAAAACATAAACTGAAACAATATAAGGGGGTGATTAAACCTAATCTCAAAAACAAAAATTATCTTTTTATGTAGTGTTAAAAATAAAATGAACATCACTAAGATAAGAACTAATTCTCATGAGCTTCATAGTGGAAGTGGACATTGGACAATCCCTAAAATCCATGGGATGAAAGAGTTTTTCACATGTGCGATCCTAAGAGGGTTGGAGATGAAAAGCACTTTATCTTAGATTTTCTATCATATAGTCACATTCGATCTAGTTTTCAAAATATTTGTCACTAGCAAAAATTTTGACCTTTTAAGTTAGAAAAACTATGGTGATCTTGGAATGCTTCTCTCACTTCCATTTGACCATAGAAATCAAATGTTAAAGGATTTTGAAAATTTTTTTGCCTCCTCAAGGTTATAGGTCATAGGTCATATATGTTCTAGCGATCTCTTTTTTTTTCTCTAGAGGAATCAACAACTTGGTTAGACTCGTACTCGCATGACACAACCCTTACCATTATAACCCCTAGGTGAACCCATCCACAACCCTACCCATGAACCACACAGTATTATAGGGGGAAGTGTTGAACCTCAACCTTCAAACTTTACAAAGACACTATTGAGAGATGAGGGGAGTGTTGAACCTCAACTTTCAAACTTTACAAAGACTCCCTACCACTATGATCACCAATTAAATTGGCTCCTAAAAGATAATGAACATTAATAATCATCATCATATATTTACTTTAAAATATTTATATGAATAAAGTTAATGTATTAAAAAAAAATTATATACAATTATTTACGTAAAATAATATACAAGTTAACATTTATTAAATAAAAAACTGAAAAGGGTAATTTAATTGTGATTGTCTTGAGAATCAAGTGGTATGTTCATTAAAGCTTTAGATTCAATCTTGCTCATGGACTAACAAAAGAAGCATAATAAACCACACTAGTTGGTTCGAAACGGGTAGACTTTGTTAATTGTAATGTGATTATTACCAAAAGATTTCTGCATAATTTATCCATGGATCACAGAAGCCAAAAATCTATAAATGATATATATATATATATATATATATATATATATATATATTAATTTTATAATATTTTAAATTTTTTAGATATACTTTATAAAAAATATTACATTTACTTTTATAGGAATAATAAAAAATAACTTGGACCATATAATTGTAAGACTTGAATTGTGTGGATTTTTTTTTTTAAATGAGAACAATTTTTTTAATATATATTTTTGAAAATAAATTTCAATAACAATATTCTTAATATTAATTATTTTTTTCTAATTTTTTTAATATTAATTATTAGAATACATATAAAAAAATTTAAATATATATTTTAAAAATAAACTTTTTAAATAATAATTTTCAAAATAAAAGTAAAATTTAAAATAAAAAATAAATATGTAAAATTTAGAATCCATTTAAACAGGTGATTATAAGAACAAGGGATTATAATTATAATTATAATTATACTTATAATTATAATTATAATTACTCTTACTATTATGTTCTTTAATAATTTTAGAAATGAAAATTTAAAACTATAAAAATAAAAATATTTTATTTTATTTGATTTCATTCATACATTTGAAATAGATAAATAACATTTTTTTCATTTAATTAGAATGTATTAGATTGTTGGTTATTTATAGAGTCTACAAGTATGTAAGTTTGTTTACTAAATTTTCTTGTATTAAACATGTTAAAAAATAGAAGAACTGTAAGTTTTGGGGAATACCATTTGTCCAAGATTAGGAAACCTGATGTCCCCTTGAATGTTTGTACATGTTAGAAGTTAGTAGAAGTTAGTTGAAGAGGTCTGCCTAGCCTTTAAGTAACCATGTTATTCTTTCCCATTCAACTTTGGTTTCTCTAAATCATGTAAATACAACCTTCGAATGTCAATAAATATTTCCTTGCTTCTAATTTCTCCCTCCTTCCCATCATTATTTAACATTCCCAATTTTTATGTCGTCCTCTCCTCCCCTTTTCTTAGCTCCAACTTCTTAGGATTGGGAGGTTAAACACCATGAAGAACCCAGTTCAAGGGACATGGAGAGGGAGAGCCCAAGTTGTTAAAAAGAATTCGATGTCATAGGAGGCGAGGGAGGTGGGGAGAACTAGATTCTCAACACTCCATCCTATACACGTGGAGCAGACCTTTCCTAGGCAAGGTGGAAGTCTAATTCAATGATGATGTTCTCTGGCACCCTCAAAACGTCTTCCTAGTCTCTCACATGCCTTCTAATAAAATTTCATAGCGCCCAATGGTTATCGCCTATATTTCAAATTTCGTCTTCTTCCATCTCAACAACCATTGCTTTGATACAAAGCCTAAGGTCCTCATCAAATCTAACAACTCCTGGTTTGTGCCATGGAGGCTAAGGTTGACAACCTCTTTGTCTGCCTCCTCACATGAGCCGACCCTACTCATGATCCATGGCCACCAAACATAAGACTGTCACTAGTCAACTTCACATTTCTCTCAACACTAAAAAAGGTCAATTGAAGGACCCCCACAAAATTAACCCTTGTATCTCTTTCCAATGCAATATTGATTGCAAATGCTTTGTCCTCCAAATAAACACCCCACCTTTAGTAGGGAATATGATGAGTAAGATAAGTTGCCATCCTCCCACCATTAATACTCTAGAGTAGCTTGTCATGAATACCTTAATTGTCTAATCTCAACCTATACAGTACATAGATCTAGTAAAATATTTTTATAAAATTATTAACATAATTATTTAAAAATTAAATTAATATAAATCTATATTAGATTCAAATTATATAATAAATTTATTATTTCTACCTTATAAGATTACTGATAAATTATAATACCAGTAAAATACATTATATAATACTTCTAAAACAAAGATATGAAATGCTAACAATAATAGTATGCTTTATAATTCAATATGAGAAATGTTTGTCTTTCAAAATCACGTCTCTCCAAGTGGATTGATTGGCCCAAACTTTCATAAAGTTAGGGATAAATATTTTCTTTCCATTGTCCACGAATTTCAAGGAATACAATCATACCAGACCAGTAGACAAAGAGGTTCGAGTTTATGAATTAGGTTTGCCCAGTCAACTTTGTGTATAGACTAATGGTCTGACAGCTGCTCAATACTCTACCTTTATGTCAACAGTTTCTCTGCCTGCCATCACGCGTAGATAAAAAAGGATGTGATCATCGCCGTGTTTTCCCCCTTTCAATTACTGTAACTATACGATTTCATGAAGTTTTTGTTGGTGGAATGATAATCGCGTCAAATACGGACTGACTTTACTGAGATTCCATTTGCGTATTGTATAAGGTAGTGTTGATACGAGAGTGTGTGGAATTTCCAAGGTTTTATTTTGATATTTGCATCAAATACTTTACTGAGAGATTCCATTTGCTTAGTGTGTGAAGGAATTGTTGATAGGCTTTGTGGGGTTCACGTTTATCCAATCCTCCTTCCTGTTCACATTCATCAAATATTTTCTTCTCGGAAAGGAGCTCATCTTAACGGTAACATCACTCCACGCAATTAGAAATATGTAAACAAAATGTGTAATAGTAAACATCATGTTTAAAATATAAAGATATATTTTTTATATTTTACATTTCATTGTCATGCACTAACGAATAAAGTTTGTCGTGGTACAAGTTGACAATGTTAGAATGTATAATTCCTACTTGTCCAGTTGTGACTCTCTATGTATAGAGTCTGTTCATATTTAATAGGAGTTAGCTAAAACTAGTTTCCTTGTTTGGTGTGAGGTCGAGATATTCCCTCAACCAACTTATTGTACGTCTAAGATAGATCTCCTATCTTGAGACTAATTCATGTATAAATGTGTGTAATCTATTTGATGAATAATATAGATATAGTTTGCAGATTGAAGATTTATTTTGGTATCAGAGCCATATGGCTTGGACCTCGGCCCCTCCTGGGCTGAGGAAAAGTTTCTAGCCAGCGTGTGTGAATTGTTTGCTGTTTTTGTGCGTTCGAGCACAAGGCGTGGAGAACAACGTTTAAGAAAAGCGTGTTGGTGAATCAAGGCAGTGAGATACAACTCTACAGGTTGCAGAACTCGGATTTGGGAGATTGAGCCTCGGCACACAGATTTTTGAACAAAGACTACGTTACCACACTGTCATCTTTCACAGTGAGCGTTTTAAAGTTTTCTAAGAGGGTTGAAGATTTTCGAGTTCCATATTTACGAAGGTTTCTTCATTTTTAATATGATATTTTCGTTTTTTTTAAGAAAGGTCCTCAATATGATTTAAGAGCTTTTTAATATGGTTTAAGAAGGTTAGGGTCTTTCTTACGTGAATCACCTTTCAAAAAGGGATTTCTCATACACTCTCGTAAAAGACCATATGAATTAAGTTTTCAAAAAGAATTTTTTAAAAAAACATTCTTTTTATGAGTGGAGATATGAGCTGCGTAGGAGATCGAGCAGATCGAGAGGCGATGCGGTGTATGAGGAAAGAGAAGCGGCTTATTTTTTAAATGGCATAATGGTTAATGTCTAGAGGATCAGCAGGCATTTTTTTTGTGTGGAGTGTAGCAAGGCAGTGTCATAATTGTAGCGGCCACTGCATGCTTCGTGGCGTGAAATCTTTCCAATATGAAGGGCTCAGGTTACAGGTTGTCCTTATTCATGTCAATGTTGGTGCCTATTTACAGTTTAAGCTTTGAAACATTTATTTGTTTGATAACATGTTCTTTTGTCAACATAATCGGCCGGAGATTCCTCGTTCTTCGCGTGTTTCTATGAAATTACTTTATTGACAGAAAGCATGTATTTGGTCATACAAGAAGAAGAAAGAAAGAAAGTGTGTGGAGTGCTTTGACACTCTCCAGGTAACTCTTGAATGTATTGAAGCATTGAGCCTAGCTAACTCAATGGAGTGGTTTTGTTAGAATTAGCTACTCTAACAAATCGCTCAGGTGAATTCAAGACAACATTTAGACAAGGAAAAAAAGGATGTAAAGATACTTCATGGTGGATAGCAAGACTGAAGTGTAACAAATATTAATTTTGTGCAACAACCCAACAATGACTCCGAAAATTAAAGGATGATGGACATGTAGGTGAACGTTTGTGTGAATTAGTGTGGTTTCTTAGAATAAATTTTTGATGATGAGTCACTAAGTTGAATGGTAAGCAAGTCTAGGATGGTTTTGTAGTGGTCATTTTATGTACCTGGTAACTCCAAGAGATGGAGTATGTATGCCTTATAAAGGCCTGTGTATCCCCGTAAAAGTTCGTGGTAATCTCAAAACCACTTTGTAACTACAGGTTCATGGTCAGCCAGAAACCATTTTGCAGTGTCGATTTATTGATCGTGAAAAAACATGAAGAAAAAACATAATTCTGGTCATCGCGATCATTGCAAATGAAAAAAGAAACAATTCTGAGTCATCGAAAGTTAAGAGATGAAAGAAGCAATTCTGGTCATCCAAATAAAACAAATGAAAGAAGAAGCAATTCTGGTCATCAAATAAAACCCACATTGGAGGATCTATAGTACCAGTACTTGTATAATGGTGTGGACTCCTGTATCGAAAAAGGACATCTGTATAAACTAATGATTCTGTTGGTTGGTACACCATACATCCTGGTGGATGGTTGCTCCTTTATATGGACGTCGACATATTCTTTGTTATGTTTGATCACAACTAGATTTTGCGAAGTGATATCAAGACAAGTAGTCATTAAGGGGGTGTGTTAGAATGTATAATTCCTACTTGTCCAGTTGTGACTCTCTATGTACAGAGTCTGTTCATATTTAATAGGAGTTAGCTAAAACTAGTTTCCTTGTTTGGTGTGAGGTTGAGATATTCCCTCAACCAACTTATTGTACGTCTAAGATAGATCTCCTATCTTGAGACTAATTCATGTATAAATGTGTGTAATCTATTTGATGAATAATATAGATATAGTTTGCAGATTGAAGATTTATTTGACAAAGTATACAATTAGGAATAATTATTGATAGACTTTTATATGTGGATTTATTATATAAATTGAAAGTAAGTTTTAGAAAAAAGAATTGTTAGTCATATAATTTAATTTTTAGTAATGCTATAAGTTGAAAAGAATAAGTGTTGAGAATGATATAGTTGGTATTTTAGAATAAGCATGCAAAGTGGCATAATTGGTATTTTTAATAATGATAATAAGTTGAAAAGAAATAGAGATAGGATTGATATAGTAAATAAATAAAATAAAATAGATATGGTTGATATTTTAAATAATATATAAGATAAAATGATTAAAAATTGATATTTATATAGTAGATATTTTTAATAATAATATTAGTTAAAAAATATTAAAATTTGATATTAATTTGGTTAAGTTTTTAGTTATAAATGGAAATAAATTAAAAATTTACAACATTTTAGGAATTGACATTAGTGTGCTTAATTTTTTACTTATCATACAAAATAAAAGAAAAAAATTAAAAGATTTTAAAGACGAGAAAACCTATTTTTTATTTTTAACTTAATATTTGGTATTATATGATGTTTAATGATTATATTAAATTATAAATATGATTTGGAAAATTAAATAATTTATATTAATTATAGTTTATATATTTATGTGTAATATTCAATATTATATAACTCTTTGACATTTTAATATTCATTTTCTATATATTAGAACATTTAAAACATTTCAGAATAATATTTCATTTATTTCATATTTTTGTGAATTTCTTACTAAAGTACATTGTTTTTGAGAAAATTGGACATTTGTAAAGAGTATGGAATTCAATAGATAAAATGATGGTGTTAAAGGAAGGGTTTTGGCATGGTAATGATCACCCTAAAAGGGGTAATGGGGTCGTTACGAATGTGCATCCACAGGAACATGTGCACATTGCTAGGAACATTTGGCATGCTCCTGGATATTAAGACTCAAGAAACCATGAACCACCAACCAAGATACTAGTTGGGGCATCAGGTAGGCATGGCTAAGAACATGCAAAAATTCATAGGAAATGCATTCTTAGGAAGGAAGGCATGGCTAAGAATATGCACACATTCATAGGAAATGCATTCTTAGGCATGCACACATGTTCCTGATGTGTCATATTTTTTATATGTTTATGTCTCCTTTTTTCCTCATTTTGGATTGCACAATGCATTTTTAAAATTCCATCAAACCAAAGACCTCTTCTTTGGTCTACATAAAGTTCCAAGTCAATAAATTTGATCTTCTTTGGATTTTAGCTAAGCATTCCAATCAAATTATTAATTTTTATGTTTTTTATAATTTGATTTCAAATTTGAAAAAAAAAACTAAATGATTCTCAAAACACAATTATCTTATTGAATTGCAAGAGACTTGGTTACCATGGATCATAGAGAGAACCGAATCACACCATTGAAAATCCCGAAGTCAGAAAAACTAAACCATAACCTAGAACAAAGAAATATCAACGCCAAAATGTTCACATCCTTGACTAATTTGATGGCACTCATATATGATGTCCAAAACACTAGACAACACTCACGATTATCTTTATTAATTTTGTTAAATTCAATCATATCATCCATTTCTAATGCCCAAGGCCTATTAACTAATACATGGCTGGAATGTGTGAATACTATAAAATTGATCTAATTAAAAATAAAATTAGAGAGTTGAACATTAGCTAATAATATTTTCTATCATTGTTCACTGGCCCTAGAAACAACGAGTAGATAGTGGTCAGCAAGAGACACATTTGTATGGACTCGTGCACCTACTGAGCATTTTGAGACCATTGAATGGGTAGGTAATTTATGATTTTTTATAAATATCCTTTTTTATAATAGGGAGGTACATTTATCTTTCTTGAGGAAATTATTGGCAGAGTTCAGGCTAAGACTCCATGTCGACTACTTTGACATGGGATAATTTTAGGGGTAGGTTGTGGGTCTACACAAGATAGAGAAAATGTTAGGCACAACCTAACACTAGGACCTTATCCACTTAGAAAAAGGTCTAACTGCCTTTCCAAATATCATATGGGAGTGGATAACATGATTTAAACCTAGACAATAATAACTAGCAAGAGATGTTGTAGGAGAGGTTGGACCATCAGATTCTGCAACATGATTCCACTAGGAGAGGCCACATGGAGGCTTATGTAAACCTCATAGATGTACCAATTTTATATAAATATCCTATGAGTTGATGAATCCCAAGACAATAGATTCTTATGCATGGGATTATTATCTCTCTCTCTCTCTCTCTATCTCTATATATATATATATATATATATATATATAATTTTCCCTCACTTTTGTTACATTTCCCTAGTTTTTAGGATCCAAATTACCTCCATCACGAAACTTACATTCTTGCTACCTATTATAGGGTTAATCGCCACCCACCCCCACCTCCACCACCTTTTCCATTCCATCCACCCAAAAATGTTACATCCATAGACCATCCAATAGCACCCCTCCTTGTCACTACTAATATTTCATCGTCAATGGCTTCTCCAGATAGCCCCCATTTAACCCCATGGTTGTCATACCATGATGGGATTCAACTGGTTGCAACAATAGATGTTTCCTTTCAGTAGGTTACGCTCCACATACTAGTGAATGTGCATCATTAATTGATACTTTCACAATGATATTATTAATTTTTATGTATCATGATTAGAGTTTATTTTATGAATTTTTCTTTAAATTTCATGGTTTGACTCTTGTAATTGTTGTAGTGTGGTATAAGAAATTAGTTATGATTGAAAAGGAGGGAAACACCCTTGTTATTGATTATATCATCTACAGTGAGTTTTCATGGCTTGAATTATAAATTATTAGTCTATACGTCTGATAATTCATCATGGAAAATTTCTTATGAAAATGATATTTCTTTGTACAAGCCCTAAAGAGATGAGGCACATTGAAAAGGTAAAAAACTTGAGCTAATTTTACTTGTAAGAGGAGAAATATAAACTTCCAGGATGAAAATAATCATGTTGAGGGTGAAAGTGGTTAATGGGTGACCAATGAAAGCCATTTTATATATAGAGAATATTATTCCATTCTTCCATGTATGTAAACGAGGTGGCATTTTTTATATTTGGCATTTGAGTCATTTTAATAAAATTGTATAATTCAGACAAATTGAGTGTGTGTATAAATGTTTTTTTATTGATCTTGAAGTGCTATATGCTAGGTTGAATTTTCATATATGTGGTGGTAATGCAATATGACCTTTGGTGAAGTGAGAACTTTGACAATCTATATGGTTGACGCCGCTTGTATTGGGTTTTCAAGACATGTCAGTAAGGTATAGTCTTGGTGATGACACATGTAAAATATAACCTTGTGGAAACTCCCTTTCAATATTATTATCATCTAGAAAAAAGGAGCGTCATGTTTAACTTGGGAAATTTATTCGTAATGGAATATGAATTAAATTTTCCTAACATTCATCATATAAGTTGAATATTCCTTCATCAATACAATAGTATTTTAAATCATTGATGCAATGACCCTAAAATCCTTTACACAACCAACTACAAGAACACCATAAAGTACACAACTACTTGTATGCTATCACTAACAAAATTTAAACACTAAGGAAAAAAAATGATGAATTAAGAGTTATATGAAATAAGATAAGAGATAATAGCAATTTTTCCATTCCTTATTCATATACACATAAATTTATTCTTACAATATGTCTACACTCCTACTATGCACTCTGAATCTACATGCATATTATTGTTGGCTGCCACAAAATGAAACATCTTCTTCCTCTTCTTTTTGTTCCTCCATTCCTTTCCAGCATTTCAATATCCCATGTCCTTTGGTTCTCCTCCTCCTTTTCTTTCCTTTTCCATTGATCCTCTATCCATCCTTACTTTTAAATAGAATTCTGGAAGTTGGAAAATTGTAGTGGTTGATCTTTTTCATTTTTTCCCAACCCATCATTATTTCCTTAAATAGGTGGCCCACTAGTTTGCCACAAAGTTATATAAGACACATGGAATCATAGAAAGACATGATCCATAGTGTTTTATAAATATTGGTACACTATAGTAGAAATGACACATTCAAAACACTGTAACAACAATGTTGGAGTCATAACATTTAGAAACAAGGAAGAGTCATAGAATTGTAATAACAATGGCAAAGTTATAACATTGTAAGAACAATGATGTATTCACGACACCATAAAAACAATGGAAGTGTCACAACACTATAACAACAATGACAGAGTTGCAACAATATAACAACACTGGTGGAGTCACAACATTGTAACAAAAATGGTGGAGCGTTAACACTATAAAAGCAATGATATATTTGCAACATTATAAAAACAAGGTGGAGTTGCAAAACTATACCAACACTTTTATTTCATCCTCTATATTTACTAAAATTGGTCCATTCATGATTTAGCCCAATGTTGCTCCATTCATGATTTAGCCCAATGTTGCTCCAATATCATTCATTACGAGTTATTTTGACAACTAAGAATATGTATTTTAAAATAGTGAGGTAAAAAGAAAGAGTATAAAATGAAAGAATTAATCATAATAAAAAAATATTGTTTAAAATTATCATATATATTTTATAATGGAAATTTTAAAACATACATTATCGCAACTCTTAGTTGATGAAGCAATAATAATTTGTAAAATATTTTCATGTAAATTTTATTATTAATTGTTTTCACACTTGAAATTAACGTTATTGTGCTTTGTAAAGTGTTGGGTGCTTTATTCTATAAACACATTTTCTTTCAAAGGAAAAATGAATTCTATACAAATTGGAATATGATAAAGTGGTAGGCTTAAATATTCCCAAGCCATCTCCATGCATTGTAGTGACATTTCCCCCTTTCAATGAAATTCTTCCACACTTTATAATACGAAACCTCATGAAAATATAAATTGAATAACTTATGTAAATGCCAATGATTGACTATTATGTTAAATCTCTATTACTCATTATGCAATATTTGATAATGTTTATTTAACCATATTTTCTATATACATATTAACTAATAAATTGAAATTCTTTTAGAGTGAAAAATTTGAATAAAATGTTTGCACCTCAACATATTTGATACTCTCTCTCTCTCTCTCTCTCTCTCTCTCTCTCTACATATATATATATATATATATATATATATCTAGAGAGAGAGAGAGAGAGAGAGAGAGAGAGAGAGAGAGAAAGAGAGTGATACCTTGTATCTTTAGTTGTTTATGTTGCATTTTTTAATGTATTGTTACTCTAAATATTTTGCGAAATATTACTAAAAATGCTTCACTTAAGTCACTGGTGACAAGTGACCCCAAAAATAAGATATGGCTATTTATGTCTTAGATCTGCAATGACAAAATAAGAAAACCCTGTAGCAAAATAGGTAACATAACTATAATTATGATTCATAATATACATATTACATAATTATATATTATAACTATATATAGCATAACATAAAACTATCATAGACTCCCTCTCTCTATATATTATTAAATATATTTAATTATATTGTTATCAATTTAACATGACTATAAATATATTTAATTATATTGTTATCAATTATATTTAACATGACTATATTTAATTATATTGTTATCAATTATATGCTTTCCTGTGGTCCGCAAAACCATGGTTTGCGGACTCTAGGTCTACCTTTGACCCATTACAATGCGTTCAGGGCTTTGAACCACCCCAAAACCCCACGTTAGACAAAATAATACCAAAAATATACAAAATTGTATCAAATTCATAGCTTTAGGGGACCCTGTTCCAACGGTCCCCCAACACAATCTTGTGACTCATCCCTAGTCACAGTGGTCGTGGGTCCTCCATCTTCACCTGAAGTTACTTGACTAAATCAATCAGTGGGGCCATCACTCCTTCGCTCTCCGTGGCAGCACTCTAAGTAATTTCTACCAAATTCTATGAAGTTGGGCCTTCTGTAGAAGCTGCGACGATCTCCAATGTTTGGTTCAACTTCTTGACTCAACATTGACATCCCAGGACATTTTGAGAGCCTCATCCACCCATGGCTTAAGGTGATTGCTCAATTTCTACTCCCTCTATTGAAGAGTCTCCATGACGTCTCTGATCATCTAGCTGGCACACAGTTGGGCCAAACGCTGAGCAGGGACCAAAGTGGTAAGTGTAGCTTCCATCTAGTAGAACTCTTCTTCCTTCTGGCATAGCTCTTAATTGATCTCGCGCAGGAGAGTGTCACATTGAACCTTTGTCCATAGCTGCATCGTTGTTTCCAGTAACTATGTTGCCTGAGCTATCTAGCATGTGATAAAATTTGTAGCCTCAATGACCAGCGCGGCTCGCTGGGCGCTTACCTTTGACGGTGTTTCTAGTTGCAACTTAGCCTGTAAATCTGCAGTCTGTTGTTCCATATGTGCCTTGATTGCTTGGATCTTGGAAAGGGAGGCTTTTAGCGCTGTGACCAGCCCCTCAATCTTGGCTGGGGGGTGGCAGTAGCTGGGATATATTCACCAACGTCTGCATAGAGCCTACTAATCAGGTGCTCTGACTCTATCTGTTGCATGGCTACGAGGGTACATGAAGCCTTTGCCTTGGCGACCTTGGCAGTTTGTTCTTCAATTTCCTGCTCAGATGTGCTCAACTTCTTATGTACTCTATGGTCCCTGTGTTGGATTTAATTGAATAAGGAGGTGTGGAGGACCTGCAATGATTCATGGGGCAACCTGGCTAGATTTAGCTGCACTTTTGCATAGGCCTGGATTTGCACTCCGAAGTTGAGTGGACTCACTGTGAGGGCTGAACCTAGCAAGGGATAGAGGTGGCTTTCCATTGTAAGGGGTGTTGCGTAAGGGTGTGATTCATCAAATACTAAAGTGTCTATATCCTGCAGAGCTGCGTCAAGCACCTTCATTCCACCTACTAACCCAAAAGTTCCTACAAAATCATCCTTCAATGTTTCCCAGTGGCAGGTGCGCTAATGTATCTCCACATCTAAATACCATGCAATGGGAATGGGTCCCAAGGCATGAGTAAATAGATGAACCCATTCTTCTGTAGTCCAATCACACCATTTCTCCATCCAAGCGAACAAATGCTCGCGTAGGTCTCCTGGGCCCAAGAATGTCTTCGCGCGCAAGTGAATTGGAGGTTCAAATCGGAGGATCGTCATATCCCAACACTCTTCCCATTACTGGAATGCCCCCTTCTGCGTGGCCCACCACCTCATAGGTGTTGCGCACATGGCTAGATTAAGGACCCATAACCTTCATTCTCTCAGAACCTCAGCCTCAAATGCTCATAAAAAATCCTTAATACTACCAGAACCATAAAAGTAGGGAAATTATCTTACCTCTAAGGAGATGCATCGGAAATTATTTGTGATTCTAAGACATCGCAGCGCAGATACATCATGTAGTTGGTTCTTCCAATTCTCTCTCTCTGTTGAAGTCAGAGAAACATTCGCTATCCTTTTCCCAGCAAAGTACACCATCAACCGTAGGATTGATCAAATCTTCATCCTGCGCAGTTAACTTATAGATGTGATCCACATCCTCTTCTTCGTGCACTGGCTCCATATACCATTTTCCTTCTGCAAGATCCAACAATACTATAACATGCGTACCTTCACTTTCAAACATCATGCTTTATTTCTTTAGGTTGATGATACCTCCAATACCTATGGCCCAATCCAATCCTAGGAGCATAGGATAGGGGTCCGCATCTTCTATAATCTAAATTACCTCAAACTTGGCCCGGACCTTAACTCCTGCGATATCCACCATGATCTTTGATAGTCTCCCCAATGATATGATCTTCTGCTGATTGGCCAAACGCATCTAGATAGTGGACCATTCTAACCTAGGTCCCCCCATTCACTGCCAAGTTTTCTTGGGAAATACGTTCGCATCTGATCCTAGGTCCAAAATAACCTGATCCATTTCATAATCACAAATTTGCACTGTTAGCTACATTTCCCTACGATTGTGTTTCTTATGCTTGTACAGTTTGTGCACATCCTTAACTTCCAAGGGTGAATTAGTTCTTTCTATGCAGCTGTTTATTAATTCTTGAAGACTTTCTATAATTCTTTGGTTGCGCATCAGCTTCATACATGACTGCAAAAATGGTTTGACCTCGTCATCTGCTTTGATGTTTGCAGGGGCATGAGAAGTAGACACCTTAGCCTTAGCGAAGTCGTTGTGAGTTGTTACTAAGGTTTCATTTTCCTTATGTAGGTCCAAACCTTCTTGCTTGATAGCTACTTTTCTGATAAGAGGCTTAGCCGCAACTTTTTCCTCAACTCCCCTAGTGGCCATGCCACTGCGTGTTATGACATTAATGCTTGGTCCCTTGTCTTAGGGTTCGACCTTAACCCTCTGCACATTTTGCGTAGGTGTCTACTTCTTTTCCTGCATTTTGGCTATCAGAATTGGACAGTATTCAATCACATGGTACAGCTATCTACAATATCTACAAGATTGCCTCATAGGGTTCGGGTAGTCCTGCGTAAAGTTCCCTACATCTTTGCAGTTATAACAGATCAATTTTCCTCTTCCTTGACCTACACCTCCACTCCTCCCCCCTCCTCTACCTCTGGCTAGGGAGCCTTCTCTACTTGAGGGAGATAGAGGTGAAAATGGGTTAGCCTACATCCGGTATAGGTTGCCTCAATCTATCATCAAGTCATATGTCTGGCAGTTCTGTTCGTCATGTCCCACAGCTGATAAAAATCAACACCATGTTGTTTCAACTATGGAACATAAGAAGTCAGGCAGGGGTAGCGATTGGTATCATGTAGTTGTGCTACGCGACAGTCTATATACCATAATGTCGGACTACTTGGTCCCGCAACTTCCCTAGGGCGTAGCGGACTAGGCCCCCTAGCTTGCATGTAGTCTGCTAGCAGAGGAAAATTATCCTTGGTGTGGCTAGACATCCTACATATTATACACCATATGTTGGGGCTAGCCTCCTTTCCTCGCTCTTTTAGTAGATTCTAGATCTCGAGGTGTATTGCCTCTAGTTTCCCCTAGATCTGTTGTATCCCCAACGGAGTGTCATCCCTCGGCACAGCTTCTAGCTTCATAGAAATCTCCAAGGCTTTCTCTTGCGACTCAATTTCTTGCTGACCCCTAGGTCCATGCAAGTGAGGTAGTAGCATGTCGATGAACCATTCCTTGTGCTATCTATCATCATACAGAAATTCCCCTTCTCCAATTACCTTCTTTAGTTGCTGGTCAGCTTCCCATACAGACTCAAAAGGCCCTTATTTGAAATATTTTAGGTCATTCACTATCTATGAGTAGGATTTTGATTTCAAAAAATGTTGTTTTATGGCATTTTTAATCTCTTGCATGGTCGCATTCACATGTTGGGCTACGTATCCCATATACCAATCTAGGGCCCTTCCTTCAAAGGTGAGTGACAGTTGTGCTATCTTTACAACGCAATTAACCACATTCTCCATAGTCCATACTAATTCTTCCACAAACCAAAACCGATCCATATCTTCATCTCCTACACCTTTAAAGGTAGGTAGGTTCATGTGCGTGGCCATATTATCCTCTCGTGGTGGCGGATGTGTGGGTGAGTTCTTTCCCTTATGTTGGCTTGACAGTGGTGTAGGTGGGGGACTTTGCGCAGCCACCTCCCTTAATGGACTGTAGACGGATCTATCTCCTTCTTGATTAGTTTGGTAGTATTTACCACTTATTGTTGTACTTCCATCTCGATCAGAGGTCATTCACTCAGTGTGGTTGCACAACATACCCTTTTCGCACAATAATATTTTGATCAACAAAGGCAATGTTTTAAAGAACATACCCCGAAAACCTTTGAAGAACCTCCGCTCTGCTTGAAAATAAGATACAAACTAATCGACTGTGAATTACATGACAAACCCTCCGAGCATGCTATATACCCAGTGATCTATTGTCTGGGTGATTGTATTATCAGTGCTCTCTAACTGTTGAATTAGTTCTGGCATCCACTGCGTAACCCGATCATCCTTCCAACACATTTGGAAACATACGAGCCTTGCCAACCACTCCTGAAGTTCTTTTGCAAATTTTACAAAGAATATTTTGTAGACCTCAGTAAATATGTACTTCTTCTTCCACTTCTCTGCCCTCAATTTCGTGATGCGATTCTCTTTTACCGCAAATTCTTGAACCTGTTTTTCAAACCACTCTTCAATTTATTTCTTCTCATGTCTCCAATGTTCCCTTGGATTAACCCGATCTCTCTCTCAAAATGCTCCCGGTCCTGTCGACGGAAACATTTGTTGGCTTGAGGGGTCTTGACCCAAGTTTGGAGATTAAAGTTTGCCAACAAACCCCTATACTACTGGCCCTTTTGACAGTGACCTTCTTGCACAGTCCAAAGTCTCACCCAAAGTAGTATGGGAGGGTGCTAGAACCAGGTTTCCGCACCCTGAGGGAGAGAGTAGGTAGGTCTTAGGTAGATCTATGTTCGCAATCCAGAGTAGATCTATTCGTAGGTTTATTCACAGAGTGATTAATCACAGCCAAGCTATTACAACACACAGATCTATTCAGTACCTTCGAATCCACGTGGGTATTATCATTAACCATAACATAGCATTATAATTGCAGTTAATAATAGATCATAGATCACTTATACCAGAAACTTAGATAGTTCCGCAAAGAAACTACGCAGATACTTTCACAGCTCAAATCAGTACCATAGATGCATACATAGCTCAATAAAATATCATATATTCATATCAACAGTGAACATAACAAATCCAGGTACTTTAGTTATACTTTGCATACATTAGTATCAAAAACTCACTTAGAACCCAAAATATCGCCTGCGCACACAGGCAGCAAAGTCGGCACACAGTCGGACTGAGGATCTCTGCGCACATGGATAGTAGGAGGCCTTACCCAAATCCGACCCAAATAGATCTAACACTTCGCACTTGGCATCAATCTTAATTCTTCCTTACCTCTAGACTCAAAATGTTTATCTATTTATATCTAATTAGCTTATGCTTTCCTATGGTCCTAAAAACTATGTTTTACAGACTCTAGGCCTACCCTTGACCCATTACAATGTGTTTGGGGCTTTGACCCACCACAAAACCCCTGCGTTAGACTAAATAATACCAAAAATATACAAAATTGTATCAAATTCGTAGCTTTAGGGGACCCTGCTCCAACAATCAATGTCTTCTGATTGGTAGATTCTCTAAAGTGTTCGAGTTAAACTCATTTATTCACACTTCTTAGATTTTATTAGCGTATGTTGACTCTCGTCATCATTATTGATGAATTGTCTCGTAGTTGTTAATGATATACATCAATGAACGGTAATAAAAATATTTATCACATGGTCGACATCAACTCATTCATTCCCATAGTGTTGAAATCAATACAGGAAATTTCAACCTAAAAGTGGCCTCCTAAGGAAAAATAATAAAATAATAGTTAAAATAATAAAATAAGAGTTATGAATATTGGAGGGAAAACAAGAAAACTACATTTGTAATTGTATTTTTTCATTATATCATTATATTTTTACTGAAATTTTAAGTGTAGACACTCATTACATGGAGAATTAGATTTTACATCTAACGACTACCCACTATGCATACTTTTGAGAAGACACACATTGATAAAAATTGAAGATACATTAAAAAAACACATTGAATATTTTTTTTTATGTATCTACAAGTTTTATCAATGTGGGTCTTCTCAAAAGTATGCATGATGGGTACTTGTTGGATGAGGAATTTAATTTATGCAAACGAGTATCTACACTTGAAATTTGAGTGAACATATAAGGAGATAAGCCAAAAATGCAATTAGAAAAAGTAGTTTTTTTTCTTTTGCCTCCAAAATATTTACATGTAGCTCCTTTTAAATTTCAAGGATTTTGATTGGTTTACATATTACTATGACATGGAAATTACGTGAAAATTTCATATGAAATTTTAAGTTGAAATTTCCTCTAATGGTAGCATGGTGATTGCTGAATACCTCGAGTTGTATCAACATTTTTCGGTTCACTTGTCAACTCCTTTAGTTTTCTGCCGATGACACCATCCATCTTATCTGTTGCAGTTCATCATAGCAGCATCCTATATGTTGGAACCTAAGTTGCATGCAATATCACTATTCCACCTTTATGACTTTTTACTTTGAGGATCAATTATGTGACATCAGTGATCAAACATCTCCTTGAGCACCATTGATCAGTTCTTCTATATGTGATACTAAATCATAGCATTTATATGTACTTATATGACTATGATACGATGATCCACTATGTACTTCTCAACTTTATTGTAGTTGTATGCATATTGGATTTTCTCTACACATGATATGTGGAGATGATTTACTATCTCTTAGAATGGGCATGCCAGCCTTAGACATGAGCTTTCTTTTTTATTTGTTCAACTAGTTTTTGGCAAGTTGGAATCTGGTGATCTCCTGCCAAGTCCCCGTATGATTCGTTTGATACACTTAATACATTTCGTTCATCATGTACCCCTTCTGACCTAATATATTAGGGGGCATCTGCTATAGCATCATTTAGCACCCCTGTAGACTTGATGCTCTGAGTTAAGGCTTTGGGCAACCCTTTCCCTTTAGACTTGATCACTTTATTAAAAACATTATTTTGAATTCCATACGTGACTCTTCCCTTCAAAAAGTGCGTACACACACGGGTCCATCTATATCCAACTTGCGTATATAATTTCAAATATGAAAAAAATGTAATAATCCTTTTGTTTTGCGGATTTTATGGGTTACACCGGAAGCCCACCTATAGGAGCCTATGGCCTAACTATATCCCAGCTGAAACAACTACTTTTCGGTGGTATAAATACACCTCATGGGAAGGCCTAAAGGGGGAGAGATATAGGATATTGATATTATAGTCAATTAGTCTTGATCAAGTCTAAGACTCTATGTGCCACCTACACTCCTAGTTAAACCCTTGTTTCCTCATAGATATGTTCATTTCCTTCATATGACATCTATGCATATGCACTTGAAAGAGGATTGTTGAGGTTTGGGCTGGACAGATGTAGAGGAAGGTTTCATTTTGAGACATGGTCAAATAAGGTTATATTATTCCACATTTCTTTGTTGATATCAATAAAGATGCTTTGTCTCGTTCCTGAACATTATGATCTTTATGCTTTAACTCATGCTGTGATCTAATTATGTATTATTTCATGATTTGTATCCTTATGCTTATATTATCTAACATTCATATCTTAAACATGCTTTGAACTACTACTAGTATATATGCTTCTCTAAAATATGTTGCAGGTTTTGAAGCTTTGGAGTAAGCAGAGGGTTTCAAGCTTTACTAGTTTATAGATTAGGACTACTTGTTTGCTTTCTTTTTATTGGTAGATTCCATTCGATCTACCCTATGGATTTCTCACGCAACACTTAATATTGATAAAAGAATAACTTAATTTTTAATGATAATTAAAAACTAATAAAACCAAATTAAAATTATTAAAATATTTCTATTTTCGATTTCAACTATTATAAACTCATTTTATGTATTAACTTTAGGTAAGATCCATAGGGATTTGAACCTCAATGTCTTAAAACTACATCCATTCGTCGTCAATCCATACTCCCATAAGAAACTTTATCATATAAAAATAAATTATTAATAAATTAATATGGGTGAATATTAACAATAATTTATATATATAAATAAAATTACATTAAAATTTGTTTACATATTAATTTTATAACATTTGGGTTCCATTTTCCACTTGGATCCACAATGGTTGATTGTTTTCTTCATCCATCATAATCTAAGTTGTAAACAACTATGCAATTGAAGTGGATTAGTCACCAACATGAATTTCAATTGGTATTTAAGAATATTCGAGATATTGTTAATGCATTGGTTGATTATCTTAGTTAAATTGTAATTATTCAACTTTTTATTGGCTGAGTATTGATGGTTATAAAACCATTACTTGGTTTAATAATTAGAAGACAGTAATTTTTTGATTAATATATCAATTATTTTATATAGGTTAGTTGATTGTTGTTGACCACCATTAAAAAGATATTTTTCTTTACAAGCTTCAGTAACTTTGTATACTTTAAGGTGAAAATAGATATAGGTTTATTTGGGTTACACGGTACAACAAGACAACATACCATTTTGAAATAACTAAAACTATTTTAATCTTTCAAAATTATTTAGATTTTCCTTAACTTGAACCATATATTGATAAACACGTCAAGTCATGCACATTTTGTGTCATCATCAAGGCACTAAACAATTAGTAGTATTTTTACACATCCTTATCCATTCTATACTAACCATGGGACTTTATCTCAATGGGTTACTTATAAGGGAGGTTTATAATGTTTATATTATTGAATAACAATTTAAGCAATAGAAATTTCTATTTTGTTGACCGTGTATTAACTTACCTTTTGACCAAAAAATAAACGGGAATTTATAGAGTTAACATTATACCTAAAATTAATTTATTTTTTTCACATATGTAAGTTTTATTTATTTAAATTGTGATTTGTTTAAGATGGTTAATTCTTATTCTGTCATGATTATTTTTGTCACCCATTGGGTTGAAAGACTCTACACTCTAAGCATTTGTACATGACTCAGTGTGGCCGATTATGTTATGATTATTTTTTTCGTCCATTGGGTTGAAAGACTCTACGCTCTAAGCATTTTTACATGACTCAACATAGCCGATTATGTTGACAGGACTCAATGCTATGATCGTTTGTAATCTCTATTTCAATAGCACATAAAATTTCATATCAGTAATTCCAAAATGCTTCAATAACTCCTTTTTTGATAAACTTAATTACTTTATTGATAAACTTAATTACTTTATAGACATCCTTCTTCAAATTCATGATTATAATCACACACAAATTCAATGAACCGTTACAACTTTCTGCACATTCAAAACGATGTGTCGCAAGATCTCTCTTTGACAA
Organism: Pinus albicaulis; assembly: GCA_034641835.2. Classification (NCBI taxonomy): domain Eukaryota; kingdom Viridiplantae; phylum Streptophyta; class Pinopsida; order Pinales; family Pinaceae; genus Pinus; species Pinus albicaulis. The sequence continues at coordinate 21,855,355 of CM076574.1, read as the reverse complement.
TAAATCTATGTAGAATTCCACCCATATATATGAAGAAGGAAAGATATAACTTTTATTGATCTCGTGGGTTCCACAATGGCTAATGACAAAATTTCTGATTTATTTTTTAATTAAAGGAGATTTCTTAACGTACAAATAAAATTGTGAATTGTGTACACCTATTGGAAGGGAGGTAATGATTCCATGGAATAATAAAACCAGCCTAGATCCATCTAACTTTGGATCTATCATGCGCCGAGAGGGATCAAATATCTTGAGGTGCAAACCTATTTTTTGAGTGCAAAACTTGAGGAAAGGTTTGCACCTCGAGAGATTTGATCCCTCTCGGCGCATGATAGATCCAGAGTTAGATGGATCTAGGCTGGTTCCAGTGGGAGGCATCAACGTCACATTTTTCAGATTATTAAATTTTTTGTATATTTTTGAGATGTAAGATGGATCTAGGCTGGTTTCAGTCGTGTGCTGCCAAGGAAAATCTATCAAAGATATGATTAATTTTATCAGTAATATGTAAATATATCAAATATTAATATAATAATTTTAAATATGCTAAATATTTATGAGATTAACTTGGTCATTTTAATTTTAAATTTTCTTAGTTACCTCAGTTCTTTGAGATGATAATTATTGTTAATAACTATAATGATGAAAAATGATGAAATATTTTTTTTAAATGCAAAGTGACAATAATAGTGTTGAAAGATAGAAAATGTGAATAATAAGAACGTACTCATGTTACAATCAATCTCAAACTATTTTGTTCTACTATTCTTATTTCCTCCCTTGTTGGTTTTGTTATCTTTTCATATTGATTATATGAAAAAAAAAATTAAATCGTAAACCATTTAAATCTTTAGCTCGATCTATTGTAGTAAACATGATACCTTGTCTCTCTTGCTCTCCAATATTAATAGCTTAAATTACTATAACACAAAAATCAATCTACATTGTTAATAACTTTTTGTGCTTACACTAAAATCAATGCATATTGTTAATCCAATCACTTTAATATTAATGTACCGTCATATATCCAATTACATCAAATCATAAATCAACATATACATTAAAATCAATGCATTTAATGCAAGCAATCAAATAAGATTAGAAAATAACTTCTACATTGAAATCAATGCACCTAATGCAATCAATCAAATAAGATTAGAAACCAACATCTACACTGAAATCAATGCATTTACTCAAAGCAATCAAATGGGATTAGAAATCGCCATCTACACTGAAATCAATGCATTTAGCGCAAACAATCAAATAGTATTAGGAATAATCTACATTGAAATCAATGCATCTAGTGCAAGCAATCAAATATAATTATAAATTGACGTCTAAATTGAAATCAACACATCCAGTGCAAGCAATCAAATAGTATTAGGAATCAACACCTACACTGAAATCAATGCATCTAGTGCAAGTAATCATATATCATTAGAAATAAATAGCTACACTAAAATTGATGCATCTAGTGCAAATAATCAAATAGGATTATAAATCACCGTCTCCACTTAAATCAATCCATCTGGTGCAAAAAATATTCTTCCTTCTCTCCACCCTCCATCCATATCTATATCCCCATCCATCTCTTTTTTTTTTGTCTCTATCTCACCCCCCTAAACACACACGCTCTCGCACTCCATATATATCATTCTCTTTGTCGAGCACCCTCTCTCCCCATCTCTCTCTTCTTCCCTCTCTTCCCCTTCTCTCCCTCTCCTCCGCTAATATCTCTCTTTTCTCCTTTTGTCCTCTCTCTCTCTCTCTCTCTAGGAACCAACATCTACACTGAAATCAATGCATTTTCTCAAAGAAATCAAATAGGATTAGAAATCGCCATCTACACTGAAATCAATGCATTTAGTGCAAACAATCAAATAGGATTAGAAATCATCTACATTGAAATTAAGTCATCTAGTGCAAGTAATCAAATATAATTATAAATCGACATCTAAATTGAAATCAACACATTCAGTGCAAGCAATCAAATTGTATTTGAAATCACCACCTACACTGAAATCAATGCATCTAGTGCAAGTAATCAAATATCATTAGAAATAAATATCTACACTAAAATCGATGCATCTAGTGCAAATAATCAAATAGGATTAGAAATCACCATCTCCACTTATATCAATCCATCCAGTGCGAGAAATATTCCTCCCTCTCTCCACCCTCCATCCATATCTATATCCCCCTCCATCTATTTGTTTTTGTCTCTCTATCTCACCGCCCTAAACACACACACTCTTGTACTCCATATATATCAATCTCTTTTTCAATCACCCCCTCTCCCCATCTATCTCTTCTTCCCTCTCTTCACCTTCCATCTATATATCTATCTTCCCCTTCTCTCCCTCTCCCCCATTAATATCTCTCTTTCCTCCTTTTTTCCTCTCTCCCTCTCTCTCCATCTTCCTTATCACTCTCTCTCTCTCTCTCTAGAAACCAACATCTACACTGAAATCAATGCATTTACTAAAATAAATCAAATAGGATTAGAAATCGACATCTACACTGAAATCAATGCATTTAGTGCAAACAATCAAATAGGATTAGAAATCATCTACATTGAAACCAATTCATCTAGTGCAACTAATCAAATATAATTATAAATCGACATATAAATTGAAATCAACAAATTCAGTGCAAGCAATCAAATTGTATTAGAAATCACCACCTACACTGAAATCAATGCATCTAATGCAAGTAATAAAATATCATTAGAAATAATTTTCTACACTAAAATCGATGCATATAGTGCAAATAATCAAATAGGATTATAAAACACCATCTCCACTTATATCAATCCATCTAGTGTGAGAAATATTCTTCCCTCTCTCCACCCTCCATCCATATCTATATCCCCCTCCATCTCTTCTTTTTTGTCTCTCTATCTCAACCCCCTAAACACATACACTCTCACAATCCATATATATCAATCTCTTTGTCAATCCCCTCCTCTCCCCATCTCTCTCTTCTTCCCTTTCTTCACCTTCCATCTATATCTTTATCTTCCCCCTATCTCCCTCTCTCTCCATATTCCTTATCACTCACTCACTCTCTCTATCTTCACCTTTCTCTCTCTATTTCTTTCTTCTTACCTCTCTCCCCCTCCCCCTCCAAGTCCATCTCTCTTTCCCTCCCTCTCTCCACTCTCTCATATCCTCTCTCTTCCTTCTTCTCTTTCCCTTTCTCTCCCATCTCTCTCTTCCTCTCTCTCTCTCTTCCTGACTATGTCTACCTCCCTCTCTCCCCTTGCTCTCCTTCTCCCCATATATCCATCTCTCCTTATTTATATATTTATCTACATTAAACATACACGCTCTCTCCATGTCTCCTTGTCACTCCACTTCTCTCTCTCCTTCTCCTCTTCTTCTTCATTTCTACCATCTCTCCCCCTCTGACTCCATCTCTCTTATCGATCCCTCTCTCCTCCTCTCTCCTCAAGTCCTCCCCTCTCTCTCCCCTAAATCCTCCCTCTCTTCCCCCGTCTCTCTCTCTCTCTCTCTCTCTCTCTCTCTCTCTCTCTCTCTCTTCCTCACTCTCTCCTCTCTCATCCTTCTCTCTCTCATTCTCTCCCTCTCTCTCTCTCTCTTTTCCCTCCGTCTCTCTCTTCTCCTGTCTCTCTCTCTCTCTAATCCTCTCTCTTCCCCCATCCCTTTCTTTCTCTCTCTCTTTCCACCCCTCTCTCTCTCCAACTACATTACTATATCCCTCCCCCTCTCCTTCTCACTTCTTCTCTCCCCCTTCTTTCCATACATCTTACTTTGTCTCTTTATCTCACCCCTAAACATACACACTCTCTCTCCATCTCTCTCTATCTCACCCCCCTAAACACACACACTCTCGCAATCCATATATATCAATCTCTTTGTCAATCCCCTCCTCTCCCCATCTCTCTCTTCTTCCCTTTCTTCACCTTCCATCTATATCTCTATCTTACCCCTCTCTCCCTCTCTCTCCATCTTCCTTATCACTCATTCACTCTCTCTCTCTTCACCTTTCTCTCTCTATTTCTTTCTTCTTACCTCTCTCCCCCTCCCCCTCCAAGTCCATCTCTCTTTCCCTCCCTCTCTCCACTCTCTCACATCCTCTCTCTTCCTTCCTCTCTTTCCTTTCTCTCCATCTCTCTCTCCCTCTCTCTCTCTCTCTTCACCCACCAACTATGTTACTATATCCCTCCCTCTCTCCTTATATCTCCCTCTCCCCCCTTATCTCCATCTCTCCTTATTTGTCTCTTTATCTCAGCCCCAAAAATACATGCTCTCTCTCTGTCTCTCCCTTATCACTCATTCTCTCTCTCCACTTCTCACTCTTTATATTTCTTATTTCCTACATCTCTCCCCCTCCAACTCCATCTCTCTTATCGATCCCTCTCATCCTTCCTCTCTCTCTCTCTCCCCTAAATCCCTCTCTCTTCCTTGATCTCTCTCTCTCTCTCTCCAATACTCTCTCTTCCCCTATCACTCTCCTCCTCTCTCTCATCCTCCTCTCTCTCCCTTTCTCTCCCACCTATCTCTCTCTCTTTTCCCTCCAATCCTCTCTCTTCTCCCATATCTCTCTCTCTGTCTCTCTAATCCTCTCTCTCCCCCCATCCCTTTCTTTCTCTCTCTCTTTCCATCCCTCTCTCTCTCCAACTACATTACTATATCCCTCTCCCTCTCCTTCTCACTTCTTCTCTACCCCCTTCTTTCCATACATCTTACTTTGTCTCTTTATCTCACCCTTAAACATACACACTCTCTTTCCATCTCTCCCTTATCACACACTCTCTCTTTATTTCTTCTTAGTTATTTAAACCAATGAACATAAATATTCGTAAATATAAAGCAGATTATGGAGTAAATATGAAAAGAGGTTTTATTTACTTACCATACCCCTAGTTTATTTATATTTTTATTTGTTTACCATACCCCTTTTCTTTACTATGGTATTTGGCCCATAGGCTTGTTATATAATTAGATTTTTATTTATAATCCTATTTGATATATTGTTATTTATTTACGTTATCTCTTTATGCCTCTTTTATATTTATTTATTTACCCATGGTATTTGGCCCATGGTATCAATATTAATTTGTCCCATGGTATTCGTCCCATAGGCTTCATCTAAATAAAACCTCTTTTTAAAGTTTTTTTAAATATAAAAACGTTTATGGAATAAATATAAAAAGAATTTTTATTTATTTACCATACTTCTAGTTTATATATATTTTTTATTTATTTACCATAGCTCTGGAGTAAGTATAAATTCATTTTACAAATATTTAATTAAAAGAAGTATTAAAAGATTTTGGATTTTGATTGTTTGTGTTGAATTAACTCTTTTCTTTTGATTTAGAAAATGGTATTGACTTTAGTAAAGAGTGGAGATGTTTAAAATTTTACTTAATTTGGAAATTCAATGTGGTAATTTTTTTTGTTAAAGGTAAATTTATGATCCATTCAAATTCACGTATATAATTTAATGTCCATTCACATTATATAAATAATACATAATTGTATTAGAAATTGATATATGTTCTAGCACAATACAATTTTTATTTTTATTTTTTTTTAAATTTAAAACTTAAGCCGACACTTATTTTTTATTTTTATTTTAATTTAAAATTTCAGCCGACATTGAGGACGTGACCCACCTGACATCAGGGTCATACTGGACTGTAGATGCGCCTCTCGACGCAATAAATTTGTGATCCAATAAATTGTGTACACATTGGTATATTTTTATGTATGTATATCATTAAATTCTATAGAGTATATCTACTCTATAATGTTGAATGTATTAAGAATATCTCTAATATTCTTAAATACCAATTGACAAAGCAAATGTTTTTAGTTTTTTTTGAGATTTTTTTATTATTATTTCTTAGTTGAGAAATTTAGATAAACAACACTAAAAAGAAAATTTTAAAAATTTAAAACTAGAATTATCACTAATAATATACTACATAATATTATAGAATTTAAAAAATAAACCATTTATCTACAATGCAACAAAAAGCTCTTGGTGTCACATCCATACAAAACTGCATTAAAAAAAAAATTACTTTCTAACTTAGAGATTAAACCCATGAACTAAGTTTGATTTAACGTTCCATAAGGGATTCATTCCTCCACCAAACTCATTAAGAATTCTAACCCCTCAATAAACATCATGTTATATACATAAATTATCTCCCATGTTTTCATGAGATATTTATCGTCGTTATTCGAGGAAAGGCTCGCAGGTCAGTGCGAATTGAATGAATTATGTAAAGGCTATTAACTCCATCAACAGCTGCTAGATCTACCATGCGTTTCTCAATGGAATACATGAGATCTCCACTGTTGGTGCCTTGGAAATCGACGCTTGTGATTTTTTAGCATGATATCTCTTGGTAATCCCCACCAACTCTAGGTTAACCGGCCTTTGTCACTTTGTAACTGAGCTTGAGGAGTTAAGATGCCACTCTAAGGGTTTGTCCCTACTATGGATTGCTTCCAATCTTGGCTCTGCCTCTTCTGATACTTCTCTCTAGCATGGAAAGCTCTTGGAAATGAATTCACCCATTGGCTGGCGGAAGGAGGAATTTGAGGGTATTTTTGCCGAGCGCAGTGAGCTACAGGTGTTTAAAACCACTGTTCATCATGGTTATAATTGCCACCTTCACTTCTACAATCCTTGCACTGATAAGATAAATTTTACTCAAGCATTCGTGGTTTATTCAATTTTCCTTTTTTCTTATACAGTTCTCTGTGCAATCTCTTCCTATAAAGTTGTCTTATTGACTTTCTTTTACTGTGCTCAAAGGATTTCTACCATAGGACTAGCTTGTCACAGCGAATCACTTCTCCTTAGGTATAAATACCTTGTCTATCTTCTAACAAGTTTTTAGCACAGGATTTGAAAATGGTTTAAGATTAATGTTTGAAGGGACTCCTTACTGTCTTTCATTTTATATGGCTTCTCTCTCCAGGTTAGCTCTTTTCCCATTGGTGGTTGCCATTCTTCGAAAAATCACTTAGGATTTCCCCATATTTTAGCGCATGGCTAAATCCTAGCTCTCCCTTACAGGTACTCTTAAATGTCCACATTCGGCTCCAATGTCTGTCTATCTCGAGCAGAGTCTACTAGTATTTTTTAGGGGTTTTGAAACCCATTTCTTGTCTCAGCCTGCTAAAAAATCTATCTGCCTTAATGAGAAATGTTTTCAGTTTTATATGTATTAACTATACATTTCTTAAGAGACAGTATTCGGCCGAAACATTGGGCCTCGAATGTTTTTCCACTACTATATAAATATTTTGTATTCTTTTCTAGAAAGGTTTTCTCGAGATACTGATACTTAGATTTCAGCATGCAATGTGTAATATTCGAGGGTTTCAATTTGAATGATCAACTCTTGTGCTCGTTTAAGTAATGAAAAGTAATCGTTGTAAGGTTCATGTCTTATTACATTTACTTCTCGCTTGGTTTGTATGTATTACCTAATTTCACAGTGATTCCATGCTATTTCATGTTATACAGAGCTTATTTGTAGCAGAAGTTTAAACGTACTTTCAATCTTAGTTTTGTTTCATATTTACTTCCTTCGTTCATTCCTTTTGATGGTATGTAGTTTAAGGTTGACAGTCTGACATAATTCAGTTTCCTTGAAGAAATACATTTTTCTTCTTGTCTTTACAGTATTTCTTAAGAAAATCCAGTTCCCAATTTTCTCTATGTTACTTGATAGTTCATTTCTTCCTTAGGTATTTATCATGGTGACCGGACCACCTACAAAGTCCATGTATAGTTTTACTTGAGGGAAAACTGCGTCCTGGGTTAGGGTTTTACCTTGTACCCATGACCGACAGTCTCCTCTATTTCTTAATCAGGAATATCTTCATTAAATATGTATACGTGTGATTCTTTTATCTCTACAGAATATAGGCATAATCTCTTTCCTTGCTACATAGTTCTTGTTTTCATTTCTTAACTGGCTTAAAGTTTGCTAACTATGGAGTTTACTATATATATTTATGTAGTTACACATATAGCTCAGAATCTTCTTTTTCTTTTCTTTTATCATAGAAAACCACTTCTATTTTAAATAAAAATATTTGATTAATACATTATTTCTTTATTACAGTCTTAATCACTAAACTTTCAATGTCAAAATAGTTTTGCGTGTAAGTATATTATTCAATCTTTCTAATGAACAATACATAACCAGCTAATCACATTAAAATTTGTATCCACTGTTATTATCACAAATAAATAAAAGCCTAAACATTCACAGAGTGGAGGTATTGTAGTGCTTAACTTTGAAAATCAACACACAATTACTTATTTGATTATGCAAAGTATTGTTGTGGTCCTCCCAACCATCAAGAGAGGCAATAACGTCTTACTCTTGCCTCCGTGGTCCAATCCTAAAAAGGTATCGGTTAACAATGGAATTTCTGCTGTGACCTCAGGACTCTTGGTCCAGTCAGTGCCAAAAATTAAATCAAGATTTGCTCAGCGATTTTCAATTGGTCTTTATCAACTCAAGAAAATTCTTCACTCTGTCCTTCATCCAACAACAAAAACCCTCCTCCTCACTAAGATCAATAATTCCAACCTTTTTCTTAGAACAATAATTAAAATTGTCTTTTAACTAATTCACAACTAGTTATTCTTAATGCATGACAAAACTTAAACAATTCTAAATTAATATTAAGCACTATGTTTTATATCCAAAAATAACCAATGCCTGACAAAAACTTAAAAATTTTTAAGTTATAGAATATCATGCTCTGTGTTGCAAAAATAACCTAACCATATAATAAATCACTCATTTTTTTTAAATTATAAAATATTAAGTATCATGTTTTTATTATGGTTAGGTAAAATTTATTTATTTATTGAATGGAAAATTGTTTATATTTTCCACGTCATAAACGCTGTTGCAATTACCTCTGCACGTAGTTTTCATCCGCCGGCGTGCGGTTTTTATGGAAAGTGCGCAGCACCACCGTGAGTCGCAAAATATCTCATTTCACCTCTGGACACCACCACCATTTTACTATTTTGTAGTCAGTGGCAAAGAATCCGTTCCTGCATGTATCTGATTTTCTTCACCAACCTATCTATGGAAACCGTACAATTAGAGCTGCTCTCCACCACCATTCCACCCCCTGGACAATCTGTAATTACATTGTTATTCGAATTGCCGTACCTACATAACAGCTTTCAAGTCAAATATTGTGGAACAGAAGGGGTTTTGGCATTTTCTGGGTTTAAAAATAGAATAGGATGTACGATCTCTGAAAGTAGCGCAGAAAATGACAAGAATTTACCTTGTTTTGATGTGTTTTAATTTTACCTCTCCCATGTTTCCATTTATACGATGTTATCACATATTTTTTACTATTCAATTATGTATTTCTTTTGTTGGCGGATTTAATAAGTCATGTAAAGAGAATTTTTTTTCTCACATTACTTTTTCATTAATCAAATTTTTCGTTCATGTGACGTATTGTTTTTATTTTATTTTTTTAAATTTAAATTTTATAATTCAGGTAAGATAATAAATAATTTTGCCATTAGAATTAAATTTGTAATAACAACTGACTCTTTTTAAAAAACAAAAAATACATTTTTTTAATTTGAAAAAATAATAAAATAAAAATCTTATATATGAGGTATTTATTCTAAATAAAAAATTGATTTATCTTATAATGGTTGGTATCAATTAATTTTAAAATATTTTGAAAAGTTATCATATATGGGGTATTTATTTTGAACAAAAAATTGAGTTATGTTATAATGGTTGGTATCAATTAATGTCAAAATATTCTAAAAAGTTATTTTAGACAAAGAAACATTTGTTTTTCAGAAAAAAAAAGTTGATTCACTTTATAAATTATGAATACCATGAAACATAAAAACTAATCTTGAAGTGTTATTTTAGAGAAAATGAGGCATTAATGGATGAAAACAACAATTTTTCAATATATAAAAAATTTTGTTTTTTAAATAAAAATAAAAAGTACTAATAGACACTTTTACACATTGTTAAAAATGAGAAGTACTAATAAACACTTTTAAGCATTGTTTTAAGCTTTTAAGCTTTTAAACATTGTTATAGAAATTTTAAAAATCATTAATTAAAAATTTTAGAAATCATTATATTTATCATTCTCTTGGTAGAATGAGATAGAGAAATGGTAGGATGAAATAGATAAAAAAAAATCAATTCATCTTATAATATTAATAAAAGATAAATCACAAGGATAAAAAATAAAAAATTGGAAAAACCTATTACAAAATAAATGACAAGTTATTAAAGGCTAATTATAAGAAAATAGGATTCTATCAACATGAGACTTAATGCTTAACTCCCATACCACAATAATATTTTGAGAAAATATTTATATTTTCAAAACATTTAGTTAAAATAGAAGAATGCCCATAATTATCGAAAAAAAAGAAATTTAAAATAAAATAATGTGATAATATTTTTTTAAAAATACACTTAATTCAAAGTTATTAAATTTGCTAATAAAAATATATATATTTAAATTAAAAATGTTTAATAACAAAACCAAATATTGCAAATTAATAAAATTTGAAATATAAAAAAACAAAAATATAAAAATATATTTTTATACTTTTTTTTTTTTTTTTTTCTGAATAAGACTAAATCTATTAAGAAGAGGAATATAGTACAATCAGAGCTCGCATAGAAGCGAGGCAAAAAGCAGGGGAACCGGAAATGATATAGTATCAACATCGGTCCCAAAGAGCAACAATGACGAGAGTGACAGGTGACAAAGAGAACAGAGAAGAACAAGCTAAGCTGAGGAGTCTACCCAGCATGGGCAGTGTCTCCCAAACGACATTTTTTCCCTTTCTTTTTACTGACTTTGACCCAACCATTCTGATCTGGCTGGACTAGAACCACTTGCAGACTGTTCTGTGCGGGAGGTGAAGTTTCCTTATCTGAGTCAGAAGAAGAAGACTCATGAGAGCGTTTCTGCAAGATCAAAGACGCAGTGGGATCCTCAGGTCGATCTGAGGGCAGTTCCATTGGAAGCTCCACATTCTCCTCTTCTACTTCAATATCATCCTCATCAGAGCTAGAGGATTCGAAGTCATCCATAGGGGGACTATCACACGGTTTCCAGCTCTTGGGTTTGGATTTGCGAGTGAGGTTCTTCTTTTTGTCGAGGAACGTTGCACATGAATTCTAGAGATGACCTGTCTGATGGCAATGACGACACCTGAAGGCTGTATTCTCATAGTCCAACGTTTGCACCCAATGGAAGTCCCCAACTTTCAGGATGATCTGGTCTGGCAGCCCTTTGCTGATGTCAATTTCTGCACAAATTCTGCCAAAGATATATATACCCTTCTCTGCCCTTGATGTGTCTGTTGCCAGGAAGCGGCCAAGAGTGTCCCCAATTGATTGAAAAACAGCAAAATGCCAGAGATGCGCAGGGAGATTTGGAAGCCTGACCCAGATAGGAAGCTTGGTGATTACAGCAGTAGAGGGGTCAAAATCTGGGAACCAGGGGGTGAGGAAAAGTCCGGCTGAACCCCAGAACCAGGGGCCCCCCGTTAGGGCCTTCTGGTAATCTTCGTTGAAGACAAAGGCAACAATAAAGAAGCCTTTCGAGCATAAAAGGACTTTGGTGTTGTTGGTCCAATTGGTGCGGATCCACTGGTATAGATCAGCAGTACGAGGCCATAGTCCGTTAAACCTGCAAATGATGGCTTTTTCTGCAAATGTCTGGTATTGATCATCCATAGTAGGATGAGCAATTTCAATAGCTGGGGTTTTCTCCATTTTGTCCACCAAGAAAGGTTTCGGACCCTCAGCAGGTTGAGCAGTATGCTTGGCAGGTTGTGCATGAACTGCATCTTTATAAGAAAATCCTTTGGGGGCAGAGGATTGCCCAACAGCACCTCCCCTTAGACGAAGCGATAGGATCACTGTGGCATTTCTTGCTATTTTGTAAAATGAAAGAGGCAGATTGTAGTCAAGCTGCTTACCTGCAAAGAGGAGCCGCAGAAGGGAGGAAGGAATCCCCAACCTTTTCTCGAGGATCTGTGAGAGATAGCCCACAGTAAATGAGGGTTGCACCTCAAGGAGCAGGGTTTTACCCGTCAAAAGAATTATTTGAATCTGAAATGTCGTTTGCTGGGGATGAGAGGGATCCCAGCTGCCAGGAAGGGGCATCGAAGTCGTCTTAGCGATTTCACTGGGTTGCAAGGCCAGCTCCAGATCCAGTTGAGACTTCTTCTTAGCAATGGTAGTATTATCGGACTCTGGCTGTTTCTGATTAGTTAGCCTCTGAGTGCCTTCACGCATGAGTTGATTGCAGGTAGCCCAGGAGCCATTCACCCACGAGTGATCGCGCTTAGAGTTTTCATGCTTGAAAAAGAAGCGCAATGGCCATGGAGGAAAAGGGCGGGCGCTCTTCGTTTCCACCGACTTTGAGTTACCGCTCCAATCCACAGATCTAAGAAAAATGGCTCGGCAGCAAGAGCCACACATCACAGCCGGGCGCAGGTAATAAACCATACCCCTGAAATCTGTTCGCGAGTCAGCAAAGGGGCAGGGGAGCCGAGTTTCCGCCGCTACAGGTGCAGAGTCTCTCCAGACTTGTGGAAAACTGCCTACCCATTCAAAACCGCTCATGGGGTAGGAGTAGGGCCGATGTCCAGCAGGTGCATCGCCATGAGAGGCCGCAGAAAAATCAATGAGGTCAAAAAAGAAAACCCTAAAGCCGTCGCAGACTGCCATCGCTCCCCAACCCTGATATTTTCTTCTCTATTGTGAAGGATATGATGTTGTGTGAATATATTTTTATACTTATGAATTATATAAATGTAAAAAAAAATCTATAAATTAAAAAGAATATTAAAAAATTATATTATTTATATTGAATTTTACTAATTCATTTATATATTTATTTTTATAATAAAATAAAGATTTGCATTTTAACTTTTTAATAATAAGAAGATATTTTTTTTTAAATCTATTTAAATCATTAATCATTTTCGAACTTCTGAACTATTTCTATTCTTTAACTCACTTTTCATATAATAATATGAACACTAATTTCCTCAATTTCCAATTTGATTTCCTACCCTCAAATATAACTATTGTACTCGTAGATAAAGTTAATAATATTTGTTCGAGATATAATTGCTAAATAAAACAAAATACTATAGTTTAAAAAATAAATATTCGCTCTAAGCAGCTACAGGAAAAGCAGCTAAACTGAAACTTACCCCGCTGTAACTAATCATTTTTTCATGTCTCTCAGCAGCTACAGGTAAAGCACCCGCACTAAAACTTACACCGCTGTCACTGTTCGATTTTGCTGAAATAGAAATAGTTTGCGTGAAAACTGGAGAGCCCGCTTGATGGAATCAATGTAATGATAAATGACAACTCTGAGGTTGTGGTTGAGGTTGAAGTCGTAATTCCCATTGAAGAAACAGGGGCCACCATTCCTTCTTTCCTCGTCCTTTACACATGCCATGACCTCATCTAGGCAGTCATCATGAAACCGAACGCGGTACCTCATGAATTCCTTTGTCTAAATTCCGGTATAAATATCTCTGAATCCCTTTGCCTATTCCATCATATTTCACAGAGCAGCATTGCCTCCATTCCTCCTCTGTCTCGTTACCCACGCCATTTGGGTTCTGTTAGATTTTTCACATAGCAAAAATGAGGAGCTACCCGCTTTTAGTAGTTGGCATTCTAGGTGCTTCCTCCTCTTCTCCACTCTTTTTAAGTTTTAAGCAAATTTCCATTTGCTGGTTTTTCGGTTTCTGGTTTAATTTAAGCTGAATTATTGGCTGAAAACCGGAGCACTCCTTGTTGTTTTATGTAACAGGAAACGCGGCATCCTTGCTATTGTATGGGGCGCCGATGTAAGACAACTTGCCACTTTTATTACAAGAATCTGCCTTGAAATTTCGACAAAGAAACGTACGCTGAATAATTGTTCGATGTTCTAAATGTTTTGATGCAGAGTCACATTTAAGAGAGTGATAATAAACAGATCGACAGAGAAATTCTCAGGGTTCCCTTATGCGATAGCTCTGCTAAATTCTCTGATCTACACGTGGTATGGCTCGCCTCTTATCAGTAATGGTCTGGACAACGTCTTGGTGTTGACCATCAATGGGGTCGGAGTTATTTTGGAGTTTATATTTGTCTGCATCTTTCTGAAATACGCCATACCCACAGCCAAGGCAGGTTTCAATACTCTGTCTGTTATTATTTTTTCGGTTTAATAATAATATGTTATTGTTTGGTTAACAATTCTTTTATATGTAAATTTTAATTTTACACGGTAGGTCAGAATATCTATTTTTGTAATGGATTTTCCAATGGTTTTTTCCTATTTTGGATAGATCTGCTAGATCTACATACGTGGTTTAATTTCCTGATAATAAAATTAAAAACCATTTTGGATAGATCTGCTAGATCTACATACGTAGTTTAATTTCCTGATAATAAAATTATGCTTTTTTAATGCTGATTAGTGATTGTTTCTCTTTTGCTTTGAGCTTATAGCTATTTAACGTAATGAGATCTTATAGCTATCTAAGTGAATGAATTGATAAACATAATACAAGTTTTCAAATATTCTCAGAATCTCTAATCCAGATAAAACAAATCCGCCATCATGGTAATGAATGATTGATTCGTTGTTGTGCAGAAAACAATGGTGAGTACAATGGTGGGTGTGACGTTGGTGTTTGCCTCCATCTCAACAGTTTCTCTGCTTGCTCTTGGGGATCACAAGGATAAGAAAAAGGTAGTGGGGATTTCGGGGATGGTTGTGACTGTGGTCATGTATGCTTCTCCACTTTCCGACGCTGTAAGTACCTAATTATTTGGTCCCATGCCATTTTTTCGGGCCCTCACTTTATATCTGCATCAAATGTGTCCTGACATTACTTGCACTGTGAAATGTACAAACAAAAGTGGTCGGTGATAAAGACTCAAAGTGTGGAGTATATGCCCATCCATTTCTGCGTGTTCGCACTCATCAACAGTTGTTTATGGATGGTTTACTTCCTTCTCGACAACAACTTCATCTTAGCGGTAACATCATGATTCATATGCAACACCTTTGTTTGTAAATTTGCAGATGTGTCTGACTTATGTTGATTACAAATTCCTGAAATATCTAAAAATCAGATTGTCAAGCGAGAAGTTAATTGTTTCACTTTTCTCAAATTCCAAAATAATTTCAAACTCTACTATCTACCAAAAACACTCTCTGTTTAGACACAGTATATATGGTTTAAAATTTATGTAATAAATATTCATTTTGAAATTTTATGGCCATTGCAGTGTCCAAATATAATTGGTGTACCATTGGGCATAGGTCAGATAGTGTTGTATTGTATGTACCGGGAGCAACCAAATAATGAAGAAAAGAAAGTGGATCGATTTGATCCAGAGATTGGGTTGAAAGATAACGCAGTTGCAGAGGAAACAGAATCAACCGACGCAAAGGAAACAGTTCAACAGAGCCTGGAAATGGCGCAAATCGAGTCAATGAAACCTACCTTCTTCGATTGGGTTGGGGAGAAGTGACAAATGTGTGCAATCAGGTTGGGGACAGTGAGAAGATATAAAATTTATGGGAGTGTTCCGCGAGTTTGAACTGTGTATGCAACTTTTGTTATAAGTTTTTGTGAGGGTTATTACTGTCATCAAATATACTTACGTCAATAGCCATGGCTATATCCGAAAGAGACGATGCCCAATGTTGTAAAATTTTAATTCAGATTTTTTTAATTATAAATATTAGTATTTAAGATTTTTTTGATTATAAATATTAGTATTTTTTTAATGTAATTTATGGTATCAATTTGGTACTCCATATAAGAATCATATTTGTTTGTTATTTTGAGAAATCAAATTAGATAATTCTATTAAATAATCATATATGTCATAATACTAGATTTTAACGTGGTCAGTGTTATATGTTAATTCAATTTTTAATAAAAATTATATTTTCCTTTCTTATTTAATAATTTGTTTATTGGTATTAATAAAACATTATGATAAAAATTTATTAATACATTTACATTTTATAGATATTCATAAAATATTTAATTTATATAAAAACACAGAATTATTAAAAATTAAAAATAATTAAAAATACTTAATTCGTTAATAAACATTCATCAACCATTTTTAATTCACGTGGTTTCATCGAACAATTCAATTTCCAATTTTTCGACCGCCATATAACCTTCTCCTTTTTTCAATGGTTTGGAGAGCTGTTCACTTATGAAGAGGAAAGGGAATCATATATTTTAAACCATCACTTCTTCCTCTCTCCACCTTATGACATGGTTGATACTTTAAAGTCCGATTAGCTTAATAATCGTAAGCTCGCCCCACCTCATTTTCTGGTGGGTACTACAATATAAATTAATGTGCCCAAAATTGGATTCACTTTTACACCTTGCATCATTCTCCATAAAACTGTTCAATTTATAAAAGGAAGGACTTTTTCGATTTCAACCTTGCCATGACACATATGCCGATTTTGTTGACTTAAAACTTGAATAGAATTGAAATGTTTGAATACTATATAAATTAATATTGAAAACATGCTAATTATATTAAAGTTACAAAATAGTTAAGATTTTGGTATAAGTGGAAAATGAATGGAATTTTTAGATATTTTTGTCACGAGAAAAATTGAAAGTCAAATAATGATACAATTGCATAAGAAAATGATGTAGGAATGCTGATTAAAATGATAGGTTTTCCATATATTATTTTAATAATTATGTAATAAATTATAAAAATTATTTTGTTAAATTAAATTAGATTACATAATTTAATTTAATTATATAAATATTTTTTTTAATATAATTATTATTTATTTTAATAATATTTTTTGAAGAGTAAGTATTTTTTTTATTCAATATTATGATTATTAATACTAATTTATTATATTTTTGTATATGATAAGGATAATTTGGGAGAAGTGTTTTCATATAAATATTTTGGAAATCTTAGAAGGTTTTGGAGGAAAACTTACATTCATAAAACTAAAGAAAATCATTTGATTCCCTTGAAGAATTGGAATACTTACTTTAAAAACCTTCATGAATCTACTAATGCCATGGACACCATTTTCAATACCACTATAAAAGATGATATATTTGATTGAAGACATTGAATTTGGGGTTAAGAAGCTCACTAATAGGAAATTTTAAGGAATGAAGGCTAACAAATGAAAATTTTAAAATGAGAGAATCTATGAAGCAAGACTTAATTAATCCTTGGACACAGAGCCTCATGGTGCCTATATTTAAGAGTGGGGATAAAAGCAATCGATCTAATTATAGGGCCATTATGATTAGCCACATTTTAGCCAAGATGGATGAGCTTATTTTGAGAAAGACGGTTAACCTTTGGCTTAAAAGCTTTGGTAAATAACTAAAGGCCAAGTTGGGCTTAGAAGATATCATTTAAATGTAGACCATGCTAAAGGCCAAGTTGCGCTTAGAAGATATCATTGAAATGTATGTCGTCTTGTTATCTTAGGATAATTGTAGAATAATGCAACAATAATAAAGTTGATCTCTTCTATTATTTTGTTAACTTTAGAAAATATTTTGACATTGATTCTAGAATAAAGCTATGGAAGAGGCTAGAAGAGATAATGGCTTCTCTTGAGTTGAGGATTATCAATGTGTCAAGGTTGTATGAAAATGCTATTTCCAAGATTAGAACCACTCAGTGTTGATGGGAAGAATTTAAATGCAATATTGGATTGAAGCAAGGGTGTTGCTTATCCCCTACCCATTTTGGCATATACATTCATAAGATACAAGAGTGTTTGGAAGATGAAAGTTGTGTTGGATCCACACTCGTTGTTATGGTCGTAACATTTGTCCTTTATTCTAAAGATATTTTTCTTTTGGAAAGGACCCGTCATGGTTTTAGCAAGCAGCTCAGTATCCTCCGAGTTTTATCCTCCAATAAGGGTATAATTTTTAATACAGAAAAAACTAAAGTCGTGATAATTAAATCCAAAACAATCAACTACGATACTTTCATGTATAACAACTCCTCCTTGGAGGAAGTTCCTTCATACAAATATATAGGAATTAACATCCATTAACTCACTTGGAATTATAATATTTAGAAAAGCATAACTAAAGCTTGGAAAACTTACTATGAGCTTGAAAACAATTGTAAGTAAGAAAATATTTGGCTATGAGTTAAAAAATATCCTCTTTGAAACTCTCATCACTCATTTTATATGGATGTGAGGTTTAGTGATGTAGTATATCTAGTGAATTGTGGAGGAAGATTAAACAAATCCAAAATAAATTTATAACCTACAACCTCAAGATTAAGAAAATACTCCCTACTCTATCCTTTTGATTGAAGAAAGTCTTCCCACCCTTAAAATCATGGTTATGACTGGGCATATTATGTAGAAGAAGTTATATACCATGGATTCCAATAGGTTTTCTACAATTTATTCTAGCTCTAACAAAAACACCCTGCATTCAACTCAAGTGAGAGTGGCAAAAGGTTGTCCAGTCATGGTCAGACCATTGATGAATAAAGGAGGAGATCATCTTGCAGAATCTGGATAATATTAAAATTATTATTACTTCAAAAATTGAGGACAAATTGTGGGGAAGTAAAGAGTTAGAGGGAAAACATAAACTGAAACAATATAAGGGGGTGATTAAACCTAATCTCAAAAACAAAAATTATCTTTTTATGTAGTGTTAAAAATAAAATGAACATCACTAAGATAAGAACTAATTCTCATGAGCTTCATAGTGGAAGTGGACATTGGACAATCCCTAAAATCCATGGGATGAAAGAGTTTTTCACATGTGCGATCCTAAGAGGGTTGGAGATGAAAAGCACTTTATCTTAGATTTTCTATCATATAGTCACATTCGATCTAGTTTTCAAAATATTTGTCACTAGCAAAAATTTTGACCTTTTAAGTTAGAAAAACTATGGTGATCTTGGAATGCTTCTCTCACTTCCATTTGACCATAGAAATCAAATGTTAAAGGATTTTGAAAATTTTTTTGCCTCCTCAAGGTTATAGGTCATAGGTCATATATGTTCTAGCGATCTCTTTTTTTTTCTCTAGAGGAATCAACAACTTGGTTAGACTCGTACTCGCATGACACAACCCTTACCATTATAACCCCTAGGTGAACCCATCCACAACCCTACCCATGAACCACACAGTATTATAGGGGGAAGTGTTGAACCTCAACCTTCAAACTTTACAAAGACACTATTGAGAGATGAGGGGAGTGTTGAACCTCAACTTTCAAACTTTACAAAGACTCCCTACCACTATGATCACCAATTAAATTGGCTCCTAAAAGATAATGAACATTAATAATCATCATCATATATTTACTTTAAAATATTTATATGAATAAAGTTAATGTATTAAAAAAAAATTATATACAATTATTTACGTAAAATAATATACAAGTTAACATTTATTAAATAAAAAACTGAAAAGGGTAATTTAATTGTGATTGTCTTGAGAATCAAGTGGTATGTTCATTAAAGCTTTAGATTCAATCTTGCTCATGGACTAACAAAAGAAGCATAATAAACCACACTAGTTGGTTCGAAACGGGTAGACTTTGTTAATTGTAATGTGATTATTACCAAAAGATTTCTGCATAATTTATCCATGGATCACAGAAGCCAAAAATCTATAAATGATATATATATATATATATATATATATATATATATATATTAATTTTATAATATTTTAAATTTTTTAGATATACTTTATAAAAAATATTACATTTACTTTTATAGGAATAATAAAAAATAACTTGGACCATATAATTGTAAGACTTGAATTGTGTGGATTTTTTTTTTTAAATGAGAACAATTTTTTTAATATATATTTTTGAAAATAAATTTCAATAACAATATTCTTAATATTAATTATTTTTTTCTAATTTTTTTAATATTAATTATTAGAATACATATAAAAAAATTTAAATATATATTTTAAAAATAAACTTTTTAAATAATAATTTTCAAAATAAAAGTAAAATTTAAAATAAAAAATAAATATGTAAAATTTAGAATCCATTTAAACAGGTGATTATAAGAACAAGGGATTATAATTATAATTATAATTATACTTATAATTATAATTATAATTACTCTTACTATTATGTTCTTTAATAATTTTAGAAATGAAAATTTAAAACTATAAAAATAAAAATATTTTATTTTATTTGATTTCATTCATACATTTGAAATAGATAAATAACATTTTTTTCATTTAATTAGAATGTATTAGATTGTTGGTTATTTATAGAGTCTACGAGTATGTAAGTTTGTTTACTAAATTTTCTTGTATTAAACATGTTAAAAAATAGAAGAACTGTAAGTTTTGGGGAAGACCATTTGTCTAAGATTAGGAAACCTGATGTCCCCTTGAATGTTTGTACATGTTAGAAGTTAGTTGAAGGGGTCTGCCTAGCCTTTAAGTAACCATGTTATTCTTTCCCATTCAACTTTGGTTTCTCCAAATCATGTAAATACAACCTTCGAATGTCAATAAATATTTCCTTGCTTCTAATTTCTCCATCCTTCCCATCATTATTTAACATTCCCAATTTTTATGTCGTCCTCTCCTCCCCTTTTCTTAGCTCCAACTTCTTAGGATTGGGAGGTTAAACACCATGAAGAACCCAGTTCAAGGGACATGGAGAGGGAGAGCCCAAGTTGTTAAAAAGAATTCGATGTCATAGGAGGCGAGGGAGGTGGGGAGAACTAGATTCTCAACACTCCATCCTATACACGTGGAGCAGACCTTGCCTAGGCAAGGTGGAAGTCTAATTCAATGATGATGTTCTCTGGCACCCTCAAAACGTCTTCCTAGTCTCTCACATGCCTTCTAATAAAATTTCATAGCGCCCAATGGTTATCGCCTATATTTCAAATTTCGTCTTCTTCCATCTCAACAACCATTGCTTTGATACAAAGCCTAAGGTCCTCATCAAATCTAACAACTCCTGGTTTGTGCCATGGAGGCTAAGGTTGACAACCTAGAATTTACATTGGGTGTGGTTAATTTTTTTACTTATGACACAAACAAAAGAAAAAAATTAAAAGATTTTAAGGAGGAGAAAAACCTATTTTTTTAGTTTTTTCTTTTTAACTTAATATTTGGTATTATATGATGTTTAATGATTATATTAAATTAAAATACAAGATTTATGCTAAACAATTTATAGTAATTATTTTATATATTTATGTAATATTCAATATTAAGTATAACTCCTTGACATTTTAATATTCATTTTCTATATATTAGAGCATTTAAAACATTTCAGAATAATATTTCGTTTATTTCATATTTTTTGTAAATTTCTTACTAAAGTACATTGTTTTTGAGAAAATTGGACATTTGTAAAGAGTATGGAATTCAACAGATAAGATGATGGTGTTAAAGGAAGGGTTTTGGCATGGGGTAATGATCACCCTAAAAGGGGTAATGGGGTTTACGAATGTGCATCCACAGAACATGCACATCACAGGGAACATTCGGCATGCTCTTGGATATTAAGACTCAAGAAACAATGAACCAACAACCAAGATACTAGTTGGGGCATCGAGGCATGGCTAAGAACATGCACACATTCATAAGGAAATGCATTCTTAGGAAGGAAGGCATGGCTAAGAACATGCACACATTCATAGGAAATGCATTCTTAGGAATGCACACATGTTCCTGATGTGTCATATTTTTTATATGTTTATGTCTCTTTTTTTCCTCATTTTGGATTGCACAATGCATTTTTAAAATTCCATCAAACCAAAGACTTCTTCTTTGGTCTACATAAAGTTCCAAGTCATTAAATTTGATCTTCTTTGGATTTTAGCTAAGCATTCCAATCAAATTATTATTTTTTATTTTTTTTATAATTTGATTTGAAATTTGAAAAAAAAAACAAAATGATTCTCAAAACACAATTATCTTATTGAATTGCAAGAGAATTGGTTACGATGGATCATAGTGGGAACCAAATCACACCATTGCAAATCCCGAAGTAAAAAAAAACTAAACCATAACCTAGAACAAAGAAATATCAATGCATAAATGTTCACATCCTTGACTAATTTGATGGCACTCATATATGATGTCCAAAACACTAGACAACGCTCACGATTATCTTTAGTAATTTTTTAAAATTCAATCATATCATCCATTTCTAATGCCCAAGGCCTATTAACTAATATTTTGTATTACATTGCTAGAATGTGTGAATACAGAAAATTGATCTAATTAAAAATAAAATTAGAGAGTTGAACATTAGCTAATAATATTTTGTATCATTGTTCATTGACCCTAGAAACAACGAGTAGATAGTAGTCAACACGAGACACATTTGTATGGACTCGTGCACCTACTGAGAATTTTGAGACCATTGAATGGGTAGGTAATTTATGATTTTTTATAAATATCCTTTTTATGATAGGGAGGTACATTTATCTTTCTTGTTGAAATTATTGGCAGAGTTCGGGCTAAGACTCCATGTCGACTACTTTGACATGGGATAATTTTAGGGGTAGGTTGTGGGTCTACACAAGATAGAGAAAATGTGAGGCACAACCTAACACTAGGACCTTATCCACTTAGACAAAGGTCTAACCGCCTTTCCAAATATCATATGGGAGTGGATAACATGATTTAAACGTAGACAATAATAACTAGCAAGAGATGTTGTAGGAGAGGTTGGACCATCAAATTCTGCAACATGATTCCACTAGGAGAGGCCACATGGAGGCTTATGTAAACCTCATAGATGTACCAATTTTATACAAACATCCTATGAGTTGATGAATCCCAGGACAATAGATTCTTATGCATGGGGTTATTATCTCTCTCTCTCTCTCTCTCTCTCTCTCTCTCTCTCTCTCTCTCTGTATATATATATAAAATTTTCCCTCACTTTTTTTACATTTCCCTAGTTTTTAGGATCCAAATTACCTCCATCACGAAACTTACATTCTTGCTACCTACTATAGGGGTTAATCGCCACCCACCCCCACCTCCACCACCTTTTCCATTCCATCCACCCAAAAATGTTACATCCATAAACCATCCAATAGCACCCCTCCTTGTCACTACTAATATTTCATCCTCAATGGCTTCTCCAGATAGCCCCCATGCAACCCCATGGTTGTCATACCATGATGGGATTCAACTGGTTGAAACAATAGATGTTTCCTTTGAGTAGGTTATGCTCCACATACGAGTGAATGTGCATCATTAATTGATACATTCACAATGATATTATTAATTTTTATGTATCATGATTAGAATTTAGTTTATGAATTTTTCTTTAAATTCCATGGTTTGACTCTTGTAATTGTTGTAGTGTGGTATAAGAAATTAGTTATGATTGAAAAGGAGGGAAACAACCTTGTTATTGATTATATCATCTATAGTGAGTTTTCATGGCTTGAATTATAAAGTATTAGTCTATATGTCTGATAATTCATCATGGAAAATTTCTTATGAAAATGATATTTCTTTGTACAAGCCTTAAAGAGATGAGGC
Source organism: Pinus albicaulis (assembly GCA_034641835.2). Taxonomy (NCBI): domain Eukaryota; kingdom Viridiplantae; phylum Streptophyta; class Pinopsida; order Pinales; family Pinaceae; genus Pinus; species Pinus albicaulis. Next base: position 21,831,746 of record CM076574.1, on the reverse strand, counting down.
ACATTGAAATGGTAAAAAAATTGAGGTAATTTTACTTGTAAGAGGAGAAATATAAACTTCCATGATGAAAATAATCATGTTGAGGGTGAAAGTGGTTAATGAGTGACCAATGAAAGCCATTTTATATATAGCGAATAATATTCCATTCTTCCATGTATGTAAACGAGGTGCCATTTTTTATATTTGACATTTGAGTCATTTTAATAAAATTGTATAATTCAGACAAATTGAGTGTGTGTATAAGTGTTTTTTTTATTGATCTTGAAGTGCTATATGCTAGGTTGAATTTGCATATATGTGGTGATAATGCAATATGACCTTTGGTGAAGTGAGAACTTTGACAAGCTATATGGTTGACGCTGCTTGTATTGGGTTTTCAAGACATGTCAGTAAGGTATAGTCTTGGTGATGACACATGTAAAATATAACCTTGTGGAAACTCGCTTTCAATATTATTATTATCCAGAAAAAAGGAGTGTCATGTTTAACTTGGGAAATTTATTCGTAATGGAATATGAATTAAATTTTCCTAACATTCATCATATAAGTTGAATATTCCTTCATCAATACAATAGTATTTTAAATCGTTGATGCAATGACCCTAAAATCCTTTACACAACCAACTACAAGAACACCATAAAGTACACAACTACGTGTATGCTATCACTAACAAAATTTAAAAACTAAGGAAAAAAAATGATGAATTAAGAGTTATATGAAATAAGATAAGAGATAATAGAAATTTTTCCATTCCTTATTCATATACACATAAATTTATTCTTACAATATGTCTACACTCCTACTATGCACTTTGAATCTACATGCATATTGTTGGTCGCCACCAAATGAAACATCTTCTTCCTCTTATTTTTGTTCCTCCATTCCTTTCCAGCTTTTCAATATCCCATGTCCTTTGGTTCTCCTCCTCCTTTTCTTTCCTTTTCAATTAATCCTCTATCCACCCTTACTTTTAAATAGAATTTTGGAAGTTGGACAATTGTAGTAGTTGATCTTTGTCATTTTTTCCCACAATAAAAATAAATAATTTTCCTGAGAGAAATACAAATAAATACACATACAAAACCCAGCAACATCCTGGGGAAAAAGGATTTGGGAAACCATAAATTTCTGAAAAATATACACATCCATACCTCGAAAAAAGAATGGCAGCTTCTGAGTTCTTCATAAGTCTAGTGGAATGAACATGAATCTCTGAATTTTTTAATTCTTCAACAATGGAGTTGTCAAGGTTTTTCTGCAGCCTAGAAATGTTCTGCTCGTGCTACCTCCAATATTTCAGCTTCATAGTTTGAGCACAAACTTCATGAAATATGTCTTCAGAATCCTGATAGATGCACCAAAATGGTATCTCTAAATTCGTACTCATGGGCTACTCCACCAGGCAACTTATAGTAACTTCTTTCAGACCATATTTTGACTAAGGATTAGCCTCTTCATCCTGAGAGGACTCTCTTAATTTATCTAATGATTTTCTCAATTAGGTCTTAAATAAGATGGCTAACTCTGTGATAACTTGCTTAGTGTATTTGATTGTAGGTGAAAAAGGGGATATATTTCACTACCATTGGGCTCATGGAGTCAGTATGAAGATATCTGGTGACAAATGATTCTACTTGTTGAAGTTGAGGCTTGTACTTTTTCAATGAAAAAGATAATAATAACAGACAGTAAATATTCAATAACTTAATGTCAAAAGGAAGTCAGATTATGAGGGCATGAATTATGAGTAATCCAACATCAAGATATTGTGAAAAGATATTGAAGAAACATAAGACATAAACTCATTGCAAAATTCAAAGAATCTGAGGTACACTTGAAGACACCATCACTCTATATCACTAATATTCCAAAATTTTCAATAATAGTAGTCTCAAGCTGACATTCTCCAACCCATTCTCATTCAAAGTTCTGCCTATTAATAGGTTTTTTTTCATTACATTGGCTCTAGCCATCTATCTAGATCATTGAACCATCTACTTTTATAAGACACCTAATAACTTAAGACTTACACTTCTAATAGGATTATTCCTTTCATTTATTACATTCGGTTTCTACAGTAATGGGATAATTACATTGATAATTACCAGGTTCTCCAATGGCAGTCACCATTACCAAGACATAAATGTACCCACTATATTAGAAACTAACACTCCTATTTTTTAGGAAAAGATAAACATAGCTTTGATCGTTGTCCTCGTATTGAGATGGATAGCTGACAGTCTTGTCGAGTATTGAATCTTTGCTAGAGTAGCCCAATACCATATTGAATATCTCCACATGACTGGATGATCTTTGAAATACATTCCAAACATCCAAATACCATTAAAAGCACTTCGCTACAAAAACATAGTACACTAGGCAGTTCCATAGCGTAGTTTAGTAGCATATTCATTTTAGCCCCATAAATCAATTTTCTTCTTCTTCTTATGAAGATATGTTTCTTGGAAAATATGGGCTAAATAAAACTATTGCCCTCCTTTGATTTCTAGAAAAAATGATTTTTTTGGAAAAAAAACATCCTACAGGGATTTCGTAGCGAAATCTGGCCTTCAAGTCTGGGTTTCGCTACGAAATGGCCTAATTTGCCAAAAAAACCCAAAATCCTCCCGTTCCTTCAAAATTTTACTTTTTGTGTCTACAAGATGATATTATGAAGTATTTTGAGGAAAATTGTGTTCAAATTACCTCTTATCCTCCTCAAGAAACAACATTTTCACCTTCAACAAGTTCCTCCATTAATAAAAGTAGATTTTTTTTTCTAACATTTAGGGCTCAGAAGGGAGCTCCTGTCTTCGAATCCATGATATTTGTTGCAAAAAGGGAGGATTTTTTTGTAAATCCATTCATGATGAATAGAAACCTATCTTGTTTATTTTGAAAAACATCTCTAGGTCTCCACAATCTGCATTTGAAAAACATGTCTAAAAAAGAAAAAAGAAAAACATATTCTACAAATAGAGCCCAAATACATCTTTGAATCTCCCAATTGGTAGCACTTGTAAGAAAATTGAAATAGCTTAATGTTCTTTAATCTGTGCTTGATGATTACCTCTCTTAAGTTTTTATAATTCTCCTCCATTTGCCCATAAACTTCTCTTGAAGTTGACTTCCCAAACACTAAAAAGACAGAGAAACCCCTTTGTATCTTCTTGTAAAAATGAATGTAACTAGCTTTAATGAATTCCTCTGCAACACAAGGGTATTTCAAGAGTAGCTTGAGGTTTATAGGTTCATACTTGACCATGCTACTACCCTTTTTAGGATATTTATAGGAAGTCATGCCTTCAAATACCAATGCTGGTCAATTTATGTTTTGACACATGTTAAAAAATTTTTTTAGACAACAAGTTTCTTCTATGGACAAAAGTTATCAATTAACTTTGATATCAATGAGATCAAATACACACAAGAGATTGGTGGCAGAAGTATCTTACACAGATGATAAAGTTAAATGTTAAGCTCGAATGCATGAGGTTTTAATTATAAAAAAGGAAAAAAATGGAATTGAGACAAAATGATGAGGTGGTATTTATACTTTTGCATGCTTGGATGACTATGATAACCTATTATATGACCTCGCCTTTATCCTAAACCATAAAAACTTGACAGCTAATCATCCCATTCATTTATGCAGAAAAACATGATTCTGTGGCGTTCCTAGTTATAAATTTGACAGTTTTTCTACGAAATGGTTAGGTGATTTCGTAGTGAAATCTGTGTATTTTTCATATAATTCGTTGCAGAATTGTGAAAAATAAGACATGTGGCTACAAATGAATTTTAAATCAATGCATTTGAAATTAACGTGGATTTGATAAATATAAATGAGATGACATGAATAATGAAGCATTTTGAACTTGGGATAAAGACTTATTTCATGATTTTTTCATCAATTTCATGGACCAACCTTATGAGACAGAATGACCTAGGTGAGTGACCCTAATAAAAAATAAAAAATTTATGTTTGGTAATATTTTTCTCTGCTCCCATGATCCTTAGTATCGTTCCCACTGTTGGATTTCACCACTGCCATCTTTCTTTCAATCCTCATTTGTGCTAGGAGTATTTTCTTTCACAATTGTAAGACCCAACCCTAAAAAATAACCTCATGGTCAATGGGAGGTGGGACTCATATCATATATTACTTAATCAATAAAAAAAAAAACACATTAATTAATCAAGGGATACATAGTAGCTAGTACATGTTTCTTAGCTTAAATATAATTTAATTAAACTAAAAATAATAAAGACAAAAAATTTTCATTCAAAAATAATAAAACAACTAATAAAATATTGTATTGTTAAATGTTGTCACCAAAAATTAAGAAATACGACTAACTGTTGAGCCTCAAAATTGTGCTTTCTTTCACCTCATTTTACCTCATTTTCCCTTGTCCATTGCTATCCTAGACCCAATTGATCAATGAATATAGTTAAAATTACTTCTAGAATGATGTTTGAGTATGTTCCAGGTGGCCTCTTGGGAAAAACCGCATATGGGCATGATCCACGTCATGTCTACATGGTTCGTTGATCATCATGGAGGAAGAAACGAATTCTGGGTATGGTTTTGAACGTGGGGAACACATTTAGGAAAGCAGACTTCTATTAGGATTGTCTCAGTCCAGATGTCTTTTTCCTCTTCACGTAGCCACTTCAAGAGTCCTAATGTGATTTTGATAAGGAAAGACAATGTTCCTGAATTTTTGCAAGTCTTGTTATGTGCATTTGCTTTATAAACACTTGGGAAACCGAGAGCTATGTTAGATTTGATGTTAGATTTTATGCTAGATTTTGTTTAGACTCTGTGCTACATTTTTGAAGACGCAGAGTGTTATGTTCAAGTTCTTCATCTTTAATGAAGGCATGCTGTTGTTGTGAAGGCGTTGATTTAATTTGGAGTTGAATTCCATCAGGTGGTAGAGGGCCCCTGCCTCTTGCACGGATTTATTTTGCGTAAATTAGGTAAGTCTTCTAGCTGCCTTTACGTTTTGAATTTGAATTAATAGTTGTTTTAATTAGCTACTGTAGTTGTACTCATTATAACTCTTCCACAAGAAGAAGCTCTTCCAAAAGACTATAATGATGAATGGGAAATGACTATAGTATTGTAGGATTAGGAGTTGAATTCATAGTTGTTTTTAATTAGCTACTGTAGTTGTACTCATTCTAATTCTTCCACAAGAAGAAGCTCTTCCAACAGATTATAATGGTGAATGGGAAATGGCTATAGTACCGTAGGACTTAGTTGTAGTTTTTGTTGTTTATCATCACAGTTGCACTTGTTCCAATCACTCTTCCACAAGAAGGAACTCTTCCAAGAAATTCTTAAGAAGTTCAAGACATGATTGTGATAGTGAATGATTTAGTTGTGTGTTTGTACTAAGTATCATCTCTATTCTTGCTCTTAAATGCTTGCCCAAGACATCATAATGACAAGTAGGATATGAATATGATATCTTAGTTTTTCATTGCTTTCAGTCTATTTGCTTACAATTGCACTCAATTACACAGTCAGAATTGTTCTAGCTCTTCCAAAAGAAGGAATTCTTCCAAAATATCATTAATGATGGACAAACAGATTGTAATTTCATAGAATAATGCATGATAAGATAGTTAGGATGCTCCCTCGAGTTTCTTACATCGCACTTAATTCATGATTCAGTTTATTTTATTTTTGGTTTGATGATGACTTGTAGTCCAGCATTGTTTTAGATTAGTGGCATTTTAAGTTCATTATTAGATTAACCCATTGCATTGCACTTCACATTTAGATTGTCATCCACTGCACAATAGATTATTTCAGTTGTTAGGAGTAATAAAACGACCTTCATTATTTACAAACATCTCCTTGTTCTAAAATCTACAATTGATCCATAACCATAAGAGAAGAAGACAACATAATTTTAAGGCCTGAAATACCTCTGCAATTTCCTCATCATTTCATAAACAAAGCTCTCCCTCAAAAGGACTATTTTGAAAAAGGAATCAATAACTTTTGAGTAAAGGTTTTGTGACATTTAATTGAATTGCAGAATAGAGATAGGAATTGGTTTTTGCATAAAAGATCTTAGGATGGTATCAATGTTTTTCCTCCAATCTGTTTCAAATCTCTAATTAAGGACAAAATGTTGCATCATTGTAAGATTAGTTGTTTAACTGTTTAGTTAGAGGATTTTCATACTTAGCGATCATTTCTCAAGTTTAGTTTGTGTTTTGAATCATTTGTTTGAAAGTCATTATCAAGCTTTGCTTTTATTTAGTCATAGTTTAGATTCAACTTCAGTGTTTCCAATTGCATTTGTCATTTGTTATCCATCAATTAGGTTTAACTTTGTTTTTAATCATCAGCTCATTTCCATCAACTTTCTAGGCATTTTCCTTGTGAAGATAAAACCACCAAAAGACCAAAAACATCATAAATCACCACAAAAGACCAAAAACATCACAAAACACTACACACAACGCATTAGGAAACAAAAACCTAGGTACATACATTACACTTCACTTCAGCAGTTTACAAATCCTGGTTGACAATTAAATGAGCTCAGTTTAGGAGACTAGATTGAGACCAAACATTTTGGCGCCGTTGCCGGGGAAGTGAAAACTAGGTAACCTTTGTTTCTTAGCATCCAAAAAAAAATTTATGCGTAGGGAGAGAGATTCAAGGGGAATATTTATAAGCAGCCGAGGCAGAAGTTTGATTTCTAGAACACCACTTGTTTCATCTAGATCCAGAGCTAGTACACCTTCAACTCAAACCCATCTTCCATCCTCCCTTGATCCCGGACTTCTAGAAGATCTAAGGTCAATTATTCCATTAGAGAAACCTTCCACTTCATCCACTGAACCTGCCATAGAAGAAGATCTAAAGACTCCTAGTAGGGATACAAACCTTTCCACTTCCACAGGAGAGTCAACCATGGCAGAAGAAGGAGGAGGAGGAGTGAGCGAATGGAGAAAACACATTATTTGGAGGAGGTTGAGGTAGAGGTAGAGGAGAAGGAGGAAGAGGAGGTAGAGGTGCAGATGGAGGAAGAGGTAGAATAGGAAGCTCTTTTGGGTTCCCTATACTTGATGGAGAAACCAATACAACCATGAAAAACACTTCACCTTCTGTCCTTCCGAACTTCTATGGACTTAAAACTGAGGATCCTGAAACTTTCTTATTCGAATTTGAAGTAGTGTGTAGGACTTATGACTACCTTTAAGATGCCCAAAAATTGAAATTATTTCCTTCAACTCTGAAGGGAGCAAGATTGAAGTGGTTTATGAGTCTAATCAAGAGTTCTATTAGAACATGGAAGACATGAAATAAGCATTTCTAGAGAGATACTTGGATTATTGTATGCCAGCTTAATCATAAGGAAGAAGTGTTCAAGATGTTACAAAAAGAAGATGAAAACTTAGAAGATTTGGAAGTTGGAAAGATTTAATTACAACATCAAAAGGGCGAAAATGGAAAATCTAGATCAAGACACCTTAAAAGCTCTTTTGTTGACAACAATTAGGGATGAATGGTTGGATATTCTTAACATGATGGGAAAAGGGGATATATCACAACTTACATTACCTGAAATATCTGAGTTATGTATCAACCTTCCCAGAGGGAAATCTAAAACTGTCAAAGGTCCAAGAGATCCCGCTCTTGCAAGGGCAAGTAAATCTGCTTCTGGGACAAGAAGTAGATCAGAAATTGGACACATGCTTGATGATTTTAAGTCCGACATCTTAGGGAGTCTTAGTGAACAAATAGACACCCTTAAGATACAAAACAAGAAAAAGGCTAAATCTGATGCTTTGGCAATCTTTTGTCCCAAATGTAGAAAGAAACATGCCTTGAGAGAGTGTCCTTTAGATGTAAAAGTTGTAGAAACCTGTGTCATTTGTTCTGAGAAACATGAGACTAAGAATTGCCCTTCTCTTCCTGGTCTCAAAGCTGTCTTTCAGGAGGAAACTCCTACAGATTCCACAGAGTCTCTTAACTTTGTATCTAGAAGACCTTGGCAGGGACCCCAGACACAAGGATTCCATGATCAAATGTATAATAAACCTCCACCTTGGAATTCTTGGCAGCAACCTTGGCCCCAATTTCAAAATCAACCCCAAGCTTGGGCACAAGGGATCACAAATTCCCTATGGAAGATACTCTCCATACTATCAAGATCCTCACCATCCTATCCACCATATCCACATTTTTATCCTCAAAAATCCTCAACAAAATTTTCCTCAAAATCTTCAACAAATTTTAAACAAAATCCTCAACAACATCATCGTAACCAACCACTTCCATTACCATTCCCTCAAAAATCCAATCAATTGCCAACTCAAATTTCATACCAAACCCCAACAATAAAAATCCTCGGAACACATACATGATAGAAGGCCAACAGTTTCCAACTTATTTGATCACTCCTTTAGACCTTAGTGATGTTCAACTTAGGTCTGGAAGAATACTTGAAAAGAGGAAACCTTTTGTAATCATACAAGAGCAAGACAATTCTGAGGAATATTCTCTACGGGTAAATAAAAGTCTTGAAGAGAACACAACTTTCCAAGACCCAAACATTGAAAAATCAAAACAAAAAGAACCAATAATTTCAACTCCTATATTAGAGCAACCATCAACATCCACTTCTACACCTCCCTTTCCAGAAAGATTACAAATTGATAGGGGTGTAGAAAAAAAAATCATGGTGCCTAATTATGATTTCCTAGATGAGCTGAGAAATGTTTGTATTAAGATCCCATTATTGCAAGCCATCAAGGAAATTCCAATCTTAGCCAAAACAATAAAGGAGTTGAGTATGAAGACAACAAGAAAAAGAATAAGAGAAAAAACCAAAGAAAATTCAATCAAGGACAAATAGCATTATGATGGGCAAGATTGCTATTCCAAAGTATCTTGACCCAGGAAATCCAGTTGTCAAAATTCACATCAACAGAATTGAAATTCAAAACACACTCATTGATTTAGGAGCAGCAATAAACATCATGAGTAGACAGATCATGGACAAACTGAAACTTCCTAATCTCCTCTTTACACCCACACTATTACAATTAGAAGATAGATCTGTGATCAGACCAGATGGGGTAATAGAAGACATTCCAGTGTCCCTAGATTCTTGGGGATACCCTGTGGATTTCATGATCCTAACTCCCAAGAATAATCTAGGAGGCCATCCCGTTATATTAGGAAGACTTTGGTTGGCCACAAATTTATTTATTAGTTGTAGGTCCTGATATGTATATTTTTGATGGTAGTTCAACAAAGAAATTCACTTTATATCCTCCCGCCCAGACAATTACAAACATCTAGATGACACTCAATGGATAGAGGATGAAGAATATTTACAACCACTCTTCACAATTTCAGAAATTAGTGAAGATAATCAAATTCTGAATACTCTAGAAAACTTTGAATCCTCTCCAGAACACGAACATGAATCATTTCAGGAGGGATCCAATATTGAATTTTTGTCATCTAGATAGATGTCTCTTTATTCTATGGACAAATTTGGCAGCTCTACAAGTGAAATTTTTCCAGGAAAAACTTTGAACATAAACAAGAACCTAGAAAAATCTCAATAAGAAGAGCTAGTCAAGATCTTACAGAGACATTCTTCTGCATATGCATGGGAGTACACTGATATGAAAGGGATAAGCCCCAAGAATTGCACTCATCACATCTATATAGAGGAAAATTGTAAACCAATCAGACAACCTCAAAGACTGATGAATCCAAATCTTAGGGAAATTGTTAAAGAAGAATTGCAGAAATTGTTAAATGTTAACTTTATCTATCCCATTTCAGATAGTCAGTGGGTTTCTCCTTTGGTAATTGTGCCAAAGAAAAATGGTAAATGGAGGGTATGTATTGACTACTGGGAATTAAACAAAGCTACTCTTAAAGATAATTTTCCCTTACCTTTCATAGATCAAGTGTTAGATACATTAGCTGGAAAAAAGTACTTTTCATTTCTAGATGGGTTTAGTGGTTATAACTAAATTTAGGTAGCACTTGAAGATCAAGACAAAACCACATTTACCTGTCCTTGGGGTACCTATACTTACCGAGTATTGCCATTTGGACTATGCAATGCACCCGCAACATTTCAAAGGACAGTACTAGGAATTTTTTCTGATCTAATCCATGATTGTGTAGAGGTTTATATGGATGATTTTACAGTTTATGGTAATTCATTTGAAGAGGCATTAGAAAATTTGGAAAAAGTTCTTATAAGGTGTAAAGAAACAAACCTTTCATTAAGCCATGAAAAATGCTTTATGATGTTTACCGAAGGTATTGTTTTAGGACATCATATTTCAGGAGATGGGATTAAGGTTGATAGATCAAAATTTGAAGTCATCTCCAAGTTACCTATTCCAAATTGTCAAAGAGATGTTAGAAGTTTTCTAGGATTTACTGTGGTTTTATCGGAGATTTATAGAAAACTTCACCAAAATAGCATCTCCACTCTTCAAATTACTCACCAAATATTGTGAATTCAAATGGACTTCTGATTACCAATTAGCTTTTGAAACCCCGAAAACCAAAATTTCTGAAGCACCTATATTAAGGGGACCTAATTGGAAGTTACCTTTTCATATCTCCACAGATGCCTCCGATACAGCTCTAGGAGAAGTATTGGAGCAGAAAGACTTGATTCCCTATGCCATCTATTATACCAGTAAAAATTTGACTCCTGCAGAGTTAAACTACTGTAACTGAAAAAGAGTTTTTAGCTGTTGTTCATGCCATAAAAAAATTTAGACACTATATAACAGGCTATGAAACTTTGCTCACAATGATCATTCTCAAGAATTAGATATTTAATGAACAAATCAATCACCGATGGCAGAGTTATAAGATGGTTGTTACTATTGCAAGAATTCAACATTACTATTCTAGATAGGCCTGGAGAACAAAACACTGTGGCTGATTTCCTGTCTAGAATCCAAAATATCAAAGATGACACTTTGAAGATCAATTTCCTGATGAATATCTTTTTGCAATCTCTACTCAAACTCCATGGTTTGCCGATATTGATAATTATTTAGTTTCAGGAAAATTTCCTTCAATTATGAATGCAAGGGATAAAATAAAAATCATTAATGATAGTGAAAATTATTCATGGGTCGCTAATGATTTGTACAAGACAGGTCCAGATTTGATTATTAGAAGGTGTGTTCGTGAAGATGAGATGCCTGAAATTCTCAAGGCATGTCATGATGAACCTTGTGGCGGACACTTTGCGGATAAGAGGACAGCCTATAAGATCCTTAAATTAGGATATTATTGGCCATCTTTGTTTAAAGATGCAAGGGAGTATGTCAAAAGGTGTGACAGTTGCCAAAGGGTAGGGAAACCTTCTCCTTCAGGTGAGATGCCATTACAACCTCGGGTACACATTGAACCTTTTGAAAAATGGGCCTTGGATTTTGTAGGACCTATTAGTCCTCCATCAAGACAAAAGAAATACATATTAGTTTGCACTGATTATGTTACTAAGTGGGTAGAAGCTAAACCATTACGTGTTGCTAATGAATCATCTGTAGTTACTTTTCTTTTTGAGGATATTTTTACTCGTTTTGGTGTCCCAAGGGAAATTGTTACAGATCAAGGAGCTCAATTTACATCAAGGCTAGTGGAGAAAATGATGGAAAAGTACAAAATCAGACATAGAACATCTACTCCTTATCATCCACAAGCAAATGGTCAAGTGGAATCCACTAATAAGGTCATTGAAGGAATCCTAACAAAGACTGTTCATCTACATAGAAGAGATTGGGTAGATAGGCTTCTTGAAGCCTTGTGGGCCTATAGAACTACATGGAGAAACACAACAGGCCATACTCCTTATGAGCTTGTTTATGGAAAGAAAGTTTTGTTTCCCATAGAGTTCCAAATTCAAACCTTCAAAATGGCAGTTCGGCTAGGACTTGATTTGACGGAGGCACAAAAGCATAGACTGGAGCAGATTAATGAATTGGATGAGATCAGACAAGATGCAGTTCAGAAAACAAGTCTAGTCCAACAGCAAAGGGCTAGATGGCATGACAAGTACATCAAAGAGAAGAAATTCAAAGAGGGTGACTGGGCTCTCTTGTTTGATTCAAAATTCAAAGATTTTCAAGGTAAATTTCAGACACATTGGCTTGGGCCATATGAAATTGTTGAAATTTTTGATAATGGGGCAGTCAAAATCAGAACTATAGATGAAGAAAAGGTCACTTTTCTTGTGAATGGTCACAGATTGAAGATATACCACAAACCACTCTCAAGAGAAGAATTTGTCAAGAAGTTCCAAGAAAGCAATGATGTGAAGTTAATGAAGAAGAATCTCTCTTCTTCATCAACTTGATTAAATTTTCTGAAGCATTTCTTTAAAAAAAAAATTAAAAATAAATAAATAAATAAATAAATAAAAAATAAAAAAAATAAATAAAGGTATAAACATGAAAACCAATCATTGATTGGCATGTTTATACAGAAAAGATAGGGTGAAAATCAGAGTCTCTCTGACACTCTAACTTTTCCCATTTTTGTTTTTACTAGCAGTTGTTACAAAAATCATAAGTTCAGTTCCATAGTGCTTATGATTCATCTCATTTCATTTCACTCCATTCACTTATCCATTCATACTCCATTTCATTCATTCACTCATGTTCCACTTCATTCCAAGTATCATTCATCTCATTTCATCCTCCATCCATCTCATTTTCATGACAAAATTTAGAGTTTGATATCTTGCTGTAAATAAATAAAACATGTCACAGATTGCAGGGCAGTCCTTATGTTCTTTCACTCCATTTCATAAACTGAATCCATTCCATTTCATCGTCCACTTCATACATATCATAATCCATCATCCATATTCATTCATAACATATAATATTTCACCCGTATTCCAAAAACACTCCATTTTCATGATTAAAATGCTCTACAGGAACATTCTGCAGCTCAGTAGACATTCTGCAGCTGATCCACCTTTCTGCAGCCAGACAGTCTTTCTGTAGTTACAAACCCTGAAGGCATCAATCAGCAGATATTAGAATTGCAACAAAATTACCCAGTGTATCCATGAATCAAAAGCATCAAGAAAATTATGAATACAATTCCAAAGGTGAACAAGAAGACAAAGACTACAAAAATCAAATGAAAGGCAGAGGTAACAAGTTTAAATTATAATGGCATTTCATTAAAGTTTAGCATAGTTTTAGTTATGGATTGTTCGAAAAGGTTGTTTTAATTATTTTTATTGATCAAGACCAATAAACCCTCCACAGACTTTGGATTAAAACCTCTCAATTCAAATTCCATATCCGACATCATTTGAGTGGTTAAAATGGTCGAGGTATTTGAAATCTTCACGTCTCTTAACCAAATCATTCAATGATGATTCCCTCTGCCGTCGTAAAAATCTCTGCCGTCTCTTCAATCATTAATTCATTCCCTCCACCTCACTCCACTACTTCATTCCGTGACCACTGCCATCACTCCATTCTGTAGCCGACATTTCATTCCGTAGATAGAGATATTATTATCACCAAGAGCAGAGCCAAAGGATATCAGTTTGAATAGCATTGAGCATTGTAAACTCAGAGCAGAGCAAAAGGGTGAATTCAGAGGTATAACAGTGTGAGAATTTGAAGCCATTTGATTCCATGGGCAGACAAAATATCACTGTGGACAGAGTTTGAGCATTTTCACTATAAACACAGAAGTGTAGAAGTGTGGAGTTTGAAGTCTTTTGTCACTAGGAGACAGAGGTGTTGCAGCGTTGAATTCGAAACCATTTGCTACTAAGAGCCAGAGGTATTACAGTGCAGAATTTGAAGCCATTAGCCACTATCTATCAGGGACATATCAGCTCGAAATTTGAAACTGCTTTCAATTGTCAACAGAGGCATATCAGTCCGAAGTTTTGACGCTATTATCATTATCAATCAGAAGTATATCATCCCGAAATTTGAAGACATTTTTCACTGTCAATCAGAGGTATGTCATTCTGAAGTTTAAAGCCATTTTCATTAAGAGCTTGAAGCCATTTCAATTCGAAGGTGAAAGCTATTATTTTTGTGGGTAGAAGAGTGTTAATTTGGAACATTGAAGAAGAAATCATGGGTTTCATTGTAAGGACTGAACCAGTGGGTTCAAAATATTTAGAAGGCTATCCTCAATGCAAAGAAATGTTACAACAAATAGGATGGCTTCAATTTTTGGAGAAATTTAATGGCTTCCACAAGGAAGTCACTAAAACATTTGCAAGATCATTTCAAGGAACCGAAGTTGAAGTGGGAGATGTCAAATTTACTGTCACTGAAGTTTTCAATGCAGAGGCTACAGGGTTTCTCAGAACTGGAGAGAGATGGTTCAAAAATAGAGAATTCCACAATGATTCCTGGAATTTTTTTTTAAAAACACCAGGTATGGATGTTACTGTATTTAAGAAAGGAATTCCCAGTTCTGCATTGAAAAATAAATGGAGAAACATACTACTTCTTCTACAAAAATTTATTACATTTGAGGGTAGATATGGGACATTTAATGTCTACCACATTAGACTAATGATGCATTTTCTCGGGGAAGACTTAAACCTACCATATTTCTTGCTTCAAAGTCTGAAGAATATGGCCTCCTGTGTTCAAAGAAGGGTTCAATTTTTAGAGACAACCCTATATCATCATGGTTTGGTCAAAATTCTGATTGAACATCATCTAGCTAAAACAAATGATACATGGGACGATTTCTTAATAAGAAATCATTTTGAAGAAGAAAAAGAACCATCACCTGAACCACAGCCTACAAGAAGAAGTAGAAAATGGAGGGCTTCAGAAGTTGAAATTGACAAAACAGTCCAAGAGAGCAGTGAGGAAATCATTTTAGAAAAGTTGACTCAAATCAAGAGACATCTTAAGGAAGAAAAGGTAATCAAGAAATCTGCCATGGAGAAAGGAGAGGGATCTTCTCAGCCTAGAAGAAGCCACAGACTAAAGGGGAAACTGAAGAAAACACTAATCAAACAAACAGGGGTAATCAATATAGAAGATGAAGAAACATCCATTGAAGAGGATGTTGAAGAGGATTTTTATGAAGGAACCCCTGAAATTTACCCTGCTCAACAGGAAATTTATGACTATGTGGAAACTTTGGAGAGGAGAGCTTCAGAAAGCAGAGAGAGAACCCCCAGTCCTCCACTGTCTGAAATAGATATATTAAGAAGGGATAGGTATGAGTTGGAATTACTGAATAGACAAATAAAAAATGAGAATGAAATTCTCAAGGATCAAGTCAAGCTCAAAACTGATATGAACTCAACCTTATCCCTGCATATAGACAAAGTGGAGAAGACCAATGAGAAGTTGAAGACAAGAAACAAAAAGTTAATCAGGGCACTCACCAACCTAAGGTTCAAACTTGTTATCATGAAACCCAGAAGATCTCTAGCTTCCAGACAAAGGAGAAGAAGAGGATTAGATGTCCTTGAAGAAGCCTCTGAGTTCATAGGATAATTTGCATGAGGACATGCAAAGAGAGAGTAGTCGGGGTATGTTGAGCCTCAAAATTGTGCTTTGTTTCACCTCATTTTACCTCATTTTCCCTTTTCCATTGCTATACTAGACCCAATTGATCAATGAATATAGTTAAAATTACTTCTAGAATGATTTACATGTCTGACTTGCTAAGTTTTGTGATTTTTGCCATTGTAAAACATTTTGACCGAAACTAGCTGCAGAATGCAGACATTCCGTAGCTAACCGGCGATTCTGCAGCTGCCTTCACGTTTGAGTATGTTCCAGGTGGCCTCTCAAGGAAAACCGCATATGGGCATAATCCACGTCATGTCTACATGGTTCGTTGCTCATCATGGAGGAAGAAACGAATTCTGGATATGGTTTTGGAACGTGGGAACACATTTAGGAAAGCAGACTTCTATTAGGACTGTCTCAGTCCAGATGTCTTTTTCCTCTTCACGCAGCCACTTCAAGAGTCCTAATGTGATTCCGATAAGGAAAGACAGTGTTCTTGAATTGTTGCAAGTCTTGTTATGTGCATTTGCTTTATAAACACTTGGGAAACCGAGATTTGATGTTAGATTTTATGCTAGATTTTGTTTAGACTCTGTGCTACATTTCTGAAGACGCAAAGTGTTATGTTCAAGTTCTTTCATCTTTAATGAAGCAGACAGTTTTGTTGTGAAGGCGTTGATTTAATTTGGAGTTGAATTCCGTCAGGTGGTAGAGGGCCCCTGCCTCTTGCACGGATTTTATTTGCGTAAATTAGATAAGTATTCTAGCTACCTTTACATTTTGAATTTGAATTAATAGTTGTTTTAATTAGCTATTGTAGTTGTACTCATTCTAACTCTTCCACAAGAAGAAGCTCTTCCAAAAGACTATAATGATGAATGGGAAATGACTATAGTATTGTAGGATTAGAAGTTGAATTCATAGTTGTTTTTAATTAGCTACTGTAGTTTTACTCATTCTAATTCTTCCATAAGAAGAAGCTCTTCCAACAGATTATAATGATGAATGGGAAATGGCTATAGTACTGTAGGACTTAGTTGTAGTTTTTGTTGTTCATCATCACAGTTACACTTGTTCCAATCACTCTTCCACAAGAAGAAACTCTTCCAAGAAATTCTTAAGAAGTTCAAGACATGACCGTGATAATGAATGATTTAGTTGTGTGTTTGTACTAAGTATCATCTCTGTTCTTTCTCTTAAGCGCTTGTCCAAGACATCATAATGACGAGTAGGATATGGATATGATATCTTAGTTTTTCATTTGCTTTCAAGTCCTTTAAGTTTGCATTTGCATTCAATTACATAGTCAGAATTGTTCTAGCTCTTCCAAAAGAAGGAATTATTCAAAAATATCAATAATGATGGACAAACAGATTGTGTAATTTCATAGAATAATGCATGATAGCATAGTTAGGATGCTCCGGAGTTTCATTGCACTTAATTCATGATTCAGTTATTTTATTTTGGGTTTGATAATGACTTGTAGCTTAGCATTATTTTAGATTAGTGGCATCTTAAGTTCATTCTTAGATTAACTCATTGCACTTGCATTCCACATCCAGATTGTCATCCACTGCACATTAGATTAACTTCAATTGTTAGGATTAACAAAACAGCCTTCATTATTCACAAACCTCTTCTTGTTCTAAAATCCATAATTGACCTATAACCATATGAACAGAAGACAACATCATTTTAAGGCCTGAAGTACCTCTGCAATTCCCTCATCATTTCATAAACAGAGCTCTCCCTCAAAAGACTACTTTGAAAAAGAAATCAATAACTCTTGAGTAAAGGTTTTGTGACATTCAATCAAATTGCAGAATAGAACTAGGAACTAGTCCTAGAATAGAAGATCTTAGGATGGTATCAATGTTTTTCCTCCAAATCTGTTTCAAATCTCTAAATAAGGACAAAATTGTTGCATCATTGTAAGATTAGTTGTTTAACTGTTTAGTTAGAGAATTTGCATACTTAGCGATCATTTCTCAAGTTTAGTTTGTGTTTTGAATCATTTGTTTGAAAGTCATTATCAAGCTTTGCTTTTATTTAGTCATAGTTTAGATTCAGCTTCAGTGTTTCCAATTTCATTTGCCATTTGTTACCCATAAATTAGGTTTAACTTTGTTTTTAATCATCAGCTCATTTTCATCAACTTTCTAGGCATTTTCCTTGTGAGCATAAAACCACCAAAAGACCAAAAACATCATAAATCACCGCAAAAGACCAAAAACATCACAAAACACTACACACAACGCATTAGGAAACAAACACCTAGGTACATACAGTACACTTCACTTCAGCAGTTTACAAATCCTGGTTGACAATTAAATGAGCTCAGTTTAGGAGACTAGATTGAGACCAAACACTAACTAATATTGGTTACATTATTAACATGTATACACTTTAATAAATAAAGTTTATGTGTGTGTGTGTGTGTGTTATTTGTTATTGATATATATAATTTTTTATAATTATATTTAGTAAAATATGTTTTTTACATAATAATAAGTCATCTAAAATTGAAAATATGGACAAAAACCTATTATTTATGAAAATCGAAATAATAGAAAAAGGAAATAAAATCAAAATAAAAAGGAAATAAAACTAAAAACAAAAATTAGTAACTAATAGAAATGGAAGTCACTAAACAACCCATAATAATACCTCGACCAATGACTTTATAAATAAATTAATTTAAATAATACAAAAAATTAACAAAAAATGAATTGCTATTATCAATTATGGATAAGGGGCATCAATTTCTGGTAAAAAGAAAACTAATACACAATGAAAACTAAACAAAATTTGTAATACTACGAAAAGTATAATAATACAATCATTAACTACACACATTTTAGGTTACACATCTCCACTAACTTAACAATTACCTTATACTCTGAACCCTTTTCTCTAACATTTAAATATAATTCGAGAAAAAGATTCCCCACAAAAAGGAAACAACCAACACCCTAGAAAAATTAAAATATATATATTACTAGCATTTGCACCAAAAGGGTGCAAATACATATCGAAAAAAATGTAGATGAATGTAGAGCGATGCAAAGGTAGCACTGCAGGAAATAGGGATATGGACGTGGAAGGCATGAGGAATCAAGAGGATAAAGTATTGCAATATTTGAGGAGGCATCACTGTGATATTCAACCATTTTCTCTAAACAACATCCTGGAGATTAAACTGAAAAATTGTTTGGATGGGGGGGAAAGAAAGAACAATTGAGAAACACTCATTTCATGGGGTGCTCAAAATACTAAAAGAATTAAATTCATGTCCTTCTCTTCTACAATTTAAGGAATCCTCGTGTATTTTTATAATGGCTTTATTTTGGATGGGAAACAAGTGCATTACATGCTCTCATTCTTGTTTCAAAGTTTAGAAAATGAATCTTGGAGGATTATATAGGTTGAGAAGGACAACAATTTGTTTTCAAAAGATAACATGGAAACTTTGAAAAATTGATGCCTATTCAAATTTGGGAGCATGCAGAATATATATTTCCTCAAGGATGAAGTTGTAGATTATGTAATTTCCATTAAATGTATCAAGGATTTCATACCTTATTTTCCAACAATTTTTTGTTTAGAAGTATGTGGAACTACAATGTACAATATTACAACAATGAATATATTACTCTTCACTTCGGAACTCTTTGGAAGAGGAGATCAATTCCACTATGATGCATAGGGATACCCAAAAGTAGAAAATTTGAGCATAATGTAATTTCTTTGGATTATTACCTATGTGTTGCTAGTGGGTTACCAAAATGTGTTGATGAAGGTAATGTTTCTGCATGAAATAAAAAGAAATAGTTGCAAAAACACTCCATTTACTACTTCAACTAAAAAATAAAATTTTCAATAAAATTAATCTCATCATCTCAAAATTCCTTAGTGTAAGATTTCTTTTTACCTTCTATTCAATGTAAATATAAAACTACAAAGAACCCATTTCATTAAACCATAATTATATTTATAGCAACATTTTCCAGTCTTGAATATACCCGAGCGAAGTGGAAGGAGAAATTGGGAAAAGGAGCGAAGTCATACTAGTTAGAACGAGTTTACGAGGTTGAATTTAGTGATTTTTTTATCGAAGATGCCTCACTCTGTAGTCTGTAATTTTCATCCCAAAAATATGGGCCTGGTTCCCACACCTGTCGGGTATGTGGCAATCCACATGGTTTGTTAGGAATTATGGTATTAATTATTGCTGATAGTGCTTTGGCTCTTATGCCAAAGACATCGGATTTTTCAAGTATCGCGAGGAGAGATGGAATTTGTTGTTTAAGGAGCTACAATGTTGGCAGTGATCTTTCCCATTATCGAGTCAATGAAAATAATTCAATGAGAAATTCATGCTGAATTTGAACTACTATCAGGTTTTTTGTTTATTTTTTATTATTATGTTGTTCAAGTTTCATTCTTCTTTCAGAACTTACCGATGGAAATACTTTAGTACTTTAATTTTTTGAAGGATGATTTAATTTGAATTATAACTATACAAAAAGGTTATATATGTAGATCTTTAGTAGAAAAATTTTCTGAAGTTTGTTGAGAAATAGGTGCATGATTTTTAGTTTATTTAAAAGATATTTATAGCAACATTCTTTTTGTGCATTTCCTCTTCTTATTTAGCCCTTCACATTCTAAAATTTACAATGACCTCTTTCTGGTAAGCAATTTTTTTAGGGGTCAACCATATGGTAACCTTACATTCACCTTTATTAGTATTTTTACTTTTGGAAAGACAAAATAGAAGAAATGAGAACCACACAACTAATGAGTTTGAGAGAAGCCCCAGGTGAGAAAAGTGTGAGAGGAGAGAATGATGAGGAAGACAGGCTCCAAGCACCGTGAGAGAAAGCTCGTTGTATATCCTAGGAGGGGTGAGGTTTTGAGGGCATTGAGGAGCAAAGAGAGTGAGGAAGAGTGAATAGTGAGACTGTGAGAGGGGGTGAGACTCCATAGTTCATTATGTTGTCCAATAATTTCTAAACTCATGAAAACCCACACACTGGTATCTACCAGTAACCAATGTCTGCAAGAGATAGGAAAATTGTTGTGTTTGATATTCCTTGGGATGTTGACTTTAAGGGGTTGCAAGATTATATGAGCAAAGTTTAAAGAATTGGATGATGTTATTGTTATGTGGGATCGTGTAACTGGTCATTCTCGCATATTTGGTTATGTCACATTTTCTTCAGTTGAATATGTTATGATTACGTATGTTTAGGCTTGGGTGGTTTGTCTCCTTTCATTATATTCTAGGCTAATTGTTTCTGATTCTTACTCCTTACTACAAGAAATAACCCTCCTTAAAATATTTCGGTGGTGTTTGGGCTTCAGATAGCCCCTTCTGTTGCTCGTGGGGAAATAACAATAGTTGGAAGTGTACGCTCATCTCAAGCTCCCTCTTTTACTTGTTGGGTCTCTTCCTTCGTATCTTCTCTTCAATTTTTCATGATCCTCTCTTGCAGGCCCAATAGCAGCTGCATTTCTTGTGATTTGGATTTTTGGGTGAAGTTATCATGAAGGGAATTCGAGATATGATGTGCATGAGTCAGATATTTTACCTAAGCCACAATTTCTTAAGCCTTGGATTGTTGAGTTTATCCAATTGACTAGCAGCTGATGTTTGCAGAGCCCATCTGAATATGAGCTTAGAAACCTTGACAGATCCATCGATCGATGTGGAGCACTCATTCAACTTTTCTGGAACACTAGTGGTTCCATCAATAAATAAATAATAAATAAATAGAGATGCGAATAATATTAAAAAATGTACTGAAACCATATGAGATTGAAATTACAAGAATACATGTTTTCAAGGTCGGCCATCCAATTTTATTTTATTTTGCAAAAAATACCTCTATGAAGAGACCGAAAATTATGCGTAAACGGTTCTCAAGACTAGTCGGTACTTTGAATAATAAGATTCCAGCTACATAGAGAGGAATCTTGTTTAGTGATCCCACCAAACTATATGTTGCAGGATCAGTCTGATGCAAGAACCACATTGATGTGAAATTTATGGGAAGGCCTAGAAACCCACTCGATGTTGAAACTATCAAAAACATAGGTGACCTGATTATTGATGTAGTATAAAGGTACTTTCATTCATTGAAAATAAATATAAGTAGAAGTCCCAAAGATAATGACAAGAATTTTTTGAGCAGAACCATAGAAACCTCATTCAGGTTTTCAAATCTTGTTGAATGATGTAAGCAAATAAGATGTTGTAAGAAAATAGTTTATAAATTTTCCAAGCATAATGGTCCTCTACATGAAAGGAAAGATCTGTAATTCCTCCACAAATTGTAGATATAATCATCGAGAAGAGAGCAACCCAAACTTTTTTATTTTGATGCTTACTGAAAAGATAAATCTCTACCAAAGAAGTTATAATGTTTGTGACATTCCTAAAAATTGTCACCATATCCACGTTTATGTACTTAAAACTATACATGCTTGTAACAAGCATCCTGAAAAATATAGCATTGACAAGAAACCAGACACGAATAAGCTTCAAATAAATTGGTTATGTCATTATGACTCCAAATAAGCTTAGAGCACTAACAATTACCAAAAACACAATATTTTGATATAATGTTAGTGATATTATAGTATCAAAATTATAACTCGATAGTACAACTTTATTGAATAAAATCACGCTTCATGATGAAAGGAAATATGTTATTCCTGAAAGTAGAGACAGACCCGACATATTAATGAAACCATGCTCATGTATAGTTATTTCAACATATTTCTCCACATCACCACCTTTTGGATCAATATTATCATTGGACATGGGTCATGTTGCTTCCAACAATATACTTCTTAGAGCTCTTCTTCCACCACTTGCTAGAATGTAAATTGATACGCTTGGAGCCTAACCCAATGCTCCATTTAGAGAATTATTCATTACTTCATCTAACTCTCCATTTATCGCTATCTTACTGAAATCATCCAAAGAAAATTTATTAGGAATTTTAATTTCAGTTACATTTACTGAAACATGTAAAGCTAAAAATTTGGTAGAAGCCATGCCTTTGTCGGGTCGACTACAAATTCAAATTGAAGGTAGTGTAAAATTATCAGCTCTCATTCTTCATTAAAGAAAGAAGCTCTGAGGATAAAATAAATCCACATATTTCTAGCTGCCAAATGTGTGTATGTTACCTCTAGTGTTAAAATAATCGAATATCTTCAAGCATTTAAAGGGAGAAAATATTTAAGGCAACATGGAGTTAATGAAAGACGCAAAGCACATAAATGCAAGCAGTTGTTGAATGGGAACCCAAAGAAGTTGGAGCTACCTAAGAATGAAATAACACAGTTACCAATCAAACATGAATTATTACCTCAAAACGCGAACTCTATCCTAAAAAAATTAAAAAAAACATGAAAAAAAACCCCAAAAACGAAAAGTGTCTTCCAAAATGCAATGTTTTTATTTAGCATCAAATTTCAACATTTTTTTAAATTATGTTAAAAACCAAATTTCTTCTTGGAAAAAAGACAGAAAAAACATCCTCGAAACAGAAAGTGTTGATGGTGGAATAACCAAAAAAAAACTGTGTCACAAGTTTGACACTTTTTAACAATGGAATTAAAGATCAAGTATTAAGACATTGAAAAATCGTAGAATTATAACAATTTTGTTACATGATGTTAAAGATAAAAATATCATCTCTAAAAGCCTAACAGCTGCCAACAATTTTGGCTCCTTATATATGAAAGCCTTATATATTGTTAAATATAAAATATCTTGACTCTAAAAAACTCTAACATTGTAATAATTTTCAACCATAACATTAAAGATAAAATATCTTAGTTTATAAAAACCTTAAAATTTTGACAAGTTTTAAATCTTAAGATATGTTTTGAAATGCATGATATTTCCCTGAAAGTCCTCTACTAGAGATTCTGGTGCCCTATTTAATTCCTTTGTATCTGTATGCACCGGATGCTCAACTATCATAGCTCCTGCTTGAACCTTTGAATGACTCTCCAGAAAGGGCTCATCCTGCATATTATATTTTTCATGCTCCCCCTAACAATCATGCTCATCATGTCAATTTATTTCTACTAGATTCTCACTTGAGTCTCCATGAATGTCTTCTTCATGGCCTTCTCCATGTGTGGGGACAATCTGTTGATCACTCTCTCTTGTTGTCAAACATGGATGTACTGGTGGTTTGTTATCTACACCTGATTTCCCATACTCTTTATCGATGGAATCAATTGTACAATAGTCTACCACATCGTTACGAAGAATTAACTCCTTCCTTTCTCCATGTAATTTTTCAAGTTGATTGATTATCATCAACTTGTCTTTCAATTCTTTCTAAAAACATTGTGTTGTTTCTCATCGTCTATACTTGACTGCTCAGATACTTTGTGGGTGCTCTTCGGAAAAGCGATGAAGCTAACTATAGATGAATCCCCATGATCTGAAGCAATCTCCTCTTGTTCTATAGTTCTTACCTCCTTTTTTTTGTCTATACATGAATGGTCAAATGACCAAGGTTCCTTTCAGATAAAACATTGTCCTCTCCTCCCTAGTTCATTCTTGTTGTAGGTTTTGTTCTTTCTTCCTCCATCAATCCTTCTCAACTCCTTCCTAGTCAGCACCCTTCTCAGAAATTTTATGTTTTGTGTGACCAGCTTCTCCACTATATCACAAGAAGTTGATGATACTATTAGTTCCTTCCTCCAAATGGTCAAAATTTTGTATCTCAATATCTTGCAGATGTCGACATCTCCTTCTACGAACAAGGACACAATATTTTACATGCTTAATTTGACTCGGTCTAGATGACTTGATGTAACACTGGTGTAAAAGTTCTAGAACACCTGAAAGATTAAGTCGTGACATTCCAGATTCAACATGAATGTCCCAGGGCTAAACTCTGTCATGAGTTCTAAGATTCTGCGTTGCTTCTGAAAGGTACGAAGGATGATGTTGTTCAACCCTTAAAGGGATTCTACTATTAGCTGCAATATATCCCTCATGATATTATTATCGTAAGGCAGTAGTGGTGATGTTAAAATTATGATCCTGCTGAGACAAGAAGCAATTGTGAGCTTGAACTTTTCACAAGGATGCTCCGAGATTATGGGTTGTATTAATACAAGCATGGATGACTTGAGATCCCAACTGAGTTTCTTCCATTTTGGCTGCCCCACCCTGGATAGACATGTATCTGATTCCTACAACTTATGAATGTTTATGGCTAACTTTGTTCATTATAGCTCAGATCCAAGTGTCAAGAGATTAGCCCCTCTTCCTTTCCCTTCCTTTACTTCCCATGGGCATTTTTGCTGCAGAATGGCATAGACACTTTTCGAGAAAGGCCTATTGTTCTCATCTAAAGTGGTATTATTGCAAAAAGGCCACAATGTTTCTTCTATTTTATCTAGAAATTTGTCTAGAATTTTATGCTCGTTTCTAGGGAAGGCCCCATATTCAAACAAAGAATCCTTAGATCAAAAATTAGAAAGGATCACAAAACACCCAATCACCTTTTTTTTCAACTACGAAACAATGTTTTTTTTTTTTTTGGAAAATTTTGATTTTATTGAGGATGAGGGCAACACAATTACAATTAATTTGATGACTTTAGATGAAATTGACCTCTTGGAAAGTCTGCTACTACTACGCTTTAATCCTTATGAGTTGATTGAAATACCAGCTGATACAAATACTAACTTTTATAAGTTCTACTCCAAATCTAATGCTTCATTTCACTGCTAGAGATAAGAACATCACAACCCCAAATATGGATCAACCTCTAAGGAAGTTGATATGAAGAAACCTCTGCTATAGATTGATAAATTCAACTCTTTCCCTTGGTGATCGTGGCACCATATTCCACACTTCGATCTGTGAAGGAAATATCTCGAACAAGATAGAATTCAACCCCTATTCTTGTGTAAACAACCTGATCAGCTCTTGATTCATGAATTTGGTTTCCGGTTGGCACCACGATTTCTGAAGATGCACATTCAAATTCGAACTCTAGATATAATAAATAATCGAACCAAGGAAGTAACTCGAAAACCCTTCTTGTGATGACAAAATAAAGAATTTTGACTTTTCTTTCGCACAACAATTTTTGAAAAATTCTTAGACAATTCAACCTCCAAATCTTAAGTGAAACGAACTGAGACTAGCACCTCGGTGTGGATTGTATTTCCCCTATGTTGCAATAGCATATGGCCTTTGACCTTGGTCTCGGAAATTTAGTGGGTGGCCCCTTCGAATCCTATGCTGCAAACGATTTGTCGTCGGCCCAGGTGTTTCCACAGTTCACTTGTGACACGACCCCTCCAAGGTTCACTTATGCTAGGCGACCAAATTCCTCTGCACTATGACATGTATGCAAATGCTATCGACCTTGTCCACATTATGGCTTGAACATATCTGTCCTATGCAATTGATCGATCGACTTATCGAACTTCATCCTTCTTGCAGTATGATGATTTCTTGCTTGTCTCCTATGGGTTGGAGGAACGAATCCTCGACCCTATTTCACGACCTCAATATTTTCTTCTGGAGTCTCCAGACAATGGAATTATGGCCTCTCTACACCTCGTTGGTGACCCGATCCTAAATCGAATGGCTCAGTCAGAGAAGAAAATGAAAATTAAGCCCCACCATCACTTCTTAAATCCTTTCGGCGTTGTTAATCCACGGATCGACTCGGTAATCCAGGGACTTTTTAGTTGCTATGTTTTACTGCAAGTCGAATGCTCGGACCTGCGCTGGCAGTTCCCCACAACGAGAGTGTGCCTCGTCGTTTGATTCGCCGGTAAGCCTCTGGGTTGGATCCATCACTTTTTTCGGCCCAATGCTGAGCGAGATTTTCTCTCCTCTTGATAATAAAAATTGGCCCCTTTAATAATTAGAACATGCTGAATATAAATTTATAATTGGACCAATGCAATATTTTCCCTCCTTGAGATATTTCTTCTGCAACATACAACGGGGTTCCTCAAAATCACTTGTAAAACGATAAGCTTCAGAAAACTGATAGACCAATTAGGCTGATTATAGAAAACCACCAAAATTGCTAAAATTCTAGGTAAGGTGATTATGGAAAATCACCGAAAACTATTTTCTCTTAAATTTCTGGTCTTGGTCGAGATTGATCTACAATAAACCTTAAGGCTTGCAGGATGTACAACTCTGATACCATTGTAAGATCCTAAACAAAAAAATTATCAACATATTTGGTACATTTCAGTGTTCTAATAGAAATACTTTCAATAAAATATTGAACACAAAAGGATCTGGAAAAATGCATTCCTTATTTCAATTAATACTTAGAAAACGAGACATGCCTAAATATAAGAAAAATAATGGATCCCCTACCTCAACATACATGATTATTCAATGCACAAAAAAAACAAAGACATTGAAGCCCACTTGTGAATCCTCAATGGATCTACCACATAAATGACATCGTGGAATTTTAGTCCCGGGATCACGTTAGAATTGTCCATGTCAATTTCTCAACAAACAAACATTAAGATAGACAAAATCAGAATGATCTAAAAACCTAGGGCATATCCCATGAGAAAATACATCTTTCTAAACCATATCATAAAAAAATAATATTACATTTAATGTAATATATAATAGTTTTATTTATTTTAATATTTTTTCTATCTGATTTAAAATTTTAATTTTAATGAAATAATTTTTTCCTTTTCAATTGTTCTGTCTTGTTTTAATTTTTAATTTTCAAAGTTTTAGTTTTAATGTAATAATTTTTTCCTTTTCAATTTTTCTATCCTGTTCTCTAATTTTCAATTTTCTCGCCTTGTTTTCATTTTACAGTTCCATTTTTTTTTTCAATATTTCTAATTTCCTTTTTATCTATTTTTATTTTTTTAATTTTGCGTGTTTTATAAAGTATTTCGTGTTATATCATATATTTTAGATTGATTGTTTCGTATTTTATATTCCCAATTGTAAGTTTTATATTTGATATTTAAACTTTTATATTCTATATTCCATAGTAGATATAAAATATTCGATATTCAATATTTAATATTGTTTTTTCATATTAAATATTTAACATTTCATTTTATATTGTTTTTATTATATATTTAATATTTGATCCAATATGTAAATGTAATATTGAATTTATATATTAAATATCTATATTTAAAATTTAATATCAAATTTAATATTTAAGATTTAATTTAAATATTTAATTTATTATATTTATATTTAAGATTATTTTTAAATATTTAATTTTATATTTAATTAATTATATTTATAATAAATTAATTGTTTATTATTTTCTTTTATATTAATATTATATTTAAAAGTTTATATTCAATTTAATATGACTTGGTATCTTTCTATATTTTTACTTTCTTGCTCTAAAAAAATTATTTCTTCTGTTTTTTTACAATTATAAAATTGTTTCGAGTTGATGTTGCCTTGAAATATTTTCTTGTTTTCTTTTATGAAATGATGTACTTCTAATTATGTTTTTATACAGTTTAATGAGAAGCATTATTTCATTTGTATTTATTTTAATTGTTGTAAAACCGCTCTCACGTCCTGATTTTACATCTACACGTGGTTTTGGACTGTCTCTTTAGCTGTTGGTTTGTCGGCTTAGCTGTACGACTAACCAGTCCTCTTACAAGACCTCCCCCCATTTCTCTTTATCCACCTACTTCCTATACGACACTCTCGGGCTGTTTCATTGTAGTTGGAATATAGTTTCAATAAACTTCTTATATTGTTTCAAATCATCATTGTAGTTTCATCACAATTTTAAATTTAATATTTCAAATTAAATATTTTTTAATATTTTTTAATATAATTTCATTATACTTTCAACCTAATAACAATAAATGTTGGTGTTTCAATATAGCTATAATATATCTCTGATCTACAATACTCTTTTTTTTTTAAATAGTAACAATACATGCCAGTGTTTCAATACTGTTTTTTCCTTAATATGTGTGCTAAATCTCTCTAATAGTTAGCTATTCTCTAACTTGGGGAGTTGGGCCCAGCAGCTCATCCTTACCCGACTATTTGCTCGGGAACTAATCCTAGGAAATAACAATTGTAAAATTTTTACCAACCCAAGCCAAAAAAAATGTCATGTCTGGAATTAGGGAAATAAATTCTCAACTTTTGCAATTTAAAATTTTCAAATTCAAGACCAATAACCCTAGCTTGCAATGAACTTGGAGATTTAACTCCTACTTATTTTACGCACATTGAATGAGAGTCATCATCATAAATTGTTAATTTTATGCACATTGAATGTAATTATTAGTTAGTCAAATCTCAACGAATTAGTCCAACTAATATAACTCCTACTTTTGTATTTGATTAAGATATTTCCGCAACTACTTTATTGTATTGTTAATATAGAATTACTATATTCAACCAATGTTTGATGTAATTTTATTTTTGATTAATCTAATAAAATATAAGTTTTGGTGTGCAACTATTTTCTTAAATTGGTATCAGAGCTAAGAAATTTGGGCCTTTCTCCCTTAGGGAGGGCCCAGGATAATGGGATATGTGTTGCAGGAACAAGTGTATACTAGCATAGATTGTTTTGAAGCTTTTGTGTTCTCAATGTGGGATGTGGAGCTGCGTGGAGTTTATATGAATGGAGACATACGACAACATAACATTTTGGAATATGCGTGGATAGATAGAACTATGAAAAATGTTTATATTTGGAAATATACAGGAGATAATATCGTAATAACCCTTGACTGAGAGAAGGATTATGTAATTTTGTGGTGATCCTAGTGGATTCTTTGTTCTTGCACCAATGAGTTTTAAAATTAGCAGGGACCATTGTAGCATTCTCAGACCCCTTACATTTAACCTCACTCAGATTATGATCCCATCCAGCTAAAACACTGCAACAAAAATAATTACGGGATGATATCGAATCTAGATAATTGGTTACAGGGTCAATCATACAAATTGAACCTATGATGCTGTCAAATTCCTAATGGAGAGTGTTTTGGTGATGGAACGCTGAATTTCGTATAGTTTTTTGTAGCCTCTGATGGTTTGTGATAACTTGTTTATTTCTTAAATGACCTAGTATCTTGGTGTTCATCAGCGTGCAGAGTAATTTTTTTGTGTGGGTTGTTGTGCATTTTTCAGCAAAATGTAGAAGCAAGCGAAACAATGGGCACACAGAGGGGATTCTATTATATACTGCTCTATGCAACTGTTTTAGGCATTAGAGCATTAAGGTCATGGATTTTCCCTTCTAGACAAGAGATGAGAGTTTCATATATGTAATATCCATGATGCACTACTCTTACTCTCATTTGTGTTTACATTACACAACATTTTCAAGGGATCTGTGAAATGAACTTTTACTTTTTTATGAAAATGGAGGATTGTGAACTCTTATGAAAATGCATTTTTTTTTTTATAATGACAGAGCACAATGAATTTGGGTGGAGCAATAGTTAAAATTATTAACATTATAATTTTTTTGTAAAATTAGTGATGATGAACCTTTAAAATTAGATAAGGAGGTCATTTGTAAAATTGATTCTAGATACATTCCATATATAGATGACTCTTCTATCTAACTGGTGAGTACAGCGGTTGGTACCCATGTACCTTAGTATATGGGAGCATAGAATGAAGAGCACTTCAGCTATTGCAAACATGTAATCAATTTTTTCTGAAGCCACTACTTAAGAGATCGAGTGGAAGTAAGGCTCAATATGGATGGTCGTCAAGATAGTATGGCAGTTGTGGATCTAGGGAAGGATCCCTCATTCTTGAAGATGTGAGAGTGCTCCTCTAATGAGGTTATGCGATAACTTGGGACATTTTTCAGTAATTGACTTCAGGAGATCAGTGATTCGTGAGTTCGAGAGTGGAATTGGGGAATCCAGTTTTCCAACTACACCTTTTTTAGGGTTATGATACAACTTGATGGAGTTCAGTCTATGAGATTTCAAAAATGTTTAAAGAAGCTAATGAACACATTGCAGAGAAGATCAACACAAATACTCATCAAGGGAGGGACTTGGAGAATTAACTCCTACTTGTCTTATGCACATTGAATGAGATTCATCATCATAAATGTAATTGTTAATTAGTTGGATATGAGAGATTTAATCCAACTAATATAAACCCTACTTTCGTTTATGGTTGAGATATTTTCTCAACTAGTTGATTGTATTGTTAACATAGAATTACTATCTTCAACTAATGTTTGATGTATTTATATTTGTGACTAATCTAAGGTAATGTAAGTTTTGTTGTGCAATGGTTTTCTTATATATTTCAACTTTTTGTTTGAAGGTTGGGAACGATGGCTTAATTGCAATGCAATGGGACGAAATGTGCCCAAAGCGCACCCACAACTAATCCTCCCAACTTGAGCCTGTCGAGCCAATTCGGTTGAACCAATCAACACCAACAAATCCCAATGCCAAGAAGACAATTTTTTTACATGCACCCCACCAAATAATGCTAACAACATAGGATCCCTTTCGACAATTCACAAAAATAAAAAAAACATGCTATTGCAAAGCCACAGAAACCCAATATAGCCTCCAAACATTTTTGTCGTCGCCCTTTATAATTCCCTTCCTCCTGCCAACACAAAAATCGTTCTTTCAGATATTTGAAACATGACGCTATTTGCTCAAACGCCTAGCCCGACAACTAAACACTAAAATTGTTCAATCGGATTTTTGAAATAGGACACTACGTGGTCAAATGCCTAGCCCGATAACAGAGAGGCGTCAGACATTATTTTCTATAGCGATTTATATTTTTTATATTTTTTCATCTCTAGCATCTTAGTTTTTTTCCTTGATTGTTCCATTTTATTGAGTGCTAATGTCCTTTTATTATTTCTTTCTTTATTTATTTTATTTTCTCTTTCTTTTACTTTCTCCGTTTCATTTTTACAACTTAAATGACTTTTTATATTCCAAATCTAAAAATTAATATTTAAAATTTAACATTTAATCTTTCATATTTCATATTCGTTATTTAATATTTATTATTATTATTTTTTTTTTAATTTTTAATAGTTAATTTTAAATTTTAAATATCAGATATATAATATTTAATATTTGATATTAAATTTAAAATTGAAATTTAATATTTAATATTACATTTAAATATTATATTTTATTTCATATTTTATATATAATATTTCAATATAGAAATTTTATATTTCTGATTTTAATTTTCATTTTGTATTAATTTTTAATTTATATTTATATTCAATTTTTAGTTGTATATTAATATTAAATTTAAATATAATATTACATTGAAATATAATATTTCATTTCATATTTAATATCTAATATTTTAATATATAATTTTTAATATTTCTTATTTAATATTTAATATTTAATTTTATATTAATATTAAATTTAATATTTAATATTATATTTAAATATAATATTTCATTTCGGTATTTAAACATCTGTTGTTAAATTTAATATTTCAAATTTAAACTTTCAATTTTTTCATATAAAATTTCAAATTTAATCTTTTCATCTTTAGTCTTGCTCGCTACCATGTCTAGCCAAACGCCACTTTAGTCCACGCGTCAGTGACAACATTTGTCCACTTTAATCCACACTTTTAAATATTTTTGTTCGTCCTTCTCTCTGCTCTGCAGTTGTTGATCATGCAGTCAGACGAAACATATTCTGCCATATTCTCTAGAAATTCAATCCCACATGTCCATTTAAATTAAAATAAAAATGTCAACCACCCTCCATTCACCTGGGATCGATATCTACTCTCTTGGCCATATATATAATTTAAAACTTTTTATTTTTTTCCCCACTGCCCTGCTCGAATTCAATTCTAAGAATTTTTAAGCCCCACTTTAGATACTCTACTTTGAGTTTCGTTATGTCTTTTTCTTTTCAATCACCCATCTTCCAGATACCCATCTCTACCACTCGCACCGTGAAGAGTTTTGTGTATGCGTTGACCAAGGGAAGAGGGTCAACCTTGGGATCATGCTCATAAAGTTGTCCTGCATAGTCGAACCATTTAGACGTTGTAATGTTGGTTTCAATTTGGACATTTTTCAGTTGGAGCTCCTTCGACAATAATTTGGGGTTATTTTTCCCAAGGAAGATTAGTTCTTCTCTCCTCAAAACCATGAAATCAACCTTTTTCTTTCTTAATATCTGCTTGTAATATTTGAGCCTTATGTTATCCTTTTCTGATTCCTTCCACATTCTCCTTGGGTTTTTTCATTCCTCATCAAACCAAGCATTAATCGTAATGAAAGTTGTCTAAGAGTTCTTAATTTTTTCTTTTTTGCACTCAAAAAGTGTGTATTGAATTAAATGTGTTAATTCGTGACCATGAGGGCCATGAAATGAGATTTCCTCCTTCTCTAAGAGCCTATCTAGTGTTATTTTGAAGGTATTACAATTCTCTGGAGTCAAAAGAATTCTGCTCTTTGAGGGATTTTGTTGAACACACTGAGTTTTTAACCCTAGTTGCTTCTTTCTGGTCCAAGAGAAACTTAAATAAATTGGCTTGTGATCTGATTTTAAGTCCCAAATTTTATCTCCAATGAACACTTCCTCCATTTTCTAACACTAAATATGTGAGCAAATTACATAATCTACTACACTTTCTCCATTGTAAGTATTTCAAGTGAATTTGCCAGACTTATCCCATCTAGTTAAACAATTACAAATGACTAAATCGAAAGCCCCACATAGCGTAAGCAATTGTTCTCCAAAAATATTGCAGCCTTTATCCTTTGAAATTCTTTCCCATTGTTGATTACTCTTTTCTGTAAGCTAGACAGGATCACAATCTTCTTTACAACAAAGAATGCTAGATTTTTCACCTGCAGTTCTAACATTGAAATCCCCCCACTATAAGGACTTCACCTAGCTGAGAATATATTGAAATATCTGGTTTTAGTGCTACAAAGGGAACTTTGTGGTCAAGCCCTCTACTTTTGTAGATTTTTGACAATTCTGATGTGATTTCCATTTTATGATATTTTAAGGTAGAAAAATTTCTTATTTGGGTCTTCTTTTTCTAGCTGAATGAAACAACCTTCTTTTTCTCTTTCTAATACCATGATACCCCCATGCCCTTCTCCATTCCCTGCTACCTTGTTCCACACTGCTATATTCCAATACCCTTCAAACAAAGGTGTCTTGCACCCTTCATGTTCATGTGTTTCTATGAGGCAAATGATGTCTCTAACTTCTGTAATAGGCCCTAGCCCAGGTCCTCGTCTCCATGGGTAACCCACACGGTTCCAAAAAACTAATCTTAAGGAATTATGGGTACGATGTGATTGTTATTTGTTTTGACATGCAAGACTCATAGTTGAGTATTTGTCCCTACTTGCCCATATTGACCTTGCTTCCTCGTTTCTTACTGAAGAGTTTGTTTCATCTTCTTTGTTATCATTTTGCTTCCTTGTTTTGGAAGGAGGTCCAAATTGCGTTATCATAGCTTTACCTTTATAAATCCACGCTCTCCTTCCCTCATCTCTTTCAGTCCTAACTTTTTTCATTTCATCCCTCTTTTCATCTTGTTGTCTTACAGTTAAATCTTCTTCTAGAAAAAACCGAGAACCCTTCAAGCGATGCTTCTTGTTTAGAATGGTATATTTGTCACGCAAGATAGACATGATGACATTTATGGGCCTGGATCTCTCACTGTTAAGCTTACCTACTCTCCATGCTTGGCACACTTGTCCTTGCCATTGCAACTTGTCTTTTAAGAAGTCTCTTGCAAGGTCAACAGTACATTCATTTTTCCCATATTCTTTCACCCCTTTAATAATTGTGTTTGTTTCTCTATCTTGTCTTTCCTTTCTTTCTCTATCTTGCATGTTTTCAACCTGAATGTTTGTTTCTCCTTCCCTCTTAGTAGAATTGCTAATTACTTGAGCCCATGTTTTGGAGACTTTTGCGGAATCTTCTTTCCTTTATTCTCTTGATGTCTCTTCATGGTTGTCTCTTTTGGCAATTACTTTCCTCTTATCTTGGGATGGTTTTCCATTCATCACCTCTTTATTCTCCACTACAAATTTCTTCATGTTTTACACCTTCATATTCATACGTTGCCATTTTGTCTTCCCTACCAGGAGAGCTTCCTATAGAAATGCCACTTGCTCCTTCAGAACTTTGTTGCTTTCTGCTAAAGCCTGGTTTTCAGTTGTTATTATATGGATTGTACAATCTCTTTCTTGCTCTTTAGCTTCTACTACCTCCAACCTCTTTTTTACATTTAACAGTTCTTTCACATAAAGATCAGATGACCAACCGAGAGGTGTAGATGTGGGACTATATAAGGCAAATCATCAACGAATTTTCATTTTCCTTTGGACTTCTTGCCACATGTTTGCAAAGAGGACTTGTTTGAATGTTGTTTCTTGTGAAAGACTCAAGTACTTTCTCTTTGAGACCTTTTTTTCCTTGTCTATTCCCATTTTAGACGAGGTAGTTTTCATTTTGAAACACCTCGATACTATTTGGCATTGACCCAAGCCCACTTCCCATCTTTGGCTGATGAGGAAATTTTCACTTGCCATATATCATTTGTTTCCATGGGTTCTGAAGTTTCTTGTCCCATTACCATGATAATATTAAGGAAAATCAAAGCCTTTGCCCAAAAGTAACCCTAAAAAAATGATTTCAACCCTTAGTTCTTGTAAGACTTGTCTGAAAACAAGTCGCTTGTACTCTTGAATGGACGAATCTAAAAACCATGAGACTGCTTGCCCGCTTGAAAAATCGAACTCCGTACCACCATATTCTCTAGAAATTCAATCCCACTTATCCATTTAAATTAAAATAAAAATGTCAACCACTCTTCATTCACTAGGCATCGATATCTAATCGCTTGGCCATATATATAATTTAAAACTTTTGATTTGTTTTCCCACTAGCCCCGCTCGAATTCAATTCTAAGATTTTATTAATAACATAGATTTCGTTTACCCATAAATTACGTTCAAACGTAGCCACGTCATTCGTAATGTTATCCCTGACCCCAACATATCTAAACAAACTTTGAATATTATCATCCTCCATCGGGATAAAGACAATACCACAGTAATTCTAAATCAAATCTGACACCAATGAAAATGATGAAATTCCATCACATGGAAAAGTTACTCATTTTATTATTAAAACATATTTCCTCCAGCAACTAAAATTATAGATTCCATTATATCCAAATTTACTGATATTATTATTATTATTATTAAGGGATCTTATCCCTGCAGGCTATCATACATCCGTTGTCAACTCCCCCACCTCTCTTTTACCTAAATTTCTTGCAAAACTCTTTTTCTTTCGGGTCCTTATTGATTAAAATATCCATGAAGCATGGAATTAACGTAATGATTAATCTTCCTTTTGATGATACCACTCTGATTAGAATTGTCCTCGAATATACTTTATTTTTTCTTTAATAATAAAATTGATTAGGAGTCTCGTTTATGTTGAGAAGTTATAGTAAACAATTTATCATTTATACTACTACACAAATCTTTGGACCCCTCTTTCTTACTAGATTATTAAGATATTTTAAAGATATTTGTGGATTTTCGCATATAAGATAAATTAGTTGTATTTACTTCATTCAGTTTAGGATTAAATAAGAACACATAATATATATTATTAATAATAAATTTCATATGTCAGTTTTAACTTAGTTTTAACAAATTCTAGGCATCATATTTGTATATAAAACATTAAAGTAGTAATAAAAAGATTCATCCATTAAAACATAGAGATTGGTTTAACACATGACTATTAATAATAAAAAATTAAATTGAATGAAAATTAAAAATCAATCAAACCAAATTAAAATTATTAAAATATTTTTGTTTTCTATTTCAATTACTATAAACTCAGTTTATGTATTAATTTTATTTTTTTAATTTTATTTTTTTTTAGCTTTTTTAAAGATAAAATCCATATCTGAATCCGTGTCTTAAAAATACGCCTATTCATTGTCAATCCAAAGTTTTATAAGCAACTTTTATTTCATACTTAATATCATATAAAAATAATTTAATTGTAAATTAATATGATTGAAGATTAACAATCATTTATATATAAAAATACAATTACATTAAAATCTATTATAAATAAAATTACATCAAAATTTGTTTACATATTAATTGTATAACATTTGGGTTCCATTTTCCACTTGGATCAACAACCATTGATTGTTTTTCCATCCATCATAATCTAAGTTGTAAACAACTATACAATTGAAGTGGATTAGCCGCCAACATGAATTTCAATTGGTATTTAAGAATATTAAAAAAAAATTAATTGGTATTTAAGAATATTAAAGAGATAGTTAATGTATTGGTTGATTATTTTAGTTAAATTGTAATTATTTCATTTCTTATAGGTTAAATATGGATGGTTATGAAACCATTACTTGGTTCAATCATTAGGAAAAAAAAACATTAATTTTTTAATTAATATATCAATTATTCTATGTAGGTTAGTTGATTGTTGTTGACTACCATTAAAACGATATTTTTCTTTACAAGCTTCGACGACTTTGTATAATTTAATGTGAAAATAGATATAAGTTTATTTGGCTTGCACCCTATAACAAGAAAAATTGTCTTTTTGAAATAACTAAAATTATTTTGATTTTCCTTAACTCTAATCATATATTAATAAACACATCAATTCATGCACATTTTGTGCCATCATCAAGGCACTAAAAAATTAATAGGGTTTTACATACTTTTATCCATTCTATATTAACCATAGGAGTTGTCTTTAATGCAAATTTTGGAGTTTCCAATGCTGGAATTTGGTGAAATTTTTTGAGGTAAAATCTTGATTTCTGTTGTTTAAACTGGTTTTTTGATATATGGATTCAACACCCTAAAAATCCCCTAAGGCACTTCGATTGTGCAAGGTTACTCATCAAAATTATGTTTTCAATGAATTCCAATCGGATTTTAGACAAATTAGACCAAAAAAATCCGTGAGAAAAACTTTCAAAAAGTCTCACTAAAGACCACTTGTTAACCATATATTAATAGACACATCAAGTCATGCACATTTTGTGCCATCATCAAAGTACTAAACAATTAATAAAGTTTTATATACAACTTTATCCATTCTATATTAACCATTGGATTCTATTTCAATGAGTTATTTATAAGAGAGAGATGTTTATAATGTTTTTATTCTTGAATTACAATTGAAGTTAAATGGAAAATAGTATTATTAATATAACATGTTTACATTACACTTAGATGTCTTTATTTTTGAATATTAATTTAAATAATGTGTTTATTTTATATCAATAATTTTTTATTTATTTTTAAATAGTGAATTTTTTTATCAAACTCATTTATGAAACCAACCAAAACAAAGAAAAAGTCATTACTAACTACTATCCCCACTACAAATTAACTCATACCCATTATACTATAAACTAACTCATCACTATTATATTACAAACTAACTCATCAATATTATTTTACATTAATATTCTTTTACATTAGTACACAATGATACACCACGATATTTTATAAATATTGCAATTATAAAAATATCTTATTATACTATTTTCAGTACACACAATAACAGCTGTAGAATATTATTGACAGCATCAAAATATGAGTAGTATTGTCATATCTCAAATGAAAATGCTCTCCATCTCTACTTTCGGAAGGTAGAAATCAATCATATTACGTTACTATTTTCAGACACAGTCACCGATGGGACGCGAGGTTTTCGCTCATGGTGTACAGGTAAACAAAGAAGTCAAATGGCCTGTTTGCTGAAAACCCTAATACATGGAGCTGGAAAACAGATTTTCCACATAATAAGCATTGTTGCAATTACCTCTGCACGTAGTTTTCATCTGCCGGAAAGTGCGCAGCCCCACTGCGAGTTGCAAAGAATCCCTTCGTCTCCTTCTCTCATTTCACCTAAAACTCTATTTGTCTTTTGTAGTCAGTGGCAATTTTTTCACCTAGCTACCTCTGGCCTCGAGCACCATTCCACCCTCATGTAACCTCTAATTACATTATTATTCGAATTGTCGTACGTACATAGCAGCTTTCAAGTAAAATTTATTCCCCTCAAACATCAGAGATTTAATGATTTTGAAGATTTTTTTTTTTCCATTCGACGTGGGTTTTACGTTGAGGATATCGTGGAGAAAAAGGGGTTCTAGCATTTTTTTGGTTTAAAAATAGAATAGAATAGAAACTTACCCTGCTGTCACTAATATATTTTTCATGTCTCTCAGCAGCTACGGGGAAAGCAGCTGCACTAATACTTACCCCACTGTCGCTGATCGATTTTGATGACATAAAAATAGGAAGAGCACGCTTGATGGAATCTAAGCAATGAAAGATGAGACAAATGAGGTTGGTGGAGTGGTTCCCATGAGTGAAGAAATAAAGGCCACCATTCTTTCTTTCCACGTCGCTTAGACATGCCATGACCTCATCTACCCGGTCATCATGGAAACCTCGTGAATTCCATCATATTTCACACAGAAGCATTGCCTCCATTCCTCTTCTGTCTTGCTCACACCATTTGGGTTTTGTTAGACTTTTCACATAGAAAAAATGAGGAGCTACCTGCTTTTAGTAGTTGGCATTCTAGGTGCTTGTGTTAAAAGATTTAATCTTTTCATTAAGTGTTAAAATCAGTTTTAGAAATTAGTTTTTCAATTAGTTCAAAATGTTTCTATGTACCTGTCTATATGCATGTATATATAGATTGCTCATAATAGAATAATTTATAGCTTGTGCTCTTCAGCAATCTTTTGCATTTCTTTCTTCTTC
Organism: Pinus albicaulis; assembly: GCA_034641835.2. Taxonomy (NCBI): domain Eukaryota; kingdom Viridiplantae; phylum Streptophyta; class Pinopsida; order Pinales; family Pinaceae; genus Pinus; species Pinus albicaulis. The sequence continues at coordinate 21,792,339 of CM076574.1, read as the reverse complement.
TATCATTTTGTCATGGTATCGGAGCATTGGGGTTCTTCTTAGGCAAAGCCGAACTGCTGGAGATTTGTTGTTGAAGACTTGCACTCGTTGTTTGAAGCTATCGTTTGAAGATTTTGAAGAAGATAACTTGTTTTTGCCTGCTTTGCTGCCTACTTTTTCACTGTAGTTCTGTCTTTTTTGTTTGAAGTTGCCAAGTCATTAAATGAAGGAGCCTCCAACAAGGAATTTGTAAGCCGTGAATTGAGTTAAGCCATCAAAGGTGCATGATTCACAGTTTTTATAGTTATGTAATAAGTGTTAAGAAAAGGTTGACAAGTGTTTTACTTGATTAGTTTTAATGGTTTGTCTAATCAGCATTTGAGGAAGGCTCCCACGTTTTTTTTACTTGATTCACATTTTTTCAAAAAAATTGTGTAATCGGCTGCCACAGTTTTTAAGTTGATTGGTTTGGCTTTTTAGCATATTAATGAGGTTCTTGAAAGAAAGAGAATGATGATGTTGAAAGGAAGGGAATGAGGATGTTGAAAGGAAAGGAAATATGTCTTCGATGTTGGTGTGAATCTTCAATTATGAGATTTATAAAATTAAGGTGTTGAAATTAAAAAGAGTTAAAAACAATATAGTTTTTAATCACCTTCATCCAAATTATATTTGTGCTATCTATTTGGAAGTGTTTTAAAAAGAGTTGTTCTTCAGTTTTTGATTACTTCAAACATGGCCTCAACAAGTCAGTTTTCAATACCCATGCCATTATTTAGTGGAAATAACTATGGTTTTGGAGTCTTAAAATGCAAACATGCTTACAAGGCTTAGGGTGTTGGGAATCAGTAGAGTTGGGGTTCACAGAACATGACACAAATAAAATTGTTGGTATGACTACTGCCCAAAGAAAACAATTTGATGAAATCAAATAGAAAGAAGGTAGAGCAAAGTAATGCATTTTAAATTCCTTAGATAACTCTATTTTTCCTAAAATCACTGCTACTAAAACTGCTAAATCAATTTGGGATATACTTAAGGTTGCTTATCAAGGAAATGATAAAGTAAAAATGGTAAGATTACAGACTCTTGGAACACAATTTGAAACACTTAAAATGAATGAATCAGAAACCATTGATCAATTTATGACTAAAGTTATGGGAGTTGTTAATTAGCTTCGGATGAACGGTGAAGAAATAGAAGACCAAATAATTGTTGAAAAAGTTCTTAGATGTTTGCCTAAAAAATTTGACTTGATTGTTACTATTTTTGAATCGAGAGAATTAACAAAATTATCTGTGGAAGAATTAACTGGTTCGTTTTTGGCTCATGAAGCAAGAATTGACTTAGATGTTATTAATTTAGAGCATGCTTTCAAATCTAAAGCTTCTATGGATACAGGTAGAGGCAGAGGTTTTCGTTGCAGGAGAGGAAAAGGTAGAGGACAATCTTGGTTTGATGATAAATCACAGGTAACTCAAGCACGTTCAGAGAAGTCTCAAAATGATCATGGTCGTAGATGGATAGATAAATAAAAAATTCAATGTCACTACTCCAAACAATATGGCCATTATAAGTTTGAATGTCGAAAATTACAGTATTTTTTAAGTAAAAACAAAGGTAATGTAACAAAAACTAAATGTGAAACATCAGATGCTTTATTTTTGGCATGCCAAGTAGCTGCGCAAGTACCTAATAAAGATGTTTGGTTTGTAGACATCAGATGTATTAATCATATGACTGGTCATAGTGATTTGTTTTCACATCTTGATACATCTTTCAGTGCCTCTATTGGTTTGGGTGATGATCACCAGGTTAAAGCTTCAGGAAAGGGTGTTGTTCCTGTCTTAACAAAAAAAAATGTTATGAAGAATATCTATAACGTTTATTATGTACCAAATTTCAAGCATAATTTGTTGAGTGTTGGTCAATTATATGCACATGGTTATGATGTTAGCTTTCACAACACTACTTGCACGATTGTTGATAAACATAAGTCTCTTGTTGAAAAAATTCCAATGAAAAAGAACAGGTTGTATCAATTACAGTTGAAAAGTGGGAATTTGTATGCACATAATGTTTCAATGCGAACTAACTCTGATATGTGGAATTTGCGATATGCTCATTTACCTATCCAAAGTATGAGTTTGTTGCAAAGACAGTCTATGGTGAAAGGTTTGCCTTCATTATCTGATCATATCTCTTCATGTACAAGTTGTATAATGGGTAAACATAAGCGAGATAGTTTTGCTTCAGCATCTAATAGAGCAAAAGAAAAACTACAATCTGTGCATACAGATTTGTGTGGTCCATTGCAAGAAAAAGGAGTTGTTGGGAGTCTCTATTTTCTTACTTTCATTGATGATTTTAGTAGGAAAATTTGGGTGTATTTCATGAAATATAAATCAAAAACATTTTCGAAGTTTAAGGAGTTCAAAGTCGAGGCTGAAAAACAAATTGGCAATTTTATTAAAGTTTTGAGTTCTGATAAAAAAGGTAAGTATGAATCTAATGAATTCATTGATTTTTTCAAACAACATGGTATTAAAAAACAAATGACAACTATTTATACTCCGTAGTAGAATGGAGTTGTGGAAAGAAAGAATCAAACAATTATGAATATGACTCGAAGTTTTCTCAAAACATGAAATTTGTCTAAAAATTTATGGGCTGAAGCAGTTGCATGTTCGGTATATATTTTGAATAGATCGCCAACTTCCAGTGTTTAAAGTTTTGTACCTAAAGAAGCATGGAGTGGAAAAAATGTAACTGTTTCACACTTTTACGTATTTGGTTGTATTTTTTTCGCTCATGTTCTAGAAAAACTAAGAAAAAAGCTTGATGATAGGAGCGAAAAGTATATTTTTATAGGATATAGTGATCAATCTAAGGCATACAAATTGTTTAATCATATAACTAAGAAGTTTGATGTAAGTCGAGATGTGAAATTTCTGGAATACAAGTCTTGGAATGAAATGGAGAACAATACCTGTCCTAATCCTTTTATTCTATGAGACAAACATCAAGCACCTGCAACATGCACTCCAAGATTAAAGGTTCAAGACAAAACTAGTAATAGTTCATCAAGTAGTAGCAGTTCATCATCTTTTGAGTCTGATTCTAATAATCCTAAAATGAGAAACTTAAGTGATATTTATGCACAAGATGATGTTGATGATATTGTAAATTTTGCATTTCTTTCATTTCAACCTACTTGTTTTGAAGAGGCTATAAAGGACAAAGAATGGGTAGATGCGATGAATAATGAAATTGATGCTATTGAAAGAAATCAAACTTGGGATTTGGTTGATATACCTGATGATAAAAAATCTATAGGTGTCAAATGGTTTTTTAAAACAAAGTTAAATGAGAGAGGTGAAGTTGATAAGGACAGAGCAAGAATAGTTGCCAAAGGTTTTTCATAGCAACCTGACATAGATTATGGTAAAACATTTGCACTTGTAGCAAGAATTGACATTGTTCATTTTGAATTAGTTATTGCAACACAAAACAAGTGGCCAATTTACCAAATGGATGTAAATTCTACTTTTTTGAATGGTGTTTTGAATGAAGAAGTATATGTTGGTCAGCCACCTAGTTTCAAAATAAAAAATCAAGAACATAAGGTGTACAGGATGAAGAAAGAATTATATGGCTTGAAGCAAGCTCTAAGAGTTTGGTATAGCTTAATAGACCAGTACTTGTTGAATAAGGGTTTCAGAAGAAGCGACCATGAACCCACTTTGTATAGCAAGAATGATCATCAAGGTAATATTTTGATTCCGTCTTTATGTTGATGATATAATTTATACAGGTAACATGCAGTTAGATGCATTTAAAACTGCAATGAAAAATGATTTTGAAATGACAGATCTTGGATTAATGAGATACTTCTTAGGTATCAAAGTGAAACAAACACAAGATGGTATGTTTATGAGTCAATAGAAGTATGCTATTGACATTTTGAAAATTTTTAAGATGGACAGGTGTAAACCGGTGGATACTCCTATTGAAGCTAGTACAAAGTTGAGTAAATATGATGTGGGTACTATTGTTAATGTGACTTTGTATAAGCAAATTGTTGGTAGTATTATGTATCTTATGGCTACTAGACCTGATATAGCATTTGCAGATAGTTATATTTTAAGGTTTATAGAATCTCCTAAAGACTGTCATTGGAAGGCTGGAAAAAGGGTGTGAAGATATATTGCAGGTACATCTACTTATGGTTTATCGTATGTAGCCTCTGCAGACAGTAAGCTTGTTGGTTATATAGATAGTGATTATGTAGGATGTGTTGATGATCGGAAAAGCATTTCTCGCTATGCTTTTCTATTTGGCAGAAACTTGATCTTGTGGTCATCCAAAAAGCAGCCCATAGTTGTGCTATCTTCAATAGAGGCTGAGTACGTTATGTCAAATTCAACATCATGTCAAGCAGTGTGGCTAAAGAGACTTCTCTCTGACTTCGGATATATAGAAAATGAACCTATTTCAATCCTTTTTGACAACACTTCCACTATTTCCTTGACAAAGAACAATGTCTTTCATCAAAAGAGCAAACATATCGACACTCATTTTCACTTCATTCATGAACTCATAAAAAATGGTGATATTGTTATCAAATTTTGTGAATCCAAGGAACAGTTAGTAGATATCTTCACCAAACTGCTAGGAATAGTTAATTTTGAATTTCAATTTCAAAAGTTAGGCATAAAACAATGTAACCCTCAAGTTTAAGAGGGAGTGTTAAAAGATTTAATCTTTCCATTAAGTGTTAGTTTAGAAATCAGTTTTAGAAATTAGTTTTTTAGTTGGTTCAAACTGTTTCTATGTAACTGTCTATATGCATGTATATATAGATTCATCATAATAGAATAATTTACAACTTGTGCTCTCCAGTAATCTTTTGCATTTCTTTCTTCTTTTATCATTCTGTCAGCTTGTTCCTCTTCTCCACTCTTGTATGGAGCACCAATGTAAGATTTGTCACTTTTATTACAACCATATGCCTTGTAATTTCGGCAAAGAAGTGTATGTTGAATAATTTTTCGATGTTTCTAAATGTTTTGATGCAGGGTCACCTTTAAGAAAGTGATGAGAAACAGATCGACACAGAGTTTCTCAGGGTTGCCATATGTGACAGCTCTGCTAAATTCTCTAATCTACACATGGTATGGGTCGCCTCTGATCAGTAATGGTCTGGACAACATTGGTGTTGACCATCAATGGGGTCAGAATTGTGCTGGATTTTATATTTGTTTGCATCTTTTTGAAATACGCCATACCCATAGCGAAGGTAGGTTTCAATACCCATAGTCAATTATTATTTGTTCCTTTAATAATAATATGCACTAGAGGCTAGATTTTTAAAGTGTCTGTATATATATCAGATTAAACCAGCCTTTTATGTACTAAAGACTCATTTTGAAATTCTATGGCCATTGCAGTGTCCAAATATAATTTGTGTACCATTGGGCATAGGCCAGATAGTGTTGTATTTTATGTATCGGGAGCAACCAACTATTGAAGAAAAGAAAGTGGGTCGATTTGATCTAGAGATTGACTTGAAAGATAACGCAGTTGCGGAGGAAACAGATTCAACTGATGCAGAGGAAATAGCTCAACAAAGACTGGAAATGATGGATGAAAATCTAGTCAATGAAACATACCTTCGACTGGATTGGGGAGAAGTGGCAAATGTGTGCAATCAGGTTGGGGACAGTGAGAATATAAAATTTATGGGAGCGTTCTGTGAGTTTGAACTATGTATGCAACATTTGTTGTAAGTTTTTGCAAGGTTATTACCGTCATCAAATATACTTACGTCAATAGCCATGGCTATATCCGAAATACAAGATGCCCGATGTTAATTCATATTTTTTAAATTATAAATATTACTATTTTTTTAATGTAGTTTATTGTATCATTTTGGTACTCCATATAAGAATCACATTTGTTTGTTATTTTGAGAAATCAAATTAGATAATCTTATTATATAATCAAACATGTTATAATACTAGATTCTAATGTGTTTAGTCTTATATGTTAATTCAAATTTTAATAAAAATATATTTTCTTTCTTATTTTATAATTTTTTTATTACTATTAATATTAATAATAAAATGTTACAGTAAAATTTTATTAATACATTTACCGTTTATAAATATTCATAAAATATTTAATTTATATAATCACACAAAATTATTAATAAAACGTTATAATAAAATTTTATTAATATATTTACATTATAAATATTCATAAAATATTTAATTTAGATAATCACACAAAATTATTAAAAACTAAAAATAATTAAAAATACTTAATCCGTTAATAAACATTCATGGACTCCCGGATGCGGGTGGTCTCGGTGATTAATGAGGAGCAGGTGGTTAGGTGGGTTGGCGTGTGGCTCACCACCACCACCACCCATCCTCGCATGCTCTGGCCCTTAAATGATACAGTCCGGCAATTCAATGCTAATTTATGGGAGCTCTCTCCCCGAAACCAGTGCATTTATTCATTAGCGATGGCGAACTCTGGTAATTTCGTGTTGGTTCATCCCCTCCGCGTCTGTTGCATCCCTGCTGCGGCTGAGCGTAGCTCTCGCACCAGCACTGGATCACGCTGTGTGTTAAATTGTTGTATGGAAATTCTGCCCGGCCTTCATATCTCCAACTGCGTCTCTTGCAGTCTTCCGCGCACGTATGTCTCCGATTCCGGTCGCCAGCAAGCTCATCCTGCTCTTACTGTTCCCTCTGACCATCAAACCATGCCCCGCTTATGCCCGAGAATGCGTTGCAGGCGTGGGGGCGCCATTGGGCGTGCTATCAACCGTTCCTCTCCCTCCAACTCTGATTCCTCGTCATATTCTTCTGAATTTGGACCTGTCCGTCTTCCAGCTCCACGAAGAGGTCAAGGAAGGGGTCGGAATCATTTCAATCCCGCTGGGCACTTTCGTTTATCGTCCAGGGCGCATTCTCACCATACCCATTTTCATTTCCCCTGCAGTATTGACAACACCCCTCTCCTTGCAATGGTGACCATAGACCTTCGGGCTGCCCCCTCTGATCAGATTTCTTCGGACCAGGCTCGCGCCACCACTGAGGCTGCTCGGGAGACCTTAACGGAGACTGAGCACAGCTTGCCCCAGGCGGATATCGGGAAGAATGTGTCTTCTGGCACTGAGGCCAACTTGGGTGCTCCGGCGAATCCTTCGGCTCCAATTGATGGCGGTCCAGAGCGCAAGGATGATGCTCCTCCTGAAGATGAGGATCCTTACAAATACGCCTGCCTCATTGTCGAGGAAGATCCTCCCTCTGCTCAGTAACGTGGTTCCAGGTTCGCGCGCCTGTGTTTTGGTTTTCATCAGTCTGAAGGTGTTCATCCACAGTTTTATGCATCTACTTAATTCTGCTATTGTTCTTTTGGTCTCTCTTCTACTTTATGGTCGGTCTCCCCTGCGTGGGAGTTATATTCTGCATTATGTCCATGTTCTTGCTCGAATTACAGGTTCTAGAATTGTCATTTTTGTTTTTGCTATGGCTCGGAATTGTAAAAATCCAGCCACTCTGGCTCACTCCACAGGAGTCATATTGTCAAGGTCTGTTCATGTTAAAGTTACAGTTACAGTTGCCAGTCACTTGATAGGAACAGACAGTATCACTGCTCTGTAAAGCTCTCATGGTCTCTCTCCTAATTGTTTTGATGATCAATTACCAGCTGGTAAAGCTAGAATGCCTCAGCATTGGGCTGGAATTCTCGAGGCTTCGGCCTCCATGTAATACTATTTTTGTATCAATATAGAAATAGCCATATTCAGAAAAAAAATAAACATTCATGGACCATTTTTAATTGACGTGGTTTCTTAGAACTATTCAATTTCCAATTTGTCGACCACCATATATCCTTCTTTTTTTCAATAGTTTGGAGTGCTGTTCACTTATGAAGAGGAATGGGAATCATCTATTTTAAACCGTCACTTCTTTCTCTCTTTACCTTATACCTTATCACATGGTTGATACTTTAAAGTCCGATTAGCTTAATAATCGTAAGCTAGCCCCATCCCATTTGCTCTTGGGTACTATATAAATTAATGTGCCCAAAATTGGAATCACTTTTACACCTTACATCATTCTCTATAAAACTGTTCAATTTATAAAAGGAATGACTTTTTCCATTTCAACATTGCCATGACACATATGCCGATTTTGTTGACTTAAAATTTGAATAGAATTGAAATGTTTGGATACTATATAAATTAATATTGAAAACATGCTAATTATATTAAAGTTATGAAATAGTTAAGATTTTGTTATAAGTTTAAAACGAATGGAATTTTTAGATATTTTGGTCACGATAAAAATTGAAAGTCAAATAATGTTACAATTGCATAAGAAAATGATGTAGGAATGCTAATAAAAATTATCGGTTTTTCCTTATATTATTTTAAAATTTATTATTTTAATAATCATGTATTAAATTATAAAAATAATTTTGTTAAATTAAATTAGATTAAATAATCTAATTTAATTATATAAATATTTTTGTTAATATATTATTATTAACAATACTTTTTTATAATGAAGAATAAGTTAGAATATGTAATATGTGGTGTTCTTTATTAATAGTATGATTATTAATACTAATTTATTATATTTTTGTATAGGATAAAGATAATTTGGAAGAAGTGTTTTCATACAAATATTTTGGAAACCATAAAAAGTTTTGGAGGAAAATTCAAATTCATAAGACTAAATAAAATTATTTGATTCCCTTGATATATTTTATTTGAAAACATTGAGTTTGGGGTTAAGAAGCTCACCAATAGGAAATTTTAAGGAATGGAGACTAACAAGATGAAAATTTTAAAATGGGAGAATCTATGAAGCAAGACTTCATTAAACCTTCGAGGCGGAGCCTCATTGTGCCTATGTTTAAGAGAGGGGATAAAAACATTCAATATCTATATTTAAGAGTGTGCGTAAAAACATTTAATCTAATTGTAGAACCATTATGATTAGCTACATTTTAGCCAAAATGGAAGAGCTTATTATGAGAAAGACAGTTAACCTTTGAATTAAAATCCATGCTAAAGAACTAAAGGCCAAGTTGGGCTTAGAATATATCACTAAAAAAAAACCATCTTGTTACCTTAGGATAATTGTATAAGAATGCAACGCTAATAAATTGGAACTCTTATATTATTTTTTTAACTTTAGAAAATATTTTGGCATTGATTCTACAATAAAAGCTATGGAAAAGGCTAGAAGAGATAATGGTTTCTCTCGAGTTAAGGATTATTGTGTCAAGGTTGTAGGAGAATTTTATTTCCAAGATTAGAACCATTAATTGTTGACGAGAAGAATTTATATGCAATATTGGAGTCAAGCAAGGGTGTTGCTTATCCCCTACCCATTTTGGCATATGCATTGATAAGATACAAGGAGTGTTTGGAAGATGAAGGTTGTGTTGGATCCACAGTGTCTGACATGGTCATAACACCTGTCCTTTATTCCAAAGATATTGTTCTTTTGGAAATGACTCATTATGGTTTTAGAAAGAAACTCATAATCCTCCGAGTTTTATCCTACAATAATGGTATGACTGTTATTACTGGCAAAACTAAAGTTGTGATAATTAAATCCAAATGAATCAGCTACAATACTTTCATTTATAACAACTCCTCCTTGGAGGAAGTTCCTCCGTACAAATATTTATGAATTAACATCCATTAGCTCACTTGGAATTATACTTTTAAGAAAAGGATAACTAAAGCTTGAAAAACTTACTATGGGCTTGAAAGCAATTGTAAGTAAGAAAATATTTGGCTATGGGATAAAAAAAAAAATTCCTCTTTGAGACTTTTGTCACTCCTTTTATTTTATATGGATATGAGGTTTGCTGATGTAGTATATCTAGAGAGTTATGGAGGAAGATTGAACAAATCCAAAATAAATTTATAATCTACAACCTCAATATTAAGGGAATACTCTCTACTCTATCTTTATGATTGAAGCAAGGCTTCCCACCCTTAAAACCATGGTTATGATTACGTATCTTATGTAAAATAAGTTATACAACATGGATTCCAAGAGGTTTTCCTACAATTGCTTCTAGCTCTAGCCAAAACACCACCCTTTCAACTAAAGTGATGGTGACATAAGGTTCCCTAGTCATGGTAGGACTGTTAATGAATAAAGGAGGAGATCATCTTGTAGAATCTCGATAATATTAAAATTTTTAAATTATTCAAATTTTGAGGAGAAATTATGGGGAGGTAAAGAGTTAGAGGGAAAACTAAGAGTGAAATAAGATGAGGAGATGATTAAACGTAATCTCGATTTTTTTTTTTTTATATAGACTAATGTTAAAAATAAAATGAACATTGCTAAGATAAGAACTAACTCTCATGAGCTTCATAGTGGAAGTGGACATTGGAAAATTCTGAAATTCCATGGGATTAAAGAGTTTTTCACATGTGTGATCCTAAGAGGGTTGAAGATGAAAATCACTTTCTCTTAGACTGTCCATCATGTAGTCACATTCAATCTAATTTTCAAAAAATTGTCACACTACCAAATTTTTTGATCTTTTAAGCTAGAAAAACTATGGTGATCTTGGAATGCTTCTCTCACTTCCTCCTGACCATAGATATAAAATGTTAAAGAATTTTGATTAATCTCTTGTCTTCTTAAGCTTGTAGGTTGTAGGTCATATATGTCCTAGTGAACACTTTTATTTATTTTTTCTAAGGAAATCAACAACTTGGTTAACTTCTACTCGCATGAAACAACCATTACTATTATAACCTTTAAGTGAACCAATCCACACCCCTACCCATAACTCACATTGTACTATTTAGAGGAGGGTTGAACCTCAACCTTCAAACTTTACAAAGACTGCATACCATAATGATCACGAATTGAATTTTCCATAAATAATGAACATTAATAATCATCGTCATATATTTACTTCAAAATAATTATATAAATAAAATTAATATATTAAAAAAATTATTTACCTAAAACAATTATAAAACAAAATAATATACGGATTAACATTTATTAAATAAAAGCTTAAGAGAGTAGTTTAATAATAAATTGTTATATTCCTTTCAATTTTAGATTCAAAGCTACTCATAAACAAAAGCCAAAAAAAAATAAAAACATATTTAAAATAAAAAACATATATACCCATATAAATTAAAACATAAGATAAAATTTATATTTTATATTATTATTATTTTAATATTTCAAATTATTTACATAATTTGTAAAAATATTATATTTACTTTTATACATTAAACGAATGATAAAAAAAAGTAACTTCAATATCTTTGTGGGCCCCATAATTATAATACATGAATACTTATCATTTATGTGCAAGGATTTTTTTTCCCTAGTTTGAACTTCTTATTCATTTGCAAGGATTTGTTTTTAATATATATTTTTAAAAATAGAACATTTTTTTAATATATATTTTTAAAATAAATTTTAATAACAAAACTCTTAGTATTAATTATCTTTTCCCAAGACCTTTAATATATATAAAATTCTTAAATAATAATTAAAAAAAATATTATTAATAAAAAATATCTATTTTATTTTTAAATTTAATATAAATATAAACAAATAAGATTTGAAGTCCATTTAGCTACAACGCCACCTGAAAAATGTTACAATTCAAAATTATAATAATAATAATAATAATAATAATAATAATAATAAAAAAAAAATGTTTTTTTAATAATTTAAAAAATGGAAATTAAAAATTTAAAAAATAAAAATATTATATTTTATATGATTTTATTAATATATTTAAAATAAATAAATAGATTTTTTTTTCTTTTACTTAGAATGCATTATATTATTGGTTATTTATAGAGGGTATAAGCATGTAAGTTTGTCTACTAAATTTGCTTGTATTAAACATATTCAAAAATAGAAGAATTGGGAAGATCATTTTTTCAAGATTGGGAAACCTGATGGTCCCCTTCAATGTTTGTAGAAATTTTTTAACATCGAAAATAGAGTTAATATGAAAAAAAAAATGTAGGGAAAGTGATGACATCTATCTTGGTTCTTGAGGGTGCTCTTGTACATGTTAGAAGTTAGTTGAAGTGGTTCTTGTAGCCTTTCACTAACCATGTTAGTCTTTCCCATTCAAATTTTGTTCCTCCAAAGCAAGTAAATACAACCTATTGTAGCGTCTCTCCCCTTGGCATGTCAACAAATACTGCCTTGGTGCTAGTTGCTCCCTCCTTCCCATCATTATTTAACATTCACGGTTTTTAAGTGGTCCTCTCCTCCCCTTTTCTTAGCTCCAACTTCTTAGGACTGATAGGTTAAGCACCATGAAGAGCGAAGTTCAAGTGACATGGATAGGGAGAGCCCAAGTCGTCCAAATAATTGGAAGTCATTAGAGGTGAGCGAGGTGAGGAGAAATAGATTCTCAACGCTCTATCCTAGACACATGGAGTAGACCTTACCTAGGCAAGGTGGTATTATAAGTCAATGATGAAGTGATTTACCACCCTCACAACGTCTTCTTAGTCTCTCAGATGCATTTCAAGCAAATTTCACAATGCCCAATGATTATCACCTATATTCCCAATTTCTTCTACCTCCATTTAAACAACCATTGGTTTCATATGAAGCCTAAGGTCCTCATGAAATCTAACAACTTATGGTGTGTTCCATGGAGGCTGAGGTTTACAACCTCTTTGTATGCCACCTCACCTGAGTGAACCCCACTCATGATCCATGGCCACTAGATGTAAGTTTCCTTCACCTTCATTGTCATTTCTCTCTGTCACATCTCTCTCAACACTACAAATGGTCGATTGAAGGACCCTGAAATAATTAACCCCTCTATATTTTTCCAATGAAATATTGATTGCAAATGCTTTATCCTCCAAACACCCCACTATGAGTAGGGAATATGGTGGGTAGTATCCTCCCACCATTAATGCATTGGAGTGGCTTGTCATAAATGCTTTAATTGCCTCTAATCTCAACCTATACACATAGATCTTGCTTAAAACATTTTTATAAAATTATTGACATAATTATTTAAATATTAAAGTAAATTAAATTTATCTTACATTCAAAATTATATAATAAATTTATTATTTCCACCCTATTAATTAACTATTAGATTATGATCAATAATAATATCAATAAACTACATTATATGATAATTATAAAATCAACTTACAGATATGAAATGCTATGATAATAGTATATAATTCAATATGTGAAATGTCTGTCTAACATAATCAGTGTTAAAATAGTTAATTAAGTCACGCATGAAGAGTTAGACAATCATTTAAGTAAGAGTTGAGTTGTGTGATAGATGAAATTGGTGAGTGACTTAGACAGTCAGTTAAGTGAGCATTGAGTAAGTTGAGTTACATGATAGATTAGTTTGGTAAGTGTGTGTATGCCAAGCGATTTAGGATAAATACCCTTGGTTGGGTTCATTGTATTCAACAAGAGTGAGAAAGACTGAAGATTAATAGAAGAACCTCAACTCTTGTGTATTATTGTATGAAATATTTATTTAATTTTTTCCTTTATTCTTATTCTTTTCCAACAAATTAGTATTATAACAAGGTTACAAAGAACCAAGATCATATCATCGGTTTTTTAGAGCAGATTTTATTTTCCCTTGCTTATTTGAGCATTGTAACACTGTTGCACTAAGCATAGAAGCGTGTTACGGTTATAAAACTTAAAACTCTTTTGAGGAACGCAAGCCCCTTTGAATTTTTGTGTGTCAAGGCACTAAATTTTGAGTTTTTTATTTTATTTTTCGCTAAAATCTCATGGATGCCAACAATAGGATTTGTTCCAAATCTGAAGGCATCAAGATCTGAAGATTAGATGTCAATCCTATTTTGTTGTGATTGAATTTATTATCCATTTTCTTCACTACATCTATAAATTGTAAGCTCACAGAGGTAGAATATGTCAGATGGAAGACATGAGGGATGTGAGGTGAGTGGAAGAGAAGTGAAAATGAGAAACTATGATATTGTAATTCCCCTGTTGAAGAATAAGAAAGCCAATACCTCTGTTTGGTGGACGTAGCCCAGATTGGTTGGGTGAACCACGTTAAATCAGTTGTCTTCATTTTATGTTTATGTCTGCTATGTGTGATTTTTAATTAATTTTCCGCTGTGTTTTGCTCCCAAAACCTCTGGAAGGCCGATTCACTATGTTAAAATCCATGGAATGGGTAAATCATAAGAGCTGTGAGCTGACTGTGTTCAGTTAATGGCGGTCGAGCCGTGTGGGTCCAATATCGAAAATCGAATTGTGAATCGTACATCCAGAAGTAGTGAATGCATTAAACCTTGGTTTTGGTAATTCGAAGGCTATCCATGGTAGTGAATTTGTTTTTTTTTTATATCAATTTATTGAAAATTTCCATCTACACTCAATTTATATTGTAGTATACCATATTGAAATGCCAATAGGCCATTATATTGGGTAGGGCCTAGTGCCTAGGAATTAGTTTTTTCGACGGTGGAATGTGCGAAAGGAATTGCATATTTTGTTTTTTTTTTTTAAATTGGAAATTTTTTGACACAAGCTACTCAATATGGAAAAAACCCAAAGTGCTCTATTTGAGATCGAGAAGTTCAATGGGCAGAATAAATTTGAGATCTGGAAAGTCAAGATGCACGATTTACTCGTACAACAAGGTGTGGCGAAGGCACTTTTGGGAAAGTTAAAACAAACTTTTGCCATGATAGATGATGAATGGAGTGACATCGATGACAGAGCACTGAGTGGCATATGATTTTTTTTGGCGGATGATGTCTTGTTTAACATCGTGTCAGAGAAAATTGCTGCTGGTTTATGGACAAAGCTTGAAAAGTTGTACATGACAAATCCTTAACCATTTGGATTCTTCTGAAGAGACAGTTGTACAGTTTGCACATGAAGGAAGGTATATTAATAACTGATCATTTGAATACCTTTAATACTCTTATGGTGCAGCTAGATAGTATAGATGTAAAATTTGATTCAGAAGATAAAGTTATAACTTTATTATGCTCGTTGCCTGAGTCATGGGATCATTTTGTTACTTCTATAAGTCTTAGTTCATCAGAAACCCTTGAATTTGATGATGTTGTTGGAGCTTTGTTATTTGAAGAAACAAGGGAAAGGTCAAATTTAGAAACCTTTACATCAGAAGAAATGATGGTTAGAGGTCGTTCTAAATAAAGACGCTTCAGTAAGCAAAACAACTCGCGGTCAAAATCGAAAGGGAAGAAGAGTAAGGTAAAGTGTTGGTTTTGTTGCAAATCAGGACATTTGAAGAAGGACTGTTGGAAGAGATAGCAAACATACAAAATAGACTCTTCGACATAAAATAAAGAAGAAAACACGACAGATACAGGTTCGGCATCCAGTTCAGGTATGAGTGATGAAGTGTTATCAGTTAGTTTGTATAATCATGATCAACATTGGTTATTAGATTCTGGTACGTCAAATGACATGTGAATTCATAAAGAGTGGTTTAAATACTATAAGTCAATCAACGATGGAGTTGTTTACATGGGTAATGATTTCTCATGTAATGTTGTGGGAATTGGAAGCATCCAGATTAAAATTTTTGATGGAACAAATAAAATCTTAACTGATGTAAGACATTGCCTGAACTCAGAAAAAATCTTACTTCTGTAGGAGTGTTAGAAAAAAATGGATATAAAACTTTTATTCAAGGTGGAGTAATGAAAATTTATAAAGGAATCCTACTAGTAATGAAAGCAAAGAAGGTTGGAAATCTTTTTCAGTTAGAAGGAAGAACAGATTAAGATCATGCTTCTATTGTATCTGAAAATGATAGTGATTATATTTGACTATGGCATCAATGGTTGGGCCATATGAGCGAAAGAGTATTAAAATTTGTATCTGATCATAAGTTACTTCCTAGCTTTAAGTCTTTTAAGTTAGATTTATGCAAACAATGTATACTTGGGAAACAAAGCAAGCAGAAATTTAAAACTGGAAAACATACTAGTAAGGGAATCCTTGATTATATCCATTCTGATGTTTGGGGTCCATCTCCTACAACCTCATATGAAGGATGATCATATTTTGTATCTTTTATAGATGATTTCTCTAGAAAATTATGGGTTGACATGTTAAAAAGAAAGTTTGATGTATTCACAGTTTTCAAGCAGTTTAGAGTATTAGTAGAAAACATCACTGGAAGAACCATTAAATGTTTAAGAACTGACAATGGTGGTGATTTTAATTCAAAAGAATTTGATAATTATTGCAAGGAAGCTGGGATCGAAAGACATAGAACTAATACTTATACTCCTCGGCAAAATGGAGTTGTTGAATGCATGAACAAGACTCTTTTAGAAAGAGCAAGAAGTATGCTGAGTAACGCCAATTTGCAGAAGCAATTATGGATAGAAGTAGTATCTACGGCTTGATATTTGATAAATCGATCACCCTCAACTGCAATAGAATACAAAATTCCTCAAGAGGTATGGAAAGGTCATCCCTGTGATTATTATAAACTGAGAGTTTTTGGTTGTGATGCATATGCTCTAATTTCGAAACATCAGAGTTCTAAATTAAATCCTAAATCTAAAAGATATATCTTTGTTGGATATGATGATGGTATTAAGGGATACAGGTTGTGGGATCCTACTACTCACAGGATCATCATTAACAGAGATGTTAAATTCAATGAATCTTCACTTGATAATCCAGATGAAGATGATAAATTAAAATAGGAAAATGTACCTAAGTTTCAACATATTCAGTTTGAAACCAATTCAAATACTGATGATAGTCCAATTGAACAAGTTTTAGATGTAGATCATGAACAAGTTTCAGATGCAGATCATGAAGAAGTTCCTACAAATAATAATCAGCAAATTGTGGAAGAACCAGAAACATATTTAAGGAGGTCCACGAGAATCAGACGTCCTCCTAAAAGGTTTGATGATTATGTTACTTCATTTGCATTAACCACTAACTATGCTGAACATTTGTGCTATCAGGAAGTTGTAGAAGGTTCTAATAGTGATAAGTTGGAAGAGGCTATGAAGGATGAGATGAAGGCATTAGATAAGAATGCCACATGGGATATGGTAGAACTTCCTAAAGACAGAAAAACTGTGGGATGTAAATGCGTTTACAAATTGAAAATGGGTGTTGATGATAAAGAAGACAAGTACAAAGCAAGGCTGGTCGCAAAAGTTTTTTCTCAGAAAGCAGGAATTGACTTTCATGAGATATTTTCACCAGTTGTTAAAATTGTTTCAGTTCAAATTGTCTTAGCATTAGTTGCTTTACTTGATTTAGAATTACAACAACTAGATGTTAAGACTGCATTTTTGCATGGAGATCTAGATGAAAAAATTTATATGGAAAAACCTAAAGGGTTTGTTCAAAATAGCAACAAGAAATTTGTCTGCAGGCTCAAGATATCATTGTATGGTCTGAAGCATTCGCCTCGACAATGGTACAAGAAATTTGATTCTTTCATGCCGAGCCAAAATTACATAAGAAGTGAATATGATCATTGTGTTTACTTTAAGAAATTAATTAATGGCATATTCATTATCTTAGTGTTGTATGTTGACGATATGATTTTAGCAAGAAAAAGCATAGTTGAGATTAACAGGTTAAAGGCTTAGATGGCTAGGACATTTGATATGAAAGATCTAGGAGCAGCAAGACAAATTTTGGGCATGGAGATTTTCAGAGACATTATCACAAGAGAAGTATATTGGTAAAATATTCTTAAGGTTTGGTATGAACAATGTGAAACCATTTTTAGTCCCTTTGGCTTCCCATTTTAAGCTTTCTTCAAGTTTATTTCCTAATACAAATGAAGAAAAGGAATATATGCCTCGAATACCTTATGCTAATGCAGTAGGAACATTGATGTATGAGACAGTTTGTACTTGACCATATATTTCACATGGAGTTGGGGTTATTAGCAACTATATGGAAAATCCAGGGAAAGAACACTGGTCAGCAGTGAAATGGGTGCTTCAGTATCTAAGAGGCATAAGTGATTATTGTATCACTTATGATAGAAGTAGTGAGTTTGTTTGCGGATTTTTTTATCCTGATTTTGCAAATGATTTGGATAAGAGAAGGTCAACTTCAGGATATGTCTTTACTCTTGCAGGTGGAGCTATTAGCTGGATGTCAAAGCTACAAAGCATTATTTCTTTATCCACTACAAAAGCAGAATACATAGCTGCTTCAGATGCTTGCAAAGAAGCGGTTTGGTTGAAAGGTTTGTTTGGTGATTTTGGTAGGTTGCAAGACAACATTATGTTATTTTGTGATAGTCAAAGTGCAATTCACTTGGCTAAAAATCCATCCTATCATAGTAAATCAAATCATATACCTATTAAGTACCGTTTTGTAAAACAGCTTATCATTGAATGGGGAGTCTCTCTTGAAAAAGTGCAAAGGAAAACTGTGCAGACATGTTCATGAAACTAGTTTTATTAGAGAAGCTATGATGGTGTCTGGCCTCTCTTGGCTTGCAGAGAAAATGAGAATAAAGAAGAATGAGGTATCAAGCTAATTGTTGTCAAGGTGGAGATTCTTGAGACGTTTTATTTTATTTTTGGCTAAAATATCATGGATGCCAACAATAGGATTTGGTCCAAATCTGAAGGCATCAAAATCTGAAGATTATATGTCAATCCTATTTTTTTGTGATTGAATTTATTATTCAGTTTCTTCACTACATCTATAAATTGTAAGCCTGTAGAGGCAGAATATGTCAAATGGAAGACATGAGGGACGTGAGGTGAGTCGAAGAGAAGTGAAAATGAGAAACTCTGCTATTGTAATTCTTGTGTTGAATAATAAGAAAGTCGATACCTCTGTTTGGTGGATGTAGCCTAGATTGGTTGGGTGAACCACATTAAATCTATTGTCTTCATTTTATGTTTATGTCTGCAGTGTGTGATTGTTAATTAGTTTTCCGCTACGTTTTGCTCCTACACTAATGTAGGAAAATCATAACCTTCACAACTTTAACACGCAAAGAGCCATAGCATAGATAACGTTAAGCACACTTCACTAATAAGTTAAGAGCACCTGATTTTCGTATCAAATGAGGTTTAAATATTCATGAATCAAACGAGTCAATGAAATTCCAAAAGGCCATTTGTTTTTTATCGTATTTAATGAGTTGAGATATATTTTAATCTGTCCTTTTATAAAGGTTACGTGGGTATATAAGAGAAAAGTCATTTAAAAGGGCTTTTCAAAAAAATATTATGACAAGGTTTTGAAAAGGAGTTTTGAGAAGGTTATTTTTTTCATAAGTTTTCAAAAGTATTATATAAAGTTTTGAAAAAAAAAAAACTTAATATCAATTTTTTTATATTATATATAAATGAATTTTTTTATAAAAGATATTTTTTTTATATGTTAAAATAAAATCTACGGTTTTATTATAAGGGTGTTTTTTTTATCTTTGTAAAGCATATAAAAGAAAATTAGGGTTTGAGAAGTGAATTTTTGTTTGAAGAAAGATGACCACAAGCAGTTTCCAGCTACAACTTCCTTCTTTCATAGGGAAATATTATGATGTGTGGATCATTAAAATGGAGACCATGTTAAAAGTGCATGATGTCTGGGATCATGTCAAGTTTGGGTTTTTAGAATCTCAGAATGACGCAGAAGAACGAGCCCTCAGTAATGCAAAGAGAGAACAATGGAAGAAAGACAAAAGTAAGAATGCATAATAATTGCTTCTTATCCAACAGGCAGTGGAATAAGAAATGTTCCAGAAGATAATGATCACGTCCTCAGCAAAGGAAGCATGGGAATATTTGGAAAGAAGATATCAAGGTATGGAAAAATTCAATATTGTTAAATTGTAAAATACTAGGAGAGATTTGAAAGTCTGCAAATGAAAGAGGCAGAGGACATCAATTCTTTCATGAATTGGGTCAAATTTATAGTAAATCAGTTAAAAATTTATGGTGAAGAAATTAAAAATAAAATAGTGATTAAGAAGGTCCTTTTATCTTTGTCTACCAAGTTTGATGTTTTGGTAGCAGTCGTAGAAGAAGCCAAGGATTTGGAAAAACTGACAGTTGATGAGTTGATGGGATCACTTCTATTACATGGGGCAAGGACAGACAAAAATAGGGATTCCACTTTCGAAACTTTTTTCGAAATTCAAGTTCCTATTTCAAGAGGTCAAGGCAGAGGTCGATTGAGAGGCAGAGGACGAGGCAGAATATATGGTAGTCAGAGAGATGGTCGAGAAGAGCGTGAACATGAAAGTGGAAGTAGCAACAATTTCAACAATAATTGTAGATCTGACAAATCAAAGGTGAGATGTTATTATTACAATAAATTTTGTCGTTATGCTCGTGATTGTAAGAAGAAGATAGCTGATCAAGGAAAACAAAGAGCTAATGTTAGTAGAAATAATACTAACATAATGTTCCTAGCATGCAACAAAATGAATGAACCGTCTCATAAGGTGTGGCTATTACAAAGTGGTTGCAGTAACCACATGACAAAAAAAATAATTTGGTTACAAATTTGGATCAATCTGTGAAGACAAAGGTAAAGTTGGGGACTGAAAATAATGTGGATGTAGATGGAAATAGAGTGGTCAACATTATGACCAAGCAGGGGGAGTCCAAAGGCAATCCGAGAGGTATATTAGGTTCCTAGTCTCAAACATAATCTAATAAATGTTGGTCAATTGACACAGAAAAGATACAAAGTTATCTTTCAGGGGCAATAGTGTGTTATTTATGATAAACCCCCAAGCAAGAAGCTGAGAGCGAAGATGTAGATGACGAGGAAGAGACTCTTTCCTCTAATTATGAACTAGAACGATCAAGTTAGTTCTTTTATAGTTGAATGTTCTAATGATTACTACTTAAGGCACTTTCAGTTTGGACACATGCACTTTTCTGGTTTAAGATTGTTGCATCAGAAACAAATGGTTAGAGAATTACCTCCCATCATAGAACCAGCTAGTACTTGTGAGTGTTTCATCTTTGGAAAGAAACACCGTGAAATTTTTCCGAAGGGAGTTTCATACAGAGAAAAGAAACCACTTGTGTTGGTGCATACAAACATGTGTGGACCTATGAGGACACAATTGATTGGTAGAAGTTGTTACTTCCTCAATTTTAATGATGACTATACTAGGAAAAATTGGGTTTACTTTTTGAAGCAAAAGTCTGAAACTTTTGCAAAGTTAAAAGAGTTCAAAGCCTTAACAGAGAACCAAAGTGATCAACATATCAAGGTATTAAGATCAGGTCATGGTGGAGAATATGATTCGAAATAATTCCATGAGTACTACAAACAACATGGAATCAAAAGAAAATTTACAACCAGATACACACTGCAACAAAATGGTGTAGTAGAGTGAAAGAACAGAACAATTATGAACATGACAAGGAGCATGTTGAAAGAAAGAAACTTGTCTAATGAGTATTAGGTAGAAGTAGTTTCATGTGTTGTTTATGTGATAAATAAATCATCTAAAAAGAGTGTGATGAACAAAGTTCCATAAGAATCATGGTTAGGTATATCATACAACGTATCTCATTTCATAGTTTTTGGATGTGTAGCCTATACACATGTGCCTAAGAAGATAAGAGGAAAACTAGATTATGAAAGTGAAAAATGCATATTTTTTGGTTAAAAGCTTAAAAATGTATATCCCTATCACCAAGAAGACAATAATTAGCAGAGATGTTGTGCTCAAAGAACAAGAGTCATGGAATGGGATTGTATAAAAAATAGTTGATGCATAAGCACCATCGATGGAAGATGATAATGTAGCAGAAAAGTAGCAACAAGACTCAAAATAGAAGAAACCAGACAGGGTCACACGAGCAAGGACTCCAAGATTTTCATAGCAACATGGATCTTCAAGCATATCAATAGACCATAATTCTCCAAGCAGTCAATCAGGTAATGAAATAAGAAATGGTAAGAGAAACATGAGAAGTCTGAAATATATTTATGATGATTTAGATGTTAGTTCAAATTTTGCATTTTTGTCATTCCAACCTTCTTCATTTGAAGAAGCAATCATAGATGAAAATTGGGTGCAAGCCATGGATGAAGAGATTTATTCTATTGAAAAGAATGATACATGGAATTTTGTTAATTTTCCAAAGGATAAAAACCTCATTGGTGTGAAGTGGTTGTATAAGACTAAGTTGAATGAGAAAGGTGAAATTGACAGATTTAAAGCAAGAGTTGTAGCAAAAGGATTCTGACAGCAACCAAGAATAGACTTTGGGGAAACGTTTTCTCCGGTAGCTAGATTGGATATTGTAAGAGCTATTTAGAACAAGTGGAAAGTATATCAGAAATATGTCAAATCAGCCTTCTTGAATGGAATTCTAGAAGAATAAGTTTATGTGTAGCAGCCTCCATGTTATGAAGTTTAAAGTAAAGAAGATAAATTTTACAGATTGAAGAAAGCGCTCTATGGACTGAAGAAAACACCTAGAGCATGTTATAGTAGAATCAACAGTTACATGATTAAGAATGGATTTTGTAGAAGCAACATTGAGCCTACCTTGTGCACAAATGTAAATTACACGGACATATTTTGATTGTTTGCTTATATGCTGATGATATGATTTTTACAGGTGATCTTTAGTTAGATGAATTTAAAGTAGCCATGATGAAATAATTTGAGATGACAGATATTGGTCTCGTGAAATGTTTTCTTGGCATTTAAGTTGAGAAATCTAAAAAAGGAATTTTTATTTTCCAAAATAAATATGCCAGAAATTTGTTGAAAATATTCAAGATGGATAATTGCAAACCTATCCCTACACCAGTTGCTACAGGTACACATTTAAGCAAGAATGATGAAGGATCATATGTCAATCAAACTCTATTCAAAATCTTGGTTGGCAACCTCATGTATCTCACAACTACAAGATTAGATATTATGGAAGGCATGAGCTTGATTTCTAGATTTATGGAGACTCCAAAAGACACGCATTGGAGTGCAGGGAAAATATTTTTGAGATATGGGCGGAAATGTGAAGTTGGGTTACACTTTTGCGAGAATTGGGAGAAAAATTTCTTTCGGTAATAGTTTCAGCTGAAATTTGTGAGAAAGTTCGGCTGAACTTGTTCTTCCATTCAGATTGATGGCACACTGACGGCATGGGAAAACAGAATTTCTGCTGGATATGGGAAAACCGACAACAAAAGTTCGGCCGAACTTTTAGTTCAGCCGAACTTTTACTCTTAAAATAGTTTGGCCGAACTAGTTCTTATAAATATATCGCTTGCAAATTTCATTTTTTTCTCACATCTATGTTTCCTTGCTCTGTTTATTCACGCGTTTTCGTGTTGCTATTCTTTTCGATGATCTGTTGTGGCACTGCTGCTAGTCTGGGGCTAGTTCCATCCGCTCTATTGGTGATTATCTGTGGCGAAGTCAAGCGAGCCAACTACCAGGTATTTCTCCTCCTCTACACCTTTATCAATGGGATTCACGTGAAATCTACATGAATTATTCATTACCAATTATGGTGACAATTACCAAGTTCCATTTAGTACTAATTAAGCCTAGTGCATGTCATGCCAAGTCCAAAATGTTATTTTTTTTCATATAAATTGTTTTAGAGAACTTTGGTATCACTAATGTCTTGCTTGTTAAGATGATGCTTGGATGCCTAAGTCAGCCCCACATATTTGAGGGCACTATTGAAAAAATAACCTTGTTGAAATGAAAAAACCTCATTGAAACATAAAATTTCTACTTTTTGACCTCTCTTGAATCACAAGTTCTAGGGAACAACTCCATCTTGGTCTCCTCTTTCGGTTCTCCACCACTTTGTGGCTGCCACCTTGCTAGAAGAAGCCTCACTGGACTGTTGTCCACTCTTTTTCTGATTCGTGTTGTGATGCAAGCCCACCTCTTTTGCGGCCCCGAATCA
Source organism: Pinus albicaulis (assembly GCA_034641835.2). Classification (NCBI taxonomy): domain Eukaryota; kingdom Viridiplantae; phylum Streptophyta; class Pinopsida; order Pinales; family Pinaceae; genus Pinus; species Pinus albicaulis. The sequence continues at coordinate 21,768,401 of CM076574.1, read as the reverse complement.
CACTCCACTTCCCTTCCATGTGTAAGAAGCGTTCTTTTTTTCATATAAATTATTTTCAACAACTTTGGTATCACTAATGTCTTGCTTGTTAAGACGATGCTTGGATGCCTAAGTTAGTCCCACATTTTTCAGGGCACTGTTGAAAAAAGAACCTTTTTGAAATGAAAAAACCTTGTTGAAACTTAAAATTTCCACTTTGTGACCTCTCTTGAATCACAAGTTCCAGGGAACAACTACTTCTCGGTCTCCTCTTCTATTTATCCACCACTTGGTGGCTGCCACCTTGCTAGAAGAAGCCTCACTGGATTGTTTTCCACTCTTTTTTTGATCGGCGCTGCCATGCAACCCCACCTCTCTTGCAGCCCTAAATAGCACTCCACTTCCCTTCCACATGTAAGAAGTGTTCTTTTTTCTCATATAAATGGTTTTTGACAACTTTGGTATCACTAATTTCTTTCTTGTTAAGATGATGCTTGGATTCCTAAGTCAGTCCCACATATTTGAGGGCACTATTGAAAAAAAAAACCTTGTTGAAATGAAAAAACCTCGTTGAAACATAAAATTTCCACTTTGTGACCTCTCTTGAATCACAAGTTCCAGGCAACAGCTGCTTCTCGATCTCCTCTTCCGGTTCTCCACCACTTGGTGGCTGCCACCTTGCTAGAAGAAGCCTCACTGGACTATTTTCCACTCTTTTCTAATTGGTGTTGTGATGCAAGCCCACCTCTCTTGCTACCCCCAATCGCACTCCACTTCCCTTCCATGTGTAAGAAGTGTTCGTTTTTTTCATATAAATTTTTTTCAACAACTTTGGTATCACTAATGTCTTGCTTGTTAAGATGATGCTTGAATGCCTAAGTTAGTCCCACATTTTTGAGGGCACTGTTGAAAAAAGAACCTTGTTGAAACATAAAATTTCCACTTTGTGGCCTCTCTTGAATCACAAGTTCCAGGGAACAACTACTTCTCGGTCTCCTCTTCCAGTTCTCCACCACTTGGTGGCTGCCACCTTGCTAGAATAAGCCTCACTGGACTGTTGTCCACTCTTTTTCTGATCAGCGCTGCCATGCAACCCCACCTCTCTTGCAGCCCCAAATCGCACTCCGCTTCCCTTTCACATGTAAGAAGTGTTCTTTTTTTTAACATAATTTTTTTTTGACAACTTTGGTATCACTAATGTCTTGCTTCTTAAGATGATGCTTTGATGCCTAAGTCAGTCCCACATATTTGAGGGCACTATTGAAAAAATAACCTTGTTGAAATGAAAAAACCTCATTGAAACATAAAATTTCCACTTTGTGACCTCTCGTGAATCACCAGTTCCAGGGAACAACTGCTTCTCGGTCTCCTCTTCCAGTTCTCCACCACTTGGTGGCTGCCACCTTGCTAGAAGAAGCCTCACTGGACTACTGCCCACTCTTTTTCTGGTAAGCGCTGCCATGCAAGCCCATCTCTTTTGTGGCCCTAAATCGCACTCCACTTCCCTTCCATGTGTAAGAAGTAACCCTGGGCTTCAGGGGAGTCCATTAGATTTTCGGTTTCACTTGCGTATATAGGGATTTCCTTTTCTATGTTAAATTTGGATTGTTACTGCAAATGCACCTTTTGGAATTCTTGGTTTTAATTTGAGTTCATTGGTGTCACGTAGAAGTCAAGGCACTCATTGTTATATAAATTTTGTCTTTACAACCAAGTGCGAACAAGAAACGCTGAAATTCCAAACAAAGCATCTATGTTGTTAAATATGATTTAAATTTCATTACCTTTGTTGTAAGGTTTATGTTGAATTTATGGTAGTATGATACACATTTGGTTGTTGTAGTTGTTACCGTTCCTGTGGATCCATCAATTTCATCTGCTCTAGCTGATTCTCGCCTTATGCATGGAAGTTTACCACCACTGTTAAGCTTATGTCGTTACTGAGCCTTCTCTTGATTCCTCAACGCTAGAATGATTGAACTAGAATGATCTACTGTTGTAATGTGACTACATATTGTCTTTTATACTATTGTAATGTATTTCTATAACGTGACTACATATTGTCTTTTATACTACTATAATTTATTTTTGTATGAGACAAAATCTGATCTTTTGTGATGTGACTACATATTGTCTTTTATACTGTTGTAATGTATTTCTATATGAGACAGAATCTGGTCTTTTGTAATGTGACTACATATTGCCTTTTATACTACTATGAGAAAAAATTTGATCTTCTATACTTGATAACTTGTTATGGGTATATCAAGAGGATTTTGTATATGAACGGTTATCAATATATGAAACGGGGATTTTTCTCCTATGAAAAAAGAGTTGAAATCATTCTAAATTCACATATGTTTAGTGGTGTCACTGTTTCACTTCCGATATTATGTTGCTTACTTTGATGAACAGGTGGAACTCTGCTAGAAGGCCTCTCTATTTTTTGACTCTTTGCTCATACTGTCAAAGGGCGTTATCTGTTATATGGGCTAGAGTGTATAGTTATTAGGCTACAAATCTTCATATAGAACTTGCAAATAGTATGATGGAAACCAAACATAATAATGTACTAGGACATCACAACTTGCTAATTAGTTATTAGACTACATATCTTCATAAAGAACATGAAAATAGCATGATGGAAATGTGAACTTCAAATAGTATGATGGAAATGTGGATCCCATGACTCTTCATGATTAATTCTTCTAGAAACCAAACATAATAATGTATTAGGACATGCTCCTTTAACTTGCAAATAGTATGGTCAAAATGTGGATATCATGACTCTTCATGATTAATGCTTCTAGAAACGAAACATAATTTAATGTATTAGGACATGCTCCTTTAGGCTTGGTGGAATTACCTTTGCTTTTTATTTCTCTCTTACACGCACACACACACACACACACACATATATATGAAGACATGATCCCATTTTATTTTTCATTCATAGATGAAATTTCATTTAAATACAAAATTTATCATAATGTACAATGATTCATTCCATATTATTCATAAAATTTTTCATTAAAAAATGAACCCTTTAAATGATGAACCTAGTTAATGCTTCTTATTCATGAAGAAGACTACTTGATCTTTCAATTTGAATTTGATGATGGTCCTTTGTTATCTTTCTTGACTACTTAAAATTATTGACACAATCATATGCTTCTTGTTACTCTTTTTATTCCTTCCTTATATTATATTCTCCCCCTTAGATATTGTGTACTCTCCCACATAGATATTGCACTCAATTTTGATGGTCCTTTGTTATCTTTCTTGACTACTTCAAATTATTGACACAATCATATGCTTTTTGTTAATCTTTTTATTCCTTCCTTATATCTATTCTCCCCCTTATATATTATGTACTCTCCCACATAGATATTGCACTCAATTTCATAGGTTCTTCTTTTGAAGTCAAATATATTGTATTCTCCCCCTTAGATATTGTGTACTCTCCCACATAGATATTGCACTCAATTTCATAGGCTCTTCTTTTGAACTGAAATAAGTGACAATAATTTACAAGAATTGTCCCTAATTTGTTTCTAACATGTTCAAATGGTTCTCTAACAAGATAATTTACAAAAACTATTCCTAATTTGTTTCTCACATATATATTCAAATGCTTCTCTAGCAAGAGGCTTTGTGGGTATGTATTCCATCTTCACTATTTTCTCAAAGACTTATTGTGTGAGGAAGTGGTACTTTATGATGATATGTAAATAGCCATTGAAGGAAGTAGAATATTTTATTTTTGAAATTATTATTACACTTCCATTGAAACACTTAATAGATATATAGATTTACCTTAATATATTGTAGAGCCCATTTCATCCAAAACACTCAAATAAATTTACCTTACCTTAATATATTGTAGATCCCATTTCATCCAAAACACTCAAAAAGAAATTTAACTTAATATCTTACAGAACCCATTTCATCCAAAACACTCAAAAATAAGTAACTACTATGTACATTCCACTTCTACTCACTCAAAAAGAAATTTACCTTAATATCTTGTAGAGCCCATTTCATCCAAAACACTCAAGAAGAAGTAACTATGTACATTCCACTTCTACTCACTCAAAAATAAATTTACCTTAATATCTCGTAGAGCCAATTTCATCCAAAACACTCAAAAAGAAGTAACTACTATGTATTCCACTTCTACTCTAGATAGAGAATGTAATGACTCTTTCTTGCTTAACCATTAAACCAAAGACTCTTCTAAGTAGAATTATACATTTTCCACTTGTAATTTTCACAAGCCTCATTGAATCTCTATATCTTGTCAATGTAAATTTCTCACAAGTAAATTTATCAATGTAAATTTCTTAACTTCTACAAGTTCTATAGGCAAAGTCTGTAAAGTTCCAGGTAGCCTCTGGATCTCATATTTTATGAAAGGTGACATATCTAGTAAATGCCCCTACAGTCAATCTCTGGAATATATCTAAATAGAAGTTCTTCATTTCAATATCCATAAAACACAACCACTTTAAGGTACACTATGTACATGTGTCATTTCTCCCACAAACTAAATGCTTCCTCCCATTAATTTTAGATGTGAATTCTACCATAAAATTTTTAAGTCAAAATTTAAGATAAACCATGCACATGTCATTTTCAATAAATGTCAATTTAATATCTAAATTCACATATGTTCAGTGGTGTCATTGTTTCACTTCCGATATTATGTTGCTTACCTTAATGAATAAATGGAACTCTGCTGGGAGGCCTCTCTATTTTTTTGACTCTTTGCTCATACTATCAAGGGTTTTTATATGTTATATGGGCTATAATGTATAGTTATTAGACTACATATCTTCATATAGAAATGGAAAATAGTATGATCGAAACCAAACATAATAATGTATTAGGACATCACAATTTGCTAATTAGTTGTTAGACTACATACCTTCATATAGAACTTGCAAATAGCATGATGGAAATGTGGATCTTATGACTCTTCATGATTAATGCTTCTAGAAACCAAACATAATAATGTATTAGGACATGCTCCTTTAACTTGCAAGTCATATGGTCGAAATGTGGATCTCATGACTCTTTATGATTAATGCTTCTACAAACCAAACATAATTTAATGTATTAGGACATAAGTTAATGTATCAGGACATGCTCCTTTAGGCTTGGTGGAATTACCTTTGCTTTTTATTTCTCTCTTACACACACACATATATATATATGAAGAGATGATCCCATTTTATTTTTTATTCATAGATCAAATGTCATTTAAATACAATATTTATCATAATGTACAATGATTCCTTCCATATTATTCATAATTTTTTTCATTAAAAAATGCACCCTTTAAATGATGAACCTAGGTAATGCTTCTTCTTCATGAAGAAGACTACCTGATATTTCAATTTGAATTTGATGATGGTACGTTTTTATCTTTCTTGACTACTTCAAATTATTGACACAATCATATTCTTCTTGTTACTCTTTTTATTACTTCCTTATATTGTATTCTCCCCATTAGATATTGTGTACACTCCCACATTGATATTGCACTCAATTTTTATGGTCCTTCGCTATCTTTCTTTACTTCATATTATTGACAATTGATTATATAGATATCATATAAATATTGCACTCAATTTTGATGGTCCTTTGTTATCTTTCTTGACTACTGCAAATTATTGACACAATCATATGTTTTTTTTTACTATTTTTATTCTTTCCTTATATCTATTCTCCCCCTTAGATATTGTGTACTCTCCCACATAGATATTGCACTCAATTTCACAGGCTCTTCTTTTGAAGTAAAATATATTGTGTTCTCCCCCTTAGATATTGTGTACTCTCCTACATAGATATTGCACTCAAATTCATAGGCTCTTATTTTGAAGTCAAATAAGTGACAATAATTTACAAGAAATATCCCTAATTTGTTTATCACATGTTCAAATGGTTCTTTAACAAGATAATTTACAAGAACTATTCCTAATTTTTTGCTCACATATTCTGTAACACCCCTAGTTTTATGTTTATGTCAAAGTAGACATTTGAACTTTAGATCCAAAAGGGAGTGGGCCCCAATGGATAAGTATTTTGTGGATGTAATTAAGTATTTAATTTTTAAAAATAAATAAAATGATTCTGTGCATATTGACCAAATGAGAACTATGAGATCACTTGCCAAATCCATGAGGTATGGAAAAAGGCTAAGATCCCCCAAAAATCTTTCAAAAATACTTGGAAGAATTTATTTCTAAATTAGATTTTTGAGGAAAAATCTAGTTCCCCAATGAGGTGGAGAGTAGTTGGGAAGAGGTAAAAAGGTGGGAAAATCATAAAGTAGCTTTAAAAGTCCCTATATAAGGGAAGCTTAGGCAAACAGGAAGAAAAGCATCTTGTGATTTTGGACGCAGAATTAGAAACAGGCTTTGGGGAGCAAAAGCTTAAATAAGCTATTCCTGAACATATTAGGGGTTGGTCTGTTCTGGGAGATGATCTCAGCTCGAGGGTGATTTCAGGAGACAGAGGAACTCTAAGGTTTGGAGGACTGGTCAAATTCAAAAGTGGTATGATTAAAATGCTTATGTATGGTTGAATTATTGTTATTGTGTTGTGTGATCAATGATCGTGGATGTAATTTACTTCAAATATGGAAGTGGTAATCCATACATTTAATAAAATTGTTAGAAGAATTTAATCCTCCAAATTCTATAGAGTTGTAGGAATATGAACTATGGGGAAAATCATCCAGAAGCTCTAAACCTATTGTTTGTTTAAATCTGGAGATTTATACTACTCCCATAATCCAGTAAGTTTATAACTTTAATCTGCTTCGGAAAAAAATAATTATGTAGGATACTGGAATTCAGAAAGAGAATATTATTTATGAATTTGAAGAACATAGGAACATTAGGTGTTGTACAAACACTATAGATATAAGCTTCTGATAGTTTCTTCTAGTGTGAACAGTTACATGCACAGAAACATATACATGGATTCTATATCTACAGTTAGTAGTTGAACTTAATGAGTCTAGTTACTAAATGGTGAACAATTATAGCAAGGAAACTTTAGTTTTAATCATCAAAGAGGAATGATATGTAGAAAAATCAGAACTTATATTCTGGAGTCCTACTAAATCAGTATAAAAGGAAAATGAATTTTACCAAAATAAAGGATAAGAAAAATTCAACTCCTAATTTCAATACCTTCTGAAATGAGTCAGAAATTTTTTATAACAGAGTAGTAGATATCATTGATATATCTATTGACCAATTAGCTTATGATATATCATTATTATGCATAGGAAAGTTAAAATGAAAGGCTATCAGAAAAAATACACTGTCGACAATATAGACTATACAATGAAAAGGAAAGGGACAAATTCTTTCAATAGCAATACGAAAAATGTATATCTATATTCTGAAATGGCTCTCTGTCCATAGACAGCCACGAAAGGAAAGTACTATTGAATATTGAAATGAATTATTATTTAGCAAAATTACAATAAGTATAAACATAAGTATATTTCCAACTGTGGCAGATTGAAAGAAGTTATCGAAGTCATGCTTCTGAATTATATCAGAAATTTCTAGCAGAATTCAATTAGACGAAGAACAAAGTCTAAAATTTGTGGCTAATAAACATAAGAGTGCATATACTGAAAATATGAAAAGTATTTAGTAGAAATTAATACCACTTGAAAATTATTATTATACAAACCCAGAAGCATCACAGACTTCTATTTTCTATCATATAAACTTTTATATAGAGAAACGAAAATCATATACCTAGTAACTAGTAAATAAGCATATGGAGTAGGAGAATTTTAAATATGACTACATTGGTCTCTGAAAATTCAAGAGAGAGTACTCATAAGTACTATAAGTGGTGAATATTGGTATAATCGAAATTATTACAAAGTTAAACAGTCCCAATAAATCGTTTACAATGTATGCATAGGGTCGGCGTATAGCCGAAATTCAGAGCCATCAGACTTGACTATTTAAAATACCACAACAGTAAATAAAAAATCCAGCATCAACCCATATTGGAGACACTAACTTTCAGACAACACATTCTCTGAAATGAGAGGGTACCAACCTGATTAAACAAGCCAATACCAAAGTCATCCAAAAAAACCAGAAGCGACAAGAATATTATCGAAGGAGGTTATGCAGGAAGATAGTACCTACAAAACAATAAAAAAAAAAAAAAAACCAGAGTGTGAACAAATATGACACATAGGGAATTATTTCCACATAGAAAAGTGAGTATAAATCAAAACCGAACGAGTCAATGTAATAATAATACCTGAGGAGCTCAACGCACGTCCGTCTCACTGAAAACATGGAGAAGAATAGGTGTATTAGGAGCAAATTATTTACCCACAATTCAAATTGAACCCCTAGAGGGCTATAAAAAGAACAGAGGGTTGAATAGAGATCAGATTTATTTACCATAATAAGAAATAGTTAAAACCAGTGCTGAAGTCGAAAATTTGGACCAACGCTCACCGTAATCTGAGCTAAATCATGTCGCCAAGCATCGAATAGACACCCCATTAGGATTCAGTATACGAAGGAAATTAAGAGAAAGAGATACAATACATATTGACACTAACAGAGAAATTTCTTAATACACTACGCATAGGTAGAGGAGTATTACCTGACAATTCGGCTAGATGTTGATCTCCATAAAGCGTACGCAGAAGACGAACAAAGAAAATGAAGTGTACAGGAGATTTAATAATGGAACCCTGGACAAATCGAAACAACAAACCAAGAACAATGACAGAAAGAAACCGAATGAATTTGAATAGAGAAAATTTTCGAATAATATAGCACCGGCTAGGGCTGAAACCCTAACGCATCCTTACCCTACAGGTGGTAGGATCTGCATAGGAAGTACTGTGTATTGGGGTTAGCCAATTAGAATGTGATACACTTTAATGTAGACCTGAGACACTCCATGAAACACAATCTAGCCACTTAAATGCGAAACGACGCAATGGTACCCAAAACCGTCTTGAGAAATAAAACTGAGTGTTAAATAATGTGGAAATTAGCTGGAGGATTAACCCAATGTAAAGAAGTATTGATCATCCATAAATAAACATGGGATTCCTCATACGGAAAGATCCATGGAATTGATGGGTAAATGACCCAGTGATATACATATAAATGCCTCGAAACTTGTTATAAAGCAAATCGATACATATGGAGTACATAACATATAAATCGAAATGTTGCATGGTGAGATACGTAAGGGCTATAAAGAGACTCATAAAATGATTTTGTGACCGAATATAATTCGATAGGTTGAGCGTAGGGTAAGAGTGTAAAAAAGGCATCGATGATATTAATAAGGTTAATAATCATAGAGAAATTTTAATAGAGGTTAAACAATGGGAGTTAGAAACTCCAAATCTAATTATAAATATAGTCTAAAGACAAGTTAAAAATATTCTTAGAAAGGTGAAAACCCAATTGTTAATTGGTGTCCTAGTAGAAGTGTAAAATCTCAAGGACAGAGTTAACAATGAAATTATAAAACAAAGTAGAGTCAACGTACCTTGTTAATGACTATAGAGATAATTGATCACAATTATTTTTAAGCTGAGACATAAGAACAAAAAAAAAATTAATGTTATGTGGTTGAGAGACATTACAAATGGTATCAGAGCTCATGTTAGAAAAAACTGGGTTGTTGTTGTGCTCACTGTATAATTTATTTTTTTTTGTTGAAATTTTTTTGTTATTGCTAATATGTGTTGTTTAGTGTATAGTGGTGTTGAGACGGAAAAGCTAAATGGATGAAGGTGATGAAATCTATGTTTATCTGCGTGATGAAGATAATACACCAGATCCTAATGCTCTGGTGATGGCTATGTGGCATAGTTTGCAACGAGAAATGGATGAGCTAAGAAGCTAGAATGACAGACTATCATTAGCTAGTGAGGAGTAGGAAAAGCTCATCGGAGAATTGACTTCGCAGAACAACCAATAAGGTGAAGGTTCTGGAAAGAGGAATAAAGGCAATTTCTCTGATGATTCCAAGGAAGAGGACACTACTAGACACCAGTATAAGCAGAAAAAGGAATTACAGGGGGAATTTCGAAAGATCAAACCTCCCTCCTATGATGGGGAGAAGGAGGAAGATGCTGAGGCCTAGTTGTTGAATATGATTAATTATTTCCAGGTCTACGAATATGAAAGAAATCTGAAAGCCAAATTAGATGTCTACCAGCTACAAGGCAAGGCTACCTTGTGGTGGGAGGAGACGAAAATGGTCCACTCCATTGATGAAAAGACAATTGATTGGAAATATTTCCAGGTTAAGTTTAAAAAACACTATTTAAATGAACATTGTTATGATGATAAAGAAAAGTCATTCCATCAAATGAGACTGGGACAACTCACTATCGATGAGTTTGTCACCAAGTTTACAAATATCTTAAGGTATGTTCCTTATATTCGGGAAGAGAAGGCAAAGGTGCAAAGGTTTTTGAACTGTTTGCCTGCTGTGTACAAGGAGAGGATCGAATTCGATAATCCAAAAACTATGGATGAGGCAGTGAGGAAATCAAGATTATGCTATCAGCAGTTTAAAGGAAAGGGTGAACTTGGTAAAGGCTGGGTAAACAAAGGTGAGATCAAAGGAAAGAAACAGAAACCAGCCTACTTAAAGAACTTTGGTAGGGACCATCAATGGAAAAAATTTAATAAACCAAAAGAAAGTCAAATTGCACAGTCCCAAGTTGGTTCCAAACAATTAGATGGACATAATAAAAAGGAAGGAACAGTTAAAATGAGGGATCCTTTGAAATGTTGGGGTTGTGAAGAACCTCACCTGTTGAGACATTGTCCCCACCGAAACATTCAAATGATTATGAGGGATCGAGAAGATACCACAACAAATGACATAGCAATAAATATACCCACTATCAGTGCAGCTTTGGAGAATCGACAAGAATAACATCAAACTACCATGGTCGAAATGGAAGGTAAAATTGCTGACCAATCTATTACCATTTTAATTGATCCAGGTGCTTCATTGAGTTACATTAGTCCATAAGTGGTAGAAAAATGCAAACTCAAAGCTGAAAAATTTCAGCAGTTTTGGTTGGTCCAGTTATCTACTGGCACCAAGAGGAATGTAACTCATAATTTACCTCAAACAACAATTAAATTAAATGATTTTCAGATAGAAGTAGATTTAAAATTTTTTCCCTTAGGCTCATATGACTTGCTAATACGAATGGACTAGATAGAAAAGAGAGAGACTCTGATGAACTATTGGGATAAAACTCTGCATTGCATAGATGAAAAAGGGAAACATTTTATTCTCAAAGGAAAACCAAAACCCATCTTTGTAAGACAAATATCCGCATTGCAACTAAAAAGAATAACTAGGAAAGGATATCAAGTATATGCAGTACATGTTGAAGAATTAGAACAGTAACCTGAAGAAGACCTGCTGGATACTTTGCCAGTAGTGAGAGAGTTTAAGGAAGTTTTTCCAGATGAGATTCCCCATATTCCCCCCAAAAGAGAGATTGAATTTTCAATCGATTTGGTGCCGGGAGCAACACCTGTTTCCAAAGCCCCTTATCGAATGAGTCCCCCTGAACTCATGGAACTGAAAATGAAATTTCAAGAATTGCTGGATAAAGGTTATATCAGATCGAGTGTGTCTCCTTGGGGAGCCTCGGTGCTGTTTGTAAGGAAGAAGAATGGAACCTTTAGAATGTGCATTGACTATTGTCAGCTGAATAAGTTGACAATTAAAAACAGGTACCCTTTGCCCTGAATTGATGATATTTTTGATCAAGTAAGGGGAGCTTTAGTATTTTCGAAGATTGATCTAAGGACTGGTTATCACCAGCTTAGAATTAAGGAGGAATACATTAGTAAAATAGCTTTTCAAAGCCGGTATGGTCACTACAAATTTGTAGTCCTACATTTTGGTTTGACAAATGTCCTTTCCACCTTTATGTGCTTAATGAACAGTGTTTTAAACAAGTACTTGGATGAATTTGTACTAGTGTTCATAGATGATATTTTAGTTTATTCAAAAAGTGAGGAGGAGCACAAAGAACACTTGAGAATAGTGTTACAAACTTTGAAAGAGAACCAGTTATAGGCCAAGTTTAGCAAATGTGGATTCTATAAGGACAAGATCTAATACTTGGGACATATTATTTCCGAACAAGGGTTAGTTGTTGACCTTGAAAAGATAAAGGCTATTAGAGAATGGCCGGTGCCAACTGATGTTTCAGTAGTGAGATCATTCATGGGGATTGCATGTTATTATTGCAGATTTGTGGAAAGATTTTCTGCAATAGCATATCCCATAACTTCACTACAAAGAAAAGGGGTCAAATTCGAGTGGACTTAAAAATGCCAAAATAGTTTTGAACAATTAAAATTAAAACTCACTACAGCCCCTATACTAAAGATTGCAGATCCTGATAAAGAATTTTTTGTGTGCACAGATGCCTGTAGAGAGGGGTTGGGAGGAATTTTGTTACAAGAAAATGCTGTTATTTCATATGAGTCTAGGAAAATTAAGGCACATGAACAGAACTATAGTGCATATGATTTGGAATTAGCTACTGTAATCCATGCCTTGAATATGTGGCGACACTATCTTCTTGGGAAGAAATTTACATTGATGACTGATCATATTAGTCTTAAATGCTTCTTTTCCTAGACTGATTTGAATGCTCAACAAGACAGATGGTTGTCTTTTCTGAGTGAATTTGATATGAAAATAAAACATATAAAAGGGAAAGAAAAAAAATTTGCTGATGCACTGAGTAGAAATGCTTGCCAAAACATAAACATCATTGGAAGCAGTGCTATTTTTTATTTAGAAGATCTAGTGAAAAAGGTAGCAGACCAGGATCCAATTTATGAGAATCTACAGATGAAAATACTAAAGAAGGAGATGGTTGAATACATTCAAAACCAAAAAGGGCTTATCTTCTACAAGAATAGATTGTATATCCCCAATGTGGAAACTTTGAAAAAAGAAATCCTAGATGAATATCACAAACAGCCGTATGCAGGACATCCTGGATATCAGAAGCTGCTAACAGCTTTGAAGAAGAAATTTTTTTGGCCAGGAATGAAAAGATATGTAGCAAAATATCTAGCTAGATGCATGGAATGTCAACTAGTTAAAGTTGAGCATCAGAATCCTGCTAGTATTCTAAATCCCTTGCCAATTGCAGAATGGAAATGGGACACCGTTTATATAGATTTCATAACAGGTTTACCCAGAACCAGATATCAACATGATTCAGTGATGGTAGTAGTAGACACTTTAACAAAATCTACACACTTCATACCTGTGAAATATACTTTTGGGACAGCTCAAGTAGTGGATGTGTTCCTGAAGGAATTAGTAAGACTACATGGGGTCCCAAAGATGATTGTTTCAGATAGAGGTGCTAAATTCACAACAGCTTTTTGGAAATGTCTATTTGAGGGCATGGGCACTAAGTTAAATTTTAGTACTGCCTATCACCCTCAGATAGACGGTCAGACAGAGAGAAAAAATCAGATTTTGGAGGATATGTTGAAAATGTATATGATGGATAGGTCATCCAAATGGGAAGACTACTTGCATTTAGCTGAATTTTCTTATAATAACAACTATCAATCCTCCATCAAAATGAGCCTGTTTGAGGCACTGTATGGAAGGACGTGTCGTACTCCTTTGAGTTGGATTCAACCTGAGGATAAACTAATGTTGGGACCAGATGTTTTACAAGATATGGAAAGAATTGTTAAACAAATACAAAGAAACATCAAGACAGCACAAGATAGGCAGAAAAAATATGCTGATAAGAAGAGGGTGCATCGAGAATTCAAAGTGGGCGATCATGTGTATTTACGCATTAAACCCAAAAAGAGAACACTTTATGCTGGAAGTTGTGCGAAATTGGCTCCTAGATATTGTGGGTCTTTGGAGGTGTTAGAAAGGGTGCCACCAGTGGCTTATAAATTGGCCTTACCGCCCCATGTTAAATTTCATGATGTGTTTCATGTTTCATTATAGAAATATATATACATGATGCTTCTAACATTGTTGATTGGAATGTGATAAAGGTGGAACCAGAAGGGGAGTTTCTTCCAGAGCCGCTTCAAATATTGGAGCGGGAAGAAATTGAATTGAGGAATCGAACAGTAGCAAAAGTAAAGGTGTAGTGGAAGCACTTTACTGCTAAAGAAGCTACCTGGGAAAGAGAAGCTGAGATGATGGAAAAATATCCATATTTGTTTGAAAAATGAACTCTAGTAGTTCGTTGTCAACACCAAGGACAATGTTTGCTTTTAGAGGGGGAATATGTAACACCCCTAGTTTTATGTTTATGTCAAAGTAGACATTTGAACTTTAGATCCAAAAGGGAGTGGGCCCCAATGGATAAGTATTTTGTGGATGTAATTAAGTATTTAATTTTGAAAAATAAATAAAATTATTCTGTGCATATTGACCAAATGAGAACTATGAGATCACTTTCCAATTCCATGAGGTATGGAAAGAGTCTAAGATCCCCCAAAAATCTTTCAAAAATCCTTGAAAGAATTTATTTCTAAATTAGATTTTTGAGGAAAAATATAGTTCCCCAATGAGGTGGAGAGTAGTTGGGAAGAGGTAAAAAGCTAGGAAAAGCAGAAAGCAGCTTTAAAAGTCCCTAAATAAGGGAAGCCTAGGCAAACAGGAAGAAAAGCATCCTGCAATTCTGGATGTAGAATTAGAAACGGGATTTGGGGAGAAAAAGCTTAAATAAGCTATTCCTGAACAGATTAGGGGTTGGTCTGTTCTGGGAGATGATCTCAGCTCGGGGGTGAATTCGGGAGACAGAGGAACTCTAAGGTTGGGAGGAATGGTCAAACTCAGAAGTGGTATGCCTAAAATGCTTATGTATGGTTGAATTATTGTTATTGTGTTGTGTGATCAATGACTGTGGATGTTAATTTACTTCAAATCTGGAAGTGGTAATCCATACATTTAACATAATTGTTAGAAGAATTTAATCCTCCAAATTCTGTAGAGTTGTATGAATAGGAACTATGGGGAAAATCATCCAAAAGATCTAAACCTATTGCTGGTTTAAATCTGGAGATTTATACTACTCCCATAATCCAGTAAGTTTATAACTTAAATCTACTTCTGAAAAAAATAATTATGTAGGGTACTGGAATCCAGACAGAGAATATTATTTATGAATTTTAAGAACATAGGAACATTAGGTGTTGTACAAACACTATAGATATAAGCTTCTGACAGTTTCTTATAGTGTGAACAGTTACGTGCACAGAAACATATATACATGGATTCTATATCTATAGTTAGTAGTTGAACTTAATGAGTCTAGTTACTAAATGATGAAAAATTATAGTAAGCAAAATTTAGTTTTAATCATCAAAGAGGAATGATATGTAGTAAATCAAAAATTATATTTTGGAGTCCTACTAAATCAATATAAAACAAAAATGAATTTTACCAAAAGAAAGGATAAGAAAAATTCAACTCCTAATGTCAATACCTTCCGAAATGAGTCAGAATTTTTTTATAACAGAGCAGTAGATATCATTGATATATCTATTGACCAATTAGTTTATGATATATCATTATTATGCACAGGAAAGTTAAAATGAAAGGATATCAGAAAAAATACTCTGTTGACAATATAGACTGTACAATGAAAAGGAAAGGGACAAATTCTTTCTATAGCAATAGGAAAAATGTATATCTATATTCTGAAATGGCTCTTTGTCCATAGACAACCATGGTAGGAAATTACTATTGAATATTGAAATGAATTATTATTTAGCACAATTACAATAAGTATAAACAGAAGTATATTTCCAACTGTGGTAGATTGAAAGAAGTTATCAAAGTTATGCTTCTGAATTATATCAGAAATTTCTAGCAGAATTCAATTAGATGAAGAACAAAGTCTAAAATTTTTGGCTAATAAACATAAGAGTGCATATACTGAAAATCTGAAAAGTATTTAGTAGAAATTAATACGACTTGAAAATGATTATTATACCAACCCAGAAGCATCACAGACTTCTATTGTCCATCATATAAACTTTTATATAGAGAAACGAAAATGATATACCGAGTAACTAGTAAATAAGCATACGGAGTAGGAGACTTTTAAATATGACTACACTGGTCTCTGCAAATTTGAGAGAGAGTATTCATAAGTACTGTAAGTGGTGAATATTGGTATAATCAAAATTATTACAAAGTTAAACAGTCCCAATAAATCATTTACAACGTATGCACAGGGTCGGCGTATAGCCGAAATCTAGAGCCATCAAACTTGACTATTTAAAATACCACAATAGTAAATAAAAAATACATTGTCAACCCATATTGGAGACACTAACTTTCAGACAACACATTCTCTAAAATGAGATGGTACCAACCTGATTAAACAAGCCAATACCAAAGTCATCCGATGAAACCAGAAGAATATTATCGAAGGAGGTTATGCGGGAAGATAGTACCTACAAAACAATAAAACAAAAAAAAACAAAATAGAGCGTGAACAAAGATGACACAGAGGGAATTATTTCCACATAGCAAAGTGAGTATAAATCGAAATCGAACGAGTCAATGTAATAATAATACCTGAGGAGCTCAACACACATCTGTCTCATTGAAAACATGGAGAAGAATAGGCGTATTAGGAGAAAATTATTTACCCACAATTCAAATCGAACCCCTAGAGGGCTATAAAAAGAACAAAGGGTCAAATAGAGATCGGAGTTATTTACCATAAGAACAAATAGTTAAAACAAGTGCTGAAGTCAAAAATTCGGACCAACACTCACCGTAAGCTGAGTTAAATCATGTCGCCAAGCGTCGAATAGACACCCCATTAGGATTCAATATACGAAGGAAATTAAGAGAAAGAGATACAATACATATTGACACTAACAAAGAAATTTCTTAATACACTACACATAGGTGAGGAGTATTACCTGACAATTTGGCTAGATTTTTATCTCCATAAAGCGTATGCAGAAGGCGAACAAAGCAAACGAAGTGTACAGGAGATTTGATAATGGAACCCTCAACAACTCGAAACAAAAAACCAAGAACAATGACGGAAAGAAACCAAATGAATTTGAATACAAAAAAAATTCAAATAATATAGCACCGGCTAGGGCTAAAACCCTAACGCATCCTTACCCTATAGGTGCCAGGATCTACGTAGGGAGTACTGTGTATTAGGGTTAGCCGTGTAGAATGTGATACACTTTAATGTAGACCTGAGACACTCCATGAAACGCAATCTAGGCACTTAAATGTGAAACGACGCAATGGTACCCAAAACCGTCTCGAGAAATACAACCGAGTGTTAAATAATGTGGAAATTAGCTGGAGGATTAACCCAACGTAAAGAAGTACTGATCATCCATAAGTAAGCATGGGATTCCTCATACGGAAAGATCAATGGAATTGATGCGTAAATGACCCAGTGATATACATATAAATGCCTCGAAACTTGTTATAAAGAAAATCGATACATATGGAGTACATAACATATAAATCGAAATGTTGCATGGTGGGATACGTAAGGGCTATAAAGAGACTCATAAAATGATTTTGTGATCGAATATAATTTGATAGGTTGAGCGTAGGGTAAGATTGTAATAAGGGCATCGATGATATTAATAAGGTTAATAATCATAGAGAAATTTTAATAGCGGTTAAACAATGGGAGTTAGAAACTCCAAATCTAAATTATAAATATAGTCTAAAGACAAGTTAAAAATCTTGTTAGAAAGGTGACAACCCAAATTGTTAATTGACATCCTAGTAGAAGTGTAAAATCTCAAGGACAGAGTTAACAACGAAATTATAAAACAAAGTAGAGTCAACATACCTTGTTAATGACTATAGAGATAATTGATCGCAATTATTTTTAAGCTGAGACATAAGAAATTTTTTTTTTAATGTTGTGTGGCAGAGAGACATTACATATTCAAATTCTTCTCTAATAAGAGGCTTTGTGGGTATCTATTCCATCTTCACTATTTTCTCAAAGACTTGTTGTGTGAGGAAGTGGTACTTTATGATGATATGTAAATAGTGATTGAAGGAAGTAGAATATTTTATTTTCGAAATTATTATTACACTTCTATTGAAGCACTTAACAGATATATAGATTTACCTTAATATCTTGTAGATCCCATTTCATCCAAAAAACTCAAAAAGAAATTTACCTTACCTTAATATCTTGTAGAGCCCATTTCACCCAAAACACTCAGAAAGAAGTAACTACTATGTATTCCACTTCTACTCACTCAAAAATAAATTTACCTTAATATCTTGTAGAGCCCATTTCATCCAAAACACTCAAAAATAAGTAACTACTATGTATTCCACTTCTACTCTAGATAGAGAAGTAACGACTCTTTCTTGCTTAACCATTAAACCAAAGACTCTTCTAAGTAGTATTATACGTTGTCCACTTGTACTTTTCACAAGCCTAATTGAATATATGTATGTTGTCAATGTAAATTTATTAACTTCTACAAGTTCTATAGGTAGAGTTTGTAAAGGGCCAAGTAGCCTCTGGATCTCACCTTTATGAAAGGTGACATATCTAGTAAATTCCCCTACAGTTAGTCTCTATAATAGATCTAAATAGAAGTTCTTCATTTTAATATCCATAAAACACAACCACTTTAAGGTAAACTGTGTACATGTGTCATTTCTCCCACAAACTAAAGGCTTCCTCCCATTAATTTTAGATGTGAATTCTCGACCATAAACTTTTTAAGTCAAAATTTAAGATAAACCATGCACATGTCATTTACCTCATGATCTTGTGTCATTTCTCCCATGTCATGTATATATTTTTTATTGATTTTTTTTTTTTTTTGCAGGGATAAGAAAACCATTAAATATGGTTGAAAAATGGAAATTATGCATAGAAGCTTCTTGCTATCCCAATCCAGGGAAAGAAGCGATTACATATGTGCTTTCCAATATTGTGACTAGAAAAGTCGTCCAAAGGAAAATTAATATACCAGGAAGAACAACAAACAACGAAGCATATTATATTGGATTGATAGAAGGCTTTGGAACAACGGAGTATGGATCAAATGGAATTGTAGTTTTCACCAATTCTAAACTTGTGTGCAACCAGATCAATGGCATGTGCCAAGTTAAGAAGGAGAGGCTAAAAGAACTACATGGAATAGCAAACAATTTTGTTAGATAATTTAAATTTTTTAGTATAAGGCATTGTACAAATGTGAATAAGATGTCTACTGATCTATTGCATGGGGCAATGCCAATTCATGATTCATCTATCAAAGATGAATTAGAATTACACAGAGCAATGCCAATGCAACATTCATCTCTCAAAGATGAATTGGATTTCAGATGTTCTTCTTCAAAAATTCAAGATTCATCTCTCAAGGATGAATTAGTGTTGAAACACTCTCCTTCAAAATTTATCGATGGACATTGTAACATATCTTGGATATGTGTGTGTTGTGTACTTATAAATGCATATTTTTTAATGACCATGTGTTTTTTCAATTATATACCGAGTGTGCTCCCACCACACCATGTAAAGCGCAACTTGGTGAACTTCACATTTGCAACAAGTGGTGAACTTCAAATTTTTATAAAATTAAAATGCAGGGACTTCAACAATTTTTGTTTAAATGGAGTTTGTTTAAATGCAGTTTCACTTCTTTTTTAATGACCATGTGTTTTTTTCAATTTTATACCAAGTGTGCTCCCACCATGTAGAGCGCAATTTGGTGAGATTATCATTTTTATAATTTCTTTTTTTCTTAAATTAAGTTTCACACATCAATTAGTGCTTTGAAAGTTGTGTTCTACATAATTTTTTTTCACTAAATTACATTAATTTTCTGAAATTTATTCTGTGTAAATGTCCACCAATAGATATATTTATCATGGAGGATGAATGACGAAGATCAACAGAATCCCATATGGGGGATCAGGGATCGGGGGATGTTCATGGTATTTAAATATAATCTTAAATCTCCATACATGTGTGTACATATGGAATTGATTTTTTATTAACTTTGTGAGTTAAATTATTTGTTAATAAGTTTCATTTTTTATTTTTTAGGAGCTAAGAAGAGAAGGGTCTCTACTCCATCCATGGAGCATGTCCATGGTTCACCCGGTCATGGTATGGTTCACACAATTTAATCAATGAATATGTACATGTATTTATATGTACACATGAATGTATTTTTCAATTGATCATAAATTTGTATTTGTTTACGAAGCTTCTCTCTCGTCTCAAGAAGTTGGTGGTGGTTCAAATCCCCTTAGAGGGCTGTTAATGAGTGGTAGTAGGTTGTGTGAAGGTGGTGATATTTATTCCCCTGGAGGCCAATCAATGGCTGGTGGTGCTAGTTCTTAGCAGGGTCATTCTGGGTCTCAACAGTTTCAGGGTGGAGAAGATGCTAACCAACCACATCAAGGTTGCCATCGATTTCAATATTTTTTTCATTGAATTTGTAAAAATTTGCTTACATGTGTTTTTTATAATATAAAAAATTTCATATATATTGATGCAGAGGCTGAAAATGTTCCAAATATTGGTCAAAATAGATGTAGGGCAGAATGCTACATTCAAGAAGAAGGTTGTCTACCCACAACAACTTATCCGGCCGACATTTCTGATATACCATGGGAAACAAACATGGCGCGATGCACCTTACAAAGGTGTGAAAAACTTCATGAAAAATTGCGGAGACATCTCGTGGCTTTGACTCTACCTAATGAGAGTCGACAAAGCCTCGAAATAGTTACACATTCATTGGGTGAAATTGCAAATGTGTAGAAAAATATTGGGCCAACGACTGATACATTTGTAGAAGTGATGAGAAAGAGAAAGGATACAGTAATGAGTCTTGATAAATGGGAGGATGTAAAACAAAGAGTTACAAAAAATATGGCGAAATCAATGTTTAATTTCAAGGAAGGGGAAAAAAGAAAAATGCTGAAGGTGCAATATTTCAAGCACCCAAATATAGCTCATTATTTGTATGATAGACACCTTGCAGCCTATGGAAGGCTCCCATGGAACGACAAGGTTTCTTTTTATTTTGCACAATTGTTTTACACATAATTTTTTTTTGGATATGAAACCCAACTACAATGACCTTCTGCCAGAATTTTTTGGTCTGAGGAAAGTTTGATTGTATGAACGTGAGGGTGCTAAAAAAGATGTGGAGTTGCCTCACCCTAAGTTGCCATTTGTGAGTCGACCTTTTTGGGTCGAAACTCTGCAATCAGAGATGGATGTGACTTCTGAAATAAGTCGAGAAGTAAGGGATGTCATGATCGACAATGTTTACAGTGGATTGGGTGGAGTCGATGTTTGTCTAAATCGACAAAGAGCACGTGAAAATGCACGTGCCAATTTTGTGTATTGTACAGATGAAGAGATTGACAACATGAATGTTGAAGATCTCCGAATATATGAAAAAAAATTTCACAATGGTTTTCAAGACCTAATTTTTCATGAGGAAGAGGGCACGAGAACGATATGTGATAATGACCTTAGCGTTCAATTATTTTAACATGTATACATGTGTACAATCTGTAATAAATACATGTGTATGTACATGTATACATTTATTTGTATGTACATTACTCTAAAAAAAAATGTATCATTATATGTTAAAACACCATTTCCAGTTGTCATGCATGATGAATGATGAAAATGTTAATATCACGTTCAGGACCTCTGGTTCAAACCATTTGAACAAGTTGTCTAACGTTTTTTTAATATTATTGAAAATAATTTTATATATGTACACATGCATTTTCATTTTAAATTTTTTAATATATATATATATATATATAACTGTACATGTATATTGTACAATTTACCATTGCAGATGTTCCCATGGGGGGGGGGACTTGTAGCAGGTGAACAAATAGAGAGGGAACCTTATGAGGTATTGCATGAATTTTTTTTTTTTATATTTTGTTTTTTACATGAATTTCTATATATATTCTCACTCATTTTTAAAACATAAAATTTTAATGTTCAAGTACATGTGCATTGTGTATAGGATTCCCATGATTTGCATGATAGTGCGTGGATTGAGACCCTGATAGGAAAGACGCTACATCCATCTCTATTTGATAGACATGAATTGTAGAATTGATTTCAAGATTTAGATAGTATTAAATTTACTTTTTTTATATATTATCTAGATGCACTCTCATATATATATATATATATATATATATATATATATATATATAACTTGATATAGTTTGATACAATTTTTGGACATATTTTATTACAGTGTTAATATAATTTGTTTTGTTCCAAAAAGTTAAGTTTTGGATGGTTTTAGTACTTTTGGCATGTGAATGTGAAGTAATGTTGTTATATAATTTGTTTGGTTTTTAAAGCTTTTAAGTTTTGGATAATTGAACTACTAGTAATGTTGTCGTCTATAAATTAATGTTTTTTTCTATAAATTAATGTTTTGCTTCTGAACTACATTTGGCATGTTATGTAATGATGTGTTATAATTTGTTTTGTTTTAAAATTTTAATTTTTGGATGCTTGAAGTACATTTGGCATGTGAAGTAATGTTGTGATCTATAATTTTTTGTTAAATTAAAAGTTAAGTTATGGATGGTTTTCATCTACATTTGGCGTGTGATATAATGTTAAATGTTTTTATTGGATAGTTGAACTATAATTGGCATGGTATGTGAAGTAATGTTATGTATGATATAATAAAAAAGTTTTTAAAACTCAAGTTTTGGATCGTTTCAATCTACATTTGGCTTGTGATATTTAATGTTAAATGTTTAATGTTTTAATGTTGCACGATATATAATCAAAAAGTTTTTAAAACTTAAGTTTTGGATGGTTTCAATCTACATTTGGCACATGTGATATAATATTAAATGTTTTTATTGGATAGTTGAACTACAATTGGATGGCATGTCAAGTAATGTTGTGATATAATTAAAAAGTTTTAAAAGCCCAAGTTTTGGATGGATAGTTAGACTATAATTGGCATGGCATGTGAAGTAATGTTGCATGATATATAATCAAAAAGTTTTTAACACTTAATTTTTGGATGGTTTCAATCTACATTTGGCACATGTGATATAATATTAAATGTTTTTATTGGATAGTTGAACTACAATTGGATGGCATGTCAAGTAATGTTGTGATATAATCAAAAGGTTTTTAAAACCCAAGTTTTGGATGGTTGAATTACATTAATCATGTGAAGTAATGTTGTGATATAATCAAAAAGTTTTTAAAACTAAGTTTTGGATACCATTTTAATCTATATTTAATGTAAATCCCTTTAATTTTGATTCAATGTTAAATGTTTTAAATGTAAATCCCTTTAATTTTGATTTAATGTTAAAATTTTTAAATGTTTTGATATAATGTTAAATTTTTTGATCTAAGTTTTCAATGGTTTCAATCTACATTTGGCCTATGGAATACCCCCATTCATAGACAACAGATGCGTTGTAGAAGGGGAGGTGGGGTAGGGGTGGAGGGAACAAGAGTGCTGGCTCTCACCCACCTCTTTCAATTCTTGACACAAGTGGGCAGCCTCCTTTAGTAAGCAATGTTGCACAATTCCACTTCACCAGTGCTATGGTCAGACCTCGAATTATGGTGACCATTTCTATCTTTTTTCAGGAGGAGCCCCAAGATGAAGGTGCCTCTAGTTACAGGAATCAGTGGAGAAAGTCCACCATCCCAACCCATCAACTCCAAGACACCAGGAATTCGACAACTCTTCTAGTCAAATCTGGCTCGATTAGCTCCAATAGCGATGACGCAAGCAGCGACAGCTCACCCTGTGTGGAGAAAAAGATCAAAGATGACTCTGGCTCCTCTTCCGCTTCTAAAATATCCTCCCAGCACTCCAAGGGAGTAGCTAATGAACTGGAGGACTACAGTGGTCCAATTGTGGAGGAGAATCCTCCTACACACATCGATAGATAGCCTGATGCCAGGTCCTCTATAGCTTTTTTGAACTTTTTTCATGTTTTGCAATCACTGTGCTTCTGAACAATCTATGTATGCTTCTTTCCCTATATTGGGCAACATCTTCTGGGTTGGCTTCCCAGTCATGGGCAACCCCTTTTCTATTTTTTTGATTCAGACCCCCTCTGATTGTTTTGATTTAATCAAACGGAGTAAATAAGTAGTTATATGTATTTATCCCTTTAATTTTGATTTAATGTTAGATGTTTTAAATGTTTTTATATAATGTTAAATTTTTTGATCTAAGCTTTGGATAGTTTCAATCTACATTTGGCCTATGGAAGACTCCCATGTGAAGTATTGTTTTGATTTAATAACAAAAAGAGGAAAGAAGTTGTACATTATCCCTTTAATTTTGATTTAATGTTAAATTTTAAATGTTTTGATCTAAGATTTGGATGGTTTCAATCTACATTTGGCCTATGGAAGACTCCCATGTGAAGTATTGTTTTGATTTAATAAAAAAGAGTAAAGAAGTTGTACATTATCCCTTTAATTTTGATTTAATGTTAAATGTTAAATGTTTTGATATAATGTTAAATGTTTTGATCTAAGTTTTGGATGGTTTCAATCTACATTTGGCCTAGATGGAAGACTCCCATGTGAAGTATTGTTTTGATTTAATCAAAAAGTTTTTAAAATTCAAGTTTTGGATGGTTGAAGTACATTTGGCATCTTAAGATTGCTTTTGATCTCTACATACTCTTGTTTGAGTGAAAAAATTTCCAATAGGAAGAACATAGCTTTTCTAGAACATATATATATAGATCCAATACATATAACATTTTTCATCAATGCACATGTATAGAAAAGCTACTTTTAGTTGATACTAGAGCACATGCATGTACCAAAATAATTTGTACATGTGCAAACACTTGCACAAATAACATAAGCAGCTCAATTTTTAGTTGAGTACTGGAAGTTCTAAAACATATTTAATCCAAAGAGAATAAATTGTTGGGCAGTTCAATCAAAAAAATTCCAATGGAATGCCATCTTCAATAATCTGTTCATGATCGGATTTTGACATTTTCCATTTCTTAATTTTCGTTTTTTTCTTTGATTGAACCTCTATCAACTTTATGCGTGCTGCACACACCAAGTGACTATATTGACAACTTATGAAATCAGGTTCATAGTCTTCAAAGTAAACAAAATCACCACTTTGATTAGTTTGTCTGAAAAAATAACCTTTCAGTATAATAGATCCTCTTTCATATTGAAATCCGTGATCATTATAGTTTTCTAATAATTTCATTTTTCGTTCAGTGCAACGCATCAAATAATACTTCACATTTTCATCGTTGTCAATAGGTGCAATTACAGCAAAAACATCTCCTGCACAATAAAATAAATTTAACATTTAATTATGCATATTTAAATTTATTTTTAGATCTTTAAATCATTGGAAAGTAATTCAAATGTTACCTTCTCTAACAAGATCAGAAACTCGATCACCATCGGATGATATTGTAGTTTCCTCTGATTGCATTTCTTCAAACATTGCAACATACATTTTTCCCTTTGTATTTAGCTCTGTATGTTTCCAATCATTCACATACATTTTGTTTTCACAAACGTCATTGGATTTTGTGTTGTCTATGCAAACATCACAAAAACAAGAATATTTTCTTTTATCCAATGCAAACACATTTTTGGACGACTTTGTTTTAATTGAATGCAATTTTCGAGTCCCTTTTATTGTTTCAACGTCATTTCCAATTGATCTATCTACATCTTCGATCCCAATATGCCAGAAAAACCTTTATATGGAAAATTAAAAGAAGAATGTGTAAATATGATATCAAAATACAATAAAAGATAATCATTGCACGATAAATGTACAATGTTTAAAATTAGATTTCCAATAAAAATTAAATTTAATGTACCTTTGCACTTCCCTTGATGGGTTAGTCTCATGGCTTATAGCAGCGATGCACCATTGAACAACCTCTTTAGCGTTCACAAGTCAGCTTGCAGAGGGGTTCATTTGATATCTTTGAAGTGCTCATTTTATGCATGCTCCTGCACCGTCATGTTCTCCTTTTCCATGGCCAGTCTCAAAGAAATTCCAACAATGTTTAATGCAGGTTTTCTTATGAAGACAACACAACCAAAAGAATGATCATGCAGATTTGAATTGACCTGCACATCCGTCTAACCATATCCAATGTTCATTGAATGTTATTCCACGATTTTTCAATGAATCATAAATTCTTCCAAAACAATGTTGTACAAAACATGTATCATGTGTACGATCGTCACTGATATAAAAGTGATATTCTTTAATGATATGCTGATTTTCACTCGTGCTTTCTATATGATCGACATTTTGTTCAGCATGTCTATATAGAATATGGACGAGCATGGAGACTTGGTCAGAATGATAGTATTCACTATGAATTTCTTTTTGTGGAACAAATGTGTAGTTTTCTGCAAAATCAATCACTGACAAAATGGTCCCTGGTGGAAAAACTTCACGAGATTTTTTGAATTGCAAGTCTTGCCATCGATCTCTATGGGAATGCTTGGTGTATTTGTAAATTTCTACCTCAAACTTTCTCAAAAAGTCTATCAGAAAAATTTCGTCTTCTAGTAATTCAATTCTTTTAACACTATTTGCACCTTGAATCGATGTATCGATATATTCATATCTCTTCCATTTCACTTTCATGTTGGAAAATGATTTATCATTTATATCAATATGATATTTGTTTTGAAATTTAGTCAAATTTCCACAATCATCGCATTTTTTACCACCAACACATTTCTTTTTGTAAAATAGTTCATCGCTTTCTCTTTCACATAGAATTTGAGATATGAAATCACGAATAGTGGAAGGAGGAGGTGAATCCTTCCATAATGTTCTACCGAAATCAAGGAATGTGTCATAATATAACTCAAATTCCACATGATAACGGCAACAACAAGTGTCGCGTACGGTGATAGGTTTTACATACCATGGTTTTTGTTGAAAAAAAGCACTGAGTGAAACATGAATTTGACAATTCTCTTCTTTGAACTTGTTGAATAACTCTATCTGAGTGGTTTCCAAGAAATATTTTTCATGTTCTTCGTACTGATTTCGTGCTATTCTTCTTCGCATCACATGCTTTGCAGTTGGCGAAGCACGCGAATTGTTCTTCCAATATTCATATATTATTTTTTTAACATTTTCTCCAAGTCTATCTTTGTATGGTTGCCTACAAATAGCTCTCCAACAAGCGAGTTCATCATTTACATCTACTTGCAGCCGAAATTTCCGATGTTTGTGCAAATTTTTTCGCGAGGTTCCTAATGCTCGTGCCATAGATGTTACCAAATGATTCTCTTTAGTACTTGATGAAACCATTGCCATATGTATTCCTCTACGTACAATTGAAACATTTTTCTCTCTAGATCTCTTAATTGAATTTATAGCACTACTTATATTTTGTATCACATCTTCCTTCATTTTTTTATCTTTGGTTGATTTTCGAATACCCAGTAGTGTCGTAGCTTCTTTTAATTTCCTTAATGATAGGAGACCTTTCAACATTTGAGCTTGAACTGTCCCCTGCTCCTTTATGAAATACGTTTCAAAAATGCGGTTAACACGATATCGTATATAATGGTCAGGTTTTTTATCTCCATATGTGTGAGTGTCAACATTTTCTAACATCTCATCATCGACACTGATTTCATCTGTACATATTCGAATAAATAGTACATAATAAGTTTACATATTCAATAAATAACTAAATTAATGAATATATGTATAATTTCAATAATACGTGCATGTGTTCAATATATATATATATATATATATATATATATACACACACCTTGTGATTCAATTTCTTCACTTGAATTTCTTTCAATATTTTCACCATCTTCAATCATTGGTTCAATATCTCTTTCACTTTCTCTTTCAAAATTTTGTATCTCATCATCAATGTTTTGAGGAATATTTCTCTTTGTTTACATTGCAAAATATTTTTCTTGAATTAGTTCATCAAATAAAAATTAAGCTTCACATTTTGCACTAGGAAAATTTTAAATATATCAATAGATCATAATATTTACATTTACATACCTACTTAAATTTCTAGTTGAGGTTGATTTTCCCCTTCAATATTTGAGAGTGCTTCTATCTTTCTTTTGTGAGATTGTCTCGTCTCTTCTCTACGTTCCCAAGGGTCTCTTTTTCGATTATATTTTCTCGCACAATTCCTTCGATTTCCATTGATAATAGAGTATGAAGTTCAAAAATTTCCTTCAAAAATTTAGAAAATAACTCAATTAGAAAAATCATCACAAAATATTTAATTTAAAAAAGAAACTCATTTTAAAATTTTTGCAAAAAATACATACTCCAATCCAAAACACTAACTTTAAAAAATCTGAGAAAAAAATGTCTTATAAAAATGAAACGAAGCTCAAAAGATTTACTTCAGCTCAAAACACATACTCTTAAATTTCGAAATTAAGCCCAAATCTATACTTTCAAAAAAAATGAAGAAAAAAAAACATCCAAAAAAATGTATCACATATCTCCAAGAAATGTCCTTTGAATGTATGTCCAAGAAAATTCCTTAAACCCAAAACAATTCTTTGCAAAATTAGATCGCCTCCAATATATGTCTTCTAGAAAAACTCCTTAAACCCAAATCTCCAAAAAAATTCTTTAAACCCAAACCAAAACCTTTCACGGAAATGTGCGAAAATTATGAATGATTTCACGGAAATTTATATTTCCATGAAATTTTTTTTTGAAGGGGCTCTGCGAAATTTTCCAGCTGACAGAAAAGTAGGTAGAAGTTTGGCCGAACTTTGAAAAAAGGTTTGGCCAAACTTGGAAAAAAATTCGACCAAACTATTAAGACATGAGACTTAACGGCCCGTTGGTGAAAAAACTAGTTCAGCCGAACTTTGTAGAAAAGTTCAGCCGAACTAACGTGTCACCAATTACGCAGGTTTGAGCTCTGAATACGTTTCTACAACTTTGGACTAATTACACTCCATGAAAAATTATAAATCAACTTTCGGAACCAAGACAAGCATTTTCAGAATTGAATCTTCTTTCAGGAAATATAACTTTTACAGAATTTCATAAATATTTACTAATTTTAAATAATTTTTTAACAAAAAGGGTACAAACAATTTCTGAGGGTCATTGTGATTCAGTGAAATCAAAATTCTATACCTCCCAAAATAAATTGTAAAAAAAATTGAAAAAATTATTGGGTATTACATTGGTCCGTCGTCTCTAATGGGTAGCTTTTATATTTTTAGTTTATAACTTATATGTTAACAAATTTCTTGTGTCGTGAAACATAGTCAAAATATGCAGTTTTTTCATATTGGACCAGTTCAAAAAATTCTAGTAATTCTGATATGCATCCATTGGCTCTGTAAATATGATGAAACCAAGGTAGACTCTGTCTAGATTGTTGTAACACATTTTGTTTTATGAAAACACAAATTTTCAAAGAATACAACATTGTGTACTACCATAACTTCTTATGAATCCTTTGATTGTTAAAAAAAACACACTCAAAGAAATGCTAAGTATGCATATATAATGTGCATAAAAAAATTCCAAAAAATAAGTAATAGAAAGCTAACAAAATTTCTGACAACTTTTATTTTTATCTCAAAATGAAATTCTAAACAGAAAAATTGTTATAGTTTGTAGAAAGTTGAAGAATCGAAAAAAATGAAAAAAATTTCTCAAAAAAGGGCAAAAAGTGCAACCCAACTTCACATTTTCACCCATTATACATAACATGGATTATATATTGTGGCATAATGTATGCAAGTATAGAAAATAAATATTTGATTAGATTTATAGATAGTGATTTTGCAAGTAGCTTGGATGATAGGAAAAGCACTTCGGATTATGTGTTCCATCTTGGTTCAAGAGTGATAGCATGGGCATATAAGAAGCAATTCATTGTGACACTATCATCAGCAGAAGCAGAATATGTAGCAAAAACTTCAACAACATGCCAAGAAATATGGTTAAGAAGAGTATTGGATTGACTCAAGCAAAAACAATAAGGATCAATAGCAATAAACTGTGACAACATATCACCGACTGCACTACCCAAGAAAAGTGTGTTTCATCAAAAGTGAAAGAATATTGATACTAGATATCACTTTATTAGAGAACTTGTGAGAAATGGAGAATTTCACTTGAAGCCTTGTAAATCTAGTGTTCAATTGGCTGATATATTTACAAAGACATTATCAACAGATGTGTTTGAGTTTCACAAAATAAACTTGGGTGTTGTAAGCCTAACTGAGACATGGACCAACATGTATGTTTGTGTTTTCATGAGTTATGTTTTATTTTAGCGGTCATAATTAAGGGGGAGTGTTAAAATAGTTAATTAACTCCCGCATGAAGAGTTTGACAATCAATTAAGTAAGCGTTGAGTTGTGTGATAGATGAATTTATTGAGTGAGTTAGAGAGTCAATTAAGTGAGCTTTGAGCAAGTCGAGTTATGTGATAGATGAGTTTTGTAGGTGTGTGCATGTCAAGAGATTTAGGATAAATACCCTTCATTAGGTTCATTATATTCAGTGAGAGTGAGATAGATTGAAGATTAATAAAAGAGCTGCAACTCGTGTGTGTTATTGTGTGACATTTTTGTGTAATTTTCCCCTTTACTCTTTTTCCTTTCCAACAATCACATCTCATTGATTGGCCCAAACTTTCATAAATTTAGGGATACATATTTTCTTTCCATTGTCCATTAATGTCAATAAATACAATCATATACAATAATATGTGGGAAGAGTTTATGAATTAGGTCTGCCTAGTCAAATTTGTCTATAGAATTAGTCAACTTTGTGTATATACTAATGGTCTCACAACTGCTCAATACTTTACCTTTATCTTAACATTTTATCTAACTGCTATCACACGCAAATTAAAAAAAGATTGTCCAGATCACGGGGAATGATCATCTTTGTATTTTTCCCATTTCGATTATTGTAACTAGATGATTACTGTAACTACACGATTTCATGACATTTTTGTTTGTGGAATTTCGAAGATTTTATTTTGATATTTGTGTCAAATAATTTACTGAAAGATTACAGATAATGTTTGTGGGGTTCATGTTTATCCAATCCTTCTTGTTCACACTCCTAAAATATTTTATTATGGGAAAGGACCTCATCTTAATGGTAACACCACTCCATGCAATTCGAAAGATGTCAACAAAATTAACGTGAAAAAACTGAGTTTTATAATGTGTTACGATAAACATAATGTTTAAAATATTCTCTATATTTGACATATCATTATCATGCGCTAAGGGGTAAAGTTTGAAGAAAGTAAAGAAATATGAATAATTATTGTTATAGTTTTTTATGTGGATCGATTATATAAACTGAAAGTAAGTTTTAGAAAAAGGGAAATATAATTATTTTTTAAGTAATGGTACAAGTGGAAAAGAATAAATATTGAGAATGGTACAGTTGGTATTTTAGAATAAGTATTGAGAGTGGTATAATTGGTATTTTTAACAAGGATGCATAGCTAGCTAATCCCGCGCCTTAGTTTAATTATTGAACTTTGAAAAATATGAACAATAGTAAGCTCTCAAAAGCACATCCATGCATTATTCAATAACCATAACTATAAGTTTCTAATAAATATGGATAATGGCATTAAAGATACACTAGTATTTTATTATGTAAAGACAAACTTACTATTTATATAATGATATTAATTATTATCTCTTTTTATTGCACTTCCACTAATACAATTTCACTAATTAGCGATTGCTACATAGAGCATTACAATTATATTCTAAATTATTATTTTGAACTTAATTCTAAAACTATTTAAATCATTTTATTACTTAACTAATTTTGTTGAACGATAGGCATTAAATTATGTAAATTCTAAACTTCTTATGGTTTTCATAAAGATTTTAGCTCGATTATATTTAATGAATTAAATATATGTCAATTTTAAACATACACGTTAACATTGTACATCTTATAGAGTACAATTCAAATATATATATATATATATATATATATATATATATATGTATATTAAAAAAATAAATTATTTTAAATAGTAAACTATTTTGGTTAAGTAATGTGAACATTATAGAATGTAATTTAGATATTGGTGAAAACCAAAATCAATAGATAGTCAATATTAAATATAATACTTATATTTCTACCTGGGGTAGGATAAATAATAAATGGATTAGAGACTCTCTTGTTGTGAGTATAGCAAGTATGAAGTGGACCTTAAAAAAAAATTGGACACATTTTCTATGTTGATTTTCCAACTAAATGGCAATGGAAAACTCAAGTTCAATGTCCCTAAGTACATGGACAATGTTTGGCGAAAATGTTGTGCTTTATGATATTTAAAAAATGCCCATGGTGGAGAAATAAACATAGGTTAGAAAGTGAAATATGCTTACCAGGGAGAAAGCCATCAACAAGGATACGTAGTCCAACATAAAAAATAACCACAAAAATTATAAAAACGACTTTCATTTTTCCTAATTGATCCAATTTTCACTCCACATTTGTTATTATCTGAATTATGGAATGCACATTACACATGCAAGGAACAATTGTTAGTCATTCATAGGAAGTGAATTCTTAGGAATGCACACACATTCCTCACGTGTCGTATTTTTTTATATGTTTTTGGATCTTTCTTTTCTCATTTTGGATCGCATGATGCAATTTTAAAATTCCATTGAACCAAAGACTCCTTCCTTGGTCTACATAAAGTTCCAAGTCAATAATTTTGATCTTCTTTGGATTTTAGCTAAGTATTCCAATCAATTTTATTTTTATTTTTTTTATAATTTGATTTGAAATTAGAAAAAAAAAAATTCTAAATGATTCTCAAAACACAAGTATCTTATTGAATTGCAGAAAACTTGGTTACCATGGATCATTGTGAGAACCCAAACACACCATCGCCAAAACCTAAGTCAGGACAACTAAACCACAACATAGAACAAAGAAATATAAATACCAAAATGAATGCATCCTTGACTACTTTGAGGGCATTCATACATGATCTCCGAAACACTAGACAACACTCACGATTGTCTTTAGATTTTTTTCTTAATTTCAATCATATAATCCATTTCTAATGTCCAAGGCCTATTAACTAATATTTTCTAATATGTGTCTAGAATGTGTGAATACTATAAAAATGATGTGATTAAATACAAAATTAGAGACTTGAACATTAGATAATAAGATTTTCTATCATTGTTCATTGATCCTAGAAACAACAAGTAGATAGTTGTCAAGAAGAGACACATTTGTATGAACTCATGCACCTACTAAGCATTCTAAGACCATTGAATGGGTAGGTAATTTATGGTTTTTTATAAATATCCTTATAATAATAGGAAGGTACCTCTATATCTTTTGAGGAAATTATGGGTAGAATTTAGGCTAAGACTCCATCTCAACTACTTTTACATGGGATAAATCTAGGGGTAGGTTGTGGGTTTACACAAGATTGAGAAAATGTTAGGCATAACCTAGAACTAGGTCCTTATCCACCTAGATGAAGGTATAACCTCCTTTCGCAACATAATATAGTTGTAGCTAACATAGTTAAATCCTAGACCATATTAACTAGCAAGAGATGTTGTAGGAGGGGTTGTACCATTAGATTCTACAACATGATTCGACTAGGAGAAGCCAGATGGAGGCTTATGTGAACCTCATAGATGTACCAATTGTATAAAAACATCCTATGAGTTGATGAATCCCAATTGAAAATAGAATATTATGGATGGGGTTATTCTTATTCTCTCTCTCTCTCTCTCTCTCTCCCTATATATATATATATATACATACATACATTTTTCCCTCACTATTGTAACATTTCCCTAATTTTTAGGATCCAAATTACCTCCATCATGAAACTTCCATTCTTGCTACATACTATAGGGGTTAATCACCACCCACCCCCACCTCCACCACCTTTTCCATTCTATCCACCTGAAAATTTTGCATCCATAGTCCATCCTTGTCACTACCAGTATATCATCCTCAATGGCTTCTACACATAGCCCCCATACAACCCCATGGTCTTCATACCATGATGGAATTCAATTGGTTGCAACAATAGATGTTTCCTTTCAGTATGTTACGCTCCACCTACTAGTGAATGTGCATCATTACTTTAGACATTCACAATGATATTTTTAATTTTATGTATCATGATTAGAATTTATTTTATGTGTTTTTATTTAAATTCCATGGTTTGACTCTTGTAATTTTTGTAGGGTGGTATAACAAAGAGGTTGAGATTGCAAAGGAGGGAAACACCCTTGTTATTGATTATATCATCTACAATGAGTTTTCGTGGCTTCAATCATAAAGTATTAGTCTATAAATCTCATAATTTATCATGGAAAAATTCTTATGGGAATGATATTTCTTTGTGCAATCCCTAAATATATTAAGCACATTGAAAAGGTAAAAAACTTGAGCTATTTTTTCTAGTAAGAGAAGAAATATAAACTTCTAGGCTAAAAATGATCATGTTGAGGGTAAATGTGGTTCATGAGTGACTAATGAAAGCCATTTTATATATAGGGAATAATATGACATACTTCCATGTTTGGAAACGAGGTGACATTTTGTATATTTGACATTTTGTGTCATTTTAATAAAATTGTATAATTCAGACAAATTGTGTGTCTGTGTGTAAGTATTTTTTTGATTTATGTTGAAGTGTTATATGCTAGGATGAATTTGCATATATGTGGTGATAATGCAATATGACCTTTGGTGAAGTGAGCACTCTGACAAGATATATGGTTGAAGATGCTTGTCTTGGGTTTTCACG
Organism: Pinus albicaulis; assembly: GCA_034641835.2. NCBI lineage: Eukaryota > Viridiplantae > Streptophyta > Pinopsida > Pinales > Pinaceae > Pinus > Pinus albicaulis. The sequence continues at coordinate 21,733,499 of CM076574.1, read as the reverse complement.
AGATGTCAGTAAGGTATAGTCATGGTGATGACACATGAAAAGTATAACCTTGTGGGAACTCCCTTTCAATCATATTATCATCCAAGAAAAATGAGCGTCGTGTTTAACTTGGTAAATTTATTCGTAATGGAATATGGACTAAGTTTTCCTAACATTCATCATATACGTTGAATTTTCCATCGTTAATAGAATAATATTTTAAACCATTAATGCAATGACCCTAAAGTCATTTACATAAAAAACTACAAAAACCCCATAGAGTACACAACTACTTGTATGCTATCACTAACAACATTTAAACACTAAAAAAAAAAATTATGAATTAAGAGTTATATGAAATAAGATAAGAGATAATAGAAATTTTTCCATTCCTTATTCATACACACATAAATTTATTCTTACAATATGTGTACACTCCTACTATGCAATAAGAATCTACATAAATATTGTTGGTTGCCACCAAATAAAACAAATTCTCCCTCTTATTTTTGTTCCTCCATTCCTTTCCAGCTTCAAAATATCCCATCTCCTTTGGTTGTCCTCCTTTTCTTTTCTTTTAGATTGATCCTCTATCCAAGTTCAATTTTCAACAATGAATCATCTACAGATATATTAAATCCATAATGAAAAGTGAATTTGAAGTGAATAAAAGAATTTTGACTCTTTTGTTATTTGTACCATATTGTTTCATTCTATAGTGTGTTGTAGAGAAACATTGTTTTCATATGCTTGCAACTAGTACATGTCATGTGTCAAAGTCAAACATTATAAAAAATTACACTCTAATGGATTATGTGGTTGACGTGAACTTTTATTAGTTTTGCAAATACGTTTATTTCAATTTTGTATATATATATATATATATATATATATATTTACATATTTATGTTCTATGAATAAAATGCATTATTTAGAAATGAAAAAAAATGTGAAGGTAGATTTGATCACTTCTTTCAATTGTATTTACGTCAAACTCAATACTTTGGTTCATAAATTATCAAAAAAGGAACTTCAAATTTTATGACTTCACAATAAATTATTGCACTTACGTTTAGAAATGGTTTTCTTGTCAACATTCTTTCTAAGTCAACATTTTTTTCTTCGGTTAGTTTATATGTATAATATGTAATAGCTGTGTATTATATGTAATATTTTAGTAAAAAAAAAATTGATTAGTTTGTATATATTATGTGTAATATGTAGAGCCATATCCTATATTCCCCCCCAACTGCATGACATTGGAGTGGGTGGGGATCTGCTATAGATGGTCAGGCTCATGATAGATCATGTAGCCCAACCAAAGTGTCTATTCCACTTGTAGATCCTAGCTTCGATACTAGTTGGAGTGTTAGAGGTAGTATTTTTGTCTATTTTGACGATCATGTTACAAATATTGGACCATCTTCACCTACTACATGTGCATTTTTAAATCCTCTATAAACTTTATGTGTTTATGTCTTGAAAATTTCTTTAAATTGTCTTCAATTCATATGTTTTAATTTAATGTATATGATATTATGCTTCTAGCTTGTTATTTGTATGTTAAATTATGTTTATGATTTTCATACCCTCAACAAGGTGAAGTTGAGGATCACAGTGAAAATTTGATCCTTCCATGGGACAATACTATAGCCAATATCATAGTGGAGGATGTTACGACCGAGCATACATGGATCACACAATAGTTGGGTAAAATATATGTTATGTCACCTACTAGGCCTAGTTTGTATTTGACATTGGACAATGTTGATAGGTAGATCGATACATATCAAAGGATGGGCCTATAGAATCGCTTGCTAGATTCCATACAAAGGATTAAGAGGTAGGAGGTTAGATTCCCATATATTTGGGAGGCAGTGAAATACACTGCCAAGGAAATTGATGTTGATGGGGAGTTGTTTGAAATCCCTCTACAACATCGTGTTGGACATTGAGGTTTGCTTCCACTAAGATATTTTTATAACGTTGATGCGGCCCTTGTTGTTTATGATCGATTCATTGGAGCTTGGGGACAGTTCCCCCACCATGACCAAGTTACCCTTTTCCTTGAAAATCATATATATGAGAAGTTTGTGCTATGTATGAGGTCAAATTACACTAGCATTGGATCTGAGTTTTATGGATTCATCTTGACACATACCCATAATCGTGACGAGGCTTGTGGGGACCCTAGGCATGTACCACCACCTCAAGTATTGTTTCCACTACCGTCTCAGAGAATGGTATTGTCGATGGAGCTAGAGGAGCCATCAGAACTCCATATTGAGACAAGGAATACTATTGTAGATAACATGCATACGACATTGGCCAATGCACATGTCGCATTACATGGAGAGATGAACAGATCACCACCATTGCCTTGTGACCCACCATTTAAATTATATGATGATTCATATCTCATGATTCTACCCATTGACCATATTTTTTCATATGCATGTATGTATCATGATGCCAGCCATAACACTTGGAGGGTTCACAACCTACGTGTCACAACCCAAGTACATATATAAAGAAATTTTGACTCTTATGATCCAAATATAAATAATTATTTATGTTAATTTAATTCATATTATATTTCATTTATATTAATAAGTTCATATAACATGTAAACACAACCCGGCTAGAGGGGGTAGTTGATCAACCAAACTAGCCTCCACAAGTGCATGTTTCCATGGATTCTCCTCCACCTCCAACTCCACCTCATAACACTCATGTGGAGGAGTGTCACTATATACAACCACATGGACCAAAAGTTGAGGTAAAAATTTTATTCCTAATATTTCAAAATTTTATTTTTTTAAGTTACATGGATGCTAATTAATTCATAGACTAATTATAACTTGTCTTTGTCATTATGTACACAGGCCTATATGCAAAGTTTTGTTGATGTCAAAGTTATGTGGATGCATGAGTGGGATGCTGGGTACATAGGCATTTCTGATGTCGGTCCATCAATGTAAACTCTAATATTTGAGCCATGGGCAAAGGAGCACCAAACCTAGACTATTCAAACCCCCATCCTAGATGACTTTAATTTGGACTTGAATGAGGTTAATAAATTAATATATGTAACTAAATGTGATTCAAAATCAATTTTTTCTAGATTTTTGATTGTGTACAAATAATTATATAATTAGTTTGAATTTGAATGTGTTATATCGTAGTACCAAATTATGGATGATTATGTCGCATAGCGAAACTCACATAGGAGCTTTGGTGGTACTTAGTTTGATAGTTTGTATATTTGCAGGCCTATTTCATAGGGAACATTCACATGTGATACAAAATTTGTATATTTTCATACATGGATAGTTTATGGATGTACATGAACATTATTTCAGTTTATGGATGCTCATGTAACATTTCTAATTTGTATATATTTTCATATGGACATTTTATTGATACATTCATTATTTCAGTTTATGGATATGTTAATTATTTCGTTAGTTTAAATTTCTTTCTATATGTTTTCTAGTTTCATAGAATAAGAAAATAAGTACAATATTACTATGATGCAAGTCACTTTAATGCCTAAAATTAATTATAATATATCATGTTTGAATTAAAAAATGCAAATAGGACTGAAATAAGTTTTAAATTTAATTTTAAAATATGTCTAAAATTCAAAAAATAATTTTTATTCAATTTTATTTATTTTGAGGTCATCAACAAGTGCTTAGTGATAACATCGTATTCAGGTCATATGTGTTGGAATTTAATATACCAAAAAACAATTAATTATCTATGTTTTTGTAATTTTATATATAATTGAACATGAACTTTTCTAGATTTACTTGGCTATCTCAAGGTTTAATTAAAAAACACAAATGAAATTGAAATAAATTTTATTCAATGTTAAAATATGCCTTGTAAACAACAAATACATTTTATTCAATTTTATTTCCTTTGAGGTCAGCCACAAGAGCTTGGTAGTGAAAATGTCAAGTTGGGTTACACTTGCTGCCCTTTTTTGAGAAAAAACTTTCATTTTTTTTGTTCTTCAACTTTCTGCAACCAAAAACAATTTTTGTGTTCAGAATTTCATTTTGCGATAAAAATAAAAGTTGTCAGAAATTTTATTAGCTTTCTATTACTTATTTCTTGGAGTTTTTTGTACACATTTCATATGTCAACTTCGTGTTTGTTTGAGTGTGTGTTTTTTAACAATAAAAGGATTCATAAGAAGTCATGTTAATACACAATGTTGTATTCTTTGAAACTTTGTGCTTTTGAGAAAAAAAATGTGTTACAACAATCTAAAAAAAGTCTACGTCGGTTTCGTCATATTTACAAAGCCAACGGATCCATATCATAATTACTAGAATATTTTGAACTGATCCAATATGAAAAAACTACATATTTTGAATATGTTTCGCGATGCAAGAAATTTCTTAACATATAAGTTATAAACTAAAAATATAAAAACTACCCATTAGAGACGACGGACCAATGTAATGCACCATAATTTTTTCAATTTTTTTTACAGTGTATTTTGGAAGATAGAAAATTATGATTTCACTAAATCATAATGATCTTTAGAAATTGCTTGCACCTATTTTATTACAAAATTAATTAAAATTAGTATATTTATGAAATTCCATAAAAGTTATATTTCCTGAAAGTAGATTAAATTTTGAAAATTATTGTCTTGGTTTCGACACTTAATTCAAAATGTTTCATGGAGTTTAATCAGTCAAAAGTTTAAGATATGTATTCAGAGCTTGCCTTTGCGTAATTGCTGATGTGTTATTTCGGCCAAACTCTTTAAAAAAGTCCAGCTGAATTATTTTTGCACTAACGGCCCGTCAAGTCTAAGGACATAAAAGTTCAGTCAAACTTTTACCCAATTTTCCATCGGCCAAAAAATACCACGAAGCCCCTCCAAAAAAACATTTCACGACAATATAAATTTCCACAAAAGTATTCATTATTTTCGCATATTTTCGCACATCTAGTCTGATTTTACAAAGGTCTTGGTCTGATTTTGCAAAGAATTGTTTTGGGTTTAAGGACTTTTCTTGGAGGTACATTCAAAGGAAATTTTTTGCAAAGCATTGTTTTGGGCTTAAGGACTTTTCTTGGAGGTACATTCAAAGGACATTTCTTGGAGGTATGTGATACATTTTTTAGATGTTTTTTGGGCTTCATTTTTTTGAAGGTATGGATTTGGGCTTAATTTTTATTGTTTTTGAAGGTATGGATTTGGACTTAATTTTCAAAGGAATCCTTTTAGGCTTAATATTCAAAAAACGTTTTTTGGACATTTTTTGGAAGTATCTTTTAAAGAAATATTTTTTAGAGGCTTTTTTGAAGTATTTTTTAAAGTGGCATTTTTTAAGAAGTTGGAATTAATTTTCAATGGAAATTTTTTGGAGGCATTTTTTGAAGTGAAATTTTTTTAGAGTACATGTTTTGGGTTGAAGTAAATATTTTATAATGATTTTTTAAAATGAGTTTTTTTCTAAATTTTTAAATGAATTTTTTTTGTAGAACTTGGAAGGAAATATTTTGAGATTTGTTTCATTTTTATAAGACATTTTTTTCTCGAATTTTTTAAATTAAGTGTTTTGGATTGAAGTATTTATTTTTTGAAAAAAAATTAAAATTAGTTTTTTTTTTTAAATTAAATCTTTGGTGATGTTTTTTTTAATTGAGTTTCTGTCTAAATTTTTTAAGGAATTTTTTTTAACTTCATACTCTATTATCATGGGAAATCGAAGGAATTATAAGAGAAAATATGATTGGAAAAGAGAGTCTGAGCAACGCAGAGAAGAGACAAGACAATCTCGCAAAGGAAAGATAGAAGAACTCTCAAATATTGAAGGGGAAAATCAACCTCAACTAGAAGTTGGAGCAGGTATGTAAATGTAAATATTATGAAATCGATATATTTAAAAATTTCCTAGTGTAAAATGTGAAGCTTAACTTTTATTTGATGAACTAATTTGAAAAATATTTTGCAATGTAAACAAAGAGATATATTCCTCAAATCATTGATGATGAGATGCAAAATTTTGAAAGAGAAAGTGAAAGAGATATTGAATCAATGATTGAATATGGTGAAAATGTTGAAAGAAATTCAAGTGAAGAAATTGAATCACAAGGTATGTACATATATATATGTTGAACACAGGCACATATTATTGAAATTATACATATTTATTTATTGAATATGTAAACTTATTATGTACTATTCATTCGAATATGTACATATGAAATCAATGTTGTTGATGAGATGTTAGAAAATGTTGACACTCACACATATTGAGATAAAAGAACTGACCATATTATACGATATCGTGTTAACCACATTTTTGATACGTACTTCATAAAGGAAAACGTGACAGTTCAAGCCCAAATGAAGGAAAATGTGATACAAAATACAAATAGTGCTATAAACTCAATTAGAATATCTAGACAAAAAATGTTTTAGTTGTACATAGAGAAATACATATGGCAATGGTTTCATCAAATACTAAAGAGAATCACTTTGTACAATATATGGAATGAGCATTAGGAACCTCACGAAGAACTTTGCACAAACATCAGAAATTTTGGTTGCAAATAGATGTGAATGATGAACTTGCTTGTTGGAGAGCTATTTTTAGGCAACCATACAAAGATAGGCTTGGAGAAAATGTTAAAAAAATAATATATGCATATTTGAAGAAAAAATTGTGTGTTTTGCTAACTGCAAAGTATGTGATGTGAAGAAGAATAACATGAAATCAATATGAAGAACATGAAAAAAATTTCTTAGAAACCACTCAGATAGAGTTGTTCAACAAGTTCAAAGAAGAGAATCATGAAATTCATGTCTCAATCAGTGTTTTTGTTCAACAAAAACCATGTTATGTAAAACCTATCACCATACACGACACTTGTTGTTGTCGTTATCATGTGGAATTTGAGTTATATTATGACATATTCCTTAATTTTGGTAGAACATTTTAGAAGGATTCACCTCCTCCTTCCACTATCCATGACTTCATGTCTCAAATTCTATGTGAAAGACAAAGCGATGAGCTATTTTACGAAAAAAAAATGTGTTGGTGGTAAAAATGCGATGATTGTGGAAATTTGACTAAATTTCAAAACAAATATCATACTGATATAAATTATCAATCATTGTCCAACATGAAAGTGAAATGGAAGAGATATGAAGATATCCATACATCGATGCGAGGTGCAAATAATGCTAAAAGAATTGAATTACGAGAAGAATAAATTTTTTTGATAGAATTTTTGAGAAAGTTTGAGGCGGAAATTTATAAATACACCAAACATTCCCATAGAGCTCGATGGCAAGACTTGCAATTCAAAAAATCCCATGAAGTTTTTCCACTAGGGACCATTTTTTTAGTAATTGATTTTGCATAAAACTACACATTTGTTCCACAAAAAGAAATTCAGAGTGAATACTATCATTCTGACCAAGTCTCCATGCTCTTCCATATTCTATATAGACATTCTAAGAAAAATTTCGATCATATAGAAAGCACCAGTGAAAATCGACATGTTATTAAAGAATATCACTTTTATATCAGTGACGATCGTACACATGATACATATTTTGTACAACACTATTTTGGAAAGATTTATGACTCCTTGAAAAGTCATGGAATAACATTCAATGAACATTGGATATGGTCAAATGGATGCACTCATCAATTCAAATCTACATGATCATTCTTTTATTTTTGTCGTCTTCATAAGAAAACCTGCATTAAACATTGTTGGAATTTCTTTGAGACTAACTATGGAAAAGGAGAACATGATGGTGCAGGGGCATTCATAAAATGAGCACTTTAAAGATATCAAATGACCCCCTCTGCAGGCTGACTTTTGGACACTAAAGGAGTTGTTCAATGGTGCATCACTGCTCTAAGCCATGAGACTAACCGATTAAGGGAAGTGCGAAGGTACATTCAATTTAATTTGTTTGGATATCAAATTTTAAACAATGTACATTTATCACAATGATTATCTTTGATGGTATTTTGATATCATATTTATATTCTTCTTTGAATTTTCCATATAAAGGTTTTTTTGGCATATTGGGATGGAAGATGTAGATAAATGAATTGGAAATGACGTTGAAACAACAAAAGGATTGAAAAATTGCATTCAATTAAAACAAAGTTGTCTAGAAATGTGTTTGCATTGGATACAAGAAAATATTCTTGTTTTTGTCATGTGTGCGTAGACAACACAAAATCCAATGATGTTTGTGAAAACAAACTGTATGTAAAATATTGGAAACATACAGAGCTAAATACAAAGGGAAAAATGTCCATTGTAATGTTTGAAGAAATGCAATCAGAGGAGACTACAATATCATCTGATGGTGATCGAGTTTTTGATCTTGTTAGAGAAGGTAACATTTGAATTGCTTTCAAATGATAAAGATCTAGAAATAAATTTAAATACATAAGTCTGTTAATTTTGTTTTATTGTGTTGGATATGCTTTTGTTGTAATTGCACCTACTGAAAATGATGAAAGTGTGAAGTATTATTTGATGCATTGCACTGAACGAAAAATGAAATTATTAGAAAACTATAATGATCACGGGTTTCCATATGAAAGAGGATCTATTATATTAAAAGGTTATTTTTTCAAACAAAATAATCAAAATGGGGATTTTGTTTACTTTTAAGACTATGAACTTGATGTCATACATTGTCAATATAGTCACTTGGTGTGTGTAGCACACATAAAGTTGATAGAGTCTCAATAAATAAAAAATGAAAATTAAGAAATGGAAAATGTCAAAATGCGATCATGAACGAATCATTGAATATGGCATTCCAGTGGAATTTTTTTGATTGAACTGCCAAACAATTTCTTCTCTTTGGATTCATGTTTTATAACTTCCAGAACTCAACTAAAAATTGAGCTGCCTTGTTATGTTATCTGTGCAAGTTTTTGCACATGTACAAATTGTTTTGGTACATGAACATTAGTATGAACTGAAAGTAGCTTTTATATACATGCATTGATGAAAAATGTATATATATATATTCTAGAATGCAATTAACTGTTCAAGTAGTTTTACTATGTCCATTGGTGAAAAATGTTTCACGTATTGAATATATATGTTCTAGAATGTAACTAACTGAAAGTAGATTTTCTATGTGCATTGATGAAAAATGTTGCACGTACTAGATATATACATGGACTGAATGTGACCATTTTTTATCGTGGGATTTTCTGGTAAAAAGTATCCAAAATCTAAATAAATCATCCACAATATAGTTTTATATGGAGATTCTTTTCAGACAAGAGACTTAGAGCACTTCTACGACTTTTGGTGGGATTTGAACCACATCTCTATTCCTGATAGAAAATAGTACAAAATTTGTCTGTTCAATGGTCGGATATGTTCTAGGAAATCAATTGAAAATAGCTTTTCTATGTGAATTGATGAAAAATGTTGCACGCATTGGATATATATATATGAACGCTAGAATGAAATTAATTGTTAAAGTAGTTTTCCCATGTGCATTGATGAAAAATGTTTCACGTACTGAATATATATGTTCTAGAATTCAATTAACTGAAAGTAGCTAAATTCTATAGGCATTGATTAAAAGTAGCTAAATTTTATTGCCATTGATGAAAGATGTTGAAGTATATATATGTTCTAGAAAGCAATTAACTATTGAAATTGCTTTGCATTTCTATTTGCATTGATTAAAAATGTTGCAAATACTGGGAATATATACATTATAAATTGCAATTTTAAAATTTTATGATTATTTTCAACACATCTAAGAAGACCTGGAATCTTATGATTGTTTATATATATATATATATATATATATATATATATATATATATATATTTTATATGTATGTATGTATTTTACTTCAATCGTTTTAACATATATATTCAAACATGTGTAAAGTCATTTCTACATGTACATATATTCATGAGATTTTTTTTTTTGGAAAATGACAGCTTGAATTTTGAAAACAAAACATAATATCATAATCACATGCCAAATGTAGTTCAACTATCTTTATAAAAACAAAACATTATAGATCACAAGTATCAAAACTTTTTAAAAACAAAATGTTATAGATCACAAGTATCAAAACTTGATTTTTAAAAACAAAACGTTATAGATCACAAGTATCAAGTATCAAATAACATTACTTCACATACAAAATGTATTTCATCCATAACACTTTAAAAACAAAAAAAAATATTTTTAACACAACATTACTTCACATCACATGCCAAATGTAGTTCAACCATCCAAAACTTGAGTTTTAAAAATAAAAAAAGTTATATATAACACTGTAACATTACTTCAATGCAAAATGTAGGTCAAACATCCAAAAATTAAATTTTAAAAACGCTATATATCACATCACATGCACCAAATGTAGTTCACATAAAATATGTACAAAATTTGTAGATCTCACGAGTATCAAGCCATATATGACTGCATCTAGATACATATAAAAAAATAAATTTAAGACTATAAATCTATTGAAAATATAATTTTGCACATGTGCATGTGCATCATCCATCAAATACAAATGGATGTAGTGTCTTTCCCTCCAAATTCTCAATCCGCGAGCTATCCTGCAAAGCATGGCGAACCTGTACATAATGTCTACAAACATTAAAATTTGATGTTTTAAAATTTAGTGAGGATATATATAACTTCATGTAAAAATTAAAAAAAATTAAAAAAATAAAAATCGTACAATACCTCATGAGGTTCCCTCTCTAACAGTAAACTGTTCAATATATATATATATATATATATATATATATATATATATATATATATATATATATATATATATATATATATATATATATTAAAAATTTTCAAATGAAAATGCATGTATATATAAACTTATTTTCAATAATATTAAAAAAAAGGTTAGACAACTTGTTCAAATAGTTGAAATGGTGTGGATGTTCCTATCTCCATTGCTAGAGTCCATGGAGAAAATAAATCCTCTATAGAAACCTAAAATTCAAAAAATTTAAAAGTATAAAATAACTGAAGATCAAGATCTCAATTTATAATAAAACTTTTAAACGTCAATCGATAAATTATAACTTAAAAACATATGTATTTAACTGAAAAATTTTATACTTCTACAGGTGGATTTGGCACATCTCTTAAGAGAGGCTCGAAAAGAAAATCTCCAAAAACCTAAAATTCAAAAAAATTAAAATAACTCAAAATCTCTAGATCTCAATTTATAATAAAACTTTTAAGCTTCAATTTATAACTTATAATCTAAAAACACACACACACACATGCATATATATATATATATATATATATATAGACAGATATATATATAAGTGAAAAATTGATTACTTGCGCTGTCGGTTTTGGCACATCTCCTAAGAGTGGTTCATAAAGAAAATCTCCAAAAACCTAAAATTCAAAAAAATTGAAATAATTCAAGATATAGATATCTCTCATTTTTTAATGAAAATTTTTTAGGTGGAATATATAACTTAAAAAAATAAATTTTAAATGTGAAAAATTTTCCATACTTGTTGTTGTGGATCTGGCACATCTCCTAAGGGAGTAGAAGGTACATCTCCCAAGGAAGAAGAAGGTACCGAAATCCCAAAAACATCAGATAGAATCAGAATGTGTTAAAACATTTTCTTATATATATGTACATATACATGTGTGCACAATTATTTATTTTAAAAATAGCACTTAAAAAAAACTAACATTTTCCAACATCTCTTTATGGTGAGACCTATCTTGATTGTTTGAACTAGAGACTCTGAACGTGATATTAACATTTTCGTCATTCATCAAGCGTGACAACTAGAAATAGTGTTGACATATATAATGATACATTTTTGTTAGGTGAATATATACAAATAAATGTATGTACATATATGTATTTATTACAAATTGTACATGTGTTAAAAGAATTGAACCCTAACCATTAACAAATACCATTCTCATGCCCGATTCCTCATGAATAATTAGGTCATGCCAACCATTGGGATAATTATTTGCATTTTTTTTGAGATCTTCAACACTCATTTTGTCAATCTATTCATCTATATAATACACAAAATTGGTGTGTGCATTCACACATGCTCTTTATCGATTTAGAAAAACATTGACTCCACCCAATCCACTATGAACATTGTTGATGATGGCATCCCTTGTTTCTCGACTTATTTGAGAAGTGGCTTCCATCTATGACCACAAATTTTCAACACATAAGGGTTGACTGTGGTGGATTAGGATGAGGAAACTTAGCATCATGCATAGCGCCCCTACGGTCACACAATTGACCTTTCTCAGTACCAAAAATTCAAAGGGAAGGTCATTGTAATTAGGTTTCATTTGCAAAAATAATTTTTCATAATTTTTTTTTGCAAAATAAAGCGGAACCTCGTCATTCCATGGGAGTCTTCCATAATCCGCAAGGTGTCTATCATACAAATATTGAGCTATATCATGGTGCCTGAAATATTTCACCTTCAACATATTTCTTTTCGGTCCTTATTTGAACTTAAACATAGACTTTGTCATTGTTGTTGTAAATCTTTCTTTAACAACCTCCCATTTATCGAGACCCATCACTGTTTCCTTTCTTTTTCTCATGACATCCACAAAATTATCCATGATTGGCCTAAGCTTTTGGTACACATCTACTAGTTGGCCTAAATAATGTGTAACTATTCCCAAGCTTTGTCGACTCTTAGTAGGTAGAGTCAAAGACATGAAATCTCTCTGCAAATTTTAATGAAGATGTTGACACCTTTAGAAGGTGCATTGCTGCATGTTTCTTTCCCATGGTATATCAGAAATGTTGGTCAGATAAGTCATGGTGGGTGGACAACCTTTTTCTTGAATGAAGTGTTCTTCCCTACGTCCTTTTTTACCAACATTTGGATAATTTTTAGCCTTTGCATCAATATATAAAATTTTGTATATTAGAAAAACCACATGTAAAGAAATTCGTAAAAATTGAATGAAAAAAATATTCAAATTGATGGCAACCTCAATGTAGTTGGCTAGCATCTTGCCCACCCTGAAACTGTTGAGAACCAGAACGACCCTGCTGAGAACCAGCATGACCATCTATTGATTGGCCTCCGTGAGAATAAATATGAGCACCTTTACGCAACCTACTAGAACTTATTGATGGCCCTCTAAGGGGATTTGAACCACCACCAACCTCTCGAGATGAGAGAGAAGCTTCATAAACAAATACGAATTTATAACCAATTGAAAAATACATTCATACATATAAATACACGTACATATTCATTTATTAAATTGCATGAACCATACCATGACTGTGTGAACCATGGGCATGCTCCATTCATAGAGTAGAGACCCTTCTCCTCTTAGCTCCTAAAAAATAAAAAATGAAACTTATTAACAAATAATTTAACTGACAAAGTTGATAAAAAATCAGTTCCATATGTACACACAAGTATGTATACATATGGAGATTTAAGATTACATTTAAATACCTTGAAAATCCCTCGATCCCTAATCCCCCTCTCTCGTAGAGATATGGGATTTTGTTGATCTTTGTCGTTCATCCTCGATGATATATATATCTATGGTGAACATTTACAATTATTTTTTTAAATGACTAATTTAAAATAAATTCAAAATAAATTTCAGAAAATTAATGTAATTTAGTGTACACAAATTATGTAAAACACAACTTTCAAAGCACTAACTGACATGTGTGAAACTCAATTTAAGAAAAAAAATTATAAAAATGTTAAGTTCACCAAATTGCGCTTTACATGGTGGGAGAAAATTTGCTATTTAAAATTGAAAAGAACACATTGTCATTAAAAAAGAAGTGAAACTCCATTTAAAAAAAAATTGTTGAAGTCCCTGCATTTTATTTTTATAAAAATTTGAGGTTCACCACATGTTGCAAATGTGAAGTTCACCAAGTTGCGCTTTACATGGTGTGGTGGGAGCATAGTTGGTATATAACTGAAAAAAGCACATGGTCATTAAAAATGCACATTTATAAGTACAAAACACACACATATCCAAGATATGCTAAAATTTCCATCAATAAATTTTGAAAGAGAGTGTCTCAACACTAATTCATCTTTGAGAGATGAATCTTGAATTTTTGAAGAAGAGTGTCTCAAAACTAATTCATATTTGAGTGATGAATCTTGAATTTTTGAAGAAGAGCGTCTCAAAGCTAATTCATATTTGAGAGATGAATATTGCATTGGCATTTCCACATATAATTCTAATTCATATTTTATATATTAATCCTGAATTGGCATTGCCCCACGCAATAGATCAGTAGACATCTTATTCACATTTGTACAATGTATTATACTAAAAACTTGAAATTGGCTAACAATATTGTTTTCTATTCCATGTCGTTTTTTTAGCCTTTCCTTCTTAACTTGGCACACGCCATTCATCTGGTTGCACACAAGTTTACAATTGGTGAAAACTGAAATTCCATTTGATCCATACTCCATATCCATTCCCAAGCCTTCTATCAATCCAATATAATATGCCTTGTTGTTTGTTGTTCTTCCCGGTATATTTATTTTCCTTTAGATGACTTTTCTAGTCACAATATTGGAAAGCACATATGTAATCACTGCTTTCCCTGGATTGGGATAGCAACAAACATCTATGCATAATTTCCTTTTTTCAACCATATTTAGTGGTTTTTTATCCCTGAAAAAAAAAATCAATAAAAATATATATTAAATTGACATTTATTGCAAATGCATGGGAGAAATTACACATGTGCATGAGATAAATGACATGCGCATGGTTTATCTTAAAATTTGACTTAAAAATTTTATGGTAGAATTCACATCTAGAATTAATGGGAGGAATGCTTTAGTTTGTGGGAGAAATGATTTTTATGCACTTAGTTTATGGAGAAATGACATATGTACACATTTCTGTTACAGAGATTGACTGTAGGGTCATTTACAAGATATGTCACCTTTGAGAAAATATGAGATCTAGAGGCTACCTGGCCCTTTATAGAATCTGCCTTTAGAACTTGTAGGAGTTATCCCTCAACAGAGAGACTAAAATCCTATGGAAGTTCAAAATCCTATGAGAGTTTAGCCACTTTAAGTTCAATTTTTAGGCCTTAAAGTTTGAGATAAATGACATTTACATTGTCTAAAAAATTATTTTATGCAGTTACAAAAAACATGCTTTAAAGTAAATGGGAGAAAGCCAACATGACATGTATGCTTTAAAAACATTGCCTAAGAATTTATGGGAGAAATGACACATGTACACAGTTTTCCTTAAAGTGGTTGAGGTTTGTCAACTATTAAAGCAGGAACAAATTTTAGGCCTTAAAGTTTGAGATAAATGGCATTTACATGGTTTGAAAAATTATTTTATGCACTTACAAAAAACATGTTTAAATTTAATGCGAGAAAGACAACATGACATGTATGCATTAAAAACTTTGCCTAAGAATTTATGGGAGAAATGAAATATGTACGCAGTTTTCCTTAAAGTGGTTGAGGTTAGTGGATATTAAAATGAAAAACTTCTATTTAGATCTGTTACAGAGATTTACTGTAGGGGCATTTACTAGATATGTCACTTTTGAGAAAAGATGAGATCCAGAGGCTACCAAGCCCTTTACAGACTCTGCCTTTACAACTTGTAGAAGTTAACACGCTACAGACAGACTAAAACCCTATGGAAGTTCAAAATTCTGTGAGAGTTCAACCACTTTAGGTTCAATTTTTAGGCCTTAAAACTTGAGAGAAATGACATTTACATGGTTTGCAAAATTATTTTATGCACTTACAAAAAACATGCTTGAAAGTTAATGGGAGAAATGCAACATGACATGTATGCTTTAAAAACTATGCCTAAGAATTTATGGGAGAAATGACACATGTACACAGTTTTCCTTAAAGTGGTTGTGTTTTATGGATATTAAAATGAAGAACTTCTATTTAGGTATATTCCAGAGATTGACTGTGGGGGCATGAAAAGGGATTTTTCTAAAAGGGATTTTTCTAGAAGGATGGACTAAGATGGAAAGAAGGGAAAATCTCACAATTATATGTTAATGTGCATATGTTTTACATTGAATGTTTTTCATTTCATTAAGAATCTATTTGAAACAATTAACTATATAAGGTTAAAACCTAGATGTTTTGTATCAGATTAATTTTTGTTTAAATGGGAAACATTTATGGCTAATTTATTTTTCTCAAAATGTGATAGACCCCATTAAAATGGGAGATATATCAAAATGGTTCCTACGGTTTAATAAAATAGTTGAGTAGTTTAAAGATATAGATGTATAAATTCAATGAGCATAGTTTTGAGATATACAAGTCCAAAATGCAATAGTTGTTGGTGAACCAATATCAATGGATCACTATGGATATATCTGCTTCATTAAAAGAGATTTTTCTATAAGGATGTCCACTAAGTTGGAAAGAAGAGAAAATATCACAATTATATGTTAATGCATGTGTTTTACATTGAATATTATTCGTTTGATTAAGAATCTATTTGAAACAATTAACTATATAAAGTTAGAAACTATGTTTTGTATCAAATCACTTTTGGTTTCAATGGGAAAATTTTATGGCTAATGTGTCTTTTTCGAAATGTGATAGACGCCATTAAAATGGGAGATATAGATAGAGATCGCTTTCTAAACCCGAGAGTCAAACCGGGGAAAAACACATGAATCAGAAGACAGTATGGTATCTAAAAAAACAGACACCAGTGCTACTATTTCACATTAAAAGGCTTAATAAACTAATTTTCACTGCTACTCTTTTGTATCAAAAAGCTTAATAAACTAAGCACTTAATTTTCACTACCACTATTTCATATCAACTCAAACGTAGACACCAGTGCTACTTTTTCATATTAAAAGGATTAATAAACTAATTTTCACTTCTATTGTTCCATATCAAAAAGATTAATAAACTAAGAACTTAATTTTAGAACTTGTAGAAGTTAACACTCAATAGACAGACTAAAATCCTATGGAAGTTCAAAATCCTATGAGATTTCAGCCACTTTAAGTTCAATTTTTAGGCCTTAAAGTTTGAGAGAAATGACATTTACATGTTTTTCAAAACTATTTTATGCACTTACAAAAAACATGCTTTAAATTTAATGGGAGAAAGCCAACATGACATGTATGCTTTAAAACATTTGCCTAAGAATTTATGGATAAATGACACATGTACACAGTTTACCCTAAAGTGGTTGAGGTTAATGCATATAAAAATGAAGAACTTCTATTTAGATCTGTTACAAAGATTGAATGTAGGGGCATTTACTAGATATGTCACCTTTGAGAAAAGATGAGATCTAGAGGCTACCTTGCCCTTTACAGACTCTGCCTTTAGAACTTGTAGAAGTTAAAACTCAACAGACAGACTAAAATCCTATGGAAGTTAAAAATTCTATGAGATTTCAGCCACTTTAGGTTCAATTTTTAGGCCTTAAAGCTTGAAAGAAATGACATTTACATGGTTCGCAAAATTATTTTATGGACTTACAAAAAACATGCTTTAAAGTTAATGGGAGAAAGGCAACATGACATGTATGCTTTAAAAACTATCCCTAAGAATTTATGGGAGAAATGAAACATGCACACAATTTTCCTTAATGTGGTTGTGTTTTATGGATATTAAAATGAAGAACTTCTATTTAGATCTATTCTAGAGTTTGATTGTAGGGGCATTAAAAGGGATTTTTCTAAACGAGATTTTTCTAGAAGGATGGACTAAGTTGGAAAGAAGGGAAAGTATCAAAATTATATGTTAATGTGCATGTGTTTTACATTGAATATTTTTCATTTTATTAAGAATATATTTGAAAAAATTAACTATATAAGGTTGAAACATAGATGTTTTGTATCAAATTACTTTTTGTTTCAATGGCAAGCTTTGATGGGTCATGTGTTTTTCTTGAAATGTAATAGATCCCATTAAAATGGGAGTTTTATCAAAATCATTCCTATGGATTAATAAAATAGTTAAATAGTTTAGAGATATAGATGCATAAATTCAATGAGCACATTTTTGAGATATACAAGTCCAAAATGCAATAGTTGTTGGTGAAAAAATATCAAACAAATATCAATGGATGGCTATGGATATATCTACTTTATTAAAAGATATTTTTCTAGAAGGATGTCCACTAAGTTGGAAAGAAAGGAAAATATCAGTATTATATGTTAATGCATGTGTTTTACATTGAATATTTTTCATTTTATTAACAATCTATTTGAACTAGAGTTAAAACCTATGTTTTGTATCAAATCACTTTTGGTTTCAATGGGAAACTTTTATGGCTAATATGTCTTTCTCAAAATGTGATAGACCCCATTAAAATGGGAGATATATAGAAATGATTCCTATGGTGTAATAAAATAGTTGAGTACTTTAAAGATATAGATGCATAAATTCTCCTAGCCCGACTAGGAAGGGAAAGAGAATTAGATTCTATTTCGAAGGAATGAAAGTATGGTATCTAAACAAATAGACACCAGTGCTACTGTTTCATATTAAAAGGCTTAATAAACTAATTTTCTCTTCTATTGTTTCATATCAACTCAAATTCAGACACCAGTGCTACTATTTCATATTAAAAGGCTCACTAAATGAATTTTCATTGCTATTGTTTCATATCAAAAAGATTAATAAACTAAGAACTTAATTTTCACTACTACTATTTCATATCAACTCAGGCTCATAGGCTCACAATTATACATCAAAATTCAACACTTGCATTATAAAATAACTTTATTACAGACTCAATACTCAGAGTCTTGGAGTGACTAATACTTTAATCTCAGAGAGTATCAACTTCGAGAGAGAGGGAGATAAAGAGTTATATCAGCCAGAAGGGAAAGAGCATTAGATTCTGATTCTAGGGAATGAAATTATGGTATCAAAACAAATAGACACCATTTCTATGGTTTCATATTAAAATTCTTAATAAAATAATTTTCACTGCTACTATTTCATATCAACTCAAGCTCAAACACCAACGATATTGTTTCATCTTAAAAGTCTTAATAAACTAATTTTCACTGCTAGTGTTTCATATCAAAAAACTTAATAAACTAAGCACATAATTTTCAGTGCTACTATTTCATATCAACTCAAGCTCATACACCAGTGTTACTGTTTCATATTAAAAGGCTTAAAAAACTAATTTTCACTGCTACTGTTTCATATCAAAAATATTAACAAACTAAGCACTTAATTTTGACTGCTATCATTTCATATCAACTCAAGCTCACAGGCTCACAATTATACATCAAACTTCAACACTTTCATTATATAAGAACTTTATTATAGACTCAAGACTCAGACTCTTGGAGTGACTGATACTTTAATTACAAAGAGGATCAACTTCGAGAGAGAGGGATATAGAGAGTTATATCAACCAGAAGGGAAAGAGCATTAGATTCTAATTTTAAGGAATCAAATTATGGTATCTAAAGAAACAGGCGCCAGTGCTATTGTTTCATATTAAAAGGATTTTAATAAACTAATTTTCACTGCTACTGTTTCATATCAAAAATCTTAATAAACTAAGCACTTAATTTTCACTTCTATTGTTTCATATCAAAAAGATTAATAAACTGAGCACCTAATTTTCACTACTACTATTCATATCAACTCAAGATCATAAGCTCACAATTATACATCAAACTTCAACACTTGCATTATATAAGAACTTTCTTACAAACTCAAGACTCAGACTCTTGGAGTGACTGATACTAAGTATGGTATCTAAACAAACATACACCAATTCTATTGTTTCATATTAAAAGGCTAAATAAACTAATTTTCATTGCTACTTTTTCATATCAAAAAGCTTAATAAACTAAGCACTTAATTTTCACTGCTACTGTTCCATATCAACTCAAGCTCAGACACTAGTGCTATGGTTTCATATTAAAAGGCTTAGTAAAATAATTTTCACTGTTACTGTTTCATATCAAAAATATTAATAAACTAAGCACTTAATTTTCATTGCTACTGTTTCATATCAACTCAAGCTCACAGGCTCATAACTATACATCAAACTTCAACACTTGCATTATATAAGAAATTTCTTGCAGAATCAAGACGTAGACTCTTGGAGTGACTGATACTTTAATCACAAAGAGGATCAGCTTCGAGAGAGAGGGAATAACATAAACTGTTGTCAGTTATACTTTAATGTTGCATAAACTGTTATAAGCCATTAGCAGGGTGGAACATGCCATTTAGATGGAAATAATAGATTTTGAGAGATTATCTAATGCTATAGATTGACATTTTTTATACTCAACATGTGCACTATTATTAAATGAAGGGACAAGTATTACTGGTATGTTTCAGTAAGCTCTATACAACACTATATAACAAGGAGTAAGCATTTCACATAAGCTTTTTCTAATACGATCATTGTACTTGCGGAACTTGATACAATAAGTAAACCCATTAGAGCTTTAAACATAACTAATAGTTATAGCTTTGATGAATAGGGAATGTGATATGCCTCATTTACCTAATCATGATATGCATTACCCAATATAGTACCCATGATTATGAACACAAAGGTGATATAGTCTGAATAGAACGTATAGACTAACCAGAGACATCCATATATAATAAGTAATTAGCTTTATATATGCAAATAGAAAATAAATCACACTATTTTAACAAGAGGTGATGCTTAACTATGATAATCATCGTATTCATAATATTTCTTTAACATCTCCATGGATTGATTGGCGAGTGAAGAGAACTTGAAAACTTGGTATTGGCTGAAGATTGTTCGTCATGGAAGCCAACGATGGTATGACCTCATGTGTCGTCTGTCCTAATTCTGTATAAAATATTTGCAGGCATAATAGGTTCATTGCAACTATTGGGCAACAACACCTATTATGGTTTCATCAAATAATGTTGTGAACGTATCGATTAGTATTTGGACATAATGACCACTAATTTTTAACATGTAATATAATTTAAAATATAACAATTAAACATAATTATTTCCACTTTCAAATTTACAAAATTTGTGGGTCATTTAGCTTATAATCACTATAAATCTTCAAACACGTGTAATGATTTCATCACAATTTAAAATATAACAATTGTACATAAAATTTTTATGCCAAATCACATTGCACATTTTGAATTTTCAAAATATTTAGTTTATAATTTCCATAAAAAAAATTTACACATGACATTAAGATTCATTCATCCCAATTTAAAATATAACAATTATACATAATTATTTACATTTCAATTTAATTCTCCATTGAAATTTACAAAATTTTCGGCTCTGTTGTATAGATATGCAAATACATACCTAGACATTCGTAGAAAGTCATTGTGGCACAACTCCAAGTCACCAAAAGCACAACAGAACAGCAACAGAGCACAACAGAGTTCACCAAAGCACAATAGAGCAGCAATAAAGTGCAACAGAGCGCAAAAAAATAGAAAAATCTATAGAAGGCGAGAAAGAATCAGAAAATAAACGACCAAAAATCAGACGCACGAGAGAAATGTGAACAAGAAACCTATGAAATTTCGCGGGTGATATATTTATAAAATACGAGTTTGGTCGAACTATTTTAAAAGTTCGGCCGAACTATTGAGAAAAAAAAATTTCCACTGCCGATTCTCACAAAAATGTAACCCAACGTCACATTTTCACGCCATAACATGATATAAGTACAATCCCACTATGATGCAAGTTAATTTGATACTTAAAATGAACTAAATTATATCATGTGTCAATTTAATATTGAGTATTGAAATAATTACAAATATGCTTCATATTGGATTGTAGACAGTTCCTTTTAGTGGAATCAACATGTATGTTATTATACTCATTTTAAAAATAAATTATTTGAATTCGAAATTCATCCATATTATAATTTAAAAAATACATGTATGGAAAAAATTGTGACCCACCCATATACCATTGCATGGTCAACTCTTTTAAGTCTATTTCAATCAATTCCTTATCTCAATGTTCAATTAAGAAACACAAATAGGATTGAAAAAAAAATTATTCGATTTTAAAATATGTGTTCTAAACATAAATAAGTTTTATTCAATTTTAAAATATGTGTTCTATACAACAAATAAGTTTTATTCAATTTCAAAATATGTGTTGTAAACAACAAATAAGTTTTATTTAATTTTAAAAGATGTGGTGTACAAACGAAAAATAAGTTGCATTCAATTTTATTTCTTTTCAACTCATCTACAAGAGCTTAGTCATAACATCATATAAGTACAATCTTACTATGATGCAAGTCACTTTGATACTTTACATGAGCTAAAATTTATCATGTATCAATTTAATATTGAGCATCGAAAGAATTACAAATATGCTTCATATTGGATTGTAGAAAGTGTCTTTTAGTGCAATCAACATGTATGTTATTACAATTCAATTTTAAAAATAAATTATTTGAATTATAAAGTAATCTATATTATAATAAAAAATCTAGATATGGAAATTTTTGTGACCCGCCTATATACCATTGCATGGTCAATTTTTTAAAGTATTTCAATCAATTTCTAATCACAAGGTTCAATTAAAAAATACAAATATGATTGAAATAAGTTTTATTCAATATTATTTATTTTGATATTATCTGTGCGAGCTTAGTCATAGCACGATATAAGTCAATCATACTGGAGTCTAATATATGTCAAAAAACAATATATGATAGAATTTCTATAATTTTATATAATGTTATCAACATTCCTAAATATATTTAGCTATCCAAGTTTCTCAATCACTTCTTTATGATTGAAATAAGTATTATTAAATCTAAAAAAACAGATATGATTGAAATAATTTTTATTCGATTTTATTTCTTTTGAGGTTATCTACAAGGTCTTATTCATAACATGTTATATATATATATATATATATATATAGAGAGAGAGAGAGAGAGAGAGAGAGAGAGAGAGAGAGAGAGAGAGAGCATGTGTGTAACTCTTTCCATGGTTTATATCAAACTGACACATGGCATTTATTTTTAACATATTTTTTTTTAACATTGTTCACAACCTACATCTAGTCAAATTTCCATTTTAAGTAAAATAATATCATATCAATTTTTTTAAATTATTATGGATTAAATTAGATCTTTCTTGATTCTAAATATATGGGTTTCACATAAGGATCATTTAGTTAAACAAAAACCTCCTTAAAGTTCAAAAACCTTTTTTTTACAAAGGCTCGATCGAGCATGATAGCTCAATTGCGGGTTTCTTAAACTCTCGATCGAGCTATTTGAATTTATATTTTAAGCAGTCGATTGAGCTCCTTAGGTACTTAAAATAACAATTTTAACACTCTTTCTGTATATTTTTGTACAACGTCATTTTTTACCCTAGCAGACTTAGGGAAAAATGTGTCCTTAAGGGGTGAAGTTGATCATGTTGGTTTCGTGAAGGAATCCTCTATCCATTGGTAGATAAGTTTGAAATTTTCAAATTCATATGATATTTATTATCTAATTTATTTAAAACCTAATTTTTTAATTTTATTTTGGATAACTTCAAAGAGGTTGAATAAAACATCATTAACGTAAAATTTACACAACATAATTTTTTCAAAAAATACCTCTATATTTTTTTTATGAGTCCTATTCAAAAGGGCACTCTTGGTTTTTGAACTCATTTAAATAGTTGAAAAAAAACTTATGTGAACACATGTGTTGAAATATGCAATTGAAATATTACTTCGCCAACTTCGAAAAATAATAAAAATATAATTTTGCATAAAAATTAATTTTTTAATAAGAAAAACTTGGATCTCTCCAAGTATATATATATATATATATATATTAGACTAAGTTATGCTATGTGAACATAAGAATACCTCTTGATATGTTTGAAAATTTGCAAAGAAAAACATTGCAATTCATGGAAAATTGACAGATTATATGAGACGATTGTTTTTGTCAAAAATATCTTTGGGATAACAACATAATTCTAAAAAATATTTCATTTTACTCTGAAACAAAATTCACAATGCTTATATAAATTTTGAGGACTTCAATTCGATAAAAGAGTAAAATTTTGAAAATTCATCGCCACATTTGGCCCAAAGTGTAACTCATATTCATGCATTCATTAGGGGAAATTTGAGGTCTAAAATATGCCTCCTAAGGAAACTATAAAATAATAGTGGAAACAATCAAATAAGATTAGATTACGTCATCAAAATTTAGAGGGAAAAAAGAAAAACTACTTTTTCAACTTGTATTTTCACTTATATCCTTATGGGTTTGCTCAAATTTCGAGAGGGAACACTCGTTGGATGTAGAATTGTATTCATTATCCAATGAGTACCCATGTCGCATAATTTTGATGGAACTTTCTACACAAAAATATGAAATACATGGAAAAAAATGATTGCAATCACTTTTTTCATGTATTTCTCATTTTTTGTGTAGTACGGTACATCAAAAGTATGCTACATAGATAGTCCTTAGATGAAGAATTAAATTTTTCATCCAACGAGTACTCCTGCTCGAAATTTGAGTAAAACCTTAAGGAGATAAGTTTAAAATGCAAGTTGAAAAATAGTTTTATTATTTTATGATTTTTTAATCTGTTTACTTTTTTACAAGGATATTTAAAAGGAGTCTTCCTCTTACACCATAACTTGCTAGAATTATAAAAGGAAAAAATAGAGGCCCATAAATCGAAAAGGATAGCTACAAAGTAGGGTAAGGGAGACACACCAAAAAATAGGATCAAATTTAGTACTTAATGAAGGAAATGATGATTTTGAAATTATAAGTGTCATAATGTAGAGAGAAACTTGTAGAAAAACCATTTTTTAAGGAATGAATTAGAAAAGCCTAGAGGAGAAACAATTGCCAGAGAGGAAACAATTAGAGTTTGGAAGCTTCCTTGAGAACAATGGCTCAATGATCTTAAGAAATACTAAATTGTAGACAACCAAACAAGAATTATACCTTATTTCTCAAAGAAAATTGGTGTAGATATCATATCACCTAGTTAGAACAACTAGGTGAATTCAATATTGAAACACCTAGAGCATTAGTGGACGCTTCTTAGAGAAAAAACATGGAGGAAAATGTGATATTGTGTGAATTTTACCTCCATAGCCGTGTGCCTTCTCACCCTTTTTCTTGGTATCCCAATCTCTGTGTGGGTGATGTACAACCAATGATATTAACAACATTGACAACATTAATGAGTTATGAAGAACTAAGTGGATAAAAGATAAAGAAATGCAAAGAAGAAAAATTGTATAATCCTTTAAAAAATATACCAACTTAACTATGACATTATAAGTTCACATTTTTCATAGGCTACTTTTGGTGGTTATTTTTACCTCTAAGTAAAAATTTAGTGTTACAAGGAACACATTCTTTTGATCTGTTTGCTAAAATTACTGACTTGTTTGATTCCAAAATGGAAAATTTATACCAACAACACCACTTTTATTTTTGAGATTGAAATTATAGATTAAATGAAATTATAGCCTTAACAATTAATACCATAAAAAAGAAATATTCTAAATGTAAAAGTAATATTGCTTAAGTATTTTTATTAATTTTTGAATAATTTAAATTTAAAATAATTAGGTTAAAAAAATATTAATTTAAAAGAAAATAATAATTAAAAAAAACTTTTCAATTTTATTAAAAAATGGAAAAGAAAATTTAGGAAGTTAAATTTTAGATTAAAAACCCCACTAAAAAATAAAACTAAAAATAAATCTAAAAACAAAAAAAACACTTAAAAGAAAGTTCTTTTCACATGTTATTTTCACAACTTAAAAAAATATACATATATTTTAAAATCCATTTATTAAAACACAACAAAAATAAAAAAAAACAAAGCATAAAGGGGATGGATGCCTCTTCCCTCCAAGGGGTTAAATATGGTAGGCGCCCTCCACGTCAACGAATTTTTTATGATGATTTTATTTTTAAATTTCCCTCCCAATGAATTTTAATATTTACTTTTACTTTCTTTAGTATTTTTCCTTATAGAACCATAATAAATGAAAATTCATTTTTTTTTGACATTTTTATATATATATATATAATTTTTATATAATAAAAATAAATTAGTTAGATATATATGAATTTTAGTTCATCAATTATAATTTAATTTTATACAGATTTCAAGAAAGAATATTAATGAATGAAAAAAATGTGAAATTAAAGCTAATGCATCCAAATTTATAATACATGATTTTGTTAAAATTAAGCAATAATTTGTAAAAACTGCTTTTGCTAATAATTACATATGATCATTTATTTTCAAAGCGTTCAGAACAAACTAGTATGGTTCATCTTCAAAACAAGATCAGAAATCAGATTGGGGAAACATGTTTAAAATGATGGAGAGAGGATTCAACTAGCCATTAAAATATAACAACTAGTTTGACTGAGAAAAAGAAAACACAAAAATAAAATATTTTATTAAAATATTTTATTGTTATGTTATATTTAATTTAGTTTAATTAGTTAATAATTATAATATATTCTATTATTCTATTTTAATTTTTGAATTAAAAGATATTTATTAAAGATGAATATAAACAATAAGGGAAAATTAGAGATCGTGAAGTTATTATTTATTATTATATAAATACAATTTTGATATAAAAAAAATGGTCAAAAGTGATTAAGAAAATTAATAATATCCCAGTGGATGGAAATAAAATGGAAATAGTTGTCAAAGCAAGAAACTTAGGTCAATCTTGCCATTTACTTTGGCTCGCTAATACTTCGGCTGACAACATATGTCATAAAATTTGGAATACTCAAAATATTCTAACTAAATCTTTAACTATTTTTTTTTGTGAGCTTGGGAGGACTACATCTTCATCATGTCCAATATGTGACTTTGATCAGCACGGGCAATTGATCAGCACCCAATCACCATCTATCCAAAAGTCCATAAACTTAAAAAAATAAATTAAAAACAAAAATAACTAATTGTTTTTTTAAATTAAATTTGAAAGAGAAATATGAAAAATTGAAAAAAACACTAAAAGAAATTTCCTTATGTCCTTTACCATCAAAGTTTTCTAACTAAAACAATATTTAATAAAAGTTTTTTCTTTGAAATTCAAGATTAAAATTAATATTTTAAAAATTCAGAAAATACAATAGATTTGCTGATAACGAGGGAGAAAGCATAGCGTTGGCAAATATAAAATTTCCATAAATTTTATGTGTATTTATATACTCACTTAATTTTCATCACTATTTCTATTTACAGTGAGCAAAAAATTTAGAATATATTTTATATTTTTAAAAATTACAAAACAAATTCCTCTCATGAATGTTATTATCAAATTGTAACGTCATAAGAAAGAAAATATTGAACGGAATTTAACTTCCGACTACCTTAAAAATATTTTTCTAAAACACTGACGTTCCCTGTCATTTGCACTACTCTTTATATGCTAGCAGAGAAGCTGGAAACTGAAATAAATAAAAGAATAAAACACCGTCATTTTAAAAAAAAGTAACCCTATGTGCCATCCGATGACTCGAACCTACAATTGGGCTACTATTGTTGGGAGACGTCATTGATTTTTATATAATCACTTACATTAATTTTAAAAAAAAGGAAGAATCTTTGAAATAATATTTGGATGTCACATCCATTGATGTTGAGATTTACAAAGATAAAAGACCACGATTCAAAGTTCTGTCTATCTGACATTTTCAATATTTGAGAAATTTGTGTTTAAATGCTATAAATTTCCAACCAGAAAATAATATTACTTTGATTCATTTTTAGATAAAAATATAATGATTTGAAGTTCTTTCTATTCAACATTTTCAATATTGGAGAAAATTCGATTGAAATCTTATATATTTAACAAAAACTATTTAAATTTAAATTTTCTTTTAATTGTTTTTCAGATTGAATATATATATATATATATATATATATATATATATTCGGAAGGAAAAAAACGATGTTTTATATATATACATCTATTCAAAAACAAGAGATGAAAGTGCATAGTAGCACCCATCAGAATATATTAGTTATGGGAGCAGAGAAAGAATCTGAGTCCATCTAAACAGCGAAAATAATCCCAACAATGATTGTCAAAATAAAAACTTGTTCTAATCCAGAGAAGAAAGGATTGCACAAAGTAGATACAGATAAGGAAGAACATGAGAAGTTAAAAAAGATTAGGATAATATGGCACTGAAAAAGTTGAGTGAAAGCATCAAGTATGAGGAATCGCATAAAAAATTAGAGGGCCCGATCCAGAAGTCTAAAGATATGAAGCAGAAGCCAAAAGATATTGGCCCAAACCATCCTCAATCATCAGAATAAAAAGGACTCCCCTGCAAAGCAGAAACTGGCTCGCTCGAAACCTAGGAAGGGAAAATCCGGCTCGCTTTCACTTGGAGAAGAAACATAAAAAACAGGCTCGCCTGAAAGAGGAAGAAAAATCGACATTCACTAGGAGTGTTCAGGCACACCCGCCACAATAAATGAAAAGACAGACTCGCTTGTAAAATGGAGAAAACCAAATGAAAAACGATCATGCGATGAAGAAAACGTAATGATTTAAGGAATGGGAATTTTATCGGCCCACACAATGATACCATCCTTGTACTGTGTAATCTGAAAAAAACCAGAAACCATATCAATACCAACTTTGGACAAACCATCAGCCCTTGTATTTTTTTCCCTGTAGATGTGAAGCAAAGGAGGAGAATTTGTAACACCCCTAGTTTACGTTTACTGCAAGCTAGACATTTGAACTTTAATCCAAAGGGGAACGGACCCCAATGGATAAGTATTTTTTGGATGTAATTAAATGTTTAATTGTGGAAATTAAAAAGAATAATTCTATGCAGATTGACCAAATGAGAATTATGAGATCACTTGCTAAATCCATGAGGATGGAAAGAGGCAAATACTTTCCCCAAAAATCTTTCAAAAATCCTTGAAAGAAGTTATTTCCAAATTAAATTTTAGAGGAAAAATCTAGTTCTTTCCCCAATGAGGTGGAGAGTAGTTTGCAAGAGGTAAAAAGCTGAGAAAAAAACAGAAATCAGCTTTAAAAGTCCCTAAATAAGGGAAGGCTAGGAAAACAGGAAGAAAAGCATCCTGCAATTCTGGACGTAGAATTAGAAACAGGCTTTGGGAATCATAAACTTAAATAAGCTACTCAACAAAAGATTGGGGGCTGTTCTATTCTAGGAGATGATCTCAGCTTAGGGATGAGTTCTTGAGGACAGTAGAACTCTAAGGTTGGGAGGTTGGTCAATTGCAAGAAGAGGTACGGATACTGTTTTGATGAGTAATTAATATTTGATATTGTGGAATAGTAGTGAAAAATACTATGGTAATTATGTTGATTTAAAGTGATGTGAAATGAATTTTTCTACTTTTAACAGAGTTAAATAGAAGAAATAATTATCCTAACTTCTGTATGGTAGTAGGAAAGAATACTAGGGAATACTGTCAACCAGAACCTCTAAACCATTTGATGGTTTAAATCTCAAGAAAGTGTAAATGCTTCCCTAGCATAGTTAAAGTAACTTTAATCTGCTTTTGTAATAAATGGGCATTCAGCAAAAAAATGAAAAAAAAAAGAGTTGAACATGTATTAGCCACTGTAGTAATCTTTGGAAAAATGTGATAATATATACGTAGATATGTGCATGTATGTACAAAGAAATATTGTTTAGACTTAAGAGTGGAATAGAGGGAGTAGGAAATATTAATCTCTGGTTAGCTATGGGCACTACATTGCATGTATCCAATTTTATTACTCAGTTGCAAAAAAATAAAATTAACCAAAAATATATATGATAAATTAATGATAATTAGGACAGAAAAATTCTATTATAAATCTATGTCTGCTTTTGGTAAGATTAACTAGCTGAAAGGTTGCACTGTCAATTTAGCAGTTAGTGTTAGAGGAATTGCAGAAAACATGACTACTAGTCAAACTCTAGAACTATGAGGTGGATAAGAACATAGCCAAAGAAATCATTAATAAAATTTGATTAACCCTCTTATACAAGGATAGAAGCCACTGTAAATTTTGTACAAGAGAGAAAACAAGTATGTCTCTGTGGGATTTAAATAAAAAAATTGGGAAAGCTATAATCTCGGCTCAGGGGAGATAGCATTTTAGACAATCATGTACATGCAGACGCACCGGGGAAGGCTGAAAAATAATTCCAGAGTGATTTATTTTATTATCATGTCAGGAAGCGACGGTCGATTATATATATATATATATATATATATATATATATATATAGAGAGAGAGAGAGAGAGAGAGAGAGAGAGAGAGAGAGAGACTGACTAACTTAATTCAAGAAAGAAAACATGAATAGTACAGAGAGTTTAAAGTAAAGTATTGTAGAATAGGAATCATCTGAATTAACCCCCAATTGAACTAGTGAGCTGAGGTATTCATAAAAATAAAATCCATGAATATCGTCGTATAATTTCCACAGCATAAGCACAAAAAATATTCATCTTATAGTCTATTAATTCTTTTATGTATCTGTGTAGAAAAAATAAAAATAAATAAAAGTCCTGAGTAATTATACATTGTTGGACAATACTTATAAATGAATCTGAGTTAGAAAATTCTGTTAGGGAAAAATCCCTATAACTCAGTGTCTAAACCACTAATATTCTGTGTTATTATCTCAGAGAAGTCGACTGAGAATAAAAAGATAGTCCATCCCTATGGGAATCTGTGAACCAAGCTAAATAAGAAACTGAGGCAAAAATCATTTCCAATAGGAAATAGACGTCGACCTGTGCCAAATGAGAAGCAAATCGTTATAATGGTTCCATAGAAAAGATACGTATGTCATCCTCAAAAATTTATTCACGGGGTAAATAACGTACCTGCAAAATCATTGAGGGAAATAAGTAAATATGTATGAATACAATTTTACATAGACGTATATAAAAAGTTATGAGAGCCAAGCAAGTTTAGACTTACCCAAAGACAGTAGGAAGAAGAGAATCCCTCCTAAAATTCTTCTATGAGCAACTGAGAAGAATTAGATATATAAACCGCGTAGAAATCAAACCATACTAGGATTCAGCAAGTTTGCAAATTATTACCTCAGAAGAACGAGTATACATTGCGCAGGAGAGCTATGCCTATTGAAAACAAACCATTTGCATATATTAGGACAACATCAAGGATACGCTTGGATGCATTACAAGAAACAAAACAAAAATCGAGACTGGAGATAAGTTTAAGAAGAACCTCATAACCTCGTGATAGGGTCAGCAAGGCCAAACTGAGACAATTACTTAGCACACATCGACTTAGGTATGGTAATGACACGAGAATGATTAAAAACAAATTCCTAGCAAATGCCAAAGCGGCGATGCTGGGAAATTTTGTTTAAAACCCTATATGAATAGTAGTCGACAACTGTATGTAGTTTCTCTACAGACACAGGAAGAAAAAGGAAGTTCAAATATACGTTGACTCAAAAACCATGAAACATCATAGAAATTTCAATTCGGTGGTAATACGATGCCTGTAAACACAAGTCCTCAACCAAATTAGGAAGCACGCCGAGATATAATACAAGAGATTATCAATATACTAAACATTTCGTCAATAGCCAATATGGAGAGAAAAGTGAACACCAATATATCGGTGTAAATACAAATTAAAAAGGAAGAGTATACTGCATTGCTATACAAGTCCTGAGGAGGACTTACGTTAAATGAAGATCAAAAGGATATAACACGAAGTTACCTAAAACAATTAAACTCTCGGCACTATGATGCCTACACAAATTCATGTAAGAGCACACCAGATAGCAAAGTAAAACACAGAAAAGGAGCCAAGAGACCTTGGCATTCTCTGATAAAAAAATATACAAAGTGACAAATGAGATCTGCAGAGTGAAAAATTGAACTTTATAATTGAGCCAAACCCTAACTCATCACGGATCTCCATCGTCCACATGGAGAGCGATGCCCAAACCAAGACAAGCCTGGTGAGAAAGGACCTCAAAAAGAACAAGATCGTTGTAGTACGAGCGATAAGATTTACAAACCACTTCTATAGTACCCATTCACATCAACAACCATACGAAAGTACATGAAAAACAACGCATAATTTAATCCTCATAAATGAAACACGCCAGAGAT
Organism: Pinus albicaulis; assembly: GCA_034641835.2. Taxonomy (NCBI): domain Eukaryota; kingdom Viridiplantae; phylum Streptophyta; class Pinopsida; order Pinales; family Pinaceae; genus Pinus; species Pinus albicaulis. The sequence goes on along the minus strand of CM076574.1, from coordinate 21,701,313 downwards.
ACAATGCAACCCTCTGAGGAGTGAACGAAGTACCATTTAACAAGACGTAACATTAAAACAGAGATTCAATAAATAAGAGCAGACAAGTACCAGTTTCGTGGCGAAGCTCATTTATACACTCGAACCCTCATAGTTATCAACGAAACCAAGATGAGATGTAGTTGGTACAATAAGACGACTAACAATTGAATCTGGCTGATATATAAATTTTCATGTGAAAAATAAATGAAACCCTAATACAACCAATATGTTTATATGCGCATATGATATGTACTTCAAACATGAGCTAAGGTCAAGTAAGTGAAAAGTGAATACACATCATCTCATATCATGCGTAGTGGTATTGGGATATTGAAAAAATTTATCATGGTAAGTGCTTGGTGTTATAATGGCAACCCATGCCTTTAAATATAAAGGTTAATAAAACCATAAATTGAAAAAAAGGATTTGTTCAGTAAAAGAGAGAAGTGTCACACCATGACAAAACCAATATACAAGAGTAGTACATGGTAAGTGCTTGGTGTTATAATGGCAACCCAAGCCTTTAAATATAAAGGTTAATAAAACCATAAATTGAAAAAAGGGATGTGTTCAGTAAAAGAGAGAAGTGTCACACCATCACCAAAGCAATATACAATAGTAGTACAAGTGTAGTTCCTAATAACATACATAGTTGAAAAAAAATAAAAATTTGTTAGTGAGTTTGAGGGACATGACAAATGGTATCAGAGCCCATGTTAGAAAAATTGGGCTATTGTTGTGGTGCTCGCTGTATAAATTATTTTTTTGTTGGAAAAAAAAATAAAAAAAATTATTACTTATATGTGTTGTGTAGTGTACGGTGTGGTGCTGAAACAGAAAATTCCAATGGCTGGAAGTGATGAAATTTATGTTGATCTGCGTGACGAAGATAATACACCAGATCCCAATGCTTTGATGATGGCCATGTTGCACAGTTTGCAATGAGAAATGGCTGAGCTAAGAAGCCAAAATGACACACTGTCTTTAGCCAGTGAGGAGCAAGAAAAGCTCATCAGAGAATTGACTTCACAGAACAGCCAGGAGGGTGAAGGTTCTGGAAAGAGGAAGAAGGGAAAGTTTTCTTATGACTCTGAGGAAGATGACACTACTAGACATCAGTCTAAACAGAGAAGGGGATTATAGGGAGAATTCTGAAAGATCAAACCTCCCTCCTATGATGGGGAGAAGGAGGAAGATGCTGAGGCTTGGTTGTTGAATATGATTAAATATTTCCAAGTCTATGAATATGAAAGTAATTTGAAGCCTAGACTAGCTGTTTATCAATTACAGGGTAAGGCTAATCTATGGTGGGAGGAGACGAAAATGGTCCATTCCATTGATGAAAATACAATGACTTGGGAATATTTCTAAGTCAAATTTAAGATCCGCTATTTGAATGAACGTTATTACGATGATAAAGAAAAGGAGTTCCATGAACTCAGACTGGGATAGCTCACCATAGACGAGTTTGTCACCAAGTTTACAAATCTGTTAAGGTGTGTTCTTTATATTCAAGAAGAGAAGGCACAGGTACAAAGGTTTTCGAACTATTTGCCTGTTGTGTACAAGGAGAAAATAGAATTTGATAATCCAAAAACTATGGACGAAGCTATGAGGAAAGCTATATTTTGCTACCAACAGTTTAAAGGAAAGGGTGAGCATGGGAAAAGCTAGGTATACAAGGGTGAGTTCAAAGGAAAGAAACAGAAACCAGCTTATTTGAAGAACTTGGGCACGGATCATCAGCTGAAGAAATTTAACAAACCCAAGGAAATTCAAACTGCTCAGTCCCAAGTGGGTTCAAAACAAATAGATGGAGACAATAAGAAGGAGGGAGGAGTTAAATTGCGGGAACAATTGAAATGTTGGGGGGTGGAGAACCTCATCTGTTGAGGTATTTTCCCCACCGAAATGTTCAAATGATTGTGAGGGATCGAGAAGCTACCACAGTGAATGACATAGCAAGGAATATACCCACAATCAGTGAAGCATTGGAAAAATGATAAGTAGAACATTAGGCTACTATGGTCGAAATGGAAGGTAAGATTGCTGACCAATCTGTCACAGTTTTAATTGATCTAGGTGCTTCTTTGAGTTACATTAGTCCACAAATTGTAGAGAAATGCAATCTCAAAACTGAAAAATTTCAGCAGTCTTGGTTGGTCCAGCTAGCCACTGGCACCAAGCGAAAAGTAACTCATAAGCTACCTCAAACAGCACTTAAATTGAATGATGTTTAGACATAAGTAAACTTAAACATTCTACCTTTTGGATCATATGACTTGCTGATAGGAATGGACTGGTTAGAAAAGAGAAAGGCTATGATGAACTGTTGGGATAAAACTTTACATTGCATAGATGAAGAAGGGAGACCCTTTATCCTCAAAGGAAAACCAAAACCAATTTCTGTAAGACAAATATCAGCTCTGCAATTAAAGAGAATAGCTAGGAAGGGTTATCAGGTATATGCTGTACATGTCGAGGAATTAGGACAACAACTGGAAGAAAATCTGCTGGACACTTTTCCAGTGGTAAAAGAATTTAAGGAAGTTTTTCCAGATGAGATTCCTCATCTTCCCCCCAAAAGAGAGATTGACTTTTCAATCGATTTAGTGCCTGGAGAAACACCTGTCTCCAGAGCCCCTTATTGAATGAGTCCCCTTGAACTCATGGAACTGAAAATGCAATTGCAAGAATTGTTGGATAAAGGTTATATCAAACCGAGTGTATCTCCTTGGGGAGCACCAGTGCTATTTGTGAAAAAGAAAGATGGAACCTTTAGAATGTGCATTGACTATCGTCAACTGAATAAGTTGAAAATTAAAAACAGATACCCTTTACCCCGAATTGATGATCATTTTGATCAGATAAGAGGAGCTTCCATATTTTCTAAGATTGATTTAAGGACTGGTTATCACCAACTCAGAATTAAGGAAGAAGACATTAGTAAAACAACCTTTTGAACCAGGTATGGTCACTACAAATTTGTAGTCTTACCTTTTGGTTTGACAAATGCCCTTGCTACCTTTATGTGCTTAATGAACAATGTTTTAAACAATTACTTTGATAAATTTGTACCAATGTTCATAGACGATATTTTAGTTTATTCCAAAAGTGAAGAGGAGCACAAAGAGCACTTAAGGATAGTGTTGCAAACTTTGAAGGAAAACTAGTTATATGCCAAGTTCAGTAAATTTGAATTCTATAAAGACAAGATCCAATACTTGGGACATATTATTTCTGAACAAGGGTTGGTTGTTGACCCTGAAAAGATAAAGGCTATTAGAGAATGGCTAGTGCCAACTGATGTTTCAGCAGTGAGATCATTTATGGGGATTACAGGTTATTATCGCAGATTTGTGGAAAGATTTTATGCAGTATCGTATCCCATAACTTCATTACAAAGAAAATGTGTCAAATTTGAGTGGACTGAGAAATGCCAGAACAGTTTTGAACAATTAAAATTAAAACTCACTACAACCCCTATATTGAAGATTTCAGATCTTGATAAAGAATTTGTGGTATGTACCGATGCTTGTAGAGAGGGGTTGGGAGGAAGTCTGTTGCAAGAAAATTCTGTAATTGCATATGAGTCTAGGAAACTTAAGACACATGAACATAACTATAGTGCATATGATTTGGATTTGGTTGCTATAATTCATGCCTTGAAGATGTGGCGACACTATCTTCTTGGAAAGAGATTTACATTGATGACTGATCATATTAGTCTTAAATACTTCTTTTCCCAAACTGATTTGAATGCTCGACAAGCCAGATGGCTATCCTTTCTGAGTGAATTTGATATGGAAATAAAACATATCAGAGGGAAAGAAAAAAAAATTGCTAATGCACTGAGTAGAAATGCTTGCCAAAACATCAATAGCATTGGAAGCAGTGCTAATTTTGATTTAGAAGAACTAGTGAAAAAGGTAACAGACCAGGATCCAAATTATGAGAATCTACAAATGAAAATACTAAAGAAGGAAATGGTTGAATACACCCAAAACCAGCGAGGGATGATCTGCTATAAAAACAGATTATATATCCCCAATGTATAATCTTTGAAAAGAGAGGTCCTAGATGAATACCATAAATAGCCCTATGCAGGACATCCAGGATATCAGAAAATGCTTACAGCCTTGAAAAAGAAATTGTTTTGGCCAGGAATGAAAAGGGATCTAGCAGAATAATTAGCTAGGTGCATGGAATGTTAACTAGTCAAGGTTGAACACCAACATCTAGCTGGTCTACTAAATCCCTTGCCAGTTGCAGAATGGAAATGGGACACTGTTTCGATAGATTTTATCACTGGGTTGCCCAGGACAAAATACCAACATGACTCAGTGATGGTAGTGGTAGACACTTTAACAAAGGCTGCACATTTTATACTCGTAAAACCTACTTTTGGGACAACTCAAGTAGCAGATGTGTTCTTAAAAGAGATATTAAGGCTACATGGGGTTCCAAGAGTAATTATTTCAGATAGAGATGCTAAGTTCACAACTGCCTTTTGGAAAGTTCTATTTGGGGGTATGGGCAGTAAACTGAATATTAGTAATGCATATCACCCTCAGATAGATGGTCAAACAGAAAGAACAAATCAAATCTTGGAGGATATGCTGAGAATGTATGTGATGGATAGACCATCAAAATGGGAAGACTATTTGCACTTGGCTAAACTTTCTTATAACAACAACTATCAATCCTCCATCAAAATGAGCCCGTTTGAGGCACTTTATGGAAGGAAGTGTCGTACTCCTTTAAGTTGGAGCCAACCTGAAGATAAACTAGTTTTGGGGCCAGATACTTTATTAGAAATGGAAAGGATTGTCAAACAAATACAGAGAAACATCAAGACAGCTTAGGACTGCCAGAAAAATTATGCTGATAAGAAGAGGGTACATCGAGAGTTTAAAGTGGGTGATCAAGTGTAATTGCATATTAAACGCAAAAAGAGCACACTTTATGCTGGAAGTTGTGCAAAATTGGCTCCTAGATATTGTGGGCCTTTTGAGGTGCAAGAGAAGGTGGGACCCGTAGCTTACAAACTGGCCCTACCGCTCCATGTTAAATTTCATGATGTATTTCATGTTTCATTATTAAAAATATATGTACATGATGCTTGTTACATTGTTGATTGGACTGTGATACAAGTGGAACCAGATGGGGAGTTCCTTCCAGAGCCGCTTCAAATATTGGAGTGGGAAGAAATTGAATTGAGGAATCGAACAGTTGCAAAAGTAAAGGTGCAATGGAAGCACTTTACTGCTGAAGAAGCTACCTAGGAAAGAGAAGCTGAAATGATGCAAAAATATCCATCTTTGTTTGCAAAATGAACTCTAGTAGTTAGTTATCAACACCGAGGATGGTGTTTGTTTTCAGAGGGGGAATATGTAACACCCCTAGTTTATGTTTACTGCAAGCTAGACATTTGAACTTTAATCCAAAGGGAATGGACCCCAATGGATAAGTATTTTGTGGATGTAATTAACTGTTTAATTGTGGAAATTAAATAAAATAATTCTGTGCAGATTGACCAAATGAGAATTATGAGATCACTTGCTAAATCCATGAGGATGGAAAGAGGCAAATACTTTCCCCAAAAATCTTTAAAAAATCCTTGAAAGAAGTTATTTCCAAATTAGATTTTTGAGGAAAAATCTAGTTTTCTCCCCAATGAGGTGGAGAGTAGTTGGGATGAGGTAAAACGATGAGAAAAAACTAGAAATCAGCTTTAAAAGTCCCTAAATAAGGGAATCCTAGGCAAACAGGAAGAAAAGCATCCTGTAATTCTGGACACAGAATTGGAAACAGGCTTTGGGGAGCATAAGCTTAAATAAGCTACTCTAGAACATATTGGGTGCTGATCTGTTCTAAGAGATGATCTCAGCTCAGGGGTGAGTTCTTGAGGACAAAAGAACTCTAAGGTTAGGAGGTTAGTCAATTGCAAGAAGAGTTATGCATACCGTTTTGATGAGTAATTAATTTTTGATATTGTGGAATAGTAGTGAAAAATACTATGGTAATTATGTTGAGTTAAAGTGATGTGCAATGAATTTTCCAACTTTTTACAGAGTTAAATACAAGAAATAATTCTCCTAACTTTTGTATGGTAGTAGGAAAGAATACTAGGGAATACTGTCAACCAGAACCTCTAACCCATTTGATGGTTTAAATCTGGAGAAAGTGTAAACGCTTCCCTAGCATAGTTAAAGTAACTTTAATCTACTTCTGTAATAAATGGTCATTCAACAAACAAATGAAAAAAAAAAGAGTTAAACATGTATTAGCTACTGTAGTAATCTTTGGAAAACTGTGATAAGTTATATGTAGATATGTGCATGTATGTACACAGAAATATTTTTTAGAATTAAGAGTGGAATAGGAGTAGGAAATATTAGTCTCTAGTTAGCTATGGGCACTACATTACATGTAGCCAGTTTTATTACTCAGTTGCAGAAAAATAAAATTAACCAGAAATATATATGATAAATTAATGATAATTAGGATAGAAAAATTCTGTTATAAATCTATGTTTTCTTTTGGTAAGACTAACTAGATGAAAGGTTTCACTGTCAATTTAGTAGTTAGTGTTAGAGGAATTGCAGAAAACAGGACTACTAGTCAAACTCTAGAACTATGAGGTGAATAAGAACATAGCCAAAGAAATCATTAATAAAATTTGATTAACCCTCTTATACAAGGATAGAAGCCATTGTAAATTCTGTACAAGAGAGAAAAAATGTATGTCTGTGTGAGATTTAAATAAAAAAATTAGGAAAGCTACAATCTCGGCTCAGTGGAGATAGCATTTTAGACAATCATGTACATACAGAAGCATAAGTGAAGGCTGAAAAATAATTCCAGAGTGAGTTATTTTATTATCATGTCAGGAAGCCACGGTCAATTATATATATAGAGAGAGAAAATGTCACACCTCCCATTTACACAAAAAAAAAAAAATTCTTCTCCAAGCATTTCATGCTTTTAAGCATAGGTTTACCATGAAATCCTAATTCTCTAAACATGATTCATTTCATCATAACACCATAACCCCAAGAAACTCTCTATTAACTTCCTCCTTAACTTGTCTTATGTTATTCTAACTCAAAGTATGGAGTAAATTTATATCATTTTATTTTCTATGAAGGTCGCATATAGCACCTATAGTTAACCTTTACTTGGATGTTTATTAACTCTTGGCCATCCGGTCCTTTCTCATGCATTATATACGATGGGTTTGAGTTGGTTATGCCTACAAGCATTCTGGACTCCTTTCAAATCTACATATCCTTCATTTTCCCATTACGTATATATATATATACCATTGGTAGTGATTATAATTGATTTCAATGTACATACTATTATATGACTGGCTCTTCTATGCGTTTGGAAGTCAGATGAGGTGGCCTTCATAATTGTTTTCACATCTGCGTTGATATGATAGCATATCATTGTACATGAGATTTCAGATCAAATTTTAATGTGAAACTTGAATACGTTATCGATTGACACGTAGAGCGTGCAGTTCAAATCGGTTTGAGGTGCTGTGTTTATTGCGACGGGGTAAGTCTTCTCCACGTCAGATTTTATGATACTTATGGTTGCATTTTATGGTTTATAATGGGTTCCATCCCATTCTCCCATTCACATGGTAGATCCACGTCAATCTGGCAATACCATCCGAGCTTACTCAGCTTACAATGGCACTCTTCTTTATACGAACAGGACGCATGAAATTTATTTCGTATCTTGACACCATCAATGTTATACGACTGGTTTAATTGCACCCTCCAACCCTTCGATCCGTGACTTTCCTCTTGTGATTTTTCCAAGTGGACGATGGCGATCCTTTCGTATTAGGTTTTCTGGGGTCTGTTACATAATTATATAAGCCTTTGATATTGTATAGAGATAGTTTTCCACGTACATCATTTGTTTGTTTATCTCTTCACCTGCAAGGTTTTTACTCTTCAGGGGGTTTACTTACCTCAGTTTAGGAAGGAGATTTGCGGCTTGCATACTCCACTGCGACGCTACTAGGTAATCGTACTAGGGCTTCGGTTCTCAGACCCTAACCTTATAGGCTCAGACTCTTATAGAGTGTATTGTGACTTTTGTATATATAGTCACTTATATTTTTATGTCGCCATAATTCCAACGAAGCTACAGCTCAATTTTGTATGGACTGTCTCCTGCTTCCTCGCATGGAGTGATTCACGTATACGATTTAACACAATGGAATTTTTCTTCGTTTACTTTTCTTATCATAGCAGTGACTGTATCTGATATAATTCTCTGTAGAGCTAATATTGTTCAATTGTACAAGATTTCTCAGATATTTATGTTCTGCATGACTTGTATAAGAGACTCTCAAGATTTTTGGAGAGTTATATTTCATTTTAATTTTTCCTTTGATGTACCTTTATATTGATTTCTGTAGCTAGATAATTTTAACTTGTACTATATCTAGTTATCATGAGCTAGCACTCTCCCTCTACTCATGTTTAAACTGAAATTACTTTACTAAGATCTATCTATACATATAATTGCATGCATAGATTTGTGTGTCCATTCTCCTTTATATATATAATTAATATGTATGAAATACTAGGACTATATTCTAGTAGGTTTCCATGCTCTTCTTGTTGTCCATGTTATATAATGCTAGTTGGATCTTATTTTCATTTTATGATAGCTATTCGCATCTCTTGCATACATATATCTCTGGTTCTAGGTATTTCTGTAGAACTGGTCATGTTTTGGGATTCATTCCCTTGCTACTTAATTACTTGTTACAGCATTAAGGTTTTCTACTCTTCCATTTAATCTTGGTTAAGGGAAATAGTAGTTATATTAACGATTAATGTGTATATTTGTTGAAATTATTATACCTCTCTGCTCTTTACTTAATAATTACTAAATAATTAATTCTACACTCTATGCATTTACTTTCTCACTTCTCCATTTTTCACAGAAACAGATTAAAGTTACAAATTTGTGATTCATGAGATATTAGAACTCTCCAGCTTTTACCTTAAGGATTTGTTTAGAGACTTTGGAGAAATTCTCTTTAATTTACCTACTCATGTTCACAATTATGTGCTAATAGAACAGAATAAATTTATAGTAAATTATCTGTAGAGGATATGTATCCTCAGATTTAAACCAACCTTGGTTTAGACTTTCTGTTGGATTCTACTCTACAGAATTTTTCTCTACAACCATACAGAATTATAAGGGTGAATTCCTTATGATTAATTTTGTTAAATTTAGTACTAATAAATCTAATACCCTATAAATCAATTTTTATATGTGGCCAATTCATACCATAGTAAGTAAAAACACAATTCATCTTAGAGACATACCACTCATGCAGTCGACCAACCTCCCAACCTTAGAGTCCTTCTGTCTCCCAGAACTCACCCCCGAGCTAAGATCACCTCCTAGAACAGACCAGCCTCTAATCTGTTTAGGAGCAGCGTATTTAAGCTATTTTTCCCCAAAGCATGTTTCTAATTCTGCGTCCAGAATATCAGGATACTTTTCTTCCTGTTTGCCTAGGCTTCCCATTTTTGGGATTCTTTAAATCTGTTTTTATGCTTTCCTCAGCTTTTCCAGCTTTTTACCTCTTCCCAACTACTTTCCTCATCATTGGGGAAATTTATATTCTTCCTCAAAAATCTAAATTAGAATAATTTCTTTCAAGGATTTTTGAAAGATTATGGGGAATAGTTGCCTTATCCATCCTCATGGATTTAGCAAGTGATCTCATAAATCTCATTTTGGTCAATCTGCACCCAATCATTTTATTCATTTCCTCAAATTAAATATTTAATTACATTCAAAAAATACTTATCCTTTGGGGTCCACTCCCCTTAGGACTAAAGTTTGAATGTCCAGTTTTGAAATTTAAACACATAAATTGGGGGTGTTACAGAAACTGATTCACTTAATTCAAGAAAGAAAACATGAATAGTACAAAGAGTCTGAAGTAAAGTATTGTATAATAGGAATCATCTGAATTAACCCCCAATTGAACTAGTGAGCTGAGGTATTCATAAAAATAAAATCCATGAATATCGGCGTATACTTTCCGCAGCATAAGCACAAACAATATTCATTTGATAGTCTATTAATCCTTATATGTATCTGTGTAGAAAAAATAAAAATAAATAAAGTCTAGAGTAATTATACATTGTTGGACAATAATTATAAATGAATCTGAGTTAGAAAATTCTGTTAGGGAAAAATCCCTATAACTTGATGTCTAAACCACTAATATTTCGTGTTATTATCTCAGAGAAATCGAATGAGAATAAAAGTATAGTCTATCCCTATGGGAATCTGTGAACCAAGTTAAATAAGAAACTGAGGCAAAAATCATTTCCAACTGGAAATAGACGCTGACCTGTGCGAAACGATAAGCAGATCATTATAATGGTTCCATCACAAAGATACGTCCGTCGTCCTCAAAAATTTATTCACGGGGTAAATAACGTACCTACAAAATAATTGAGGGAAATAAGTAAATATTTATGAATACAATTTGACATAGACGTATATAAGAAGTTATGAGAACCAAGCAAGTTTTGACTTACCCAAAGACAGTAGGAAGAAGAAAATCTCTCCTAAAATTCTTCTGCGAGCAACTCAGAAGAAATAGATATATAAACCATGTAGAAATCAAACCATACTAGGATTCAACAAGTTTGCAAATTATTACCTCAGAAGTAGGACTATACACTGCGTAGGAGAGCTATGCATATTGAAAACAAACCATCTGCATATATTACGACAACGTCAAGGATACGCTTGGATGCATTACAAGAAACAAAAGAAAAATCGAGACTAGAGGTAAGTTTAAGAAGAACCTCATAGCCTTGTGATAGGTTCAACAAGGCCAAACTAGAAGATTACTTAGCACACGTCGACTTAGGTATGTTAATGACACCAGAATGATTAAAAACAAATTCCTAGAAAATTCCAAAGTGGCGACGCTGGGAAATTTCATTTAAAACCCCATACGAATAGTAGTCGGCAACTGTATGTAGTCGCTCTACAGACACAGGAAAAAAAACGAAGGTCAAATATACGTTGACTCAAAAACCATGAAACATCATAGAAATTTCAATTTGGTGGTAATACGAAGCCTATAAACACCAGTCCTCAACCAAAGTACAAAGCATGCCAAGATATAATACAAGAGATTATCAATCTATTAAATATTTCATCAATAGCCGATATGGAGAGAAACGTGAACACCAATATATCGATGTAAACACAAATTAAAAAGGAAGAGTATACTGCATTGCTATACAAGTCCTGAGGAGGACTTAACGTTAAATGAAGATCAAAAGGATATAACACAAAGTTACCTGAAACGATTAAACTCTCAGCACTAGGATGCCTACACAAATTCATGTAAGAGCACACCAGATAGCAAAGTAAAACACAGAAAAGGAGCCGAGAGACCTCGGCGTTCTCTGAGAAAAAAATAGACAAAGTGAGAAATGAAAGTTGCAAGTTGAAAAATTGAACTTTATAATTGAGCCAAACCCTAACTCATCGCGGATCTCCACCGTCCATGTGGAGAACGATGCCCAAACCAGGACAAGGCCAGTGAGAAAGGACCTGGAAAAGAACAAGATCGTTACAGTACGAGCGATAATATTTACAAACCGCTTCTATAGTACCCATTCACATCAACAACCATACGAAAGTCCATGAAAAACAACGCATAATTTAATCCTCATAAATGAAATCTGCCAGAGATACAATTCAACCCTCCGAGGAGTGAACGAAGTACCATTTAACAAGACGTAACATTAAAACAAAGAATAAATAAGAGCAGACAAGTACCGGTTCCATGGCGATGCTCATTTATACACTCGAACCCTCATAGTTATCAACGAAACCAAGATGAGACGTAGTAGTTACAATAAGATGACCGACAATTGAATCTGGTTGATATATAAATTTACATGTGAAAAATAAATGAAACCCTAATACAACCAATATGTTTATATGCGCATATGATATGTAATTCAAACATGAGCTAAGGTCAAGTAAGTGATAAGTGAATACACATCATCTCATATCATGCATAGTGGTATTGGGATATTGACAAAATTTATCTTGGTAAGTGCTTGGTGTTATAATGGCAACCCATGCCTTTAAATATAAAGGTTAATAAAACCATAAATTGAAAATAAGGATGTGTTCAGTAAAAGAGAGAAGTGTCACACCATGACAAAACCAATATACAAGAGTAGTACATGGTAAGTGCTTGGTGTTATAATGGAAACCCATGCCTTTAAATATAAAGGTTTCTAAAAACATAAATTGAAAAAAAGGGTATGTTCAGTAAAAGAGAGAAGTGTCACACCATGACAAAACCAATATACAATAGTAGTACAAGTGCAGTTCCTAATAACATAGACAGTTGAAAAAAAAAAAAATTGTTAGTGAGTTTGAGGGACATGACAGAATCCATCAAAGTCCATAAGTGTTTTTTCCTTTGGAGCCACCCTTGACATGTAAGATAGGAGAGGGAAGAAAAACCCTTGATGGCCTCGATAATAATATTGGATTCACCATAGATATGGATACGATCCAAACCTAAGTTTATCATAGCCAACAATCTGGACTAGAGTGTCATCAGCTCTGCCATTTGTTTGTGCCCATAACCCCGTTCCAGCGTATATGGATCCTCTCAGCCTTAGATAACTTGATCCAAGCCCTGCATCCCATCACCCCATCCAAGCATGCTCCATAAAAGAAGATTCTGGAAGGGAGATAGGGTGAGGTCTAATCCTTATAGACCATCACAGACCGAGACTTTTGCAGGCTCTCTATCATAAATCCATGTCATAATAGCATTGTAAATGCAAGCAATTATAATAGGCTTACCACAAAAAATGGCTTTATTCCTAAACAGCCATATTTCCTAAATGAAGAAAAAAGGCAATGATTGAAACTTCCCTTTCACACTATCCCACCTATTTACTGCATCCAGAAAATTTACTGGGATCCATGGAGTCTTAAGAGGAAAAGGGCCAAATAGATTCCAGATATTGATGACCATGGGGCAAGTAAAAAATAAATGGTCGATCAATTCTTCACTTTGAATACAGAACACACACTTACCAGGACCATATACACCCCTCCTATTGAGACCATCCCACATAATAATCTTTCTCCTCCAGACCAGCCATCCAAAAAGAAGGATTTTAGTTGGAATATTCCTACACCAGAAATTATCAAAAGTAGAGGAAGTATGCTCCAAATTAGCAAATATGTTAATGTTGAAATAGATGTTTTTCACCATTGGAGCCTCCTTCTTCATTATTCTGGCCCATACCATTTTGTCCCCATCATTATCAAGAAATAAGCCAGCCTCCTGAATCTTCGCCTTGAAATCCGACCATTCCACTGCATCCCGACCCGAGAGACCCATCTACGTAACATATTTAATAATCGAGACACCTTGATCCCAGTAATGAATCACTTGAGAAAAGTAAAAAAATCCCTTGTTGAGTTAGTTGGTGAAGCATTGGAGTACTAAAAAGTTGAACATCATCCATCCTACAAATTTTATCACCATTCAGGAGGATCGAATGTCCATTCCCAAATCGCCAAGCCAACACCTTAGCAAATATATGCAAGATCTTCATGAAGCCAGCCCAAATGGCAGACATGGAATGTGGGAGAATGAATTGATGGCAGTAAATAAAACGCAAGGGGTCCCTCGAAAGATATTTTCAGGCAATGATGTCGAGCCATATACCCTTAAAATTGATTGCACGCCACATAGATTTAGTGAGTAGAGCTGAATTGAAGGCCCGAGTGTTTAATATACCCCATCCACCCATCAGTTTCGGACAGAAAATGATTTCAAGTTTACAAATGTGATACTTCTTCGCTATATTTGGCCCTAATGATAAGAAATGAACTATGATGGAATTGATCTATCCGATGATATTCTCTGGCAGGTAGAAGAGATGCCCCCAAAAAATAATGAGCTGAGCCAGAACTACCTATATCATAACAAATTGACCCCCAGAGACAACCACTTATAAGACCACTTAGAAATTTTGTATTTTAATTTATCAACAAGCCAATACCAATCTTTCACCTTATACCCACAAGCTTTATCCTGTATCCGAGGTATAGAAGACCCTCTGCTACTTCTCTTATTTGCACACCTAGAAAATGAGAAATGAAAGAAATTTCCCCCTTATCCCCATATTCAAACATTAGAAAAGATTTAGCCTTGTTTATACATAAACCAGAGGCAACAGAAAAATAGATGAGAAAATAGTGTATATAGAACCAATGATTCCTAATGAGCCTTCCCAATATAATTAGATCATCAACAAACAAAGAGTGGTATACACTTATAGCACTCGAAAAAGAGGACCCAACAATGTAGCCTGCATGAGAAGCCATCTTCATAAGGCGACTGAAGCCATCCATGATCATCATAAAGATCAAGGGTGACAATGCACATCCCTGTCTTAGACCACATCCAGCGTCGAAGAAAGAGGTAGGCATTCCATTTACAATAACAGCATACCTGATCGATGAGATGCAGCCCATAATCGATCAGATAGGTCTAATAGGAACACCAACCTTCAACAGCATTAGGGGGATATAAGATCAGTCAACACTATCGTATAATTTAAGGAGATTAATATTCAAGATGAGGCCCTCCTTTTTTCCATAATGCATAGAATGCATGACTTCTTGAGCAATCACAATAGCCTCATGTATGGAGTGGCCTTGTAAAAAGTCGTATTGTTCTTGAGAAATTGACTTGGAAAGTGTCGGTCTGATTCGGTTGGCAATGATTTTTGAAGATATTTTATAGATAATATTGCACAGGGAAATCAGTCTAAAGTCTTTAAAAGTCAAAGGATCAAATGATTTTGGGATCAGAGCCAAAAAGGTGGAGTTCATATTTGATGGAATGTGTCCCAAGATCCGACCCTGTTCCACAATCATTATGATTTCATTAGCCATAATATCAATAAAGTGAATATAAAACTTTGTTGGCCATCCATGAGGCCTTGGGCATTTATTATTGGCAAAGGATTTTAAATTCGAAATCACTTCTTCTTTTGAGACAGCAGCCCATAAAGCACTGTTGGCTTCATCATCAAACATTTTTTGAGTATGTTGAAGAACCCATTGTTGACTATCTGGAACAATTCCCTTGTCAGCTTTGTAGAAATATGAGAAATGGTTAAAATCCTCCACCAAGATTTCTTATGTAGAAGATGCAAAGCTCCCATGCTCTCTCTAGATATGCCATATACTATTTTTATTTCTTCTATCATTTGCACACTTGTGAAAAATTTAGTATTCAAATCACCCTCCTTCAGCCAATTGATCCTACTTTTCAATTTCCAGGTTAATTCTTCAATCCTCAAAATCTCTAGTTTCCTACTCTGAAGAATTCCAATTTTCTTGTAGGTCTCCTGATCTGGTGCACTGGAAGAAAAAACCTCATGAAGGCAGAAAATTTTTTCATTAATGATCTTTAGCTCTGAGTGTAAACCCTCTTTCTTCTTGATTTCCCATTCTTTTTTCAGCCTGTTTATTTTCTATAGCTTTTTTTGAAAGTTTTCCCATCCAAAAGATCCCACAGAAGAAAATTTTTCATTCCAGCACTTTCAAACTAACAGATTATATTCAGGGTCTGTCAACCAAGCATGATTAAATTTAAAAGGGATCGCCCTTCTCACCAATTCCTTTGGCTAAGAAAGGGATATAGGCATATGATCAGAGATTCCCGAGACCAGAACCCCAGTTCTAATTTGACCCAAGCAAGAGAAAATGGATTCACTCACGATCACTCTATCAAGTATTTTTCCAATGTACTCCCCATCCGCCCAGAGATTTTTCCACGTTCGTACAATGGGAGAGGGTCTGATGTCCTTGAGCATTGCCAACTCCAATATCAATCCAATGTGTCTCGCCATTGGATCCCTCCTAGCTCTTGCCCCCCATGATTCATCGGAACGAAGGGTGGTATTATAGTCGCCGATGACCATGATGTTGTCCAACTTAATAATGCTTGATCTATTAATACGATCTCAGAAAAGCGCTCTACCATGGCACAGAGCATAAATATTTATAATGTTAAAAATTCCCTATTGACCCCTTATGCAGCCAGACAAGAGGATACCCCCAATGAAACTATACACATGAAATTTGGCAAAATAAGGGTTCCAAATGGCCAGTTGACCACCAGCATGACCTTCCACATGTATAGTAGTCGCATTCCATCCCAAGAAAATAGAAAAAATAGTCCTGATAGCCTTATCCCTATTACATAATGTCTCCTGCAAAAGTACAATCTCCAGATTCTTTTCCCACAACATTTCTCTTAGGCGCAGATGTTTAGAGGGGTCACTTATACCCCTCATATTCAAGGATATGATGTAAGTCATTTTGAAACTCTTTAAGGGTTTCTTGCTCTAAGTTCCCTATGATCCTCTGGAGCAGATATTGGCACATCCGTAAGGTCCAAGAGTTCATCCTGGAAGAGTGATTTTGTCTTCAGCCTCTCCCGGAAGTGCCTAGACCTGGACTGAGATTTTTTCCTCACTATAATGTTTTTCCCCGATATCGGAGAAATTACAACGGCCATCTCCTTAGGGATATTATCGAAAACCATCAAAGCGGCCAAATCAAGGATGGGATTGCCAATAAGAGAGTCAATGTCACTACCCACAGTGTTTTTTTGGGAGTCATGGCTATCCAAATTCTCATTCGATTGCGAGGGGGGAGGCGAGGGTGGAGGGAATGCCCATTCGAGGGGAGGCATGGATGGGGAAGTATACAAATGCTCGGTAGGGGAGTGAGACAGTGGAGGGTCAAATGTAGACATAGACATAATAGAGCGATACTAGGGAGGATCGATATGAGACATAGACAGAAAGGAGATTTTTTGGACATACCCACCACTATGAATAACCAGACCATCATTAGTCAAGGGCTCACTGTTGACCATTGAGGGTCTCGTTCCTGAGTGTGGCACATCAATACGGACAAACCCCTCCAAATGATCATTTGATCCAGAGGTGGACAGAGGTACCTTGTTAACCAATGGACGATCATTCTTCGACTGAAGTAAAAAATCATTACCCATGGGAATGGATTTTCCACTGTGTGTGCTAGCAGAAACATATAGATCAACATCAGAGGGTGATGGACTAGAACTACCTGATAGGGGATCCCCTGGTCAGCCATTTGTTAAATCTTTAAATCTAGCTCCATCAGAATTATGATTCTTTAGACAACCACTTCTGTGCCGCATTGTACAACTTGCTTTCAAGTGACTAGTACGATGGCATATCAAACATCAGAAGGGATTGCCCTATTAATCGACCCTTTTTCGATGTCTATGAAGACCCCACACCAGATCGACATCTTCAGATAGCCCCCCAGAGAAACATACTTCTACTAAAATCCATGCAATGCGCTTGTCGCCTGCTCCCAGAAAACTAGGATCGATATACTTTGTGCAACCTATGGAATTTCCAATGGCTCTTAATGCCTTAAGCATCTAAAATTCCAGACGGAGACCCAGGAGCTTAACCCACATAGTTTTATTCTTGGGAGCCTCCATGATTGGGTTAAACCCAAGATACCAGGGAACAAGTTGTAAGAAACTCCTCCCCCGAACGCAAGGCTTGTTCACAATCAGAGCAACATCATTTTCATGCATAAAATGTATGCTAAACTAGTTTTTTAGAAGTAAACTCACCTTCGGAGTGTACCCCACAATAGAGCTCCAGAATTTTTTAGCCCACACCATCATATCGACCTCACTACTTTCTACAAGCAACCATCGGCCAATGAGGGCACGTTTCTGGAGACTAGTGACCCTACCCCAGAGGTCACCATATTCTATAACCACCTCTTTAATTTCCATAGAAGACTTGTAGCATGAGAGATGTGTTTGTTTTTGTTTGCATCCCACCAACGAGCAGCACCTTTGACACCACATTTCTGAATACTACTGGCAGGAAAACGACTATTCTCATTGAAATCTGGCAGAAGGAAAGTGAATTGCGTGATCCGACTGGCATCCTTTTCAAGTTCCTTTTGCCAATTTTGTTCCCCAGCCACGACTGCAGTAATCATAGATTCTTGTGTCACCATGTTAGAGGATAGAACATCCCGACCGTCATACCAGATGATGGATCACACAGCAACAAGCATCGTCTAAAACTATAAGAGATGGTTGAAGAAAGGATAGGGTCTATTCCTACCTAGAGATAAACACCACAAGACACCTAGCTGTCAGAACAGTGATAAAGAATGTTTTCCATCACCTTTTAAGACTCCAAGCACTCGCATCCTGTTATTTCCCAAATCCACATTAGGCTGAAATAAGGCAGAAGAAAGACAACACCAAACCACGCTCAGCCTCGTAGCTATCTCTACGAGGACAGGAGAGGGCTCTCTCCGAGTCAATCTCAATGAAAATATTCAAAAGGGCTTGAGATAATGAAAACAACAACTGATATTAGGCTATATAAACAAATAGGAGGGCTTGATTTTGATTTTTAGAGGATTTTGTTGGAAAAAGGGAAAAACAATTTTGGGCTTGGGGATGAGGCCAGATCTTACAGAGTTCAAGTTGGGGCAGGGTAGGCAACGGATTTGATGTCTTAGATCGATTGAATGGATGGAAAAGACTGCTGAGGAGCTGAAGAGGGCAAGAGAGTGCAAGGATCCTCTCCAAACTGATGAAAACATAAAAAACTAAACAAAATTCTAAGGTAGAGCACCAACAAATCAATGAATTCTATCTCAATTACTCATTTGTTTAATTCAGAAGCATAGAGAAGGGAAATGGCATACATATAAAATTAAAAAAAATTACAATAACATGAGAAGCACATCATCAAAACTCAGAAGCCACAGGGATCCCAACAAGTGCTGCAAAACTCTGGTCTTTCCTTTGCCAAAAAACTGGAAATAGATGTACAATGAGGTGCCAAACTTTTCCCAAGTATCCAACCCTAAAAAGGTATCAGAAAATAAAATATATAGACAATCCTAACCCCTTCCCATTCCTCTAGGGGTCGAGCACATCCTTCTAGGAGCTGTTTCAACCAATTCTAAACATGGAGCTAAAATCTAGGCAGCCAAACAACTTGCCTCTATATGCTAGGAAACTGATCCATTCACTCAATTTTCACATTTTAGTGAATGAATCATCTAGAACAAGTAAATACATGCCAAAATTACATCATGGTTACCAAATTACATCAAGCTAGATTAATAATTACATCAGGAGGTGAAACTAGTCAAAACTGGCCGAATTTCTGAGTTGGAAGGTGAAAAATAGGCTAAATTCCTCTATGCGCCGCGCTCAAAAGCTCTATGCGTCACGCTACTTTGGAGATATTTTTGGAGCACTTTCGGAAGTCAAAATTGAGCTCATGATAGCTCGTTGGAAAGCCCTGGATGTCTGATATCCTACCCAAGTGGAATGTTTCAATTTGGAGCTCATTTGCACCTCCAAATCTTCATTCTCCCAAGACTACTTCCTGCTGGTGCAAAAGGTGGCATAAAGGTGTTTTTCATGGTGTTTTTGGCCCTTTAGGCAGCCCATAATGTGATGAAATGCTTCAGCCATTCCTGAACATACATAATATATCATGAAAAACCCAAAAATGCAAAGTTTTCCTCCAGAAGATGTACCAATCATAAGCGCGCGTTGGGAGGTGCGACGCGTCGGGCGGAAAAACCTGTTTTGCAACCAAAATTTTCAAAATGACAAAATATTCTCCAAATTTGCTGAAATTTGGATTGAAGGTCTCTCATCATGTCTCATGCCCAGCCAAGGAATCTTCGGCCAATATTCGGAGTGGATCCAGCCTCTTTCAACGTTTCAGTGCCTTTCTCAACCTTGCTTTCAGGATCTTCATTTTTTCTTTGCAAACGTGTGTGCGGGACCAATAGTGAGTCTTCATGTGTCTGACCATGTCTTTGTCCCTATTGGCCTTTTCCAAGAGCTTCTCTAGATGAAGGTTGACGTGCGTAAGGCAAGTCTCTCGCTCAACCGGTGTCATGTCCCCTGGTCTCTTCCGGGCCAATTCCCAATCCTCACGGATTTGCCGCAACTCTATGAGCGTGCGCTGATCCTCCCGCTGTTTATTCCGTTGCTCCAGATAATATATAACCCAATGAGATCTCTACAACTTCACCGTCAAAGTTTTAATCTCAGCCTTTTGTTCCTGGATGATCTCTTTCAGCTTTGAGCTAGGAGAGCTCGCATCAACATCGATCAAAACAAAATCAGTATCTTGGCCTCCCGAGGGGCCCTCATCGTGCATAGGCCTCTTGCCTCTGTCCTGAACCTGTACCTGTGCTGATGTCAGAGGCGAGACCCCTTCCACGCCATGTGGAGATAGTACTCGCGCTGCTGATGAAGTCAACGAGACCCCTTCCACCCCGGGTGGAGATAGTACTCGTCGTGATGCTGCAAATAAGACTCGATGGTCTCTCTGATATGTCACACACACTGGAGCACTGATATGCTTAGTCTCAGGAACCTCAAACTGATGTGAAGACTCTACCTCATCATGAACAATCTCGGGAGGAGGCTGGGGCGCTGGAAAGAAATCACGGGAAATGAACTCATCCCATGAGATGCCCTGTAGTCCAAGCTGATGCACTACAATGATTTTGATGAGCGCATAATGATAGATGTTGTTATACTGCTGCTCCAGAGTCTTCTTTTGCATAAGGACCGTCATCTGCTCTATGTTATGGTACATGAAATATGGAATGCTCATCAACCGCACTCTCATGAAATGCATCAATAGCCGGATGTGATACGCATACAAGCGTGAAAAGCGCCCTTCATAACTAAATTACCTAATGATCAGTTTCATCAATGGTGCATACTCCTCCTTCAGAAATCAGAATGGAAATACCCTGCTCAGCTTCCTCAAATATCCAGGTCTGATGTAAGGCTCATAATATGCTCTATCCAACTGCTGTCACTTATTCCACTCTTCACTGATGTTTGGTATCCCGGTCGCCTCAGAAATAGTCTCTGGTGACAAAGTGAAATTCACTCCAGCCAGGTTTACACGACCATTATGCAAATGTAGGAAAAATAGGTGAGCTAACTCATGATGATGCTGAGTTCGGGCAATCATCTCACAATACTGGAAACATGACTGACGCTGAAAACAATCCATTGCAAGTGGGCAAGCCTACAATTGGGTCAAAGAAGTGGGCTCCTCCCTGACATGCCTGCCACTTTTATGAGATCTCCTTGGCACATTTAGCTCTGTTGTAGAATCACTGTCCTGCTCATATCCCTGCTAATATAGTGAATTTGTCTCTGACATGGTGCTGAAATGTGTTTGTCAACAGTGTGCTTGGTTGGTCAGAAATTGAGAAATTGGTGTATTTGTTTCAATGCCAAATGTGTCACATATATATCAAGGTGCTATAAGAAATACCACAGTGGGAAAAGGACTGTCAAGTGAGTTTTGAATGTGAGGACAACCACTATTTGACTGTATGGGGATTTGGAGATTATAAGTAATGGGAATGGGTGATAGTGATAGGGGGGTAGTTTAGGGACAAGAGTCAATGCAATGGGAATATATAAGTGAAATCAAGAACATAAGCGAGCCCTTGAAATGTTATGGCAATTAAGAGTTTGTCAATGGAGGGATGTGGTAGCAAGTGATAGGGTTTAGGATTTAACACATAGGATCAAAAGGGTATAGGGATATGGGATAGAGGATATAGGAGAGGGAGTATGGGACTGTGGTGTAATAATGTGACAATAATGAGAGCCAATGAAAGTGGAATTATAGTTAAAACACCAGACAACATCCAACACCTCTTTTCAAAACCCTATGGAGAAGATTGCTATATGGGTATAGGGTTACATTTTAACCATTCAAACTATTGAATTCCTTCACTTCTAAACCACAGTACCATAGCCAAAAATCATTAAGCAAGCTTTGAAAAACTTACTTGGAGGCAAATGAGTCGATTTGAAATGAGTTTTGATGAAGGAGGGTAAATTTTCAGCCTTAGGGTTCTATGCACCATGCGCAGACCCAATGCGTCGCGGCCTTTGGGTGCACCGTGCCCTTGGAAAAATACACTGTCAACCTCGGCCCAATGCGCCGCGTTGATTTGGTGCGCCGCGCCTCTTTCCTATGTGCCGCGCGCAATTTTTACACACAGTCACGACCCCTCTAAAACACAGTTTGCTCTCCAACTTTGAAATTTGACTTCTCTATGAGATCTTGTGAATGAAACTTGATGCAAATGGACATATGACTTTGAGAAAAATCTTATATAGTGATGGTTTTCATTTTTTCTTCTCCAAAAACCCATTTTGTAATGTTTTTCGACTTTTGGCACTTTTTATTTAATTCAATTTCCGTCTGTTGCTTTTCACTGACTTTCTAGACTTGAAATGATGAACATGGTTATTTTTTGTAGGGATGTTGGCATTGATGTTTGGCAAAGGAAAACCAGAGCCTGATTTGAAATCTTCATGATGGAAAAATACATGATTATTACAAATAATGAATTCGACAATTTCTTATTCAAAACAGAGTTTTGAATAAGAAATGTCCTCAAATACGTCTGATGATGAAAAAAATTGAATTGAAAACTTATTGAAATCATCCTCATGGCCTGTCGGCATTTATTAAACATGTCGAAAGACTAAATCCTAGACTCAGAAACTAAAATGACTCTTTTTGACCAAAATAGCATTTATGACTGCAAATGACTTAAAATGAACTTTGATGATTTTGGAGAAATTTTGACTAACCCAGCAGGTACAAGCATGAGGGAAACAAGAAAACCAAACCCTTCCGTCAGTCAATGGCATGCCCCTAACGAAATGCAGATGAATGAGCGGAATGAGACACTTAAACAATGAAATGAAAAATAGAGAAATTATCTCTGACGGAGGGCTGTAAGGACCGACTCTAACATTGGCTCCAATGGGGATGGTAGCTCCTTGGAGGTGCCAAGAACGGCAGATCTTTGGGAGAGTAGAATAGTGCCTTCGTCTATCGAGCCATGGAATCCATTATTTTGACAAATCGACAGAAGACTGATAACTCAATTTATTAACTGAAACTTTAATCTTGAAACGACTCAACCTTCAAAACAGAAATGACTGAACCAAACCTACTAAACCGACTCAAAGGAAAACTGAAAAGATTGAAATACTGACTCAAAAAATTAAAACCAAACTGACCGCCATCCTTCTTCAGAATTATAGCCTTCGCTTCAGGCCCCAAACTGAAGAAAAGGCATCAGCACTCTTGCAATGAAATTGAAGTAAAATGGTATATACAATGGCAATGTAAATTGCAGAAAATACTCAGAAATAGTACCACTTGAGCAGTCGGCCATTGACCGGCCCTCCAGGACAATCATCTTCGTTCATCTCCTTCAAAAGAAAGGCGTTCTGACCTCGATATGCTGCAATCTTGAATGGACCTTTCCAAAGGTTTTCAAACTTACTGTGTTTTCCCTTGTCTTCATTTCTAGCGTCCCACTTCAGTACCACTTCCTCCAACTAGAATTTGTCTTCCTTCGCTTTCCTATCATAGATCTTTTTTATTCTTTCCTGCAATTTAAATGTGTTCTGAAAGGCCTCTTCTCTAGTTTGCTTCAAATGAATCATCTGATTTATCCTTCTCTGCATGTGGCTTTCTTCACTACCAGCCTCCTGAAGAAGCTTGACTACCGGAACAGCAAGTGAAGTAGGAAAGACTGTATCTACTCTATAAACCAACTCGAAAGGAGACATACCAATTGACTTCTTTTGACGTACCCGATCAGCCCATAGTGCATTCACCAGCTTCTTATGCCAACTCTTCTTATTGATGTCCAACAGTGTCTTAATGATATTGACTAGAGACTTATTTGAAGATTCCACCAAACCATTACCTTGCAGATGGTAAGCGGTTGAATGCCCTAGAATTATTTTATACTTCGCACAAAAATCAATCATCTTTCTTGATTTAAAAGCCACTGCATTATCTGTGATCAATTTACTCGGGCAACCAAAGCGAGACAAAATGTTGTTTTCAAGGAAAGAAATAATTACCAAATCGGTGGCTTGTCGTGTGGGCACTACTTTGATCCATTTTGTAAAGTAATCGGTGGCTGTTAGAATCCATCTATGCTATCCTGAGGAAGGAGGATGGATCTCCCGGATGAAATCCAAACCCCACTACTGGAAAGGGGCACTTACCTTAATAGGCTTGAGTGGCAATGGCTGTAATTTCTGTCTTCCTTCCAAAATCTGGCACTAATGGTAGCCTTTGACTGTTTTATAGACATCAGCAAACAATGTGGGCCAATAGTACCCAGCCCTCAAAATCTTATTAGCAGTTGTCTTCCAAAAATGATGACCGCCGCAATCTCCTTTGTGGAAATCTTCCATTACCTTCTTTGCCTCTTCCTCCACCAAAAAATTTAATAACACACCACCTGGATCCTTCCAATAAAGTGCATAATTCAAAATACAAAATTTTGCAGCCTTCAGTTTCAAAGTCCTACCTTTGTTTCGAGTCATGTCGGGCGGTGATGACAAATTTTGAAGAACATAGATGATATCTGAATACCATGGGGAATCAACAAACATTTCTGATACCTGAAGTGACGAATTCTCCTCATCCTCATCAGACATAGCAACAATCAGATTTATGTCTAATGCATGCAAATTAGACTCAGTCATAAGTTTCGCCAGCCCCTGTCCCTTGATCAGCTTCATGGGCCTTATTTCCACATCATATTCCAGCAAAGCTGCGATCCACTTGCCCCGTCTTCCTTCCATATTAGTCTGTACTAAAACATCTTTCACGTCATCCTTAGGAACATAAGCTAAAATATGGGAATGCAGAATGTATACCCAGAAATCCTTCAATGCCTTTACCAGCGCCAAAGCTTGCTTCTCAATGATGTTGTATTTCAGGGCTGCGTCTCTAATAGTTTGACTGAAAAACACAATGGGCTTCTCATGTCCATCTCTTTTTTGCATTAACACAGCTGTCATGGTGTGCTCTGAAGCGAAGGAAACAAAATAAAGTCTTGGGTGTAATCTGGGCTGATTAACACCGGAGCTGAAGATAGTGCCAATTTCACCAAATTAAAGGACTTCACCGCATCTTCGGTCCACTTCACTTGGCTGTCTTTTTTCAACATATTTGTTATTTCTCTCAAATGCTCAGCAAGATTTGGGACAAAATGGCGTAAAAATTTCATCTTACCGTTAAAATACTGAATTTCTTTTTTGTTCCTAGGAGGATCAATTTGCTGGATTGCTTCAACACGTGTCGGATCAATACGAATGCCATCCTTAGAAATAATATGCCCAAGTAATTTACCTTCATCCATAGCGAACAAGCTCTTTTTAGGATTAAGCGAGACACCATATTTTATGCACTTCTAAAAGACAAAATTCAAGTGATGCATGTGCTCTTCATCTGAATTTGAGAAGACAGTCAAATCATCAAGGTATATAACAAGGAAAACATCTTTTTCATTTGAAAAATCCATGTTCATCGCTCGCTGGAAAGTTGCATCAGCATTCTTCAAACCAAATGGCATCTTGGCATAGTGAAATGTCCCCCACGGAGTGGTGAAGGCTATTTTTTCACGGTCGTCCTCATGAACCAAGATTTGGTTATATCCAGAGTACTCGTCGAGTAATGACATCCTAGATGCACCCACTACTCGCTGCAATATATGATCCATCTTAGGAAATGGATAATTGTCCTTCAATGACACCTTGTTCAAATTTCTGAAATCAATACACAATCGGATCTCACCTGTCTTTTTCCGCACTGGCACTAAATTTGAAATCCAATCAGAAAATCTGATGGGAACAATGATTCCTTCTTTGTACAACCTTTTTACCTCCTTCTCAATCGATGGTAGCAGCTTCGGATTGATTCTTCTTAGCTTTTGTCTGAAAGGCTTCTGATTAGGCTTGATTGGGATAGTGTGTTGAATGATGTTGGTGTCATACGTTTTTAAATCTGAGTAATCCCAAGTGAAAGCATCAGCAAATGAAGATAGCAAACTCACATATTCAGCTCTTACATTTGGTGACAATGACTTGGATAATTTTACCATTTTGGGGTTTTCAGCTGTCCCAATATTTACATCCTCAACTCCTTTTTCAGTTGGTCGTAAAGTTGGTTTCTTGGCCACATCATCCTAATCGAAGAGTTCTTCTAAAGGTATCAAACCTTTAGGAATAATTTTATCTTTTAGCTGCAACACCTCCATTTGATTTACTCGAAACTCATCACCACCATCATATTCTACATCAATTGAGGTATCTTCAAACTTACCTTTACTTTGCAGAAAATCATTAATCTCATCATCATCTTGAAAAACTTGCCAACATCTTTGATTATCCGGTATGGTAGGATGGTGCTTCACATGAATCTCGAATTTATTGCTTGAATTCATTGGGATTTTCAAGTTACTTGCTGCCTTCGCAAGTGCATCTTCAATTCCATTTTGAATGCAAGGAAATCAAGTCAAGGTATAATCTGAAAACTGCTTCAAAATGTCAAGGACAGCGTTTCGGTAAGCTCTCATCCGGGGATGTTTCTTTTGATATTCACCCTTTACCTGCTTGATCACCAATTTGGAGTCGCCACAGACCGCAATTTTCTTAGCTTTCAGCTTTCTAAGAATCTTTAGGCCACCAATCAGAGCTTCATACTCAGCCTCAGTGTTTGAACAATCAAATACCAACTTGTAAGAACATACCCGTACATTTTTCGGTACCTTGTTAGGAGCAGAAAATGGACTACGTACCCAAATACCAATCCCAGCACCATCGTTTCCCACTGCACTATCGAAATCCATGGTCCATAGACCCTCTTCATCATCCTCTAAGTGTTGAAATTGTGCTAGCTCTGTTTTTTATGCTTGCTGTCCACTATCTTTAGCTGATTGCTGAACTGTGCTTTCCGGTAGCTGCCTTTCTTTCTGCAAAACTTCTCTAAAATTCTTGTTAATCTCTGGGATATCTTCTGCTTGAACTAACTAAATATCTACATCATTAAAAATATCAGCAAACAAAACAAAAGACTCTAGATCTGTATGTACATAATTAAGCGGATGATTAACCAATTTCTCCTTAGTGGTAATCATATACTTCATTTTTTGTTCCCGATACAACTTTCTCATTTGGCCAAACATGGGAATCGTCGCATAGGAGAAATCTAACTGTAATGTCCCTTTTAATTTTTCTCCCCAAGATCTGGAAAGAAGCATACCAAATCTCAGAGGAATGTCTGCTAGAACAACGTCCATCAAAAAATTCTTTGTAGGAATCTGATCCAAACTTACAACCAAGTCTTTAATGAGCCCAATACATCTCACTCTGCTAGAATCAAATGAATAAAGATCATGGTACTTCCTAGTAATGTCTAAACCCAACTTCTCCATGATTTCTTTTGGCATAAGGTTATGGGAAGCACCGGAATCGAACATAGCATTATGCAACACAAACTCATGCAATCGAAGATTGATATAAAAAGGAGGTACTTCACTGTCCGGAGACTCACCATCTAAAGCTGGTCAATATATCAGTTCTGGTTGATCATCGTCAATATTCACCATTTCAAACATTGGATCGAAATTCAAAACTCTAGAAACTTGACCTTTATAAGTGTTGTTCCTCATTAGTTCAGTCAAGGGAATAGATACCTTCAATTTCGAAATCTCATTCTCCAAAATAAAGGCTGAAGTCTTTTCGATATTTTTGGCTGGAAAATATTTCTTTTCAACCTTCTCTCTCGATGTAATCGGCTGATTTAATTTTTCTGCTGATGACGACTTGGTGGCAGTAGGATCAACTACCTCTTTTGCTTTCTTTTGTGCCACAGGTGAATCATTTTTAGGCGCTGAAACTTCCTTCCTCTTCTGAATTGGATTGACTGGTACATCTCTATTTCTAAGAGAGTATTGCTTTTGTTGAGCTGAAAATGCATTCATGTAACCTCTTTGATACTCGTCTGACTCTTCCTCAAGGGCTGCATCATTAGCTAGGATAAAATCCTCATCTTTTTGTACCGCTGAAATTTCTGCATACTCATCATCTTTGGTGATATAAATGGGAAAATAATCAGGAGTAAAGAAATGATTTTCCTCCCCCACTACATCATCTTCATCATCTGAATCCTGACCAAAAAAATTCTGCTGAAGAGGTGTCTTTACTTGCTGCTGGACTGCTGGTTCTTGTGCTCGCGGTTCTCGTTGCTTAATCCTGAATTGGGGCTGCTACTGACCACGAAAGTTAGGATTCCGAACTTGTGGTTCGGGCTTATCAAGAGTGAGCCTTTCGAACATCTTTCCCATTTCACGAAGTATCTTATCTGTAGATGTAGAAGCTTCTGATTTTATCACCACTTTCTTCTCGGCCTTCAGTCTAGCTCTCTTATCATTCAAATTTGCCTCAACACTCACGGAAATATTCTACATGTCCTCTAAAGTGGGCAAATCTCTATCTCGTAATGAATAGGCCATCTCCGGATCAAAACCATCTGGGAATTTTAACAATGTTGACTTCTTAGAAGGTTTCAAGTCATCAGGAATTGCATTATAAACTGCATTAAATCTGATAATATAGTCTTGGACGGACTCACCAGGATTGCGTTTGATCTTAGTATACTCATAAGTGATTTGCAGCGGATCTTTCTTCATCTCCCACCGATCTAGAAACTGTCTCTGAAGTTCTTCTAATGTATTAATACTTTCGGGTTGTAAAGCTCTGAACCATTTGCGTACCTCACCTCCAAAATTTTGGACGAACAATCTCATCGAGACATTCTCTTCATCAATTTCATGCAGGTCCAAAAAGTCTGTCATTCTATCAATATGCTGCTGAGCGGGCGCACTTTGAGGCGTTCCATCAAACAACGGAATTTTAATCTGATAATCAGCGGCCATAGGATCCAAGTTTGTTGGCAAGACAAGAGGTGCGAATCTAGCAGCCATGGCTCTTGGTGGATTTATGATCTGTATTGGAAAAACGGGTGGAATAGGAGCAGTAGGTGTTCGAGGTGTATGTGGTGGAGATGGAGGAGTAAATATTGCTGATTGTTGATCAGATATCAATGGTTGCACTGGAATGGTAGGAATAAAAGAAGGCTCAACGTGAACTTGTGAATCAGATGTAACAACTGATGGACCAAGAGCTTCAGAAGCAGACTCAATAAACTCAAGAATATTCATTGCCACAATAGAGTTCTGAAGGTTCAGAATGTAATTATCAATAGATCGATTAGCTTGTTCAACCTCAAGATACTTAATGAACTTGGGATTTATGATGGTAGAACTAGTAGCACTTTCAGATTTGGTTTCGAACAAGGATAACTCGAACTGATCATCAAACTCAATGTCTTCGATGTATTCAAATACAGTAGGGTATGAATGAGATTTAAACAGAGGAAACATGGGAGCTTCTCGATGGAAAATTCTTGGAATCAGGTTGGGATTCTCATACACTGGAGGCAGATTAGGATCAGGATTTGATCTAGTATGCCTTTTGGAAGCCAGTGTATTGATCTATTCAAAAATCAAAGGACAAAAAAATCTATTCATCCTATCGAATTCTGGACTCAATCATCCAAAAGTCCAGAATGATATAATGTACTGGGGTAGAACACAAGAAAAATGTCACGTTCACAAGCTAAACCGGAGATCGACTGAAGCAACGTTTATCTACTTTCGCTAATCCATAGAAAAAGCGTTTCGAAAGCTACCTGGCGTGATTTCAGACTCCGTCTATAACTTATGAAACAAATAACATCAACAAGCAAACCATTTTCTTCCCCAGTATGGTCACCACTATGTTAGTTCCCAAATCCACCTTAGGCTGAAATAAGGTAGAAGAAGAACAACACCAAACCACGCTCAGACTCGTAGCTAGCCCTACGAGGACAGGAGAGGGCTATCTCTTGGTCAATCTCAATGAAAATATTCGAAAGGGCTTGAGATGACAAAAAAAACAACTGATCTTAGGCTAGATAAACAAATAGAAGGGCTTGATTTTGATTTTTAGGGGTTTTTGTTGGAAAAAGGGAAAAACAATTTTGGGCTTGGGGATGAGGCCAGATCTTACAGAGTTCAAGTTGGGGCAGGGTAGGCAACGGATTTGATGTCTTAGATCGATTGAATGGATGGAAAAGACTGCTGAGGAGTTGAAGAGGGCAAGAGAGTGCAAGGATCCTCTCCAAACTGATGAAAACATAAAAAACTAAACAAAAGTCTAAGGTAGAGCACCAACAAATCAATGAATTCTACCTCAATTACTCATTTGTTTAATTCAGAAGCATAGAGAAGGGAAATGGCATAAATATAAAATTAAAAAAACTTAAAATAACATGATAATTACATCATCAAAACTCAGAAGCCACAAGGATCCCAACAAGTGTTGCAAAACTCTAGTCTTTCCTTTGCCAAAAAACTGGAAATAGATGTACAATGAGGTGCCAAACTTTTCCCGAGTATCCAACCTTGAAAAGGTCTTAGAAAATACAATATATAGACCATACTAACCCCTTCCCATGCCTATAGGGGTCTAGCTCATCCTTCTAGGAGCTGTTTCAACCAATTCTAAACATGGAGCTAAAATCTAGGCAGCCAAACAACTTGCCTCTATATGCTAGGAAACTGATCCATTCACTCAATTTTCACTTTTTAGTGAATGAATCATATAGAACAAGTAAATACATGCCAAAATTACATCATGGTTTCCAAATTACATCAAGCTAGATCAATAATTACATCTGGAGGTGAAACTAGTCAAAACTGGCCGAATTTCTGAGCTGGAAGGTGAAAAGCAGGCTAAATTCCTCTATGCGCCACGCTCAAAAACTCTATCCATCGTGCCACTTTGGACCTATTTTGGGGGCACTTCTTGAAGTCCAAATTGATCTCATGATAGCTTGTTGGAAATCCCTTGATGTCTGCTATCCAACCCAAGTGGAATTTTTCAATCTGGAGCTCATTTGCCCCTCCAAAACTTCATTCTCCCAAGACTACTTCCTGCTGGTGCAAAAGGTGGTAGAAAGGTGATTTTCATGGTGTTTTTGGCCCTTTAGGCAGCCCAGAATGTGATGAAATGCTTCGGCCATTCCTAAAAATACATAATATATCATGAAAAACCCAAAAGTGCAAATTTTTCCTCCAGAATATGTACCAATCATAAGCGTGTGTCGGGAGGCGCGACGCATCGGCGGAAAAACCTGTTTTGCAACCAAAATTTTCAAAATGACAAAATTTTCTCCAAATTTTCTGAAATTTGGAGTGAAGGTCTTCCATCATGTCTCATGCCCAGCCAAGGAAGCTTTGGCCAAGATTCGGAGTGGATCCGGCCTCTTTCGACGTTTCAGTGCCTTTCTCAACCTTGCTTTCAGGATCTTCATTTTTTCTTTGCAAACGTGTGTGCGGGCCCAATAGTGAATCTTCATGTGTCTGAGAATGTCTTTTTCCCTATTGGCCTTCACCAAGAGCTTCTCCAGATGAAGGTTGACATGCGTAAGGTAAGTCTCTCACTCAACCAGTGTCATGTCACCTGGTCTCTTTCGGGCCAATTCCCGATCCTCATGGATTTGCCACAACTCTATGAGCATGTGCTGATCCTCCAGCTATTTATTCCACTGCTACAGATAATTTATAACCCACTGAGCTCTCTGAAACTTCATCGTAAAAGTGTCAATCTTAGCCGTTTTTTCCTGGATGATCTCTTTCAGCTTTGAGCTAGGAGAGCTCGCATCAACATCGATCAAAACAAAATCAGTATCTTGGCCTCCCGAGGGGCCCTCATCGTGCATAGGCCTCTTGCCTCTGTCCTGAACATGTAACTGTGCTGATGTAGAAGGCGAGACCCCTTCCATGCCATGTGGAGATAGTACTTGCACTGCTAATGAAGTCAACGAGACCCCTTCCACCCCGGGTGGAGATAGTACTCGTCGTGATGCTGCAAATAACACTCGATGGCCTCTCTGATATGTCACACACACTGGAGCACTGATATGCTCAGTCTCATGAACCTCAAACTGATGTGAAGACTCTGCCTCATCATGAAAAATCTCGGGAGGAGGCTGGGGCGCTGCAAAGAAATCACAGGAAATGAACTCATCCCACGAGATGCCCTGTAGTCCAAGCTGATGCACTACAATGATTTTGATGAGCGCGTAATGATATATGCTGTTATGCTGCTACTCCGAAGTCTTCTTTTGCACAAGGACCATCATCCACTCTATGTTACGATACATGAAATATGGAATGCTCATCAACCGCACTCTCGTGAAATGCATCAACAGTTGGATGTGATACGCATACAAGCGTAAAAAGCGCCCTTCACAACTGAAGTACCTAATGATCAGTTTCATCAATGGTGCATACTCCTCCTTCAAAAATCGAAATGGAAATACCCTGCTCAGCTGCCTCAAATATCCAGGTCTGATGTAAGGCTCATAATATGCTCTATCCAATTGCTGTTGCTTATTCCACTCTTCACCGATGTTTGTTATCCCGGTCGCCTGAGAAATAGTCTCTAGTGACAAAGTGAAATTCATTCCAGCCAGGTTTACACGACCATTATGCAAATGTAGGACAAATAGGCGAGCTAACTCATGATGATGCTGAGTTCGGGCAATCAGCTCACAATATTGGAAACATGACTGACGCTGAAAACAATCCATTGTAAGCGGGCAAGCCTGCAATTGGGTCAAAGAAGTGGGCTCTTCCCTGACATGCCTGCCACTTTTATGAGATCTCCTTGGCACATTTAGCTCTGTTGTAGAATCACTATCCTGCTCGTATCCCTGCTCATATAGTGAATCTGTCTCTGACATGGTGCTGAAATGTGTTTGCCAACTGTGTGCTTGGTTGGTCAAAAAATGAACAATTGGTGTATTTGTTTCAATGCCAAATGTGTCACATATATATCAAGGTGCTATAAGAAATACCACAGTGGGAAAAGGACTGTCAAGTGAGTTTTGAATGTGAGGACAGCCACTGTTTGACTGTATGGGGATTTGGGGATTATAAGTAATGGGAATGGGTGATAGTGATAGGGGGGTAGTTTAGGGACAAGAGTCAATGCAATGGGAATATATAAGTGAAATCAAGGACATAAGCGAGCCCTTGAAATGTTATGGCAATTAAGAGTTTGTCAATGGAGGGATGTGGTAGCAAGTGATAGGGTTTGGGATTTAACACATAGGATCAAAAGGGTATAGGGATATGGGATAGAGGATATAGGAGAGGGACTATGGGACTGTGGTGTAATAATGTGACAATAATGAGAACCAATGAAAGTGGAATGATAGTTAAAACACCAAGCAACATCCAACACCACCTTTCAAAACCCTATGGAGAAGATTGCTATATGGGTATAGGGTTACATTTTAACCATTCAAGCTATTGAATTCAGTCACTTCTAAACCACAGTACCATAGCCAAAAATCATTAAGCAGGCTTTGACAAACTTACTTGGAGGCAAATGAGTTGATTTGAAATGAGTTTTGGTGAAGGAGGATAATTTTTCGGCCTTAGGGCTCTATGAACCGCGCGCAGACCCAATGAACCGTGGCCTTTGGGTGTGCCATGCCCTTGGAAAAATACACTTTCAACCTCGACCCAATGCGCCACATCGATTTGGTGCGCCACGCCTCTTTCCTATGCACTGCGCGCAATTTTTACACACAGTGACGACCCCTCTAAAACACAGTTTGCTCTCCAACTTTGAAATTCGATTTCTCTATGAGATCTTCTGAATGAAACTTGATGCAAATGGAAATATGACTTTGAGAAAAATCTTATATAGAGATGGTTTTCATTTTTTCTTCTCCAAAAACCCATTTTGTAATGTTTTTCGACTTTTGGCACTTTTTATTTAATTCAATTTCTGTCTGTTGCTTTTGACTGAATTTCTGGACTTGAAATGATGAACAAGGTTAGTTTTTGCAGGGATGTTGGCGTTGATGTTTGGAAAAGGAAAACCAAAGCCTGCTTTGAAATCTTCGTGATGGAAAAATACATGATTATTACAAAAAATGAATTCGACAATTTCTTATTCAAAACAGAGTTTTGAACAGGAAATGTCCTCAAATACGTCTGATGATGAAAAAATTTGAATTGAAAACTTATTGAAATCATCCTCATGGCCTGTGGGCATTTATTAAACATGTCGAAAGACTAAATCCTAGACTCAGAAACTAAAATGACTCTTTTTGACCAAAATAGCATTTATGACTGCAAATGACTTAAAATGAACTTTGGTGATTTTGGAGAAATTTTGACTAACCCAGCAGGTACAAGCACGAGGGAAACAAGAAAACCAAACCCTTCTGTCAGTCAATGGCATGCCCCTAACGGAATGCAGATGAATGAGAAAAATGAGACACTTAACAATGAAATGAAAAATAGAGAAATGATCTCTGACGGAGGGCTGTAAGGACCGAATCTAACACATGCAATGGGATTAAAAATGTCAGAACATTTTCTTGATAATTGTACTATGCCAGATGCAAAAATAATATAAAATCCAGGTCTCGAACATCCTTTGACACTCCTTAAATTGCAACCATAACCTGGAAAAAATAAACCTTGCGGAATTGATGCCTTGATGTACTAGAATAGTCAAAGCCTCAACTGCAACACTACCATCGACAGATAGCATTATGTTCCCTGTACCTGTCATGATCAGCAAGAATAGATTACCCACGCCAACCTTGATACTAACCGTCGAATTCAAATTTTCCAGCGAACAGGATGCTGATCGGAAAAAAGGTGGTGAGAATAGTTCCCGGAATAACCAGAGCATCCCAGGCTGAGGGTTAAAGATGGCAGCAACAACAGCATATGCAGCCTAGACATGTCCACCACCTTGAGCAAAAATGAAAGCCAAATTTTTTGCAAGGTCTGGAAACAATAAAAGACTGCACCCACTTATGCCATAGTAAAAACAACTTAGATGACCTTGTACCAGTTTGTAGTTCCGAGTCAGTCAATGATACTTGTGAGCTTCCACTATCTTTGTGGCTTAGCAATAGTCTTACAGCCTGTGTTGTATATTGCCAATAACAATGTAATGGAAATGCACATTAAGAGGAAAATCATACAAAATTCTATCATATCAGCTGACGTCATCAGAACCAGTGAGCAGAAAAGGTCACTCAGCCATCCAACCATATAAAGGCATAGACCCAAAATAAATAAATCAATCCTTAGACTGCAGGAGATAAATAGTCATAGAGGACAAATGAACCGTGATACTTCATTCCTTGAAAACAACCTTTACAACCAGACTACCCACCCCATGCCAAAGGTTCGAGACTCTCTCTAGTGGTATATTTGAAAATGACGCCTAGACAAACCGAAACTCAAAGCCTATCAATCAACCTTTAATTGTACTCAGAGAAAAAAACAAAGAGCCCAAAGGAATTTTTTTGGACCAGTAAACAATATATTCCCCAACCTAGAAAACTTTGTTGAAACATATGCAGGAGAGGCATTTCATATATATTTTTATATATATTTCTTGGCATATCTAATAAATTCACATTTATATGCTATAAATTTAAGCAATTATTATAAGAAGCAATTTCAATTTGAATTTAGACATAATTCTTGTCTATACTCACTCAATCATAATTTATGTGCTGTAAATTTCAAGAAAAGGGATTTCAATTTGTTGACAGCTATACCGTGAAGTTTGAGGACCCGTGTAGCAACAAATATCTCTTCCAAAACTCAATCATAATTTATATGTTGTAAATTTCCAGAAAAGCGATTTCAATTTGTTGACAGCTATACCATGAATTTTGAGGACCCATGTAGCAACAAATATCGCTTCCAAAACTCAAAATTCAGACCTGAGGCATGAAGTGGCCTGATGAAGTGGCATCTTAGCATCTATGAATTTGAGAAGCTTCACCCTCCATATTTATTGACTAAGATTGTCTTGAACAAAATAGATCAAGAGATATTTTTCTCACCAAATATTGTGGCATGGAAAGTGTTTTAATGTCACACTACAAGTAATTCGGTTTCTTCAGGTTGCTTCGGGTCTGTAGGCAGGGCACCTGACCGGTGGCTTCCACCCACGCAGTGTAGTAACTGCTCTTATTGTGAGTATGAATGAGTGGATCTTGCAGGTGGTTCCTGCTCCCGCATGGAACCTAAATCACACGCTGCAGGAGGCATAGGAAAAACTAAAAGATAGATCATTGATTTCCCAAGCATCATAGGTAGTGTAGGGAAGACTGCTTCTCTCAGGAAATTTCAAAGGATGGTGCTATGGCTTTGCGTTGCCTTGATTTGTTTCAACAGAACGAGGAATTCCTCAAAACATTCATTGTCTCTGTGCTTGCAAGGTCACTTCAGAATTTGATTGATTCAATTGGGGTTCAGCTCTGCCTCCTCTCCATTCCTAGTCCAACGCGATGATAATTATAGAGGGCGCTTCATCGTGGTTTCCATGGAATCTTCCATCACCAGTGGCATAACCAGTGGCATATGAGGATCGATCCTGGAACCTGTGAACAGTGATTATCTCATAGACAGTCTACTATACAAGCCTAAGAGTGGTGAAAATAGCCTTCATCATTCTTAGGGTCCATCAAATGAAACCGAAAATTCCAACTTGTTGCTAGAAGTAAGCGAGCACAACCTATTATATGAAACCAGTGATGGAACATTGTCAACCAAAATGGGTTGATAAATAATTATAGATAATTTTCAGAATCCTGATTGAATTGTTACGAAGTAACTCAAGTCTCCATATCCATTTAGTCACACCACACCTTTCGCTCTAATAAATTTATTTTGAATCCATTCTTATCATCATGAATTTGAAGCATACACCACTATTGCACGACAAACTAGATGCATGGGCCACACCACTGAAACCTAACCAGTGATATATATATTTTTCACCTTATATTAGCGAAGTATATCAATGACATACACAACCATATTCATAAATATGGTTAAAATAAGTCCATAACACTAACTATATATAATGGTATAGATTGAATATTAATATTAAAATTCATATTTATAAATATATAATAATAACTATAATAGCATTAAAAAATTTATTATATAAAAAATTATTATTATTATAACATTATAATTATATATAATAACAGTTATAAAGTTATATAATTATATAAGTATAATTATTATAATATAATTATATAATTAAATTAATATTAATATTAATAAATGTATAAATATAATTAATATTAATATTGATATTAATAAATATAATAATAATATAGTAATAATAATTATATGATAAAATATTATTATCATTATATATACCATAATAATTATTATAAATATGATAGTGATTATTATAAATACGATAATAATTATAACAATTATAATGACAATCTATAAAAATTATTATCATATTATAATAAAATGATAATATTATTAATATTATCACTAATATAATAAATCTCGAAATTTTTAGTGAAGAAAGATTATAATAAATATATAAATATAATAATAATATTATTATTATAAAATATTATTGTGATCATATTATAAATATGATAATAATTATACTAATTGTAATGCTAATTTATAATAATGATATCAAGTTATGAATATTATAAACCCAAACCATCATAAATTCGAGGAAATAATATTAAACACGAAGAGATTGTTATTATAAACCCAATGGGTTGATATTGAGAACCCAAGAGATTAATAGTACAAACCTTTGGGATTAATATTATAAACATTGGCAATTATTAATTTTATAAACCCAAGGGAATAATATTAAACCCAAAATATTAATATTCTAAACCCAAGATATATAAACCTTAAGATAGATATTATAAACCCTAAAACAAACATAGTTTACCATATTTTATTTTCATATTGAAAGAATATTTGTCACAATATGACGTTGGCCCATAGTTGAGCATGGTTGACTATGTTTGAATTTGATATAGAAAGAATATTTGTCACAATGTGACATTGGAACATGACTAACCATGGTTGACCATGGTTGATTTTCATATTGAGACAATCTTTGTCACAATCCAACATTGGACGATGGTTGACCATGGATGCCCATGGTTGCCACAATGAGACGTTGGACCATGAGACAATCTTTGTAACATTGTGACCATTATTATTGACCATGGTTGACAATGGTTGATTTTCATATAAAGACAATCTTAAACACTAGGACTAATATTATAAATCTACAAATAATATTATACCCTAAGAATATGAACCCTTATATTGATAAACCCAAGTGATAAATATTATAAATCCAAGGTATATAAACCATAATATAAATATAAACCCTAAAATAGACATGGTTGACCATGGTTGATTATCATTTAGACACAATATTTGTCAATGTGACGTTGGACCTTGGTTGACCAAGATCGATTTTTATATTAAGAGAATATTTGTCACAATGTGACGTTGGACCATGGTTGTCCATGGTTTCTATTCATATTTAGACAATATTTGTCACAATGTGATGTTGGAGCATGTTTAACTATGGATTTATAATTTATAAACACAAATATTTAATCATATTAAAATCCAAACATATTAAAAACCTAAGGGATTAATATTGAAAACAAAAGAGATTAATAAACCCAAGGGGCTAGTATTATATCCCTATATTACTAGTGCATTCCCTTATTTTTTTAGTGTAGCCCCATTATTTTTATTGTTGTACCACTGTAACCCTCATATTGTTATTATTTTGCCCTTACATTATAATTGTTAGGTCAGCTAGGATTATATTGTGACCCCATGGACTCCTATATATAGAAAGGAGGTTTTTTCATTTGTATCATTGAATAATCGTTCATTTATGTAATGTAAAGGAGGTTTCCCCCTCAAAGTAGCTTATTTATAAGGCATTGATCTCTCTTTTCTTCAATTTTTGGAGTTGGTTTCATAACATTTGGTAGCAGAGCTTTGGATTCTAGTGTTTTGATGCTCCAAATAGGTCATCGTGGAATTTTTGTTATAAATTTTTTTATATGAAGGTTAAGAAGCTAAAATTTTTGCCATGAGAAGCTGAGATCCTGAGGAACTTCGCGTAAAAATTTCAGATCCTGGTTCGCAATATTTTTAGAGATATGATCTGTGGAAGTTAGGGTATTTGTAGGCTCTCGAATTTCATCTAAAAGAGGTGACCATGGGAAAATCGTCATAAATCTTTCTCTCTCTCTGATCATCAGATCGGAATTTTATAAAAAGTGATTGAAATTACACATACTTTAGTTTCCTGTGTATCAAATTTAGAGCCTAAGGAGGAAATAGTGACATGTGGAATGTCCATATTTAGGTCATTGTGGGAGATTTGGCATAACTTTGTCTTCAAGAATCCAAACCAGGCCAGACCTGTGGCATTTAAAATAATATTCAGAGGAATGCTACATGACTGAATTTCATATATTGGAAATCTGGAATCACAAAGATAATTCATTTTCAATATCAAGCTCCTTAAAATCAATAAAAAGGCATGTGTTGTTTTTTTCAAATTGCATAAGTCTTGTTTCAAAAATCAGTTTGAAGTGATTCCAAGGGAATATTGAAGTATATATATCAGTATTGGGTTCTAAAATGACCCCTAAAAATAATTCAACACCTATTAAGCCCACAAAAATACTCCACTATGATTCATGAATATGAATAAGTGCGACATGATATATCAAAATTATAAGAGTAGGTGCACCAAATTCTCTATCGCAAAGACCAACAAAAAATGAAATGGATGTTTTGAAGAAAGGTGTGGAAGCTAAGATGGATGGTTTGAAGAATGGCAAGTAAGACATGGAAGACAAGATCTATGGTATAGAAGAAAAAAAAAAAGACAACATGGAAGACATGAAGAATGATATAAAAGTAGACATAGAAGGTTTTACAAAGTTAATACAAGAACTAATTCCTAATGGCGAAAAGATAGTAGAGGAAATCATGATGAGAACAAAATAAATGTTAATCATAATTTCATAAAATCCTATGTTGGATTGAAGACCCACCATATTCCAAATATCGATATGAGGAAGTTTGATGGAAAGGATCTCGTAACTTGGATACTACAGATGGAACAATATTTTGATCTCAATAATGTGCAAAACACACAAAAAATACGCAATGAAACTTGATATTTAGAACAAAATACATTTGTATGGTATCGATGGATTTGCTCCCATAAAAAAAAATTCACTTGGTCAATTTTTACAGAGGAAATGATATCAAATTATGAGGAGCCAAAGATAAAAACCTTATTTAGCCAATTGATAAATATCAAGCAAAAGTGTTTAGTGGTGGAGCACATTGAGGACTTCTAAAAATGAATATAAGGGAAACTATATTCGAGAGGAACACAGGATTGATGTCTTCATAGGAAATTTAAATGATAACATCCAACATGAGGTTCACCTTTGGGAACCTGATTCATTGGAGAAGGAATTCACATTGGCAGGAAAAACTGAATGTAAAATTATGGCGACAAGGAAGCCTGCCACTCACATCTATAAAGATGGAAGTGTTGCTACTCCTAGACTTCCATAACCTACAAGGTTGACACCACAAAAATTGGAAGAAAAGAAGCTAAAGGGTTTTGCTACAGTTGTGATAGAAACTACACTAAAGGTCATAAGTGTGATGAGAATAAATATTTTACCTAGATTCCGAAGAGGAGGAAGAAAATGAACAAGAAACTTCAAAAGAAGAGGATATACACCAAGAACCAACCCTAGAGAAAGAGGAAATGAGTCCGACCATATCGTGTAATGCATTAACAGTAATTACCACTCCTCAAACTCTCAAGATAGGACATATCAAGAAGAAAAAGGTAATAGTGTTGATTGATTCAGGTAGTACCCATAATTTTATTCATTGTAAGGTATCCAAGGAATTGAATTTCTTCCTATACCGATCACCAGAATGTCAAGTCATGGTTACAAATGGAGGAAATATAAATTTCTCCGCAAAATTCCATAATATAAAGATAACCATGGGGGAATATGTCTTTAATAGTCCAATGTTTTCCATTCCAATGGGAGGTGTTGATGTTGTACTAGGAGTACAATGGTTACAATCTTTGGGGACGACAACTTTTAATTTTCAAGAACCTTTCTTGAAAAAAAAATCGGAAGGAAAGGAAGTTGAACGATGGGGTATCGTAGGGAAGCTTGGAAAGATAATAACCTCTAATGTCATGAAAAATATTATAAATAAAGGATAACGAGACGTAATTACACAATTATGCTCACTAGAATTTCCAACATCAAAATAATCTATTTCTCCAGATCTCCAAAAAGTCTTGGAAAATCATTCCAAGGTGTTTGAAACTCGCAAAGGACTCCTACCTATTCGTGATCATGACCATGCTATTCATTTTATTCTTGAAGTGTTCCTCCAAATATCAGGCCTTACAGATATCCTTACGTCTAAATGAGCGAAATTGAACATATGATTACATAAATGTTAGAGGCTGGTATAATTCAACCTAGTCAAAGTTCTTTCTCTGATCCAGTAGTATTGGTGCACAATAAGTATGGATCATGGTGCATGTTTCTGGATTATAGGGAGTTCAATAAGCTCACTATCAAAGATAAATTTCCCATTCCTGTGATTGATGAGTTATTGGATGAATTAGATGGAGAAATTTATTTTACCAAGTTGGATCTTCGTTCAGGATATTATAAAATTAGAATGCAGACTGAAGATATTTTGAAAAAAACATTTCGAAATCATGAGGGTCATTATGAATTTTTGTTCATGCCTTTTGGCCTTACCAATGGACCTTCTATATTTCCAGGGTTGATGAATTCCATTTTCAAACCCTTCGAAAATAAAATTTAGTGTTTTTTGATGA
Organism: Pinus albicaulis; assembly: GCA_034641835.2. NCBI lineage: Eukaryota > Viridiplantae > Streptophyta > Pinopsida > Pinales > Pinaceae > Pinus > Pinus albicaulis. The sequence goes on along the minus strand of CM076574.1, from coordinate 21,659,354 downwards.
TATACTAATCTACAGCAGGTCTTGGAGGGATCATGTTCGACATGTTGACAAGGTGCTCAAACAATTGTAAGAGAAACAATTATATGCAAAAACCTCCAAATGTTTTTTTAGAGTATAAGAGGTGGAATATCTTGGTCATATTGTATCCCACAAGGGTGTTAATGTAGAAATTAACAAAATTAAATCCATTAAGGAATGGAAAGTCCTCGCAACCATAAAGTAGTTGCAAGGATTTCTTGGGTTAACAGGGTATTATCTCAAGTTTGTTAAGAATTATAGGACAATACAAGCACCTATAACAAAATTATTGAAGAAAGATGCATTTTCATAGACTCCTGAAGCAACTAAGGCCTTTGAGAATCTTAAAGAGGCAATGTGCCTAGCAAGAGTATTAGCTATGGCAGACTTCACAAAAACCTTTACTGTGGAATGTGATGCCCGAAGAAATGGAACTGGTGAGGTTTTAATGGAAAAAGGAAGACCCATTTCTTTTCAAATTCATCCAATCAAAGGAAAGTATTTACATAAAGCTATTTGTGAAAAGGAAATGTTGGAAATACTACACGCACTAAAGGAATGGCGAACTTACCTAATAGGAAAACACTTCAAGGTAAAAAATTATCATGACTGGGTAAAACACTTCACTATCTTTAGAAGAGTAGCAAAAGTGGGTCACAAAGATGAAATCATAAACAAAAAAAGGAAGCTAAATATTGTTGCAGATGCACTCTTAAGAAAGGGTGAAGAGCTGGAAGCATAGCTATTTTCCATTTCTATTATCCAACCAGATTGGATAACTGAAGCAAGGGATGAATGGAAGAAGTGCGAAGAAGTGTGGACACTCATTCAAAATTTGCAGCAAGATCCTAGTACATATGATATATTTAGTTGGAAAAATGATTCCTTATGATACAAGTATTGCTTATATCTTTGTAAGAATTCCCAACTAAAACAAAATATTCCTTTTGAATTGCACACATCTCCCTTAGGAGGACACATGGGATTTTTAAAAACTTACCACAGGGTGAAGAAATAACTTTTTTGGGATGGCCTTAAATCTGATATTCAAATTTTTTTGCGAAATGTTTGGTTTTCCAGAAAAATAAAGTTGAGATAATTAAGGCCCCAGTTATTCTACAACCTTTATTCATTCCAAGTCAACATTGGGAATATATTTCAATGGATTTTATCACAGTTTTATCTAAGTTCAAAGGAAAGAGTGTCATCATGGTGGTAGTTGATAGAATTACCAAGTATGCACACTTTTTTGCATTATATTTAAGGAAAGTACATTTGCTACTGCATTGATGGAAAAAAATCAAAGGCTACATGGAAACCCAAATATTATTGTAAGTGACAAAGATCCCATTTTTACTGGAAAGTTTTGGACAAAATTGCTTTCTTGTTTGTGTACTCAACTAGCTCATACCTCATCTTATCATCCTCAATTCGATGGGAAAACTGAGATAGTGAACAAATGTTTGGAAGGATATCTTCGTTGTTTTGTATCTGATAAACAAACACAATGGGTCAAGTGGTTACCTCTGGCTGAATGGTCGTATAACACTTCCTTTCATACTACAGAAAAAATGACCCCATTTATAGCACTTTATGGATATCATCCACCATCCATCACATAAACTATAAGAGAAAATTTTATGGTTCAAGCAGTGGAAGATCACATCAAGCATCAACAACAATTCCTCCAACTCTTACAGGATAACCTAAATTTGGCACAAAATCAAATGAAACAACAGGCAGATCAACATGAAGCGAGAGAGGTTTTGATGTAGGAGACTAGGTATTTTTGCTATTATCACCATACAAACAAATTCCCCTCAAGCAAGCTAAGAAGGATAATAAATTATCGTCAAAGTACTATGGTCCTTACAAGGTGTTGCAAAATATTAGTACTATGGCATACAAATTGGAGCTTCCTTCTTCTTCTCGAGTGCATCCAGTTTTCCATGTTTCTTTCTTAAATAAGTTTATAGGTGACAAAATTCCAGTTCAAACAATATTGCTAGAACTTGAAAAGGAAGGAAAAATCATATTGGAACGTTAAGTAGTCATGGAAACAAGAACTCGACAGCTACAAAATCTATCAATTTCAGAGTATCTCATCAAGTGCAAGAACGTACCCATTGAAAATTCAACATGGGAGGATGAGAATTTTATACAGAAGCATCCAGTGGTTCTCAAGCATTGAGGAGAACACTTTTTTGAAGGGGAGGGGCATGTTAGGTCCCTATATTACTAGTGTAGTCCCTTATTTTTGTTAGTGTAGCCCCCTTAGTGTTATTGTTGTACCCCTGTAACCCCCATATTGTTATTGTTGTGCCCTTACATTATTATTGTTAGGTTAGCTAGGATTATATTCTGACCCCATGGACTCCTATATTTAGAAAGGATTTTTTCTCATTTGTATCATCAAATAATTGTTCATTTACATAATTTAAAGGAGTTTTCCCCTCAAAGTGGCTTATTTCTAAGGCGTTGATCTCTATTTTCTTCTATTTTTGGAGCTGGTTTCATAACAACTAATAAATCCAAGGGATTAATAATAAAAACCCAAGGGAATCATGCTAAACCTAGGGGATTAATATTATAAACCCAAGGTATATAAGCCCTAAGATAAATATTATAAACCCTAAAATAAACATGGTTGACCATGGTTGATTTTCATTTTGACACAATCTTTGTCATAATGTGACGTTGGACGATGCCTGAACATGATTTATTTTAAAATTAATACAATATTTGCCACAATACAATGTTGGACCATGGTTGACCATGATTTATTTTCAAATTAAGACAATATTTGTCACGATGCAACGTTTGACCATGGTTGACCATGGTTGTTTTTCATATTGACACAATCTTTTTCACAATGCAACTTTGGACCATGGTTGACGATGAGTTTATAATTTATAAACCGAAGAAATTATTCATATTAAAACCTAAACAGATTAAAAACCTAAGGGATTAATAAAAAAATAACTATTAATAGTATAAATCTAAGGGATTAATATTATAAACCCTGGAGATCACTAAGACAAGCAATCAACAAACGCAAGGGATCAATAATGAGAACCCAAGACATTAATATTCTAAACATAAGTGATTATTAATATTATAAACCCAAGGGAATAAAATTAAAACCAAGGGATTAATATTATAAACCCAAGGTATATATACCCTAAGACAAATATTATAAAACCTAAAAAAAAACATGGTTAACCATAGTTTATTTTCATATTGAAATAATCTTTGTCACAATACGACATTGGACCATGGTTAAGTATGATTGATTTTAATATGAAGAATTGTTGTCACAGGGCGACGTTGGAACATTATTGACCATGGTTGAATATGATTGACTATGGATGACCATGGTTGATTTTTCTATTCAAACAATCTTTGTCACAATCCAACATTTGATAATGGTTGACAGTGGCTGACCATGGATGACCATCGTTGTCACAATGAGAAGTTGGACCGTGAGACAATATTTGTCACAATGTGACCATTGTTATTGACTATGGATGATAATGGTTGATTTTCATATATAGACAATATTAAACCCTAGGATCAATATTAAACATTAGGATTAATATTATAAACCCTATAAATAATATTATACCCTAGGAATATAAACCCTTAGATTAATAAACCCAAGGGATTGTTATTATAAATGGAAGGGGTTGTTAATATAAACCAAAGGGATTGATACTAAAACCACAAGGGATTATAAACCCAAGGAAATAATATTAAACGCAAGGGATTAATATTATAAATCCAAGGTATATAAACCCTAAGATAAATACTATAAACCACAAAATAAACATGGTTTACCATTATTGACCATGGTTGATTCTCATTTTGACACAATATTTGTCATAATGTGACGTGGATCATGGTTGACCATGATCAATTTTTATATTGAGATAATATTTGTCACAATGCGATGTTGGACCATGGTTGACCACAACTGATTTTCATATTAAGACAATATTTGTCACAATGCGACATTGTACCATGGTTGACCACAACTGATTTTCATATTAAGACAATATTTGTCACAATGCGATGTTGGACCATGGTTGACCATCAGTTTATAATTTATAAACATAAGTAATTATTCATATTAAAATCTAATTGGATGAAAAAACCAAGGGATTAATATAAAATCCTAAGGGATTAATATTACAAACCGAATGGATTAATAAAACAAAGTAATTATTAATTAAAAAAATTAAAGAGAAGAATAGCAAAATTTTATATCAAATGCTAGAAACAGGTCAGGTCCCATACATACATGAATGTTTTGTCTTTGAAAATTGCATAATTTTTTTCCCTTGTGACCTTAACGCTACCCTTTTTATTTCTATATCATACTAGTACATCGTTTATACTATATACTTCCTAATAAAAGCCACATATATTAACAGTCCAACATAACATAAAATAGAATTACAGGTGATGAGCCTCATTATTGCAACAAAAATGTTGCAACTCCCAAGGCTACCAACTTTAATTTTCAACCAAGGGTTTGTACAAACTTAAGAGGTACCGACACTATATGTGCATCATACAATGTGTCCTTATTTTTTCGATCTAATGTAATGGATTGAATTTCATGAACTCAAATACTAAACTAATTGCAGAAATGGAAGTGTTGCTTTGAAAATAATTTAATCCTAGGAAAGAACAATAATTTGTAATTGAAATCCTAAGAGCATGAATTCAAATAAAAATGCCTAATATTATTTGTGAATATGAATGTAATAAGTGGTGGCTATTATTCCTCAACCATATATTTAGGTCCTAGGGGTCATGCTTCAATCCTAAGAGACAAAATCCAAGTTTTGGGACCAATTCTAGTCAAGTTTGCACGTGCTACAAAAGTGCTACAGGAAGTTCTGTTTTTGCTACAAGAAGTTTTTTTTTGGAGATAAGTCACCGAATGACTAAATATATCAAATGAAAATGCATGGGAAAATTTTTTTTAGTAAGTAGGATGCCTTAGGTCTTCATTTCAAGTGGAATCACTCCAAAATACCCTCGTTCAGATGTGTTAAAAAAAACATAAAATTACTACTCTAAAATTTGGAAATTCAAGAACTAGTGAGCTAGTTAATCTATCAAATGCCTAACCTAATAAAGTGAAAATGAAACGGGGTAATTTTTTTATTAACTTTGACATTATTATGACCTAATACAAGTGGAATCAATTAAAATGAGCTTCATCAACCCATTCTAAAAAATAACATAAATTTAGTACTATTTCGTTGCAAAACAATTCCAAAAATCTTATATTCGTGAACTAGTAACCATATCCAAATAGCTTAATGATTAATATGACCTTCCAAAGTTATTATAAGGATGAATAATTATTTTGAATCTATAAACAACCTACCAAATAACTCACTTCAGTCATTTAACTGAATCTTACAACAATGAAAGAAACAATACTTAATACAGAAATATGCAAAACAGAAATGAGAGATGCATGTGAATAAGAAGCGAAAGGAACATAAATAAATTGTGAAAGAGGGATCTGAGGCTCCTTGGATGTCAAATCCCAAGGATACTCGGAGTCCTATGGAAGAAATGAAGCATTAGAAGCTAAAAATGGCACCAATATTCATTATTTAAATTAATCCAAGTACGTCACTGCAAGAAATGAAAGTGGAGTTGCAAAAACAAGAATTCTCCACAATAAGACTAAACAATCCATGCCCCTAGAGGCCAATTCGAATTGGTACTTATACAAAATGATGAGGAAATGTTAGAGCAGGGTTCCTTAGGGGTACAATTTTGAGTATCTTTATGTATATATTTTTTCATATACGCGTTGCGCAAAAAGGTCAAGGGCTTTGGGGTGGGTCAAAGTCCCTCTTTTATGTAAAAGGGTTTTAACGGTAAAATGTGGGCCTCAAACCATGGCTTTATATGATAGTACTTTCATGCTAAGGTGGATATAAATAGAAATATCGAGTCTAAGTAAGAGGTAACTTAATGTAATGTTTTCATAGAAGTGTTGTATGAGTACATGATACTTTTGTAAGGGTTTTAGTGTGGGTTTGGGTAGAAAGGCTCCTGTTGGATGTGTGCATGGAGACCTAGCCCTAGCTGTGTGTGGACTCTACTAAATGTGTGCACGAAAGGGTAATTTTAAGGGAAAGTTTGTTGTACTGAACTATTGTAATCTAATATAAAGATTGGTTTTGGTGAAAGAATTGTGTTATCTGAGTTATATTCTGTTATTAAATTGAGATCACTTTACTTCTATTATTCTTAATTGTATCTGTGTGAGTGGATATTTTATTTATGAATGAATAAGTACATGGATAAATATCCTTAAATTCTTGCACATTACATAGATTTGGTTTTGTTCTTATATATCTACGGCAAAGTAATCTGTGATATGTTTGTTATGCATCTGCGATTATTCAATCTGTATAGTTTTTGCAAACCATCTGTTTAGGGAAACCACATTATTTTCTTCCTCGGGGTGTGGAAACCTAGTTCCAAAACCCCCCCATACTGCTTCAGGTGAAACTTTCATCTGTGCAAGCAATCCATTGCCGAAAGGGCTAGTAGTTGGAGGGTTTGTCGATTGCGCAATAAACTCTGAACCTCGGTTAGGACCCCTCAAGCCAACAAATGGTTCCATTGTTGGGATTGAGATCATTTTGAGGGAAATTTGATGTTGTGGCTCTCTTCACAGAACAAATTGCAAGATTGGCGGGATAGAAAGATCCTTGAATTCGTGATAGAAGAGAATCAAAATCCTAAGATATCTGTTGAAAAGTAGGTTCAGAAGTACAACTGTATAGAAGTTCACGAGATATTCTTTTTCTCCTTTGCAATTGAGCTGCAAAAGTGGTTGTTGCAATTGACTGAACTTAATACTTGCGGCAAGGAAGACGTAGTCACTAAGTGGAATCCTCAATTGATTCAGTAATTATAAAATCTAGACAACAAGATGACACATGTTATAGATCATTGGATTGATCATCTCCTGGGAGCATTTGTGACTGAATTCACCATTGATTATTTTGTGTCATATTTTGAAGTAGAAAAGATATTTTTCAAGGCTCCTAGAGGTAAGTTCCTACGCTCTTTGAAGTTACTGTTGAATATGCTATTTTGTGAACATGGCTCTTTGCGCCAGCATGTTTCTTGATTTTCTCGAAGATTTCTGACTATGCATAGTGGAAGAATTTACTGCAAAGACCCAGAGAAAGGATTTATTTGTAGCCCTCTCAAGTGTAGATATGATAGTGATGGTGAATGAGAAACTAGTGGCTCTAGTGAATCTATGCACTATAAAGAAGAAGAGGTATCCCAAGAAGAAGATTCATCAAATCGGGAAAGAGCCTTGACAATCTTCCAAATCCCATCTACTCTGCTTCCAAACTCATCTCACAAAGCACCCACTCCACTGTGCAGTCCATCACTACCTCCACCTCCCCTAGGTGTAGATATGGACGCGTCGATGAAGCTACATAATTTCATAGGTATTGAGAATGAAGATACTGAGCACTTTTGGTTTTTGACTAATGTTGTATGGAGAGCTTAGCAAGTTAGTAATGATGATATTAATAAGGCATAGTTATCCATTGTTTTCCAAGACCACGCATTGGATTGGTATATCAGATATGTTCAAGAAAACCCTAATGCCACTCTGGATGAAGTGAAATATGCCCTAAAATAAATTTTCAAGAAGCCTAAGTCATATGCGCAGTTGGTTACAGAAATGAAAGAGATTCACCGGAAGGTAAATGAATATATGTGGGAGGTAGATCAAAGGTCGAAGCACACTATCAGAGATGGTGGATTCACTATCGATGATACCCAACACAAGGATTGGTTTATTGCTATGTTTCTCCCATATCTGCACCAGCCCTTGGGTCAATAGAATATTACCACGTAGGCTGAGGCTGTGGAGATTAGAATGAAATTCAAAGCTACCCCAACACCTGTTGCACTTGGAACTTAACAGATTCATAATCAGTTGGAAGGAATGCATTTAGAGATCTTGAATCTGTGCAAAGATAAGGGAAAGGAATTATGCGCAGTGGTCTGGTGCATAAAATGTAAATTTGTTGGGAACCATAAGGATAAATGTCATGTCTTCAATAATTATCTAAACACTGGAGGACCTAATCCACTGAGGAGCGCAATATGGTGCACAATCTGTCAAGTTGCAGGATTACATGAAATACATTTTTGTCCAAGCGTTAGAAAATATCAACCTAAGCTGGAGCAGTTGTTTTGTAGATTTCTTTCATCATTGCGACATGATGAGCAGCACTGTCGCACTTATTATATGATGTTGGACAAAGCTAAAATATATAGAATGTAGGTCGAACATACCTCACCAGGATCCCCCTTTGGGCATGGTGGATTCCAAGGTAGAGGAAGAGGAAAAGGAGGTGGATTAGTTGGTTGACAAAGGGGGCAGGTTATTTTCTACAACTATGGAGATGATAGTCGTTATGCACATGATTTTCCAAATCCATAGAAAAAAACATGTAGGTATTGTAAATAGTATGACCATGTGATGTATTATTTCCCTGTTTTGATTGCTAAAATGAAGGAGAAAAATACGCAGACTCTGATGAAAAATATCCATATTGTTAGAGCAGAAACCCGTAAGAAGGATCCTCCCTGAATGTGGTCACTAGGAGCGGTGCAACCTGTAATGAAGATAATGGAAAGCAGCTCGATACTAACCTTTGGATTCGTAAGGTACTTGGAAACAAAGAGGTATTTGATTTACAATGTGCAAAGGAGACATTTTTTGAAGCAAGAAAGGAGTTTGCAGAATGAAGTGTATCAACACCAGGTAAACCCATGAAGGAGGCAGGGGTAGATGAAGAAATAAAACCATTTTTACAAGATTGCATTAATTTACTATGCAACAAGAAGGCGACAGAGAACCTTCAGACTCTGATAGATAACTATGGAGAGAAGGAACAGCCAATGGTAGAAAAAAAGTTATCAAGAAAATCTATAAGAATAAGAAGAGGATAAGGTGAGAAATGCATATGATCACGCAGATCAATTCTTATGAGATGGATTAGGTTATTCTAGATCTGAGGTCAGATGCAAATGTACTACCTAAGAAAACCTAACATTGCATGAGATAACCCAAGCTGGAATGGTCCACCATTCAATTGCGCATGGAAAATCGACATAAAATCATCCCTTTAAGAAGGTTGTCATAGGTTGTAGTCAGTATTGAAGATGTTAAGGTTTTGCAGACTTTGAAGTTATACATATTGTAAATGGTAATGATATTTATCCTACGTTTTTGGGATTGGACTGAGGTATTTATATGGATTGTTTCATAAACCTGAAGAAAAGAATAATGGAGTTTGAAAAAAATGGAACAAAAGTCATAATTCCCCTAGACCTTGTAGAAGGACAAAGATCCATATAGCTTGTGCACGCTAATGATTATATTTATCAGATCTATAAGATGAATTTGTAAGAGGAAGATTGAATCATCCCAATGGTGGATGTAAATCTTAATTGGGAAAAGGAGAGCTCTTATTTCTCATATTCTTATAAAGAATTGGAAAACTCATGGAACCAGTTGCATGAAGTATCTCTACTGTGTTGTAATTGTGTCACCAGATCTCTTCAATGCATAACATCTGAGGTATGTGAATTACCGCATTATGATGGTTTAAATGATGTAAACATGTTTTTAGGAGAGCTTGAAATAAATTTTCTAGAAAGCCAAAGATTCCATGCACTAGATCTCGGGTTGCGTACTACCCTAGCACGATGGTGGGATACTCATAAAGAAAACATGTGCAGATTGGATGAATGTGCCTGCATGATGAGGTTACACTTTGAACGTCCAACTATCATAATGGAAGAAGTCTACTATGGGAAGGATGATTTGTGTATACATTTGGCTAAATGGAATAATTTATGGGGCATAGAATCGAGACATGAATTGGTCCACATGTTCATTCATACATTGGGGAAGGTACCTACTAGTTGGTATCTGGAGATAGAGCTGCGTCGAGGTACTAGTGAATGGTTTGTGCTGAAAAAGAGTTTCATTCTGACATTCAAGGTTGAAAGTGGATTTGATAATATTTGTAAAGCCTTTCATAACATTCAAGAAGTTATATTTGATACAAAAATCCATCAATCTAGTGTTCTTAACCAACATGGGATGCGCAGATGAAGGATATTGTGAATTGCAGAAATATGATGGTTGAAGAGAGTGATGAAGATCCAAGGAATATCATTATTCCAAAATCTGAGGGACAACACGTAGTTGTTGGACCCTTCAATCACTTCACTAAATGTGACAAAACATATCAAGATTCAGTAGGTGAATATTGGGTCTAAAGAGCAACCAAAGTTGGCAAATATTAGAGACTATTTGGATGATGACACAGTAGGAAATTTTTTTGAGTTTTTGACGGTATATAGGGAATTATTCCCTACAAAGCTCCTAGATTTGAAAGGAATAATTGGATAACTCGGAGTTATGAATATCACTTTGAAACCTAATGCGCGCCCAATGAAGTAGTGTCCATACAGGCTTAATCCAAAATATAGGCAGAAGGTAAAGGAAGAGTTGGATAATATGGTTGTTGTAGGCATCATAGAGCCAGTAGAAGAATGTGATTGGGTGAGTCCCATGGTAGTACAAGACAACAAAACAAAAGGAGAAATTAGGATCTGTGTAGACCTTCGCAAGTTAAATGATGCATGTTTGCATGATCCATTCCCAACTCCATTATCTGATGAGATCCTGGATAATGTTGGAGGACAAGAAGCTTATTCATTCACAAATGGTTTTTCAGGGTATCATCAGATCCGGATTGCACCAGAAGATTGCAATAAGACTACCTTTGCAACAAAATAATGATCCTTCTTGTATAAAGCCATGCCCTTTGGCTTGAAGAATGCACCTGCCATCTTCTCCCACGTATTTTTAGATGCCCTCAAGGAGTTTATCCATAAGTTCCTGGAAGTGTACTTTCATGATTGGATTATCTTTGGGCTGTTGCAAAAGCATGTCTCCAATATGTGCTTAGTGTTGGATACCTATAGAAAGAACCAGATTTCATTGAACTTGAATAAATGTATATTCTATGTGCCATTTGGGATTTTTTTGGGACATATTTTCTGCCAGCAAGGGTTGATGGTAGATCCCGTGAAGATCGTAGTCATAGTTAATTTGTAGATACCTGAGAATGTTAAACAATTGCGCTCAATATTGGGGAACATTGGTTCCTATCGAAACTTAATTCAAGGTTATGTGCTGATAACTCCGCTCATGGAAAATTTGCTCGAGAAGGATGAAAAATTCTGCTGGTACAAAGAATGTCAAAATATTTTGAATCATTCAAGGAAAATATGGTCACTACGCCCATATTTTTCTTTCTAAATTGGTCTAATGTGTTTCATGTGCATGTCGATGCCTCATGTATCATGCTCAGAGCTATTTTAGCGTAGCGAGGAGCTAGAGAGATTGACCACCCTATTGCATATGCCAGTTGGAAACTATCAACCACAGAATAGAATTATTCAACCACAAAAAGAGAAGGACTAGAAATGGTGTATGCATTGCAGAAATTCCGCCACTATCTATTAAGAGGAGATTTCAAGATGTTTACTAATCATTCTGCTTTAAAGTGCCTAGTAAGTAATCCTCTCTTGGGGGAAGATATATAGGTGGTTGTTACTATTCTAGGAGTATGACTTTGAGATTATTGTGAAACCAAGAAGACTCAATGCTGGTCGAGACCATCTATCATGCATTAAGACTAGTGAAGAATGTACGAACTTGGAGGATGGATTACTAGATGTGCAGTTTTTTGCAATCAAAGTTTTTGATGATAATTTCCATGATATTAGTCAATTTCTAACTACAGTATGTGCGCCTTAATAATATATAGTACAATAGAATAAATATCTCATGGTGCGTGCAATAGAATTCACTATCATTGTTGGCCAATTGTACAATATGGGTGCAGACAAAGTTCTATGAAGGTATGTTTTGGAGTATGAAAGGTGTGAAATATTAGATGAAGCTCATGGAGGGGTTTCTAGTGGTCATTTTTCTAGTAAGGAAACCCCGAAAAATATCTTGCAAGATGGGTTATGGTGGCCCACGTTTCAAAATGATGCTTATGTGAATTTTCATACATTCAATGTATGCCAGAGGACAGGAAATTTGTCGCGCAGAGATGAGATGCCCTTGCATCCATAGATGGCACTTCAAAAATTCGAGAAATGGGCCATAGAATTTTTCAAACTTATTAATCCTCCAAGAAAGAAGATTTGTGCGTGTTACATCATCACTATGACAAACTATGTAACTATATGGGTTGAAGTTAAGCATGTGAAGGATTGTACTGCAAATATAGCTACGCAGTTCATCTTTGAGAATATTGTGACTTGATTTGGATGTACTAATATTCTCATAATTGATCAGGGTATGCACTTTGTGAATGAAACCATTGAAGCTTTGATAGTTGAATTCTGGATACATCACAAGAAGAGCACTCCCTATCACCCACAAGAAAATGGTACTGTGTAAGCGTTCAGTAAAATATTGGAGACTGTGCTTACCAAGGCTTGCAATGCTAACAAGAATGATTGCGATGAGTGTGTACCTGTAGTTCTCTAGGCATATCGGACCACATGTAAAAATTTGACTAGTAAGACACCGTTCAGGATGGTATATGGGCAAGAAGCTACGTTACCAATGGAATACATTCTTCCCAGTCTGCACATTGCAGCATTCAAAAATATGGTAGCTGTAGATGCTATGGAGGAATAGTTGTCGCAGTTGGTCACACTTGAAGAATATTGTTGTATTTCCAATTATCACCAACAAGTTCAGAAGGTGTGTGAAAAACCATGGCATGACAGGCACAATAGGAGAAATTTGTTTAAGGAATACGATTTGGTCTTTTTCTATGACAGAAAGTTTTCACGCTACCCAGGGGAGTTGAAGATGCATTGGCTAGGGTCATATATTATTAAGGAGATCACTAATGGAGGTGTAGTGTGCCTAGTCACATTGAGCGGAGAATATCTTCCCAGGTATGTCAATGGAAGTCGATTTAAGCCATACAGGGATGACCCTTTGCGCACCAAATTACTATATGGTCGGAGTATCTGACCTGCGCAAGAAGGTGTGACATGCATGCGGTAGTTACGCGAGGAGGTTGACTGGGTCAAAGGTGCCAAAATCTAGTCATTGGAATAATAAATATGGAATAGACAACTTTATTACCATTTATGGGAGCATCTAGGTTGCATTTATCGAGGGGATTTTTCCAGATTTGGGGCCGTTTTATCATTTATGGAGACACATTAATGCATAAGGGACCATTCAATATGTGTCAAAACTATAAATATGACCTGTAGCGTCACAATAGGTCCCTTTTATTTCTACGTGAATTGTCTCTCCTGAGCTCCTTGATTTCTGCAACATATTCATTGCATATGTCTTGTTTGGATCCGGAATTTAAGGAGTAGTTGCACCGTAGGGGTTTGGGTTATGTAATTACACCTAGCATGACAAATACGTGCCCCAAAAAGGATCCTGCTACACCAGAGATTCTTGTTGCACTGGTTGCTAAAAATCCAATGCCCACAAAGTCTAAAAGGGGTCAGACATCAGGGACCCCTAAATCCCCTTAGGAGAAGACTCCAAAGTCGCGATCCAGTGCAGCTAAGCGCCAAAAGAGACCCATGGTAGAGCTCCCTGAAGCTATTATGGAGGAAGAGGAGGATGTGGTCAAAGTGGCCCCTTTCTTGCAGTTTCCGACCTATGTCACACCATGCAAGGCGTCTGTCAGGGTTCCAAAGGATATGGACAAAGTTCGATCAAGCACCAATATGCCATTGATCCCTGAAAATGTCCCAGTTGAAGGCGATATGTTGACCAAAGTGTCGCAGTTAAGAATGGAAGATTGGGACATCATAGATGCAAAGAAGTTTCTAGTGCTTGCGCCTAAGCGTTATCTCGATCGTGTGCCATATGACGGGGGTCTTGTGTGCCTTGAGCCATAATGATGGGTGTTGGGCCTGCACAAGGGCATGCTTTTAAATCTGTTACAAGTCCCAAACTTCAGGCGTAACCCGATAAATGATATTTGTGTGCACCAATTGCTCACATTGACCGAAGATGACATCAACCAAATCGTTACTATGATCACAATAATGACAGAGGACATATGGAAATATATGGAAATGTAGTACAAGACTACACTCAAAGGGGTGCAAGTTGGCATCTAAGAGTTGAAATTACAAGTGAGCCTGATTCAGGTGAGCGTTTCCCAAGGGAGCCAGATGCAACCAAGTGTTCTTAAAACTAGTGTGCAACCACTCAGTACAGTCCTCCCTATCACGGGGGATTGTCGTTTGATTTAAATTCCTAAGCTAGCCATTCATTTTGAATCAGTCATTTGGCATGGGCAATTAAGAGGTTGCAAAGATATAAACATTAATTTGTCTATTTTTTCTATAGGAAAATTACACTTGCTACACAATATTATTATGAATGAGCTTTAGTTCTGTGACGACCATGCCCACACAATTTCCATAGAGTTGCAACAACAGGCGACCAAAGCATATCAGAAAGAAAAAAAGAATATGCTACTAGCTCATTAAAAAGAAAATATTTTCTGGGTTTTTACACACAGGTTAGTTTTTGACAGACTTGCAGTGATCAGTTTGGAGAAAAAAAAAATTCAGAAAATAGACTTTGCTGATATGTATTCCTCATATCAAAAAAAATAATCTACAGAGGATGCATGACACGGAACTGAGGCTTAGTGCGTTGCGCTCTAAAAGAAAATCAACCAAGTCTATCGTGAAGTACTAGGAGTCCTTGACACAGCTGCCCTAGAAGTGAAGCTAGAAGGACTAGATGTTGCCTCGAAGGCCTCATGTGCAGGAGTCTAGATGGTCCGGGCTGAGTTTGAGCATCAAATTTCTGACTTACACATGAAATTATAGCCAGAGACCCCGCCATAAGTCCGAGAAAAGAGGGATTTCAAAGTGAAGCGAGTCACCAATAGTATCACTGCCACAGTCACGCGGTGCAATCAAATTTTGGATGATGCCATGGGTGTGTGGAGTTGAATTTATAATGACACTATGGTACATCATTTTTTGGGTTGTTTAATAGGTAAATAAACATAAGTATTTATTTTAAATCCAGGCTAGTGGGACTTAAAAGCATCCCCAAAGTATATGGGTTTCAGTTATGATCAACTTAGAAGATTATTTATCAAATTTTAAGGAAATGCATATTAAAAATATAAATCTAACTTAAATAATCTCTAAATTCAAGTATGCAATCGAAAGTAGAAGAATCTCCTAACTTAAAAGATTTGTTTGTCCTTCTATAACAAGATTACTTGATGAATTACAAATCAAAAA
The DNA here is from genome assembly GCA_034641835.2 of Pinus albicaulis. Taxonomy (NCBI): domain Eukaryota; kingdom Viridiplantae; phylum Streptophyta; class Pinopsida; order Pinales; family Pinaceae; genus Pinus; species Pinus albicaulis. Next base: position 21,643,910 of record CM076574.1, on the reverse strand, counting down.
CTACTAATTGAGAAATAGATTAATATACATGACACAATAATTTGAGAGGCTCTTCACTGAAGAGCTCCTAGTTTTCCTTCATCATATATTCATTTATCAATAATTCTATTGTTAGAAAACAAGAATTAAGAAAAGCATTAAAAGCATCAAAAGATGAATTCTAGCTTAAGATCTTAATTAGATAGAAAGAATGTTTAACTTAAAAAAAAATTGTCCTTTCATATGAATAATAATAATGATAATTAGATTCATCAACACTCATAAATCATTAGCATAAATCTAATAAACAAGTTCAGTTTAAGAAAAATAATTCAACAAGCGGAAACTACAAATAAACTAGGAAGTGAACTTAGCTCGGTGTGGGGGCCCTCCGCCCTTGCCTCACACACTGAAGGTGTTTTCAGATACTCAAAAATTCATTCAATCAATCAACATATAACAACAACAAATTGAATAGAAAATATCTTCAATTAGGTCTCCGAAGTCTCAAAAATAATAATGTTAAGTCATACAATTGCTACATATCAATGCCTTCAAATTTTGAGGCTTAAATAGATAAATTATCCAAAAAATTCATCTGAAGTATCTCCTATAGTCATTAATATCCTTATCATATCCAATCAGTTTGAATTCATCCATCAGATCCATCAAAATTCGGAAAATCGCACAAAATAAGAATTTTGACCTAGTTCCTAGGGATCCTCTATAAAAACAGGTCTCATTTGACCGCCTTTGACCGACCCTATTAAAGCTTGGTTTGAATGAACCAATAGGTGTAAACTTAATATTAGTTCCCAATATTTTTAGATATATATCCAAATTGATCCCAAGTGTCCTGAAAATATTCTAACGATGAGGCCATTACGAGAATTTCTGATGCTGTCCAAAAATGCACTTAAAATTCAATTTTTACAAAAAAAATCTAAGAATTGAAAAACATAATTTAAATACTTGTATATTAATTTATTGGTAAAAATAAGGTGGATATGATGGTTTATATATGGATAGTATGGAAAATAAGATGTATTTCATAAACAAAAAGAGATAAAAAAGGAGGGCCAACATCTCCCCCAAGCTGATGCTCAAGCATGTCCTCATGCTTTCTTTTTCCTTTTCGACTTCCTGAGCTCTGATGTTGATCCTGTTCTTGAACCTAAAATTTCCTCCTATGCTACATGTAGAAGAGAATCCATACCTTCAGATTTTTCTTCCTTATAGATTTAAGTTTTAACCTTTTTTTTCTCATATTTGGTTTTCCAAGAATTCTTCTCCTTAAGCCACCTGAACGTTTGTATGTAAAGAAGATTTTTTGTCACTTTCAATTTTCCCATTTCTTCACTTATATTCTCATTTTCTTTAATCAAATTTTCACTATTTTCCTTATATGTTTCATTCTCTCTTTTCAGGGTCCTTTCCATTATTCTGCTTACCTCCAGATTATCAGTTAAATCTCTGATCATGCTAAGGTTTTGGTCTTCCTCCTTGGTATTTTTGGAAACTAAAGTAGCTTCAAGATCATCATTTTAAAAATAGGAATCTCTCTCTACAGTATTTTCATAGAATTATTGCTGCAACCTCTCAAGGCTTTCATTGGCTTGTTTGGTTAAAGGAGATGTCTCTATGATTTTCACTTCTGGTTCTTTTTCTTTGCTGCTTCTATCTATTGAATTCCGCTTTTTTTGTGTCCTAGAAATGGTCAAGAACGATGATTCCCTCTCTACCATGACTGTTTCATGTTGGTTCTTTGATCTGGTCCATGGATAGAGAGGTGAACTTACTACATTTATTGTTTCCTATATTTGTTTAAGTTTGTCTTCTATTTCTTTCTCTACAAACTTATTTTGAGTCAGGAAATCTTTCCAAATCATACCCTTAATTTTCAGCTGGTAATCAATAATGATTTTTGTGAGTCCCTGGTGATAAATTTGGGCTTCTTTGGGTTTGATCTCAGATATTACACTTTCAATAATCCTCATCAAGTTTCTATAAAAGAAGTATGGAAAATTGATGTTGATACCTCCTTTAATATGTTGTAGCAACCTAATGTGATATAGGTGTACTACGCTATATCTGCTATCACAAGTGAAAAAAATTTGGATTATCGAAACTATATTAGCCCAAGGTTCATTGAACCATTCCCTAGGAATCCCCTTTAACCTATCAAAAGAACCCTTTCTGTTCTTATCCAGGAAGAATGTCCAACCCTTGTCCTTGAAATTCAATCCTTTGTGGAAAGGTTCTCTTGATAATGGAAACTCTAAAGCTTCAGAAATAGATTCTGGAGTTAAAGGAATGTGTAAAATACCCACCATAATTTCATCTTGTTTGCAATTTTTTATAAAATCCCTTGTGATATCTTCATTATGCCCTTTGAATTTTTGAAGGAAGCCTATCAAGCCTAATTGATAAATTTTCTCAACTATTTCCTTGCTCCATTGTTCAATCTAAAAAAAATTGGGCTCTGTTCTTGATGTCATATTGTCTGAAAACCATTTTATGTACCCCTCTACTGTCATTAACTTCATTTTTGAAAAATAAAATTAAAGTACTAAATGTTTATACAGTAGTGAGGCTTACCTCTATTTGTTGATTTTTCCAAGTGATTGAAAGTAATCCTCCATTTTATTTGGAAGAAGTGAGCTTACTGGTTCAATAGACACAAGATCTGATATAGAGAGGTTTATAAAAACATAAAAAAATCATTTTTCTATTATTCTACTTTGTTATTTGATCTTTTGTCCCTTAAAAAAAAAAAATCCTCCGCCTCTGTTTTGTAAAAAAAAATCTCTTGTTTGACTATGTAAAAGAAAAATGATTTTTTTGAATACAAAAGTGTCTTCTAACCCTTCAATTCCATAAAAAAATAATTTTCTAAGGAAAAGCATTATATATCTAATATAATCTCACTGTTAATGCAACAAAATTTGTAAAATAGCTCAAAAATCTCATAAAATGAGCTCACTGTTTTCTTCAAAATTCCCCAGACTCTGCCCTCTTCTTATGCAAAAATGTAAAAACATGTTGATTGTGCCTTTTAAACCAATCATTATCCATAATACCTAGTTTTAATTCTCCTACTGAGTGTGTGAATTAAATGGATTCACTACTCAACCCAATTAAAATGAATTCATTGTGCATTTAAAACCAAACTCTCCATTCTATGTCTACATTCAAATTGAAATAGATGACTGTGCATGAAGACGTTTTCAATTTTACATGTCTTTGCAATGATCGTCATGATTTTCCTTTTAGTTCAACTAGATTCTCTGTGTTTCAAGAAGGGCCAATCTTATCAAAATATCACTCAATATATTCATCATTTACTCATTCAATCAATAAAGGATTTAGTGTTGACTGGTGGTAGAGCGTTTATGAGTGGTGGCAATGACAAAATGTAAGGAAATTACAAGTTTTAAAATCTGTGGTAGAAGAACTCCATTGATAACTACAGTTTTTTTAACAACCCCGAGATTTACTCATGCGAATAATCTTTGTTTTAAACAAGAAAATCTAAGTTTTCTTCTTACCTTGCTCTTCACGATATTTTTGCCTCCTCACAGCGTGCTCACTTGACACATCTACTGGATATGTTGGCTTGAAACTTCAGTAAATTCTCCTTATCCCACCATTATTTTCACTACTATATATCCTGATCTATTTGTTTCATTATATTTCCTCTATTCTCCTCACAACTCTCCCTTGTCTTCTATTTTTTATTCATTTCTCACAGAGTTTCAAAACATATGTGTGTTTTTATTATATATCGTTTCTTATCTCACTGAGCCTTTGAAAGGTGATGATTGCAAGAAACAAAATTTCTTTCAATTGCTTGAGTTCTTAGAAATGGCAGAGGTTTTATCAACAATTTACATAATGTTGTAATATTGCATTTTGAATTTGTTTTGACCGTTCATCAACCACTTGACTGGTGCATTCGTTTCTTACCTTTCCTGACTGATTTGGCATGTTGACTCCACGGTGTACATCTCGTCCTTAGCTTCACTTATTATGCAGTCACTTTTCTTGGTTTGTTCTCATGCTTTGTGTTGATCATTATTCTCGCTTCCATTCTCCATTGAAATGCATCATACCTCATCGAATATGCTCCATGATATTTTCATTTCATCACTTGTATATATATAACTATGTTATCAAATATGTGCCATCATATTTACGTTCCTCCACTGTGTATGTATCACTCTCTCATCATATTCTCATCCATCCATATATGCATCATTTCCATACAATGTTTTTCATAGCATCATTTTCATACTTCACGTTAGTTTGTTGCATATGCATTTCATTTTTTGCATTATGATTGCACTTCTGCTCCATTTCCTTAGCTCATACTCATATTTTATGATTGCGCTTTTGCATCTTTTTTTTTGTGTTTGAAATTCAAATAGTTGCGCTATCATATGATTTAGACTTTAGGTTTTGTATATTATTTAATTTTAAAAATGACCAACGAAATGGTCATGTTTTAAAATCAAATATTTACAATGAAATTAACCTCTTTGTTTTCTTATTGTAGGTCCAGCAAAGGTTTGATGATAAGCCTTTTGTTTATGATTCTTTTGTTTAGAAAAAATAAGGTTACTATGGTATAATATGGTATGGATAGGAAATAAATTATGGAATGGTTATTGAATGATTATGATAGTGGTGTGGATATGGATAAAATAGGGTTAAGAACATAGGCGATGAAATGTAGGTGATGTAGATGATAAAAATGCATAACCAGTACTAAATTAGCTTTATTAATTCTAGAATATTTTTACAAAAAATTGAAATTTTAAGAGCAATTTTTTTACTTAATATACTTGTATTCCCTCAAACCATTTGATGTTCATGATGGTCGACATTGTGTTTGTTAGAATGATGGCTCTTCTAGATTATGCAGAGACTTATTTCTGCTTTGCATCTGATTTGATTTGGAATGATGTTTTTCAGGTTCCTTCTGCAGGTTAAATTTCGACATTTCAGGTCCCTTCTTTCATGATCTTCAAAATTGATGTAGCTCAGGTTCCTTCTGACATTTTGTATTTTCAAGTCCCTTCTCGTGTAATTTGAAATATGTTTGAAAATTTCTTCTGTCGTAATGATACAGGTCCCTTTTCGATGATTTTCTCAATAATATTTAGGTCCCTTTTGTATATGTTGAATGATGTATCAGGTGCCTTTGTACTTTCTTGATAATAATTCAGGTCCCTTCTGTATATGTTGAATGATGTAGCAGGCCTCTTTATACTTTATTCCTTCTTGAATTTAGTTGTTGAAACTATTTACATTGTTTTATTACACACCTTCCCCCAAGCTGATGTTAAGACTTATCCTCAAGTCTGACATGTCTCATGGGGTAAATCTGCAAAAATCACACTGAAGTAAAATAAAAACAAAAAGAGAATTCGTATTGGCCAAAAAATTTGGTTTTCCAATATGAGTTCGAGTTCATATTGTGCCAGTTTCCTGGATTTTCAAAACCAAACTCTTTTATTATTATTATTATTATTATTATTATTTTATTCTTCTTCTTCTTCTGGAGTTATGGGATACATATTGCTATGCTACCCCATTAATTCCAGATCAATATCTGTGGATATTTTTCTCATAAAATCCTCTTTATTTATAGGCTTATTGTAAACCTTAAGCCTATGTCCATTAACGAAAAATGAAATAGATGCTTCCTCAATTGTTTTTATCTTGATAGCTCCATTGTCAAATATTTCTTCAATATCATATGGCCCAAGCCAATGAGTCATAAACATCGCTTTGAAATCTTTGAACTTGGAGTCGAACAAGAGTGCCCATTCTCCTTTCTGAAACACTTTTTTCTTTATGAATCAATCATGCCATTTAATTCTTTGTTCTTGCACAAGAGTTCTGTGTTCTATTTCTTGTTTTTGTATCTAATCCAGTTGATTTAATTCCATAATTCTTTTTTGTTGTGCCTCAGATAATTCCATCCCCAATTCTACTGCTAGCTTGAATGTATGTATTTGAAATTCTATGGGTAATACGACTTATTTTCCATACACTAAACGATATGGACTGAACCCAGTTGTGTTTTCCCATGTTATCCTATATTCCCATAGTGCATCTCTCAATTCCTTTGACTAGTCCTTTTTGTTCATTTTTACAGTCTTTATCATATGTTCTCTAGGACTTTGTTTCTTGATTCCACTTGTCTGTTTTCTTGAGGATGATACGGAGTTTATTTTCTACGTTTTACCTTGTATTTCTCTATAAGATCTCAAACAAGATTCAATGTGAACTATGTGCCTTGCTCAGTTACTATTTGTCTTGAAACTCCATACCTTACAAATATCTCTTCAGACAGAAAAGACACAACAATATATTATGTTGCTCATGCTACTGCCTTTGCCTCCACCCGCTTAGTTACATAATATGTACATACCAGGATGTACTTCTTTCCATTGGATGGAGGGTTGATTGGTCCCACAAAATATAAATCCCACTTTTCAAATGGTTCAATCAGTACTTGTGGCTTCAATGGCATTTCATTTGATGCCACTGGTCTACCAATTATTGGGCAGATGTCACATATCTTCAAAAAGGCCTTAGAGTGTTTGAAGATGGAAGTTTAGTGGTAGCAAAGTTTAAACACTTGGTATGTTGTCCACTTATCTGCAAAATGACCACCACATGGTTTGTCATGACATGCTTTCAAAGTATCAATAATATCGTCTTCTCAAAAAAAAATTCTAATCATTAGTTCAGCACTAATATAGAACATATCTCCATTAACCCAACTATATCTAGAACTTTCTCTAATTATTCTTCTTTTTTGTTTATTTGTGTAATGAGATGGTAGGATGCTAGATGATAAATAATTGGCTATCTATACAAACCATGGAGTTTTTAAATTTATAGCAAATAGATGTTCATCTGGAAAATTATCTGATACTGGATTTGGATCACCAAATGAATGAAATCTTGATAGAAAGTCTGCAACTTGATTATCCTTTCCTGGTCGATCTTGCATGGTAATGTTAAATTCTTGCATTAATAACAACCATCTAGTTACTATGCCATTTGTGATTGATTTTTTCTTTAAATATTTTATGAATGAATGATCCGCTTCGATGTAAACTTGATAACTTGTTATATAATGTCTAAATTTATTAACTGCATGTACTACAACTAACATTTATTTTTCTGTAACAGTGTAGATCAATTCTTCCGGTGTTAAGTTTTTACTTATGAAATATATGCATAATTAAACTGATTCTCTTTATGTCCAAATGATGCTTCGATAGCAGTGTCATATGCATCAGTTGAAATATGAAATGGAAAAGACCAATTAGGTCCCTGAAGAATGGGTGCAATTGACAATTTTTCTTTTAATTTTTCAAATGCATTTTGAAAATTATTTGTCCATTGGAATTTGACATCTTTCACAAGTAACTTGAATAATGGAAAAGAAATTTTACTGAAATTTTCAATAAATCTCCTATAGCAGCCTGCATAACCCAAGAAAAATCTAACTTCTTTTTGTATTGTGGGTGGTATTAAATTCACAATGACTTTAATTTTTGTTGGGTCCACTTTAATTCTTGAAGAAGAAATATGGTGTCCCAACACTATTCCCTCAGTTAACATCATAAAAAAAAATTTCATTACTGAGTGATAGATTTGTCTCTATGCATATTTTTAACATTTTTTTGAGATTTTGTAAACAATCATCAAATGTTCCCCATACACAGTGAAATCATCCATGTAAACACTCATGGATCAAATCAGCAAATATTACAAGGACTTCTCTCTGGAAGGTAGCAGGTGCATTACATAAACCAAAGGGTAATACATTGTATGCATATGTTCCTGAATGGGAATGTGAATGTTGTCTTACCTTGATCTTCCAATGCTATCTTTATCTGATTATATCCACTAAATCCGTCAAAAAATAAAAAGAATTTCTTTCTAGCTAATGAATCTAACACTTGATCAATAAATGATAAAGGAAAATTATCTTTTAATTAGATTTATTGAGTTCTCTGTAATCCACACAAATTCTCCATTTCCCCTGCATATCTATGTAATCCCAGGGAGAAGCTTTTTAATATTTTTGTAACAATTTTATTATATTTTCCTCGTGTGATGATTGTAAGTTATTATCAATATTCAAATGTCTTCCAGGAATGATCTCAATGCTTTTTCTCTTTGAATTGGTAATTGAAATAACAGGAAAAATACTTTCAAATGTATTTCACAATGATTTTATCATGAAATTTTCATGAAAGCATTCATTTAAAAGATAATTAGTAGCTTCATATTGAGTTATTCTAAGCTGATGTGAAATATTTGGTTCTGAGATGACAAGATCTAATAAGTCCTCATTTTCTTCCTCCTCTCTAAAATTGTAAACTTTATTAATACTAAGAACATATTGAAGCTCTTGTTGTTCCTCTCCATCAAGCCATGATAATAAGGAAGGAGATTGAGTGGGAGGATACAATGTAACATGTTGTTTTTCATCTTCATGTGCAATAATCATACTTCCTGGCCTCCATCCAATGTATGCATCTGTAGTGGCTAACCATGTTCTGCCTAAAATTAAGGGATTCCCTCCTAATTATTTTTGGCTACAAAATCAAGAAGTCTACAGGATACTCCCATGAATCCAGTGAGACAATGATATCTTCCAATATACCTTCTGGTGCAACTTTAGATCTATCTGAAAGTTCTAAAACTGTAGTAGTGGGTCTAATGTTTCTTAGATTCAATTGTTTCATAGTCTTTGTAGTCATAACATTTATAGTTGCTCCCAAGTCTATTAGATTATTTAGCACTAAAAATTTGTTAATCAGAATGGTAACCATGGGAATCCCTGGATCAACATATTTTTTGATGGTTGTGTTTGTAGACATGAGAATAGCTAAACTTCCCACTACATGGATAGTAGTTCGATCCTTATTTCTTCTGCTAGATTTATTAATGCATAATTCCTTTATTTTTTTAATATATCAGAATATCTTTAATTGCCTGCAAAAAGAAATTTTGACATATGTGTTCTTCAATTCATTCAGAATATCAAATTCAGGCAGAGATATTGGGATATTTTGTTGTATCAATCTCTATATATATGGTGGAGTCTGATTCATAATAGATTTACCTTTCTGAATTTGTTGTTCTAGTTGAGATTGTTGACTTTGTTCTCCTTGTTTGGTTTGTTCTTAAATTATCGGAGGAGAATATTTCCGTAACACCTTCCCAGACCTTAGGTGGACATCTTGTATGGGAAAAATTGAATAAGTAGGATAATATGTTGCTTCTTCCACATGATATACTGGTCTATCCACCTTGTTACTTGGATTAGCTACTAGCTGAGCTGGCAATTGTGTTGGTCTAAGAGGTGGTTGGCTAGTAGGAAACTGAAGTTGTTGAGGTTGAGTTAGCATTTGTTGATTTTGAGGTGGAAATGGCATTGGTTGATGTTGTTGGAATTGTTGGTATTGAGGAAATGGTTGTGCAGGGTAGGGTTATTAATATTGATACTATTGAGGATACATAGGTTGAGGTGGCTAGTTTCCACATCCATATCCCCTGCAACCTTGTGAAAGTTGATTTTGATATTGTTGTGGTAGCCAAGCCTACCACGACATTGGTGTATTCCATGAATTTTGAGTATATTAAAAATTATGGGGTTTTGTTGAGGGAATTGTTGAGACATCCTTGGTTGCCAATGTCTCCTTGGTGCCATATAGTAGACAGAATCTACTCCTTGCAATTTTTTTAATTTTCAATAGTTTTCTGTTGCATGATTTTCTATGCATAGTCCACATACTTGTATACCTTGCAAAGGAAATTCCCTAAGTGGATGTTTTTTCCTACACTTTGGACAGAAAATTGCTAAGATTTAATCTTGTTCTTCTTTATTTTTCTTAGCTTTCAAGACATCTACTCGTGTTCCCAAAGTGCTCAAGGGATCTGTTTTGAAATTTTCTAGTAAACTTCCTATTTCTGCTCTTGTTACTGCACTTGCTGCAGATTTGGAAGCTTTTGATGAGATATCTCTCTTTCCACTCTTTGCTCTTCCCCTAGAGTATTTATGACAAAGTTCAGAAATTTATTCAAATGGTAAATTGTACATATCTCATTTTCCCATCACATTAAGGATGTCTAAATATTCATCTCTAATACCCTTAAGAAATATGGTACGAATGGTATCGAGACTTAGAGAATGATGTTTCGATTTTTGTAAATTGTAAAGAAATATTTCGAGTAAGCTTGATACTTTTTAAGAAAAAAAATTATTCATATCATCCCAAGAAGCTATTGTATATTCTAATCCCATAAACCATTTCAAAGCTACTCTTTTCATAGTAGCAGGAAAAAGTCAAAGCTTGTGTGTGTCATCTATATATCCATAAGTTATACACAAGATATCAAACTCCAACATGAATTCATGAGGAGCTTATATTGACATTCCATAAAAATTAGGCAATACAGAATGTGGAATGTTTTTCATTTTTATTTCTTCTCTGAATATTGCTCTTGCTTCTAAGATTGGAAATCCTAAAGTAGTTTCCTAATCATTGTTATTTTCTTGCTCATTTTCATGTGTTCTTCTATTTTGATTTTCTCTTATTGCTTCTTCCTCTATCCTTATAAGTGCTTCTTCTATTTTTTCTTCCTCTACCTTTCTTTATTCCTCAATTCTTCTTTATTCTTCTCGTTTTCTTCTCCATTCCCTTTGTTTTATTTCATATTTAGGACTTTGTTCAAGAGTCATGTTTAGCCTAGTTGATCCTTCTCCTTCTTCATCATTTCTTGTTCAGAGATATCTAGTGTTTCAATATGTGGTTGATGTTGTATTTCTTCCACTACTTTGATTTTTTCAAGGATAGATTGCTCTAGTTGTTCAAAAATTGGTTTTATTGTATCCTTTTGTTTTCCTAAGGAAGGAGGTTCTTTAGGTAATTTTTTTCTTTTTACTTCCAAGGCTAACAAGATTTTTCTTTCAACTAAAGTTAATTGTTGTCCTGATCTCAACTTTTCCTCTAACTCTTCTATAGTAGGTCTTCCAGCAACTGGTGTTGTTAGTCCTATGGATGAATGAGTTGTTGGTGGGTTTTGTTTCAAAAATCTACCCTTCTGATATCTATCTCTAGGCATATGAGAACATAGCTTAAAAGAAAAACTATGTTTTTGTTGTTTTTGATGATTTTATATATTTTTAATCCTTCTATCTTCCTAATTAACCGTTTCAAAATATTCTTCCCCGAAAGCAACACCAAAATGTTGGGTTGTTTAACAGGTAAACAAACAAAAAGTATTTATTATCAATCTGGGCTAGTAGGACTTAGAAACAAACCCAAAGTATATGGGTTTCAGTTATGATCAAGTTAGAAGATCATTTATCAAAGATTAATGAAATACATATTACAAATATAAATCTAACTTAAATAATTTCTAAATTCAAGTATGCAATCAGAAGCAGTAGAATATACTAACTTAATAGATTTGTTTTTCTTTCTCTAACAAGATTACTTCATGAATTACAAATATAAAAATACTAATTGAGTAATATATTAAGATAGATGAAAAAATAATTGAAGAGGCTCTTCACTGAAGAGGTCCTTGTTGTCCTTCATCATAGATTCATTTATCAATAATGCTATTGTTAGAAAACATGAATTCAGAAAAGCATTAAAAGCTTGAAAAGATGAATTATAGCTTAATATCTTAATCAAATAGAAATAATGTTTAACTTAAACATTTGTTTGTCCTTTCATATGCAGAATAATAATGATAATTAGATTTTTCAACACTCATAAATCATCAGCATAAATCTAATAAACAAGGTCAATCAATCAATAAGAATAGAACAGAAAAAAATTGGATAGAACAAGTCTTCAATTAGGTCTCCAAAGTCCTAGAAATAATAATGTTAAATCATACAATTTCTACATATAAATGCCTTCAAACTTTGAGGCTTAAATAGATAAAATATATAAAAAAAATCAGCTAAAATATCTCCTATAGTCATGAATATCCTTATCTTATCCAATTAGGTTGAATTCATCCATCAGATACATCAAAATCTAGAAAATCCCACAAAATAAGAATTTTGACCTAGTTCCTAGGGATCCCCCATAAAAACAGGCCTGATTTGACCGCCTTTGACCAGGCCTATTAAAGCTCGGTTTGACTCAACCAATAGGTGTACACTTAATCTTAGTTCCCAAGCTTTCTAGAAATATATCCAGCTGTAGCCCAAGTGTCATGTAAATATGCAAACCATGAGGTCATTATGGGAATTTCTGATGTTTTCCAAAAATGCACTTAAAATTGAATCTTTACAAAAACTTCTAAGAGTTGAAAAACTTAATTTAAATACCTGTATATGCATTTATTGGTAAAAATAAGGTGGATATGATGGTGTATAGATGGATATTATGGAAAATAAGATGTATTTCATTAAAAAAAAATGATAAAAAACGAGCATGGACAACAACTGCATAATGAGTTGTGTGTCATGGAGAAACAATTCTCTGATATTAGGATGGTGGTGCCTACTCTTGTTCTTTCAAACCACCTCGCTCGCCTACAAGAGGGCTAGGCAATTCAAAATTAATTTGAGAACCTTCGCTAGCAAGAACAATTTCTTGAGGCAAGGATGCAACTATGGGTCGAGGAGGCTTTGCAATTTTCACAGACATTAGAAATCATGTTGAAGGCCATTGAATAAACACAGAGAAGCATTGAACTGGCCACTCAAGGGCCCACTATGGAGAAGTTGGTAATTGAAGTGCAAGGTGTTGCTATGGAGATTATGGAAATGGTGCTTCCACTCAAATTTTTTTACATTGTGCTCCAAGACAAGATGAAGGAGTAGACACCACAGTGACTCGGGACGAGTCACAGGTTTATGTTGGGGGATCACTGGAGTGGGGTCCCCTGTGGGTACAATTTTGGGTATCTTTGTATATATATTTTTACATATATCCACTGTGCGGAAATGTCAAGGGGCTTTGGGGTGGGTCAAATTCCATCTTTTATGTAAAAGGGTTTTAAGGGTAAATTGTGGCCCTCAAACCATGGTTTGATACCATAGTATTTTTGTGCTAAGATGGATATAAATAGATAGATCGAGTCTAAGTAAGAGGTAACTTAATGTAATGTTTTGAGCGAAGTGATTTATGCATACGTGATTCTTTTCTAAAGGTTTCAGTCTAGGTTTGGGTAGAAAGGCTACTACTGGCTGTGTGCATGGAAACCTAGTCTTAGTTGTGTGCAGAGTCAACTGGCTGTGTGCGCGGAAGGGTAATTGTAAGGAAAATTCTGTTGTACTGAACTATTGAAATCTTATACAAAGCCTAGTTTTGGAGAAAGCACTATGTTAAATGAGTTATATTATGTTATTACATTGAGAACACCTTACTTCTATTATGCTCAGTTGTATCTATGAAAGTAGATATTCTATTTATGGATGGATAAGTATTAATGGTTGAATGCATGGATAAATCTACTTAAGTTGTTGCACTTTACATAGATCTAGTTATGTTCTTATATATCTGCGAAAAATTAATATGTGATATGTTTGTTATGCATCTGCGATTATCTGATCTCTATAAGTAATGAAATCCATCCTTTTAGGGCCATCACATTATTTTCTTCCTGAAGGTGCAGAGATATGGTTCTAGCAACCCCCCAAACTGCTTCGGGTGAGACTTTGATCTGCACAAGCAAGTCATTTCCAAAAGTGCCAGTAGTTGGAGGGTTTGTTGGTTGCGCCATAAACTATGAACGTGGGTCAGGACCCCTCAAGCCAATAGGAACCATTCTCATTGAAAGGAGGAAGCTTTAGCCTCCAAAATACCTCAAATAGTGGCTGTAGTTTCCAACACCAGGAGTTTGCAGTAAATTACACGGAACACATTCCTACATTTTCTCAATCATCGGAGTTCCAAAATCTCTCAATGATTTGATGACATTTTTTTCATTTATTCTCCAATATTGATCCTCCTGTAGTAGGTAGCAAGTCACTGAATTATCTCCTTCTACAAATCTTCATAATATGCCCAATATTCTGACAATATCCTTCAAAAATAAATAATATTAAGCACAAATATGAAATTATCTGTAAACCTTCCTAAGAATAATTAAAGCTTAAAAAACATTATTAAGTGTATAAGGAGAGATTTAGTATAGCCTTTATGTTCCTAAGAAAAGTTAGATGGGCCTTACTTTATGACTAATTCAGAGGCCCATCATACCCCCTTACTTAAAGTGTTGCTTGACATCCTCTAAGCAACTTAGTGACTTAATTGTGCCTCTTTCATGGCCCTGGCGGCCTCTCTCTTGTACACGTATCTGTCCTTTCTCTTAAGAATATTGGTTGTAGGTTCTGCAAGGTCAAGCAAAAAAATGTACTTTTATTCATGATTGTTTAGCACAAAAAAAAAATTTCCTTTTTAAAATTGAACTTTTTTGTCTTAGTAGTTCCATTGCATTCACATTCCATTTTCACTTCTTTTTTCCAAATCTATTTGTGTATCGAAAAATCACAGTATTTTTAAAGACCATTAGCTTGCCCTTTTTCCGTTGTGTAAGGTGGCTTCTTGAAGATTTTTCAGTTTGGCAAGGTCTTCCACATCCTTTTCCAACCTCCTGCTACCTTTTTCCATCATTAGGACACCTATGTAACCATTAAAATGACCTCAGATGTGATTTTGTAGCAACTCAGAGCATCCTGTAGCAAATCTATTTTTCTTGTACCATCTTTGTTCCCTATAGCAACTCTATTTCATGTATAGAAACCAATATTTGCATTCTAAGAGGTTGTGGGTCACCTTTTATTTTTATTTTTTTTTCCTCTTTTTTCCATTTTTTTTTATTGCATGAAAAATAAACGAGTGTTTTTTTGTTAATTGATTTGGTCCTTAGTTACCCCTTGGAACTCCTTGTCTTCTATCCCAACTAACTTCTTACCACCCACTTTCTCAATTCCTCTTCACTTTTGTCTTGCTCCTCTCCCACATGTGTGTGTCTTGGTGGAAAAGTGAGGCTAACTACTAGATAAGGCTGAGGTTTCTCTGCTACTAATTTTGGCTATAAAAACCCTTTCCTTCTCACACTTTTAATATTTTATTAAGCTAGAATAGATTTGAAGGGTGAGGTTAGAGAATTGCATACCTGAGCCTTACCCTTGACGTGTTTTTGTAGGTGATATTGAGGTTGCTAATATGACTATTGCAACTTCCTTTGGTGGTTCTGAAGCTGCTACTAATGATCCTAAAGATGAGTGTGATAATATACTAGAGGTCCTATTGCTAATATCTTAAATATGGAGGTCCTTTAGGGTTTTTTTATTGTTTTTGTTTTTTAATTACATCCCTGGATAAAATGATACTACTGATATTCTCATGATGTGAATGTTGTAGTTGATGATTTTTATTCTGTACAAGTCTTCATAAATGATTATTCTTTGACTGATAAAGTTTTTTTTTGTGCAATCTCCTTCCTAGAATTCATTCTTCTGTTGGTGGAGTGGATCGACTGATTCCTAAGGAGGGTGTTTTATTCTCAACTTCAGAAATGGCTTCATGATGCTCAAGGTAGTTGGATCTCTACTCTATGGGTGAAAAAGGAATTGATGTTGAGTTTAGATGTGATTGTACATGCTGCTACAAGAGTAATCCTCTTGTTGGAGCAGTCATTTAATTCCTCTTCTATACATCATTACTACCTATGGGATTGATATAAAGTCATAGGAGGTATAGGGACAATGTTGCAATCATCAACATGTGGTGTAGGTGATGGAAAATTTGATAACATCACTTTTTATGATTTTTTTCATGTAAGGTAGAGTGGAATTTGAGGATGAATTTGGCTAGATGGAGTGCATAGGTGATTTAAGTGGTATTGGGGGATCTATCTGAACCTTCTCTTAACAAGAAATTATATTTTTACCCTTTCCTCCAATCAAGTATGTTTCCTGTAGCATCTACAGGACTTCCTGTAGTATTTCAGGACAACCCCCTTGTAGCATAATTTTTTTAGCCATCTCTCTCAAACGGTAGACTGGATTTACTTGAAATTATTTGAGAATATTACTATCATTATTATTCACCTCCCCACAAAATATATCAGTCATTGGATGCACGAATCTCGAGAAAAAACAAAATTGAATGTAGGTGATGGAGGTTGATTTATCACAAACTGTGCACTAGAATTCACTAAAGTTGCATGATAATTTTACCATCATATTTATGAATGTGCCCATGAAACAACTCAAAAAATGGATGCACATTTTTTGAGATATAATAAAAACAATTTTCTGCTAAAAACCAGGACTTCCTGTAGCAAAAACAAGATTTCATGTAACATTTTAGGATAGAAAATAAAATGAATAATAAAAGATTGGAAATGATGGGTGGATGTTGGAAATGGATGAGGGTGATGGATTTCCATGACCTTGGTATTTTTGGAACATCTGATAAAAGGAAGAGAAAGTCCAAATTTGACTTCCTTTGACTAGATTTTTGACCAATTTTTTATTTCCTGGTGGCAGTTTTTTTTTTTCTTGTAAAGGCTGGAGAGCACTTGCATTCATTACATAGAGATGCATGGAGAAAGTTTTTCATTTTTTCATTTTTTTCTTTTTTTCTTCATCCTACTAGCCACCTCAATGATGTTTTCAATTAGTAGGTCTACCTTGGCGTCACAAAGGAGGTTTTCACCTAGGATATTTTTTCTGTTATTTTCTCTTTTTGTTTTCAACTCATTAACTACCGCGTGGAGTTTTTCAATCAGTGAGCCAATCTTGGACACCTCAAAAGACGTTTCCACCTGAGATTTTATTCTTTTTTCTATTTTATCTTTTACCATTCTTTTAATTTTTTCTATCCTTGTATACTTGAAAATACAAAATCTCTTTCAAGTATAGGAATGCATCTAATGGATCCATGTGCACATCAAGATGACAGATAAAATCATGTGTACACTTGAAATACATGCTTTGACATGTACCTAAATATGAGAGATGAATTTCTTGGATTGAGGTTGTATCAAGTATTGTTGAAGAGTGTGTTATTGCAACTTAATGATTGTCTCGAACCATATTTAAATATATTTTTGATGCCTTTGATTTCCTTGTTCATTTAGATCATTATTCATGCCTTATTCTACAATGAAATTCAAATATTCCTCTTTTTGTTGATTATTCTAATGAACACGTGGAGGATATGACGGTAAACACGAGGGAACTTTCTCAATATCTAATTCTGATCTCTTATCTTCATCAAGTGTAGCCCATTATTCTTTGGTCTTCTCATTTGAATCTTATTTTTATGAATGTTTTCCTTTAATGACATCAACAAAATCACTTTTTTGTAATACTCTTCCTGATCTAAGATAGACACCATTTAGATCAAGAGGAGATGTTTGGAACTATTGTACCTCAACATTATAAGTGGGTTTATTTACTTCTTTGTATGGGTTTGGAAATGGTGGTATAGGTAGTTGAGTGGGAGTGGATATATGATATGGATGTGGTTGACGTTGTGTTTGTGGTGGAGGTGAATGGTAGTGATAGCATGGAGTTGGGTATGGAGGATATTAAGGAGAATATTGATGATATTGTGGATTTATCCCATAAGGTTCTTTCCAATATTGTTTCCAAGATTATTTTTGGGGTTGAGATGGCCAAGGTTTCCAAGGAAAGAGTGTTTTCCAATTACTTTGAGATGGATGTGAATAAGCTTGAAATTTTGAAGTAGGTCCTTGCATCATATCAAGTTTTCAAGTCTCCCATGGTCTTCTTGGAGCTACATAACATATATTATTTGGTGATTGAATTGCTCCATTTTCCTCTTGGTACAATTTCTTCAACCTTTTTAATGATGGACAATATTTAGTAGCAACTTGATTCTACATGGATATCAAAAATAACAACATATTATTTTTTCAAATTTTTCATTCTTAGAATTTCTACTTGTTCACTTAGATTTCTTAGAATTTATGTTTTAAAGTTATCAAAGAAATTTCCAAGTTCATCTTGACTGATCCGAAAATGGAATGTACTTGTTTAAGGGTGCAAGGTATCCATTTTCCAAAATTTCAAATTGACTGCTATACTCCAAGTGACCTTTTGATAATGTGAGAATAAACTATTTCCCATACAGAGATGGACTGTAGGGGCATTCACTGGACATGTCACCTCTAAAGAGAGGATGAGTTCCAGAGGCTACCTGGCCCTCTACAGACTCTGTCTAAGGAAAAAATATATAAGCACCAATAACAAGATCAATGAAAGTCTTTTGTTTCTGAATTCAAAGTGTTCAATGATCTGTTTTAAATGTGAATAAGCAAGAGTATATGTTCTGCAATTTGTGTGAAGAGGTTTGAAGTTAAAACAACAAGTTTTGCTTCCTGTATAAACTTGTTTTAGAAAAGCATGCTCATGAAATTTTACTGTTTATACTATCAAAATATGGAAATAAACAGCCATAATACACACATGAACAGCATATATTTGTTAAAGCGGTTCACCCCTCTCTTGGGCTACCTCCGCTGCTCCAAAAGCCTCTAATTAGGCTCAGTGCTCTTTTGATTAAATGGTGCAAATGAGATTACATCTATATAAACTCCTCTAATGAGAAAATAGACTGCTAAAACAGACTCAGAAGGTCCAAAACAGTAGAAATAGACTACAAATTCACCTCCATTGGAGGAAGGTAGCCCAATGCAGCAATCTTTCCCCTTAGCTCTGATGGAGTCACTGTCAAAAGCGCTGTAAAATTCGCAGATAAAATGCCCTGATGGCTCTACAGACCCCTCCAACAGCTCCAGAATGCTCTCTACACTCAAAATCAAAAAAAAATTCGTCTTCAAAGGCCTCTCCTAGCAGAAATTATGGCCAAAAAACTAAACTGCCTCTTTTCCCTTGGGAAACTCCACTAAATGTGGAAGGACTGCAGTTAAAGGCGCCAAATTAGGAACTAGCGCCAAAAATTGGGGCGGACTCCGCCAAGTTAACCCGCGCGGTTTGTTGGGCATTTAACGTTATGGTTAACGTGTTCATATGGGCGGAGAACAATGTAACTGTTTCAACCGTTTTAATTAAAACATAACGTTTATTAAAAACCCACAACAATACGCATAACCAATGTTTTGAATTCCGCACGTTTCAAATGCGCCGAGTTTATGGTCAAGGTTCCCGCCGGACGGTTCTATGCATCGGGGGCTGGCCCCCTTCGGGCCCCGCCCAAAACAAATTCACGCTATAAAATTAATCCGTCCGCGACTATATTCAATGAACAACACGATGGTCTGGCGGTTAAAACGAATGGTTGTTACTCCGGTGGTCGCGGGTTCGAATCCTGCGAGCCCAAACAAATTTTATATGCGCCATTTCAATGCCAAGTCGGGGCCCACGTGGCGGCCTCTGGGCTAGCCACGTGGCGCCTTTTGATTGGTCGCCAAGGGAATATTCCCCAGAATATTCTGCGGAATATTCCACGGAATATTCCCAGAATATTCTGTGGAATATTCGTTTTTAAATAAAATTTTTCCACAAAGACAAATTGGCATTTTTTTAATGAAAATGGAGAAATCTTCAAACTTGAATAACTTCTTCATACGGAGACCATTTTTCGAACCGTTCGCGGCACCGGAATCAGGAAGACGAGCTCTATCCGGTCGTTCAAGTTCCAACTGATTCTGAGCACCTTCATTTTTGACCATTTTACGACACCTCGTCCTGAGCTCCTGATCATTGACTTACCAATGTTGATTCTAATTTACTTACTCTTGTCATTCCTTTTGATATGCGCTTGCATGTTTCAAAAATTTCTTCAAATTATAATTGAGATACATCTCCTCTACTCATGTGATAAAGGAGATCAATCCACTCATCCAGAATTTTTCTACATAAGAGGGTTTTTAGTGTGTTGAATCCTAAATGATGTAATTCTTCCCTCTTAACATTGTACATGAACCTCTCTATTAGATCCTAAAGTCTCTCATCTTATTTTTTATTCATTATAAAGATTTCTTCCTTAAGATCATGATATTTATATTTTTCTATAAATATCTTTTGCATATCATTCCATGATATTATTGAATTAGTACCTAAATGCATGAACCATTTAAGAGCTCTATCCTTCAATGTTGCAGGAAACAATCTCAATTTTTGAGTGTGTGATACGTAGCCATAAGGTATACAAAGTATTTCAAATTCAAAGAGAAATGTTTTCAGATCGTCTGACCTCATACCATGGAAGTTGGGAAGGAAATATGGAGGGATTTTTTTCATATCCACATTGACATGAGTATCTTGAATGGGAAATCCAAGAGGATCTTCTTCATTTCCATCATCTCCATCAATTTCTTCTACCTTCTCTGCAACCTCTTCTTATTCTACCTTCAAAAGTGGATGGTGATGTGGTTCCCCCATCGTACTGTATCACCAAATTGAGGGGGGGGGGGGGTGTTGGTGTTGGAGAAGTATATATATATATATATATAATAAGAATTCTAATGCAATGAAATTTTCTATTTTTGAAATGGAATATTCTTAATGAAAAATGTTTTTGTTTGCAGAAAGAAAAGAAATGAATCAACTGGGGAATAAAAAAATGCATACTTTGACACCTCCCCAACAAGGGTGTCAAAAAGTGATGCGTCTCAGTATTGCAACATGAATGTTGCAACTCCAAAGGCTACCAACCTTAATTATCAACTCGAGGCTTGTACAAAATTAAGAGGCGTGGACAATATATGTGCATCATACAATGTGTCCTTATTTTATTTATTAAAATAAAAATCATTAAATGAATGAATATAATATTAATTAATCAGTTTTGGTCGGCACTTTTTATTCTCATTTTCACTATATAAACCCTGTCCTTTTCTTCCTTCTTTCATTCTTCATTCAGCCCTTGTCCTAAAGATGGATCCCTATTGGGATTCAAAACGTTGACCATTGTTTGATAACACTGTGGATAATCTGCAGATTTCTTCAATATGATGTAATGGAGTGAATTTCATGAACTCAAATCCTAAAATAATTGCAAAAATGGAATTGCTTCTTTGAAAAGAAATTAATCCTAAGAAATAAAAACAATTTGTAATTGAAATCCTAAGGGCATGAATTCAAATGAAAAGTCATAATCGTCTTTATGAATATGAATGTCCTAAGTGGTGTTTATTCTTCCCCAATCATGGATTTATATCCTACGGGTCATTACTCAAGCCTAAGAGATAAAAAATAAGCTTTGGGAGCAATTATGGTTGAGTTTACACGTGCTACAAGAGTGCTAAAGGAAGTTTTGTTTTTTCTATAGGAAGTTTTGTTTTGGAGATAACTGACCGAATTACTAGTTAAATAAAATGAAAATGGGATGGGAATTTTTTTTTATTAATTAGGATGTATTAGGTCTCCATTCCAAGTGGAATCACTCCAAAATACCCCTATTCACGTGTGTTAAAAATAACATAAAATTACTACTCTAAAATATGGAAATTCAAGAACTACTGAGTTAGTTAATCTATCAAATGCCTAACCTAATAAAGTGAAAATGAAATGGGGTGAATTTTTTTATTAACTTTAACATTATTATGACCTAATACAATTTGAATCAAGTCAAATGAATATCATTAACCCATTCTAAAAAATAACATAAATTTACTACTATTTCTCTACAAGGCATTTCTATAAATCTTATATCCGTGAACTAATAACCAAATCCAAATAGCTTAATGATTAAGATGAAATTCCAAAATTATTTTGAGGATGAATAATGCTTTTGAATTTGTAAAAACCCTTTAAAAGAAATCAGTTCAATCATTTAACTCAATCTTACATAAAGGAAAGAAACAATACTAAATACAGAAATATGCAAAACAAAAATGAGAGATGCATGTGAATAAGAAGTGAAAATAACATAAATAAATTATTCAAGAGGGCTCTGAGGCTCATGGGATGGCCAAGCCCAAGGAGACTCGAAGTCCTATGGAATAAAAAAATCCTTAGAAGCTAAAATTTTTACCAATATTCATTATTTGAATTAATCCATGTACATCCCTATAAGAAATGAAAGTAGAGATGAAAAAAACACGTTTTCTCCAAAATAATACTAAAAAATCCATGCCCCCAAAGTCCAATTCGAATTAGTATTAATAAAAAATTAATGGAAGAATTCTTATTGAAAGGAGGAATCTTTCCCCTCCAAAATCCCTCAAATAGTGGATCGGGTTTCCAACACTAGGAGTTTGCAGTAAATTATACGGAACACATTCCTAGATTTTCACAATCATCAGAGCTCCATATAACTTCTCAATGATTTCATGACATTCTGTTCATTTATTCTCCAATATTGATCCTCCTGTAGTATTTATCAAGTCCCTAAATTAACCCCTTCTCCAAATCTTCATAATCTGCCCAATATTCTCACAATATCCTTCAAAAATAAATAATGTTAGGCACAAAATTGTAATTACCTTTAAACCTGCCTAAGACCATATTAAAGCTTTAAAAACTTTATTAAGTGTAGAAGGAGATATTTAATATAGCCTTTATGTGCCTAATAAATTTCAGATTAGCCTTAATCTATGTCTAATTTGGAGGCCAATCAACGCGCTACCTGCGACCATTTATATCCTCAGCTTTAGGAGCTGCATTAGGGAGGCCCAAGCTCTGCATATTCTCAACAGGAGGCATTGGGTCAAAAATCATAGCCACATATTCCTCCACAACCTTTGCCACAGGAGCATCGTGAACCAAAAATACCTCCTTTAACACACCAAAAATGGTCGTTTCTAGTTTAATCCTTATGTTATCAACTTTAGCCTTTAATTATATCATTCCCAAGTTCAAATTCTCAATGTTTTTCTGCACCAATTCTAGGTCTTTTTTGAATCCTGCAAATTGAATCGGCATGATAGTCATTTGGTCATTAATTTCCCTCATGATTTCTGTGGATGAACTACCAATCATCTCTTCAATGTTTCCTTTTCTCCCATTATCCTCAGTACTATTCCCACTAATGGATTTCACCACCGCCATCTTTCTATCAATCCTTGCTTGCACCAGGAGTATTTTCCTTGACAATTTCAAGACCCAACCATAATAAATATCCTCATATTCAATGGGAGGGGGGGACTCCTATCATATATTACTTAATGAATACAAAAAAACACATTAATTAAATAAGGGCTACATAGTAGCTAGCACGTGTTTCTTAGCTTAAATATAGCTTAATTAAACTAAAAATAATAAAGACACAAATTTTCATTCAAAAGTAACAATAAAAATAAAAAATATTGTATTGTTAAATGTCGTCACCAAAAATTAAGAAATATGATTAACTAATATTGTTTACATTATTAACATATATACACTTTAATAATTTTTTTTTTTGTGTGTGTGTGTGTGTGTGTTTACCTGCAATTGAAAATATGGACAAAAAACTATTATTTATGAAAATCGAAATAATAGAAAAATGAAATAAAATCAAAATAAAAAGGAAATAAAACAAAAAACAAAAAATTAGTAACTAATAGAAATGGAAAACACTAAAAAACCCATAATAATACCTCGAACAATGACTTTACAAATAAATAAATTTAAATAATAATGAAAATTAACAAAAAATGAATTCCTATTGTTAAGCTATAGAGGAGCGACATAATTTTTTGGTCAAAAACAACCTATACACAATGAAAACTAAACAATATTTGTAATACTACAACCAGTATAATAATACAATCATTAAATACACACATTCTCTTCACTCTCAACACTTTTCTCTAACATTTAAATATATAATTCGAGAAAAATATTCCCCACAAAAAGAAACCAACCAACACCCTAGAAAATTTAAAATATATTTATTACTAGCATTTGCACAATTCCCTTCTACTCTCAACCCTTTTATCTAACATTTAAATATATAATTCGAGAAAAAAAATCCCCAGAAAAAGGAACAAACCAACACCCTAGAAAAAATTAAAAATATATATTGCGAGCATTTGCACCAAAAGGGTGCAAACACATGTCGACAAAAATATAGATGAATGTAGAGCGATTCAAAGGTAGCACTTCTAGAAACATGAATATGGACATGGAATGCATGAGGAATCAAGATGCTAAAATATTGCAATCTTTAAGGAGGAATCACTGTGATATTCAACCATTTTCTCTAAACATCATCCCCGAGATTAAAGTGAGAATTTTTTTGGATGCAGGAGAAAAAAATAACAATTGAGAAACATTCATTTCATTGGGTGCTCAAAAGAATAAAATAATTGAATTTGTGTCCTTCTCTCCTACAATTTAAGGAATCCCTAAGTATTTTTATTATGTTTTGATTTTGGATTGAAAACAAGTGGATTACATGCTCTCATTCTTGTTTCAAAGTTTAGAAACTGAATCTTGGAGGATTAAATAGGTTGATAAGGAAAACAATTTGTTTCCAAAAAGAACATGGAAATTTTGAAAACTTGATGCCTATTGGAATTTTGGAGCACGCAGAATAAATATTTCCTCAAGGATGAAGTTGTAGATTATGTACTTCCCATTAAATGTATCAAGGATTTCATACCTTCTTTTCCAACAAATTTATCAGAAGTATGTGGAACAAAAATGTACAAGAATACAACAATGAACATAGTTCTTTTCACTTTGGAACTCTTTGGAAGAGGAGATCAATTCCACTATGATTCACAGGGATACCCAAAAGTGGAAAATTTGAACATAATCGAATTACTTTTGATTATGACCTATGTGTTGCTAGTGGGTTACCAAAATGTCTCGATGAAGATAATGTTTATTCACAAAACAAAAAGACATAGTTGCAAAAAAAACTCCACCTACCACTTCAACTCAAAAATAAAATTTGCAATAAAATTAATATCATCATATCAATTTTCCTTAGTGTAAGACTTTATTTTTATCTTCTATAAAGTGTGAAGATAAAATTACAAAGAACCCATTCCATTCTCCCATAATGATATTTATAACAGATTTTTTAGTGTTGAATATACCAGATCGAAGTGGAAGGAGCAACTGGGCAAAGGAAGAGCGAAGTCATACTAGTTAATACAAGTTTGCGAGGTCGAATTTAGTGATTTTTTTATCGAAGATGCCTCACTCTGTAGTCTGGAATTCTCATCCCAAGAAATATGGACTTGTTTCTTGCACTTGTTTTGTATGTGGAAATCCACATGGCTTGATTAGGAAATATGGTATTAATTATTGCCGGCAGTGCTTTGGCTCTTATGCCAAAGACATCACATTTATCAAGTATCATTGGGAGAGATAGAATTTTTTGGTGAAGGTGCTGCAATGTTGGATGTGATATTTCCCATGGTCAAGTCAATGGAAATAATTCAATGAGAAATTCATGTTGAATTTGAACTATTGTTGGGTTTTTGGTTTATTGTTTATTATTATGTTGTTCAAGTTTCATTCTTCCTTCATAACTTACCGATGGAAAGACTTTAGTATTTTAATTTTTTGAAGGATGATTTAAGTTGATTTATAATTCGTCATAAAGGTTATATATCTAGAGCTTTAGTAGAAAATTTTTCTGATGTTTGTTGAGGAATAGATTCATGCTTTGTAGTTGATTTAAAAGATATTTATAGCAACATCATTTTTTTGCATTTCCTCTTCTTATTTAGTGCTTCACATTCTAACATTTACAACAACCTCCTTCTGGTAAGTATTTTTTTATGGGTCAATCATATGGTAACCTTACATTCACCTTCATTAGTACTTTTACTTTTGGAAATATGAAATAGAGGAAATGAGAACCACACAACTAATTAGTTTGAGAGAAGCCCGAGGTGAGGGAAGTGTGAGGGGAGAGAATGACGAGGAGGCCATGCTCCAAGCATGACGAGAGAAAACCCATTGGTGATCATAGGAGGGGTGATATTTTGAGGGTAGTGAGGAGCAGAGAGAGTGAGGAAGAGATCACAATGAGTGTGTGAGAGGGGGTGAGACTCCATAGTTCATGATGTCATCCAATCACCTCTGAACTTGCGAAAACCCACACATCGGTATCTACCAGTAACTAATGTCTGTAATATACATTTAACTTGTCATGCTTGGTATTCCTTGGGATTTCAACACTGAGGGGTTACAGGATTATATGAGAAAATTTTGGAGAACTGGATGATGTGATTGTTATGTGGGATCGTGCAACTAGACGTTCTCCTGAATTTGGTTATGCTACATTTTCTTCAATTTAATATGTTATGATTGTGTATGTTCAAGTTTGGGTGGCTTGTCTCCTTTATTTATATTCTAGGAAAATTATTTCTGATTCCCACTCCTTGCTACAAGAAACAACCCTCTTTAAGATATTTGGGCAGTGTTTGGACTTTAGATAGCCCCTCTCTTGCTCGTGGGGAAATAACAATAGTAATTTGTGTATTCTCATATGAAGGTCCCTCTTTTACTTAATGGGTCTCTTCCTTTGTATCTTCTCTTCAGGTTTGTAGGATCCTCTCTTACAAGTGCAATAGAAGCTACATTTTTTGTTCTTTGTATTGTTGAGTGAGGTTCTCATGAAGGGAATTCGAGATCTAATGTCCATGAGTCAGATATTTTACATAAGCCAGAATTTATTTATCTTTGGATTGTGGATTTTATCCAAATGACCAACAACTCACGTTTGCAGAGCTAATCTGACTATGATCTTGAAAACCTTGACAAATCCATCGATCGATGTGGAGCACTCTATCCACTTTTCTAGAGCACAAGCGGTTCCATCAATAAATAAATAGAGATGCTAGTAATATTAAAAAATTTATTGAAACTATATGAGATTGACATTTCAATAATTCATGTTTTTAAGGCCGGTCATCCGGAAATTTTTATTTTTCAAACAATACCCCTACAAAGAGACCGAAAAGTATGCTTAACAAATTGTCAAGATTGGTCGGTACTTTGAATAACAATGTTCCATCAACAGAGACAGGAATATTGTTCAATGATCCCACCAAAAAATATCTTGTAGGACCAGTCTAATGCAAGAACCACGTTGATGTGAAACTTATGCCAAGGCCCAGGAACCAACTCGATGTTAAAACTATCCAAAACATAGGTGACCTGATAATTGGTGTAGTATAAAGGTACCGTCATTCACTGAAAATAAATATAAGTAGAAGTCCCAATGGTAATGACAGGAAATTGTTGAGAAGAACCATAGAAACCTCATTCAAGTTTTCGAATTTTGTTGAATGATTTGCTACATCCATAAGCTTTCCTATTGTAAGAAAATAAGATGTTGTAAGAAAAAAATTTAGAATTTTCCAAGCATAGCCCACTACATGAAAGGGAAGATCTGTGACTCCTCCACAAATTGTAGATATAATGATCGAGAAGAGAGCAACCCACACTTTGTTGTTGTGATTCTTACTGAAAAGATAAATCTCTCCCAGATAGGTTAGAATGTTTGTGACATTCTTCAAAATCATTACCATATCCACGTTTATGTACTTCAAATTATACAAGCTTGTACCAAGTATCCCGAAAAATATAACATTGACAAGAATCCATACATGAATAAGCTTCCAGGAAAGTGGTTATGTCGTTATGACTCCATATAATCTTAGAGCACTCAAAATTACCACAAACACAATATTCTGATATAACATTAGTGATATTACAACATCAAAATTAGAACTCGATAGTACAACTTTATTCAACAAAATCATGTTGCATAATGAAAGGAAATATGTTATTCATGAAAAAAGAGGTTGATTCAACATTTTAATGAAACCATGCTCATGTATAGTTCTTTTAACATCTTTCTCCACATCAATGCCTTCTAGATCAATATTATCATTGGACATAGGCTGTGTTACTGCCAACAATATACAACATAGAGCTCTTCTTCCACCACTTGCTAGACTGTAAATTGATACACTTCGAGCCTAACCTAATGCTCAATTTAGAGCATTTTTAATTAATTCATCCAACTCTCCATTTACCATTATCTTACTGAAATCCTTCAAAGAAACTTTGTCAAGAATCTAAATTTCATTTGCATCTACTGAAACTTGTAAAGCTAAAAATTTGGCAGAAGCCATCGCTTTGTCGGGTCTTCTACAAATTGAAATTGAAGGTATTGTACAATTACCAGCTTACATTCTCATTAAATAAAGAAGCTCTGAGGATAAAATAAATCCACAGATGTCTAGCTACCAAATGTGTGTATGTTACTTCTAGTATTAAAATATCTTCAAGCATTTAAAGGGAGAAAATATTTAAGGCGATAGGCAGTTAATGAAAGATGCAAAGCACAAAAATCCAAGCAATTGTTCACTACAAACCCGAAGAAGTTGGAGTTCCCTCAGAATAAAATGGGTAGTGGAAGAACTTGAGGCTTGTGTGCATCCTTAAAATTAAAGTCTTCACTGATTATCCATGGACCTAGAGATACAACAACGCTGACAAGACGTGATGGAGAGAGGAAAGAGTTGAGCGAGCGACATCGTTGAGATTTAGGATAGTTTTTTAGGATGATGAATCTCAATAGTGTCACCAACAAAAGAACCACACAGTAAAATGCATATTGGAATAATTATTTATGAATTCCTTAAGGAATTTTTCTTCCTATATAAATTGTTTGTGGGCAACAACTCCTCCTCAACAATACAATGAAAAAAAAAACATGAAGTTCGATGAAGCACAAATTATGCACGCTATGGACAAACATCAAACCTTGTATCTCTTGCTCTCCAATATTATTAAGTTTAATTACTATAACACAAAAATCATTCTACATTGTCAATAATGTTTTGTGCTTACACTGAAATCAATGCACACTATTAATCCAATGACTTTAAAATTTATGTACCATCATACATCCAATTACATCAAATGAGAAATCAACATATACATTGAAATAAATGCATATAATACAAGAAATAAAATAAGATTAGAAAACAATATGTACACAGAAATCAATGCATATAATGCAAGTAATCAATTAGGATTAGAAATCAACATCTACACAAAAATCAACTCACCTAGTGCAAGTAATAAAATACAATTAGAAACTAACATATACACTAAAATCAGTGCATCTAGTGGAAGCAATGAAATAGGATTATAAATCGCCATCTACACTGAAATCAATGAATTTAGTGCAAGCAATTAAATATCATTAGAAATCAAAGTGTACACTAAAATCAATGCATCTAGTGCAAGAAATCAAATATGATTATAAATCACCATCTACACTGAAATCAACGAATCTATTTTAATAAATATTCTTCCTGCTCTTCCCCCTCCATATATATCTATATGTCCCTCCATCTCTCCTAAGTTTGTCTCTTTATCTCACCCCCACAAACACACACTCTCTCACTCCATATTTATCAATCTCTTTATCCCTCCCTCCTTGACTTCATCTATCTCTTATTTCTCTTCACCTTCCCTCTATATCTCTATCTCCCTTTGTCTCTCTATATCAACCCCAAAAAATACACGGCCTTTCTCCAATCTCTCTATCTATCACTCCATCATCCTCTCCCTCCCTCTCTCTCACTTCTATCTCCCTTCCCTCCTTCTATCCTCTCTCGCTTTCCTTTCATATTCCTTATCACTCCTTCTCTCTCTCCGAATTTCACTCTATATGTATTTCTTCTTACCACCCTCTCTGCCCCCCTCCATCTCCATCTCTATTTCTATACCTCTCTCCAATCTCTCTCTTCCTTTCTCTCCCACCTTTCTCTCTCCACCTTCTAACTTTGTCCCTATATGCCTCTCTCCCTCCTCTCCATCTCTTTTTCTTTTTCTCTTTATCCCAACCAAAACATACACACTCTCTCTATCTCTCCCTTGTCACTTCCTCTCTCTCTCGACTTGTCACTATCTATGTATTTCTTCTTCCCTCCCTCTCTCCCCATATAGCTCCATCTCTCTATCCATCCCTCTCTCCCCATCTAGCTCCATCTCTTTATCCCTTCGTCTCTCCTCCTCTCCCTCAAGTCCCCTCTCTTTTCCTTCCTCTCACTTCCTTTCTCTCCTACCTCTATCTATCTTCCCCCATCACTCACTCTCACTTTCTCTCTCTCCCATGCAATCCTCTATATTCTATTTATCTCAGCCAAAACATACACATTCTCCCTCCATCTCTCCCTTGTCGCTCCCTCTCTCTCTCCACTTGTCACTCTCTATGTCTTTCTTCTTCCCTCCCTCTCTCCCGATCTAGCTCCATCTCTTTATCCATCCCTCTCTATCCATCCCTCTCTCCCCATCCAGCTCCATCTCTCTATCCCTCCCTCTTCCCGCTCTCCCCCCTCCATATATATCTATATGTCCCTCCATCTCTCCTAAGTTTGTCTCTTTATCTCACCCCCACAAACACACACACTCCCTCATTTCATATTTATCAATCTCTTTGACCCTGCCTGCTTGACTTCATCTATCTCTTCTTTCTCTTCACCTTCCCTCTATATCTCTATCTCCATTTGTCTCTCTATATCAACCCCAAAACATACACACTCTTTCTCCAATCTATCTATCTATCACTCCCTCCTCCTCTCCCTCCCTCTCCCCTACTTCTATCTCTATTCCCTCCTACTATTCTCTCCCTTTCTCCTTCCATCTTCCTTATCACTCCTTCTCTCTCTCCAACTTTCACTCTCTATGTCTTTCTTCTTTCCACCCTCTCTCCTCCCTCCATCTCCATCTCTATTTCCCTACCTCTCTCCACTCTCTCTCTTCCTTTCTCTGCCACCTCTCTCTCTCTCTCATTCTCTCTCTCTCTTTCTCTCTCTCTCTCTCTCTCTCTCTCTCTCCACCTTCTAACTTTCTCACTATATGCCTCTCTCCCTCCTCTCCATCTCTTCTTATTTTTCTCTTTATCTGAGCCAAAACATACACACTATCTCTCCATCTCTCCCTTGTCACTCCCTCTCTCTCTCCACTTGTCACTCTCTATGTCTTTCATCTTCCCTCCCTCTCTCCCCATCTAGCTCCATCTCTCTATCCATCCCTCTCTCCCCATCTAGCTCTATCTCTCTATCCCTCCCTCTCTCCTCCTATCTCTCAAACCCCCTCTCTTTTCCTTCGTCTCACTCCCTTTCTCTCCTACCTCCATCTCTCTTCCCCCATTACTCACTCTCTCTTTCCCTCTTTCCCCTACAATCCTCTATATTCTATTTATCTCATCCAAAACATAGACATTCTCTCTCCATCTCTCTCTTGTCACTCCCTCTCTCTCTCCACTTGTCACTCTCTATGTCTTTCTTCTTCCCTTCCTCTCTCCCCATCTAGCTCCATCTCTCTATCCATCCCTCTCTCACCATCTAGCACCGTCACTCTATCCATCCCTCTCTCCCCATCCAGCTCCATATCTCTATCCCTCCCTCTCTCCCCCTCCAACACTGTCTCTCTTTCCCTCCCTCTCTTCTCCTCTCTCTCAAGTCCCCTCTCTTTTCCTTCCTCTCACTCCCTTTCTCTCCTACTTCCATCTCTCATCCCCATCACACACTCACTATTTATCTCTTTCCCCTACAATCCTCTATATTCCCCCATCCCTCTCTTTCTCTCTCTCATGTCCTCTCTCTCATCATTTCTCTCTCTCCCTTTATCGCCTGCCTCACTCTATCTTCAGCCACCCTCTCTCCCCCCTCCTCCCCCTCTCTCCCTCTCTTCCCTCAAATTCTCTCTTTTCTCCCATCACTCTATCTCTCTCTCCAAATATGAACTACTATATCCCTCCCCTTCTTACTCTCTCTCCTTCTCTCCCCCATTGCCTCCATCAGTGCTTCTGTGTCTCTTTATCTCACCCATAAACATACAGACTCTCTCTCCATCTCTCCCTTGTCACTCTCTCTCTCCACTTATCACTCTCTATATAGTTCTTCTTCTCTCCCCCTCCAAATCTGTCTCTCTATCCCTCCCTCACTCGTCCTCTCTCTCTCCCCCCAATCCTTTCTCCTTCTACCTCCCTATCTCCTTCTCTCTCTCTCTCTCTCACCTCCAAATTTATGTCTGGCTCTCCCTCTCTTACCCTTCTCTACCTCTCTCACTCCTCTCCCTCCCTATCTCATCATTGCTCCTCTCCCCTCTCCTTTAGATATCTCCATCTCTCTTTTCACTCCGTCTATTTCTCCACCCATATCATATGTCTTTGTTCTTCCCTCCCATATATATCTAGAGTTTATGTATATATATATAACAAATTTAATATTGTATTAATATAAAGGTATGAAATTTAATAATTTTAATATTATAATATATTAATATCAATATTAGATTTAATAATAATAATAACAATAATATTAATATTAATATTTTAATATTAATGTTATGGTTAATAATGTTTTTTTGGCATGGTTTTATTACTAATTTGATCCATAAGATTCAAATATAATTAGATGTTGATTTCTGTTCCTATTTGATATATTTTTATTTATTTACCTTACATTTTTATACCTCTTTTATAAATATGGTATTTGGCCCATGGTATTAATAATAATTTTTCCCATGGTATTTGGCCCATAGGCTTCACCTAAATAAAATTTATTTTTGATTTTTTGTAAATATAAAAAGGGTTATGGAGTAAATATAAAAATATTTTTTATTTATTTACCACGCCTCTAGTTTGTTTATATTTTTATTTATTTACCATATCTCCCCACTAAGTAAAAAAAAAGTTTTAATTTATTTACCATATATCTATTTTATTTTTATTTTTATTTATTTACCATATCTCTTTTTTTAGTGTTCCTAAAACTCTTCATATTTTAAATTTATATTGTTTAAATTTATTTTTAATTGTTTATTGATATGGCTATGTAAAGCTGACATTATTTATATTTTATTTAAAAAAATATTTTTTTATTTTGGCTTCCGACATACTTACACATCGAGGTCAATGCGCTACTGAAGTAGATATATAATCGTCTATTAGCGATATATAATATTTAAAACTTTTGATTTTCTTATTTGAAATAAAATTTTAAAATAAACTCTCTTTTACTACCCAAAAGAAAAATGGTAATCAACCCCTTCTCTAAGTAGTTTGTTAGGGTAGAGGCTTACACAGTAGAAGAAGTGAAAGAGTTGTCTAGCAATTCAACAAAATAGTTTAGACGGTAATTTTTTGTGAGAATTAGTTAAAATAATTTTTAAAAATTTAGGTAGTTTGAGTGTTTGAATTTTGTTTTAAATGGTGGAAATGGATTTAGCATCATCAAAAACTTTTAAGACACAAAATTCTGAAGTTTGACACCAGTAATCTAACTTTTCAAAAACATTTGCCAAATATTTTCATAATCTTCCCGAAATTTCTAAATTATTTTATAATTTTTTTTAAACTACACAGTAAGTGAAAAATACAGATTCATAAATATATGAATCTGACCCAGAAGTGACCACAACTTGCGCCAAATATGATACAATACTCATCAATCTCTCGGATTGCCAGATGGATATGGACACTCTCTGTCTTATAATTTTTTCCCACCGCCTCCGCTCGAATTCAATTCTAAGATTTTATTAATAGAATAAGATTTTATTAATAACATAAATTTGGTTCCCATAAATTACGTTAAAATATAGCCACGTCATTCGTAATGTTACCCCTGAACCCAACATATCTAAATAGAATATGAATATTAACATCCTCCATGCGGATAAAGACAATGCCACGTAGTTCTCAACAAAATCTGACTACAACTGTCAAATGATGGAATTCCATCACGTGGAAAAGATACTCATTTTATTATTAAACTTATTTCCTCAACAAACTAAAATTAGATTCCAAAGTTACTAATATTATTAATAAAACTTATCTATGAACACGATAGTAAAAGGAAGCTTATCCCTACAGGCTGTCATACATCCGTTCTCAATTTCCCCACCTAATTTCTTACAAAAACTCATTTTCTTCGCGTCTCTATTTATTAAAATATCCATAAGGGATGCCATTAACATCATGATTAATATTCTTTTGACATTACCACCAGTTAGAATTGGCCTCAAATATACTTTATTTTTTCTTTAATAATAAAATTGATTAACCATGTTTCCACATTTCCTTCGCGTCTTTAGTTATTAAAATATCCATAAAAGATGCCATCAACATGATGATTAATATTCTTTTGACATTACCAACTGTCGTTAGAATTGGCCTCGAATATACTTTATTTTTTCTTTGATAATAAATTGATTAACCATGTTTGTTCGTTTCCATCGCGTCTTTATTTATTAGAATATCCATAAAGGATGCCATTAACATTATTAACCAGGTTTAAAGGCCATCCAACAGAATCTCATTATTTATGTTGTGAAATTGTAATAAACAATTTTTATAAACAATATTTGTCATTTATACCTAGTTCGACAAATATTTGGCTTTGGCTCCCTGCTAAAGAGAACATTCTTACATCAACAATCGTATTTTTTAAATAAACCACGCCAAAGTTAAACAAATCTCAAATCTCACCTTACTTAAGATTAATGGTTATAACCGTGAGTACATCCAAACGACTTTCCATATAATTTCTCATCCTCACCCCTAACGACCCTCTTTTTAACTTTAGTTAATGGATCCATTTTCTCTACATTAATGATGTTTTTAACTTTAGTTAACGGATCCATTTTCTCTACATTAATGATGTCATCAATCAAATTAGTAGAGTTAGTAGAGTTATGAGGGACAAAGACATTAAGATAGTCTTTGACCTTTCAAATATGTTAAAAAGCTTTTTAAAATATAGCAAAGATTCTTATCAACTTTTTCCAAAATCAAATGCATTTATGAGATTTCTTGATCTTCTGGAATAAGTATGTGGAACTACAATGTACATGAATATAAAAATGAATATAGTTCTCTTTACTTTCGATCTCTTTGGAAATGGAGATCAATTCCACTATAATGCACAAGGATACCCAAAAGTACTAAATTTGAGCACAATAGAATTGCTTTTGATTATGAACTATGTGTTATTGCTTTTGATTATAAACTATGTGTTGCTAGAAAGTTACAAAAATGTCTTGATGAAGGTAATGTTTCTTCACAAAATAAAAAGACAGTTGCCAAAACACTTCACCTACTACCTCAACTCAAAAATAAACTTTGCAATAAAATTAATCTCATCATCTTAACTTTCCTCAGTGTAAGACTTTCTTTTTATCTTCTATTCAATGTAAATATAAAATTACTAAGAACCCATTGCATTCTCCCATAATGATATTTATAGCAGCATTTTCCAGTGTTGAATATACCAGAGCGAAGTGGAAGGAGCGACTGGGCGAAGAAGGATCAAAGTCATACTAGTTAATACGAGTTTGCGAGGTTGAATTTAGTGATTTTTTTATCAAAGATGCTCACTCTGTAGTCTAGAATTCTCGTCCCAAGAAATATCGGCCCGGTTCTCGCACCTGTCAGGTATGTGAAAATCCACATGGCTTGATTAGGAAATATGGTATTAATTGTTGTCGATAGTGATTTTTCAAGTATGACGAGGAGAGAGGGAATTCGTTGGTGAATGCACTGAAATGTTGGCAATGATCTTTCCCATTATCGATTCAATGTAAATAATTCAATGAGAAATTCATGTTGAATTTGAACTACAATCGGGTTTTTGGTTTATTGTTTATTACTAGCAGTTGCCCCAAGAGGTGCAAGGAGAGGCCGATGGGAGTATCATTTGTTAATTATTATTTTGTCAATGTAACAATGAAGTCAGTTCCTGTTTTGTTATCTTATCTGCCAGATAAGGTGGAGCATTCCCACCTCAGAATCTGCACCTTATCTAAAGTCAAAGTCAAAAAACATAATTTACTAAAAATAAAACAAACAGCACTGTCCATTTCATTTTAGTGCCTTGTCTCATTAACTGAAGATAAACGGAACTTTATCCCATCATAAGACTGGTTGCTGATGCATGATGACATATGTGGAGAGATGTTACATGTCACCCCAGCTCTAAAAATGGAGCATTTCAGATCTGTTTTATACTTAGGTTGTTGAATGCACCTTGTTTCTCTGTGGACTGTACAATATTTGTTGTGTCGTTTAATTTTCTTTTTTCTCTCCACAAAAGCTAGATGTGCTAATGGGTTATTTCTAACACATTTCTAACCTCTGTTTCAAGAAAAAAATGGCAGGGCATTTCTTTTTTCCCATGTGATACACATAAGCATAAGTACAAAGAAGGGAAGTACATCCTTGAAAATTAAAAAATAATGGCTTCTATACAAAGCAACAACCAAAAAGTAAAAGCTACGTTAAATCTACAGTCCTGTAATTCTGTCTTTCATAACCAGTGTCCTGTTTTAACCTTACCACATATTCATATACCAGTCCTCTCCAATTGGTAGAATTTCACTGATGTGCCAGTGTAAGAATTCTTGATGACAATTTGATTTGGTGTGAGGATGATAAGACATTGTCAAGACTAAGTCATGTCATTATGTTTTTTTTGTCCTGTAAATATTTTAGTGATTTTTGAGTAGGCGATAGGATTTTGGTATTTGATTTAATTGGAAATAAAGAATATAAACTTCATCGTTTTGCAAGCTAAGAAATAGGAAATTGTTTCAGTAGTCTTCGAAGATTATGGTAATGTGGTTAAACCTTTGTTCTTTGTTTTGAATTTTGTGAAGACAGACAGGAGACTGGAGGAAGCTGACTGTTGTAGAAGAATTAGAGGATCTATTCCCTAAAGAGGTAGTATATACTATATATAGTGACTTCTGAACTTATTACTTTTATTCCAATGCCTGTTCATCCACTTAGAAGTTTACAGGTGGTCGACCTCATTGTAGCAAATATACATGATTCGGGACCACTAAATCTAAATCTTGATAGGAGAACAGATTTATCTTGATCATGGGTGTGGGACAGACCTATTTGACTAACTGATGCTGACAGAAGCAATATTTTGTCTGTGGGCATTTCCCAAGAGCAGAGACGAAAAACAAATACTGATCAGCAAGCTAATATTCCAAGACAAATTGGCATCTCCTTTGAGGAACTCGAGCAAATTTCGAAGGATGTTAGCTTGAAGTTTCTTCAACATGGTAATGCTTCAAATAATGAAACCCAAGCCCGGTGGGCTGCTCTGTCACTGTCAACTCAGTAATGTGACCATTTCATGATGGTTTCGTTTACGGTTTCAGCATGAAGTTGTGGTTTTTTTATCTCTAAAACCCCGCTTCAAGGCACCTTGGGGATAAGGCTTATTAGCCACCATCAATTTTACAGCAGCAGCAGGTTTTTATTCGTAATGAAAACTGAGCAGGTTAGCAATCAACCTAGGGTTTTCCTCCTGGTCATTAGGCCGTTTTACATGCTACAACATTATGATGCTTAAAGGATGACATTTGATTATAGGAGCAAAGGACTGACATTTAGATGAAGCAGATGACTTGTTCCTGCATCAACAAAACATGTGTAAGTTCAAGGACAAGTCAA
Organism: Pinus albicaulis; assembly: GCA_034641835.2. NCBI lineage: Eukaryota > Viridiplantae > Streptophyta > Pinopsida > Pinales > Pinaceae > Pinus > Pinus albicaulis. The sequence continues at coordinate 21,606,489 of CM076574.1, read as the reverse complement.
TTTGCTTCTGCGTTGATGAGGATAGGGGCATTATAACTGGTTGGAGTTAAAACATAAAATTCATTTTCATTGTTGCATATCCTGAAGTCGAAAGAACATGTTTTATTTCTCTAGATTCTATAAATAACAATATCTTTAAGTTGCAATTTGAAGTTTGAACAGAGTAATAATATCAAATTCAAATGGCCATCTATTTAAGTTCAGACCACATGGGCCCATAAACCAAGGTCCATGTCTGAAAACAAAGTCTTGGTCTTCCTTTAATTCAAACTTTCAAAGTGGAATGCATTAAAACCCTTCACTGACATGTAGGGCTGGACCATATCTTTTAGAGGCAACATCCTTTGCATTTGTTTCCAGCAACTTACTGCTTTGGTTTTAGCCATGCTCCTGGAAATTTTCTGATTAGCACTTGCTCTATGTGCATTAATACCTTCTTTCTGGGTATATATGTTGGAATATCTAGAGAAAGATTATACTCCATCCTTCTCATGAATTATACCTATCCTCTTAGAATTGTTTTATTGAGTATTTTGATGGGATGAGTTCAATCAACATATAAAGCCCCTGAAATTACAGCAGGGTAGCATGTTTTCTTATGTCTATATGACTCAGTTATGACAAGATGAAGGTAGTAGTTTTGGGCCTATTTTCACCGTCAAAATTCTCAGGTTAGATACCAGATTGCCAATGGTTCTTGGATCCAAATTTGTTCCTGCATCAACAAACCGCGTGTAAGTTGAAGGAGAAGTCAAATTGCTCTGGACATTTCCTAGCAGCAAGGGAGCACACTATTCAATGATTATGCTCTGCGTTGATGAGGATAGGGGCATCATAACTGGTTAGAGTCAATACAAATAATTCATTTTCATTGTTCCATACCTCTCCAAGAAAAAGTTGCAAACTGAATGGGATAAATAATGATCTCCCATAATAGATGCACATGGAAACAAGAAAAGATAGTGAGCATAAGTTTGGAGAGATGAAAAATGGGAAGCATCCTAAATTCAAAAGAACATGTTTTCTTCTCTGGATTCTATAAATAATAATATTATTAAATTCCAATTTGAACAGAGTAATCATATCAAATTCAAACAAGTGATGTGATGAATTTTGGAAGATTTATATGATAAAGTCCTTAAAATGGATGGTAATGAAGATGTTTCAACTTCAGATTCTGTGGTAGGCTGGTAGCTGACCATGCTAGTACCCACATCTTGCAAAGGTTGTCATTCAAACATGAACTTCTTGAGTTATGGGAAGGAGCTCAATAATTTCTGGCAAGCTAGAAGAGAGAGCTTAAAAGAAGTACACTTTGAACTTGAAGATAAACTGTTAGAAAACATCCTTGGATGTAGTTTCAGTTAATCTTCCAAAAATCATCTAAACAGAATCAGAAATATTAGTCCATCTTTTACCATGGGTAGAATATGGAAAATGCAATTTTTCAACCACTACCATACATATCCCTTAGAAATGTGTATAAACAAAACAAATACATTTCCAACTAGCTTATTGAATTCTGAAATTAGTTATAGACAACCTACCATAAACAATCCAAAACTCAAACTGGACAATCGCTTATATCTAAACAATGTGGGGACTTGAGGCTGTTGTGCAAATTACTGCATACACATTTCATGACAACATGTACTACAAGCTTTCAAATACAATCTGAGCTTCTATATCCCTCCCAAGGAATTATAAGTTTTTCTCCAACATAGATGATGTCATCAGTGTACTTATTTGCAGTTTTTATTTGATCAAATGAAGGCTGAACTCAACCAAGGAAACATAAATACTTAGACAACTCCTATACAACGGGTTGAAGGGAACAACATGGAAACCGAGTTTCACATGCATTCAAAAAGTTGAACAGCAAGTAAGCTAAGAAATGAGTTTAGCCGATACTTTCATTCCCTTATTAACAACAACAATGAATATACATTGGCAATGCTTTCTTCATTTCTTAGAATTGGCACCACAAAAGCAGATCTTGTTACTTATAACATGGTTACAGAGAACAAAATAGAAAGATAATAACATAGATTGAAAGCCAATAGAAGGAAGGGAAAATAGAATACAATATATATTCACTTAGATATACAAATCTAAAGGTGAAGAGATATATACATTTGTACAGCAGAAGTTTGTTGAAAGTAAATATATAATCATAAATACATGATGATGCACGGCATCGGCAGCACCAGTTCGTGTCTATAGTGACTCCACGTTCAGAAAGGAGTTCTTGCCATTCGGCTCGCATTCTCCGTTGTCTATCTCTTTCATTTATGTGGATTGTTTTCCTTAGAATTCTTCGAATCTTTTGTAATAGTTCAATAGTTACACGCAAACGGTACAGAGGCAGTGAATGGGGTGAAAGGAATCTGAGCTGTATATCATGTAGAGTTTGTTCATGTTGGTGAATCTCCTGGTAGCATTCATAGAGCATGTTTAAATCCCTTGCATCCATATCTGTTTAGCATGAAAGAAGGTAAAAAGTTATTGTTACTGTTAACAGATGGTAAAAGTAAACTAATTATAGAGTTAAAAAATAACTAAAGCAATCATAAAATTCTTTGAAACATTAGGAACATAATGAGTAGTAGAATAAATGTAAAAATAAGTAATTCTATATTCAATTTGGATAAGGTGAGGGTTTGTTTACCTCTTGGTGAAGATGCAATGAAGATTGTATTGTTGGATAGATTGTATTTGTCTATATAGATTTTGATGTGAGCAACGATTCTTCTTGCTTCCTGCGTTGTAGATATGGATTTTCTTTAATGTGTGAAATGTGTGAGAATGGGAATGCTGGATGGATTCGAAGGTCTGTTAGAGATCTAACTCTTGAAATGGCAGTGAATGTTAAACCTTGGCGTTCTTTGGGGCCAATGTCAATTGTTGCTTGATCTAACGTCATTCCTTGTGACTTGTGTATTGTTAAAGCCCATGCCATTCGAAGTGGTATCTGTCGACGTGTACCCCTTTTGATAGGAGAAATGGGCACATGTGTGGGGTGTGCAATGTCCCATGTTGTTCCTCTGTATTGTTTGAAATCAACGACCACAAAAGATGGCAATTCTGGAGGCTTTGAGTCAGGTGCATAGCATATTGAAATGACGGTGCCAAGTGCGCCATTTACAAGCCCTGCATGTACCCATAAATTGCAGGTTAGCATAACTTTTTGTCCATTGCATAACAGAAGCGTTCTGTCCAGTTGTTCTTCTTCAGATGTAGTGAATGTGTGGTCCACATGTTTTTCTGCTGAGCACACAGCCACTGGTTTGTGTAATTTGTTCAACATTGATTTGTTATGCAAGGCAACTGAATTGTTTGTTGCATATAAATGCATGGAGTCCTCAAATCTTTTTTTATCTTCATGCATAATAGAGGAATCTGTTCTTGACATTAGTAGCTTCCAATCTTTGGTTGTAGAGTTCCCATCCCTGAGATTTGTGAGAATCTTGCGGAAGGCAATCTGGGAAGGATCAACACCTTGTTGGCGAAAAATAGTTGTGAGCGTAATGAATGTATCAAAGCTGCGCCAAAATGCAGTACCACGTGATGTGCCAGCATACAGAGGAATGTCTTTTACAGGTGGTAGCTGGCCTAAATCCCCAACAAGGATAATGGATTGATTACCAAATGGTGTATTTCGATGGAGGGGAAAGGCCTCTCGTAAGCGATCATCAATACGGGAAAGCATTTTTGGCCCGATAAAACTCATTTCATCAATGAGTATGTACTGAATATGGCGGAGTTGTTCTTGGAGGTGGAGGAGTGGTTTTCCTTCAAGAGGATGCATTTTTTGGATAGGGATGTGAAGGGCAGAATGAATTGTAAGTGCATCTATGTTGAAAGCTGCAACACCAGTAGGTGCAAGTACCAACAATGGGCTTATATTTGGTGAGGAGAGTTCGATGAATGCACGTTGTAGAGATTTTATTAGAGCAGATTTTCCCGTTCCGGCTGTCCCTTGTATAATGGTTCTAGTTGGGGGCTTTGGAAGAGGATTTTTTAAATGAGAAGTAATATGTGTGAAAGCTTTTTGTTGGGTAGGAGATAATATTTGATTTACGGGTAGGTTTGAAGAGGGAATGTGTTGATTTTGAATAGATGAGCGATTATATTCAATGAAATTGATGGCAGTTTCTTGTAAGTGGAGAGGTAGGGAAGTATGAGACCAAAGATGGTTAAGGTCAAAGTCACGATTGCCAATGATTTCAAGTGCATCAATTTCGATTTTATCACTTGGGTGAAGGTGAGAGATGATTTCCCATTCATTCATTTGAACAGGGTCAAGGGGGATGTCAGGAGGGGAAGATACAGGAGTAGATTCATCTTCTGATTGTGGAGATTGTGGGTTTTCATTTTCACGGTGAACATGCCATGCTGTATATGTTCCTTTCTTTTGTTCCCAATGTGAAATGATGTCATCATTGCTGCATCCAATGTCATTGGGGAGTGTACGGAAGGGGAAATACAACATTAATTCAGCCCAGCAGAATTTGGTGTAGTTTGGATCATTAGGGGAAGGGATTGTGGTGTATCGTGGCAATATATGGAGAACTATTGGAGGAGAAATCTATTTCCATTGGTTTTTTTGACGACGAGGAGAAAATGACCAAGAGCGTGCAGCTTCTATGAGGGGCAATTGATCTAATGAAGAAGGCCTATTCATGTATGCAATAATAAATGGTGGTGTTGAGGGTGGATTTTCAGAACCATCTAGAACACGTCTGAATACAGTTCTATTAACATTTAGAGATACAAATGTACGACTATAGAGTGTTAGAGGTAATTTTTGCAACATATGGCATATTTCCTGCGCTCCAATATCCCTTTCTGCTATGCTTTCTGTAAGGAGTTTCCGAACAACAGTGGTATTAGGTGCTTCTGGAGTGACGTTGTTCAAGAGGCAGAATAACATTTGGCTATAGCTTTCTGAATTTCTTTCTGATTTGGCTGCATATTTAGATATATAAGCTAACACGGCATGGCGTGAAAGCACTAGTTGACAATCAACATTTGCTCTCCATATGGAAAGTAGATCAGCATTATGAATGTTCAATCTATCATCATTACGTGCAGGCTTGTAGATTTTATGACCTTTGTTGTCCAGCAGTAGTGAAGATGTGGGATTTAACTCCCATGGTACTACGTAGCGACATGTGAGAACTTTGTTTTTTTTGTGAAGACAAGAAGATACATGGCACTTTGTATGGCGTTGGACACAATTGACAAGCTCTTTATAGTCATCTCTCTGTGGTGATGCAAAGATTGATCGTGTGTTGAGAAGACATGGGTCCTGCTCTGCTGATTGGTGGAGTGAAGCTGCGCAATGTTGGAGTTGTCGTGGGTTCCAAGCAGTTACATAATGGTCAAAATATTTTTGAGCATTGAGAACTTCTATCTCATTGTTCCAATCGAGGGAATCCATATTTGGTGCATCTTTCAACCAAAGGAATCCCTGTATGTGTGCAAATCCTCGATGTTTCCATTCGTATCTGTATGCAATTGTGAAAATATTATTCTTTAATTCTAATGAAGTGTAATATTTTGTTTTAAAAGTAATGGTAATGAAAAGCACCTGCACCCATAGTCGATTGCATGGAGACCTTTTTGTAAGACTTCCTCAAGGAAAATTGTAAATCTGCAATGCATGTATTAAGATGTTAAATGGGGATTGGTAATTATATTTTGAATTCTCCACCTGTAATGAGCATCTATATTGGAGGGCACCTCGGCAGGCATAATATTGTGCAGGTCAGGCCATTTCGTATCAGCAGCACTTAGAGTGAAGAAAAACGTTGGGCTCCCAAGCTGTGTGATCATGTCAGTTAGCTCATTACGACGTTTGTTCCAAAAAGAGTGTGTACCTCGTAGGGATGAACCAAAGTGCATGACCATTTCTGGAATTTTTGAATTTGGAAAGTTGTGAAGACATTGCTGCAAATCTGATACAGTTGTTGGCAAATTGTTTTCAATGTTTTTTTTAATAAAAACATTGGCATTTGATTGGCTACGGTGGCACATCAGCATGTTATATATGTAGTAACGGAATCTTGGATGTTGGCCGAAGCGATTATCTTGGTAGCGTAATAGGTGACAGGCATATTCATGCAACTCAACTTTTGTAATTCTTGGTTGTGCAATCATGGCAATGCCTGTTGGGAAAAGTGTGGGAAATGCCATAGAGAAGAGGCCCTCAGTAGTGTATTCATTGATAAGCGATACAGATATTGTAGGCCAATCAATTGAATTTGTTGATTTAGAGTTTGTGGAGTGCAAGTAAGCATGAATGGGGTCAAGTTCATTACAGGAGTTTGGAAGAATTGGAACAAATGAAGAAGGTTGGATATCTAATGAAGGTAGAATGGCATGAAGATTATCAGTAGAATCGACTATGTTTTCCTGGGGTATATATGAAGATGTGGTTACGTTATGAAGAAGATTAGAAATATTAGTAGGTTGATCCGGTAGAGCGGAAATTGCAGATGAGTTGAGTTCAACATCTTTGTAGTAGGGATCATGAGCGAGTTTGTATTCTAGTGCAGCTAGAACACGTGATTTGGAAACGATGAATTCATAAGATGATTGAGAAGGGTTTTGCCTTCTAACAATGAGGACGTCTAATTCAGAAACAAGGCGAGGTAGATATTTCGCAATGGTAGTAATGTCTTGAGGGAAGCTGATTGTATGGCCGCTATATTTGTATTGACCACCACGAGCATGCGTTACTTGTAGAATCAGATTTACACGTGCGATTAGCATTTCTTCAATTTGTGTTAAATTTTGAAGGACATATGGTTGTTCGCCAAGATCCATGTTGTTGGCATGAGAGAAACGGTTTGAATATTTTGATGTTGCACATCGGGAGCAAGAGAGGGTACCATGCGAACATTTTGTCTTCATGCCTGGATATGATTCTTTGCATAGTGTGCAAACATGCAATGGAGAGAGGTTATCTATTTTTTGCCTAAATCGACGGTGTTCTTCATTGAGGGGGGGGTTATATAGGTTTTGGGCAGAGGGAGTCTCTTTTCGTTTTTTATAAAGAAGTCGTCGTCGTGCATTTATTGCTTCTTTGTTTTGAGCATAAAGAAGTCGACGACGTGCATTTTTTTCTTCATCTTCATTGTTTGATGACATATCTAGCAAAGTACAAATAATTCTACGATAGGGATGAGGTGCGAGATTTACAAATTACAAATTGAGGTATGAATGCATATGAAATGTATGGCATTGTGTTGAAAGTTGAAATTTCTAGATAACTATTAATAATTGATAGTAAGAGTTTTAAATCACTTTCAAATAGATGTTGGTATGAACCTTTTTTTGTAGTGCCAAGTAGAAGTATTTATATTGTTGAAATGTGAAATGGTAAATATACATACTTGTAGTCATTAAAAAAATGTTACTATAAAAGTAACTGTGCATTACAATGGGAGGGAGAAAGGAACTATACATGGAATTTATATTATTGAAATGTGAAATGGTAAATATACATACTTGTAGTCATTTAGAAAATGTTACTGTAAAAGTAACTGTGCATTACAACAACATGGTTGTATGTTACAATGGTAGGGAGAAAGGAACTATACAGGGATGTTATTTTCTATTTACAGAAACAAAAGAGGTCTACATATAAGAACTGAGGTCAAAGGTGATGAGCAACAGAGTGCTGTGAGATGGTAAGTGCGGCAATGTCTTTTAGAATTTCCTTGCATGCAGCATCATATTGAACTTAGCAAAATAGGTTGGAGATGCTCAACACCATTGTAGTACTCTTTTTTAATGGAAAGTGATAGAGAGTAGTGATGCCCTGATATACGACTACATATTTTCTGAAGATCAGCTGGTTCAATGGAAAGGAGGAACAGGTCTTTAGCTATGATGCCCATAAGCTCATTTCCCGCATCATTGAAAACAGTGACATTTTGAAGCTGGCCAGTGTGGTCATGCAATTCGATTTTCAGTCTGTAACGGTAGTCGCATTCTGGAAACTCACCGTTGCACTTTGTACAATGCCAGAGATTGTTAGAATGGTGGCTTACTTTTTTCATGCATTGTTTCCCATAGTAATCCAATGGAAAAGCAAGAAAATAGAAATTGTCCATGCGTAGACGAGTTATTGTGGCACGAACCGAAACCCATACTGCTTTCTCCAAGATTTCCATGCTAGATATTTCCTGAATGGTCTTTTGTGGCAAAGCTCGTTTGGAAGACAGAGTATGATTTCTGCTCAATGAAGGAGACGAAGAGCTATAGCCTGTATCACGGAACCAAGTTTGGAGTTGTTTAGTTTCTTCAATGTCTGGATTTATAAGAAGAGTGGTAGTGGAAATTGTCCCAATAGTGATTCCATTAAATTCAGTTATCCAGCCGCCTTTCACACAGAGGATTGGTGGGTTTTCATAAGAGTCGAGTCCAGCAAGGTCCTTTCCTATAGAGAGACATTGATCTCCCCATACTGTTAAATCAATGTTGAAACCTGACTTGTCCTTCAATGTTATTGTTTTTTTTAGTATTTCAGTTCCATCTCTTCTTCTTATTGTAGAAGCAGGGGAGGTGGAGGTAACGACACCAAGGACATCGACAAGTGTATTTGGGTTTGTGGATTTCACTTGAGCAATAGTCTTGAAATGAAAGCTTTGGTAAGGAAATCTTGGGTCATCTTATAAACATGGTGTCACAGTTGATGTAGCAAGCAAGTAAATCTCCCATTTGTTGTTTAAATGGTTGTAGTTTGGGTTTGTTTGCTTTATTGTTCCATTGGAGACAATATATAGTTGCCCAACTTCAATCAGATTGTATAGAGATTCAGCAAGATCAGCAAATGCAGAAAGATGGATTTCATCTTTGTCACGACCAATGAGGTCAAAGCCGAAAACTTTTCCTGACCCACGTGCAGTGTTGTAGTTCTTCAAGGGTGTTTTTGATAATACTCTACCTTGAATCGACCAATACTTTCGGTACGGATGGAGTGATGTAAATGGTACAAGCGATGTTGTAGGTGTGCTTGTTGGAGTCGAAGTATTTGGAAGAATATTGTGTGCTGATGAAGAACTTGAATGAGATTCGCTTGCCTGTGCATGCAATAGCGATGACAAATCCTTAACCAAAGGGCTGCTACGGTAGAGAACCTCAAGTTCTAGGATTCGAATGGATCTGAAATGGATGAAGAAATTATTTAAAATTAAAATGAATGTTCAACTCATTTTTATTCAGTAATAATCCAAAAAACTAAAGGGGAAAGTGTAAAACAAAGCCTAGTCTTACGTAGAGTTTTGGGACACTGTGCAAGTTGATTTTGTAAGTGAAATGATTGAACCGATTTTAATGTCTTCAGATGCAACTTGTGCGCCATAAGCAAATGGGAGCAAAGTCCTGTGTTGATATGTGCCATCAAAGAGAGTGATGTGGTAGTGGGGAGCACTGGTTTTTTACGAATAGACAGATCCGATATTCACTACTTGCAGTAGGGGTTGCATCTCAGTCGAACCATTTAGCATTTTGGGGATGGCATTCTCAGTCAAAATCGGCTCCATCACGGTAGTAAAGTGCAAATTTTTTATTTGCAATGGTAATACCTGCAATTTATTTTAATGCATTGGAAGAGATATTAATGCATTAAATAAATTGTATGAAAAGCATAAATTAGCATTTTTGTAATCGTTATCTAATAGATTTGTTCATAATGAACACTTAGATTTCTAATTAAATGCAATAATAATAAAAAAAACAAACAAAGTCTATTAATGCATCAAGGAGACTAATAAAGGAGACTACAATAAGGAGTTTACAATCCCATAGAACCCAATACAGAATGGGGTTGCTGAACACACCAACATATCTATCATTGAGACAGCAAAGGCCATGATTCACGACAATGGACATGAACTTGTCTAATGTATTTGGGTAGAAACATGTAATAATGTTGTCTACATCTTGAGTTGATGTCCACAGAGGATCCTCAAGGACAAAACATTAGAGGATGCTTTACTGGTGAGAAGCTATAGGTATCCCATTTCTGTGTATACAGTGAGAAGCTATAGGTATCCCATTTTTTTGTATACAGTAGTTCAGTTTATATTCATGTTCTTGATGAGAAGCATTCTAAATTTGAGCCCTCGAGTGTCAATGGGATCTTTGTTGGATATACTGAAACTTGCAAAGTGTGGTAGATCTACATTCCAGCTCAGTGGAAGACACTGGTGAGCAGGGATGTGAAGTTTGACAAGAGTGGGCAGTCCTCAAGGTTACAAGAGCCTCCCATAAACAGAGATTACAGGAGCCATGATTCACGACAATGGACATGAACTTGTCCAATGTATTTGGGTAGAAACATGTAATAATGTTGTCTACATCTTTAGTTGATGTCCAGAGAGGATCCTTAAGGAAAAAACATTAGAGGATGCTTTACTGGTGAGAAGCTATAGGTATCCCATTTCTGTGTATACAGTGAGAAGCTATAGGTATCCCATTTCTGTGTATATAGTAGTTCAGTTTATATTCATGTTCTTGATGAGAAACATTCTAAATTTGAGCCCTTGAGTGTCAATGGAATATTTGTTGGATATATTGAAACTTGCAAAGTGTGGTAGATCTACATTCCAGCTCAGTGGAAGACAGTGGTGAGCAGGGATGTGAAGTTTGACAAGAGTGGGCAGCCCTCAAGGTTACAAGAGCCTCTCATAAACAGAGATTACAGGATACAGATGAAAAGGCTAGAGGACTTAAATCTACATTTTGGGTGAGTCATGCATCTAAGAAGTTTTCTATTTGTGTTGCATTAAAGACCTCTGTTCTAGTGAGACAGATTTTGAACTTTTCGGTTTTGTTTTGCAGATTGAGTATTTCTCATATCCATACTCCATTTCTTGCCAGATTGATCTGATATTTATCTTGGGCATTATACAGACCTTGCCTTGACTGAATAGCCCCATTTCGTGTCTCCCTGCATCCATTCATTTGGTTGCTCAAGGTGAATAGGGGATTTATCCCGGAGTTGCCTTCTGAGGTCTTCCCATCCTACTTTTAGATGGTTGGTGATTGGATGCAGGGTGCTCCATCCTACCCAGTCCCCAAACTTATGTATTAAAAAAGAATGAGCATCAACTATATTTTAAATTATGCCCTGTATTCGCAGGAGGAGTTGACCCAGCGGTGATTGGAAGGTTTACTGCTAGTGGACTTCTGATTCCAAATCTCCCATATTTAAATCCAACTTAAAATTTCTTTAACCTAGAAGGGAGGATTCTTTTGGTTCTGATCAACTTGTCTCTTCAAAAAGGAATGAATTAATAAGCCTTTTGAATTTTAGTGCTCCTATCAGTGGCTCTAGTATTGACCACCAATATGGGGAGGTAATGCAGAACTGGCTCAAGGAAAGTAGGTTTCTCTGGCTTGCAGATTCAACCACTGAGTTTCTCGAGAGTCTCTTTCTTTTTCCTGATTTCTCAAAAAATTAATTCCCATTGATTACTACAGTAGATTATATTATCTAACTATTGACTTGCCCATGAATCTATTTTCTTCCCAGTCTTCCCAAAAATTGCCTCCAATGATTAAGCCTACTTCATCAGTAACTTACTCTAAAGTAAAAATGTAGACACACCATTGAGAGTTATCTTGGTTATGATGAAGGTATGAATTTATTACCTTCTCATCCAAATTACCTATCAGTTGGTACCAAAAGATTCATGGATACCTCAAAAAAATTAAGGTTTTGCAGTTTGGACAAAATCCGTGTATCTACATCAACATTGTTGATGAGATTTTCTTTTATGGCAGTTTGGACATGAATCCGTGTATCTACATCAACAATATTGATGAGATTTTTTTTTTTAAATTTTAGCACTCTATGCAGATGAAGCTATTTTTTTTTCGTTTCAAATCTAGTTAATGCTACTGATTTTTTCAGAGTTTCGTTATGCAAATTAGTCAAAGTTTGAAATTGACAATAATTAGAGGAAACAGCAAAAACATTAATCATGTTAACAAATAATATAACGGCTAAAAAATTGTCATTAAGTTGAAACTTGTCTACACTGAACAAGTTTAACATAAAAATGACAATTGTCTTTTTTTGATATGATTGGTTTTGGACAGATCCACTTTTTCCTTGGGATTCAAGTGGTCGATTTCAACTCCACAGAAACTTGTAGTGAATTTGTGTAATAACAAAGGTTAGAGAACAGAGCTTGAAATGAAAGTTGTGAAGAAAGTGCCATATCTGAATTAATAAGGAGCTTGATATAATCCATGGTGAGCATTACACCAAACTCTGGAGCATATAGATCTAGATGTTTCAGCAAGGGAAATGGACTTATTGAAGGTCAGAATCATCAAAATTCCAGTTGACTAATTCGGGAGCTATTTATATTTGGAATCTGGAGGGATGAAGTGTAAAATCCTTTTTAAGATTACGAGACAGACATTTTCTCTCGATGTCTTTGCAGTGCTTATATTGTCTACTTTGGTATTATGGTTTGGGATGAATCTATTTTCATCCACCAAACGACATCTGTCCTGTTTTGTGAACTTGTTGCTACATTGCTGTTTAGGCTGGGTGAACTCTAAAGACTTTGGTAGTTTTATTTGACTGAACTATGAGTTTGATAAAACTCAATATGTCAATATGCAGCTTGAAGTGTGGCTTTATATATTATTGTATAGCTTTCAATGTTTCTAGTGCAGATATGCTAGCATGAATTAGAAAATTTAACAATTCAAAGTGCTAAAGTTATGATCTCCCTCCCTAATCCTAGACATCAGTCCTTTTACATGGGCAACAAAGAAGCTCTGAGTGAAAATAAATTCACAGAGACAACTTCAGCTATTGGAAATTTCACCAACATAACATTTCTTTCAGTTTAGCTACAAAGACGAGGGTTTACACAGATTACAGGATGCAGATGAAAAGGCTAGAGGACTTAAATCTACATTTTGGGTGAGTCATGCATCTAAGAAGTTTTCTATTTGTGTTGCATTAAAGACCTCTGTTCCAGTGACATAGATTTTGAACTTTCCGGTTTTGTTTTGCAGATTGAGTATTTCTCAGATGCACACTCCATTGCTTGCCAGATTGATCTGAAATTCTTGTATGTAATGTCTACACTTCTGATCTATACTCCTACGCTTTTAGTTTTTAAGATTCAACCACTGAGTTTCTCGAGAGTCTCTTTCTTTTTCCCGATTTCTCAAAAAATTAATTCCCATTGATTACTACAGTAGATTATATTATCTAACTATTGAGTTGCCCATGAATCTATTTTCTTCCCAGTCTTCCCAAAAATTGCCTCCAATGATTAAGCCTACTTCATCAGTAACTTACTCTAAAGTAAAAATGTAGACACACCGTTGAGAGTTATCTTGGTTATGATGAAGGTATGAATTTATTACCTTCTCATCCAAATTACCTATCAGTTGGTACCAAAAGATTCATGGATACCTCAAAAAAATTAAGGTTTTGCAGTTTGGACAAAATCCGTGTATCTACATCAACATTATTGATGAGATTTTCTTTTATGGCAGTTTGGACATGAATCCGTGTATCTACATCAACAATATTGATGAGATTTTTTTTTTTTAATTTTAGCACTCTATGCAGATGAAGCTATTTTTTTTCGTTTCAAATCTAGTTAATGCTACTGAATTTTTCAGAGTTTTGTTATGAAAAATAGTCAAAGTTTGAAATTGACAATAATTAGAGGAAACAGCAAAAACATTTATCATGTTAACAAATAATATAACGGCTAAAAAACTTTCATTAAGTTGAAACTTGTCTACACTGAACAAGTTTAACATAAAAATGACAATTGTCTGTTTTTGATATGATTGGTTTTGGACAGATCCACTTTTTCCTTGGGATTCAAGTGGTCAATTTCAACTCCACAGAAACTTGTAGTGAAGTTGTGTGATAACAAAGGTTAGAGAACAGAGCCTGAAATGAAAGTTGTGAAGAAAGTTCCATATCTGAATTAATAAGGAGCTTGATATATGCCATGGTGAGCATTACACCAAACTCTGGAGCATATAGATCTAGCTGTTTCAGCAAGGGAAATGAACTTATTGAAGGTCAGAATCATCAAAATTCCAGTTGACTAATTCGGGAGCTATTTATATTTGGAATCTGGAGGGATGAAGTGTAAAATCCTTTTTAAGATTACAAGACAGACATTTTCTCTCGATGTCTTTGCAGTGCTTATATTGTCTACTTTGGTATTATGGTTTGGGATGAATCTATTTTCATCCACCAAATGGCATCTGTCCTGTTTTGTGAAGTTGTTGCTACATTGCCGTTTAGGCTGGGTGAACTCTAAGGACTTTGGTAGTTTTATTTGACTGAACTATGAGTTTGATAAAACTCAATATGTTAATATGCAGCTTGAAGTGTGGCTTTATATATTATTGTATAGCTTTCAATGTTTCTAGTGCAGATATGCTAGCATGAATTAGAAAATTTAACAGTTCAAAGTGCTAAAGTTATGATCTCCCTCCCTGATCCTAGACATCAGTCCTTTTACATGGGCAACAAAGAAGCTCTGAGTGCAAATAACTTCACAGAGACAACTTCAGCTATTGGAAATTTCACCAGCATAACATTTCTTTCAGTTTAGCTACAAAGACGAGGGTTTACACAGAGATTACAGGATGCAGATGAAAAGGCTAGAGGACTTAAATCTACATTTTGGGTGAGTCATGCATCTAAGAAGTTTTCTATTTGTGTTGCATTAAAGACCTCTATTCCAGTGACATAGATTTTGAAATTTCCGGTTTTGTTTTGCAGATTGAGTATTTCTCAGATCCACACTCCATTGCTTGCCAGATTGATCTGAAATTCTTTTATGTAATGTCTACACTTCTGATCTATACTCCTACGCTTTTATTTTTTAAAAGTTTGAATTTATTTATTGTTGTTTCTTCATATTTTCATTTTCAGATGTGGTAAAATCGGAGTGCAGATATGGTAGCATGAATTAGAAAATTTAACAGTTCAAAGTGCTAAAGTTATGATCTCCCTCCCTGATCCTAGACATCAGTCCTTTTACATGGGCAACAAAGAAGCTCTGAGTGCAAATAACTTCACAGAGACAACTTCAGCTATTGGAAATTTCACCAACATAACATTATCAGGCCTTTTTTTTTTTTAGTTTCAGACCACATGATATTTGCTTTTGACTGCCTTAAAGCTTTGTGCCAAGGGCTTTGGATGAGTTTCTCTTTGCAGGCCTTTTGAACTTCAAGTGAGGGCTGTCGGTTTTTAGTGATTTAAGGCTTCATGTTGATGGCTTCAAATGAACTTCATACTCAGTAATTTGGTTCAGCTGAGTTCTGCATTTGAGGGCCTTTTTGGCTTCATAATAAATTTTGCTCTAATTCATTTTGAGCTAAATATTAAGGGTTTTAGACATGCTTCATACAGAAGAACTGGGTTATGCGAGCTAGAGGCCCATTTTGAGCTTTACTAAGAAAGTGACTGAGTTTGAGAGCATTCTAGTTTTCTGCTGAAGGGTAGACAACGCTTCCGAGAATTTGAGGATGAATTGGAATGGATTCATAGGCAATTGGAAAAGATAAAGTTGCATAGTTATTTAATGCTCTGCTCCCATCTTCCTCTGTTATTCATATTTCTCCTTAGAGATAGCCCCAGTGCATCCTTATTTGAATGACAATAAGGCAGCAAAACAGGACATTTTGCACAGGGTTAGTATTGTTTTTGTCTCAAGAATGGTTCTTCCTTATTTCAATGACACTACTCAGGCAGCAAAACATAACACTTTGCACAGGGGTAGTGGTGTTTTGCCTCAATAATGGATCTTCCTTATTTCAATGACACTGCTCAGGCAGCAAAACAGGACACTTTGGACAGGATTAGTGATTTTTTTTCACAAGAATGATTACAACGCTGTCTAATGTCTATGTAATTTTGGAAGTTTTTTTCATAGTATTTATAGTTTAAGAAGCTTTCAGCATACAGAAACCTGATTTATTTTTTATCCAAAACTCTAATTTTTACAAAACAATACAAATCCAGTTATAGTCATAGTCTTTTCTACAATGTAATCATGTTACATAAATTATCAGGTTACCATTTTAAAATGAGCGCATTATCTTAAACTTCTTTCTCAGATGCTGGAATGAGAATAAATCTATGATGTCTCTGATACCGTATACTTCTTACTACTAAATATGATGTCTCACCTACTCTGTAAAATCACATACAACATAAACATTTTCACAGTAACAAGAGGAACTTGTGCAAAAAAGAAACATTTAATTACCTGAACAAGAAGGAGAGGATAGGAAAAAATGTCTTCGGAAGCAAAATCGAGCTCGGGAAGAAGCTGAGTAAGGTGTTGAGAGGCTGCAAAATCTCCAAAATCGTTAACGGTGGAATCTGTTGAAGACACCATTATTTTTATTTGTGAATACGTTTGTAGTGGAGTTAGTGGTGCAGGAAAGACAATTAATTAAACTTCATCCTCTCTGAACTACCATTCCGTTCATTCCGGTCGCAAGGATTGGAGAACAAGTGTTAGGAAAGAGTTCAAAATATGAGGGAACAAGTGTCAATCGAAACCTCAGTGCATGTTCGTACTGGAAAAAATAGTTTAAGGCGATTTTTGACCAAACAGGCTTGAAGTATAACAGATGCCTGATGCTCAGATATCCTAAAGCACTGTCATAAACAATATGTCGTTAAATGATAGGTTCAAATAGACCAGAAATTTCCTTTACAGTCCAAGTTCGCTCCAATTTATAAGCAAGAAACGGAATATATGGCGCGTTAGGCTTATTGGCAGTTTATTTTTGCCTCTGCAAAATTTTAATGCGCGACTAAAATTTGGGGAAATAGGTGTAGGGAACAGGTGTCAGCGATAGGTTAAAACTCTCAAGGAACAAGTGTCCGCTGAACATTGAATATGTTGACGATGAAAAACGTGAACTCTTTCAAAAGAGAAGGCATATCTGCCTAATTATGTTGTTCAAGTTTCGTTTTTCTTTCAGAACTTAATGATGGAAAGACTTTAGTACTTCAATTTTTTTGAAGGATGATTTAGGTTGATTTATAAAGGTTATATATGAAAATTTTCCGAAGTTCATCGAAGAAAGATTCATGCTTTGTAGTTGATTTAAAAGATATTTATAACATCGTTTTTTGTGCATTTCTTCATCTTATTTAGCACTTCACATTCTAACATTTACAACGACCTTCTTCTGTTAAGTGTTTTTTTTATGGGTCAACCATATAGTAACCTTACTTTCACCTTCATTAGTATTTTTACTTTTGGAAAGACGAAATACAGGAAATAAGAACCACACAACTAATGAGTTTGAGAGAATCCCCAGGTGAGTGAGCAGTGAGAGGAGAGAATGACGAGGAGGACGGGCTCCAAGCACGTCAAGAGAAAGCCCATTGGAGATCCTAGGAGTGGTGATGTTTTGAGGGCAATGAGGAGCAGAGTGAGGAAGAGCGCGCAATGAGAGTGTGAGAGGGGGTGAGACTCCATAGTTCATTATGTCGTCCAATCACTTCTGAACTTGCGAAAACCAATCCAACGGTATCTACCAGCAACCAATGTCTGCAAGAGACAAGAAACTTGTTGTGCTTGGTATTCCTTGGGATGTTGACGCTAAGGGGTTGCAGGATTATATGAGCAAATTTTAGAGAACTGGATGATGTGATTTTTATGCGAGATCGCGTAACTAGTTGTTCTTGCGGAATTGGTTATGCCACATTTTCTTTAGTTGAAGATGTTATGATTGCGTATGTCGGGCTTTGGTGTTTTGTCTCCTTTATTTATATTATAGGAAAATTCTTTCTGATTCCCACTCCTTGCTGCAAGAAATAACCCTCAAAATATTTGGGTGGCGTATGAACCTCGGATAGATCTTCTCTTTCTTGTGGGGAAATAACAATAGTGGGAACTGTATGCTCATCTAAAGGTCCCTCTTTTACTCGCTAGGTCTCTTCCTTCGCATCTTATCTTCACTTTTGAACGATCCTCTCTTGCATGCCCAATAACAGTTTCATTTCTCGTGCTTTGGATTTTTGAGTGAAGTTCTCATGAAGGGAATTCAAGATATGATGTGCATGAGTAAGATATTTTACCTAGGTGAGAATTTCTTAAGCTTTGGATTGTTGAGTTTATCCAACTGACCAACAGCTGATGTTCACAGAGCTAATCTAAATATGAGCTTCGAAACCTTGACAGATCCATCGATCGATGTAGAGCACTCTATCCACTTTTTTGGAGCACCTGCAGTTCCATCAATAAATAAATAATAAATAAATGGAGATGCTAATAAGATTAAAAAAATTATTGAAACCATACGAGATTGAAATTACAACAATTCATGTTTTCAAGGCCAGTCATCTAAACATTTTTCTTTTGAAAAATGTACCCTTGCAAAGAGACTGAAAAGTATGCTTAAAAAATTGTCAAGACTGGTCAGTACTTTTAATAACAAGATTCAAGTTACCTAGAGAGGAATCTTGTTCAGTGATCCCACCAAACTATATGTTGTAGGACCAGTCTAATGCAAGAACCACGTTGATGTGAAACTTATGCCAAGGCCCAGGAACCCACTCGATTTTGAAACTATCCAAAACATAGGTGACCTAATTATTGGTGTAGTATAAAGGTACTTTCATTCATTGAGAATAAATATAAGTAGAAGTCCCAACGGTAGTGATAGGAATTTGTTGAGAAGAACCATAAATACCTCATTCGAGTTTTCAAATTTTGTCAAATGCTTTGCTACATCCACAATCTTTCCTAAAGTAGGTGAATAAGATGTTGTAAGAAAACAATTTAGAATTTTCCAAGCATAACCCACTACATGAAAGAAAATATTTGTAACTCCTCAAAAAATTGCAGATATAATCATAAAGAAGAGAGAAACTGAGACTTTGTTTTTGTGATGCTTACTGAAAATATAAATCTCTCCCAAAAGGCTTATAATGTTTGTTACATTCTTCAAAATCATCACCATATCCACATTTATGTACTTCAAACAATATATTCTTGTAACAAGCATCGTGACAGATATAACATTGACAGGAAACAAGACACGAATAAGCTTCCAGGAGTGTGGTTTTATCGTTATGATTCCAAATAAAATTAGAGCACTGAAAATTACCATAAACAAAAGATTCTGATATAACATTAGTGATATCACAACATCAAAATTATAACTGTATAGTACAACTTTTATTAACAAAATCATGTTACATGATGAAAGGCAATATGGTATTCCTGACAGAAGAGACTGATTCCGAATTTTAATAAAACCATGATCACGTATAGTTCTTTCAACATCTTTCTCTACATCACCGCCTTGTAGATCAGTATTATCATTAGACATAGGTCATATTACAGCAAACAATATACTACTTAGAGCTCTTCCTCCACCACTTGCTAGACTAGGAATTGATACACTTGGAGCCTGACCCAATGCTCCATTTAGAGCATTATCCATTTTTTCATCTAACTCTCCATTTATCACTATCTTACTGAAATCATCCAAAGAAAATTTATCAAAAATCTCAATTTCAGTTGCATCTACTGAAACGTGGAAAGATAAAACTTTGGTGGAAGTCATCCCTTTGTTGGTCCATCTAAAAATTTAAATTGAAGGTACTGTACAATTATCATCTCACATTCTTCATTAAAGAAAGAAGCTTTGAGGATTAAATAAATCCACAGATGTCCAGCTGCCAAATGTGTGTATGTTACCTCTAGTGTTGAAAGAAACTAATATCTTCAACCATTTAAAGGGAGAAAATATTTAAGGCTATAGATACTTAATGAAATACGCAAAGAACAGAAATCCAAGTAGTTGTTGAGTACAAACTTCAAGAATTTGGAGCTCCTTGAAAAATAAAAGGGTAATGGAAGCACTTGGAGGCTTGCAATCACCCTCAAAATGAAATCCTTCACCATTTTCCATGGCCCCGGAGATATGGTGACGTTGACGAGATGTGATGGAGAGAGGAAAGAGCTCAACGAGCGACATTATTGACATTATGGATAGTTGTTGAGGATGACGAATCTCAACAATGTCACCAACAAAAGAACCAAACAATAAAATTCCTGTCGACATAATTATTTAGGAATGCATTAAGGAATTTGTCTTCCTATATAAATTTTTTATGGGAAATGACTATTGCTCAACAATACAATGAAAAAAAGCAGAGGGAGTTCGCTGAGTCACAAATTAGGCACGCTATGGACAAAGTTGTTGGCCTAGGGGTAACTTTACTTGAAAGTCTGGTCCAACTTTGACAGTATAGTGACCTTCTTCATAAGATAGTTATTTAAAAATGTTAAAATAATACATATACACAAAAAAATATTAATTAAAACTTATTTAATTAAAATAGTAATACATATCAAATAAAAAAACAAATATTAATTATAAAAAGCAATACATATATAGAAAAAATAATTATAATTAAAATAATTAAAACAATACATATTAATTAAAATAATAATACATATTAATAAAAATGATGATGATGATGGTGGTGATGGTTATCGTTCGTTGAGACCAATGTGGTCTATCGGACCTTAAGAAAGGAGAAACAATCTAAGTTTGATTCTTCAAAATCTTGCTTTTATGGACAAAGAGAAGGAAATTAATGTTTCAATATCCCTATAGGTGGGTTGGATTAATAGGTCAAGAAGACTAGAAGTGTAGCATATGGTAGGGAATTGAGAGAAGATGTGAGTAAGAGTAGGGCGGTCTAAAGGAAGTTCTTTTCATCTTCCACGTGCTTAGAGTCACAAATCTGACAGATTCTATCATTCCAAGGGGTCTTGGGAATAGATCGCCACCCGATCTCAGTCCAAAGCTCATGGGAATTAGTTCTTATCTTAGTGATGTTCTTTTTTTTCTTATTGCTGGACAACACAGAGAGATAATTCTAAGTATCAAGGGTGGGGTTGATCACTTCCTTATAATATCTTAGCTTCCTTTTACCCTCCAACTCTTGATCCTCCCACAAATTGTCTTTAAACTTGGAGGTAATAGTATTTTTGATATTATATTTTATTTCCATTTTTACATCGTCTTTAATTCCCCAATGGTTGAGCTAGGAATGGGCATCCTTATGCCACTCGTGCTTGAGCTGAAGGTGAGGGTTTTGACTACAGTTAGAAGCAATTTTAGGGAGCTTTTTTAATTCCGTTTTTTCAAGCTTCTTCTTATACATCAAATATCTAAACATAGTAGTACTTTCAATGGGGGACAAACCAGATTCAATCAAGAGGATAGGATAGGGAGTATTTCCCTTAATCTTAAGGTTGTAGGTTATGAAGTGCTTTTGAATCATCTCACTCTTCCTCCATGACCTCTCTCGATATGTTGCAACCCCAAAATTCACATATGTAGAAGACAATAGGGGCGACAAGGGGCTCAAAGAGGAACCTCTTTTTACTCCAAATGTAAATATCGACCAACTTACAATTGTTTTCAAGCTCATAATATGCTTTCTAGACCCCAATAATCATTTTCTCAATGTTATAATTAGAATTGAGATGGTGAGGGAATTCAATACCCAAATACTTATAAGAAGAAACTTTCTCTAAGTACTAGTTGTTATACATGAAACTACCATGGGATATATTTTTGGATTTAATGATCATGAATTTAGTCTTGTCAGTATTAACTTTCATACCCATCTTGCAGCAGTAGTGATGAAGAATCTCGAGCTGCTTGTCAAGGTCATCATGGATTTTTGTGAGAATAATGATATCATCAACAGAGAGGACAAGAGTGATGAGAACACTAGAAATCTCGGTGCCCTTGCACCCTAAATATTCCAGACACTCCTCTAGCTTATCGATGTATATGCCAAAAAGGGTAGGGGATAGGGGACACCCTTGCTTAACTCCAATATTGCATTTAATGTCTTCAGACCACCCCTCACTGGTCTTAAGCTTGGCAGTGACGATATTGTAAAGATGGATCACAACAATCCTTAGCTCAGGAGGGACCATGATCTCTTTAAGTCTCTCCCAAAGTTTATCATGAGGAACAATGTCGAAAGCTTTCTAAAGTCTACAAAGTAACAGAAGAGATCGTCTTTACTATTACGACATTCCTCTGCAGTGATTCTAAGAGTGACCAGATGGCCAATAGTCGAGTGATGTCTCCTAAAACCAACTTGTCCTTTAGCTCCTTTTCCCTAGATTTCAAGCCAAAGGCTGAGCTTATTCTCCAAAATGAGCCCATAAAGCTTGGCCAAGATATGGCTAACCATAATGGTACTATAGTTAGATGGAACACTCTTGTCCCCATTTTTAAATATATGTACAATAAGGCTTTGCGTCCAAAGGCAAGGGAAACCATGTGTTACAGCCAAATTGAGAAACTTGTGGAGATAAGGAATGAGGATAGATCTTCCCATTTTTAAGGATCTCAGCTTGGTATCCTTCAATATCTTTAGCTTTCCCATTAGCGAGATTATTAATACCAGACTCAATGTCATCAAGAGAGAATACATCCTCCTTAATTAGAGTGATTAAGGTAGTTAACATAGTGTCTGGAGAGTCATAAAACTTCTTAAGATAGTTGTCCCAGTTTTCTAAGGGGATAGAATGGTTATCTTTTGTTTTACTGACAAGAACATTCCTCCAAAAAAATTTGGGTGCAACTTTAGATAGGTGGAGAAGATAATCTTGTATTTTATTAATATATGATATTTTCTTACTCTTGATGATATTTTTATATATATTGATATTTTGGAGCTTAATGATTTCATTAGGAGCGTCTCTGATTTCTTTCTTGGAAATTTTGCAATCTTTTTCATACCATGGATTAGAAGTTCTATTAAACTTCTTAAAATAAATCTCATTAGAAAACTTGTTAATGGTGTTGGAAAGGATAGTAGTGAAATGGTAATAAATTTGATCAATGTTATTATTATAATCCATGGGGCCTAAATCCCTTAAGAAGAGGCTGGTTTTACTTCTATCAAAGTGAATGTGTCTCTTTCTTTCATTGGTTTCCTGCATGTGGGTGGTATACATAGAAAGATTGAGGGATAGAGACAAAGGTTTGTGGTGAGAGTCAGGCTCAAATCCATTAAGAAGCTCAAAGTTTGTAATATGGTTGAGGATGAGGACGTCAGAAATTGCATAATCCATGATACTGCTACCCAACGCATGGAAACATGTAATCTGACTGAAGAGGGGCAACTTGTTAATACCATTTCAAATAACTAGATTCTGGGAAATGAAGAGTTTGAGGAGCTCAGTGTCGAATAAGTTCTCAATAATCTCTTCAAATTTTCTCTAATTTATTAGCTAAATTACTATCTTCATCAAGCTACAATGGGGCGGGGTTAGATTTGTTTCTTAATGTAATGGCTTGGTTAGTAGCATTTCTAACATTAAACTCCCCCAGTAAAAGGATATTACCATGATTTCTCAGGTTGGATATGAATTTTTCTAAATAATTGAAAGGAAAATTCTTATCCAAGTAGTTCTTCTTATAGGATGTAAATTTGATAGGAGAAAAATAGCAGATTGCAAGAAAGATCCGATAGGTGGCAGAATTAGAGTTTTTGATTCAAATTTATTGATTGAAGGGGTTGATTTTATGAAGTCGGATGTGAGACGAAAAAGAGTTCCTTATATAGCAGGTTATACCGCCAAAACTCCTCTAAGAGGATTTATTATTGCAACCAGACCAAAGAGTGAAACTGTTTAGGTGAGGGACCTTAGACTCATCATGCTCTGATGTTTCAACTAAGAGAATAAGGTCAATATCACTCGAGATCCAACTTAACATAGGACCTTACACCATGGAAAGCCACGTCAGTTCCAGAAGAGGATCCGGAGTAATGAAAATACCTATTTATCACTCGTGCTTCAAACTCTATCTTTAATAATAGCTTTCCTATTCCTAATGATTGCCCATTTCTCGACCTTTCTTACATCCTTGACCTTTTCGACTTCTTTCCTAATTTCAAGTTGGTCTTCTAGAATGAGATCTTCATTTATAAAGAATCATGTTCCTTTTATGCTTGCGGATTTCCTAAGTATATCCAGTTTATGTTCATGACAACTGACCTTAACATGGATGAGTCTGTGTGTATGTTCAAGTATGTCTGTGTGTATGCTCAAGTATCTTTCCAACCCTTATTTCTTCCGTGAGGTAGGTTGTTTCAATTTGAGATTTTGTTTGTAATTGTTATTTAACCATTTCTAATGTGTTTTCATTATTTTGTTATTCTATACTTATTGATCGAAATTAAAATAATTAAAATAACATATATTAATTAAAAAATTAATTAATTTTAATTAAAAATAAATGATTTTGATTAATTTCAATTCAAATAAAAACAAAACATATTGATTTAAATAATACATACTCATTAAAATATAAACACATATAAATTAAACCAATACATATTAACTAAAACCTAATAATTAAAACATGTTAATTAAAATAATATTACATATTAATAAAATTAATAATACATATCAATTAAAATAATACTTATCAATCAAAATTAGAATAATTAAAATAATTTATATCGATTAAAATGAAACAATTTTATTTAATTTTAATTAAAAATGATTGATTTCAATTTATTTTATTTAAAATTAAAACAATACATATTCATTTAAATATTACATATTAAATAAGATAAATAAGATATAAAAACACATTAAATAAGAGATAAAATCACATTAGTTTAGATAATAATACATATTAATTAATTTATACACGCTAATTTAAATAATGCAACTATTGAACACTACGCATAAGACATTTAAATGCCCAACTGTCAAATGTATCTATGGATATTTCCATACTCACTAGTGTTCTTTGTCCAGGACACGTGGTGGCATCTCTATCGTCGATCACAGCCTCATTCGACGACCGTCTTTAGTTCCAATTTAATAGGATTACCACGAGTGATTAGATTTGAAGGTGGGTTTTAATTTTAGTTAGAAGGGCATATATTTATGTCGCTCTTTCAAAATGAAAAGTTAAAAAAAAAAACATTTCAATCGACCACAATATATTATTTTTACATTTAATTTTCAGAACAAAAAAAATATCAATATTTGTGTTAATAAAAAGTTGTTACATATAACAGAATTTTCAAAATATATCCCATTTCTGGTGAGACATTTGAAAAACCCACCTTGGAAGGATCGATCAACATAATTGTTACTACAATGTAAAGAAGGAGAGATTCTGAGCACATTCCAGTTGTCCTCATATCAGTTTCACAGTGGCCAAGTGCACTCTCTTAGAGGCAAAGCTAATTTATATGCAATCATTTCCTTTGTCAAGACCGAATTCAATTTGGCAGTGGGCTAAAGATCATCATTTCAGTGGGATATTAGTCAACCAAAAGTGTTGTAGAAGATTATTCCACGAGGAAA
Organism: Pinus albicaulis; assembly: GCA_034641835.2. Classification (NCBI taxonomy): domain Eukaryota; kingdom Viridiplantae; phylum Streptophyta; class Pinopsida; order Pinales; family Pinaceae; genus Pinus; species Pinus albicaulis. Next base: position 21,581,068 of record CM076574.1, on the reverse strand, counting down.
TGAATTTCCTAGACTTGTATTATCAACATACAGTGTAATTTCTTACTTTTGTCAGTAAATCAAGTTCTGGCTCTGCTCCTAAGCTGATTTTAAAAAATGAGGATCCGTTTCAAATAAAATTCAATTGGCCCCTCGCATGTATCGTTAACATTTCTATAAATTGTTTATAAAATTTGTGATTAAGTTTGGAATTGTTTGTTGTAGTATTCTCCTATAGTCCGCCTAATGAAAGGAAACCCCCCAAAATGGACTGACCTATTTGAATTTTTCTCCGTGGGTTTATTAGGCTTCTTGGCCTATTAATGGAAGATGTTTTGTGTCTCCTCATCAGGATCACTTGGAACTTGGTAAGAGATATGTTTGACGACATTATTGTGAACATGGTATCTTTGCTAGAAAACTAATATTTATTTGTCTCTCGTTACTTTTATTCACAAGAGGCTACAACAAAGTCCAAATCCTAGAGAAAGTGGTGTAGATCTATAGATAATTCTTAAGTTGTGTAAGGAAGGTCATATTTGATTCCTTGTATTATGTATACATTAGTTTCTACTACCAGAAATCTCACAGTGAGTTGATTTCGGCTATGCATCCTATCAAGTTAGAGAAATATAAAATACTAGAAGGTAATCTTGTGGTAGTACTAAGGAATGTTCATTTTAGTGTGCAGGCAAGTTCTATTTCCTTCTAGAGAGAACACCACGTGAAGTTAAAGAAAGATTGAAGTTAAAGTCAAATTTCCGGTGACAGTTCATATAATAGAATGGAAGGCACAAATGGTTATACACTTTACTATAATTCTTTGGCGTGCCCTAGCATAATTGCGAAAACAATAACAAAAATGAAAAAGAAATATTCTCTTTCTCACATGTCAATGGGTTGCACTTTATCTTTCAATAATAGATTCAATGTGAGCACCCTCCCAGAAATTCACCCTTCTTGATTCTTAGTGATTTATACTCTTCATTCTCTTGTCTATAGATTTCAGTGCACTGATCTGTCTAAATTTCCTAGCAATATTGCACAACCGATCAAATTAGAATACTAAAACATTTTGTGTCGCCCTAATAGTTACTGTGAAATAATCATAATGGATATTGATTATCATTAATATGTAAATGCTAGAGCAGTGCTCTGAGGATCGACAATCAGTTCAGGAAACATGTTTGAAGAACCATGAATACCCTATCCCTACTAGACCCTTTTTCCTAATTTCATATGCAACTTTGGAAAAATGTTGGAAGAACTATTAACCTCTATTAGCAACGTGCTTCATCGAAGTTTGAAATTTAATTGTCCTATAGAGGTTTTGTTGGTTTGATATTGTTTATTGTAAGAGGAGAAGGGAGGTGCTTTAGAACCTTTAAAACCAGATTGAGATTTCTTTTTTATTGTAAATGGAAAAGGGAGGTGCTTTAAAACAAGAGTGAGAATGGGAACTAGGAAGGCTGATGCAAAATTCAGCGATGAAGTCTATTTTGGCATGGATACCTCCAACATACAACTATTTTGTGGTCAATGGGTTAATGAATTTGATTAATGGAAGCCTTGCATTGGACATAACAAGAGCCCCCTTTTGAATCCATATGTCCAGGGGCTTAACCCCCTCAGGAAAAGTTAAAGGAAGCATGCTTATCTTGACCTTAATGCAAGAGTTACACATTGTGTCAAATTTGTGTCATGCTAGCACTAGGTAGTATATTTGTAATGCCCAATGCATTTTTATTCCCTCCATTCAATCACATTTGTGCTCTTAGTGAATAGTTATTCTTGTTTTCTCTAATTATTCTTCAATTGTACAACCCTTCTCTGTTGTTTTTGTATATTTTTCTTATTTTGGATCGATATGTGTGTGAAAGAGCCATAGGAAAATTGATATTTGACTACCCAAGTGAAGAATCAAATGAATAACAAGGGGATTCGTTCTGCATACTAAAGGATTGATGGCCTGTGAATCTTCTCAAATATTTCTCTGGTAGAAAAACAAAGATTTGATTTGACAATGCAGATGTTGTGAATTGGGTTTTTCATTCTCTGATAAAAATGGTGCAGATTGATGTGAGGGATTTATTATGAAGAAGAAAAATCATGGAGAATCATCATCCTAAAAGGGGAGGAGGAGATACAATCACTGGAGCCTGGTGGTTGTCGTTAGCACTAAACTCTTATATGTTGAAGCCTCTAAGGTTCAAGGGAAAATGTGGGTTCAGTATGTTCTCTAGAATGTCATCCAAAGAAATTGTTTCAGTTGAGGAAGAAGTTGCTCATGTGTATCTCAATGTCTATGACCTCACACCAATGAATGGATATGTTTATTAGGCCGAGTTTGGGGTTGATTCAATGTCAAGAAATATGATTAGCATACACTTTTAACTCTTTCTATCAGATGACATCACAAAGAAAAATCAGAACCATATTAGATTGAGGTGGATGCTGCAACATACCTATTGTCGATTGAAGACGATTTTGACTCCTTATTAAGAATGTGCAACAGAAGATTCAGGAATTTCTCTTTCGCAGACTGCATTTCCTCTCCGATAGATAGGATGAAAACAAGAAATCCTGGAAAAATACTAGTCACTTCTAAGCTTGACGCTGCCATTATGATTGTTGGGTTGGAGTTCGCAGTGGAAAATTGAAACTAAACAACCTTCATGCTCCAGGCTCCAACTCTCTTACTAGCTACCATTACTCTTCATCAATGCTGCAACAACCTCAAAAAACAACCTAACTCCAAAGTCAGCAGTGGCATAAGGCATTACCGTGTACCCTAGGCAGATTCTATACTACATACGTGTAACGTAGTTATTCGGTGACTGGTCAATGGTGACAAGTCAGAATTCACTAAATTGATAATGGTAAATTGTTTTATATAAAATTGGATCTTTAAAAATGTTCGTCGGCTGACCACCCTTCCTATGAAATTTCATAATATTATTCAATTTTTTTTTAAACTTCTAAAAATCAATTTTAATTATTTTTTTCCTAGCAAATATTGCTGACTATTTCTCTGATGTGCTAGAGGCATTTTAAAGGGATCTAGCATGTTCAATTTTAAACACTAGTTACCACCCTCTTTCATGTCGACCCCCAGGTCATTAACATCCTTGTCGCTTGGCTTAATGTAATATATAATTCTTTTAATTTGTTTTTAATAATTTTCTCCCTTATTTTAATATTGCTCTGATTTTTTCGTGTAAGTTTAGCAATACCTTTCTATTTTCTATTAATAAAAAAAAGAAGCAGGTTGCTACATATCAAAATTGATGGCCTCAACCTGCCCGAAGGAAACCAGGTCTCTTGGCCACCTTAAAGAGTTAAGAGCCATTCGGTATTGGAAAATTTTAAATGTTTTACTAACCGTTATGTCCATTTCAATGTCTCTGATATATTCTAACTGAAAATAGTAAATGCTATCCGCAAAATACATAAGAAAAAAAAGAATGTACTTTGTCAATCATCTGAAGATTCAACTGGTACTAGATCCTTTGCACTGGAGTCAGGCATATCCACCTGATGCATTGTGCGCAGCTGGCGCTCTATTCGCCCAAGACAAACTTTACCATGTTGCTACAACACATGGATATCTTGTATCTCTCTTTTGATATATTGCAAAACAGAAGAAACTTTAGGGTCCCCTCCCATTTCCTGTAAGATCAAGTCTGCCTTGGCCAAAATGCATTTGAACGTCTAGTATGTGTGAATAGACTAATGAAATATGGACATTCTTCCTCTTGTGTTTCCAGGGTGTTTAATGAAGTCCATTTCTTCCTCTTGTATGTCTCCCTCCTCTTTGGTGTTACAGTCTCTCTCCCATCCTGCAATAAGATTCCTAACTTGTGGAGCATTACCTGTAGAATAGGCATCAAATAGATTTTCCATGAACTCTTTGTTTGATTTTCTTCCACTCTTACTAGATCCCATAATGGACTTAATTAGCTTCTGTTTCCCCTTATCCTTGGCATGATTCTTGGTTTTTTGTCCCTTAACCATATTTGTATGAAAAAGTACAAACCATTGACTGTGCTATAGAAATTACTTGGATAGTGATAGCGCAACAGTCGCTGTAATTTTAAAGAGGCCATATATCACAACAAAAAGTCAAAAATGGTTTGGATGAAAAAGTAAATAGGTCCCACAGTAGCAGTCATTACTTCCTGGTAGTCAATAAAGTAATAGCCAGCCATGTTCTTCCTTCTAAGGGTGGTGAAATTACAAGCGTTCTTCTTATAAGGATGTAAATGCAGGATGAAATTACAATACTTGAACTTATGCAGAGAAGGGGGAGATGTGATACTCCTCGACTCCCAGACCCACAAACAATGAGGAAAAGAGTGCAACTCACTTAGAAAGATTCTCCTATAACCCTCCCTATAAATTCTATAAGCAAAGTAAGATCCATTAGAAGTATACTGAGGCCTTAAGACACATAATTTCACCCACAGACACACCAGAGAACTGGTCACATGAAAGAATAATTGAGGTAGATCGGATACAGAGACAAAATTAAAATGAGCACCATTAACAGGGTGGTCATTTTTTGCCATACATTCTAACTCGTAAGTCTAAGATGCTAAAGCTTGCATCCCATCATTACATACCACATTTGGGGCACTGAAGTATTGGGAACCACGATGACTGAAAATTTGAAGGAAAGGTTCGACAAAAAATTCTGACAAGCCAAGAATCACAGAAACATTATACAATTGACTTAAGCAGAGAGATAGAAAAGAAATGAACAGTAAATCCCCTTGATTCAGGGCTATGTAAACAAAAAAAATCTAGACTTCGAGCTATAAAGGAAATCAAAATTTGAAAAAATCCTGTAGTACTAAGCAACATGCAAGCTCACTAAGTTTTGATGCCCCCTTCGAAAACTTGACATTGAAGAGTAGAATACCAATTGATCAAGAATGGATATATTTCATCACGAATAATTGTAGTGTAACCGACCGGACGAATGATTAAGTGGACATCTACATGCATTGTAAGGAGATATACCACATACCAGGTAACCATATGAAGGTGCAAAATGCCAACCTTCTTACCCATTGCTCCTCATTCTTCCGAATTCAGCCTGAGAATAGTGCCTCCCTTCCTTTTTGTTTCCTTCATAATCCCATTCAATCGTCGACGATGTTTCTCAAACTTCTTTGACATCGTTAGCTGGTTCATTGATAACCATTATTAACCGGCGTGTGAATGCACTGCCCTAGCAGCCATCTGACGTCTTCATTCTCAAATGACCATCTGGTACATGCCGTTGTGTGACACCTCACGTCTCTCATCTACCGCGTGGCACCCCGATCAGGAAATTTCTCTGCTTTTTTTATTTTCATTTTTATACCCAATAATTTTTTTGGTCATATTTTATAGCGTAACTATACTTTCTTTTTCTGCAATTTTTAATTTTCAATTGTTTTAATTTCTTTTAATTTTTTTCCTATTTTAATTTTTTATTTTAATGTAATATATAATAGTTTTAATTTTTAATATGTTTTCTGCCTGTTTTAAAATTTTTATTCTAAACTAATATTTTTTTTCCTTTTAATCATCGAACACTTCATGTTTCAATTTTTCTATCTTGTTTTGATTTTCATTTTTTTATTATTTTTAAATTTTCCTGACTTGTTTCAATTTTTCTGTCTTGTTTTAATTTTTAATATTTCGTGTTGTATCATATATTTTAGAGTGAATGTTTCATATTTTTATTTGCAATTATATGTTTTAAATTTGAAACTCATTATTTCAAATTTAAATATCTAAAATTTTATATTCAATATTCCATAATAGATATTCAATATTTGATATTGTTTTTTTACATTGTAACAGTCTTCGGATTATCTACCGTATTAAAAAATATTGATCATTCCAACAAAGATTTATGTGTGAATAATCTGAAAACTGTTACAATAAATGACAATCACAAAAACCTAAAAACCATAATTTTTACATATTAAATATTTAAATTCAATATTAAATATTAAATTATATATTCATTATTCAAAATTTAATATTTAATTTAAATATTTAATATTAATTTTATATTTATATTAGATTTATTGTTTATTATTTTCTTTTTAATATTATATTTAAAAGTTTATATTGAATTTAATATGGCGTGGGATATTTCAATATTTTCACGGTCCTCCCGTGGAAAATTTATTTCTTCTGTGTTCTTACAGTTATAAAATTGTTTCGAGTTGACGTAGCTCCGATATATTTTCTTGGGTTCTTTTATGAAATGATGTACTTCTAATTTCCTTTAGTTTGTTTTTAGACAATTTAATGATAAGGGCTGTTGCTACTGTATTTATTTTAACTGTTGTAAAACCTCTCTCTCACATCCTGATTTTATCACTACACAGGGTTCAGGCATCCTGATTTTATCACTACACAGGGTTCAGGACTGGGCCGTACGACTAGCCAGTCTTCTTAAAACACCTCCACTCATTTCTCCCTACGCATCCACTTCCTCTACGATGCTCTCGGCCTGTTTCATTGGAGTCTCAATAAAGTTTTTATATTGCTTCAAGTCATTCAATAAAATTAATGTTTAATATTATATTTAAATATAATACTTCATTTCATATTTCATATTTCAATATATATACGTTTTAATATTTTTAATTTTAAAATTCTATTAATTTTTTTTATTTTATATTAATATTAAATTTAAAATTTAATATTACATTTAAATATAATAGTTCATTTTATTTTAAATATGTAATATTTCAATATATAATTTTTAATATTTTTTATTTAATTTTTTATTTTATATTAATATTAACTTTAATATTTAGGCTAATAGGTTTTCTTGAATCAGGGCAAATTTTTTTAGTCAACATTTTTTTCTTTTTCTGCGATTGACACTTGTGCAGAATGGAGCACACATGGCTTAAATATGGTTAGTGCACACTTGTGCAGATGCTTGCGGTCATCGGATATGGCTCGACTTAATTAATTCCATGTCACTCTATTGTTCTGCTTGGGCTCTACCCTAACTTTTGCCCACGCTCACGAAATAATTTTACCCTAACCTGCAGATGGAAGCTGCTCGGACGGTGGCCCACGATAATGGCTGAGAAAGCGACTCTATTCAATTCTTCCATTATTCTTCATGACCAACAGCTTACGAGCTGAGGACACATGACCAACAACTTTTGGAAACTGTGGTCACAACAATAAGGTTTCTTCTCCTATTAGGTCTGTATTTCTGTGTTTCAATTTTTCTTTCTAGCTTTTATTTACTACTCTTTTTCTGCGACAACCCACCCATTTGAAATTTTCTGGCAGCTACAACTAGAGACCACAGCCTTGTTTCGAACCCATATCTACTGAACTCAGGAATGAAGAAGATTTGCTCAATGAAATTGACCTCGAGAATCAAGCAACAGGTATTTTTAAAGTATTTTATGCTACAGGCTTCTGCTGCCTGTTTAGCGGCTATAATTTATCTGTTGTGTCATTATTCAGTATATTGTAGGTGACAGTATTTGGACTTAGGCCCATGCTCTCCATCTGATAGAAAATATTCTTTACATCATGAACTTTTCCCTTTTTGTAGAACTTATACTCTCTTTGCAGAACCCATGAATGAGTGCATTGTATGTAACAATTGATAATTTAATTGCAGACAAACCATACAGTGATGTGACCAATCACTAAATATTGGAATTGACAAACCTCGAGGTTCTCTCGTAGAGCCACAATTTCCACACAGCTATGACTTCCATGCCCAGTTTTGATACATGTTTTCCTCCCTAACTATCGTAGGCGACATTTTCGCACAAGTATATCTCCCATCGACCGTTTTCGCGAAGATATGTGGGTTTCCACCATAACTATGGCTCGCATGGTAAACAGGGTTTTGGCACAACCATGGCCTCCCTCAAATTTTGCACTCATATTGTCCTATGCATGCTTCCGTAATGTCCTTTGCATGGTTATTTTCGTGGTGGTTGTGCATGAAAGAGATCTCGCACAACCACGACACATAGAAAAACATGCTTACTCTCTACTTGGAACTGACCTTTTCGCAAACTCTAAGTTGTCTACAATGGCAGCCTTCCGCACAGGTAAAAGGCTATCACAATATATTTGTGTGCATTTGACATCCCATTTACTTCTCTAGCCATAAGTTCTCCAATGAATTGTTATAACATACGTAATATGATTTTCTTCCATTGACTCATCCACAATTACCATTTGATGTCGTCTGTCCTTCCTTTTCAGATGGAAAAATACTCACCTTTCCTTGAACTTGTAGGTAGTTAGGCTGCCCCGTAGATATAAAAAATAAGGATTTACTCTCTTGAGGTTCTCGTCTTTGATTTCCCATGCCTTACAAATCTTTTCTATATGCACAAGTATATTGATGGCCATTTCTTGAACTCTGATATGAAAATCCAAGTTGGCGTTCATGATATGGGCACTACTCATGTGGACATGTATAGACCTTTTGATCTTCCAATGGATATTCCTGTGGTAACTTTATTTTTCTGATAAAATATACATTATCTCCTACTTAGAGAGCTGAAACTCCCTCATTTGAAATATCTACATTGAAATGGTCAAAGACTTGTGGTTTGCATTCCTATACCTTGGAACTTAAGAGATCCAAGTCTTGTGGTTTGCAATCCTGGAAATCAGTATTTGTATAAATACCGGTCGAATCATATTGAATTCCTTTAACATCATACTCACTTCCACCACTGAATGTCAGAGACCCAGCATGTGTAGTCACCGCAACACTGGTCGATGGACAAGCACTAGGTTTTTTCTAGGGAGCCAATGCTTCATCTTCTAAAGGAAATGGCTATCTACATTTTTATTCTCAGATTTCCCTTAAAAAATGAAATAGATATCTACGTTTTTAATTGAAATAGATATCTACATTATTCATTGACTCTTAAAAAATAAATTTAGAAGTTTGAAAGAACTTTTCTGCTCATTCCCAATTTTCTTTAATTTAATCGATCCATATTTTTTCGTCTTGTGGATCAACAGTTGAAGGACTGAAAACATCTAAAAAATTAACAACACTAAAATAAAACTATATTCCCTCTACAAAGCTAGGTCAAATATTATTTTCAAATGTAATTGATGCCATGCCCATCAATGATATTTCTTTCATGAGTTTCAAGGCAGCTGATAGAAGCCCTTGTTTGCAATGGCCATCAATCAAGGCATTGTAAGAAAGAACACTAGGATTGCAACCCATTTTCTCCATTCCACATAAAACATCTCCAGCCTTCTACAACTTACCAAATTTACAGAAACCATGGATTACCATATTAAATGTGTAGACATTCAGACAGATTCCACTGCGAAGCATCTCTCTATAGAATAAATCTGTCCTATCCAGTTTAAGGAGAGAGCTGAGATAAGCATTACAGGACTCAAAAATAGGTTGAAATCCATAATTTTTCATGAATTAGAATGCATCACATGCATTACTAAATGTAAGATATAGGTGTCATCTCATATACTATATGTGTACTAATTATTCTGAAGAATGACAAATAATTCTTCATATTGATAGTGTCATAATAGTGATAATGAAATAGAATCTCGGTCTTACCCCCGAATCCATTGGTTTTGTTTGTTTGGCTAGGGCTACCTACTATGACAGAAATATATGTATGCACTTATGGGGTGTCGTTTCCCCCCACAAATAAGAGATTGAACTGCAAGGTAGTAATATGTCTGAAATAAGTCCCTTTGCAACCATGCCCATTGTAATTTGTAACTTAGTCCCTGCCATCATTACTAAGCTCCACGTACACTAATTGAACTTAAACCTCCATTTCACATACAGGATATTATACCCTAAACTGAGTTATAAATTACTACTTTTCAACAAACCAAGAAGGAGAAAATAACTGAACAGAGGTTTGAAGCCCTTGGTCATCTATTATATTTTGAAGCATCTCACAACATATATTAATTATTTAATTTTATTTTAGAGTTCATGTCTTTGGGTTTGCACCGATTCTTACAATGTTGCTCCATTATATTGTGGTGAAAGTGTTAAGGGAATAAGAGAAAATCCTGTGAGAAAATGCATTATAAATTTCCATATTTTTTGTCATGTTGCATAGCAACTCCTCAGTTGATGTTAACTGCCAACAATCACACAGATCCTTCCACTGAAGTAAAGCATCAATTATTTTTGTATCATATCTATTGTAAAATCTAATTCAGTTGTAGGTTAAGGAATTATAGCTCTGACAACTTCTTAAATTTTTTATTTAGAACTTGTCATTAATGACATTATTAGGAGACAATAAGGGAAAATTACATAAATGTTATTTTGAGTTGTGCCTTTTGGAGGAAGATGTGAGATGTGACCATTTTCTTGTGGCAAATTTGGTGGTTTTTCATTAGGGTAAGGGATTTGATGGAACCAGTGTCTACTCATATGTATGCTTTTCCTAAACATTAAATCTGAGATTATCATCAATGTGCTAGTCCCATTTTCTCAAACTCTCAACTAGGGGGAAGAGTCATAACCCTAGCATGAGAGCCAATGAGCGACCATCAACTAAGGAAAGCCACCCATTTTCACCTTGGTTGCCTTGCCTCTTAGTTTAAGACTAAGCAAGGGACTTCCTAACCTGAGGGTTTTCCTATGATTCAAACTAAGCTAGATCATGTGGTTTTGCATTAGGAAAAGGGATTTGGTAGAACCAATGTCTACTCGCATGTATGCTTTTCCTAAAAGTTGAATCTAAGATTATCAGCAATGTGTTGGTCTCATTTGCTCAAAATCTCACCTAGGAGGGAGAGTCGTAACCCTAGCACGAGAGCCAATGAGAAACCATTAACTAAGGCAAGCCACCTCGTTTCACCTTTGTTTCCGTGCATCTTAATTTAAGACTAAGAAATTGACTTCCTAACCTGAAGGTTTTCCTATGAGTCAAACTAAGCTGGATCATGTAGTAAAGAGGAAATGATTTTCTATCTTGCCTTGATAGAAGACTTGGTCAACAACTCTATTCATTCTAAACTGAAAAAAAAAAACATTTATGTGTGCAAAATGTGCATCAATTATGAATAACTGCAATATGTGTCAACTTAGGAGAACATTTCTTATTCAAGTTTATGTGTGGAAATGAGATATTGCTCAATGGACCATTAAAAAGTGATCAACTTCAATCAATGGAGATAAAAAAAAATTGCACAATGATTTACAAAGATGAATTCACATATCATTATTCTTCACCATTATTCATCACACTTATGCTAGCCCAAGAGGAATACTTTGTTTCATGATTGTAAAAATTAAGCAGGAGTGGCACTGTCATAGGTAGTAAATTAGATCAGAATAATGAAATAACACCAGTAATATTTGAAACAATATCATGAATCTAATCACGTGTCAAAGTGTTACTCTATTTTAGGAGAGAAGAACTTAAGACATTTCAAATGTTATAAATAATTCTATGTTTAAAGGGCATTCATCAACATGAAAAATACCCAAACCTGTCAATAGAACCATGACGTGAGCAGTGATGGAAATGTTGGTACATATTTGAGGTGATGCATACATGAAAAAATAAGCTCAGAAAACCAGTTTTTTAATCTCATTTGTCATTTATGTAATATAGAAATCAAGAGATGATAATGCTATGTTTAAAGGGACTTCATCAACATCAGAAATAGCCAAAATTGTCCATAGAACCATGACATGGGCAGTGATGGAAATGTCGGTACAGATTTGAGGTGATGCTTATATGACAAAATAAACTAAGAAAACCAGTTTTTTAATCTCATTTGTCATTTATGTAATATAGAAATCAAGAGGTGACATGTAAATTACTTTAAGAGTATGAAATTAACCATATATAATAATCAGAAATGAGGAAATATCTTTAAATAATGACTAATTTTAGGTCATATTTTATTGAAATTTATCATTGCAAACATTCATAACTCAAACTTCACATTTACATATGTGTGAAGCAATGTGAAAATTCTTAGTTTTGTGTCCATAGCTTAGATGTATGTATTCCTTAGTTAATAAGTTATGTTTAAGACTCTTGAAGAGTATGATACAAAATGAGATGTAATGTCATGCTAGCCACTAAAAGACACCATACTAAATAAATGATACCAAATATGATGTGAATTGATAGCACCATTCAGATATTGACAAGCTGCAAAGCATCTCTCTATAGAATAGATGAACTAAATCAGTCCTATCCAGTTTAAGGAGAGAGCTGAGATAAGCATTACAAGACTCAATATTAAGTAGAAATCCATAAGTTTTCATGAAGTAGAATGCATCAAACACATTACTAAATGTAATATATAGGCGTCATATCATGTATTATATGTGTACTAATTATTCCGAAGAATGACAAATAAGTCCCCATAGTGATAGTGCCATAATAGTGATAGTGAAATAGAATCATAGTCTTATCCTTGAATCCATTGTGATGGTTAGTTTGGCCGGGGCTACCTACTATGATAGAAATGTCTCTATGCACTTATGGGGTGTGATTTCTGCCCACAAATAAGAGATTGAACTACAAGGTAGTAATATGTCTGAAAGAAGTCCTCCTGCAACCATACCCATTCCAACCATACCCAATAGAGGTAGTATGTATCTTATTCCCTCCCATCATTAGTAAGTTCCATGTACACTAATTGAACTTACACGTCCATTTCACATACACGATATTATACCCTAAAATGAGTTATAAATTACTACTTTTCAGCAAACCAAGAAGGACAAAATAATTGAACATAGGATTGAACCCCTTGGTAATCTATTAGATTGTGAATGATCCAGGTGGATATTGGTGGTCACCCGCCTATTCCAGTTGGGGCTCCACCATTGTCTCTTTCAGCTTTTCAGTTTCGGCACAGTTTACTACTTTTAGCAGTTTTTCGAGTACTGAACTTCTGGAGCCATTTTGAGGCCCTAAATGACGTTTTTTGGGAAAACGGAGAGCAACATGGATCCATGGACCAATGTTGCTTGTTCCAAATTTGTATTCCTCAGGTAGATCTTTATAACGGGGTATGGTACGTGTCAAACGGAGATCGTATGCCAAAGTTACGCCCCTGGGAAGTTGAAACACCAATTTACCCAAACAGAGTCCATAGTTTTGGCGCTTCATCTCCTAGGGTTAGGGTTTTGGATTTCCCATTGTTTCTAAATAATAAATAGGCCCTCAAGCCTCATTGTAACTCAGTTCAGAGGCCTGTAGCTACCACATCTCTTCTCAGAGATAGCTACCAGCACCCTAGCTAGTTTTATTTCCATTCTGTCTATAAACAAATTTCAGTTCTTTGATATTAATGAAATGAAGTGTTATTTCCACTACATCTCTGTATTTATGGTTATATGTTTATTCTGTTGCGTTCCTGCATAAATCCGGATCAATGGTATCAGAGCAGTCTGCTTTTTCTCGATCCTTCTTTGCATGTCCCCAACGAGGTCGGGGTATAAGGAGCTAGGGCTCGATCTGGTGGAACCTTTGCAAGATCAGCCTCGCAAACCTCGACGGACGCCCATGGGGGACGAAAAGAAAGATGAGGGAGCAGGAGATCTTATCAAAATATTGCTCGAGGAGGCCCTCGAAAGACAAAGGAACGTGATGATGGATAACTTTGCTCAGATCCTTCAACGGCTACCCACCGGCAGCGCATCTGCATCCAGCAACCACTCTGGAGGCGCGACTCCTTTTAAGGTACAAGTAAATTTTGACATTCCCATATTTGAGGGTCAAATAGACGTAGATGTTGTAGATAGATGGTTGAATCTATTAGAAGGATATTTCTCTGTTCATGACTTTTCAGACCGGGAGAAGATTATTTTTGCACTCCTCAAAGCTACCCCCATGTTAAGGACTGGTGGGAAACCTACTGTGAGAACAAGGACCAGACAAAACCCTCTCTGTTCTCGGCCGTACCAACTTGGAATTCTTTCCGAGACGCTGTCAAGGAACAGTACTATCCCGTGGGGAGTTATGAGGACAAGTACATACAATGGACCACGCTGCGACAACAAAGGGATCAAGATGTGCACGAGCTGACGAATCTGTTCCATACCCTGCGCACAAAGTTGGGTATCAAAGATTCAGAGAAACATTTGGTGCTAAAGTATCGCAGCTGTCTGCACAGATACATTCGGGAGGAAATGGAGTTCCTCGACATCTCCTCGCTTGGTACGGCATACCGGTATGCTGCCAAGATTGAGCAGAAATTCAAACAGAAGAAGCGAGACTTTGGATCTGCGAATCAAAAGCAAGGGAAAGGTGCTTCCAAACCGCAGAACAAAGGACAGAGCCAAGGCATGGCGGCTAAAGACAACTCATCAAAGCCACAAGAAAAGAACAACACCGCAAAGCCAAAGAAGGACATGGGAAAGTGGTGTGAGTTCCATAAGAGCTCCACTCACAACACAAGTGAGTGTCGGGCCAAGCAGTCGCTAGTGGCTGAGATGAGGGCTTCTCAGTCAGATGCATGCTCTGACTCCGAATCAGAACCTGAAAAGGGGAATGAAAAAGGAAAAAATATTATTGATGCGGAGCCCAATGCCACTGTCGCCACTACAAAGATCCAGAAGGAGGAACTGGAACATCCATAGGAGGAGGAACATCTCTTCCACTCCCAGATGTGGGTAAAGGGCTCCCCGGTATAGTTCATTTTCGACAATGGGAGCCAAAAGAACCTCATTTCAGCAGACACCATGAAGCAGTTGGGCTTGCCGACCACAGCTCACCCACATCCATACACCATCGGGTGGCTTCACCAAGGATGAGATCTCCGCGTCAGCCAGCAGTGTCACCTTCCCTATAGCATCAAGCCCTTCACGGATGAGGTATTATGTGACGTTGCTCCTATTGATGTTTTTGATGTATTATTAGTACAACCATACTTGTGGAAGCGTCATGCTGTGTATGAGTCTCGAATTCGTGCTATTATTGTTACTTTGGAAAATAAGTTGTACAATATACCAGAGGTGCCACCTCCTACCGCTATCTCTTTGGTTACTACAAAAAAATGTAGTAAGCTCATTTCCCAAACCAGGAAATTCGTTTTCCTGATGACCCACCCATAGGGAAAGAAGAAGACTGTGGCCACGACCTCCAGACGGGGCTCCTCTGCACGACAACAACAAATGGATAAGGTTGTGGAGGAGTACGGGGACATATTCACGTCACCCACAGGGGTTCCTCTGCACTGTCAGGTCAAGCACCCGATTGATCTGACCCCAGGTGAGCTGCTACCTAATGGACCGATCTATCGGTGCTATGTTCTGGAGAATGATGAAATCAAGAGTCAGATTCAGGAGCTGTTGCAGAAAGGTCACATCAGACCAAGTTCATCGCCCTGTGGGAGCCCGATCGTGTTGGTACAGAAGAAGGATGGGACGTGGAGACTCTGTATTGACTATCGGGCGCTAAACAAGATCACTGTCCAGAATAGGTACCCAATCCCACGGATTGATGACCTTATGGACCAACTCAAAGGTGAAAAATATTTCAGCAAGATCGACCTGAAGTCTGGGTATCACCAGGTACCAATTGAACCCTCCGATGTGTGGAAGACTGCCTTCAAAGCCAAGGAAGGCCTTTTCGAATGGCTGGTCATGCTTTTTGGGTTGACGAATGTGCCCGCAACCTTCATGAGGTAGATGGACGACATCTTGCAGCGATTCACCAACTCATTTGTGGTGGTGTACTTGGATGACATTCTGATCTTCAGCCAGACTTGGGAAGAGCACCTTCACCACATCCGAAAAGTCCTCCAAACACTACGACAACACAAGTTGTGTGCCAATTTGGAGAAGTGCACTTTTGGCATGACCCAGGTTCAATATCTGGGATACATTATTGATGAAAGGGGGGTGCATGTGGATCTAGCCAAGATCCAAGTCATTCGAGATTGCCCAGCCCCAACCACTATAACAGAGCTTCGCAGCTTTCTGGGTCTTGCTAATTTCTATCGGAGCTTCATGTTGGGATTCTCTCATATCACTTGGCACTTGAGTCAAGTCACCAAGGGAGGAGCGAGAGCAAAATTCTTTTGGTCGGAACCTCAACGGAAGGCGTTCACAGAATTGAAAAATCACCTCTGTTCTGCCCCAGTGCTAACTTTACTAGACTTGCAACAGCCATTTGAGATCGAGACAAATGCCTTTGACTATGCTATTGGGGCAGTTCTTACTCAACAGGGACATCCAGTGGAATTTCACAGTGAGACATTGTCTGACATAGTTCGCAAGTATCCCACTTATGACAAAGAAATGTATTCCATTGTGCAAGCTTGTCGACAATGGAAGCATTACATTTTGGGGAAGGAAACAATCATCCACACAGACCACCAGCCCCTGCAGTTCATATAGACACAAGGGAAGTTGCAAAATGATCGCCATCAGAAGTGGTCCACATATCTGCAACAGTTTCATTTGAACATCAATTACAAGAAGGGTAGCACCAATCGTGTTGCAGATTGCCTCAGCCGACCACCGATCGTGGTGCTCACCACTGTGCTCAGCTCTTGTGGGCACGAGACTTCTGATTGGCTGCTTCTCTATGAGAGTGACCCAGAATTCAGCCACACTTACAAGGCACTGTTGGGGAGTACGAAAGTTCCAAATTTTCACCTCCAAGATGCACTTTTATATCACATGGGACACCTTTGTGTTCCTTCAAGCGAGCGTGCCAAGATGATATGGGAAGCACACTACAGTCGAGTTGCTGGGCATTTTGGGGTCGAGAAAACAGTAGCAATCTTGTAGAAGTATTTCTATTAGTCGAACCTTCGAAAGGATGTCGAAAAGCACATCAGATCCTGCACTGCTTGTGCCATTGCGAAACTGACCATCAAGAAGCAAGGCCTATATACTCCTCTACCTACCCCTAGTCGACCTTGGGAATCCATCTCCATGGATTACACGTCGGGCCTGCCTTCTACTAAGTAGGGAAATGACTGTGTTTTTGTGGTCGTCGATAGATACTCGAAGATGGCCATTATGGTGGCCTACAAGAATAATATCACAGCAGAAGCCACTGCTAAACTCTTCTTTGAACGAGTGTGGGTGCACTTTGGGATCCCACAGTCTATCATATCAGATCGAGATAGCAGGCTCCTCAGCACATTTCGGTCCAGCCTCTGGTCAATGTTGGATACCAAGCTCACCAAGTCCACAGTTTTCCATCCCCAAACAGATGGCTAGACAGAGGTCATCAACAGAATGATTGTACACATTCTGCGCATGTACAATTCAAAGCATCCACGCACATGGGACGAGAGCCTCCCCTATGTACAACATAGTTATAATTGGGCTCTCCACAGTTCAATCAGCCATAGCCCCTTTCAGGTGGGCTTGGGATTCTAGCCACTATGTCCCATTGATGTAGCCATGCCATTTACAGCTGCTCAGGCCAATTCAGCTCATGTCAAGTCTAAAGTTGACAAAGCAAGTAGCTTCATCGAGTGCATTCAACACATTCGCCAACAAGTTCATGATATATTGGACAGAGCCAATGCCAAGTACAAGCAACGCCATGATCAACACCGGGTGCCACACAACTTCCAGGTGGGCAACAAAGTATGGCTACATTTGCAGAAGGAGTGCCTCACTGGACCCCACCGCCAGCTTCGCCCGCTCTGATACGGGTCATACACCATCACCAAGGCTGTAGGGAACAATGCGTTTGAGCTCAGTATTCCACCATTCCTTGGTCTGCACCCAGTCTTCAATGTGGATCACCTTCTTCCTTACTTCCCACCTCTACTGGACACCTCGGACATTGCAGAACAACTCAAACCAACATAGTTAAATCCAGACTGCATGGAATAGACCACCACAAATTATATCATGGACATGCAAATCAATAAAACTCGCCAAAAAAATATCCAACTATATCGAGTTGTCAAAGCTGGCCAACTCCTACACCAAGGAAAGTGGTTCACCAGGGACCAAGTTCAGCAGAAATTTCCTCATCTCATGGAGGAACTTAACGCAATGGGGACCATTGATTCCTAAGGGGGGAAGAATGATCCAGGTGGATATTGGTGGTCACCCACCTATTCCACTTGGGGCTACACCATTGTCTCTTTCAGTTTTTCAGTTTCGGCATAGTTTACTATTTTTAGCAGTTTTTCGGGTCCTGAACTTCCGGAGCCGTTTTGAGGTCCTAAATGACGTTTTTTTGGGAAAACGGAGAGGAACATGGGTCCATGGACCATGTTTCTCATTCCAAATTTTTATTCCTCGGATAGATCTTTCTAACGAGGTATGGTACACGTTAAACGGAGATTGTATGCCAAAGTTACGCCCCTGGGAAGTTGAAACACCAATTTACCCAAATGGGGCCCATAGTTTTGGCGCTTCATCTCCTAGGGTTAGGGTTTTGGCTGTTTAGGATTTCCCATTGTTTCTAAATAATAAATAGGCCCTCGAGCATCATTGTAACTCAGTTCAGAGGCTTGTAGCCAGCACATCTCTTCTCAGAGATAGCTACCAGCGCCCTAGCTAGTTTTATTTCCATTTTGTCTGTAAGCAAATTTCAGTTCTTTGATATTAATGAAATGAAGTGTTATTTCCACTGCATCTCTGTATTTATGGTTATATGTTTATTCTATTGCATTCCTGTATAAATCTGGATCAGTGAAGCATCTCAGAACATATATTAATTATTTAATTTTATTTTAGATTTGTGTTAAGGGAAAAAGGAGCGAACCCTGTGAGAAAATACATTATAAATTTCCATATTTTTTATCATGTTGCATAGAAACTCCTCATTTCATGTTAACTTCCAACAGTCACAGAGATGCTCCCACTGAGGTAATGCATCCATGATTGATGTATCCTATCCATTGTAAAATCTAATTCAACTGTAGGTTAAGGAATTATATCTCTGACAGCTTGTTAATTTCTTATTTAGAGCTTGTCATTAATGACATAATTAGGAGACAATAAGGGAAAATTGCATAAATTTTATATTGAGCTATATATTCTGGAGGAAGACCTGAGATGTGGCCCTTTTCTTGTGGAAGATTTTGTGGTTTTGCACTAGGACAAGGGATTTGGTGGAACGAGTGTCTACTCGCATATATGTTTTTCCTAAAAGTTAAATATGAGATTATTAGCAATGTGATGGTCGCATTTTCTCAAACTCTCACCTAGGGGGAAGAGTCATAACCCTATTACAAGAGCCAATGAGCAACAATCAACTAAGGAAAACCACCCAGTTTCACCTTGGTTGCCTTGCCTCTTAATTTAAAACTAAGCAAGGGAATTCCAAACCTGAGGGTTTTCCTATGAGTCAAACTAAGCTAGATCATGTGGTTTTGCGTTAGGACAAGGGATTTGGTGGAACCAATGTTCAATCTCATGTATGATTTTCCTAAAATTTATATATGAGATTATCACCAATGTGTTGGTCCCTTTTGCTCAAACTCTCACCTAGGGGAAGAGTCATAACCATAGCATGAGATCCAACGAGAAACCATCAACTAAGGCAAGCCACCCAGTTTCACCTTCTTTTCCTTTCCTCTTAATTTAAGATTAAGAAAGGGGCTTCCTAACTTGAGGGTTTTCCTATGAGTCAAAATAAGCTAGATCACGTAGTAAAGAGGAAAGAATTTTCTAGATTTCCTTGATAGAAGACTTGGTCAACATCTCTATTGTTTCTAAATTGAAAAAAAAATCATTTATGTGTGAAAAATCTGTGTCAATTATGAATAACTGCAATATGTGTCGACTTAGGAGAACAATGCTTATTAAAGTTTATGCCTGGAAATTAGATATTTCTCAGTGGACCATTCAAAAGTGCTCAACTTCAATCAATGGAGATAAAATCAAATGGCACAATGATTTACAAAGATGAATTCACATATAGTTCATCACTGTTATTCATCATACATATGCTAGCCCAATAGGAATACTCTGTTTTTAATATTTTAAAAATCAAGCAGGAGTGGCACTGTCATGAGAAGTATCTTAGACCAGAATAATGAAATAAAAATAGTAAGATTTGAAGCAAGATCATGAATCTAATCACGTGTCAAAGTGTCACTCTATTTTACGAGAGAATATCTTAAGACATTTAAAATGTTTTAAATAATGCTTTGTTTAAAGGGAATTCATCAACATCACAAATAGTCAAACCTGTACATAGAACCATGACGTGGGTAGTGATGGAAATTTTGATACAGATTTGAGGTGATGCTTATATGACAAAATAAACTCATAAAACTAGTTTTTTAATCTCATTTGTAATTTATGTAATATACAAATCAAGAGGTGACATGTAAATTACTTTATGAGCATGAAATTGACCATATATAATACTCATAAATGAGGAAATATCATCACATAACGACTAACTTCAGGTCATATTTGATTGAAAGTTATCATTGCAAACATTCATAACTCGAACTTCACATTTACAGATGTGTGAAACAATGTGAAAATTCTTATTTTTGTGTCCATAGTTTAGATGTGTGTATTCCCCAATTAACAAGTGGTGTTTAAGACTCATGAAGAGTATGATAGAAAATGAGATGTAATTTGATGCTAGCCACTGAAATACACCATACAAAATAAATGATATCAAAGATGATGTGAATTAAAAAGCACCATTCAGATCATGACAAGCTGCAAAGAATCTCTCTGTAGAATAGATGAACTAAATCAGTCCTATCCAGTTTAAGGAGAGAGGTAAGATAAGCATTACAAGACTCAACAGTAAGTGTAAATCCATAATTTTTCATGAATCATAATGCATCACGTGCATTAATAAATCTAAGATAAAGGTCTGATATTCTTTGTGTACTAATTATTCCAAAGAATGAAAAATAAGTCTTCATAGTGATAGTGTCATAACAGTGATAGTGAAGTAGAACCCCAGTATTATCCCTGAATCCATTGTGTTGGTTAGTCTGGTTGGGGCTACCTACTATGATAGAAATATCTCTATGCACTTATGCGGTGTGATTTTCGCCCACAAGTAAGAGATTGAGCTGCAAGGCAGTAATATATCTGAAAGAAATCCCTTGCAACCATACCCATTCCAACCATACCCAATAGAGGTACTATATATCTTAGTCCCTTTTATCATTAGTAAGTTCCATGTACACTAATTGAACTTACACCTCCATTTCACATACACGATATTATACCCTAAACTGAGCTATAAATTACTACTTTTCAGCAAACCAAGAAGGAGAAAATAGTTGAACATCGGATTCAACCCCTTGGTAATCTATTAGATTTTTAAGCATCTCACAACATATATCAATTATTTAATTTTATTTTAGACTTTGTGTTAAGGCAACAAGAGCAAACCCTGTGAGCAAATACATTATGAATTTCCATAGTTTTTATCATGTTGCATAGAAACTCCTCATTTGATGTTAACTACCAATAGTCATAGAGATTATCCCATTGAGGTAATGCATCCATGATTGATGTATCCTATCCATTGTAAAATCTAATTCAACTGTAGGTTAAGGAATTATAGCTCTGACAACTTCTTAAATATTTTATTTGGAACTTTCCATTTAAGACATCATTAGGAGAAAATAAGGGAAAATTACAGATATTTTATTTTGAGTTATATCTTCTACAGGAAGACCTGAGATGTGGTCGTTTTCTTGTGGCAGATTTGGTGTTTTTTCATTAGGACAAGGGATTTGTTGTAACCAGTGTCTACTCGCATGTATGCTTTTCCTAAAAGTTAAATATGATATTATGAGCAATGTTATGGTCCCATTTTCTACAAAATCTCACCTAGGAGGAAGAGTCATAACCCTAGCACCAGAGCCAATGAGAAACCATCAACTAAGGAAAAACACCCAGTTTCGCCTTAGTTGCCTTGCCTCTTAATTTAAGACTAAGCAAGGGACTTCCTAACCTGAGGGTTTTTCTATGAGTCAAACTAGGTTATGTCATGTGGTTTTGCATTAGGACAAGTGATTTGCTAGAACCAATGTCTACTCGCATTTATTATTTTCCTAAAAGTTAAATATGAGATTATCACCAATGTGTTGGTCCCTTTTTCTCAAACTCTCACCTAGGGGAAGAGTCATAACCCTAGCATGAAATCTAGTGAGAAACCATCAACTAAGGCAAGCCACCCAGTTTCACCTTGGTTTCCTTGCCTCTTAATTTAATACTAAACAAGGGACTTCCTAACCTGAGGGTTTTCCTATGAGTCAAGCTAAGCTAGATCATGTAGTAAAGAGGAAAAAAATTTCTAGCTTGCCTTGATAGAAGAATTGGTCGACAACTCTGTTCATTCTAAACTGAATACATCTATATATATATATATATATATATATATCTGTGTGTGTGTGTGTGTGTGTGTGAAAACTGTGTGCCAATTATGAATAACCACAATATGTGTCGACTTAGGAGAACAATTCGTATTCAATTTTATGCTTGGAAATGAGATATTTCTCAGTGGGCCATTCAAAAGTGCTCAACTTCAATCAATGGAGATAAAAAAAATGGCACAGTTATTTACAAATATGAGTTCAAATATCATTATTCATCACCATTATTCATCATATGTATGCCAGCCCAATAGGAATACTATGTTTTTACGATTGTAAAAATTAAGTAGGAGCGGCACTTTCATGAGCACTATACTCGAGCATAATAATGAAATAAAACTGGTAAGATTTGAAACAAGATCATGAATCTAATCACGTGTCAAAGTGTTACTCTATTTTAGGAGAGAAGATCTTAAGACATTTCAAATGTTGTAAATAATGCTTTGCTGAAATGACATTCATCAACATCACAAATAGCCAAACCACTCAATAGAACCATGACGTGGGCAGTGATGGAAATGTCAGTACAGATTTGAGGTGATTCTTATATGTCAAAATAAGCTTAGAAAAATAGTTTTTTAATCTCATTTGAAATTTATGTAATATAGCAATCAAGAGGTGATAGTTCTCTGTTTAAAGGGAATTCATCGACATCACAAATAGGCAAACCTATCCATAGAACCATGACGTTGGAATTGATGGAAATGTCGATAGATATTTGAGGTGATGGTTCTATGAAAAAATAAGCTCAGAAAACCAATTTTTTAATCTCATTTTTCATTTATGTAATATAGAAATCAAGAGGTGACATGTAAACTACATTAAGGATATGAAATTGGCCATATCTAATACTCATAAATGAGGAAATATCGTCACTTAACCACTAACTTCAGGTCATCTTTGATTGAAATTTATCATTGCAAACATTCATCACTCGAACTTCACATTTACAGATGTGCGAAGCAATGTGAAAATTCTTAGTTTTGTGTCCATAGTTTATATGTGTGTATTCCCCAGTTAGAAGGTGGTGTTCAAGACTCACCAAGAGTGTGATTGAAATTTATCTCCTTCTCTCTCTCTCTCTCTCACCTCCAACTTTATGTCTGCCTCTCCCTCTCTTACCCTTCTCTACCTCTCTCACTCCTCTCCCTCCCTATCTCATCATTGCTCCTCTCCCCTTTCCTTCAGATATCTCCATCTCTCTTTTCACTCCGTCTATTTCTCCACCCGTATCATATGTCTTTGTTCTTCCCTCCGATATATATCTAGAGTTTATATATATATATATATATATATATATATATATATATATATATATATATATATAACAAATTTAATATTGTATTAATATAAAGGTATGAAATTTAATAATTTTAATATTATAATATATTAATATGAATACTAGATTTAATAATAATAATAACAATAATATTAATATTAATATTTTAATATTAATGTTATGGTTAATAATGCTTTTTTGGCATGGTTTTATTATTAATTTGATCCATAAGATTCAAATATAATTAGATGTTGATTTCTGTTCCTATTTGATATATTTTTATTTATTTACCTTACATTTTTATACCTCTTTTATCAATATGGTATTTGGCCCATGATATTAGTAATAATTTGTCCCATGGTATTTGGCCCATAGGCTTCACCTAAATAAAACTTATTTATGAGTTTTTGTAAATATAAAAAGGCTTATGGAGTAAATATAAAAATATTTTTTATTTATTTACCACGCCTCTAGTTTGTTTATATTTTTATTTATTTACCATATCTCCCCACTAAGCATAAAAAAAGTTTTTATTTATTTACCATATATCTATTTTATTTTTATTTTTATTTATTTACCATATCTCTTTTTTTAGTGTTCCTAAAACTCTTCATATTTTAAATTTATATTGTTTAAATTTATTTTTAATTGTTTATTGATATTGCTATGTAAATTATTTTTAAAGTTGACATTATTTATATTTTATTTAAAAAAATAATTTTTTATTTTGGCTTCCAACATACTTACACATCGAGGTCATACTGGGCTGTAGAATGCGCTACTGAAGTAGATATATAATCGTCTATTAGCTATATATAGTATTTAAAACTTTTGATTTTCTTATTTGAAATAAAATTTTAAAATAAACTCTCTTTTACTACCCAAAAGAAAAATGGTAATCAACCCCTTCTCTAAGTAGTTTGTTAGGGTAGAGGCTTACACGGTAGAAGAAGGGAAATAGTTGTCTACCAATTCAACAAAATAATTTAGACGGTAATTTTTTGTGAGAATTAGTTAAAATAATTTTTAAAAATTTAGGTAGTTGGAGTGTTTGAATTTTTTTTTAAATGGTGGAAATAGATTTAGCATCATCAAAAACTTTTAAGACACAAAATTCTGAAGTTTGACACCAGTAATCTAACTTTTCAAAAACATTTGCCAAATATTTTCATAATCTTCCCGAAATTTCTAAATTATTTTATAATTTTTTTTAAACTACACAGTAAGTGAAAAATACAGATTCATAAATATATGAATCTGACCCAGAAGTGACCACAACTTGCGCCAAATATGATACAATACTCATCAATCTCTCGGATTGCCAGATGGATATGGACACTCTCTGTCTTATAATTTTTTCCCACCGCCTCCGCTCGAATTCAATTCTAAGATTTTATTAATAGAATAAGATTTTATTAATAACATAAATTTGGTTCCCATAAATTACGTTAAAATATAGCCACGTCATTCGTAATGTTACCCCTGAACCCAACATATCTAAATAGAATATGAATATTAACATCCTCCATGCGGATAAAGACAATGCCACGTAGTTCTCAACAAAATCTGACTACAACTGTCAAATGATGGAATTCCATCACGTGGAAAAGATACTCATTTTATTATTAAACTTATTTCCTCAACAAACTAAAATTAGATTCCAAAGTTACTAATATTATTAATAAAACTTATCTATGAACACGATAGTAAAAGGAAGCTTATCCCTATAGGCTGTCATACATCCGTTCTCAATTTCCCCACCTAATTTCTTACAAAAACTCATTTTCTTCGCGTCTTTATTTATTAAAATATCCATAAGGGATGCCATTAACATCATGATTAATATTCTTTTGACATTACCACCAGTTAGAATTGGCCTCAAATATACTTTATTTTTTCTTTAATAATAAAATTGATTAACCATGTTTCCACATTTCCTTCGCGTCTTTAGTTATTAAAATATCCATAAAAGATGCCATCAACATGATGATTAATATTCTTTTGACATTACCAATTGTCGTTAGAATTGGCCTCGAATATACTTTATTTTTTCTTTAATAATAAATTGAGTAACCATGTTTGTTCGTTTCCTTCGCGTCTTTATTTATTAGAATATCCATAAAGGATGCCATTAACATTATTAACCAGGTTTAAAGGCCATCCAACAGAATCTCATTATTTGTGTTGTGAAATTGTAATAAACAATTTTTATAAACAATATTTGTTATTTATACCTAGTTCGACAAATATTTGGCTTTGGCTCCCTGCTAAAGAGAACTTTCTTACTTCAACAATCGTATTTTTTAAATAAACCACGTCAAAGTTAAACAAATCTCAAATCTCACGTTACTTAAGATTAATGGTTATAACCGTGAGTACTTTCCATATAATTTCTCATCCTCACCCCTAACGACCCTCTTTTTAACTTTAGTTAATGGATCCATTTTCTCTACATTAATGATGTCATCAATAAAATTAGTAGAGTTATGAGGGACAAAGACATTAAGATAGTCTTTGATCTTTCAAATATAATGGTGTCAACGATAAGACAACAATGACATTAAGATAGTCTTTGACCTTTCAAATATGTTAAAAAGGCAAAGATTCTTATGAACTTTTTCCAAAATCAAAGGCAGCCATGAGATTTCTTGATGTTCTGGAATAAGTATGTGGAACTACAATGCACATGAATATAGTTCTCTTTACTTTCGATCTCTTTGGAAATGGAGATCAATTCCACTATCATGCACAAGGATACTCAAAAGTACTAAATTTGAGCACAATGGAATTATGTGTTATTGCTTTTGATTATGAACTGTGTGTGACTAGAGGGTTACAAAAATGTCTTGATGAAAGTAATGTTTCTTCACAAAATAAAAAAACAGTTGCCAAAACACTCCACCTAGTACCTCAACTTAAAAATAAACTTGGCAATAAAATTAATCTCCTCATCTTAACTTTCCTTAGCGTAAGAATTTCTTTTTATCTTCTATTCAGTGTAAATATAAAATTACAAAGAACCCATTGCATTCTCCCATAATGATATTTATAGCAGCATTTTCCAGTGTTGAATATACCAGAGAGAAGTGGAAGGAGCGACTGGGCGAAGAAGGATCAAACTCATACTAGTTAATACGAGTTTGCGAGGCTGAATTTAGTGATTTTTCTATCGAAGATGCCTCAGTTTTTAGTCTAGAATTCTCATCCCAAGAAATATGGGCCCGGTTCTCGCACCTGTCAGGTATGTGGAAATACACATGGCTTGATTAGGAAATATGATATTAATTGTTGTCGATAGTGCTTTGGCTCTTATGCCAAAGACATCAGATTTTTTAAGTATCACGAGGAGAGAGGGAATTCGTTGGTGAATGCGCTGAAATGTTGGCAATGATCTTTCCCATTATCGATTCAATGTAAATAATTCAATGAGAAATTCATGTTGAATTTGAACTACAATCGGGTTTTTGGTTTATTGTTTATCATTATGTTGTTCAAGTGTCATTTTTCTTTCAGAACTTAAGGATGGAAAGACTTTAGTACTTCAATTTTTTAAGGATGATTTAAGTAGATTTATAATTCTACATAAAGGTTATATATGTAGAGCTTTAGTAGAAACATTTTCCGAAGTTTATGGAAGAATAGATTCATGCTTTGTAGTTGATTTAAAAGATATTTATAAGATCGTTTTTTGTGCATTTCTTCATCTTATTTAGCGCTTCACATTCTAACATTTACAACAAACTCCTTTTGTTAAGTATGTTTTTTTATGGGTTAACCATATGGTAACCTTACTTTCACCTTCATTAGTATTTTTACTTTTGGAAAGACCAAATACAGGAAATGAGAACCACACAACTAATGAGTTTGAGAGAATCCCCAGGTGAGTGAGGAGTGAGAGGAGAGAATGACGAGGACGGGCTCCAAGCACGTCAAGAGAAAGCCCATTGGAGATCCTAGGAGTGGTGATGTTTTGAGGGCATTGAGGAGCAGAGTGAGGAAGAGCGCGCAATGAGAGTGTGAGAGGGGGTGAGACTCCATAGTTCATTATATCGTCCAATCACTTCTGAACTCGCGAAAACCAATGCAACGGTATCTACCAGCAACCAATGTCTGCAAGAGACAAGAAACTTGTTGTGTTTAGTATTCCTTGGGATGTTGACACTAAGGGGTTGCAGGAATATATGAGCAAATTTTGGAAAACTGGATGATGTGATTGTTATGCGACATCGCGTAACTAGTTGTTCTCGCGGATTTGGTTATGCCACGTTTTCTTGGAGTAGTCTAGCAAGGCCGCGATTTGGCCCGGAAACCCCGCCTGTCGGAAAACTTCAGCTGCCCGTTAACAGAGAAAATCAATGTCCTTTTCACTTCGCAGAGTGTATGGGGATCACCGCTTGACCACGTTGTCAGACCTGGAAGGCGGAGACAAGCTCCACTCTCCAATGTAATTAATGCAAATATTGGATATCACGATCCGACATCTAGCTGAAGCGTGGATTAGACACTGGACATTTACTCAATGCATTCAATGCCTTATCATGTCGGAGAATTTCAAATTCAGGATTCCCGCCAGAAATTTAAATTTATGTAATTTTTTAGGCAATGTTTTTCGCAGCTTTGGCGTTCAATGGGAAGATACGTGCGTCGGTGAGCTCCACAGTTGTTTTTCCCAACATGCTAGCCTGTCCAGACAGGCACCAGCTTTTAGGCGTCGTCGTTCTCATTTTACAGGTCAAGAACCAGTGAATCCAGGGATGCATGACAGTTTCAAAAATATCAATTGCTGCCCGCGCCTCTTGCTGGTAGAGATTGAAGCGAGTTCGGGATCCATACAATGCAAATCCTGCCTGAAAATATGCACGGGCGACTTCTGCCGTGGTGAAAGTGTGAATCCTTTTGCCAGCTCTCTTCCGGGCTTTCCAATTTTCCACTACCCACATTTTCCTTCGCATTTTCGTTCTTCAGTCGAAGCGTTTCTGCGTTCCATGACTTTCTTGGGCACCCCTTCTTTCGCTTAACATATTAGAGTAATTTCTGTTATGGATTTCGAATGTATTTGTAAACAAGTATGTTTGTAATATACTGGGTAGTAGGAATACATCCTATTTCTTTGCAGGATCTTGTGGTTGCTGTTATGCCTAGCTTTTATCGATGGAATGGACGCAAGCGATGCGGGCCACCGAGATTTCTCATGTCCCGGGTCGTCTCAATGGATAGGGACACACTATATATTGGTGGGCGAGCAGAGTTTGAGAAGGTAAGCCACCACTTGAGAAGTTACAAGTGAAGGAATTGGTTTTTGTTTCTGTGATCTTTGTTGTTGCGAACATGTCGAGAAACTGCGCTGACAAGAGCCATTGCACGTATGGTGTCTACTCTCTCTTTACATTTTATTTTTTAATCTCAATTTCGATTAATTTCTCTTCCGTTTCCTTTTCAAATTTCGTTTCGTTTGTCACAAGTTCGAATCTAGATAGGTCTGAGCTCGTTCCATCTTGGGTTATTCTGTTTCACAGTAAAAAGGGCTTCCACATGGACGGTATTATGGAGAGCAGTTATGAAATGGGGTACTGCGTTATTTGTAGTTGTTATAAGTTTCATTTCTATGGTTTTAGAATGATATGATAATTGATTTTATGTCAGTGGTGTCTTGGTTAAAAGGTTATGAGGCTAATGAAATTGTAATTTTCATTATTTTAGAATAAAAACCTTGCAATTTTATATTTACAATTCTAAACTTTCTTTTAAATTTCTAATCAAATTTGAAATAAAATAACTACATAATCAAATAAATTATGTAAATTAATTAATTTAAAAAAATATAAATTCATTAAATGTGACATTGAATAATAAAATAATATTAAATAATAGTAATGTGTAAATAATTTAATGTGTCTACACACATTATTTAAATATACAAATTTATATAGTTGATTTCACATTAATAAATTAAATAAAATTTAAAAAAAAAAACAAAATTCATAATATCAATAATAAGTTAAATTATCAAAATAAAGTCTAATTTATAATAATAATAAATTATTTAATATAAATTAATTTGAAAATTGAAATAAGAAATTTTTTGTTTTATGTTTAATTTTTAAAACTATTTAAATAATTAAAATAAATGGAATACTAAATTGGGTTGGTAAATCCAAATAACTTTATCATATATCCATAACCTATCTGCCAAGATTTGTGTGGACTTTGTGTATTAAAATTGAACAAGTCCTCTTCTAGAATTAACTTTTGAACTCATATTTGCATTACATTGCTTGTGTTATGATATATTATGCCATTTCATGTATTGGGTTGCCATGATGCAAGTTAACTTTGTGTAATAAACTTGAACGAGTCCTTTCTAGAATTAACTTTTGAAATCACATTTGCATTACACTGTTTCTGTCATGATATACTATGTCATTTCATGTATTGGGATGCCATGATGCAAGTTAATGCTTCCCTTTAGAATTAACTTTTGAAATCACATTTGCATTACATTGTTTCTGTCATGATATATTATGCCATTTCATGTATTGGGATGCCATGATGCAAGTTAATGCTTCCCTCTCACGACACTTTAGTTGTAATGGAAATCTAGAGAACAACAATCTATTGACTAAGAGTTATTATATATACTTGAACAACTTATTAGGATATGACGTGAAAACTAATTTGATTTTTGGAATATATATTACTTTCATTTATGAAAATTTGATAAACTAAAAAAGTGCATTGGTATCTTACTTTTTAGTCTATATGCTCATGTATTTTGTATTTAAATTACCAAATATCTTGTATCTTCAAACAATTATTTAAAGAGTGCACAATTTCATTCTTGATGAACACGTAGATTATAAGAATATGGTGTTAATTTTTTTATTTTTTTTATGCCGCTCGAACAACAAGGTTTTTCAATTTGAAGCTAAAAACAAGGCAACTAACGCATCTAACACATATAGGAAAAGAGGCAAGACCATCATTTTTTGAATTTACAAGAATGTGTGTGCACTAATAGTAATATCCATGTGTTTTATTGAATAAATTCATAAACACGCAAGCCTTCCTTCGTCATTATTATTAGGACTTATGTTTGAAACATAAATATTTAGCATTAGGACCTACCTTTCTCTCCTAGGCATAGTCAAGACCCTAAGCCTATCCCTTCTATGCATAATGACACAATCAATACTACTTGGGAGTTAGAGACTCCATAGAGAAAATATGTGCCATTATTGAATTCCACGATCATAATACTTGCAACCTAAAAGGTTTATTTTCCCACATAAGGACCTTGTTTTCCTTTTTTACTATGGTCTAAGTTCATAATCCATCATTAATTCCCAAAACCAAAAAATGAAAACCATATCTTGCTTAGAGACCAAATATCCCATAGAAATTTCCTATGTGGTGTGTCAATGCATATTTCACCATGCTCAAGCCCAATAATATTTCTTAAATTCCAAAGGCCCTTGTTATACTTTCCTAAATATTATCAAGATGTAAAGACCAAATAATATCACTGAAAACATAACACTTTCCCTCGGTAAACAACACGTTAAAATTATGCACAAGATATGCAATATTTTTTGGATTGTAGGTGTTTTTAATAGCAAATGAGATAAGCATCATTTAGGCATAAGGTTGTTCTTGTTTCTCATGGTCTTTGTTATACCTCTAGAGAAATTCTTGGTTCACAACTTAGTAATGGTGGCCACATCACCCTTGGAGGCAACTGATAACGAATAGAGGTCTAATTTAGTTATTTCATGATTTCCATGGCACTTGATAGTGAGCCTATGAATAATGGTCCCACTTTTTGGCAAGACATGCACATGAAAATGGTTTACGTGGACCATCAATCAAGATTTTACCTTGATCAAGTTTTCAACCCTTAACCAAGTTTTGAAACCTTAATCTAGGGTGTAAAACATCAATCAAGACTTTTAAACTAAAAAAAATATATATATATATTTGAAAAATACCTCGATCAAGGGTTTTAAAAACGCCATAGTTGAGAACTTTCAAGGAATTCAAACAACCATGATTGAGGACTAGACCTCAATCAAGGGCTTGAAAATTAATAATCCTTCCCCATTTTTGTATGTTTTCATGGAGCTTCAACTTTTCAATGGTCGAAATTCTTTCATCTCTTCCATGCAATGTGGTGGACTTTGTGCATATATATTCATCATTTTATCTATCCAGTGACAATAATTTCTCATTTTCTTATTTTTTTCATTCCAAAACTTATATAAATAATTCTATCTTCGGTATTGAAAGCCCCTAAAGACAAAAATATATCTCTCATTTTTTCTTTTTCTTTTTTTTTCTAATTTTGCCATTGGTGAGGCTACATCATGGTCACATCCAAGAATAACACCCGAATAAGACATGGAATTAAACAAGTGACTTAACATCTACGAGTACCTTAATAGCGCACCTGATGACCATCTATCCAAGACCCCATGGATGAAAAAAATATATCTTTGAAACTACACAACTAAAAAATTAAGAAATATGTGTGCACTCTAGAGATATTATTTTATTCAAAAGAGGAGTGTGATTGGTTTTAAATTTTAGGTAGAAGGTGAAAAACAATTTTGCAAACACAAATGTTTTTTTATAATATATTTTTTCAATTCAAACAATTAATAAGACTACATTTTGTAAGAAAATAATTAAAAATACCAAGCATTACTTCTTCATTCACATAAATTAGTTTCAAGGTTTCAATTAAAAAAAAAGTGAAACATCAAATTTACAGTTCCAAATTTGATCTGAATGGAAAGTGGTCTACACCCATGGTATTCATCGAGACATAGTATTTATCTGCCCATGATATTGTAAGTGACATTTATCCACGATATTAATTCACCCATGGCATATAGCCACCCGTGGTATTCATCCACACATGGAATTTACCCATGTTATTGTAAATGGCATCCACCTATGGTATTCATTACCCATGGTATTGTAAGTGAAATCTGCCCATGGTATTCTTTCACCCATAGTAGCATTCAAACATCGTATTTACCCACCCATGGAATTTACTTGTGGTATTGTAACTAGAAAATGTTATAAGTAACAAATCGCATCTTGCAAAAGGACAAAATTTCCACCAAAATGTTTTCCTTACATTTATTCTTTGTTTTAATAAAATTTCTTGCGAAAAATAGCTAATTTTAGAAGAAAAAAATCACTCGAATCAGAGCTGGATGAGGGAGATATAGCTACTTCAAAATCAGCAATGTTGTAGAAATTTTTTCGGACAACAATTCATGGACAACAACTCTCTTGCCATTTTTTGCAGTTTTCAGTGAGAAATTTCAGAGAAATGGTTATATATCTAAGCTCTCCTTGAAAAATCACCTGATTTCAAGAAAAATATATTTCGAATCCGAATCTGGATGTGGGAGTTATCGTTGATTTTAGATCAGATATTTTTACAAAAAATTTGTGATGGCAGGACAAGTGCAACACGAATCTGAGTTTCCAAAGTATCTAGATAGCGATTTAAAGCACATGGGAAGATGGATAATGATCATTATATTTCCAAAAATAGGTTATAATTTAAATATTATGAGTTATATTGACTGAGTTATGCCCATTTTAAATCTCGAGCAACATTTAGAGCGGGTTCCTATTGGAGACACGCCCTCCCACCCCAGGCTATGTAGGCACCTGCTACTTCATCAACAGTCAGCATCACGGTTATGGATCGACTGCACAAAATCCTTCTCATTGATGTCCATTTTCCACGGCGCACATGTAACACCCCGTTTCATTTTTACATGATGATTAAAATACTTTTTATTTTTAGTTAAAGATACATTTGAATTGACCAGTAAAAAGGACATTAACGAATATGGTTATTTGTTAGTAAAAAGAAAAACTTGAATTTTAACTATGAATAAATTTATATTGAGAAAATATTTAATTGAATGGTAAAAAGAATTCCAAGATCCAAAGTAAAAGATGTAGGCAGTTTCTGACAATTACCTTTCCCCAAAAAGGATAAAAGGGAAATCCTGAGTGATCTGAAAGGACTTTATTAGTTCTACTGTGCTAAGTGTCATTTCAGTTAAATAAACATGTAGGAATTGTCTCATAAGTTTTCTTAAGGAATGAGAGTTTTAACCATGAAAATTAGATGAATTAGTGAAATTTAAGCATGTAAATAAGCCTTAAAAACACTGATCAATAGTGCATAAGAGAGAAAACCATTCACACATAAGTTTTACATAGTAGGCATGATGAATTAGTTCACTCCTCCTGGGCTACATCTGATGGTCCAGCTCCTAATGACATGTCCCACTTTTTCATTATGCTAAAAATTGTAAATTACATATGTTTGCAGACCTCTAATGGTTGTTTTCTCTACACCAATGACAGGAAAATGCTCCAATTAGTCTAGGTAGACTCTTGTTTCACCAAAATTGGTCTAAAATTGACCTCTCTATGCCTTTTTCCCAATGTCAGCTAGAAAATCTCCACTAACTATGGAGAACTGCAGTTAATTGTCACTAAATTTAGTTAAAACCATAAAATTAAGAAACTACCATATATTCCCGCCAGTCAGAAATCGCGTAATAACAGTGGCATTTAAAAACTTGGGTGGTTGGGTGGCCACGTGCCGACCCAAACCACGTGGTCTCCACAATAAACATTTGAGAAAATGGCATTTAATAAAGTTTGGAACCCGAATTTATGGTTCCAATAACCTTAACCACGCATGTGCTCACAGTAAAACCCACTGAGGTTATAGCTTTTATTAACTACGCAGGAAGGATCGAAACTCGGATAGTTACGGTTCCAAAACCATGGCATTTGATGCCAACTCATTGCACCCATGTGATTGTTCCCAACTTCTGCCAGGATTTTTGCTTGATTGTCGCCGGTATAAACGTTGATGTTGCGGTTATAAACACTTGTTGCATGTGACAAGTTTTACAAAGTTTTCTGCCAATGTTATGGTTAACGTGGAGGCCATGGTTTTGGTGCTAGGGCACATGGAAGGGAGGGTTGGCCCTTCGAGGCTGGACTCGCAAGCCCTCAACACCAAAACAATCAAACCATAACATTAATTTTGAATTGTATATGGTTAAGAAACATTGTGTAGGATGATTGGTAAACAGACTTGCGGGCGGATAGGAGGTCGTGAGTTCGACCCTCCGGAGCTCCATAAAAAAATTTATACAACCATTCTGAGGAAACATGGTGGCTTGTGGGCTTGCCACATGTTGCTTAACCATTCGCTAATAAAAAACCATTGAACGGTCGAGATTCTGCTATACCACCAACATCCAATGGCTCAAAACATGCCACGTGGTGCCATCCTATTAGATGTGGATAAAAATGGAATGTTCCAAGTATATTCCTGCTGACTGTAACTGCATTCCGACTGGGCATCCAGTCACCAAAATTTTGATGTTTGGGAAAACAAACAGAACGCGATATCTTCCTCATTCGACATTAGTTTTTCGAACCGTTCACGGTGCCGGAATTGCAATGACAAGACCTGTCAAATCATGTTAGATGAAACCAACAATAACACAATCAAATGTGTCAATGTAGACATACCACTAATTAGGATATGACGTGAAAACTAATTTGATTTTTGGAATATATATTACTTTCATTTATGAAAATTTGATAAACTAAAAAAGTGCATTCTTCTGATTGTGGTATCTTACTTTTTAGTCTATATGCTCATGTATTTTGTATTTAAATTACCAAATATCTTGTATCTTCAAACAATTATTAAAAGAGTGCACAATTTCATTCTTGATGAACACGTAGATTATAAGAATATGGTGTTATTTTTTTTATTTTTTTTATGCCGCTCAAACAACAAGGTTTTTCAATTTGAAGCTAAAAACAAGGCAACTAATGCATCTAACACATATAGGAAAAGAGGCAAGACCATCATTTTTTGAATTTACAAGAATGTGTGTGCACTAATAGTAATATCCATGTGTTTTATTGAATAAATTCATAAACACGCAAGCCTTCCTTCACCATTATTATTAGGACTTTTGTTTGAAACATAAATATTTAGCATTAGGACCTACCTTTCTCTCCTAGGCATAGTCAAGACCCTAAGCCTATCCCTTCTATGCATAATGACACAATCAATACTACTTGGGAGTTAGAGACTCCATAGAGAAAATATGTGCCATTGTTGAATTCCATGATCATAATACTTGCAACCTAAAAGGTTTATTTTCCCACATAAGGACCTTGTTTTCATTTTTTACTATGGTCTAAGTTCATAATCCATCATTAATTCCCAAAACCAAAAAATGAAAACCATATCTTGCTTAGAGACCAAATATCCCATAGAAATTTCCTATGTGGTGTGTCAATGCATATTTCACCATGCTCAAGCCCAATAATATTTCTTAAATTCCAAAGGCCTTTGTTATACTTTCCTAAATATTATCAAGATGTAAAGACCAATTAATATCACTGAAAACATAAAACTTTCCCTCAGTAAACAACACGTTAAAATTATGCACAAGATATGCAATATTTTTTGGATTGTAGGTGTTTTTAATAGCAAATGAGATAAGCATCATTTAGGCATAAGGTTGTCCTTGTTTCTCATGGTCTTTGTTATACCTCTAGAGGAATTCTTGGTGCACAACTTAGTAATGGTGGCCACATCACCCTTGGAGGCAACTGATAACCAATATAGGTCTAATTTAGTTATTTCATGATTTCCATGGCACTTGATAGTGAACCTATGAATAATGGTCCCACTTTTTGGCAAGACATGCACATGAAAATGGTTTATGTAGACCCTCAATCAAGATTTTACCTTGATCAAGTTTTCAACCCTTAACCAAGTTTTCAAAACTTTAATCGAGGGTGTAAAACATCAATCAAGACTTTTAAACTAAAAAAAATTTATATATATTTGAAAAATACCTCGATCAAGGGTTTTAAAAACGCCATAGTTGAGAAGGATCCACCGATAAAAACTCATAGTAAAACCCATCGAGGATATAGTTTGTATTAACCCCATAGGAAGGATCCGAACTCGGATAGTTATGGTTTTGAAACCGTGACATTTGATGCCAACTCACCACGCCCATGTGATCATTAGCAACTTCCGCCGTAGTTTGCGTTTGATTGCCGTTGGTTTAAACGTTGATGCTGCGGTTATAAACACTTGTTGCATGTGACAAGTTTTACAAACTTTTCTGCCGATTTTACGGTTAACATGAAGGCCACATTTCTAGTTCTAGGGCGCATGGAATGGGGGGCTTGCCCTTCGAGGTTGGCCTCGCAAGCCCTCAACGCCAAAAAA
This sequence comes from Pinus albicaulis, assembly GCA_034641835.2. Taxonomy (NCBI): domain Eukaryota; kingdom Viridiplantae; phylum Streptophyta; class Pinopsida; order Pinales; family Pinaceae; genus Pinus; species Pinus albicaulis. Next base: position 21,544,169 of record CM076574.1, on the reverse strand, counting down.
ATCAAACCATAACATTAATTTTGAATTGTGTATGGTTAAGAAACATTATGTACGTGGATTGGTAAACGGACTTGCGGGCGGATAGGAGGTCGCGGTTTCGACCCTCCGGAGCTCCATAAATAAGTTTATACAACCATTCTGAGGACACGTGGAGGCCTGCGGGCTTGCCACGTGTCGTTCAACCATATTGAACGATCTAGTTTGAGTCGTACAACCAACATCCAATGGCTCAGAATATGCCATGTGGTAGCATCCTATTAGCTGTGGAGAAAAATAGAATATTCCAAGTATATTCCTGCTAACTGTACCTGCATGTTGACTAGGCATATAGTCACCAAAATTTTGTTGTTTGGGAAAATGAACAGAACGTGATATATTCGTCATTCAAAATCAATTTTTTGAACCGTTCACGACGCCAAAATCACAACAAAGAGACCTTTCTGGTCGCTCAGGTTTGGACCTATTTCGAGCACTTTGATTTTTGAGCATATGACTTGATCTCCTGATCACTGAGGGAGGAAATAGATTTTGATCAAGAAAAAGGAAAAGGGATAAACCACAAGGTGTGGAAAAGAAGAGTTGTCCTGAGCTGGTCTAGGGCTAGTGGAGCTCTGTAACCTTTCAGGATATTAGACTGGACAAAGGTCCTGAGGCCTAACTCTTATACATACTGCTCTTTGAATAACTATGGTGCAGAGCTCTGGGGGAGCAGAGGATGTAATAGCCTCTCTCAAGGTTGGGAGGATCCATCATTTAAGATAAAGAAATCCGAGATAAGTATATAAACTTCTTATTGCAATCTGGTAAATTACTGTGGAAAGTTTTCTATTTCTATAATGCTAAATTTGTTATTGTACTGTTAACTGGAGAAAATCATTAGAAATTGTTCAGTATTGCTATAAAAGATAAACCAATAACAAAAAATATTAAGATTAAGGAAAAGAATGAGCCCAAAAGAAAATAGGAAAATATACATATGTTACTTTTATTACTTTATAACTCTGTAAATTATGTTCCAAAGAAGAAAAAACAGTAGAATTCTATATCTTCCATATCATAATAAATCATTGAGAGAATATATTAAGGTTATATATATTTTTCTGTGTAATACTAATCAGCACGAAAAGACAGAAATAACATAAATTTTATTTGCAGGCAGAAAACCATGATGTAGAATAATAAATTTACAGTAGAACTAGAGAACGCTAAATTAACCATAAAATCTGGAGGATTTTAGTCTTGAACAGAGGTTTAGACCTGAGTTGAGTCTGGTCCTATGGCCGCTGAAACTCGAAGTTTTAGAGCGTGGGCACTATCTTACTTAAAGGAATGAAAAAGCTTATCTAAAGTTCAAAACTGTTGTTATAACATAATCACCCCTTACATACATTAAAAATTTATAGTAGTAAAAGAAAATAAGAATGTTTGAAAAATGAATAAAATATTTCCATTGTAACCAATTTAAGGCTGAAACCAAACTCCCGTAAGGAGAAACGACGTTTATCAAAATAATTGTAAGAAATTTATCAGTGTACTTGAATTGGTAATGAGTCTCGAGTTACAGGTCTATCCAACCATAAAAATGCTACAAACAATGTATAGAATATATACAAGAGCAGACCCCAAGGGTTCAGAACCAAAAGAAAAATCTAGTAGGTCTCAACACCATAACATTTAGAAATGAACCAAGTTATGCCATTACATGAATGACTTGGAGACCTCGCCAAGAAAACAATAATAACTAGGTAAGGTAATTTCAGAGACATACACACAGCGAGATATTCCCTCAGAGGCCAAACTAAAGGGGTGGTTTATAAATTGATATACTATGAAGGAAAGATGAAATGAACACAACTTACTCAGACAATTATGGAGGCAGTCACTGCCATAGTCAATGGACACTATAAACAACCAAGACCAGGGTGTGGTGGCACCTTTCATATAGAAGGAAAACAACGAAAATGAGTATTGAATGAAAATCTAACCCTATGCAATTAAAACCCCAAATGAAAAACCAGAAATTGTAGGTTGCATGAAGTCTTCACCTTTTATTCTCAATGCTCTAGAGAGACAAACCCTATGTTTCCAAATGAGAAAGAAGCACAATAAGAACTTTGAAAGAAGAATCCGACCTTAGCAAGGTTACCAACCTGTGTAAAAAAAAAATAGAAAATGTTAATTATGAACCGGTGCTGAATAGAAAAAAAATGGAAACAACAATAGAGTATACCGAAAGTAAACATACTTGTGTCAAACAAGAGCTTCTGTGCCAAACAGAGCAAAGCGAAAACTGTTAGTTCTCTGCGGTGTTTTACCCTCATGCATAAAATCGACATCAAATTCCTCTACAACGCAGGTGCCTCTAACGTATTCATATTCAAGCATGAAGGGTGGATAACTAGCGCCACTGCAAGGAGGAGGCACAATGCAGACCCTCTCACAGAGGATAGCCGTAACATAGTGATAGAGTAAATGCGCATAACAGAGCAATGATAGGGGCGGTAGTTACCCTAAATTTGTTTGCAAGGGTCATCACCGTCCGATCTAGGGTTGGGTAGATCGACAGTCAACAAAAGATAATGGTGGAGTACAATTTCCATAATAAATCTCATTTAGGATAAAAGATTAATTAATCATACATATCACAATAAAATTTTGATTGTTAATGATTTCCCATATCCGTCGTAAGCACCATGAAAGATTATGCCTCGAAGAAAAATAATAAATTCATAAATGTAAACTGCAATTGTGACAGGTGTGTCATCGATCACTAACTATAGTTTATACTGTATGACAAAATAATAACTATATACATAACCATCAAGAATATGCAATAGGTGTATGCTCAGTTTAAGTAATATGCTAGATTAATGTTATATATATATATATATATATATATATATATATATATATATATATATATAGGCATCAAAGCGTGTCGGGAATCCAACCAATATTTGTATAATGGTTATGGTTATAATTAAATCAATCATTTTAAATTAAATGACGTAAGTAATAGTTATATGAGATTTTTTTTTTTATGAGTGTGACAACACACATTTAGTATCATAGTTGGTCACAAGCATTACATGGTATCTCTATCCTTGAATCTTCATTTGTCATGGTTTTGGGTCATCCATAAACCCAAAATTCATCAAAGTCCATTTTCTAGGCTGCACACTGTTAGCATCATAGTTGGTCACAAGCATTATAGGGTATCTCTATCCTTGGATCTCCATTTTTCATGGTTATGGGTCATGCACAAACCAACACTTCACCGAATTCCATTTTCTAGGACACACACTGTCAGTATCACAATTGGTCAAAATCATTACAGGATATCTCTATCCTCGGATCTTTTTTCATCACGGTTATGGGTTAACCACACAAAACCCTTCTCTTGAGTGGCTCTTCATGTTCAACAAAGGCTTTTGGGGAGGAAGCTTCACGCGATGGGTACCATTGCTTCTTAAGGAGGGAGGAATGATCCAAATGGAAAGTGGCCTAGAGCCATTGTGTTCATCCACCCATAGCATTTATCCACCCATGGTATTGCAAGTGGCATCTTTCCATGGTATTAATTCACCCATGGCATGTATCCACCCATGGTATTCATCCACACATGGAATTCACCCACGGTATTGTAAATGGCATCCACCCATGGTATTCATCACCAATGGTATTTATCCACCCATGGTATTGTAGCTGACATCTGCCCACGGTATACACTCACCCATAGTATTCATTCACCAATCATATTTACCCAACCATGTAATTTACCTATGGTATTGTAACTAAAATTTTTATAAGTAACAAGTCGCATCTTGTAAAAGGAGAGATTGTCAACCAAAATGTAGTCCTTACATTTATTCTCTATTTTAATAAAATTTCTTTGAGGTTTTATTTACTATGTTCTCTCCTTTTTCTCGCATTCTAAATTTTAGAATATTGCAAGATCCATTTCAATTTCTTACATCTTGGGGGCCACCCCCGAAGATCCGGACCAAGAAGCGAGTTCATCATTGGGTAAGAGATTATGCATTTGATTTTATTGGTATGTCTACATTGACACATTTGATTGTGTTATTGCTGGTTTCATCTAACATGCTTTGAAAGGTCTTGTCATTGCAATTCCGGCACCGTGAACGGTTCGAAAAACTAATGTCGAATGAGGAAGATATCGCGTTCTGTTCATTTTCCCAAACATCAAAATTTTGGTGACTGGATGCCCAGTCGGCATGCAGTTACAGTCAGCAGGACTATACTTGGAATATTCCATTTTTATCCACATCTAATAGGATGGCACCACATGGCATGTTTTGAGCCGTTGGATGTTGGTGGTATATCAGAATCTCAACCGTTCAATGGTTTTTTATTAGCGAATGGTTAAGAAACATGTGGCAAGCCCACAAGCCACCACGTTTCCTCAGAATGGTTGTATAAATTTTTTTATGGAGCTCCGGAGGGTCGAACTCGCGACCTCCTATCCGCCCGCAAGTCTGTTTACCAATCCGCCTACACAATGTTTCTTAACCATATACAATTCGAAATTAATGTTATGGTTTTATTGTTTTGGTGTTGAGGGCTTGCGAGTCTAGCCCCGAAGGGCCAACCCTCCCTTCCATGTGCCCTAGCGCCAAAACCATGGCCTCCACGTTAACCGTAACATTGGAAGAAAAATTTGTAAAACTTGTCACATGCAACAAGTGTTTATAACCGCAACATCAACGTTTATACCGGCGACAATCAAACAAAAATCTCGGTGGAAGTTGGCATCAAATGCCACGGTTTTGGAACCGTAACTATCCGAGTTCCGATCCTTCCTGTGGAGTTAATAAAAGCTATAACCTCAGTGGGTTTTACTGTGAGCACATGCATGGTTAAGGTTATTGGAACCGTAAATTCGGGTTCCAAACTTTATTAAATGCCATTTTTTCAAATGTTTGTTGTGGAGACCACGTGGTTTGGGTCGGCACGTGGCCACCCAACCACCCAAGTTTTTAAATGCCACTGTTATTACACGATTTCTGACTGGCGGGAATTTATGGTAGTGTCTTAATTTTATGGTTTTAACTAAATTTAGTGACAACTAACTGCAGTTCTCCATAGTTAGTGGAGATTTTCTAGCTGACATTGGGAAAAAGGCATAGAGAGGTCAATTTTCGACCAATTTTAGTGAAACAAGAGTCTACCTAGACTAATTGGAGCATTTTCGTGTCATTGGTGTAGATAAAACAACCATTAGAGGTCTGCAAACATATGTAATTTACAATTTTTAGCATAATGAAAAAGTGGGACATGTCATTAGGAGCTGGACCAGCAGATGTAGCCCAGGAGGAGTGAACTACTTCATCATGCCTACTGTGTAAAACTTATGTGTGAATGGTTTTCTCTCTTATGCACTATTGATCAGTTTTTTTAAGGCTTATTTACATGCTTAAATTTCACTAATTCATCTAATTTTCATGGTTAAAACTCTCATTCCTTAAGCAAACTTATGAGACAATTCCTACATGTTTATTTAACTGAAATGACACTTAGCATAGTAGAACTAATAAACTCCTTTCAGATCACTCAAGATTTCCATTTTATCCTTTTTGGGGAAAGGTAATTGTCAGAAACTGCCTACATCTTTTACTTTGGATCTTGGAATTCTTTTTACCATTCAATTAAATATTTTCTCAATATAAATTTATTCATAGTTAAAATTCAAGTTTTTCTTTTTACTAACAAATAAATATATTCGTTAATGTCCTTTTTACTGGTCAATTCAAATGTATCTTTAACTAAAAATAAAAAGTCTTTTAATCATCATGTAAAAATGAAACGGGGTGTTACATGTGCGCCGTGGCAAATGGACATCAATGAGAAGGATTTTGTGCAGTCGATCCATAACCGTGATGCTGAATGTTGATGAAGTAGCAGGTGCCTACATAGCCTGGGGTGGGAGGGCGCGTCTCCAATAGGAACCCGATCTAAATGTTGCTCTAGATTTAAAATGGGCATAACTCAGTCAATATACTCATAATATTTAAATTATAAACTATTTTTGGAAATATAATGATCATCATGCATCTTCCCATGTGCTTTAAATCGCTATCTAGATACTTTGGAAACTCAGATTCGTGTTGCACTTGTCCTGCCATCACAAATTTTTTGTAAAAATATCTGATCTAAAATCAGCGATAACTCCCACATCTAGATTCGGATTCGACATATATTTTTCTTGAAATCAAGTGATTTTTCAAGGAGAGCTTAGATATATAACCATTTCTCTGAAATTTCTCACTCAAAACTGCAAAAAATGGCAAGAGAGTTGTTGTCCATGAATTGTTGTCCGAAAAATTTCTACAACATTGCTGATTTTGAATGAGTGATATCTCCCTCATCCAGACTCCGATTCGAGTGATTTTTTTCTTCTAAAATTAGCTATTTTTCGCAAGAAATTTTATTAAAACAAAGAATAAATGTAAGGAAAACATTTTGGTGGAAATTTTGTCCTTTTGCAAGATGCGACTTGTTACTTATAACATTTTCTAGTTACAATACCACAGGTAAATTCCATGGGTGGGTAAATACGATGTTTGAATGATACTATGGGTGAAAGAATACCATGGGAAAATTTCACTTACAATACCATGGGTAATGAATACCATAGGTGGATTCCATTTACAATAACATGGGTAAATTCCATGTGTGGATGAATACCACGGGTGGCTATATACCATGGGTGAATTAATACCGTGGATAAATGCCACTTACAATATCATGGGTAGATAAATACTATGTCTCGATGAATACCATGGGTGTAGACCACTTTCCATTCAGATCAAATTTGGAACTGTAAATTTGATGTTTCACTTGTTTTTTAATTGAAACCTTGAAACTAATTTATGTGAATGAAGAAGTAATGCTTGGTATTTTTAATTATTTTCTTACAAAATGTAGTCTTATTAATTGTTTGAATTGAAAAAATATATTATAAAAAAACATTTGTGTTTGCAAAATTGTTTTTCACCTTCTACCTAAAATTTAAAACCAATCACACTCCTCTTTTGAATAAAATAATATCTCTAGAGTGCACACATATTTCTTAATTTTTTAGTTGTGTAGTTTCAAAGATATATTTTTGTCATCCATGGGGTCTTGGATAGATGGTCATCAGGTGCGCTATTAAGGTACTCGTAGATGTTAAGTCACTTGTTTAATTCCATGTCTTATTCGGGTGTTATTCTTGGATGTGACCATGATGTAGCCTCACCAATGGCAAAATTAGAAAAAAAGAAAAAGAAAAAATGAGAGATATATTTTTGTCTTTGGGGGCTTTCAATACTAAAGATAGAATTCTTTATATAAGTTTTGGAATGAAAAAAATAAGAAAATGAGAAATTATTGTCACTGGATAGATAAAATGATGAATATATATGCACAAAGTCCACCACATTGCATGGAAGAGATGAAAGAATTTCGACCATTGAAAAGTTGAAGCTCCATGAAAACATACAAAAATGGGGAAGGATTATTAATTTTCAAGCCCTTGATTGAGGTCTAGTCCTCAATCATGGTTGTTTGAATTCCTTGAAAGTTCTCAACTATGGCGTTTTTAAAACCCTTGATCGAGGTATTTTTTCAAATATATATATATATTTTTTTTGAAGTTTGGCAAGTCTTGATTGGTGTTTTTACACCCCAGATTAAGGTTTCAAAACTTGGTTATGTTGAAAAACTTGATCAAGGTGTAAATTGATTGATGGTCCACGTAAACACTCATGTGTATGTTCCTGGCTGCAAGTGGGACCATTATTCATAAAAGTTCACTATCAAACATCAAGTGCCATGTGGAAATCATGAAATAACTAAATTAGACTCTATTCGTTATCGCTGTTCTCCAAGGGTGACAAAAATACCATTTCCAAGTTGTAAACTGAAGAATTTCTAGAGGTATAATTAAAGACCATTAGAAACAAGAACAACCTTATGTCTAAATAATTCTTATCTAATTTGCTACAAAAAACACCTATAATTCACCCAATATTTCTTTTCGTGTGCATAATTTCAATATTATTTGTTTACCAATGGACAATATGATGTTTTCAATGATATTGATGGGTGCTTCCATCTTGATAATCGTTAGGAAAGTACAAAAAGGGCCTTGGGAATTTAACGAAGATTATTAGGCTTGAGCATGGTGAAATATGTATTGACACACCACATAGGAGATTTTTGTGGGATATTTGGTCTCTAAGTGCGATATGGTTGTAAATTTTTGGTTTTAGTAATTAATGACGCATCTACAAGCTTAGACCGTACTAAAAAAATGAATACAAGCTTCTTATCGTGGGAAGATAACCTTCTAGGTTGCAAGTACTATGATCATGGAATTCAACAATGACACATGTCCTCTCTATAGAGTATATAACTCCCAAGTAGTATTCCTTGTGTCATTATGCATGGGGGATAGGCTTAGATCTTGACTATGTTTAGAGAAAAAGCAGGTCCTACCCATAAATATTTATGTTTCAAACATAAGTCCTAATAATAATGAAGGAAGGCTTGTTTGTTTAAGTAGAATTTACGTAATAAAACACTTGGATATTACTATTAGTGCATTATAGAGATGTAAATTGAAAATGATGGTGTTGCCTTCTTTTTCCTATATGTGTTGATGCATTGTTTGCCTTGTTTTTACCAAATTGAAAAACCTTGTTGTTCGAGCGGCATAAAAAAAAAAATTCATCACTCATATTCTCATAATCTACGTGTTCACCAATCCTGAAATTAAAAATTTTTTTAAATAATTGTTTGAAGATACGTATTTTTTGGTAATTTAAATACAAAATACAAGGAGCACATAGACTGTAAAAAGTAAGAGGCCACAATCGAAGAATGTGACTTTTTTAGTTCATCAATTTTCCATAAATTAAAGTGATATATATTCTAAGAACGAAGCTCTTTCTCACATCATATCCTAATAAGTTGTGCAAGTACATATAATAACTAGTTAATAGATTGTTCTTTTCGAGATTTTCATTACAACTAAAGTGTCATGAGAGGGAAGCATTAACTTGCATAATGAAAACCCAATACATGAAATGTCATAAGAGATCATAGCACAAACAATGTAATATAAATGTGAGCTCCAAAGTTAATTCTAAAGGGAAGCATTAACTTGCATCATGGCATCCCAATACATGAAATGACATAATATATCATGATAGAAACAATGTAATGCAAATATGATTTCAAAAGTTAATTCTAGAAAGGACTCGTTCAAGTTTATTACACAAAGTTAACTTGCATCATGGCAACCCAATACATGAAATGGCATAATATATCATAACACAAGCAATGTAATGCAAATATGAGTTCAAAAGTTAATTCTAGAAGAGGACTTGTTCAATTTTAATACACAAAGTCCACACAAATCTTGGCAGATAGGTTATGGATATATGATAAAGTTATTTGGATTTACCAACCCAATTTAGTATTCCATTTATTTTAATTATTTAAATAGTTTTAAAAATTAAACATAAAACAAAAAATTTCTTATTTCAATTTTCAAATTAATTTATATTAAATAATTTATTATTATTATAAATTAGACTTTATTTTGATAATTTAACTTATTATTGATATTATGAATTTTGTTTTTTTTTTTAAATTTTATTTAATTTATTAATGTGAAATCAACTATATAAATTTGTATATTTAAATAATGTGTGTAGACACATTAAATTATTTACACATTACTATTATTTAATATTATTTTATTATTCAATGTCACATTTAATGAATTTATATTTTTTTAAATTAATTAATTTACATAATTTATTTGATTATGTAGTTATTTTATTTCAAATTTGATTAGAAATTTAAAAGAACGTTTAGAATTGTAAATATAAAATTGCAAAGTTTTTATTCTAAAATAATGAAAATTACAATTTCATTAGCCTCATAACCTTTTAACCAAGACACCACTGACATAAATTTCAATAGTTATTTAATTTAATTTATTCCATTTACATCAACAAAAATATTTCATCTGAAAAAACAAAATTAAAGATTTATAAATATTTTTAAATTTTTGCTGAAGAAGCCCATATAACATTACATGTGCAAATTTATTTAAAACATTTTTATCTAAATTTATCTTAAACATTTTTGAAAAAAACTACTAATATTTTAAGTCAAAAATCCCAAGTCTATTAACAGTGATATTAAATTATCTTAAAATTAAGAATGGTATTAAATTATCCTAAAATTATTGACAATGATATTAAATTATCCTAAAATTAATAATGTAATTTCATGTTTTAATATAAAAAAATAATAAAAAAATAAATAAAAAATCTATAAATATCATTTCAGAAGCCCATATAAGCCCATATATAGGTATACATATAAGAGATAACTTAAGGTGAGTAACATGATAATAATTGGCATGCCATGAACAATAGAAGCCACGGTGAAAATCCGAAATCTATGCAAACTGAGTCTTTATTTATAATTCCTGGTAGAGTAACATCTATGACACTACACAACTATTCATTATGTCTGACAGAACATAGACTTATTAAACACCAATTGGAGAGATGACGACTCGTGAAGAGATTCTTTTGTTTCAGGTGTGGCAGCTGTAAGTGCCGCACTGGCAGTCGGGGCTGCACTTGCAGTCGTTCTCCTGAGATACATCTGCAGCATGCCTGTTTACACCAAAACCAAATAAAATCAATTATCATATCATTCTAAAACCATAGAAATGAAACTTATAAAAACTACAAATAATGCAGTACCCCATTTCATAACTACTCTCCACAATACCGTCCATCTGGAAGCCCTTTTTACTGTGAAACAAAATAACCCAAGATGGAACGAGCTCAGACATATCTAGATTCGAACTTGTGACAAACGAAACGAAATTTGAAAAGGAAACGGAAGAGAAATTAATCGAAATTGAGATTAAAAAATAAAATGTAAAGAGAGAGTAGACAACATACGTGCAATGGCTCTTGTCAGCGTAGTTGCTCGACATGTTCGCAACAACAAAGATCACAGAAACAAAAACCAATTTCCTCACTTGTAACTTCTCAAGTGGTGGCTTACCTTCTCAAACTCTGCTCGCCCACCAATATATAGTGTGTCCCTATCCATTGAGACGACCCTGGACATGAGAAATCTCGGTGGTCCGCATCGCTTGCGCCAATTCCATCGATAAAAGCTAGGCATAATAGCAACTACAAGATCCTGCAAAGAAATATAATGTATTCCCACTACCCAGTATATTACAAACATACTTGTTTACAAATACATTCGAAATCCATAACAGAAATTACTCTAATATGTTAAGCGAAAGGAGGGGTGCCCAAGAAAGTCATGGAATGCAGAAACGCTTCGACTGAAGAACGAAAATGCGAAGGAAAATGTGGGTAGTGGAAAATTGGAAATCCTGGAAGAGAGCTGGCAAAAGGATTCACACTTTCACCATGACAGAAGAGGTCGCCCATGCATATTTTCAGGCAGGATTTGCATTGTATGGATCCTGAACTCGCTTCAATCTCTACTAGCAAGAGGCGCGGGCAGCAACTGATATTTTTGAAACTGTCATGAATCCCTGGATTCACTGTTTCTTGACCTGTAAAATGAGAATGACGACGCCTAAAAGCTGGTGCCTGTCTGGACAGGCTAGCATGTTGGGAAAAACAACTGTGGAGCTCACCGACACACGTATCTTCCCATTGAATGCCAAAGCTGTGAAAAACATTGCCTAAGAAATTACATAAATTTAAATTTCTGGAGGGAATCCTGAATTTGAAATTCTCGAACATGATAAGGCATTGAATACATTGAGTAAATGTCCAGTGTCTAATCCATGCTTCAGCTAGATGTCGGATCTTGATATCCAATATTTGCATTAATTACATTGGAGAGTGGAGCTTGTCTCCACCTTCCAGGTCTAACAACGTGGTCAAGCGGTGATCCCCATACACTCTGCGAAGTGAAAAGGACATTGATATTCTCCGTTAACGGGCAGCTGAAGTTTTCCGACGGGTGGGGTTTCCGGACCAAATCGCGGCCTTGCTAGACTACTCCCATTTTCTTTATTTGAAGATGTTATGATTGCGTATGTTCGGGATTTGGTGGTTTGTCTCATTTATTTATATTCTAGGAAAATTCTTTCTGATTCCCACTCCTTGGTGCAAGAAATAATCCTCAAAATATTTGGGCGGTGTATGGACTTCCGATAGATCCTCTCTTTCTCGTGGGGAAATAACAATAGTGGGCACTGTATGCTCATATGAAGGTCCCTCTTTTACTCACTAGGTCTCTTCCTTCGCATCTTATCTTCACTTTTGCACGATCCTCTCTTGCAGGCCCAATAACAGTTTCATTTCTCGTGCTTTGGATTTTTGAGTGAAGTTCTCATGAAGGGAATTCGAGATATGATATGCATGAGTAATATATTTTACCTAGGTGAGAATTTCTTAAGCTTTGGATTGTTGAGTTTATCCAACTGACCAACAGCTGATGTTCACAGAGCTAATCTAAGTATGAGCTTCGAAACCTTGACAGATTCATCAATCGATGTAGAGCACTCTATCCACTTTTTTGGAGCACCTACAGTTCCATCAATAAATAAATAATAAATAAATGGAGATGCTAATAAGATTAAAAAAATTATTGAAACCATACGAGATTGAAACTACAAGAATTCATGTTTTCAAGGCCAGTCATCTAAACATTTTTCTTTTGAAAAATGTACCCTTGCAAAGAGACTGAAAAGTATGCTTAACAAATTCTCATGACTGGTCAGTACTTTTAATAACAAGATTCCAGTTACCTAGAGAGGAATCTTGTTCAGTGATCCGACCAAACTATATGTTGTAGGACCAGTCTAATGCAAGAGCCACATTGATGTGAAAATTATGCCAAGGCCCAAGAACCCACTCGATTTTGAAACTATCCAAAACATAGGTGACCTGATTATTGGTGTAGTATAAAGTTACTTTCATTCATTGAGAATAAATATAAGTAGAAGTCCCAACGGTAGTGATAGGAATTTGTTGAGAAGAACTATAAAAACCTCATTCAAGTTTTCAAATTTTGTTGAATGCTTTGCTACATCCATAATATTTCCTAAAGTAAGTGAATAAGATGTTGTAAGAAAACAATTTAGAATTTAACAAGCATAACCCACTACATAAAAGGAAATATTTGTAACTCCTCCAAAAATTGTAGATATAATCATAAAGAAGAGAGAAACTGAGACTTTGTTTTTGTGATGCTTACTGAAAATATAAATCTCTCCCAAAAGGCTTATAATGTTTCTGACATTCTTCAAAATCATCACCATATCCAGATTTACGTACTTCAAACAATATATTCTTGTAACAAGCATCCTGACAAATATAACATTGACAGGAAACAAGACACGAATAAGCTTTTAGGAGTGTGGTTTTATCATTATGATTCCAAATAAAATTAGAGCACTCACAATTACCATAAACAAAAGATTATAATATAACATTAGTGATATTAAAACATCAAAATTATAACTGTATAGTACAACTTTTATTAACAAAATCATGTTGCATGATGAAAGGAAATATGGTATTCCTGACGGAAGAGACTGATTCCGAATTTTAATAAAACCATGCTCATGTATAGTTCTTTCAACATCTTTCTCTACATCACTGCCTTGTAGATCAGTATTATCATTAGACATAGGTCATATTACAGTAAACAATATACTACTTAGAGCTCTTCCTCCACCACTTGCTAGACTAGAAATTGATACAATTGGAGCTTGACCCAATGCTCCATTTAGAGCATTATTCATTTTTCCATCTAATTCTCCATTTATCACTATCTTACTGAAATCATCCAAAGAAAATTTATCAAAATTCTCAATTTCAGTTGCATCTACTGAAACATGTAAAGCTAAAACTTTGGTGGAAGCCATCCCTTTGTTGGTCCATCTAAAAATTTAAATTGAAGGTAGTGTACAATTATCATCTCACATTCTTCATTAAAGAAAAAAGCTCTGAGGATTAAATAAATCCACAGATGTCCAGCTGCCAAATGTGTGTATGTTACCTCTAGTGTTGAAAGAAACTAATATCTTCAAGCATTTAAAGGGAGAAAATATTTAAGGTGATAGATAGTTAATGAAATACGCAAAGAACAGAAATCCAAGTAGTTGTTGACTACATACTTCAAGAATTTGGAGCTCCTTGAGAAATAAATGGGTAGTGGAAGCACTTGGAGGCTTGCAATCACCCTCAAAATGAAATCCTTCACCATTTCCCATGGATACGGTGACGTTGACGAGACATGATGGAGAGAGGAAAGAGCTCAACGAGCGACATTATTGAAATTGTGGACAGTTGTTGAGGATGACGAATCTCAACAATGTCACTAGCAAAAGAAACAAATAATAAAATTCTTATCGACATAATTATTTAAGAATGAATTGAGGAATTTGTCTTCCTATATAAATTTTTTATGGGAAATGATTGTTGCTCAACAATACAATGAAAAAAAGCAGATGGAGTTCGTTGAGACACAAATTAGGCACGCTATGGACAAAGTTGTTGGCCTAGGGGTAACTTTACATGCAAGTCTAGTGCAACCTTGACAGTATAGTGACCTTATTCATAAGATAGTTATTTAAACATGTTAAAATAGTACATATACACAAAAAAATTTATTAATTAAAAATTTATTAATTAAAATAGTAATACATATCAAATAAAACAACAAATATTAATTATAAAAAGAAATACATATATATTGAAAAAATAATTATAATTAAAATAATTAAAGCAATACATATTAATTAAAATAATAATACATATTAATAAAAATGATGATGATGATGGTGGTGATGGTTATCGTTCGTTGAGACCAATGTGGTCTATCGGACCTTAAGAAAGGAGAAATAATCCAAGTTTGATTCTTTAAAATCTTGTTTTCATGGTCAAAGAGAAGGAAATTAATGTTTCAATATCCCTATAGGTGGGTTGGAATAATAGGTCAAGAAGATTGGAAGTGTAGCATATGGTATGGAATTGAGAGTGGATGTGAGTAAGAGTAGGACAGTCTAAAGGAAGTGTTTTTCATCTTCCACGTGCTTAGAGTCACAAATATGACAAATCCTATCATTCCAAGGGGTCTTGGGAATAGACCACCACCCGATATCAGTCCGAAGCTCATGGGAATTAGTTCTTATCTTAGTGATGTTCATTTTTTTCTTATTGCTGGACAACACAGAGAGATAATTCTAAGTATCAAGGGTGGGGTTGATCACTTCCTTATAATATCTTAGCTTCCTTTTACCCTCCAACTCTTGATCCTCCCAAAAATTGTCTTTAAACTTGGAGGTAATAGTATTTTTGATATTATATTTTATTTCCATATTGAAATCCTCTTTAATTCCCCAATGGTTGAGCCAGGAATGGGCATCCTTATGCCACTCGCACTTGAGCTGAAGGTGAGGGTTTTGACTACAGTTAGAAGCAATTTTAGGGAGCTTTTTTAATTCCATTTTTTCGAGCTTCTTCTTATACATCAAATATCTAAACATAGCAGTACTTTCAATGGGAAAAAAAACAGATTTGATCAAGACGATAGGATAGGGAGTATTTCCCTGAATCTTAAGGTTGTAGGTTATGAATTTCTTTTGAATCATCTCACTCTTCCTCCATGACTCTCTGGATATAATGCAACGCCAAAATTCACATCTGTAGAAGACAATAGGGGCGACAAGGCGCTCAAACAGGAACCTCTTTTTACTCCAAATGTAAATATCGACCAACTTACAATTGTTTTCAAGCTCATACTATGCTTTCTAGACCCCAATAATCATTTTCTCAATGCTATAATTAGAATTGATATGGTGAGGGAATTAAATACCCAAATAATTATAAGAAGAAACATTCTCTAAGTACTGGTTGTTATACATGAAACTACCATGGGATGTATTTTTGGATTTAATGATCATGGCTTTAGTCTTGTCAATATTAACTGTCATACCCATCTTGCAGCAGTAGTGATGAAGAATCTCGAGCTGCTTGTGAAGGTCATCATGGATTTTTGTGAGAAGAATGATATCATCAACATAGAGGAGAAGAGTGATGAGAACACTAGAAATCTCGGTGCCCTTGCACCCCAAATATTCTAACCACTCCTCTAGCTTATCGATGTATATGCCAAAAAGGGTAAGGGATAGGGGACACCCTTGCTTAACTCCAATATTGCATTTAATGTCTTTATACCACCCCTCACTGGTCTTAAGCTTGGCAATGACGATATCGTAAAGATGGATCACAACAATCCTTAGCTCAGGAGGGACCATGATCTCTTTAAGTCTCTCCCAAAGTTTATCATGAGGAACAATGTCGAAAGATTTCTAAAGTCTACAAAGTAACAGAAGAGATCGTTTTTACTATTGCGAAATTCCTCTGTAATGATTCTAAGGGTGACTATATGGTCAATAGTCGAGTGATGTCTCCTAAAACCAACTTGTCCTTTAGCTCTTTTTCCCTAGATTTCAAGCCAAAGGCTGAACTTATTCTCCAAAATGAGCCCATAAAGCTCGGCCAAGATATGGCTAACCATAATGGTACTATAGTTAGATGGAACACTCTTGTCCCCATTTTTAAATATAGGTACAATAAGGCTTTGCGTCCAAAGGCAAGGGAAGCCATGTGTTATAGCCAAATTTAGAAGCTTGTGGAGATAAGGAATGAGGATAGATCTTCCCATTTTTAAGGATCTCAACTTGATATCCTTCAATATCTTTAGCTTTCCCATTAGCGAGCTTATTAATACCAGACTCAATGTCATCAAGAGAGAATACATCCTCCTTCATTAGAGTGATTAAGGTAGTGAACATAGTGTCCGGAGAGTCATACAACTTCTTAAGATAGTTGTCCCAGTTTTCTAAGGGGATAGAATGGTTATCTTTTATTTTACAGACAAGAACATTCCTCCAAAAAAAATTGGGTGTGACTTTAGATAGGTGGAGAAGATAATCCTGTATTTTATTAATATATGATATTTTCTTACTCTTGATGATATTTTTGTACATATTGATATTTTGGAGCTTAATGATTTCATTAGGAGCGTCTCTGATTTCTTTCTTGGAAATTTTGCAATCTTTTTCATACCATGGATTAGAAGTTCTATTAAACTTCTTAAAAGAAATCTCATTAGAAAACTTGTTAACGGTGTTGGAAAGGATAGTAGTGAAATGGTAATAAATTTGATCAATGTTATTATTATAATCCATGGGGCCTAAATCCCTTAAGAAGAGGTTGGTTTTACTTCTATCAAAGTGAATGTGTCTTTTTCTTTCATTGGTCTCCTGCATGTGGGTGGTATGCATAGAAAGATTGAGGGATAGAGACAAAGGTCTGTGGTCAGAGTCAGGCTCGAATCCATTAAGAAGCTCAAAGTTTGTAATATGGTTGAGGACGAGGATGTCAGAAATTGCATAATCCATGATACTGCTACCCAGCGCATGGAAACATTTCATCTGACCGAAGAGGGGTAGCTTGTTAAGACCATTACAAATAACTAGATACTGGGAAATGAAGAGTTTGAGGAGCTCAATGACGAATAAGTTCTCGATAATGTCTTCAAATTTTATCTTGAATTTATTAGCTAAGTTACTATCTTCATCAAGCCACAATGGGGCAAGGTTAGAGTTGTTTCTTAATGTAATGGCTTGGTTAGTAGCAGTTCTAACATTAAACTCTCCCAGTAAAAGGATATTACCATGATTTCTCAGGTTGGATATGTATTTTTCTAAATAATTGAAAGGAAAATTCTTATCCAGGTAGTTCTTCTTATAGGATGTAGAGTTGATAGGATAAAAATAGAAGATTTCAAGATAGATCTGATAGGTGGTAGAATCAAAGTTTTTGATCCAAATTTATTGATTGAAGGGGTCGATTTTATGAAGACGGTTGTGAGACGAAAAAGAGTTCCTTATATAGCAGGTTATACTGCCAAAACTCCTCCTAGAGGATTTATTATTCCAACCAGACCAAAGAGTGAAATTGTCTAGGTGAGGGACCCTAGACTCATCATGCTCTGATGTTTCAACTAAGAGAATAAGGTCAAAATCACTCGGAATCCAACTTAACGTAGGAACTTACACCATGGAAAGCCACGTCAGTTCCAGAAGAGGATCCGGACTAATGAAAATACCTATTTATCACTCGTGCTTCAAACTCTATCTTTAATAATAGCTTTCCTATTCCTAATGATTGCCCATTTCCCGGCCTTTCTTACATCCATGACCTTTTGGACTTCTTTCCTAATTTCAACTTGGTCTTCTGGAATGAGATCTTCATTTATAAAGAATCATGTTCCTTTTAGGCTTGCGGATTTCCTCGGTATATCCAGTTTATGTTCATGACAACTGACCTTAACATGGATGAGTTTGTGTGTATACTCAAGTATCTTTCCGACCCTTATTTCTTCTGTGAGATAAATTGTTTCAGTTTGAGATTTTGTTTTTAATTTTTATTTAACCATTTCTAATGTGTTTTCATTATTTTGTTATTCTATACTTATTAATCGAAATTAAAATAATTGAAATAACATATATTAATTAAAAAATTAATTAATTTTAATTAAAAGTAAATGATTTTGATTAATTCCAATTCAAATAAAGACAAAAAATATTGATTTAAATAATATATACTAATTAAAATATAAACACATATAAATTAAAGCAATACATATTAACTAAAACATAATAATTAAAACATGTTAATTAAAATAATAATACATATTAATAAAATTAATAATACATATCAATTAAAATAATACTTATCAATCAAAATTAAAATAATTAAAATAATTTATATCGATTAAAATTAAACAATTTTATTTAATTTTAATTAAAAATGATTGATTTCAGTTTATTTTATTTAAAATTAAAACAATACATATTCATTTAAATATTACATATTAAATAAGATAAATAGGATATAAAAACACATTAAATAAGATAAATAAGAGATAAAAACACATTAGTTTAGATAATAATACATATTAATTAATTTATACACGCTAATTTAAATAATGCAACTATTGAACACTACGCATAAGACATTTAAATGCCCAACTGTCAAATGTATCTATGGATATTTCCTTACTCACTAGTGTTCTTTGTCCAGGACATCTCTATCGTCGATCACAGCCTCATTCGACGACCCTTTTTAGTTCCAATTTAATAGGGTGATTAAATTTCAAGGGGGGTTTTAATTTCATTTAGAAGGGCATATATTTATGTCACCCTTTCACAATGAAAAGCTTAAAAAAAAAAAAAAATTGACCACAATATATTATTTTACATTTAATTTTCAGAACGAAAAAAATAGCAATATTTGTGTTAATAAAAAGTTGTTACATATAACAGAATTTTCAAAATATATCCCATTTCTGGTGAGATAATTGTTAATGCAATGTAAAGAAGGAGAGATTTTGAGCACATTCCAATCGTCCTCATATCAGTTTCAGAGTGGCCAAGTGCACTCTCTTAGAGGCAAAGCTAATTTATATGCAATCATTTCCTTTCTCAAGACCGAATTCAATTTGGCAGTGGGCTGAAGATCATCATTTCAATGGGATATTAGTCAACCAAAATTGTTGTGGAAGATTATTCCACGAGGAAATGAATTTCCTAGAGTTCTATTATCAACACAAGGTGTAATTTCTTACCTTTGTCAGTAAATCGAGTTCAGGTTCTACTCCTAAGCTGATTTTAAAAACTGAGGATCCATTTCAAATAAAATTCAGTTGGCCCCTCACATTTATCGTTAACATTTCTATAAATTGTTTATAAAATTTGTGATTAAGTTTGGAATTGTTTGTTGTAGTATTCTCCTATAGTCCGCCTAATGAAAGGAAACCCCCCAAAATGGACTGACCTATTTGAATTTTTCTCCTTGTGTATATTAGGCTTCTTGGCCTATAAATGGAAGATGTTTTGTGTCTCCTCATCAGGATCACTTGGAACTTGGTAAGAGATATGTTTGACGACATTATTGTGAACATGGTATCTTTGCTAGAAAACTAATATTTATTTTTCTCTCATTACTCTTATTCACAAGAGGCTACAACAAAGTCCAAATCCTAGAGAAAGTGGTGTAGATCTATAGATAATTCTTAAGTTGTGTAAGGAAGGTCATATTTGATTCCTTGTATTATGTATACATTAGTTTCTATTACCAGAAATATCACATACATCAATTTCTATTACCAGAAATCTCACAGTAAGTTGAGTTCGGCTATGCATCCTGTCAAGTTAGAGCAATAGAAAATAGTAGAAGGTAATCTTGTGGTAGTACTAAGGAATGTTCATTTTAGTGTGCAAGCAAGTTCTATTTCCTTCCAGAGAGAACATCACGTGAAGTTAAAGAAAGATTTAAGTTAAAGTCAAATTTATGGTGACAAATCATATAATAGAGTGGAAGGCACAAATGGTTATATAGTTTACTCTAATTCTTTGGCGTGCCCTAGCGTAATTGCAAAAAAAATAACAAAAATGAAAAAGAAATATTCTCTTTCTCACATGGAAATGGGTTGCACCTTATCTTTCAATAATAGATTCAATGCGAGAACCCTCCCAACAATTCACCCTTCTTGATTCTTAGTGATTTATAGTCTTCATTCTCTTGTCTATCGATTTCAGTGCACCGATCTGTCTAAGTTTCCTAGCAATATTTCACAACCGATAAAATTTGAATACTAGAAAATTTTGCGTCACCCTAATAGTTACAGTGAAATACTCATAATGGATATTGATTATCATTAATATGTAAATGCTGGAGTAGTGCTCTAAGGATCGACAATCAGTTCAGGAAACATGTTTGAAGAACCATGAATACCCTAACCCTACCAAACCCTTTTTCCTAATTTCATATGCAACTTGGGAAAAATGTTTGAAGAACTATTAACCCCTATTAGCAACGTGCTTCATCGAAGTTTGAAATTTAATTTTCCTATAGAGGTTTTGTTGGTTTCATATTGTTTAATGTAAGAGGAGAAGGGAGGTGCTTTAGAACCTTTAAAACCAGATTGAGATTGTTTTTTTATTGTAAATGGAAAAGGGAGGTGCTTTAAAACAAGAGTGAGAATGGGAACTAGGAAGGCTGATGCAAAATTCAATGATGAAGTCTATCTTCGCATGGATACCTCCAACGTACAACTCTTTTTTGGTCAATGGGTTAATTAATTTGATTAATGGAAGCCTTGCATTGGACATAACAAGGGCCCCCTTTTGAATCCATATGTCCAGGGGCTTAACCCTCTCAGGAAAAGTGAAAGGAAGCATGCTTAGCTTGACCTTAATGCAAGAGTTACACATTGTGTCAACTTTGTGTCATGTTAGCCCTGGGTAGTATATTTTTAATGCCCAGTGCATTTTTATTCCCTCCATTTAATCACATTAGTAATCTTAGTGAACAATTACTCTTGTTTTCTCTAATTATTCTTCAATTATACAACCCTTCTCTGTTGTTTTTGTATATTTTTCTTCTTTTGGATCGATATGTCTGTGAAAGAGCCATAGGAAAACTGATATTTGACTACCCAAGTGAAGAATAAAATGAATAACAAGGGGATTAGTTCTACATACTAAGGGATTGATGGCCTGTGAATCTTCTCAAATATTTATCTGGTATAAAAAAAATGATTTGATTTGACAATGTAGATGTTCTGAACTGGGTTTTGCATTCTCTGATAAAAATGGTGCAGATTGATGTGAGGGATTTATTATGAAGAATAAAAATCATGGAGAATCATCATCCTAAAAGGGGAGGAGGAGATATCAATCACTGGATCCTGGTGGTTGTCGTTAGCACTGAACTCATATATGTTGAAGCCTCTAAGGTTCAAGGGAAAATTTGGGTTCAGTATGTTCTCTAGAATGTCATCCAAAGAAATTGTTTCAGTTGAGGAAGAAGTTGCTCATGTGTATCTCAATGTCTATGACCTCACACTAATGAATGGATATGTTTATTAGGCCGAGCTTGGGCTTGATTCAATGTCAAGAAATATGATTAGCATACACTTTTAACTCTTTCTATCAGACGACAGCACAAAGAAAAATCAGAACCGTATTAGGTTGAGGTTGATGCTGCAACATACCTATTGTCGATTGAAGAAGATGTTGACTCCTTATTAAGAATGTGCAACAGAGGATTCGGGAATGTCTCTTTCGCGGAATGCATTTCCTCTCCGATAAATAGGATGAAAACAAGAAATCATGGAAAAATATTAGTCACTTCTGAGCTTGACGCTGCCATTATGATTGTTGGGTTGGAGTTCACAGTGGAAAATTGAAACTAAACAACCTCCATGCTCCAGGCTCCAACTCTCTTACTAGCTACCATTACTCTTCATCAATGCTGCAACAACCTCAAAAAACAACCTAACTCCAAAGTGAGCAGTGG
Organism: Pinus albicaulis; assembly: GCA_034641835.2. Classification (NCBI taxonomy): domain Eukaryota; kingdom Viridiplantae; phylum Streptophyta; class Pinopsida; order Pinales; family Pinaceae; genus Pinus; species Pinus albicaulis. The sequence continues at coordinate 21,521,700 of CM076574.1, read as the reverse complement.
CATAAGGCATTATCGTGTACCCTAGGCAGAGTTTATACTACATACATGTAACGTAGTTATTGGATGACTAGTCAATGGTGACAAGTCAAAATTCACTAAATTAATAATGCTAAATTGTTTTATATAAAATTGGATCTTTAAAAATGTTCGTCGGCTGACCACCCTTCCTATGAAATTTCATAATATTATTCAATTTTTTTTTTTAAACTTGTAAAAATCAATTTTAAATATTTTTTTACTAGCAAATATTGCTGACTATTTCTCTGACTTGCTAGAGGCATTTTAAAGGGATCTGGCATGTTCAATTTTAGACAATAGTTACCACCCTCTTTCATGTCGACCCCCAGGTCATTAACATCCTTGTCGCTTGGCTTAATGTAATATATAATTCTTTTAATTTGTTTTTAATAATTTTCTCCCTTATTTTAATATTTCTCTACTTTTTTTGTGTAAGTTTAGCAGTACCTTTCTATTTTCTATTAATAAAAAAAAGTAGGTTGCTACATATCAAAATTGATGGCCTCAACCTGCCCGAAGGAAACCAGGTCTCTTGGCCACCTTAAAGTGTTAAGAGCTATCTAGTATTTGAAAATTTTAAATGTTTTACTAACCGTTATGTCCATTTTAATGTCTTTGATATATTCTAACTGAAAATAGTAAATGCTATCCACAAAATACATAAGAAACCAAGGAAAGTACTTTGTCAATCATCTGAAGATTCAACTGGTGCTAGATCCTTTGCACTAGAGTCAGGCATATCCACCTGATGCATTGTTTGTAGTTGGCCCTCTATTCTTCCAAGACGAACTTTACCATGTTGTTGCGACACGTGGATCTCTTGTATCTCTCTTTTGATATATTGCAAAATAGAAGAAACTTTAGGAACCCTCCCATTTCCTGTAAGATCAAGTCTGCCTTGGCCAAAATGCATTTGAATGTCTAGTATGTGTGAATAGACTGATGCAATAGGGACATTCTTCCTTTTGTGTTTCCAAGGTGTTTAATGAAGTCCATTTCTTCCTCTGGTATGTCTCCCTCCTCTTTGGTGTTACAGTCTCTCTCCCATCCTGCAATAAGATTCCTAACTTGTGGAGGATTACCTATAAAATAGGCATCAAATAGATTTTCCATGAACTCTTTGTTTGATTTTCTTCCACTCTTACTAGACCCCATAATAGACTTAATTAGCTTCTGTTTCCCCTTATCCTTGGCATGATTCTTGGTCGTTTTTCCCTTAACCATATTCGTATGCAAAAGTACAAACCATTGACTGTGCGGTAGAAATTACTTGGATAGTGATAGGGAAACACTCGTTGTAATTTTAAAGAGGCCATATATCACAACAAAAAGTCAAAAATGGTTTGGATGCAAAAGTAAATAGGTCCCACAGTAGTAGTCATTACTTTCTGGTAGTCAATAAAGTAATAGCCAGTCATGTTCTTCCTTCTAAGGGCGGTGAAATTACAAGCATTCTTCTTATAAGGATGTAAATGAAGGATGAAATTACAATACTTGAACTTATGCAGAGAAGGGGGAGAGTTGATACTCCTCGACTCCCGGACCCACAAACAATGAGGAAAAGAGTGCAACCCACTTAGATAGATGCTCCTATAATCCTCACTATAAATTATATAACCAGAGTAAGATCCATTAGAAGTATATTGAGGGCTTAAGACACATAATTTCACCCACAGACACACCAGAGAAACGGTCACATGAAAAAATAATTGAGGGAGAGCAAATACAGAGGAAAAATTACAATGAGCACCATTAATAGGGTGGTCATGTTTTGCCATACATTCTAACTTGTAAGTCTAAGATGCTGAAGCTTACATCCCATCATTACATACCACATTTGGGGCACTAAAGGATTGGGAACCACGATGACTGAAAATTTGAAGGAAAGGTTCGACAACAAATTCTGACAAGCCAAGAATCACAAAAACATTATACAATTGATTTAAGCATAGAGACAGAAAAGAAATCAACCATAAACCCTCTTGATTCAAGGCTATGCAAAAAAAAAATTAGATTTCGAGCTATAACAGAAATCAAAATTTGAAAAAATCTTGTAGTACTAAGCAACATGCAAGCTCACTAAGTTTTGATGCCCCCTTTGAAAACTTGACATTGAAGAGTAGAATACCAATTGAGCAAGAATGGAGAGATGTCATCACTAATAATTGTAGTGTAACCGACCGGACGAATGATTAAGTGGACATCTACATGCATTGTAAGGAGATATACCACGTACCAGGTAACCAAATGAAGGCACAAAACGCCAACCTTCTTCCCCATTGCTCCTCATTCTTCCGAATTCAGCCTGAGAATAGTGCCTCCCTCCCTTTCTGTTGCTTTCATAAACTCCTTCAATCGTCGACGATGCTTCTCAAAACTTCTCTGACAACATTAGTTGGCCTCCACCTATATCGTCGACAACCATCATTAACCGGTGTGTGAATGCACTGCCCTACCAGCTGTCTGACGTCCTCATTCTCAAATTACCATTTGGTACATGCCGTCGCATGACACCTCATATCTCCCATCTCTTGCGTGGCACCCCGATCAGGAAATTTCTCTACTTTTTTTATTTTCATTTTTTTACACAATAATTTTTTTCGCCATATTTTATAACGTAACTATACTTTCATTTTCTGCAATTTTTAATTTTCAATTCTTTTAATTTCTTTAAATTTTTTATTTTAATCTAATATATAATAGTTTTAATTTTTAATATGTTTTTTGTCTGTTTTAAAATTTTTATTCTAAACTAATATTTTTTTTCCTTTTAATCATCGAACACTTCATGTTTCAATTTTTCTATCTTGTTTTAATTTTCAATCTATTATTATTTTTAAATTTTCTTGACTTGTTTCAATTTTTCTGTCTTGTTTTAATTTTTAGTATTTCGTGTTGTATCATATATTTTAGAGTGAATGTTTCGTATTTTATATTTGCAATTATAAATTTTAAATTTGAAACTCAATATTTCAAATTTAAATATCTAAAATTTTATATTCAATATTCCATAATAAATATTCAATATTTAATATTGGTTTTTACATTGTAGCAGTCTTCAGATTATCCACCGTATTAAAAAATATTGATCATTCCAACAAAGATTTATCTGTGAATAATCTGAAAACTGTTACAATAAATGACAATCACAAAAACCTAAAAACCATAACTTTTACATATTAAATATTTAAATTTAATATTAAATATTCAATTATATATTCATTATTCAAAATTTAATATTTAATTTAAATATTTAATATTAATTTTATATTTATATTAAAGTTATTGTTTATTATTTTCTTTTATATTAATATTATATTTAAAAGTTTATATTAAATTTAATATGACGTGGGATATTTCAATATTCCTGTAGAAAATTTATTTCTTCTCTGTTCTTACAGTTATAAAATTGTTTGGGGTTGATGTAGCTCCGATATATTTTCTTGGGTTCTTTTATGAAATGATGTACTTCTAATTTCCTTCAGTTTGTTTTTAGACAATTTAATGATAAGGGCTGTTGCTACTGTATTTATTTTAACTGTTGTAAAACCTCTCTCTCACATCCCAATTTTGTCACTACACAGGGTTCAGGACTGGGCCGTACGACTAACCAGTCTTCTTACAACACCTCCACTCATTTCTCCCTACGCATCCAATTCCTCTACGACGCTCTCGGCCTGTTTCATTGGAGTCTCAATAAAGTTTTTATATTGTTTCAAGTCTTTTAATAAAATTAATATTTAATATTATATTTAAATATAATATTTCATTTCATATTTCATATTTCAATATATATACGTTTTAATATTTTTAATTTTAAAATTCTATTAATTTTTTTATTTTATATTAATATTAAATTTAAAATTTAATATTACATTTAAATATAATAGTTCATTTTATTTTAAATATGTAATATTTCAATATATAATTTTTAATATTTCTTATTTGATTTTTTATTTTATATTAATATTGACTTTAATATTTAGGCTGATGAGGGAAAAAAATTTTAGACAATATTTTTTTCTTTTTCTGCGATTGACACTTGTGAAGAATGGAGCATACATGGCTTAAATATGGTTAGCGCACACTTGTGCAGATGCCTGTGGTCATCGGGCTTAATTAATTCCATGTCACTCTATTGTTCTTCTTGGGCTTTACCCTAACTTTCGCCCACGCTCACGAAATAATTTTACCCTAACCTGCAGATGCCAGCAGCTCGAACGGTGGCCCATGGAAATGGCAGAGAAAGCGACTCTATTCAATTCTTCCATTATTCTTCATGACCAACAGCTTACGGGCTGAGGACACACGACAAACAACTTTTGGAAACTGTGGTCACAACGATAAAGTTTCTTCTCCTATTAGGTCTGTATTTGTGTGTTTCAATTTTTCTTTCTAGCTTTTATTCACTACTCTTTTTCTGTGACAACCCACCCATTTGAAATTTTCTGGCAGCTGTAGCTGGAGACCACAGGCTGGTTTCGAACCCATATCTATTGAACTCAGGAACGAAGAAGATTTACTCAACGAAATTGACCTCGACAATCAAGCAAAAGGTATTTTTAAAGTATTTTATTCTACAGGATTTTGATGCCTGTTTAGCGGCCATAATTTACCTATTGTGTCATTATTCAGTATATTATAGCTGACAGTGTTTGGACTCAAGCCCATGCTCTCCATCTGATAGAAAATCTTCTTTACATCATGAAATTTGCCCTTTTTGTAGAACTTATACTCTCTTTGCAGAACCCATGAATGAGTGCATTGTATGTAACAATTGATAATTTATTTGCAGACAAACCATATAGTGATGTGACCAATCACTAAATATTGGAATTGACAAACCTCAAGGTTCTCTCGCAGAGCCACGGTTTCCACACAGCTATGAATTCCATGCCCAGTTTTGATACATGTTTTCCTCCCTAACTATCGTAGGCGGCATTTTCGCACAAGTATAGCTCCCATCGACCGTTTTCGCAAAGATATGTGGGTTTCCACCACAACTATGGCTCACCTGGTAACCAGGGTTTTGGCACAACCATGGCCTCCCTCAAATTTTCCACTCATATTGTCCTATGCATGCTTCCGTAATGTCCTTTGCATGGTTAGTTTCGCGGTGGCTGTGCATGAAAGAGATTTCGCACAACCACGACACACAGAAAAACATGCTTCCTCTCTACTTGGAACTGACCTTTTGGCAAACTCTAAGTTGTCTACAATGGCGGCCTTCTGCACAGGTAAAAGGCTATCACAATATATTTGTGTGCACCTAACATCCCATTCACTACTCTAGCCCTAAGTTCTCCAATGAATTGTTATAACATACGTAATATGATTTTCTTCCATTGACTCGTCCACAATTACCATTTGATGTCGTATGTCCTTCTTTCTCAAATGGAAAAATACTCACCTTTCCTTGAACTTGTAGCTAGTTAGGCTGCCCCGTAGATATAAAAAATAAGGAATTACTCTCTTGAGGTTCTCGTCTTTTATTTCCCATGCCTTACAAATCTTTTCTATATGCACAAGTATACTGATGGCCATTTCTTGAACTCTAATATGAAAATCCAAGTTGGCGCTCATGATATGGGCACTACTCATGTGGAAATGTATAGACCTTTTGATCTTCCAATGGATATTCCTGTGGTAAATTTTTTTTTTCTGATAAAATATACATTATCTCCTACTTAAAGAGCTGAAACTCCCTCATTTGAAATACCCACATTGAAATGGTCAAAGACTTGTGGTTTGCATTCCTATACCTTGGAACTTAAGAGATCCAAGTCTTGTGGTTTCCAATCCTGGACATCGGTATTTGTATAAATAGAGGTCGAATCATATTCAAATCCTTCAACATCATACTCACTTCCATGACTGAATGTCAGAGACCCAGCATGTGTAGTCACCGCAGCACTGGTCGATGGACAAGCACTAGGTTTTTTCTAGGGAGCCAATGCTTCATCTTCTAAAGGAAATGGCTATCTACGTTTTCATTCTCAGATTTCCCTTAAAAAATGAAATAGCTATTTACGTTTTTAATTGAAATAGATATCTACATTGTTCATTGAATCTTAAAAAATAAATTTAGAAGTTTGAAAGAACTTTTCTACCCATTCCCAATTTTCTTTAATTTAATCGATCCAACTTTTTTCGTCTTGTGGATCAACAGTTGAAGGACTGAAAACCTATAAAAAATTAACAACGCTAAAATAAAACTATATTCCCTCTACAAATCTTGGTCAAATATTATTTTCAAATGTAATTGATGTCATGGCCATCAATGATATTTCTTTCATGAGTTTCAAGGCAGCTGACAAAAGCCCTTGTTTGCAATGGCCATCAATTAAGACATTGCAAGAAAGAAAACTAGGACTGCAACCCATTTTCTCCATTCCACCTAAAACATCTCCAGCCTTCTACAACTTTCCAAATTTACAGAAACCATGGATTACCATATTAAATGTGTAGACATTCAGATGGATTCCACTGCGAAGCATCTCTATAGAATAAATATGTCCTATCCAGTTTAAGGAGATAGCTGAGATAAGCATTACAGGACTCAACAGTAGGTAGAAATTCATAAGTTTTCATGAATTAGAATGCATCACATGCATTACTATATGTAAGATATAGGTCTCATCTCATATATTATATGTGTAGTAATTATTCCGAAGAATGACAAATAATTCTTCATAGTGATAGTGTCATAATAGTGATAATGAAATAGAATCTCAATCTTACCCCCGAATCCATTGGGTTTGTTTGTTTGGTTGGGGCTACCTACTATGATAGAAATATATGTATGGACTTATGGGGTGTCATTTCCCCCACAAATAAGAGATTGAACTGCAAGGTAGTAATATGTCTAAAATAAGTCCCTTTGCAACCATGCCCATTCCAACCATACCCAATAGAGGTAATTTGTAACTTATTCCCTGCCATCATTACTAAGCTCCATGTACACTAATTGAACTTACACCTCCATTTCACATACAAGATATTATACCCTAAACCGAGTTATAAATTACTACTTTTCAGCAAACCAAGAAGGAGAAAATAACTAAATAGAGGTTTGAACCCCTTAGTCATCTATTAGATTTTGAAGCATCTCGCAACATATATTAATTATTTTGTTTTATTTTAGATTCGAAGTCTTTGGGTTTGCACCGATTCTTACGATGTTGCTTCATTATATTGTGGTGAAAGTGTTAACGCAATAAGAGAAAATCCTGTGAGAAAATACATTATAAATTTCCATATTTTTTGTCATGTTGCATAGCAACTCCTCAGTTGATGTTAACTACCAACAGTCACACAGATCCTTCCACTGAAGTAAAGCATCAACTATTTTTGTATCATATCCATTGTAAAATATAATTCAATTGTAGGTTAAGGAATTATAGCTCTGACAACTTGTCATTAAGGAATTTAGAACTTGTCATTAAGGACATCATTAGGAGACAATAAGGGAAAATTACATAAATGTTATTTTGAGTTGCGCCTTTTGGAGGAAGACGTGAGATGCGACCCTTTTCTTGTGGCAGATTTGGTGGTTTTTCATTAGGGCAAAGGATTTGATGGAACTAGTGTCTACTCATATGTATGCTTTTCCTAAACGTTAAATCTGAGATTATCATCAATGTGCTAGTCCCATTTTCTCAAACTCTCACCTAGGGGGAAGAGTCATAACCCTAGCATGAGAGCCAATGAGCAAACATCAACTAAGGCAAGCCACCCATTTTCACCTTGGTTGCCTTGCCTCTTAGTTTAAGACTAAACAAGGGACTTCCTAACCTGAGGGTTTTCCTATGATTCAAACTAAGCTAGATCATGTGGTTTTGCATTAGGACAAGGGATTTGGTAGAACCAATGTCTACTCGCATGTATGCTTTTCCTAAAAGTTAAATCTAAGATTATAAACAATGTGTTGGTCTCATTTGCTCAAAATCTCACCTAGGAGGGAGAGTGGTAACCCTAGCATGAGAGCCAATGAGCAACCATTAACTAAGGCAAGCCACCTAGTTTCACCTTTGTTTCCATGCATCTTAATTTAAGATTAATAAATTGACTTCCTAACCTGAAGGTTTTCCTATGAGTCAAACTAAGATGGATCATGTAGCAAAGAGGAAAGGATTTTCTATCTTGCCTTGATAGAAGACTTGGTCGACAACTCTGTTCATTCTAAACTGGTAAAAAAAAAAAAAAAAGAAGAAGAAGAAGAAGAAGAAGCATTTATGTAAGCAAAATGTGTGTCAATTATGAATAACTGCAATATGTGTCGACTTAGGAGAACATTTCTTATTCAAGTTTATGCGTGGAAATGAGATATTTCTCAATGGACCATTCAAAAGTGATCAACTTCAATCAATGGAGATTAAAAAAATTGGCACAATGATTTACAAAGATGAATTCACATATCATTATTCTTCACCATTATTCATCACACTTATGCTAGCCCAATAGGAATACTCTGTTTCACGATTTTAAAAATTAAGCAGGAGTGGCACTGTCACGAGCAGTGACTTAGATCAGAATAATGAAATAACACCAGTAAGATTTGAAACAATATCATGAATCTAATCACGTGTCAAAGTGTTACTCTATGTTAGGAGAGAAGAAATTAAGAGATTTCAAATGTTATAAATAATTCTATGTTTAAAGGGCATTCATCAACATGAGAAATACCCAAACCTGTCAATAGAACCATGACGTGGGCAGTGATGGAAATGTTGGTACATATTTGAGGTGATGAATACATGAAAAAATAAGCTCAGAAAACCAGTTCTTTTATCTCATTTGTCATTTATGTAATATAGAAATCAAGAGATGATAATGCTATGTTTAAAGCGAATTCATCAACATCACAAATAGCCAAACTTGTCCATAGAACCATGACATGGGGAGTGATGGAAATGTCGGTAAAGATTTGAGGTGATGCTTATATGACAAAATAAACTCAGAAAACCATTTTTTTAATCTCATTTGTCATTTATGTAATATAGAAATGAAGAGGTGACATGTAAATTACTTTAAGAGTATTAAATTAACCATATATAATAATCATAAATGAGGAAATATCATTACATAATGTCTTATTTTAGGTCATATTTTATTGAAATTTATCATTGCAAACATTCATAAATCGAACTTCACATTTAGATATGTGTGAAGCAATGTGAAAATTCTTAGTTTTGTGTCCATAGCTTAGATGTATGTATTCCCTAGTTAATAAGTTATGTTTAAGACTCACGAAGAGTATGATAGAAAATGAGATGTAATGTCACGCTAACCACTAAAAGACAACATACTAAATAAATGATACCAAATATTATGTGAATTAATAGCACCATTCAGATCATGACAAGATGCAAAGCATCTCTCTATAGAATAGATGAACTAAATCAGTGCTATCCAGTTTAAGCAGAAAGCTGAGATAAGCATTACAAGACTCAATAGTAAGTAGAAATCCATAAGTTTTCATGAAGTAGAATGCATCACGCACATTACTAAATGTAATATATAGGCCTCATATCATGTATTATACCTGTACTAATTATTCTGAAGAATGACAAATAAGTCTTCTTAGTGATAGTGTCATAATAGTGATAGTGACATAAAATCCCAGTCTTATCCTTGAATCCATTGTGTTGGTTAGTTTGGCTGGGGCTACCTACTATGATAGAAATGTCTCGATGCACTTATGGGGTGTGATTTCCACCCACAAATAAGAGATTGAACTACAAGGTAGTAATATGTCTGAAAGAAGTCCCCTTGCAACCATACCCATTCCAACCATACCCAATAGAGGTAGTATGTATCTTATTCCCTCCCATCACTAGTAAGTTCCATGTACACTAATTGAACTCACACCTCCATTTCACATACACAATTTTATACCCTAAAACGAGTTATAAATTACTACTTTTCAGCAAACCAAGAAGGACAAAATAATTGAACATAGGATTGAACCCCTTGGTAATCTATTAGATTTTGAAGCATCTTAGAACATATATTAATTATCTAATTTTATTTTAGATTTGTGTTAAGGGAAAAAGGAGCGAACCGTGTGAGAAAATACATTATAAATTTCCATATTTTTTATCATGTTACATAGAAACTCCTCATTTGATGTTAACTTCCAACAGTCACAGAGATGCTCCCACTGAGGTAATGCATCCATGATTGATGTATCCTATCCATTGTAAAATATAATTCAACTGTAGGTTACAGAATTATATCTCTGAGAGCTTCTTAATTTTTTATTTAGAGCTTCTCATTAACGACATCATTAGGAGACAATAAGGGAAAATTTCATAAATGTTATATTGAGCTATATCTTCTGGAGGAAGACCTTAGATGTGGTTCTTTTCTTGTGGCAGATTTTGTGGTTTTGCACTAGGACAAGGGATTTGGTGTAACGAGTGTCTACTCGCATATATGTTTTTCCTACAAGTTAAATCTGAGATTATTAGCAATGTGATGGTCCCATTTTCTCAAGCCCTCACCTAGGGGGAAGAGTCATAACCCTATTACAAGAGCTAATGAGCAACAATCAACTAAGGAAAACCACCCAGTTTCAGCTTGGTTGCCTTGCCTCTTAATTTAAGACTAAGCAAGGGAATTCCTAACATGATGGTCTTCCTATGAGTCAAACTAAGCTAGATCATGTGGTTTTGCATTAGGACAAGGAATTTGGTGGAACCAGTGTCTAATCTCATGTATGCTTTTCCTAAAAGTTATATATGAGATTATCACCAATGTGTTGGTCCCTTTTGCTCAAACTCTCACCTAGGGGAAGAGTCATAACCCTAGCATGAGATCCAACGAGAAACCATCAACTAAGGCAAGCCACCCAGTTTCACCTTGTTTTACTTACCTATTAATTTAAGAATAAGCAAGGGGCTTCCTAACTTGAGGGTTTTCCTATGACTAAAAATAAGCTAGATCATGCAGTAAAGAGGAAAGACTTTTCTAGCTTACCTTGATAGAGGACTTGGTCAACATCTCTATTGTTTCTAAATTGAAAAAAAACTCATTTATGTGTGAAAAATGTGTGTCAATTATGAATAACTGCAATATGTGTCGACTTAGGAGAACAATGCTTATTAAAGTTTATGCCTAGAAATTAGATATTTCTCAGTGGACCATTCAAAAGTGCTCAACTTCAATCAATGGAGATTAAATGAAATGGAACAATTATTTACAAAGATGAATTCACATATAGTTCATCACTTTTATTCATCATACATATGCTAGCCCAATAGGAATACTTTGTTTTTAAGATTGTAAAGATCAAGCAAGAGTGGCACTGTCATGAGCAGTATCTTAAACCAGAATAATGAAATAAAAATAGTAAGATTTGAAGCAAGATCATGAATCTAATCACGTGTCAAAGTGCCACTCTATTTTAGGAAAGAATATCTTAATACATTTAAAATGTTTTAAATAATTCTTTGTTTAAAGGGAATTCATCAACATCACAAATAGTCAAACCTGTACATAGAACCATGACATGGGCAGTGATGAAAATTTTGATAGAGATTTGAGGTGATGCTTATGTGACAAAATAAACTCAGAAAACTATTTTTTTAATCTCATTTGTAATTTATGCAATATAGAAATCAATAAGTGACATGTAAATTACTTCATGAGCATGAAATTGACCATATATAATACTCAGAAATGAGGAAATATCATCACATAACGAATAACTTCAGGTCATCTTTGATTGAAAGTTATCATTGCAAACATTCATAACTCGAACTTCACATTTACAGATGTGTGAAGCAATGTGAGAATTGTTAGTTTTGTGTCCATAGTTTAGATGTGTATATTCCGCGGTTAACAAGTGGTGTTTAAGAGTCACGAAGAGTATGATAGAAAATGAGATGTAATGTCATGCTAGCAACTGAAATACACCATACAAAATAAATGATATCAAAGATGATGTGAATTAAAAAGCACCATTCGGATCATGAAAAGCTGCAAAGCATCTCTCTGTAGAATAGATGAACTAAATCAGTCCTATCTAGTTTAAGGAGAGAGCTGAGATAAGCGTTACAAGACTCATCAGTAAGTGGAACTCCATAAGTTTTCATGAAGTATAATGCATCATGTGCATTAATAAATCTAAGATAAAGGTCTGATATCATGTATTATATGTGTACTAATTACCGAAGAATGAAAAATAAGTCTTCATAGTGATAGTGTCATAACAGTGATAGTGAACTAGAACCTCAGTATTATACCTGAATCTATTGTGGTTGTTATTCTGGTTGGGGCTACCTACTATGATAGAAATATCTCTATGCACTTATGGGGTGTGATTTCCGCCCACAAATAAGATATTGAGCTGCAAGGTAGTAATATATCTGAAATAAATCCCTTGCAACCATACCCATTCCAACCATGCCCAATAGAGGTACTATATATCTTAGTCCCTTCCATCATTAGTAAGTTCCATGTACACTAATTGAAATTACACCTCCATTTCACATACACGATATTATACCCTAAACTGAGCTATAAAGTACTACTTTTTGGCAAACCAATAAGGAGAAAATAATTGAACATCAGACTGAACCCCCTGGTAATCAATTAGATTTTGAAGCATCTCACAACATATATTAATTACTTAATTTTATTTTAGACTCTGTGTTAAGGCAACAAGAGCAAACCCTGTGAGAAAATACATTATGAATTTCCATATTTTTTATCATGTTGCAAAGAAACTCCTCATTTGATGTTAACTGCCAATAGTAACAGAGATTCTCGCATTGAGGTAATGCATCCATGATTGATGTATCCTATCCATTTTAAATTCTAATTCAACTGTAGGTTAAGGAATTATAACTCTGAAAACTTCTTAAATATTTTATTTGGAACTTTCCATTTAAGACATCATTAGGATACAAGAAGGGAAAATTACAGATATTTTATTTTGAGATATATCTTCTAGAGGAATACCTGAGATGTGGCCCTTTTCCTGTGGCAGATTTGGTGGTTTTGCATTAGGACAAGGGATTTGGTGTAACCAGTGTCTACTGGCAAGTATACTTTTCCTAAAAGTTAAATATGATATTATTAGCAATGTTATGGTCCCATTTTCTCAAACTCTAACCTAGGAGGAAGAGTCATAACCCTAGCACGAGAGCCAATGAGAAACCATCAACTAAGGAAAACCACCCAGTTTCACCTTGGTTGCCTTGCCTCTTAATTTAAGACTAAGCAAGGGACTTCCTAACTTGAGGGTTTTTCTATGATTCAAACTAAGTTATGTCATGTGGTTTTGGATTAGGACAAGGGATTTGGTGGAACCAATGTCTACTCGCATTTATTCTTTTCCTAAAAGTGAAATATGAGATTATCACCAATGTGCTGGTCCCTTTTGATCAAACTCTCACCTAGGGGAAGAGTGATAACCCTAGCATGAAATCCAATGAGAAACCATCAACTAAGGCAAGCCAACTAGCTTCACCTTGGTTTCCTTGCCTCTTAATTTAATACTAAACAAGGGACTTCCTAACCTGAGGGTTTTCCTATGAGTCAAGCTAAGCTAGATCATGTAGTAAAGAGGAAAAAAATTTCTAGCTTACCTTGATAGAAGACTTGGTCGACAACTCTGTTCATTCTAAACTAAAAAAAAAAAATTATGTGTGAAAACTGTGTGCCAATTATGAATAACCATAATATGTGTCGACTTAGGAGAACAATGATTATTCAATTTTATGCTTGGAAATGAGATATTTCTCAGTGGACCATTCAAAAGTTCTCAACTTCAATCAATGGAGATAAAAACAAATGGCACAGTTATTTACAAATATGAGTTCACATATCATTATTCATCACCATTATTCATCATATGTATGCCAGCCCAATAGGAATACTATGTTTTTACGATTGTAAAAATTAAGTAGGAGTGGCACTTTCATGAGCAATATCCTAGACCATAATAATGAAATACAACTGGTAAGATTTGAAACAAGATCATGAATCTAATCACGTGTCAAAGTGTTACTCTATTTTAGGAGAGAATATCTTAAGAAATTTCAAATGTTGTAAATAATGCTTTGTTTAAATGGCATTCATCAACATCAAAAATAGCCAAACCACTCAATAGAACCATGATGTGGGCGGTGATGGAAATGTCGGTACAGATTTGATGTGATTCTTATATGTCAAAATAAGCTCAGAAAACCAATTTTTTAATCTAATTTGAAATTTATGTAATATAGCAATCAATAGGTGATAGTTCTCTATTTAAAGGGAATTGATCGACATCACAAACAACCAAACCTATCCATAGAACCATGACGTTGGGAGTGATGGAAATTTCGATATATATTTGAGGTGATGCTTCTATGAAAAAATAAGCTCAGAAAACCAATTTTTTAATCTCAATTTTCATTTATGTAATATAGAAATCAAGAGGTGACATGTAAACTACATTAAGGATATGAAATTGGCCATATCTAATACTCAAAAATGAGGAAATATCATCACATAACCACTAACTTCAGGTCATATTTGATTGAAAGTTATCATTGCAAACATTAATCACTCGAACTTCACATTTACAGATGTGTGAAGAAATGTGAAAATTCTTAGTTTTGTGTCCATAGTTTATATGTGTGTATTCCCCAGTTAAAAGGTGGTGTTCAAGACTCACCAAGAGTGTGATAGAAAATGAGATGTAATTTCATGATAGCCACTGAAAGGCACCATACAAAACAAATGATACCAATTAAAAAGCACCATTCGGATCATGGCAATGCCATTAACTCTATGTTCATCACAGTGTTAAGGCTTTAATATATGCATATAGTAAGTATGACATTACACTTTAGAACCACAATGTTTCATTATTTATTACATCATCTCACGTGAGGAAATTCTTAAAGATGTGTAATGTGTCAAAATGTTGCCTCGAAGTGAAAGAAAACACTGATTTCAAATAGTATCAATGGAAAATGAATAAATAAGTGCATCCATATATCTTCAAAGAGGGATATTCAGAGTATATTTACGGTGTTATCAAAATTTTGCAGCACACAATGATTACCAAATTAGTGGTGTGATGTTTAACCTCAAAATTACGTGATTAGAAAAAACAAAATTCTGTAATAAATTGAGTTAAAAAAAAACCTCAGAACATACCCTCTATTCTATCTAAGGTTGAGTAGCTACTAGATGATAACCAAAAGATGATGCACCTCAACCGAAGAGCAGGTATTTGAAGAAGGTACAAATTTGCATGGAATTTTAATATTCTGTACTACCTCTAAAGTTTGAACCTACCTCTAAAAAAAATGACAATATTTAAAGACAAGATTTAGCCTTTGTTTTTTTAACCTATGCCTTGTTCATGTTCACATTCATATTCTTACAACATCAATGTTTTCAATTTTATCCCTTGTGGAGCATATTTCAATTGTAATCGTTATGTATTTGATGCAAGTTATCTTACACAATATAAATCCATTGAATTTTTCTTCCATATTTCCCATGACCTAAACTAAATTCCTACGAAGAAATACCTAAAATTTAAAATGTTGATGGAGGAAGACCTGAGATGTGGCCCTTTTCTTGTGGCATATTTCGTGGTTTTGGATTAGAAATTATGGTGGTTTTATGCCAATGCCTCCAATTGGAAATCTGAGTGTTCACTATGAACTGATCTATTAGATCTAGGTATTAAAGAAGTGCTCTCATAGAATAGGAGAAGAGGGTAGTTATAATGCATATTGAGCAAGTCATGATATAAATTATATTTGCAATTCTAATTCACACTTCACTTACATATTATTTTATGCTTTAATATCTCTTCTAATGCATTAAAATGAATTATAGGTATTACGATTACAAATGAAGATTGTACTTTGCTAATATCATGGAGCCAACCTTGACTGAGAATGTCATTCCTATATTGCTGAATGGTTCCATTGAGATTCAAACTCTACTCCAAATAATTGACATCCGCTTTGTTACCTCTTAAAAAACTACATCCTCACACTTTCACATCACTCTCTCTGATGGGATGTATCAACACAGGACTTTTCTACCATCTTCATATAGCACACAGGTTGCATCTGAAAACATCCAAATCAGCTTAGTCATTTCGCTTCAAAAATCATCTTGCACAATGTCTCGAAACTCTTCGTAAGATTAAACTCTGAATTCAACTTTTTCCCTTTTTTTTGTATTTACATTCTTCCTACATAACAATGGATTCTACATTAATTTTTATTTTATTTTTTCCCCTTCATTCAAGCCAGATCCATTCGAGTTCTTGAACTTGAGGTTGTACGGCGTAAATCAACTTAGGTTATGGACTCATCAAAACTATTACAGTCAAAGGCAAACAAATCCTAATCGAGTACTTCATTGGCATAGGATATTATTCCCTCAATTATTACCTCGAAAAACATGACCACAACTACAATTGTATCATTCAAGGCACTCAATCCCTACCGAAATTATTGGTCAATCCAAGGTAGAGGATCAACAAAGACAACCTTCAAAAATTACAGCACCACGCGTGGCTCTAGAAAAGCCTTAAGCTTTAACCTTATTGATTGTGATAGAGATGAGATTCACCTTTCTACATTGGTTGAATTGGTTGAATCCCTTTATAATCTAATCAAAGTTGGGAAACTATATATTCTTTCCAATGGAACAATTAAACAAACAAACCCAAACTACAACCATCTAAACAACAAATGGGAGATTTTATTCTTTTTTGTGTCGACTGTAAAACCATGTTTGGAAGATGATCCAACCTTCCCCTATCAATTCTTTCATTTCAAAACAATTGTTGAAATCAAGTCTAGAAACCCAAATACCATTGCAGATGTTATTGGTGTTGTTAGCTCCACCTCACCTACTTCGACAGTTTGAAGAAGAGATGGAACCAAAGACTAAGAAAAAAACTCACATTAAAGGACAAGTCAAGTTTTAGCATTGATGTTGTTGAGATTCAACAAGAAAATTTTAGCACGCACGCCTAGTGCATTAAGCACCTACACTAGGTTGGGGCCCACAGTGCTATTTTTTATGCATGCCTATTTTAGTTATCCCTTAATTAAGATGGACGATAAAATGTAATATAGTCTCAAAAATAACTTGTAGTAGTTAAATAAAAGTTATAAACTCAGTTAGCTCATGGATTGAGTTAGAGGAAATTGGTGAGGCATGCTGAGTAATTCTAGTTGTAACAGAGTTTGAAGTATAATGGTGCATTAGTTAATGTAGGTTGTAATCTTTTTAACTCAATTAAGTGAGTTAAAATTAGTTGTGCTAGTTGTATATATTTGATACACTAGTGAGAGATCAAGTGAATTAAATATTAACTAATTCACAATCAGTGATCTCACATGCAACTGAGGATTTACTATTATTAGCTGCATGCATGTGAGATCCAGTGGAGACCTAGTTGAGATGTAGGTGAAAGGGAAGTTGACTATTAGTTGTAGGATTATTTGGTTGCAGTCACGCAACCAAACACCCATTGGAGTGCCCATGATACTTGTGCAGTCAAGGAAGGAAAAAATTCCTATATTTTAGGGGCTGCATTCATTAGGGATTGTGCAAGAAAGGTAGGTTGTCTGGAGGCAGTAAATTGGCTATGTATTGGTCAGATTTTGTATGACATTGTTAGAAAATTAACTGAGTACTGGAGGGATCTTGTGAGAATATTTTTGTATTTAATTTTTTCATGATCCATGCTAAATATACAATAGCGGATAGTGGGGTTTTGAGTAGCAAGCTTTCCCCAGAAAATTATCTGTGTTGTGTTTGATTTGATTCTTATTTCGATTTTGTTTTTAATTCTGCAAAATATTTGTAGAAGTGATTCAATATTTAACTATATTACATTGTTATATTGGGTGAATCCAAGATATACATGCATGTTGTATAATTTCTACATGGTATCGGAGCATAGGAAATCACAATTGTGAAAAAGGAGTTGAGTTTGTGATTGGATAGAATTTGAATTTGTACAAAGTCTTTCTTGGTGCTACAACTGATTCAATATCGAAATGGATTTCAATGGCTTGAGGTTGGAGTATGCACTCGAGGGAAGGTTAAACTATATTGCTTGGAAGGATAGGATGGAGGAAGTACTCAAAGACAATGGCTTGAAAGAATTCATTGAAAATGATGTTACTAAACCCATTGTGATAGATGCTGCATATCTTGATGCATGGAAAAAGAAGGTGGTAAAGGCGAGGAGGATCTTGTTGGAGGGAGTATGAGACCACATTTTCTCAAGCCTCCATGTGAAAGCCACACCATATGCAATGTGGAAGGCCTTGACGAATCTATTCTAGAGCACCAAGGACCATAAGAAATTGGTGCTAAAAGATAAACTCAAGAATATCAAGATGGAAAAGGGCGACTCCATAAAAAAATATGCAACAAAGTTTGTCCAATTTCAGGATGAACTGGGGAGCATTGGTATAACTGTTGCTGATGATGATTTGGTGAGATTGGCTCTCCTAGTACTTCCCAAGAGTTGGCACAGTTATCAAGACTCTGTCAATTGAAGGGAAAAATTGCTAGATTGGTAACGACTATGGTCGGATTTGGTGTAGGAGGAGTTCAGACAAAACACCAGAGATGGATCTTTATCATTGAATGAAGATGAAGAGGATTGTGCTTTGGATTCCAAGATGAAGAAGGGGAAGGGGAAGAAATTCCATTCCAAATCCGAGTCCAAGAATGGCAAGAAGAAAGACATGTCCAGGGTGAAGTGTTTTCATTGTCACGAGCATAGGAATTTTGCTACTAACTGTCCACAAAAGAAAAAGAATAAGAAGGCTAGAGGATCTATATTTGGTGAGGCTTTGGCCTCACAATTTGAGTTTTACTTCTCATTGATTAAATGCATGGTGTGAAGTGCATTGGGATCTATAGTATTTGGATAGTGCTGCTTCCTTTCACATGACGGGAGACAAGGAAATTTTTGGGGACTTGGAGGAGAAGGATCTCTAGATGCATATTGAAATGGGTGACAAGGAGTGGTACAATGCTACTGGGGTTGGTGCCATTACCTTCCACAGGTAGTCATGTAAACTCTATCAATTAAAATATGTAATGCATGTAGCAGGTTTGAAGAAAAATTTAGTCTCAGTCACAATGTTTGAGGATAGAGGCTATGATGTCTTTTTTAGTGAAGGAAAAGCCTTCTTGCGGAACAAAACAATAGTACAAGCCAAGAGGATAGGCATTCAAGTTAAGAATATCTAGAAGCTAGAGGTATATGGCTAGCCGCAATAATGTGCAAGGCGGATCAAGTGGTGAGCCGAGATGAGGGTGAATTATGGCATAGGAGATTGAGCCATCTTCACCATGGAGCCTCGAAAGTCAAGCTATATATTTATATTGGTCTTCCTAGGGGCACAATTGTGCATTCAGACATAAGAAAGGGATGTAATATGGTAAAATATGTAAAGGCCACCTTTCATGAGAAGGAGAACCGGGCTTCAGGGATCCTTGAGAGAGTTCACACAGATGTGTGTGGACCATTCTCTGTTGCTTTGACAAAAAAACATAACTAATATGTAATATTTGTTGATGAATTTTATCATAAGTGCTAGATATTCTTCATGTAGAAGAAATATCAGACATTCTCTAAGTTTCTTGAGTTTAAGGCACTGGTGTAGAAAGATTCGGGGAAGCAAGTAAAGGCTATTAGGAGTAATAATGGTCGAGAATACGTCTCTAACAAATTAAATAACTTCTGCAGCAAAGAAGGAATTAGAAGAGAACTGATAGCGCCTCACAACCCACAGCAGAATTGGGTCACCAAAAGAAAGAACAGAATGATCACGGGTGCAACAAGAGCGATGTTGCATGATCAAGCCCTATTGATGCATCTATGGGTGAAATAATGCAACACTACAGTATTTGCGTAGAACTATTGTCCTCATAGGATACTTGGCATGAGTACATCTGAAGAGGATTTCACTAGTAAGAAACCTGATGTTTTACACTTTAATATTTTTGGCTCATCTATTTATGTGCATGTGACCAAAGACGCCAAGAAGAAGGTACAACTTATAGTTGATATCGAGATTTTTGGGGGGTACACTGAAACACTCCATAATTATTGAGTGTGTTTTCCAAACAACAGAATGACTGTTGTGTGACGAGATATAAAATTTTATGAGGATAAATCCATGCAGTTTTCCCTTGAGAGGGAGCTTGACTTCCATGTAGAGGAGGAACTGTTGGTTCCCAAGGATGAGACTCAAGATGTGGATCAACCACATGCAGAGAATGATGGAGTGAAGGAAAAAAATCATGCAAATCCATCCATCATAAATAGCAGAAGGCACACCATGAAAGCTAATAGATTGAGACTTGATGATGTGGAGAATGTAGGAGCCCGTACTTCATAGCATAGACAAAGACAATCTCCTGAACAATTTACTGGATACATGGCTCTTATGAGAAAAATTATTGTGACGGAACCATATTCCCTTCAGGAAACAGTGCAATAACCAACTTGGGTTGATGAAATGGTGGAGTATGACTCCATTGTCAATAAAAATGCATGGGAGATTGTCCCAAGACTGGTTGACAAATCAGTGGTTGGATTCAGATGGATCTACAAGGTAAAGAAAGTTGTGGATGGGAGTGTGGAAAACTACGAGGCTAGATTTGTGGCTTGAATATTCTCACAGATCGAGGGGATAGATTATGATGAGAATTTTTTAGCTGTTGCAAGGTACTCTTCTATAAGATCCATCCTTGCACTCTCAACGCAGATGGGTTGGTACATTCATCAGATGGATGTGAAAACTGTGTTTCTCAATGGGATCATTGAGGAAGAGATGTACATAGAGAAGCCTGAAGGTTTCAAGACCTTCAAAAGTAAGTCGCATTTGTGCTGACTCAAAAGAGCATTGTATTAGCTGAAGCAAGCACCCCATTCTTGGTACACTTGGATAGACAACTATTTCACCGGACTAGGCTTCACCAAAATTGAAGTAGATGCAAACTTGTACTAGATTGTGGTTGAGGGTAAGCTATTGATTATTGTTTTTTATGTTGATGATCTAATTTTGACTGGTAATAGGCAGCTGATGCACTCATGAAAGGATGATCTTGCAAGGGAGTTTGAAATGAAGGACATGGGACTCCTTCATTATTTCCTTAGATTGGAAATATGGAAGTGGGATGGTGAAATTTTTATGTCTCAAGGCAAGTATGCAAAGGATATATTTGATAAGTTTCACATGGAGAGCTATAAACCCATGGATACTCCTCTTCCATGAAATTCGAGGAAAGAGGATGCTACTTCTGGAGAGGCAATGGATGCTACTATCTCCAAGTAGTTAGTTGGTTCACTGATGTATCTAGTGAACAACAAACTAGACATTTTCTACGCAGTTAACTAGTTGAGTCAAGCTATGGTTAAGCCTACCAATCTCTTTTGGAAGGTGCGGAAGAATGTATTGAGATACCTAAGGGGCACATCATAGTATGATCTATGGTACATAAAAATAGAGAGAGTGAAGCTTCAAGGCTTCACGGATGCAGATTGGGCGAGTAGTCCTGAGATGAAAAGAGCACATCAGGAGGGATCTTCCACATAGGATCGACAAGAGTTTCCTGATACACCAGGAAATAACGATATGTGGCAGTCAGTTCAGCGAAAGTAGGATACATGGCAGTAAGTCAAGTTGCATGTGAGGTTATCTGGATGAGAAATATCTTCGTTGGTCTGTTTGGTTCTCATATGGATCCAACAGTGATACATTGCGATAATCAGAGTTGCATTAAACTCTCGATTAATCCTATGTTTCATCATAGGTCCAAGCACATAGATATATGGTACTGTCATCTTAGATATTGTGTGTATATAAGAATAATTTTGCTTTAGTACATTCCCACAAAAGATCATGATGCAGATATTCTGACGAAGGTGCTCACAAGGAGAAAATTAGAATACAATAGAGACAGGATGCAGGTGAAGGATGATCCCTTTTCTGTTCAAAGGGAGCGTTGAGATTCAACAAGAAAATTTCAGCACCCACGCCTACTGCATTAAGCACTTACACTATGGTGGGGCCCATAGTGCTATTTTTGGTGCATGTCTATTTTAGTTATCCTTTAATTAATATGGACCATAAAATTTAATCTAGTCTCAAAAATAACTTATAATAGTTAACTAAGAGTGATAAACTCATTTAGTTCATGGATTTCGAGTTAGGGGTAGCTGGTGAGGCATGCGGAGTAATTCTAGCTGTAACATAGTTCTAAGTGCAGTGGTGCATTAGTTAATGCAGGTTGTAATTAGTTTAACTCAGTTAAGTGATTTAAAATTAGTTCTGCTAGTTGTAATTTCTTGATACACTAGTGAGAGATCAAGCGCATTAAATAATAATTAATTCAAAATCAATGATCTCACATGAAACTGAGTATTTTCTGTTATTATTTGCATGCATGTCAGATCCAGTGGAGACCCATTCGAGATCTAGGTGAAAGGGAAGTTGACTATCAGTAGTAGGATTATTGGGTTGCACCCATGCAACCAAATACCCGTTGGATTTCCCATGATACTTTCACAATCAAGGAAGGAAAAAATTCCTATCTTTTAGGGATTGCATTCACTAGGGATTGTGCAAACAAGGCAGGTTGTCTAGAGGCAGTAAATTGGCTAAGTATTGGTCAGTTGTTTTATGAAAATGTGAGACAATTAACTGAGTATTGGAGGGCTCTTGTGAGAAGAGTTTTGTATGTAATTTTTTCATGATCCATGTTGAATATACAATAAAGGATAGTGGGTTTTTGAGCAATAATATTTCCCCGGGAAATTATCTATGTTGTGTTTGATCTGATTCTTCTTTACTTCATGTGATTAGCGATTGTGTTTTAAATTCTACAAAATATTTGTAGAAGTGATTCAATATTTAACTTTAGTACATTGTTATATCATGTGAATCCAAGATATACATCCTTGTTGTATAATTTCTATAGATGTAACAATATGGGGAGATCAATGTGACTCTATAGGAGAGAACCTTGTTGAATTATGCTCTTCTGACAACCCGCTAATCCTTGGTATGAAGGGAGGTCGTGTAACTAAATTTAATGGAATCAGCATAGGGATAGTCTCTAATACTAATCTTCTCATAAATCCAAACATTGAATAAACTAAAGATCTCCATACTTGGTTCCATGATATAGGCTACAACTCCTCGTATCCATCTTTGAGTAGAAAATATAATGTCGCTTCCGACCGAACTTTACCACAGAAGACAATTCAAGAAATTATTTGCATGGAAGCCTTTCAAAAGGAAATATGGGTTTAATTTCGTGCCACTTTGACTTCTCTATACATGGACGACTTATATCTTCTTGCATGCCATTATATTTCAATGGAAAGAAATGCATGAAAAAATAAGCACACCAGTCTAACAATATTTGGCATTGTACAAAGTGTAATGGTGAGTTCCCAAAATGTGACTATCAATACAAACTTAAATTCAAGCTACATGACCACACCGAGCACCTTCAAAATGTAACCACTTTCAATGATGCAGGAAATGAGCTAATGCACATCACAACAAAAGACTTGTTCCTTCTCTCAATTGAACCAGCTCATCTTCAAGAAATCTGTGGTTGTATCTCAGGTCGTCGCTTCCTTTTGACACTTTTCATCAAAACAAAGAACTACAATGGTGTCAAGAATTTGTAAACAATATTGAAAAAGTCAGAGGAAATTCAATATGACATTGCATGCAAGGAGGTCCTTAAAGACATTAACACATTTATCGTTTCAAAATTATCTATTATTCACCGCCTTTGAACTCTGTTCCTATATGCACAAAATGCTACTTTTCTGTACATGAAATAACATCTCTGTATAGATCTCTTTTCCATACCATTGTAAAATACAACCATGTTGTGCTAGACACTTTCTCTTAGAAGACTCTTTTTCAATAATTGCAAATATGTATATTTTCCCCTTTACGATTTACATAATATAGATAGGTCCGATGTTTGACACTACAATAGCGTGTTTTTTTTCCAATACTCTTGTTCAACATGTTTGTAAAATTCAATTGAAACTTACTCAAACATGTATATGTTAATAAATAAAATGTTTATCCATTTCCAATTTCTTTCTATCGCTTTATGATGCTATGTTACAAAGTTGAAATTGTTAAAAACAATTCATGCATTTCCTATACATTCATAGTTCAAATTTTTTTTACTCTAAATTGCTCACATCTACTGCCTAATAGAGAATTTTTTGTACTTTCTTAGATATGTCATCCAAATGATCAAAGTGTGGATAAAAAATCATGGAAGCGCCTTCTCTATGGTCAAAATAAAGATACAATAAATGCACCCCAATGACTTCTTTATAAAAACTGAAAAAAAACTTACTTCTTTTGCTACATCCCTTCCCTTCTCAAGTGCTCTCCCAAATATGCATACCATTTCAACCCACCTTCATCAAAACCTATACAAACCCCAACCCCCCCCCCCCCCCCTTAATGAATAACATTGTCGCTTTAGAAAAAGAATAGATAAACTCTCTATAATGCATGTTTTCACACTATGCAAACTATCATACCCCGGTATGAAAATAAATCTTTCACATGGTAACATTTCTTACTTTCGTTGTGCATCATCTAAATCAACAAATTGTTTCACTCATATGAAAAACATGGACCCTGGCGAACAACCATATTTCCTTCAAAATTTAACACAAGTTGAGGAAATGCTCATCGCACATGTAAATCCCATTCTACAAGTAACCCTTGCCCGTGGTGGCCAATACAAATATAGTGGCCATACAATCAGATTCCCTCAAGAAATCACTACTATTTCCAAACACCTACCTCGAATGGTTTCTGAATTGGACATCCTAATTGTGAAAAGGCACAATCCTCCGAAGCATCATATGAATTATTCGTGTGAAAATCAAGTTTATTTGCAGTACTTGAATACAAAATCACTAATGATACCTACGACAAATATGTCGAGCTCAACCCATCTACAATTTCTTCTCTACGAGATCAACCTACAGATATTTCTTCTCTTCTTCATAATGTAACCACGTCCTCTTTTATACCTAGGAAACCATAGTCGAGTCTACTTTTGATATTGATGCCATGCTAACTCGATTAGATATCAAACCTTCTTCATTTTTTCCAATTCTCCCAAACGCGTGTAGTGAACTTGATCACATTCGTGCTTATTTGTACTCCACTGATACAAACTCAACAAAATCAATTGATTGGCTTATAATATCGCTATCACCTATGAAAAAATACACCACTGAGTGTCTCTTTGCTATGGAGTTCCCCACACTCTTCCCTAAAGGCATTGCCATGATCACACAACCAAGAATTACAAAAGTTGAGATGCACGGATATGCTTTGCACCTGTTACACTACCATGATAATCAATTTGGCTAGCATCCAAGAATTTGTTACTACCTATATAACATCCTAATGTGCCACCATAGCCACTAACCTGCAAATTTTTTTGTTAGGAAATACATTTAAAATAACTTGCCCACAACTATTTCATATTTGCGACAATGTCTTCATGAGTTTCCGAATTCAAGAATTCTCGAACAGGTCATGCACTTTGGCTCTGCCCTACGAGGTACACACTCTTTCTGGAACAAGTGTTGTAATGAGCTAACTTACATGATCACACAAATTGGAAGCCCAACATTTTTCTTAACTCTTAGTGTAGCTGATACCAAATGGCATGACTTGCACAAGATTATGCCTACTAATGTTCCCTCAATTTCGAACAATCACTACAAGTGGAGAATTCAAAATATAATTAAAATCCCACATTTAACATCCCAATATAGGAATTGTAGATTTACAATTTTTCTCAAAGAAGTCCTACAAAAATGCCTTCATGCATTTGACTATTGGTGCATGTATTTTTTATTACCATTCCTCTTTACACATACTATTACATTACAAATACATCTGAACCAACAATTACTTTCAATATTGCATTTAGGTATGAATGAAAAGATAGAGGATATTCACAGATATATGGATTTCTTTGGTTGCAAGACACACCAAATATGGACGCCCTCGACTGGAACAATGAAACACAAATTCTCAATGCTCAAAAATATTTTGGCCATTAAGTCACTCCTTGGAACCCGCAACAACCCCAACATCGTGATTTTGTACTTCAAAAATCAATAGAGCACAACCCATACCTTCTCAACACAACATCAATATTCATGTCAACCCAAATGGAATACTATGAAGAGCTTGTCAAATTTTTCCAACAACATGCAAAGTGTCATGAATCTTCTTGTCTTCACAAAAAAAATAATGTTCTCAGCGGTTTCTATGGAGTACCGTGGGAGTTAAACCCCACATCTTCACTTTTCGTAGAGAATAAAGGTCAGGAAAACTACATGCCCGCTTTTTACAATGACAAATTGAACATCCATAATGCCGATTTACTTTCCATATGGAGAGAGAATGTTGATTTCCAACCATTTCTATCATGCCATGTTGTGTTAAGCTACATTTCAAAATATGCAGCCAAAGCAGAAACAAAATTAGAAATCCACCGCCAAATTTTATCAGGCCTCCCAGACAACGTTGCTCCAGAAGCTTCTACTATTACTATTGTCTGAAAAAGCCTTTCAAAAACCATAGCAGATAGAGACATTGGAGCACAGGAAATATGCCATATGTTACAGAAATTACCACTCTCACTCTACAGTTGTACATTTGTTTCCCTGGATGTCAATAGAACTATTTTCAGACGTGTTTTACATGCTTCTGAAAATCCTCTCTCAGCACCACCCTTTATTCTTTCACACATGAATAGACCTAATTCATTAGAATTGTTTCCCCTCATTGAAGCTGCACACTCTTCATCATTTTCTCCTCATCATAAAAAAAAATCAATGGAAACACATTCTCCACCTAATGATTGTCCATATCTTACCATGGTACACCACAATACCTACCCCTACAGATCCTACTTATGCCACTTTTTGCTTTGTTAAATCAATATTGTATTTCCCTTTCCGTACCTTCCCCAATGACAATGGATCCACCAATGAGGAATCATTCCACACTGGGAACAAAATAAAGGGACATATACGACATGGCATGTTCATCTCAAAATTGAAAACCAATAAACTCCACAATCCGAGGATGAATCTACTAATGTGTCTACCCCTCTTGACCTCCCCCTTGACCCCATGCAAATGAATGAATGTGAAATCCTCTCTCATCTTCACCCAGGCTACAACATTGAAATTGATAGCCTTGAAATAATTGGCCATCACGACTTTGATGTTAATCATAATTGGTCTCATACTTCTCTACCTCTCCACTTGCAAGAAAATTCCATAAATTTCATTGAATTCAACCACTCAAATAGTCAAAACCAACATCGTCCTTTTTCAACCCTTCCCAAAATTCACATATTACCTCCAACCAAACAAAAATCTTTCACACTTGTCATTTCTCACATCAAAAACTCTTCACCAAAACCATCACTCAGAATCATCATACAAGGGACAACTGTGACAGGAAAATCTTCTTTGATTAAATCTTTGCAATGTGTATTTATCAAAAACTCTTCAACAAGTAGAATCCCATTGTTTCTACTTTCACCCATCGGTGTTACAAATTTCAACATAAATTCCCTTACAATCCACCCTGCCCTTCAGATACCTATCCAAATAATGCATCCTCTTGAATGACAACCTCTCCTATACTTACAAGAACAACTCTACCTTGTAGAATACATCATCATTGATGAAATGAGTTTTATTGGATCAAAAATTCTTTAACGCATTGTTGATCGCCTATGAGAGGAATTTCCCTTTCATCGAAATACACCATTCGACAATCGATCCATTATCCTTATTGAGGATTTAGGACAATTTCCACCTATGAAATACATTCCTCTGTATTCTAGCACATCACGTGTCACTGCATTTTTGTGCAGATTTGATACATTTGTAATGCTTAAAACTATTTTTTGCCAACAAGGTGCAGATCCTTGCCAAGTTTCCTTCCGCTGGATTCTCACAAATCTCATAAATGGAACACCTACACTTGAATATTGGAACATCCTAATTTCAAGGACAAATTCCTCTATTATGCATGAAGAGCGAAAAACATTTGAAGACTCCATGCACCTATATGCAATGAATAGTTCAGTTTCCTTGCATACTAAAGCAATGCTAAAAAAATTGAACATGCCAGTAGCGGTATGCTCTGTGGAGAAACAACCATAACAAACTTTTACTACACCTAAAGAAGAACAACTACAGACAAAGGTTCTATTATGCAATGAACAAAAATTTATGCTCACCAGCAATTTGTGGGTACATGCAGGCCTTGTAAATGGTGCACTTGGCAAAATCATTTCAATATTTTATGCACTTGATTGAAATCCCTCATAATTGACATCCTTCGTGGTAGTTGGCTTAAAAAAATACAAAGGAACACCATGGGACATTTCACACCCAATATATGTACCCATTTCCCCTATCACAAGAGGTTCACGCTGACAAATACCACTTCGAATGACATGGGATTTAACAATAGATAAGTCACAAGGAATGACATTAGAGAAAGCAACAGTTGACATTGGCGCCAAATAATGCCAAGGTTTAACATTCACCTCCATTTCAAGAGTAAGGTCTCTATCGGACCTTTGAATCAATCCAACATTTCCATTTTCACGCATATCACAAATGGAAGAGAATCGATATCTACAACGCAAAAAAACAAGAAGAATCATTACTTGCATCAAAACCTATGTAGAAGAATACACTCTAACCAACAATAGACTCTTTCTTTCATCTTCACCAATGGTAAACATCACTTAAGGCTTTTCCAAATTCTAAACACAATTACTCTCTTTTACGTTTTATCTCATACTGTTTTTGCTCATATTTTTAGAAAACATTTATGCTTACCTTAATTATTTTTTACTCTATAATTATCACAATTTCATCAACAACTTCAACTAAAAATTACTATTTCTCTTTATTGATGGCCAACAGATATGGATGAACACTATTTAAACATTATTTATGAATGCTACCAAGAAATTCATTAACATGAACTTACTTTACAGGATATACAACCAAGGTTCTTGCCACCATAGACATCACCTCTGTACCATTTGCGTACAACTATTTCCTTGTTACAAAATGTTCTGAAAATACTAATAAAAACTATCCACATACATGAAAGAGATACAAATCTAAAGATGTGTGCTAAATGGAAAAAACGATTTTCACAATGTGTGGTCACAATAGACATCAATTAGTGTTGCAGATGCCATGACTCGTCATGTATATATGATTAGATATTCAATATCATTTAGATTTACATGACATCACAAAATTTTATTGTACAAATCTATAGTTATTCACCTTCAAATGCATTCATGTTCCGTTGAACTACTAATAAATTTTATATATCTATATGTATATAAATCATGTTATGTTCAACTACTATGCCATTCAGTGTAATTTCAAATGTTTCTTTAACAATGTTTCTCTTTATTGTTGTGTTTCAAATGCATCTCCAAATAGTCCTTCTCAAGAGGAGGATTATATGATATCTTAGCCTTCTTGAGTTTCTTATTCCATCTTCAGTGATGATATGGTGTACAAGTCCTTTTCCTTTGGTTCTAGAGATTAGTTGAATTTGAAAAATTCATGTATTGCTTCAATCTTGTTTTCTGTTTGTGCTTATTCCATTACTTTTTACTAGATTCAAGGTGTTCAAATTTTCAAAATTTATCCAGCAGGAATCAATTTTATCTATAAAAATTCATTCTAGGAATCATGCTATAGTGTTATGTTCTATTTTAATACCTCTATGTTTTTCAACGGCTTGGAGTACTATTTTTTTTTAAATGCTTATTTTCCTCTCTAGTTTATTTCCTTAACCACATCTTCAGATGTTAGTTCTCTCCATCTCGTAAGTTTTTCATCGCTGAAAATTTATTATACATCAAGCTTCATAATGTCATTTGCTTTTCAACTAGTAATAAACATTTAATTTTATTATGAGCTCAGTTTTTCTTATTTTGTGTTGCTTTGAGATTGGTACAACTGATTCAAAGTTAGCACTGACAAAAAATATTCTAAGCATAGTCAGTTTCTAGCCTTAAATTTTTTCCAGAATTTCAATTCTATGTTTTTACATTCCACTACATGAGTTTCCAATGAACTAGTAAGTGGACACCCACGTGTCGCACAATTCTCAATGCATGTTACACTTTATATGTCAGCCATTGAAGCTCTCGTGATAGGAGCCACTTTATTCTATGTTTGAAATGTCTTGGCCTATGACTATAACAACAAAGGAGAGGTCACTCACTATGTTTCAAGCATGATCTCATTACTTTCATCCTCAACCATTTTGGATTGCATCCAAGGTGTTCTATCAGCTAGAAAATATTTCCCATAGATTTCTTCAGATTTGGAATAGTATAGAATCAAACTCACCCACACACACCTACCTCAGAGGTCATGTTTTCTAAAATTTCAACACCTTTGCAGGTATTTCTAGATGATGTGGATGGAAAAAGTCAACATTCCAATTGCAATCAGTTTGGCCTTTAAACTCTATCTTTGTGGTAGGGTCATTTTTATCCTTTTATGCTTGATTCAATTTCTCCTTCCAATTTTAATAAGTGGAGAACATATGAAAACATTACTCAAATTTAAACTCCTTGTTGACAGATTAATAAAGTCATACTTTTTAGGAATGAGAGAATAAATGAAACACTAATTTTATTATGAGAGTCTCGTTGTTTTCATCAAAATTATATTTTCCATACACGATAGATATAATAAATTATATATTTGATGAGATTTCAACTCTCCAAATCCTGAAATTACTTTCTCAACCTCCGAAACAGATGCCTAATATCACCTAATATTGAGAGCTACTATGGTGTGGATATATATGTAAATTGTTTGAAGCTAGAAATAAATTGAAAAATTGTAAATGAAATGGCTATGCATCATTTATAGATGTTGTTGTTACTAATTTATAGTCATGGATGTGTGAAGGTTAGCATATTTACATGAAGCATTGGATGCCAAAATGTTACTACCAACTTCACTTCATATTACTACCTACCAACTTCTCTTCATATTGTTACCTACCAGCTTCACTTCATATTAGCGATGGGAGGAATTATAAATCTCAGTCAATTAAAAATAACATCTCCGCTCTTTCTCTATATGCAAAACAATGGAAGGTAATTAATGTGCATAATTTCATTATCCAGACCATGAGATTTTGCAATTGTTCTGCTGTTGCATTTTGTGGAATTCCTATATTGTTTGAATTGTAAGGATTTAATCACATCAGGTGGGTTGATTTTCATCCCTTATTTCTAATAATTAAATCTTATTGTCATTTAACTTGCATAGGAATTTAATGTTGTATGTTTTTTTCTTCATGCATAGATTACCTCGCAAAAGAAACTACCTAAGTTTTTATTTTCTATGCTAAACCAGTAGATGCTAAGTGTTGGGTCTCAATCTAGTCTCCTAAACTGAGTTCATTTAATTGTCAACCAGGATTTGTAAACTGATGAAGTGAAATGTACCATATGTACCTAGGTGCTTGTTTCCTAGTGTGTTGTGTGTAGTATTTTGTGATGTTTTTGGTCTTTTATGTTGATTTATGATGTTTTTGGTCTTTTGGAATTTTATGGTTACAATGAAAATGCCTAGAAAACTAATGGAAAGAAATTGGTGGTCAAAAACACAGTTGAATCTAATGTAAGGAATGGCAAATGCAATTAGAAATACTGAAGTAACATCTGAACTATGACTAAATAGAAACAAAAGCTTGATAATGACTTCTCAGGCAAATGACACAAACTAAACTTGAAAAAATGATCATTAAATATGCAAGTTCTCTAACTGAACAGTTAAACACTAATGATGCAATATTCTGTTTTAGCTCATCTATTCCATGATTAATCCCTAATTCTATTCTGCAATTTAATTGAATGTCACAGAACTTATACTCAAAGAGTTGTTGGTTTCTTTTCCAAAGTAGTTCTTTTGAGGAAGAGCTCTGTTTATGATGAGGAATTTGCAGAAATATTTCAGACCTTGTAATGATGTTATCTTCTATTCCTATAGTTATGGTTCACTGATGGTTTTCAGAACAAAAATATATTTGTAAATAATGAAGGTTGTCTTGTGAATCCTAACAACTAAAGTAATCTATTGTGCAAAAGATGACAGTGTGACTATGAGATGCAAGTGCAATAAGTTGATCTAAAAATGAACCTAAGATGCTACTAAACTAGCACAATGTTGAACTATGAGTCATCAT
Source organism: Pinus albicaulis (assembly GCA_034641835.2). Classification (NCBI taxonomy): domain Eukaryota; kingdom Viridiplantae; phylum Streptophyta; class Pinopsida; order Pinales; family Pinaceae; genus Pinus; species Pinus albicaulis. The sequence goes on along the minus strand of CM076574.1, from coordinate 21,489,328 downwards.
CAAACTTGCAACAAAGTAGCTGAACATGAATTAAATGCAAAATTAAACTCCGGAGCGTTCTAATAAACATGTATTATTCTATGAAGTTACACAATCTGTTTGTTCATCATTAGTGATATTTTGGAAGAGTTCCTTCTTGTGGAAGAGGTAGAACAATTCTGACTGTGGACTTGTATGCAATTGAAAGCAAATGAACTGAAAGCAAATGAAAGACTAAGTTATCACATCACGGTAATATCTTGAACTTCTTAAGGATGTCTTGGAAGAATTTCTTCTTGTGGAAGAGTGATTAGAACAAGTGCAACTGTGATAGTGAATAACAAAAACTACAACTAATTCCTATAGTACTATAGCTATTCATCATTCATTGTTATGATCTGTTGGAAGAATGTCTTCTTGTGAAAGAACTGGAATGAATATAACTACAGTATCTAGTTAAAAACAAATACAAATTCAACTCCTATCCTACAATACCATAGTCATTAATCATTCATCATTTTGGTCTGTTGGAAGAGTGTCTTCTTGTGGAAGAGCTAGAACGAATATGACTACAGTAGCTAGTTAAAAACAAATACAAATTCAACTCCTATCCTACAATACCATAGTCATTAAACATTCATCATTTTAGTCTGTTGGAAGAGTGTCTTCTTATGGAAGAACTAGAATGAGTACGACTACAGTAGATAAAAAAAAACAACTACCAATTCAAATGCAGAACGTAAAGACAGCTAGGAAAAACTTATCTAGTTTACGCAAAAGAAATCCGTGCAAGGGGCAGGGGCCCTCTACCACTTGACGACATTCAACTCCAAATTAAATCACGCCTTCAAGATAATTTTGTCTGCTCCATTAACAATGCAATAGTTTGAACATAATGCTCTGTGTCTTCAAAGACGTAACACAGAGTTTACACAAAATCTAGCAGCAAATCTAACACAAAATCTCTAACTAAGCTCTCGGTCTACTCAAGAGTTTATAAAGAAAATGCAAGTAACAATAATTACAACAATTTAGGAATGATGTCTTTCCATATCCGAATCATCTTAGGAGTCTTTGAGGTGGCTGCGTGAAGAAGAAAAGACACCTGGACTAAGACAGTCCTAGTAGGAGTCTTACTTCACAAATGTGTTCCCACGTGCATAACCGTACCCAAAATTCATTTCCTCTCCCATGATGAGCAACAAACCATGTAGGCACGACGTGGATCATGTCCATATGCGTTTTTCCTCAAGAGGCCACCTGGAACATACTCAAACATAAAGGTAGCTGCAGAATCGCCGGTTAGCTACGGAATGCCTGCATTCTGCAGCTAGTTCTGGTCAAAATGCTTAACAATGGAAACAATCACAAAATTCAACAAGTCAGTCATGTAAACCATTCTAGAAGTAATTTTAACTATTTTTATTGATCAATTGGGTTTAAAATAGAAATGGACAAGGGAAAATGAGGTAAAAATGAGGTGAAGGAAAGCACAAATTTGAGGCTCAACATACCCCCACTGCTGTCTCTTTGCATGTCCTCATGCAAATTATCCTATGAATTCAGAGGCTTCTGCAAGGACATCTAATCCCCTTCTTCTCCTTTGTTTGAAAGCTAGAGGCCTTCTGGGTTTCCTGATCACAAGTTTGAACCTGAGGTTTGTGAGTGCCCTGATCAACTTTTTGTTCCTTGTCTTCATCTTCTCATTGGTCCTCTCCACTTTGTCTATATGCCGGGATAAGTTTGAGTTCATGTCAGTCTTGATCTTGATTTGATCTTTGAGAATTTCATTCTCATTTTTGATGTGTCTATTCAACAATTCCAACTCATACCTATCCCTCCTTAATATATCAATTTCAGACAGTGGAGGACTGGGGGTTCTCTCTCTGCTTTCTGAAGCTGTTCTCTCTAAAGTTTCCACATAATCATAGATTTCCTGTTGAGCAGGATCAATCTCAGGGGTGCCTTCATAAAAATCTTCATCATCATCCTCTTCCATGGATGTTTCTTCATCTTCAATATTGATTACCCCTGTTTGTTTGATTGGTGTTTTCTTCAGTTTTCCTTTTAATCTGTGGCTTCTCCTAAGCTGAGAGGACCCCTCTCCTTTCCCTGTAGTAGATTCCTTGATTATCTTCTCTTCCTTAAGTTCCCTCTTTATTCTAGTCAACTTCTCCAAAATGACTTCCTCACTGCTTTCTTGAACTGGTTTGTCAATTTTACCTTTTGAAGTCCTCCATTTCCTACTTCTCTTTGTGGGTTGTGGTTCAGGTGATAGTTCTTTTGCTTCTTCAAAATGATTTCTTATTAAGAAATCATCCCATGTATCATTTTTTTTAGATAGATGATGCTCAATCAAAATTTTGACCAACCCATGATGATACAAGGTTGTCTCTAAAAACTGAACTCTTCTCTGAACACAGGAAGCCATTTTCTTCAGACTTTGATACAAGAAATATGGTAGATTCAAATCTTCTCCTAGAAAATGCAACATTAGTCTAATGTGGTAGACATAAAATGTCCCATATCTACCCTCACATGTGACAAATTTTTGTAAAAGAAGTAGTATGTTTCTCCATTTTCTTTTCAATGCTGTACTGGGAATTCCTTTCTTGAACACACTAACATCCATATTTGGTGATTTTAAAATTTGTTTCCAGGAGTCATTGTGGAATTCCCTATTTTTAAACCATCTCTCCCCAGTTCTAGATAATCCTGTAGCCTCTGCTATAAAAACTTCAGTAACAGTAAACTTGACATCCCCTATTTCAACTTCGGTACCTTGGAATGATCTGGCAAATGTTTTGGTGACTTCCTTATGGAAGCCATTAAATTTTTCCAAGAATTGAAGCCATCCTATTTGTTGTAACATTTCCTTGCATTGTGGGTAACCTTCTAAATATTTTGATCCCACAGGCTCAGTCCTTACGATGAAACCCATGATTTTTTTTCAATATCAAATTAACACTCTTCTCTACCCACAAAACAATGGCTTTTACTTTCGGATTAAAATGGCTTCAAGCTCTAAATGAAAATGGCTTCAATTTTGGAATGACATACCTCTGATTTATAATAGCAACAACTTCAAAACCTCTGGCTGGTATGCCTCTGTTTGATAATGAAAAATGCCTTCGAATCCTCGGACTGATGTGCTTCTGTTGAACTTTGGAGTGATATGAAAGCAATTTCAAATTTTGAGCTAATATGTCTCTGATAGACAGTGGTAGATGGCTTCAAGTTTCCTTTTTGTGCAATACCTCTGGCTCTTAGTAGCAAAACGGTTTCAGTTTTAATACTGCAATACCTCTGTCTTTGGTAACAGAAAGACTTCAAACTCAATCACTGATAAACACCTCTGTTTCTAGTAACAACAGACTTCAATCTCCACCTTTGTCTCTGATAACAACAGACTTCAAACTCAACCTCTGTCTTTTGGTAACAAATGGTTTTCGAACTCAATCACTACCACACCTCTGTCTTTGGTAGCAAAAGACTTCAATTTTAACACCTCTGTCTTTTGGTAACAACAGACTTTAAACTCTACACGGCCACAATTCTGTGTTGACAATGGAAATGCTCCAAACTTCGTTCACAGTGATATGCTATCTGTTCACGGGATCAAGTGGTTTTGAGTTCTCACACCGTTATACTTCCAAATTTACCTCTTCTGATCTGCTCCTAATGATAGTAATGCCTCTGTCTTCGGAATGGAATACTGGCTACGGAATGAAGTTATGGCAAATGACACGGCATAGAGTAATGGAGTGAGGTGGAGGGATTGTATTAATGATTGAGAAGACGGCGGAGGATTTACGACGGCAGGGAAAATCATCATCATTAAATAACTTGGTTAAGAGTCGTGGGAAATTCAAATGCTTTGGCCGTTTCACCGCTTAAATGCTATCGGATATAAAATTTGAAATGGAAGATTTTAATACAAAGTCTGTAGAGGGTTTGTTTGGTGTTTGATCAATAAAACAATTAAAACAACCTTTCGAATAATCCACAACTAAACTATGCTAAATTTTTATGAAATGCCATCGTAATTTAAATTTGTTACCTCTGCCCTTTATTTGATGTTTTTGTAGCCTTTGTCTTCTCTGCTCATCTTTGGAGGAATCTTTCACAATTTTCTTGATATTTTTGATTCATGAATTCACTGGATCACTTTGTTGTAATTCTGATGTCTGCTGGTTGATGCCTTCAGGGTTTATAGCTGCGAAAAGACTGTCGGGCTGCAGAAAGGCTGATCAGCTGCAGAATGTCCACTGAGCTGCAGAATATTCCTGTAGAACACCTTAATCATGAAAATGAAATGTTTCTCGAGGATGGGTGAAATGTTATGAAAATGGATGAAAATGGATGATGGATTATGATATGTATGAAGTGGATAATGGAATAAAATGGATTCAGTTCATGGAATGAAGGAACATAAGGGCTGTACTGCAATTCATGACATATTTTATTCATTTGCAGCAAGATATCAAATTCTATGTTTTGACATGAAATTGAAGTGAATGGAAGATGGAGTGAAATGAATGAGATGTGGAATGGAGTGAAATGTGAATGATGGATGAGATGAAGTATGGATGGATAAGTGAATGGAGTGAGATGAAATGAATCATAAGTACTATGGCACTGAACTTATGATTTTTATAACAGCTGCTTAGAAACAAAAAATGGGAAAAGTTAGAGTGTCAGAGAGACTCTGATTTTCACCCTATCTTTTCTGTATAAACATGCCAATCAGTGATTGGTTTTCATGTTTATACCTTTATTTTTATTTATTTATTTATTTGTTTATTTTTCAAAAGAGAAATGCTTCAGAAAATTTAATCAAGTTGATGAAGAAGAGAGACTCTTCTTCATTAACTTCACATCATTGTCTTCTTGGAACTTCTTGACAAACTCTTCTCTTGAGAGTGGCTTGTGGTATAGCTTCAGTCTATGACCATTCACAAGAAAAGTGACCTCCTCTTCATCTATAGTTCTGATTTTTACTGCTCCATTATCAAAAATTCGAACAATTTCATATGGCCCAAGCCAATGTGTCTGAAATTTCCCTTAAAAATCCTTGAATTTTGAATCAAACAAGAGAGCCCAGTCACCCTCTTTAAATTTCTTCTCCTTGATGTACTTGTCATGCCATCTAGCCCTTTGCTGTTGGACTAGACTTGTTTTTTGAACTGCATCTTGTCTGATCTCATCCAATTCATTAATTTGCTCCAGTCTATGCTTTTGTGCCTCCGTTAGATCAAGTCCTAGCTGAACTGCCATCTTGAATGTCTGGATTTGGAACTCTATAGGAAACAAAACTTGCTTCCCATAAACAAGCTCATAAGGAGTATGGCCTGTTGTGTTTCTCCATGTAGTTCTATAGGCCCACAAGGCTTCAGGAAGCCTATCTACCCAATCCCTTCTATGTAAATGAACAGTCTTTGTTAGGATTCCTTCAATGACTTTATTAGTAGATTCCACTTGACCATTTGCTTGTGGATGATAAGGAGTAGATTTTCTATGCCTGATTTTGTACTTCTCCATCATTTGCTCCACTAGCCTTGATGTAAATTGAGCTCCTTGATCTGTAACAATTTCCCTTGGGACACCAAAACGAGTAAAAATATCCTCAAAAAGAAAAGTAACTACAGATGCTTCATTAGCAAAAAGTAATGATTTAGCTTCTACCCACTTAGTAACATAATCAGTGCAAACTAATATGTATTTCTTTTGTCTTGATGGAGGACTAATAGGTCCTACAAAATCCAAGGCCCATTTTTCAAAAGGTTCAATGTGTACCCGAGGTTGTAATGGCATCTCACCTGAAGGAGAAGGTTTCCCTACCCTTTGGCAACTGTCACACCTTTTGACATATTCCCTTGCATCTTTAAACAAAGATGGCCAATAATATCCTAAATTAAGGATCTTATAGGCTGTCCTCTTATCTGCAAAGTGTCCGCCACAAGGTTCATCATGACATGCCTTGAGAATTTCAGGCATCTCATCTTCACGAACACACCTTCTAATGATCAAATCTGAACCTGTCTTGTACAACTCACTAGCGACCCATGAATATCTTGCACTATCATTAATGATTTTTCTTTTATCCCTTGCATTCATAATTGAAGGAAATTTTCCTGAAACTAAATAATTGGCAATATCAGCAAACCATGGAGTTTGAGTAGAGATCGCAAAAAGATATTCATCAGGAAATTGATCTTCAACCGGAGTGTCATCTTTGATATTTTGAATTCTAGACAGGAAATCAGCCACAGTGTTTTGTTTTCCAGGCCTATCTAGAATAGTAATGTTGAATTCTTGCAATAATAACAACCATCTTATAACTCTGCCATTAATAATTGATTTATTCATTAAGTATCTAATGGCAGAATGATCAGTGTGAATAAAAGTTTCATAGCCTGTTATATAGTGTCTAAATTTGTTGATGGCATGAACAACAGCTAAAAACTCTTTTTCAGTTACAGTATAGTTTAACTCTGCAGGAGTCAAATTTTTACTGATATAATAGATGGCATAGGGAATTAAATCTTTCTGTCCCAATACTGATCCTAAAGCTGTATTGGAAGCATCTGTCGAGATATGAAAAGGTAACTTCCAGTTAGGTCCCCTTAATATAGGTGCTTCAGAAATTTTGGTTTTCAGGGTTTCAAAAGCTAACTGGCAATCAGAAGTCCACTTAAATTCACAATCTTTGGTGAGTAATTTGAAGAGAGGAGATGCTATTTGGTGAAGTTTTCTATAAATCTCCGATAGTACCCCGTAAATCCTAGAAAACTTCTTACATCTCTTTGACAACTTGGAATGGATAGGTTAGAAATGACTTCAACTTTCGCCTCATCAACTCTAATCCCATCCCTTGAAATGTGGTGCCCTAAAACAATTCCTTCAGTGAACATCATAAAACATTTTTCATGACTAAGAGAAAGGTTTGCTTCTTGACATCTTTTTAAGACCTTTTCCAAGTTTTCTAAAGCCTCTTCAAATGTATCCCCATAAACCGTAAAATCATCCATGTACACCTCTACACAGTCATGTATCAGATCAGAAAAAATTCCTAATACTGCCCTTTGGAATGTTGCAGGTGCATTGCACAATCCAAATGGCAATACTCGGTAGGCATAAGTACCCCAAGGACAAGTAAATGTGGTTTTATATTGGTCTTCAAGTGCTACTTGGATTTGATTGTAACCACTAAATCCATCCAGGAATGAAAAGTACTTTTTACCTGCTAATGTATCTAATACTTGATCTATGAAAGGTAAGGGAAAATGGTATTTAAGAGTAGCTTTATTCAGTTCTCGATAGTCAACACACACCCTCCATTTTCCATTTTTCTTAGGTACAATTACTAAAGGGGAAACCCACTGACTATCTGAAATAGGATAGATGAAGTTAACATTTAACAATTTTTGTAATTCTTCCTTGACACTTTCCCTAAGATTTGGATTCATCCGTCTTTGAGGTTGTCTGATTGGTTTGCAATTTGCCTCTATATAGATGTGATGAGTACAAGTCTTGGGACTTATCCCTTTCATGTCAGTGTATTCCCATGCATATGCAGAAGAATGTCTCTGTAATACTTTGACTAGCTCTTCTTGTTGAGATTTTTCCAGGTTTTTATTTATGTTTAAGGTTTTGCCTGGAAAAATTTCACTTGTAGAACTGCCAAATTTGTCCATAGAATGAAGAGACATCTGTCTAGATGACAAGAACTCAATATTGGATCTCTCTTGAAATGATTCTTGTTTGTGCTCTGGAGAAGATTCAAAATTTTCTAGAGTATTCAGAATTTGATTATCTTCACTAATTTCTGAAATTGTGAAGAGTGGTTGCAAATATTATTCATCCTCTATCCATTGAGTGTCATCTAGATCTGTAATTGTCCTAGCTGGAGGATATAAAGTGAATTTCTTTGTTGAACTTCCATCAGAAATATACATATCACCGGACCTTCAACTAATAAAAGCATCAGCTGTAGCCAAACTGCCCTCCTTGTAGCAACAGATACTTCCCAGATTATTCTTGGGTGCTTGACCAGTGAAACTTTGGCTGTGTGGTACTCCCAAGAGTCTAGGGACACCAATGTCTTCTGTCATTCATCCGGGTCTGATCACGCATCTATCCTTGCTAGTGTACTGTAACAGTGTATGTGTGTTATAAGATTAGAAGCCGCTGTCGATTTTTCTACTCATATTTATTGTCGCTCCTAAGTCAATGAGTGTGTTTTGAATTTCAATTCCATTGATGTGAATTTGACAATCTGATCTCCGCCGTGTCTTTGGAATAGTAGTCTTACCCATCATAATGTCTGCCATTTGTCCTACCAGTTGAATTTTCTTGGTTTCTCTTATTCTTTTCTTTGTTGTCTTCATACTCAACTCCTTTATTGTTTTGGCTAAAATTGGGATTTCTTTGATGGCTTGCAATAATGGAATTTTAATGCAAACATTTCTCAATTCATCCAAGAAATCATAATTAGGCACCATTATTTGTTTTTCTACACCTTTGTCAATTTGTAATCTTTCCGGAAAGGGAGGTATAGAAGTAGATGTGGATGGTTGCTCTAATAATGGAGTTGGGCTTATTGGATCTTTTTGTTTCAGTTTTTCAATGTTTTGGCCTTGAAAGGATGTTTCTTCCTCAAGACTTTTATTAACCCGTAGGGAGTCTTCCTCGGAATTATCTTGTTCTTGTATGATCACAGAAGGTTTCCTCTTCTCAAGTATCCTTCCAGACCTAAGTTGAACATCACTAAGGTCTATAGGAGTAATTAAATAAGTTGGAAATTGTTGTCCTTCTATCATGTATGTATTCTGGGGGTTCTTATTATTGGGGTTTGGTATGGGCTGAGCTGGTAATTGATTTGATTTTTGAGGGAATGGTAATGGAAGTGGTTGATTTTGATGAGGTTGGTTCAAATGATGTTGTTGTGAATTTTGTTGAAAATTTTGTTGAAGATTTTGAGGAAAATTTTGTTGAGGATTTTGAGGATAAAATTGTGGAGATGGTGGATAGGATGGTGGATACTGATAATATGGAGAGTATCTTCCATAGGGACCTTGTGATCCTTGTGCCCAAGCTTGAGATTGATTTTGAAATTGGGGCCAAGGTTGTTGCCAAGAATTCCAAGGTGGAGGTTGATTATACATTTGATCATGGAATCCTTGTGTCTGAGATCCCTGCCAAGGTCTTCTAGATACAAAGTTAAGAGATTCTGTGGAATCTGTAGGAGTTTCTTCCTGAAAAATAGCCTTGAGACGAGGAAGAGAAGGACAATTCTTGGTCTCATGTTTCTCAGAACAAATAACACAGGTTTCTACAACTTTTACATCTACAGGACACTCTCTCAAGGCATGTTTCTTCCTACATTTGGGACAAAAGATTGCCAAGGCATCAGATTCAGCCTTTTTCTTGTTTTGTATCTTGAGGGTGTCTATTTGTTCACTAAGACTCCCTAATATGTCAGATTTAAAATCATCAAGCATGTGTCCTATTTCTGATCTACTTACTGTCCCAGAAGCAGACTTACTTGCCCTTGCAAGAGCTGGATCTCTTGGACCTTTGACAGTTTTAGATTTCCCTCTTGAAAGGTTGATACATAACTCAGATATTTCAGGTAATGTGAGTTGTGATATATCCCCTTTTCCCATCATGTTAAGGATATCCAACCATTCATCCCTTATTGTTTTCAACAAAAGAGCTTTTAAAGTGTCTTGATCTAGGTTTTCCATTTGTGCCCTTTTTATGTTGTATTTAAATCTTTCCAACAAATCTTCTAAATTTTCATCTTCTTTTTGTAACATCTTGAACACTTCTTCCTTATGATTAACCGGCATACAATAATCCAAGTATCTCTCTAGAAATGCTTGTTTCATGTCTTCCCATGTTCTAATAGAACTATTGTTTAAACTCATAAACCACTTCAATGCTGCTCCTTTCAGAGTTGAAGGAAATAATTTCAATTTTTGAGCATCTTGTAGGTAGTCATAAGTCCTACACAACACTTCAAATTCGAATAAGAAAGTTTCAGGATCCTCAGCTTTAAGTCCATAGAAGTTCGGAAGGACAGAAGGTGAAATGTTTTTCATGGTTGTATTGGTTTCTTCATCAAGTATAGGGAACCCAAAAGAGCTTCCTATTCTACCTCTTCCTCCTTCTGCACCTCTACCTCCTTCTCCTCTTCCTCCTTCTCCCCTACCTCTACCTCTACCTCCTCCAAACAATGTATGTTCTCCATTAACAACTCCTCCTCCTCCTTCTTCTGCCATGGTTGACTCTCCCGTGGAAGTAGAAAGGTTTGTGTCCCTGACAGGAGTTTTTAGATCTTCTTCTATGGCAGGTTCAGTGGATGAAGTGGAAGGTTTCTCTAATGGAATAGGTGACTTTAGATCTTCTAGAAGTCCAGGATCAGTAAAGGATGGAAGATGGGTTTGAGTTGAAGGTGTACTAGCTCGATCTAGATGGTGCCATGGTGTCTATAAAATCAACTTCTCGCTCGTCGCTATAAATTTCCCTATCTCTCTCCTACTTTATATAAATGAGTTTTGATGCTTGAGAAATACAATATTTTAAGCTAACATTGTAAATGCGCTTGTAAACAATTAACTAGCCTTCCTTAAATCAGTGTTCATTTAATACAACCCGTGATTTGTAAACCGACATGAAATGTACCATATGTACCTAGGTGCTTGTTTCAGTGTTGTGTGTATATTTTGTGATGTTTTGTCTTTAAATATTTCATATTGTTATCTTTGGAATTTTATGGTTACAATGAAAATGCCTAGAAAACTAATGGAAAGAAATTGGTGGTCAAAAACACAGTTGAATCTAATGTAAGGAATGGAAAATGCAATTAAAAATACTGAAGTAACATCTGAACTATGACTAAATAGAAACAAAAGCTTGATAATGACTTCTCAGGCAAATGACACAAACTAAACTTGAAAAATGATATGCAAGTTCTCTAACTGAACAATTAAACACTAATGATGCAATATTCTGTTTTAGCTCATTCATTCTATGATTAATCCCTAATTCTATTCGCAATGGAATTAATGTCATAGAACTTGCATCGTAGAGCTGTTGGCTTTTCAAATTAGTTCTTTTGAGGAAGAGCTCTGTTTATGATGAGGAATTTGCAGAAATATTTCAGACCTTGTAATGATGTTATCTTCTGTTCCTATAGTTATGGTTCACTGATGGTTTTCAGAACAAAAAGATATTTGTAAATAATGAAGGCTGTCTTGTGAATCCTAATCAACTAAAGTAATCTATTGTGCAAAAGATGACAGTGTGACTATGAGATGCAAGTGCAATAAGTTGATCTAAAAATGAACCTAAGATGCTACTAAACTAGCACAATGTTGAACTATGAGTCATCATCAAACTTGCAACAAAGTAGCTGAACATGAATTAAATGCAAAATGAAACTCCGGAGCTTTCTAATTAACATGTATTATTCTATGAAGTTACACAATCTGTTTGTTCATCATTAGTGATATTTTGGAAGAGTTCCTTCTTGTGGAAGAGGTAGAACAATTCTGACTGTGGACTTGTATGCAATTGAAAGCAAATGAACTGAAAGCAAATGAAAGACTAAGTTATCACATCACAGTCATATCTTGAACTTCTTAAGGATGTCTTGGAATAATTTCTTCTTGTGGAAGAGTGATTAGAACAAGTGCAACTGTGATAGTGAATAACAAAAACTACAACTAATTCCTATAGTACTATAGCTATTCATCATTCATTGTTATGATCTGTTGGAAGAATGTCTTCTTGTGAAAGAACTGGAATGAATGTAACCACAATATCTAGTTAAAAACAAATACAAATTCAACTTCTATCCTACAATACCGTAGTCATTAATCATTCATCATTTTGGTTTGTTGGAAGAGTGTCTTCTTGTGGAAGAGCTGGAACGAATTATGGCTACAGTAGCTAGTTAAAACAAATACAAATTTAACTCCTATCCTACAATACCATAGTCATTAAAAATTCATCATTTTAGTCTGTTGGAAGAGTGTCTTCTTGTGGAAGAGCTAGAATGAATACGACTACAGTAGATAAAACAAAACAACTACCAATTCAAATGCAAAACGTAAAGGCAGCTAGGAAAAACTTATCTAGTTTACGCAAAAGAAATCCGTGCAAGAGGCAGGGGCCCTCTACCACTTGACGGCATTCAACTCCAATTTAAATCACGCCTTCAAGATAATTTTTTCTGCTCCATTAACGATGCAATAGTTTGAACATAATGCTCTGTGTCTTCAAAGACGTAACACAGAGTTTTCACAAAATCTAGCAGCAAATCTAACACAAAATCTCTAACTAAGCTCTCGGTCTACTCAAGAGTTTATAAAGAAAATGCAAGTAACAATAATTACAACAATTTAGGAATGATGTCTTTCCATATCCGAATCATCTTAGGAGTCTTTGAGGTGGCTGTGTGAAGAAGAAAAGACACCTGGACTAAGATAGTCCTAGTAGGAGTCTTACTTCACAAATGTGTTCTCACGTGCTCAAGTGCACATACTTAGTACCCGAGAATTCATTTCTCTCCCATGACTGAGCAACATCTGTACGAGCACCGGCGGATCTGTGTCCATATGCGTTTTTCCTCGAGGCCACACAGAACATACTCAAACATAAGGTAGCCTGAGAATCAGGTTAGCTCGGAATGCACCACGTTACGACTGGTTACGGTCAAAATGTAATGGCAACAATCACAAAATTCAACAAGTCAGTCATGTAAATCATTCTAGAAGTAATTTTAACTATTTTTATTGATCAATTGGGTTTAAAATAGAAATGGACAAGGGAAAATGAGGTAAAATGAGGTGAAGGAAAGCACAAATTTGAGGCTCAACACTAAGTTGGTGGTAGTTACTTTTAGAGTAACATATCCATTTGATGCAAATGACTGGAGCACAGACTACGAATTCTCCTGGTACAAAATGGACTCTATTGGAAAATTTCATCTGGGGTTCCTTGAAGCAATTTGTTTTGCCGATGTAAATCAAGATAATGACATCGCTAGATTGCCAGAGGAATATGCCTCAAAAGACCATGAAAAAGCTCTGGATTATTATGCCATAAACAGAAAGGTGGGTAGATTGCCGAGGAACACAAGAATGCACAACAAATGGAGAAGTTATTAGCGGTTTATAATTTGGACAACCTAGAATTGTAGATAAAGAATTTCGAAATTTTTTGAATATAAAATTGAATGTACTTGTCCCAAGGTACCAGAGAGTGGTGTACAACAACAACATGGTTCCTTGGATGCCACATGACAATAAAATATTTCTGTTCAAGCATTTTGGAGTGTGCCTTCACTACAATAGCTATGCCTTTACTACAAAAGCTGTTACAAAGAGAAGGTATTAATTTCACATCAACCCTTCCCTCATAAATTCTACTTTATTCTTCCTCCTTTGTATTTCTGCAAATATTGATCTCAATCATAATATTTTTTTGTAGGGCCTACTCTTTGGTACTAAACCTCTAAAATGTTCTCTCATTTTGCTAGATTATTTGCTTACAACCGAAGGGAATCATTATCTTTGATGCAGAAGAAAATCAATTTTATGAAATTTTTCCTATTTTATTATGCAGTTAGAGCATACAAATCTATGAAAATGGGAAAAATTTATACTTGATGAGACGTTGTGAGTATTTCACTATTAATATGCAGTTAGACCATACTAATCTATTGGACTAACATTTAATAGGATACTGGGTATTTGGGATTGTTGCTATATATGTATACACATATTTAATGGTGTTTAAAATAAATCTATACTCTCTTTACTTGCATTAATACATGGTTTCTCAATGATTATTATTGTCATTATAGGCATTCCATATTAATATAATCTGAAGCTTGGATTTCCTTGAATAATTTTTGTCGTAAGGAACCATTCCTAGCCATATCGTTAACGATGTAAGCTCCTTCTCCTTCATATGGTGTAATTACACCAATTTAATTGAAGACAACATCAAAGAGTTACAACAATTTATGAAACATTCTTGCAAATTCATAGACACATATGTATGTATGTTAGGACAAAGGAATTATACCTGGATGGGAATAACTCCACTAAAAAATGTAGTCATAATATTTTCAGCATTCAAGGTATCTATCCTATTCAGGTATGATGTACCACTAGTATTGATCTCTTCCTCACTCATCTGAAATGATGACTACATTAACGAAAGTTAGAATGAATCATAAATCATAAGCACAAACATACAGAAAGACTATGTTGGAAAATAAATGAAAAATAATACAAATTCACAAAAATACATGAATAAATAACCTACATGTACTTAGAAAAACATAGATATTTTTTTCATCGGCTTAGAAATAAATAAATAGTAAGTCTGTTTGACTATTTAGTGTCCAAGCATAGAAAATATTCACATTTATCCAATGGCAAACTTTCACAAGTATATGATTCTATGTAGATTCCATGTTAATAGAATTAATTAAGACTCTTCAATTTTCACATTAATCCAATGGAAACCTTCACAAGTATATAATGTTGTGTTTTCACATTTATTCAATGGAAAATCATGGCAAATCTTCACAAGTATATAATCTTGTGTAGATTAAAAAAAGTCTTTAACTTCATATCCAATAAATATCACTATCACTAACTTAAATATAAAGTCTTACATAATTTAGTCATATGTAAGTTTTACGGAATTTAGTTATGTAGAAATTGTCAAAAAATTCTACATTAGTGTGGTTGACCAATCTCTATATTTTCCTCTCATTTAATAAATAATAATTTTAGTTATGAAATGTTCTCATAATATTAATTTGATTTGATAGGAAAGTAGTAAAGATAGAAAACTATTAAACATTATAATAAATTATTGAACTAAGTTAAATATATTCATTAAATATCACTGATTTAAATAATTTCAAAATTTACAGAATTTAGTGATATGTAAGCATTGTCAGAAAAATCTACATCATTGTGATTGACCAATCTCTATATTTTTCTCTCCTTTAATAAATAAAAAATTTAATGATGAATTGTTCTAATAATATTTATTTGATTTAATATAAATATTAAGTTAGTAAATATAGATATTAAGTTGGTTCATAATGTATATGATTGCAAATTATAAATTAAAAAAAAAACACAAATACATAAAACTTCTATAAGCTCTCTTTACACCTTGTCAAACAATTGCTAATTAATATAATATTAATGAAATATTACATTTAAATATAATATTTCATTTCGACATTTGTGGTTAAATTTAACATTTTGAATTTAAACTTTCGTGTTTTTCGATATAAAAGTTTCAAACTTAAAGTTTCGTATTTCAAATTTAATCTTTAGTCTTGCTAGCTGGCACGTTCACTTTACTCCACACGTCAGTGAACACATTTGTCCCCTTTAATTCAGTTTTAAATATTTTTGTTGCAACGTTTCAACCTCCCTCTCTGAGCCGCTGTTGATCATGCATATTCCCCTGAAATTCAATCCCGCCTGTCCGTTTCAATTAAAATAAAAAAAATTCATCCACCGGGAGTCGATATATAATTGTCTAGATATATAAAATTTAAAACTTTTGATTGTTTTATTTGAAATAAAAATATAAAATAAATTATATTGTATGACTGAAAAGAAAACGGGTAAATCAGTGTCAAATTTAAAGCTTCGTCTCATCCCAAATTCCCTCTCAGCCTCGGCTGAAGTGATGAAAAGTGAATCTGCCACAGATAGATTCACCAGTAGTTTGACAAAATCAACCCAAACTCCGAAACTTTGAACTCGATTCTGGGCCTTTGGGTTAGCGCCCACTACGTTTTCGCTGTGCCTCCAATGCATTTGAAAACTTCTCAAGAATAATGGTAGGTATATCATAATGCCAGGACTCAAGGTTTCAAAACCCAACCTTGAGCTTACCCCATCAACTTATTGGGATCATCATAAAACAGTTAAGCAATGTTTAGTTCTTCGGGCCCACGTATTTAGATCTCGAATATTAATAAATGTTGCAAAATAAAAGGACGCTGATTATAACCCACTTTAACCTCCATGCACGCTACCATACGAATGTCCTTGGATCGCGTCCAAATAACAGAACCGCTCCTCATGCCAGTTGCCACGCCATCAAGAAACTCCCACCTTCTTCTAAATCTTCAGAGTAACTGAGATTTTCTCCACCCCTTCGACGCCATCGCTGAGAACAAGCGGTAGCTCCGGTACGGATTCGATCTTATGATGTGGCAAACAAGTGGTTTGGTTTCCTAAAAACCACCACTCTGTTTCCAACACGCAGATTCGCTGCGCTTCCATTTCGCCTTCAGGGCTTTCTACCATCGATTCCTAAACACAGTTTCAACACACGAAATCTTCACCCTCTGCGTAATTTGATAATGGTCATCGTTCAATTAAGCCAACTTCTTCAGGGGGTTCAACGCATTTTTTTAATCACCTTCAAATTGACACAAACATATATAATGCAGTCGAAATTTGGAAGGTAAGAACACCTTCTCCACTGGTTGTATTTCAAAACTCAATAAACACAGTTCTAAAATCACCGCCAATCTTCAAGTCGAGACCTCGGATCTTTGCAGTCCTTCCAATTTCCTCACACAACAATTACGTTCAATTGGCATTCTCAATGATACGCAGAGTGCATATAGAAAAAAAAAAACAATAAGTCATAACATAACAGCATTAACTCATAAATCCAAATTACAATTAAATCAGAATTCGACACACAGGGATCCACAAAATGCCATAATCTATTATAATACAAAATGAAATTACAATTCTAACACAAGACTGAATCTGAGGCATTTCAGCCTCATAACACATCTCCTCCATCGATTACATTGTACTCCTCCCTGTATATCCTCACACACTACAAGCTATCGTTTTTTATAAGTTTTTACAAGTATCAAGAATTGGTTTTACAAGGATCAAGAAACGGTTACAGAAAACCAATTCGGTTTTAACAAATCTTTGTCCCAGATAAAACTGTTTTGGATGCCCCTACATCATGAAGTTAGTAAAGGAGTTGTCTATAGATTTAACAACATAATTTGGAATGCAGTTTTTTAAAAATCAGATAAAACAATTTTTAAAAGATTAGGTAGTTGTAATTTTTGATTTTTTTAGTGAAAAGTAGATTTAGCACTATCAAAAATTTACAAAATACTTAAAATCACTAAATTTAATCGAAATAATTTAAATTAAAAAAAAAAAAATACCATTTTTTAATAATTTTATATAAATTTTATAAAATTTTATATACTAAACAGTAAGTGAAAGACAAATTCATATATTTATATGAGACTGTCCAAGACAAATTATATGAGGTTGTCCAGGAACCACCAAGTGACCACAAATTGACCCAAGTATGATACAACACTCAACCTCTCGGATTTCCAGATGGATATGCCCGACGTCTGTCTTCTCAGTAAAGGTATGGTTTTTTCCCACTCGAATTCATTTCTAAGATTTTATTAACCTAGATTTGATTCCCCATAAATTACGCTAAAATATAGCCACATCATTCGTAATGTTACCCCTGAACCCAACATATCTAAGCAGAGTTTGAATATTATCATCCTCCACGCGGATAAAGAAAATGGCACGCAGTTCTCAACAAAATCGGACTACACCTCCGAAATGACGGAATTCCATCACGCGGAAAAGTTACTCATTTAATTATTAAAACTTATTTCCTCAACCAACTAAAACTAGCATTTGTATTTGTACCCAGAGGTGCAAATTAAATGGCTGAAATGGGAAATGGGGAAAACAATGGAAATTTTAGTTTTTATATGTATTTTAAAAAATGTAATAAGAGATTAAATTGAAAAGGAAAGTTACAGTAATATATTTGTTATAGAATATATTGAAAAAAACATTTATTATAAAATCAAATTTTTTAAACCTTATAATTTATCAAAAATATATTCACAATTTTGTATTAATTTTTTCTAACAAAATTCCTCAATGCATGATGTTTCTATATCCATACTAATGACCACCAATGACCTGACCTATTGAAGAAAAAGATTTCTTGTAGTATTAGTATATTTCACAATAAAAGCACCTAATCTTATATAGAAAATTTGGGTTTATTTTGCTTTAATATTGATTGTTCCCGTTACAAATCAGTTTTCTTGAAAATGAATTACCTCAATTGAAAAAGTCTGAGCCCCACAGGACATAACTCCGAACTGAAGGTTGTAATTCCATATTTAATGTGCGAAATATGATAAGCATGTTCAAGATCGAAAAAAAAGTGTCACACACTAAGAACTCTCACTCCCCAATAATAAATATATGAGATTATCAATCTTTTCCAGCACCTCGTTACTCAATTATCGGCTTCCTATATAGTAAAAAAGATTAAATGACGAATATTTGAATATAAGAAATGCAATGTAATGAAAACATATCATCCAATTTTCAAATGTAAATGCACATAAATAATCTTGAAACTCCAATGCAAACTTTAAAGATTTTTATTTTCATCTCTGGCCATGGAAAAAATTCCAAGCTATCCTCAAGATTCCAAAAATTCAAACTGAATTACAAGCTCTCAAATCTCAACCTCCCAAACAATACAATGTCCTCAAATGTGATGCCGATTTGATGCTCTCCCAAATTTCCAATATTTGAAGACCATTCACCAAGTCAATTTTGAACTCCACTCTAAAAACTCTCCTTGAGACTCTAACAGTCCAATGTCGACTTTCAACCATTCATGCCTCAACTCTCTAACGATAAAATGTACTCTCTTTAGAAGCAAGCATTCTTTCATAAAAAAATTATGATAACAAATCAATAATCATCTTTTCCGAGAAATAAAAAAAGGTTTGGTTAAAAAATCAATAATCATCTTTTCCAAGAAATAAAAAAATGTTTGGTTAGAATGGTTGGTAGGACAGTGAAATTTAGAATTTTATTATATGATAGGTCGAGGATGAGCTGACAAGTGTAGTATAGGAATACAAAACTTCAAGAAAAAATTTAGTGTAGTAGTGTAGTGTAGTGTAGTGTAGTGTAGTATAGGATTGAAAGAGTTATTATAAGGTTTAATTTGGAAGAAAAAAATGGTTCTTTTCAATAGAAAAATTCATGATGTAGTAGGCTATGCACTTTGTGAGGGTGGACAAAATTCCAACGTTAGTGATGAAGATTCGTGATGAAGATTCACTAACCAAAAGCCTATGAAAAAGTTAGCTGGTTGTACTTAAGATTGTTGTTTCTATTTAAGTAATTGGGAGATTTTGGATATCTGTAGAAGATTCACTAACCAAAAGCCTATGAAAAAGTTAGCTAGTTGTACTTAAGATTGTTGTTTCTATTTAAGTAATTGGGAGATTTGGGATATTTGTATTTGGGAATAAATACAACCATTTAGCTTCAAATGATACCAACCCATCATTTCTGGTTTTAGATATCCAACAAAATTACTTGATGCTTTATTGCCAAACACATATACTACTTAGGTCTAGGAAAAATTTATCGTGTATTTCTTACATAGAATAAATTTTCACAATGTAATAAAAAACAAAAAAATTGCATAACTAAGATGGATAACTGGCCAACTTATTCTCACCATTGGCTGTGTTATTGAAATATATTTATTTTCTTTATAATTTTTGTCAAAAAAATTTCTTTGTCTTTGTCATTGATCTGGGGTTTCATTTTTTCTTGTATTTCATCTTCTTCAGCCTAATTCATCTACCTCAGCTTAAGGGGCTTTGCAACCTGAATCACATGAGTGAGAAACTAGTCCCTCTCTTCCCGTACAAGTGGATCTTGCTTGGTTATCAAATTTTGTTCTTCCGTGACTACAACCCACCATGTTGGTTTTAGATGATGTTAGTTAATTTGCTTTGGCCCTAAGTTTTGGGAAATTTGCTATTAAATGTTTTATTTCTAAGTAACATATACAATTGAAAGAAACTTTTGTCTCCAAAAATAGCTTTCATTTTCAAAATTATTTTTATTTTTGTTTGAAAGCAATTTCCACACATACGGCAGACACATACACATAAACATATGTTTATTTTGTTGAAAACTTATGAAATAGTATCTTCCAAGAGTTTTCCAATGCTTAAAGAGAATCAAAAGCCAAAAAGCAAATGAAAATTTGGAAATCTAATCTAAAAAGAGTTGAGGAAAGGAAATTTGTCAATAAGATGAAGAGGTCAAAGACTTCATACATACTGTGAAATTTCCCTCAAAACACAATCCTAATAAAATCCTCAACAAAGTTCGGGTGTTATAATAAAATCCTCGTCTTAAGACTACAACATCTCTCATTGTGGAAATAGTTATGGCTGGCTGTTTCTTGAAGTATAAGACAATAAGAATCTGGGATATTCTCCACAATATCACCAAAACAAACTTTATCCAGATTACCATTTGAGTTAAGAGAACCGGATCTACATCCACTATCCATATTGGTTCCCATAAACTGACTAAGACTAACTTCCACATTCTAACCAAGCACAAAAACAAAGATATTGTATTTTCTTAAATGGACTGGAGGAAAATATTGAGTCGAGCAAAGCGCCATTCGTTGCCTCCTACAGGAGATTTGAGACCAAATCCTGCCAGTAGATGGGCAATGCGAAAGAGGCGAAATATGGTTCATTAATCTTCCATTTCCGAACATCGAATAGGATCTGCAAAAACCACCTGGGCTCTTTTCAAATCTTCAATTGTCTGTTCTTCCCATATTTCCATCAATTCTAGTTTACCTCTCAACTGCAATGACCGCGATTATGCGTCTCACTCAATGGTATGGGTGCCGAAAGACAACGAAATTGAAATTCAAATGGATGAAAACGGAGGATGAGACGTAACAGAGACATGGAGCAGTAACGAAGACAGAGTGGGCCCATTGCAGTGAAACGACCGATGCCGGGAGACCGTTGTCATTGAGAAAGGGCTCGAAATACGAAGTTGAAATCATGGACTCGTTAGACTACCTCATAGATATATACTATCTCTCTCCCTAGCCATAATTTGGTAACCAATGAAAAGTTTATATAACCCATACATACATCATCTCCTCTAATATCTTCTCCACTTAATGCCAATGCTCAGTCCCAGCCATCTAAATTCAAAGCATGCGAAAAAAAGTAGAGCCCATATTCTTACAGAGAAGTGTATACTACGACTAGTAGGAGAGTATATATATCTGTAAGTACGACTTCAAGATCCCACATATATGGCACATGGTTTGCTGCTTTATTAGTGTATTGGTTTGTCTCTGGTATTGTATGGTTGTGGCTGCCTCTGCTATTGGGGACTCTGGAGCCCCGCACTTGGAGATTGTATCAGTAAACGGGACACCGATTTGATTTGAGAGGCTGCAGGCAGGTTTATTATTTTTGTATTTTGATGAGTTCTCAGGGTGACGACCGGTAGGGGAAAGTGTCGGCTAGGGTTGTCTACGAGTTTATTTTCTTCTGGAATATATGAGAAATCTGTTAATGATAGGATATGTTAATCCTGTAGCATCCAAGGAGTAAAAGGGTTTGAATCTGAATTCGGCTGGTTCGTTTACATAGGCTTTGGTCAAGAGTAGCGTTGTATTTGGGACGAGATCAAACCAGGGGATGAGACGAATAATGTGGAGGGATCGAGTATGGTGGTGGCCAAGAGGACTTCCCAGGGTGAGAGTAGAAGCGTAGTGGATCCCACGCTCTTTTGTTGCGTGTATTTCAAGACAGAATTAATGACAGACAGTCCAAACGGGACAACGAAGCTCGGGGTTACATTTGTTAATCTTTTACTCAACATAAGAGTATGACAAAGTGTTTTCTCACCTCACTCCAGCAAAAAAGACTTCAAAGTTACAAATGTTATTTAATAAAATTTATCTATGAACATGATACTAAAATGAAGCTTATCCCTATAAGGTCTCATACATCCGTTCTCAATTTCCCCGCCTATATTTTACCTAAATTTCTTTAAAAAACTCATTTCTTCACGTCTTCATTTATTTATTAAAATATCCATAAAGGACATTACCACTCTTTTCTTACCTTCTAATTGGCCTCGAATATATTTTAACTTTTCTTTAATAATCAAATTGATTAACCATGTTTTCTCATTTCCTTCGCCTCTTTATTTATTAAAATATCTATAAAGGATGCCATTAACATCATGTGTAATATTCTTTTGACATTACCGTTCTAGTTAGAATTGGCATTAAATATATATTATTTTTTCTTTAATGATAAAATTGATTAAGAGTGTGCGAAATGTTTAAGAGCATTTGTTTTTTCTTAAGAAGTCACAGGTTCAAAACCATAGAGATAGAGTATGTATGCCTTCATATACTTATCTTTCAAATCGCTACCTTTAGGTGGGTCCATTGTCCCACAAAAAAGGGAGTCTCATACACCAATTTGATGTGAGCCACATCAAAGTTAAAAAAATCTCAAATCTCACTTTACTAATATTTTAAGGATTAATGGTTATCACTCTGAGTACATCCAAATGACTTTCCATATAATGTCTCATCTTCATCCTCTTTTCAACTTTAGTTCATGTTTTAGTTCATGGATCCCTTTTCTCTGCATTAATGTCCTCATCAATAAAATTAGTAGAGCTATGATGGACAATGACATTAAGATAGTCTTTGACCTTTCAGATATAATGGTGTTATCAATAAAATTAGTAGATTTATTAGGTACAATGACATTAAGATAGTATTTTACTTTTGGAATTATGAGGGACAATGACATTAACATAGTCTTTAACCTTTCAAATATAATGGTGTCACCAATAATACATCAATGACATTAAGATAGTCTTTGACCTTTCAAATATGGTAAGAGGATTTTTAAAATATACCAAAGATCCTTATCAACTTTTTCCAAAATCAAAGGCATCCACTAGATTCCTTGATGTTGTGGAATAATTAGTTGTAATTTACTCCATTCATCTTAGGACTAAATAAAAACACATAATAAATATTAATGTTAATAAGTTTCATATATTGGTTTTAACTTAGCTTTAACAACTTCTAAGCATCATATTTATATACAAAACACCAATCTTCTTTTCATGACCTTAAAGATGGTATACAAAAGACCAATATAATTATAAAAATATAACTTAAATTTTAATAATAATTTTAAAGTAATCACTATTTAAATTAGAACTATTAAAATATTTTATTTCCTATTTTAACTATTATAAACTCATTTTTATGTATGAACTTCTATTTCATTTTTTTCTTGTAAGTATGACCTATGACGTTCGAACCTATAGCAAGAAGTACCTTAAAAATACCCTCATTTACAATAAATCCAAAATCCTATGACCAACTTTTAACAATTACTCATATATAATACTAACATATAGAAAAATAAAATTCTATAAAATTCTATTATAAATAAAATTGTATTAAAATTTGTAAATTATATTAAAATTTGTTTATACATATATTGTATAACAATTAAAGATTTATTTAAGTACCCTCATTTACAATAAATCCAAAATCCTATGACCAACTTTTAACAATTACTCATATATAATACTAACATATAGAAAAATAAAATTCTATAAAATTCTATTATAAATAAAATTGTATTAAAATTTGTAAATTATATTAAAATTTGTTTATACATATATTGTATAACAATTAAAGATTTATTTAAGCTTTGTAAAATCTTTTGAATTATGCAAGATTTACCTTTTAATGAATTTATGGCTCATGAAACATTTTTCTTCCTAATATTTTATAGAGTTTAAATTGGTAAAAATCACTAATATTTGTAATAAACAAATCTTCATTTTAATATAAAATCTATTTTAATTTAGAAGTTTCAATTTTAATTTTTAATTTACTTTTTTAGTATTATATTTCATAGCTTTAATTCTATTGAACACGTAATTAGTAATCGAAAAACTTAAATTAATTCATAATTACTTGCTACTTATTGTAGGATTAATATTTTCCATAACTACAAGCTCTAAGGATGAGTGACACATGTGACTTGAAATGTCAAGTAAAATTCTTTCATTATTTTGTGTAGTTTTATCAAAATATCATTAGATTAGATTACACATTTTTATTTGAATATATGTATGCAAGTCGCTAAGGTGTTTTAGAGCCAAGTACAACTCATATTCTTTGATACCTATATTTGAATGCAAAATATGGAATACATTGGTATAGTCATTCTCCTTGTGCTAATTTATTTGTATCATGAATTAGTCATTGTAATTACAACATTGTAAAATTTCTCCTTGAGGGCATGAAACAATTTCACCCAAGTGGCTTTTGTCTCAAACATTTAGATTCTTCTTTAGGATATTCCATGTAGTAAGTGGGCTATCAATATTTGACATGGAGAAGTACCTTAAGGAGTATAAATGTGATATTATCATAGTTGGATAAGTTTACTGAGTAATAACCCTTTAGTAGACTAACCATTTCACCTTAAAACAAGGGAACATTAAATCTAAATTGTTCTTGAGTATCGTACCTCCAAAATGACTACTTGCTGAAGGTGTCTCTATTGTCATTAGTATATTTTGAAATTTCCGAGTCAAATTATCCATCATCTTGTTTCTTTATCACTTGAGGACTTGCTCGAGCAACATATTGATATGATCTCTTAATATATTGCCTATCTCTCCATCTACCATAGGAAGTTGATTGCGTTATCAAAGGAAGTATTTACCAATTTAGTTAATTCAAGGTCCAACTCCTTATGCCAAACTCTTGTTATAGACATGCATGGAAAAATGATAAATAGTTGATTAGTTTGATAGCACTGGTCCAAATTATGATAACAAAATGAATATAGTAATAATATGAAAAATAACATAAAAATATTGCAAAGAAAATAGAAATACTATTAAATCATACTCTAGCAATAGAATATAATATTGAAAACTTGCAATATGCAAAGTTATGTGAATTAACTAGAATGGTGGTGGTTTATTTCTAAGAAGATATGTTTCAATGAAACTAATTTCAAAGAAATTCCATCACAAGAGGCTAGAAGTACCTTTTAATACAAAGTCTAAAACTCTAAGGAGAAGAGACCTAAGAGGTAAAATACTTAAGGTCCAAAACACCGACTCTAAGAATTGAAGTAGAAAAAAGAACATGGGATTTGAGGAGCCTAATTGATACATTGACTCCCCATAGCCACAATTTCCACATACAAAATTCATTTGGAATATTTCTTGGATGGTTACAAAGTTTATTGTTGAACTTTAATTGTTTGGTTGACCTAGAAATCAGGGATCTCTAGGTTGAGTAAATTTCTAAAATGAATTTGATGTTTAAGACATACAAAACTATCGTAAAACTAGTAAGGCGTAAGATTTTTTCTAAGTTGTTAGTAGATTTGGGTTCCATTTTCCACTTAGATCAACAACCATTGATTGTTTTCTCCAACATAATCTAAGTTGTAGACAACTATACAATTGAAGTGGATTAGTTAACAACATGAATTTTAATTGGTTTTTAAGAATATTAAAAAAATTAATGCACTAGTTGATTATCTTAATTAAATTGTAATTATTTCGAGTACGGATTGTTATGAAGTGGAATAGTCACCAACATAAATTTCAATTGATATTTAAGAAAAGTAAAGAAATAGTTAATACACTAACTTAGTTAAATGATAATTATTTCACCTCTTATATTGAGTATGAATGGTTATGAAACCATTACTTGGTTCAACCATATAAAAAGACACTAAATATTTTATTAATATATCAATTACTCTATGTAAGTTAGTTAATTTTTATCATCCACCATTAAAAAGATAACTTTCTTTGTAATATTTAACAACTTTGTATACTTCAAGGCCAGAATAGATACAAGTTTATTTGGGTCGCAAAACAACATGACATTTTGAAATAACTAAAAGTCTTTTAATCTTACAAAATTATTTTTATTTCCCTTCACTCAAGCCATCTATTGATAAACACATCGAGTCATGCACATTTTGGGCCATCTATTAATGTTTTCAAAACTAGATTCACTTTTACACCGTCCATCATTTATCTAGTTCAAAAGTTGTTCAAAGGAATGACACGTTTACTGATTTCAACATTGCCATGATTCGTTTGCCGATTTTGTTGACTTCAAATTTGAATAGAATTGAAAATATTGAATATTGTATAAATTAAGGAGTTGTCTTTAGTGCTATTTTTTGGAGTTTGCGGTTCCTAAATCTGGTGAAAAAAATCGAGGTAAAATCTTGATTTTTGTTATTTAAACTATTTTTTTGACTGTATCTATGGATTCGGAACCTTAAAAAACCCTTAGGGCACTTCGATTTTGCAAGGTTACCCATCAAACTTATGTTTTTAATGAATTTCGGCTAGATTTTGGAGAAATTAGACCAAAAAATCCACCAAAAAAACCTTCAAAAAATCGCAGTAAAGACTGCTCCTATAAATTAATATTAGAAACATTTGAAATTTTTGAATATTATATAAATTAATAGTGAAAACATGTTAATTATATAAAATTTATGAAATTTTAAGGGTTAGTTTAGCTGGCTAAGCATCTAATTATAAAAGTTTAAAGTCAAATAATAATACACGTTTATAGGAAAACGATGTGGTTTTCATCATTATATTATTTTAATAATTATATATTAAATTATAAAATAAAATTTTCAAATCAAATTAGATTAAATAATTTGATTTAATTTAATTACATAAATATTTTTTTTCAATACACTTTAATTCAATTTAAGTATGACTATTAATACTTATTTATCATATATATTTGTATATAATAAGGAAAATTTAGATGAAGTTTTTTATACAAATATTTTGGAATCAATATTCCTCACAAATTCAATTAGAATCACAATATTGAAAATTTGATAAATAGAGGATGAAAAATTATTATAGGCTTGAGAACATTTGCAAATTGTTACTCCTATTTTATATGGATGAGAAGTTTGGGGATGTAGTATATATAAATAGTTCTAAAAAAATGATAAAGCATATCTGAAAGTATTTTATGGCATATAATCTCAAAATTAAAGGAAATATGCTTTATCCTATCCTTGGAGAAGCAAGACTTTACCCCATTGAGAACACAATCATTAAGAAGTTTAAAAAACACATAATACAAGATTCTTATTAAAATATCCTCAAACTCCCGGTCCAAAAGTGCCTTCAATTCAAGGGGGTTGGCGTAAGGATACCCAATCTTGACTAAACCATGAAGGAATAAAGAAAACAATCATTCTATAAAAGAAGGTTGATATTAAATATATTATTGTATCAAAATTTAAAGAGGAAATGTGGATGTTATCCATTATAATTATCATCATCACTACAAGTCTCTAACTTCCATAGTAGAATGTTTTGGAGGAAAATTCTAATTCATAAGATTAAAGAAAATCATTTGATTCCCTTGAAGAGCTTGAATATTTACCTTAAAGACCTTTGTGAATCCACTAATTCCATGGATGCCATTGTCATTACCCCCATAGAAGATGATATATTTTATTTGAAGACATTGATTTTGGGGTCAAGAAGCTCACTAATGGGAAATTTAAGGACATGAAGGCTACCAAGATGAAAAGTTTAAAATGGGAGACTCTGTGAAGCAAATTTTCATTAAGCCTTGGATACATAGTCAAATTGTGCCTATATTTAAGAGTGGGGATAAAAGCATTCCATCTTTAATTATATTACCATTATTATTAGCCACATTTTAGCCAAGTTGGATGTGCTTATTTTGGGAAAGTGGCTTAAAATCCATGGTAAAGAACTAAAGGCCAAGTAAGGTTTATAATATATTATTCAACTGTAGATCATCTTGTTATCTTAGGATAATTGAAGAAGAATGAAAAAATAATAAAATTAATCTCTTATATTGTTTTGTTGACTTTAGAAAAACTTTTGACACTGATTCTAGAATAAAGTTATGGAAAAGGCTAGAAGACCTAATGGTTTCTCTCAAGTTGAGGTTTGTTGTGTCAAGGTTGTATGAGAATGTCACTGCCAAGATTAGAACCACTAAGTGTTGATGAGAAGAAATTAAATTCAATATTGGAGTCAGGAAAGGGTGTTTCTTATCCCCTAGCCATTTTGGCATATACATTGATAAGATACAAGAGTGTTCGGAAGATGAAGTTTGTATTGGATCCACACTCTCTAGTATGGTCATAAAACTTGTCCTTTATTCTAAATATATCGTTCTTTTGGAAATGACCCATTATGGTTTTAGCAAGCAACTCAAAATCCTATGAGCTTTATCCTCCAATAAGCATATGATTGTTAATACCGACAAAACTAAATCCATGATAATTAAATCTAAAACAATCAAATACGATACTTTCATTTATGACAACTCCTCCTTGGAGGAAGTTCATTCATACAAATATTTAGGAATTGACATACATTAGATCACTTGAAATTATAATATTGAGAAAATAATAACTAAAGGTTGAAAAGCTTACTATGAGCTTGAAAACAATTATAAGTAAGAAAATATTTGATTAGGGGATTAAAAAAAAAAAAA
This sequence comes from Pinus albicaulis, assembly GCA_034641835.2. Classification (NCBI taxonomy): domain Eukaryota; kingdom Viridiplantae; phylum Streptophyta; class Pinopsida; order Pinales; family Pinaceae; genus Pinus; species Pinus albicaulis. Next base: position 21,460,804 of record CM076574.1, on the reverse strand, counting down.
CTCCTCTTTAATACTCTCGTCACTCCTTTTATTTTATATGGATGTGAGGTTTGGTGTTGTAGCATATCTAGAGAGTTGCAAAGAAATATTTAACAAATCAAAAAGTAATTTATAACCTACAACCACAATACTAATGAAATACTCCAAGTACCCTATCCTTTTGATTGAAGCAAGCCTTCCCACCCTTAAAAGAAAGGTTATGACTAGGTATCTTATGTAGACGAAGTTATACAAAATGGATGCCAAGATGTTTCCTACAATTTCTTCTAGCTCTAACAAAAAAACCTCACCTTCTACTCAATTGAGGGTGGCATAAGGATGCCCAGTAATCTTCAAACCATTGAGGAGTAAAGGAGAAGATCAGCTTGAAATATCTGGATAATATTAAAATTATTATTACTTCAAAAATTGAGAAGAAATTGTCGGGTCGTAACGAGTTAGAGGGAAGAAATAAGCTTCAATAATATAATGAGGTGATTAGCCCTAATCTAGAAAACCAAAATTATATTTGTATCTTGACTAGTATTAAAAATAAAATGAACATCGCAAAAATAAGAACTAATTCTCATGAGCTTCGTAGCAGAAGTAGACATTAGTCAATTCTCGAAATGTCATTGGATGAAATAGTTTTTCACATGTGCAATTCTAAGAAGGTTGAAGATGAAAAACACTTTTTGTTAGATTGTCCATAATGTACTTGCATTCGATCATGATCTTGGAATGCTTCTCTCACTTCCCTTTGACCATAAAAATAGAATGTGAAAGAATTTTGATTGATCTCTTGCCTTCTTAAGGTTGTAGATCATATATATCCCAGTGAACATTTTTTGTTTTTGTTTTTTTGTGTAGAAGAATCGACATCTTGGTTAGGCTCGTATTTTCATGACATATGGTTGATTATGATCATTACCATTATAACCTCTAGGTAAACCCATCCACATCCCTACCCCGATTGATTCTGACCATTACCCTTAATTTTATTGCCCCGTAAAAAATAGTGAACGTTAATAATGACCATCATAGATTTAATTTAAAATAATTATATAAATAAAATTGATATATTAAAAAATATATATACAATTATTTACCTTAAATAATTATAAAAAAAAATAATATAAGTTAACATTTATTAAATTAAAAATCAAAAAATCAAAAAAATAGTTTAAATGTGATTACCTTGATAATGAAATGTTATATTCTTTTAAGTTTTAGATTCAAACATAATTAAATAAAAAAAAATAACAAAATTTAAAAGAATAAAAGTATGATAATTAAATTAAAAAAACAATAGTATAAATTAAAATATAAAATAAGAATTGTATTTTATATTATTATTATTAAACTACTGATAGAAAAATAAATTTGATATTTTTGTTGGCCCCATAATTATAAGACAGGATACTAATTATTTATGAGCAATGATTTTTTTTAAGATGAACTTGTTAAATAAGAAAAGAAAAATTAATATTGTAATTTTATTTTTCTCGAGACTTTTAATATTAATTATGTATGTACAAAGAAAATTTTAAATACATATTTTAAAAATATACTTCTTAAATAATATTAAATAATCATTTTAAATTTAAAAATAAAATTTATTAATAATAAAAATATAAAATATATTTACTTATTTTTAAATTTAATATAGATATTAATAAATAAAATTATCACCTTTTACATGTGATTCTTTAGAAGAGATAAATTTTAAATTTTATTTATTAATATCTATATTAAATTTAAAATTTATCTCTTCTAAAGAATCACAGGTAAAAGGTGATAATTTTTATATTCAAAATTATAAGAATAGGAGATTATTATGTACTATTTTATAATAATAATAATAATAATAATAATATTTGAATTTAGATTTCTCGTTTTTAGGATGAACCACACTGGATGATTCGAAAAAAGTCTACAAAATTGAGATGATATGATTTTTACTAAAATTTTCTTATTTTTAATAATAATATTATTGAGGAAAATAAATATTAAATATTATTCAAAAATGTTAAAACAAATTTTTTGGAAGACATAATTTTAAAAATGAAAATCCAAAATTATAAAATAAAAAATATTATATTTTTTATGATGTTATTAATATATTTAAAATAAGGAAATAAATAACAATATTTTTTCTTTTAGTTAGAATGCATTAGGTTATTGGTTATTCATAGTGTACTAGTATGTAAGTTTGTCTAAAAAACTTGTCATGTTCAAAAATAGAAGAATTTGTCTAGATTGAAACTAGCATAGCGCTAATCCTCCACAAAACCATTTGCTTAAGATTGGGAAAAGTGATGGTCCCCTTGAATGCTTGTAGAAAATTTTTAACATGGAAAATACAATTAACATGCAAAATAAAGTGAGGAAACTGAGGACACCTTTCTTGGTTCTTGAGGGTACATGTTGGAAATTAGTTGAAGGGGTTCTCATAGCCTTTCAGTAGCCATGTTAGTCTTTCCCATTCAACTTTTGTTCGTCCAAAGAAAATAACTACAAACTATTACAATGTCTCTCCCCTTGCTACTAGTTGCTCACTCTTTTTCATCATTGTTTAACAATACCAATTTTTAAGTGGTCCTTTCCTCCTCTTTTCTTAGCTTCTACTTTTAACACTAGGAGGTTAAGCAGGATGAAAAACCAAATTTGAGAGAAAAGGAGAAAAAAAACCCAAATTGACTAAAAAATTAGAAATCATAAGATGCTAAAGAGATTAAACATTTATATAAAATTATTAACATAATTATTTAAAAATTAAATTAATATAATTTTATCTTAAATTCAAAATTATATAATAAATTTATTATTTCAACCAAATTAATTAACTATACTTGACATTATGATAAATTATAATACCAATAAAATACATTATATAATAATTCTAAAACCGAGTCAAAGATGTGAAATGCTAACAATAATATTATACTTTATAATTCAATATGAAAAATTGTTGTCCTACACAATCATGTCTGATTGTCTGTTTGATTGGCCCAAACTATCATAAAACTATCATAAAGTTTGCGATAAGTATTTTCTTTCCATTGCCCCTGAATGTCAATAAATACAACGATATGTGAGCGCCCAGTCAATTTTGTATATAGACTAATGGTCTCACAGCTGATCAATACTTGCCCTTTATCTGAACCGTTTCTCTGCCTGCTATCACATGCAGATAAAAAGATCAGGGGGGACGATCTCCCCTTTCAATTACCGTAACTATACGATTTCATGATGTTTTTGTTGATGGAATTTCCAAGGTTTTATTTTGATATTTGTGTCAAATAATTTACTAAGAGATTCGATTTGCTTTCGGTATGAAGAGATTGTAGATACGGTTTCTGGGGTTCACGGTTATCCAATCCTTCGGTTCACACTCATCAAATATTTTCTTGAGGGAAAGGACCTCACCTTAACGGTAACATCAATCCACGCAATTCTAAAGATGTCAACAAAACTGTGTTTTACAATGCGTTACGGAAAACCTCATGTTTAAAATATTCTTTATATTTGACATATCATTGTCACGTGCTAACAGATAAAGTTTGTCATGGTACAAGTTTACTTTATTCTTTATATTTGACATATCATTGTCATGCGCTAACAAACAAAGTTTGTCGTGGTACAAGTTGAAATACGAATAATTATTGATATAGTTTTATATGTTGATCTATCATATAAATTGAAAGTAAGTTTAAGAAAAGAGAATTTCCAAGTCATATAATTACGTTGGAGGCATTTTTTTTATATGACTTTGGCTGCATTTTCTTTGTTGGTTTGGGGTGAGCTAATATTGTTCATCTTAGCTAATAGGAAGCTTTTGTTTTCGTCGTTTCATGTAATTAAAATCTGACACGTGTAAATGGAAAGTGTTGTGAATTGCTGCAGTTTAATTGGCATTGTTTTGCCTCCAAATTTGGCGAGGTTAAGCCAGATTTTATAATGGAGAGTAGTGTTGTCAATGTAAATGGTCTTTCAGGTAACCAATGCCTTCATCCAACTCGCCGCTACAGACCGAGGGGATCGATCATCCAGTTGAAGTTGAAGCTGAGGAGGAGGAGGAACACTGGAATATGGATGATAGCAATGGCAAGGAGGATATGAGGGAACCGAAGAATGAAAATGAGGTTTTTGACGACAACGATGAAGACTATGCAAAAGAGGAGGACAATGAAGAAGAAGATGACGGGTTGGATGATTATCCTGAATGTCAGAAACATCTAGGGGAACATCCCATTGATCACGGGTCATATCATTTTGAAACTTTTGGTGAAGGAGATGATGAGAGGATTATTACATGCAAAACGAAGATGGAATTAATGGAGACAGGAGCAATGGCCAAGTGAGTGTTGGGGGAGATGAAGAATTTGAATACCCAAATGAGGAAAATCGAGACCCAAGTGAACAGGAAGGCATGAAAAGAGAATAGTAGTAGGGAGAAGAAAGTGTGTCTAATGATAACGCCTTAGAGCCACTAGGGTTTGAATAGGATGAAGAAAATGTGGTGTCCACAAACCATAAAATTCCACGCCATTAGGGGAATTTTCAGGTCTAAAATGGGCCTCCTAAGGAAATTATAAAAGAATAGAGGAAATAATAAAATAAGATTTGATTACATCATCAAATTTTAGAGGGAAAAAAAGAAAAAAACTACCTTTTCAACTCGTATTTTCAATTTATTTCCCAATGTTTTTACTCAAATTTGGAGCGGGAGTACTCGTTGGATGCAAAATTTAGTTCCTCATCCAAGGAGTACCCATGTTGCATACTTTCGATGGATCCTACTACATGAAAAATGAGAAATACATGAGAAAATTTATTGCAATCACGTTTTTTCATGTATTTCTCATTTTTTGTGTAGTAGGGTCCATCGAATGTATGCAACATGGGTACTCCTTGAATGAGGAATTAAATTTTGCATCCAACGAGTACTCCCGCTCCAAATTTGAGTAAAAAATTTGGGAGATAAGTTGAAAATACTAGTTGAAAAAATAGTTTTATTATTTTATTATTTTTTAATCTTTTTACCCATTTACTTAAAAAATGGTGAATCACCCCCCATGGTTTACATCATCATCTTGAATCCTATTGGTTCTTATAAAGTGTATTTTTGCTGTGCATTTTTCTTAAGAGGCCCATTTTAGACCTCAAATTCCCCTAATGATGGCTTCCTAGAAGAGGTAATCACTCACTACAATGGGGGCATTTGGTGGGGTAACTGATTTTAAGAAGCCCAAAAGAAGAAACAATAATGTCTGGACCAAATCAACATACAGGAAGTTGAACAAGAAGAACTGGGCTAATGGCAATATCATAGCAGAAGATATTAATCTCATAACTCCTGTCACCAGGCCGCTTGATAAGGTAAATTTATGCCATACATGAGGATTCTCCTCTCAAAAATCCACTTTATGCCTAAAATTTATGGCTAAAATTTTGAATGCACTTTGTTTCACTCTCTATGCACTAAATATCATGATCATCTAAACTTGTGACTTCGCACCTTTTAGTGAATTAGAAATTCATGTCATGGAAAAAACTTAGAATGCACTTTGTTTTAGGGTTTGTGCACTAGATATATACATGGTCTTTTTTTTTTGAATTGCACACTCCTCCCAATAACACACTTGTATTTAATTGATGTTAATTGTCTCTCTCTTTGTACACCGCAAAAAAATGTTTTTCACTCTCTTTGCACACCTCGAAAAAATGTCCACCACTTAAGATCAAAAAATGTTAAGACCTATATTTATCCTAATATGCAAGAATGAAAAGTTTCAATGTGTTATTTGTACTTACATTAGAATGCACAATGATATAGTAATTGACTAAATGTCCAAAGCACGGGCTCTTGGACAAAGAATCAAATATCCCGGTGAACGGAATAGATAAACATAAATCCATAATCTAAATAAAAGCCAATGAAAGATTCATTCATATTAGGACTTTGGTCCTGCAAGTTGGAAATCCATCTCTAGAAACCTTGAGAGTGTGTAATAATTCATCATCCAACTTGCAGGATCGCTTGGCTATCTGATATGGCTCCTCAGTTCACTCACTATAAAGATAACTAAAGATGCTGAATCTGAAGGCTTGAGAGAAATGCGTTGCATTGGAATGTGACAGACAACTAGCTGCATACAAGCATCGATTCGGGAATCACCATATACTGTGAGTTCTTTCATACCTTTCTTCTGTGCGATGGATGTTAATATGCTGGCTACTTTGGTCTCAGTGAAAATTTTTGTGCAGTGACCAAGCCTGAATTGGTACACCACCATACGAGTAGATGAACTAGCTCCAGGTGCCCCTAGAGTTGGGCTTTGTCCCACCAACATACTATTCACTACGTTTAATGGAGTAGTGAAGCTTCTGTCAAAAGATTCTTCCCATCAACCTCATATGTTAGGAGAGTTGGGATCCTTTGCTTTTGTACCTCCCTGGGATGATACAACCATCACCCCATAGCTTTGACCACTCTCTCGAGGATATCATTTGCTACTTCATTATCCCTTTTACAATTCTTGAAATCTTTGACACACCTCATGGTCTACTCACTCGTCCTTGGTTGCTAGCTCCAACAGGCCTTGAAATCCTCTCTCTTCTTAATATCAGGATTTTTAAGAGCATTTCAATGTCTAGCATTATTATTGTACTAACACCTTATATTCTCTCTTTAGCTTTTTTCTGGCTCTTTCTTTAGCAAGACATTTAATGATTGTTTTGTAGTGGACTCAGATCTTAGCATCCTTTCACTTTTAGAATTATTCTAGGTGATGCATTCACATTCCCACTTTGTATTGACATGGGATGTACTTTCTTAGTGCTTTCAGGCCTTGGCCTACTTTCCTGGTCATGCATTGGATATTAATAAACTTGTCTTATCTTATCACTATAAAGTCTCTTGGGTTGAGCCAATAAAATTATGGATTTGTCTCCCTTATTAACTCATTCTTTCTCCTTCGAGTCATATTGGATAGAGTGGGCTTAGTTCTCCATGCTATTATTTCTACAATGCTCTTGTGTATGTAATTACATAGTGAAATGGGCCAAATCTAATTGTAGTTTTGAGGAGTTAGAGGTTTTCAAAATACATACTTCCTAGCACTTTCTATTCTTCCCAGGGATTCCTCAACCACTTGAAGGAGGTCATCTTTCAGGATATATAGGAAATCAATGTAGAATTGGATGGTCCACCCATCGTGACTTGTGCCTTTATTTACATAGAAAGACTAGAAAACCTCTTGAAGTTAATTCCTAGTCATTGGCTACAATAATCTCTCATTCTGCTCCTTGGAGATTGTGGCTGAAAAAGGAGGAGATGGCCAACATGTTTGGATGTTTTCCTTTGGAGGTTTTTTAAATAATTTTCGATATTGACATATTCCTACTGCAGAGATGTCTTTAAATGAAGTGCATGATATCTTTTATTATACATCCTCCAAATGGTGTTTCAAGTTTTTTTCACTGATGCACATTTATGGAAGTAAGATGTAATATTATCCCTGTTAGTAATCCATGTTGCTCTTCTCTCCTGCCTCTACTTGCTTCTTCCAAGGCCAGTAACCTTGTTTCTCTACTTCCAGAATATGTAGTTTTGCTAATGTGTCTGCATTGAAATCACCAATGACATTCATTGTATGTAAATCCTCCAATTTTTGTTCTAGATTGACAAGTTGTGTGGAAGTCATCAAAAGTTTGTTTGCCCAAGTTTTTTGATTTTTTTGAGCTCGATAGGATTCCTGTGAAACTTTTAGGTGGCCCACTTTTCTGAATTTGTATCATATTTCACTCAATGTTTCTTTATCAATTCAAAAAATTCTTTCTAACCCAGTCGATGTGAGTTTTATTGAAATGTATTACATGGTTTCGATGACAGTAGGCCATCTCCAACAAGATTGGGAAGTGACTAGAGTCTCCACATTTATACACATTAGTTTTTTGTGATTATCAGTTTTTGTTGTATCTACGACTATTGCTTTTTATCATGTTAGCCTTAAACAAATTGGATGGAGCCTTAAATAGATTTAACACTTATTTTACAATTGTGTCTGCTCATTGAAATATTTTTTCCTGTTCTATAGTAGGTTTTAGCCTATTTCTTCTTCATGAAGATTTATTTTTTGTCCCTCTTCATTGTTCTTATCCAACACTTCTTCACTATTCAACAACTAAATATATTACCATTTTCCAAGTTTGAAACTACCTTCTGGACTGTTGTTTTGCGCAGTTAATACATCGTTGTTGATCTTCATTCACTGGTATATTCTTTTCTTACAACAGACTTCGAGAATAAAGTTGACCTTTCATCTTAAGGCATACCTTTGTGCTTGAAGAAAACATATTTGAGGTGAATCTTTAGGCTGGCTTGCTTTAGTTTGAGACAAATTATCTGTGTAGCAGTTACTTTTATTGTTTTATTATTGATTGAAATTCATTTCTCCTCCATTATTCATTCACTACTTGCCTATACAGTCCTTTTCCTAGGTCAATATGCATGTGTATCATAGACCCTTTTGCTAATCTTTGGAAATTTTACATACAGATTGATGCCATTGTACAAGAAACAATTGGCTTACATTCGACCTTCTTCCATTAATATTATAGGGTCCAATACTCGCGATGGAAATTGCAACATTTATCTGCAGTGACTTCCAAGTCTCATATAGAATTTTTGGTTCCAGTATCGTGACTTCTAGCTACACCTAGTTCTAGGTTAGAATTTTCTGTTGATTTTATGTTTGGTAAATGTAAAACTTCACATTTTCTATGTTATTAACTGCAGGATTATGGAATTGACTTTGATGACTGTGATTATCCTATCAAAGAATTTCAATGTCAATGTGGAAGCATCCATTCTAGACATTAAAAAAGATTACATCACCCTAAAAGTTTGCACCGTTGAAATCTTAAATGGATAGATATTTATGTAAATTTTGTGGTTTCTAAGGTAACATTGTTTTGGTTGTCAGTGAATTTATAAAATATAACTGGAATCTTAAAAGAATATGTTTGTTACAAGATTGTTTTCTTTCACTTGAGAATTCACAACAATTGCATTAAAATTAGATTCACCTCAATTGTATTTCATTGTTTATCTGGCATTCCTTTGCACCTCTAGGTGAAATTCTAGCTTAATTTTTAGCAATGGTATAGACTGAAAATAATAAGTATGGAGAGTGGCATAGTTGGTATTTATAATAAGCATTGAAAGTGGCATAATTGATATTTGTAATAGTGATAATAAGTTGAAAATAATTAGAGATGAGATTCACATGGTCAAGAAATAAGATAGATATGGTTGATATTTTAAATACTAGCAATTTCCTCTACAAGTGAAAATTCACATCACAGGAATAGAAGATTTGGGAAGATCATCTCGCCACTCACTCCAATGCAAGCATTGTTAATAATTTCTATGATTGGTGAAAATTTTCTTCTCGATAAGAATATGTAGATGATAGATATCTAAAGCTACTCAAAGACATTAGAAAGGGGCATAGAAATATCTGAAGAGGACTTCACTTATTAGATTTTAATGAATGATGAGCATAATTAGGTTGCTATTAGGATTGAAGAAGGCATTTTTGGTATTCAGAAAGATGTGATTGTGAGTTCCATCGATACAATCCAGTGTCAGAGCAAGAGGAATGAGAATGAAATAGATGTCATGGAACTGGAGTAGAGTGACACTCTTCTAGAGTTGGAAAGAGAGACACTCTTCCAGGAAAAATAATGTAATTTTGTTAATTATTTTCTCATTAAGTTCATTTCCGTGCTAGTTTTAAACTTCTAGTTTCTATGTTTTGTAAATATGGGAACCATGATAATATAAAAGTCCTTTTAAAAGAAGAAAAAAAATCAACTGAAATGGGTAGCACATCTCACCTATGGTGACTATAATTACATAATTGTTTTTTGGAATAGGAGTTACCTTCTAAAGCAGACAATGTTGAATTCACCAACCAATTTCTAGGTCGTGCTTGTGAAATCCCAAGCACACCTCTATGATCTCAAGCTTGGGCTTGCGAATAAAACTATCAATCCTTGAATGCTTCAAATCACTATCCAAGTCCCCATAATTTTCCATTTTGGGGTAAAAGCAGCACCAGTGACATTGATTTTGGGCAAATCTTTGATAGATTTTAAGCACATCCAAACAATCAAATTGATTAAAATAAGGTGGCACAAAAGCCACATTTCTCTATGATTAATCTACAAGAATTAAATATTTCCTTACACTCTAGTTAAAGTTCCATCACATCTTTGGGTGGTTCTTCACTATTGTTATATCTTTCTATTCGTTATTTTACTATATCATAATATAATATAATCATAATAAAAGAATAAAAAATACTTATATATTAATAATATATATTAAAATTTTTTATAATAATAATAACTAAAGCTTAATTTTATAATAAATTAACTTATAAACCAATGAAAACTCAAAATATCTCAAGATTCAGAGATTATAATATTTCCTTTTTCATTTAGGATGGGATTAAGAAAACTTTACACAACATGCACATCCTAGAGAATTCCATGATGGTTGTAGTGTGACGTGTCAAAAATACTTATACATTAAAATTCTGTATGATATCTAATCAAATTTTTATTATAAATCGATTTTGAACATTTAAATATAAAAAAATAAATCATTATTTTAATATTTATATAGCTTTATTCTTCAAAATGCAATAAAATTTAATTTTATGATAAATTAACTTAAAAACCAATGAAAAATAAAAATATCTCAAAATTTAGAGATTAAAATCTTTCTTTTTTCATAGAAAATGAGATTTAGAAAACTTTAAACTATAACATACTTTTTAGCTAATTTCATGGTGATTGAAGTGCCATGTGTCAATTTTTATTTGGAGGGAGGAGAACGAAAATACAAAGATCTTATTGGTCAAATTTTCCCAACCAAACCCATCATAAGAACACCTTAAATGTAATTACTATTTAATAAAAACACCTTCGATATAATTACTATTTAAAAAATATGTTATGGACAATATATAGCACTTTGATTATACTCGTGAAGATACTAGTTTCCCTCCGTTTTCCTTGAGAGAAATTCCCCTATGTATTACGTTTAACTAATTTTTTTAGATATAATGTGATGATATAAATATATTTTGGATTAAAAATTAAGAAAATTGTAGTCGTTATTTTAATTGATATTTAATGTGATTTAATGCATAAAATCTGTGTGTTAATTGATTGATAAGCTTTACAAATTTTTATTCACATAAATCTCTTGAAAAAATTCATGTAATTTCGAAACTTTTATTTGAAAAATTCATAATCAATGTTATGAAATATCTCTTGAAAAATTGAAGGTCCATGCATATTCACCCATCTCCTATTCATAGGCAATTTTTATATAAGGGAACCTTGAAAAAAGTCTCTTTCACACCCCACACTCGTTGAAAGAGAGGAGTTCATAAATTTGTTGAGATGTTAATTTGGTTAAAGTAGTATTGCAACGTAAGTAAAATTTTCAGTGGGAAACCGATAAAACTCGCAGTCCTTGGTCATTAGCGAAGTGGCGGGGGTTCTCACTCCTGACGCGTGAGAAGAGAGATATCAGGCTGGCATGGCGGAGAACAGATGTGGATGCTGACTGTACGATGAAAAAGACATGGCAGTATAATTCGAGGAGGTCGATGCTGAGTCGGATGGCATGTGACTTGTCAGTTGTGCTTGCATGACTGCCAGCTTTGTCTGCAAACTCGCAACCTACAATAGATTTATTACAAATAGCCTGAGACTAGAGACACTTGTACAAATGATTTTTGCAAATTCAAAAGAAAATTAAAGAATGGACCTGCAGATGATATTAGTATATACACAGTGAATATATGTTGACAATAAGCATTGAACACTTAATATACCTGTTGTTGCAAGGCGTAGATGTGCGCAACGCCGCCATAGACGGGACCTTGGACTCGAGCGTGTGCCTCATACGATATGGTAACAACTTCCTCACAACGCTCGGGCATGGTGATATCCGGTAAAATCTTCAATACATTGTTTGCCCCGAAGATTTTATGAGCTGCGACGAAATGTGCGGTTCCCTCATCATACCTGAAATGTGGAGCAACACGGAGCTTTTCACGCATTTTCTTCCCAGAAACCTGCAACCTCTGCAACACTTTCCTCCGCCGTTCATTTTGCAGTATTTGAACTGCCGACTGCTGCGATTTTGGAGAGATCCTCGATATGGCTCCCCTGCTTTGCGTTTATTTATCTTCTCGTTGTGGCCGCAAAGAGGAAATTCGGAAGGAGGGCGAAATTTTCATCAAAGGGTCTTATCGAGGATGGGACAACTTCCAGGGACCGACGACTGAATAACTGGGCATAGCGATCGCAAAAATGGGTCATCGTAGTCTAAAAATTTACAGAATAATTCAGAATTTAGAAATTTTTTTTTGACAAATTCCTAAAAAAATTATTTTACAGTTGTTAAATTTCAGTCTAATGATAGTGTTGAATTTATTTCCACTATGAAAAATGCAATTTAAACAGTCCAATTACCTGATTTTTTGACTTTTTTTTATCGGATTTCCGCAAAAAAACTGCCTTCCAAACTATTCTGTTGGTTTGGTAGACGACTCCGACAAAATTGTTTCTACATATTGATTTTTTATTGGATAGAAAGACAACTTGAGATGGGCTGGGATGAATAGTGTTTTTCGAGCCAATTCTATAAAGAAAACATCTTCTATATAAAAATATAAGATAATACTATTACGAATTGATTTGATATAGTAGATATTTTAATAGTGATATTAGTTAAAAAATATTAGAAATTGAGAAATAAATTTACAAATTTATAAGATTTTAGGAATTAACATTAATATGGTTAAACTTTTATTTAGGAATTAACATTAATATGGTTAAACTTTTTATTTAGGAATTAACATTAATATGGTTAAACTTTTATTTATGAGACAAATTAAAAAGAGAAAAAATTAAAAAATATTGAGGAGAAATATATTTTTTGTTTTTTAACTTAATATTTGGTATTATATGACTTTTGATGATTATATTAAATTTTAAATATTATTTAAAAAAATAAATAAATAGTTTATATTAATTATATTTTATATATTTATGTGTAATAATTATCTAAATAAGGAAATTATATAAATCATTAACTTTTTAATATTCATTTTCTTATACATTAAAATATTTTAAATATTTTAGAATAATATTTGGTTTATGACATGTTTTGGTAGATCTTTTATTAGAAGTATATTGTTTTTGAAAAAATTGGAAATTTGTAAAACTAATTGAGTATGAAATTCACTAATTGAGTATGGAAATTCAATAGATAAAATGATGGTGTTAAAGGAAGGGCTCTCGCATGGTAATGATGGCCCTAAAAGGGGTAGTGGAGCCTTCAAGAATGTGCATCCACAGGAACATGTGCACATTGCTAGGAACATTTGTCATGTTTGTGGACACTAAGATTCAATAAACCGTGAAACACCAACCAAGATACTAGCTGCGGCATTAGGTAGGAATGACTAAGAACATGCAAAAATTCTTAGGAAATGCATTCTTAGGAATGCACGCATGTTCCTAGTGTGTCAAATTTTTTATATGTTTATGGCCCCAATTTTCCCCATTTTTTATTGCATGATGCATTTTAAAATTCTATTGAACCAAAGACTTTTTCTTTGGTCTACATCAAGTGCCAAGTCAATAAATTTGATCTTCTTTGGATTTTAGCAAAGCATTCCAATCAAATTTTTTTTTTTAATAATTTAATTTGAAATTGGAAAAAATAATTCTAAATGATTCTCAAAACACGAGCATCTTATTCAATTACTGGAGACTTGGTTACAATGGATCATAATGAGAACCCAAACACACCATCGCCAAATCCTAAGTCAGAACAACTAAACTGCAACCTAGAACAAAGAAGTCTCAATGCCAAAATGAATGGATCCTTGACTACTTTGAGGGCACTCGTACATGATCTCCAAAACAATAGAGAGCACTCACGACTGTCTTTAGAAATTTTGTTAAATTTAATCATATCATCCATTTCTAATGCGATTAACTAACATTTTCTATTACAGGGCTAGAATTTATGAAAACTATAAAATTGATCTAATTAAAAACCAAATTAGAGACTTGAACATTAGCAAATAATATTTTCTATCATTGTTCATTAACCATAGAAAGAAAGAGTAGATAGTAGTCAACGAAATGCACATTTGTATGGACTAGTGCACCTACTGAGCATTCTGAGACCATTGAATGGGTAGGTAATTAATTGTTTTGTATAAAAATCCTTTTAATGATAGTTAGGTACCTCTATATTTCTTTAGGAAATTATGGGAAGAGTTCAAGCTAAGACTCCATGCCGACTACTTTTACATGGGATAATTCTAAGGGTAAGTTGTGGGTCTACACAAGCTAGAGAAAATGCTAGCCACAACCTAGCACTAGGTCCTTGTCCACCTAGACAAAGGTCTAAGCACCTCTCCCAACATCATCTAGTAGTGGATAGCATTATTGAAACGTAAACCATAATAACTGGCAAGAGATGTTGTCGGAGGGGTTGGACCATCAGATTCTGCAACATGATTCGACTAAGAAAGGTCACATGGAGGCTTATGTGAACCTCATAGATGTACCAATTGTATAAAAACATCCTATCATTTGATGAAGCCTAACTGAAAATAAATTATTAATGATGGGCTTACTCTCTCTCTCTCTCTCTCTCTCTCTATATATATATATATATATATATATATATTACCTTACTATTGTCACATTTCCCTACCTTTTAGGATCCAAATTACCTGCATCAAGAAACTTCTATTCTTACTACATACTATAGCAGTTAATCACCACCCACCTCAACCACATTTCCCATTCCATCCACCAAAAATGGTTTCATCCATAAACAATCCAATAGTACCCCTCCTTGTCACTACTAGTATCTCATCCTCGATGGCTTCTCCACATAGCCCCTATGAAAACCCATGCTCGTCATACCATGATGGGATTGAATTGGTTGCAACAAAAATGTTTCCTTTCAGTAGGTTACGCTCCACCTACTAGTGAATGTGAATCATTACTTGAGAAATTAACAATGAGATTATTAACTTTTATGTATTGTGATTAGAATTTATTTTAGAATTTTTTCTTTAAATTCCATGGTTTGACTCTTGTAATTGTTGCAGGGTGGTATAAAAAAGAGCTTCGGATGGTAAAGGAGGGCAACACCCTTCTGATTGATTATACCATCTAGAGTGAGCTTTTTTTTCTTCAATTATAAATTATTATTTTATAAGTCTGATAATTCATCGTGGAAAAAATTCTTATGAGAATGATATTTATTTATACAATGCCTAAAGAGATGAAGCACATTGAAAAGGTAAAAAAATTAAGCTACTTTTTCTACTAAGAGGCGAAATATAAACTTCTAGGACGAAAGTGATCATGTTGAGGGTGGAAGTGGTTAATGAGTGACCAATTAAAGCCATTATATATATATGTAATAATATGCCATACTTCAATGTTTGGAAACGAGGTGCCATTCTATAAATTTGACATTTTGTGTCATTTTAATAAAGTTTTATAATTAAAATAATTTGTGTGTGTTTGTGTGTATGTGTGTGTGTGTGTGTGTGTTGAAGTTTTTGTTTGATTGATGTTGAAGTACTACATGCTAGGTCAAATTTGCATATATGTGGTGATAATGAAATATCACCTTTGGTGAAGTGAGGACTCTGATAGGATACGTGGTTGAAGATGCTTGTCTTGGGTTTTCACGACATGTCAGTAAGGTATAATATTGCTGATGACACGTGAAAAGTATAACCTTATGGAAACTCCCTTTCAATCTTATTATCGTCCAGAAAAATGAGTGTCATGTTTAACTTGAGAAATTTATTCGTAATGGAGTATGAGTTAATTTTTCCTAACATTCATCATATAAGTTGCATTTTCCATCATTAATAGAATAATATTGTAAATCATTGATACAATTACCCTAAAATCCTTTACAAAACCAACTACAAGAACCCCATAGCATAAAAAAATACTTGTATGCTATCACTAACAGAATTTAATGACTAACAAAAAAATTGATGAATTAAGAGTTATATAAAATAAGATAAGAGATAATAGCAATTTTTTCATTCCTTATTCATATACACATCAATTTATTATAACAATCTATGTACACTCCTACTATGCATTGTTAGTATGCATAGATATTCTAGGCCACCACCAAATGAAATGTATTATTAGTATTTTTTTATTCCTTCATTCCTTTCCAAGTTCACAATCTCCTCTATCCTTTGGATTTTTTCCTCCTTTCCTTTTATTTTCTATTGATCCTCTATCCATCCTTGCTTTTAGATATTAGTTTGGAAGTTGGACAATTGTAATGGTTGATATTTGTCATTTTTTTCCCAACCTATCATTATTTCCTGAAATAGGTGGCCCAGAAATTTTCCATGAAGTTATATAAGACACATGGAATCATAGAAAACCATGATCCATAGTGTTTTAGAAATTTTGGTACACTATAGTAGCAACGACATAGTGACAACATTATAATAGCAATGACAAAGTCACAACACTGTAACAACAATGATGAAGTCATCGCATTTAACAACAAGGAAGAGTCATAACATTGCGATAGAAATGGAAAAGTTATAACATTGTAAGAATAATGATGGATTCACAACACCATAAAAACAATGGAAGAGTCACAACACTGTAACAAAAATGGTATATTTGCAACACTATAACAACAATGGTCGGGTGACAACATTGTGACAATAATGGTAGATTCTTAGCACTATAAAAGCAATGATGGATTTGTAACATTATAACAACAAGGTGGAGTCATGAAACTATAACAAAACTCTTATTTCATCCTCCTCTAAATTTACTAAAATCGGACCATTAATGATTTAGCCCAATGTTTCTCTAATGTCAATCATTACCAGTTTTTTTTACAACTAAGAACGTAGATTTTAAAATAACGAGGTAAAAATAAAGTGTATAGAATAAAATACTTAATCATAATAAAAAAATATTGTTTAGAAGTGACATATATGTTTTATTATGGAAATTTAAAAAGATACATTAACAAAACTCCTTTTTGATCAAGCAATAATAATCTGTTTAAATATTTTCATGTACATTTCATCATAAACTGTTTCCACACTTGAAACTAACTTTATGGGTCTATATTTCATCATATAAAGAAAAAAAAATCTACTTTCAACATATGATGAAAGCACAATATCTATTAATGAACTATAAAAGTCAACTATGTGCTTTGTAAAGTGTTGAGTCCTTTCTTCTATAAGCACATTTTATTTCAAAGGAAAATTGATTTTTTTACAAATTGGAATATGATAAAGTGGTAGATTTAAATCTTCCCAAGCCATCTCCATGCACTGTAGTGACATTTCCCCCTTTCAATAAAATTCTTCCACACTTTATAATAAAAAACCTCATCAAACGACCACTTGAATAATTTATGTAAATGCCAATGGTTGACTATTATGTTACATCTCTATTACTCATTGTGCAATATTTGATAATTTTTATTTAACCATATTTTATATATACATATTAACTAATAAATTTGAAATTTGACATTTCGAGAAAAAATAATATACCAGTATAAATCCATGTTAACCACAGATATAGCAAGAGCTGAGAGGAATCAAATCTCTCGAGGTGAAAACTTCTATTCGAGTGAAAAATTTGAATAAAATGTTTTTACCTCAACATATTTGATACTATATATATATATGTATATATATATTGTTCAAGCCTATAATTTTTCCTTTTTTATTGTGCTTTATGCCATCTCATTTCACCCTTTTGTCACCATTTTTCAATAATATCAATACATTCAAGATCAAGATCAACTCTTAAAAATATATAAATCATCCATAGTTATAATCTTTGTTTCCTAATTAATTATAACAAAAACATTCTTACAGTGATAGAATCATGAATATTTTTCAAGTAATATATATTTCTACAACAATATCCATTTTTAGACAGGTTGCAACACTTTAGTAAAAGGATAAAGACTAACAGGAGGTGACAAATGTCAACCACATGGATAACTACCTACCAGCATAACTTGGAAAAATACAAGGATTGAGAAATCTAGAAGTCAAATTCAAAGTCAAACTCTGTAAATGGTGTGTAGTGATAAAATGAAGGCAACGGAGGAATAGAACAAGATGAAGTGAGTGAGGCTGAATACTTGGCCAATTATTAGATTCTGGATCGAGATAAATCTCCTATGAATTTCTCTTTCACTAGCAAGTCATAAAGATATTGAATTTCAAATAGAGTCTATCTCGTAGATGTCAAGATAACACATGTCGTGTGGGCTTAAAACTCTTTAAAATTGTTTTATGAATTTTGTATAAAGACTATAAGACATGACACGAGACATGATTTTTTGATCATTAATTTTATAATCAGTTCACTCTGAAGATTGATGACACTTTGTTCCAACTTAATATAAGTTACCTTGTTTCAATGCACGTGTCAAGATATTGTAATTGATAGCTAAGTTGCACTCAGAGGAGGGAACCCTGTTGAGTTGTGAGGTTTTGTTCATATATTTTTTTCATTACTTGTTTTTATCACTATAATTTCTTTTTAGAATTTTTTTTTTATCATAGCTTCATTTCTGATCATTTTCATTTTTTTGCATAGTACTCATAAATAGAAAAACACTAAAAATATTTTGATTATTCAATGCATCTTATTTCATCATAACTTAATTGAGTTTCTAAATTGATGATGAAATACTCTTTAGAGGTTAAATACCCACATAAGTAATCATTCTCAAGTTGTAACGTTTTTAACTCCATTTTCTACAAGTAGGATTTAGATCTTTTTTAGTGCCAATCCTCTTTCATGAAATTAGTATAAAATTTCCTTATTGCAATTTAGCATAAAAGTTTATTTTTCCAAGATTAGTGTAGAATTACTTCAATTCTACAAAATAATTGTTTCTTTCTTGAAATTTGGTTTTTAAGGAATTTCCTTTCATGCAATTAGAAGAAAGTTTAAATTATGCAATTTAGATATATTTTCAACTTATGCAAGGTAGTGAATTCCAATTCAATTAGTTATAATTTAATAAAAATTTATATTGAAAGACATGTGCATAGTTATTCTCCAAATTGTGTTTTTCCATACATTGAATTAGTATCATTTCTAAAATCAATGAAATCATTGAAAGAATCCTAGCATAAATAGTGCACATACATTTCATAAGTTTATGAATCATGATTCAAAATTAATGAAGTAAACTAAGAAAATTAATTTTCCAAACATACATATATATATATATATATATATACACACACACACACACACACACACACACACACACACACACACACACACACACACAGAATGAGAGAGAGAGAGAGATCCCTTGTAATTTGTAGTTGTTTATGTTGCATTTTTTAATGTATAAAATTGTTAGTGTAAAAATTTCGGGAAAGTGTACCAAAAGTGCTTCACTTAATTCACTGGTGACAAGTGACCGTAACAATAAGGTATGGATATTTACGCCTCGGATTTGTAATGAAAAAATTTCCATGCCCCATGACATCATGATCTTGGTCATAGACAAGAAAAAGTTCGCCTTTATGAAAGGTGTGAGGGTGGATTTTACAATCATACCGAGCTTTGGTGCACTTTTTAGCCGCTTCAATAGTTTTCAATGCAACCCGTTGATCTTCATTGCTGGGCTCGGGCATGATGAGTCTTCGCTCTAAAGGTTGGGTGTTTAGGAGGATTTCAAGAACAAGGTGAAGGGAGGGGATTTCACACTTGATTGGCAAGACTGCCTCCTATCCAAAAACAAGGTGGAAAGGAGTGAACCAGATGGTGATTTTCACAGAGGTTCTATAGGCTCAAAATGCTTGGAATATAATAAGCTGCCAGTTGATCTTATGTTTATTCACAGTCTGTTGAAGCATAGCTTTAAGAATTTTTTTTATAGCTTCAAATTGGCCATTACCTTGGGGGTGATTAGACAATGAATATTGGTGTCCAAAGACCAATAATGAGGATAACTCACATCAAATCTCATCTTCGAGGTGTTATCCATGTTCGGAAAACAATTTCTTCCAAACCCCAAATCAAGCAATAACATGGATAAAGAGGAAGATGGCTATAATAGTTGCAGTGTTATTGAATGTTAGCATGGATTCAACCCATTTACTGAAATAGTCAATGAAAATGATAATATACTTATGGTTATTAGAAGATTAGGGTTGACACTCCATAAATTCAATAACCCATTTAAACAAAGACTAGATGCGATGAAAGGATGGATGGGAGTAGGTAGATCTCGAGCCTTAGGGTTGTATAATTGATAATTGGGATAATGTTTTATTGCCTCAATGCAATCGCTAAAGAGAGAAGGCCAAAAGTATCCAGCACACATGAATTTATGGGAAGTGGCCATTCCGGAGAGATGACCATCACAAGCATCACCGTGATAGGAATTGAAATTACTTAGCTTCAACATAGGTGAGACAACGATGGAGTACAATGTCAACACCACGAAGATAAAGATCATCAACGATGAAGAGATAGTGAGGTTCTTGATGACGAATACATCTTTGATCATCACAAGTAAGATGGGGGTGAATTTATGGGTTTGCAAATAGGTGAGGATATCTTTATACCAAGGATCACCTGAGGTTATAGTGAAATTTTTTTCATATGGAAGGTCATCATTTACCGAAGGATCTGGTGTACTCCCAGGAAATTCATAATTGAGTTCAGCAAGGGGTAAATATTTCATAATATTGAGTGTGACAAATTCTAGACCAAATTCTTGAAGGATAAAAATCCAACGAGCATACTTTCCATTGGTGATTCGTCATCTCAACAGGATGGCCATGGATTTGGAATTAGTCACAACTTTGGTGGTATGTGTAATGATATAATGATGAAGCTTTTGAATAGAGAACAAAACAACTAGCGCTAGCTTTTTTTTTCTTGCATCTTCTTCCCAGAACAGTCCTCCATTCGCATCACCATGAAAATGATTTCACAATGATTATCAAGTGTACTAACCCATATCTCCCTTGATTCCTCCATAAATAGCAAACTAGAAGGAATTCACATTTCAAACATCATGAAATCACAGCCCATCCATGAGCACATGTGGTTTAATGCCTGTATACCTTCACCAACTCTCGATTAGACTTTTGGCAACCCTAATTATGGCATCAATACATTGAGTATAGGGTCACGAGTCTCAATGGGATGACGAATCACCATTCACATTGTACGGATACACATTGCTATGGTACGTGGCATTGGGATATGTCCCCGTACCTATTCAGAACACCTTGAGTAAGTAACACTCCCGTGTTGGCCTGAATATCGAAATTTTTATTACTTTCCCTTTGGATGTGAAATAATTTGACATCATTAATTTTTTTAATTAGCATCACAATTCTAATGATCAATGTGGAGGTTTCTAACTCAAACATGTAATTTCTTTTAAGTAGGGTTATGCTATTTGGATCACAATCATTGAATCACCTAATATAATAAAAAAAATTATACCTTTAATTATGCATACTTTCAATCCTTGTCATAGATAAAGAGCTTCACCATGGTTGTTCGTCGCTTTCTCTAATCCCCAACTAAACTTTATTTCATAATTTCTTCAAGCTTATAAATCACCCCTCCTGCTCCTTCCTACCCATATTATTAATATTATAAGCCCAAGGGATCTATATTAAACCCTAGGATTAATATTGTAAACCCTATCGATAATATTATACCCTAGTAATATGAACCCTTAGATTATTAAACTCAATAGATTGATATTATAAACCCAAGACACTAAAAAAACCAAGGGATTAATACTAGAAACCTAAGGGAATAACACTAAAGCCAAGGGATTAATATATGAACCCTAAGATAAATATTATAAACCATAAAAAAAAACATGGTTGACCATGGTTTACCATGGTTGATTTTCATATTGAGACATTATTTATCATTATGTGACGTTGGACCATGGTTGACCATGATTGGTTTTCAGACTGAGAAAATATTTTTCACAATGTGATGTTCAAACATGGTTGAACATTATATATTTTCTTATTAAGACAATGTTTTTCATAATGTGGTGTTGGACCATGGTTGACCATGGATGAACATGGTTGTCACAATGTGACATTCGATCATGAGACAATATTTATCACAATGTAACCATGGTTGATTTTCATATAGAGATAATCTTAAGCCTTAGGATTAACATTAATTCCTAGGATTAATAATATAAACCCTATGAATAATATTATTCTCTAGGAATCTTAACCCTTAAATTAATAAACCCAATGGACTAATAAATCCAAGGGATTAATACGAAAGATTCACGGGATTTTAAACCCAAAGGAATAATATTAAACCCACGGGATTAATATTATAATCCTAAGATATATAAACCCTAAGATAAATATTATAAATCCTAAAATAAACGGGGTTCAGCATGGTTGATTTTTTTTTTTTACACAATCTTTGTCATAATGTGGCATTGGACAATGGGTGACCATGATTGATTTTCAGATTAAGAAAATATTTGTCATAATGCGACTTTGGACCATGGTTTAAAATGATTGATTTTCATATTGAGACAATATTTGTGACAATGCCCAGTTGGAGCATGGTTGACCATAAGTTTATAATTTATAAACCTAAGGAATTATTCATAGTAAAATCCAAACAGATTAAAAACCGAAGGGATTAATATAAAAAACCCAAGGGATTAATGTTACAAACCCAAGGGATTAATAAAACAAATGAATTATTAATAAATCCAAGGGATCAATACTAATAACTAAAGGGAATAATATTAAAACTAAGGAATTTAATATTTTAAACCTAAGATATATAAACCCTAACATAAATATTATAAACCCTAAAACAAATATAGTTGATCATGGTTAATTTTCATTACCCATACCCTCCAATATTTTTTGTGCCTGGAACCTATTTCCATGAATGACAAAAATCGAGGAAAAAATGATAGTGAAAATCATAAAATATAAAATTTATTAATTATATATATTAAATACCAAAACATATTAAAATAAATTTTAAATCTATACAATAAAACAATAAGTATTAAAAACATATAAAACAAAACAACAAAACATTTTAATAAAATATAACAAAAAAATATATTAAAAACAGATCAAATATTATTTAGTCAATACAAAAAAAACACATAAATTAAATATGGGCTACATACTAGCTATTAACTGCTACTTAGGTTAAATATAGCCTAATTAAAATAAAAAATAGTAAAAAAAAAATTCATCCAAAAATAAATAAAACAACTAATAAAATGTTGTATTGTTAAATTTCATCAATAAAATTTAAGAAATATGAGTAAATAATATTTTTTTATATTAACATATATATAGTTTAATAAATATGTTTATATGTGTGTAACATACCCTAGTAACCTTGCATGAAAATGCATGGCATTGAAAAACAATTACACAAATTATCCATGGGTAACCATCCAAATCACTATTTTGGATTCCTCACTAACCATTAGATAGAATGTTCATCAGTACATAGAGTAAATTTAGTAGAGGAAGAGTAAGTTGCATAATCATTAACAACCACTAATATAGTATATTAACATAAACGGTATGATATAACCATGCATCTATTTCATGATTCCTTTAACCAAATTAATTAATCACATGACATTGTGAACATCACATCACGCAAGGAATCAACATCATCAAAATGACACAGTAATCAATCACATCATTGAACATTGATATACCCTATAAACCTTGTATGGTGAAAACCAAAAAATATTTATTTTATTATTAAATGCACGTGAGGGTGTTCCCCCCTCACTCATTGGCCCATAAGGGAGTCCATCCCTTAACCATTGTGTTAAAATATTACAAGTAATTTCATTTAAATAAAATATATCTAGCTTAAATCCATTACAATCATTATGATAGAATTTACCCACTAATCTTCAATATTCATATATTTGTGGCATGGTTGTTCCTACAATCGACCATCCTGCAACTCACACTCATCTACATGGACCATTAATTATTTACCTTCCACCATGTTAAGCATAATATATTCTTTGCACAAGTCACCATCATTTTTTGCTATTGTTGTCTTCAGCATACATTGATGTCAGGATTACATAAATTATTAATCAACCCATTCATAAATATATACTAGTGATGCTTCTCAATCCATTCATGTATATTCATGACATGGAAGCAAAATACCTTGGCATGCTTCCTTAAACAGCACTGCACATGCGCTAGTTATAATCAATCACATTAACTAATATTTCCCTCTTATAATCTCACATTCTTGCAAGAAAAATCGCTACAACTTCCTCGAAATTTCTTTAAAAGAAACTAAGACATCAATTATGATCTTCATGCATGCGAATTACATAAGCTTTATTGAAATAAATGAACCTTCATCTATTACTTTTGGTGCATAAAAATACTTAAAGAAAACTAACACAACGAATTTTGTTCCTATGCATGCAAATGCATATGCTTTCCAAAAGAATCTTCCCAAAAGAAATCTTAACACAGTAGAGCATGCAAAAACATGTTTTATATTCCATAAAACTAATGCAATAAAATATGCAAATACATGTATTATTTTTCAAAAATTATACCAACATTACCAATATATATATATATATATATATATATATATATATACTCCAAGGAAACCAACACATTAATATGGTTTTTTTGCATGTCAATCATCTTCTTTCCAAAATAATATTTTCCAATGTAGGTTAATGCAACATGCTATCATTTCCCACATACAAATGTATATGCTTTCCAATTAAATCTAATACAAATCTTGAATACATATACATGATCTTATTCTATAAGAAACTAACACAACAATTTGATAGCATAAAAGTAATCATATATATTTTTCCTAAAGAAAAATAGCTTAATATTTCTTCTATACATGCAAATAACATATCACTATAACACAATGGCTTTGTGCATGAAGAGCTTATAATAATATCCCTTCTTTAATGTACGCAACATATATTCCCTTCTTAGAATTCTACCATCACTAGCTATTATTTTCATGTAAACAAATACATACTTCTTTTTCAAAATGAAGTTAATATAACGTAGTTTCTTTGTATTTCTACATGTAGTTTCTCATGCTTCCATTTCAAGAAATTATCATAGATAATCATCTTTTATGCATAAAACTGGAAACCATAACAAGGTTAACTTATCCTTTTATACACCTAAATTAAGAAGTTGACGCAATTCATCTAGCCATGCAATATTTTCAAGAGTTTATTCTTTTCAAGAAAATTAACATAGTAACTTGCATATATATATATATATATATATATATATATATATATATATATATATATATAACCAAAAGCATATTTTCTATCTCATAGTGACTATCCTATTATGCATGTAACATGTGTTTTTTTCCTAACACAATCTCCCTTACCTCATTGCACATAATCTTTTCAAGAAAGAAGCATGCATTCTTGTTATTGTATGAACATGTTTCATATGCATCTTTTTTTTAAAAACTAATCCTTGCAGTCTTTAAATAATCAGCATGGGTAATATATGCATAGATATTCATGAAAACCATTCCAATAAAATTAATCTAATTAAATGTTATCTTTTATTTTTCACCGCCCATGAAAATATTTCACGAATACCCTCTTTAATCTATATTATTTGCATAAAAATAACTTGGATTTCTTATAATTTCATACACTTGTACGAAATCCATTTCAAAAGAGAACAAGCATCATCTTCTCTTACATAAGATATATATATAAGCAAAATTACTTATCTTATATTTTAATAGTCTAGATAGATATATTTTCTTTTTAAAAGATTAACATAATAGAAATATTTATCTACAAGTAGTAACATATTTTATTTGCTAAGGAAACTAGCACGAGTTGGCATACATAAAATTTCATGAATTCTCTTATTTTCAAGAAAAACTCATTAATTTACATTCAAACCAATGAATATTTACAAAAAATTAACTACTAACTTAACATTTAATCATTTCAAGAACTCGTGAGAATATTTCAAGTAAATAACAAAGCTATTTTGCTTTTAACACAAGATTCACATGTAATATTGTTAATATAAAATACATATTTACTTAGCTTTTATGTGCTAGAATTAATGCAATTTATCTCAAGAAAATGACGAAGCTAAGTAGTTTTTAACACAAAAACCTTACATGTAATATTCTAAGATAAATGAAAGATTTACTTTGATTTTTACGAGACTTTCTCTTCTCATGTACTAAATAACAGAATAGAAGACCAGTCTTGATCAAGAGAACTTCTCCATTCTATGCCAACCAATAATGTCTTTTGTTACATCATGCTCCAACTCTGCAGCTTGGGCATTTTTTATTCAGTCACTAGAAGAATGAAAGGGCACGCACAACATCTTAATGAGTATATTGATTAATGAAAAGCTACAATATGATTTGGGCTATATTTTTTTTGTTGGTGTGGCAACAAACTCATGATACAAATGAAAAATAAGTGACAGGTGAAGAGACATTACAATCAAGTTAATAAAAATATCCACTTATGAATGGACACGCAATATTTCTCGATGCTTAGATTCATAAATAAATTAATCGATTATCTTTTGATGCGTAATTTTTGAAATCACATTTAGGTCTTGGGTATTAGCAATTGGAAAAATCCACCATTCAAAAATCCATCCTCCATTTCTATATAAATTTTTTTTTGTAAATAAATAATTACAAGGTCATTATCAATAATAGATGAGAAAGGAAAGAAGATTTATTAATTTATTTACCCATAAATATCTCCTGATATCAATCGTATCATCAACATCAAACATGGTAATTAACATTGGAGGGATATTACATACTTCCCTGTTAACGAGAACACCATCCTAAATGTTATTCTCTTGTCAGAAATTTAAATTTTACACATTATATAACCATATAAATAACCTAAAAGCGAATCCTTGCCCTAAAAAATGAAGGACTTTCATTTCGAAGAAATATTCTTAAATGAAACAAAAAGTTTTTATCAATAGCCATAATAATTTATAGCTACAAAAATATGTAAACTCTAATTTCCATCACATAATCCATTATTCAAATTCATAGAAATGAAAAAAAATCTCTATACCAACTTACCATTACTTACCAATTAATCTTGAATGTCATGATCACTTTTACGTAAAGAATCTAGGAATAGTTAAAAAACCCAACATCAATCCATGGTAAGTACCTTGTAATGTATGAATAACAAATTCAATCACATTTGCCACAAAATTTTAAATAAATTGAAATACATTTAACTACCAATTATTCTTGGAATGTCAAATGATATTTTAACCACAGTACTTCCACAAGTACCTAGAACTAATGAACCCTCTAATCATAAAAATGATAAATCACTGAACCACATGCATACTTGTCTTATCTCTCGCTAAATAAATCCATACAATATTTCTAAAAATACTCAGAGAGAACCTAGCACTCTCTAATCATCGAAATGATCAATAAATGCACCAAGTGCATACTGTCTTAGACCCCGCTCATACATTTAACGATAATTAGTAAAATGTACATAAAATATTTTCAAAATTATATAAAAAAATTCATTTTTAACATAACGCATAAGAAATTAGCTAATTTTTCTCCTATGAGAACTACAATAGAAAAATAATGTTTGTCCCAACCAGTGGGAACTTGTTTCTAGAGCTAGATTGAACCATTTTCACATCCAGAAAGTTCTTTTGCAGAGACCATACCAGGTCCAATATGGAATTCCACTGGAAAACTAGCTCAAGAATTCTAATGACCACACAAGGTCCAATATAGGATTCCTTTTGGCAATGTCCTGCCTATTTCTTTGACAACTTATCATATATGAGGAATTTTGGGCCTTCTCCAACATGTTCCAAAATAAAAAGTGTTGCTTCGGGATTTTTCCCTCTTCACCATCTTGGCCAAATATTTTCACTTACTGAGATCATCTATCTCTAGGGAGAGGAAATTTGGGTAGGAAAGCACCATCAACCCCTATAGGCAAGAGAGGGCCATAAACCAAAGGAAATTTGGCCTTTCATCACTTTCCAAAATTGTCTTGCATGTTAATTTTTTTTTCTAGCATTATTTCCTACAGTAATTTACATAATAAACCATACTTACATTTTTCATCAATCAAGATAAACTTTTATGTACATCATACATCATACTCAGCCCTCAACATGAGTCCACAATATCTATATTGGTGGGAAACATAAATTACATACACATTACATACATTATTATTTTCCAAAGAACACAACCATGCATATCATAACATTATACTATATCATTTATGGTTTCAATTCACATTGCAACTTTTTACTTTCACAGTTTTTCTTGTTTCCATTAAGCTACCATGCTTAATCTCATCAACAACGCTAGCCATAAATATGCATTGTTTAAACAATTATTCACTTTGACAATAATTTTAGTTTCATGTACACAATGTTGTAATTCATAATATTGTATACAAAAATTCATCAATCTATATATATGAATAATGGTTAGGGTAACATTCCAACATTTCCAATTCCCACAGTGTATCGTTACCAACAGATTGACACATTTAGTAACTATCATAATATATTTTCACAACTTGCAATAGTATTTAATCAAAATCAATTTATGCGCATAAGTTTTTATTAGTTAGTAATGCAACACTAACTAATAAATTCTAATAATCATATTAATGCAATCGTGGCACAACTCATTCAACAACTAGCCATTATAGTCAAGTATCACTGCTCAACTCATTGTGTATTTTTAACATCTAAAATGGTTCATTCAATTTCATTTTAAAATACCCTATCATCCTCTTGAAGGAAATTCCCCATATGTTACATTCATGCATTCACTTAGTATAAATAGTGCATCGTAATTTTAGTTATTTTCATTAAATGTACAAGTAATAGTCATATATGCAAAGTTTGATAGTCAACTCTCACTTTCACTAGTGATTATTCAGGTTGCACATAAGGGAAACAAAGGTTTTATTGTCTCTTATCCTCAACAAGATTCAAAGGTCATGAACATAGTTTTGCAACACTTTATTACTTACTATTCTTCAATGTTGATATAAACATGAATCACACATGTCATGTAAAAAGTAGTCTATTGCATATATCTATATGTATATTGTTAGACTCATACTTGACCTGATGCCCACTAGTAGAATACCTCGATTTGTTTTTCTTCTTAACGATTCCCAGAGGCACCAGTGCTTCAACATTAAGCTATGATACCACTTGCAACATTCTCTGGTAACCTCGCATGAAAATATGTAGCGTTGAAAAAAATTTACACAAATTATCCACGAGTAACCATCTAAATCAGTATTTTAGATTAGTCACTAACCTTTAGATAGAATGTTCATCAATACATAGAGTAACTTTAGTAGAGGAATAGTAAGTTGCATAACCATTAACAACTAATGTTGTAGTATATTAACATAAACTGTATGATATAACTGTGCATCCATTTCATGATTCCTTTAATAAGATTAATTAATCACATACTTGACATTATGAACATCACATCAGGCAAAGAATCAACATCATCAAACTGACACAGTAATAAAACACATCATTGAACACCGATATGCCCTGGAAACCTCGTAGGGTGAAAACCAGAAAACTTTGAATTTATTATTAAATGCTCATGAGGGTGTACACCCATCACTCAATGGCTCATAGGGGATTCCATCCCTTAACCATTGTGTTAAAGTATTACGAGGAATGTAACTTAAATACAAAATGTCCAGCTTAAAGCCATTATGATCATTGTGATAGAATTTACCCACTAATCTTCAATCTTCATATGTTTGCAGCATGGTTGTTCCTACATGGACCATTAATTATTTACCTGGAACCATGTTAAGAATATTGTATCATTTTCACAAGTCACCATGATTTCATGCTATCATTATTTTCAACATACATTGATGTCAATATTACATAAAGTATTAATCAACCCATTCATAAATCTATAGTCGTAATGCTTTTCCATCTATTCATGTAAATCCATGACATGCAAGCAAAATATCACGACATGCTTCCTTAATAACACTGCTTGTGCGCTATTTATAATAAATCACATTAACTAATATTTCCATAACATAAGCTCACATTCATGCAAGATAAATTGCTACAACTGTCCAAAAACTTATCCAAAAGAAACTAATACATTAGTTATGATCTTCATTAATGTGGATTACATAAACTTTATCAAAATAACTAACCCTTCAGCTATTACTTTTGGTGCATGAAAATGCGTAAATAAAGCTAACACAATGAATGTTGTTCCCATGCATGAAAATTCATATGCTTTCCAAGAGAATATTCCAAAAAGAATGCTTAACACAATAGAGCATGCAAACACATGTTTCTTTTTCAAGGAAATCTAGCATAATAAAGCATGCAAAACCATGTTTTATTTTTCCATAAAACTAATGAAATAAAATATACAAATACATGTTTTATTTTCCAAATATTATATCAACATTACCCATATATATATATATATATATATATATATATATATATATATATATTCCAAGGAAACAAACAAATTAAGATGGTTTTTGTGCATGTAATTCATCTTCTTTCCCAAAGAATCTATTTCAATGTAGGCTAACACCACATGCTATCATTTCCCACATACAAATGTATATTTTTTCCAATGAAATCTAATAAAAATCATGCACTCATATACATGATCTTATTCTAAAACAAACCAACACAATCGTTTGATAGCATAAAAGTAATCACATATATTTTTCCTAAAGAATCATAACTCAATATTT
The DNA here is from genome assembly GCA_034641835.2 of Pinus albicaulis. Classification (NCBI taxonomy): domain Eukaryota; kingdom Viridiplantae; phylum Streptophyta; class Pinopsida; order Pinales; family Pinaceae; genus Pinus; species Pinus albicaulis. The sequence goes on along the minus strand of CM076574.1, from coordinate 21,429,831 downwards.
CTTCAATACATGCAAAGAACATATCTCTATAACATAATGTCTATTCTTTTTACATGCAAGATCTTATCATAATATCTCTTCCTTAACATATGTAACGCATTCCCTTCTTAGAATTCTACCATCATTAACTATTACTTTCATGTAAACAAATATATACTTGTTTTTTCAAAGGAAGTTAATATAACCTAGTTTCATTTTCTTTCTATATGCAGTTTCTCATGCTTCCCTTTCAAGAAATTATCATAGATACTGATAATTTAATTTATGCATAAAAATAGGCAACCATAACAAGGTCAAGTTAACCTTTTATACACCTAAATCAAGAAGTTGACATAATTCATCTAGCCATGCGATATTTTCAAGAGGTTATTCTTTTCAAGAAAATTAACATAGTAACTTTCCTTTATATATATATATATATATATATATATATATATCCAAAAACATATTTTCTATCTCACAATGACTATCCTTTTATGTATGTAACATGTGTTCTTTTACTAACACAATATCCCTTACCACAATGCACATAATCTTTTCCAAAAACAAGCATGCATTCATGTTTTTTTTGCTCGTTTAGACAAACCTAAATGTTTATTTTTTTCTCCTTCCATTCCACCCATGGGTTTCGAACCGGTGACCTTCACAGATGGAGTGCCTTATGATGCACCCCATCACCGGCTTATTCTACACCACATGGGCTAGCATGCATTCATGTTATTGTATGAACAAGTTTCATATGCATCTTTAAAAAAAAAAAATCCCTGATGTCTTTAAATAAACAACATTGGTAATATATGCAAAGAGATTCATGAAAGCCCTTCCAAGAAAATTAACCTAATTAACGTTTCTCTATTATTTTTCACCGCCAATGAAAATATTTCACGGATTACCCTCTTTAATCTATATTATTTTCATGAAAATAACTTGGATTTCTTTTCATTTCATACACCTGTACGAATCCCTTTAAAAACAAAAAAAAACATCCTATATATATATATATATTAAGATAGGAAAAATTACTTATCTAATCTTTTACTACTACTATATATATATATATATATATATATTCTAAAATATTGTCATAGTATAAATATTTATCTACAAGTAGTAACATATTTTATTTACTAAGAAAACTAACACAACAATTTGATTGCGTAAAATTAATCACATATATTTTTCCTAAAGAAACATAGCTTAATATTTCTTCTATCAATGCAAAGAACATATCTATATAACACAATGGATTTGTGCATGAAGAGATTATAATAAGATGTCTTCTTTAATGTACATAACATATATTCCCTTCTTAGAATTCTACCATCATTAACTATTATTTTCATGTAAACAAATAGATACTTATTTTTCAAAAGGAAATTAATATAACATAGTGTTAGATAGCACTTTGTCACCAACCCTGCAATCCCTCATCTCATACATTGGAGGACTATTCCCGTGACCTGTGAAAAGAAAAATGTCCTGAAAACACCTTGATGGCATCCTTCTGCATAAGGGAAAGAATTCTCCTGAAAGACATTTCCTTAGAAAATCATTAAAAACATATGTTTGGGAATTTGGCACGAGCAGCCAATTCATCACTCATGCCAATAAGGGAAATTTACACTAAGGATGCACCACTTGGTACTCTATAACTGTGTATTTCCCGTGCCAAGCCTATTTCAGAATGTTTTTTAAAAATAGAAGGCGGAAGTTTGATTCTAACAACTTCAGAATGAATCATCAAAAAGAGGTTGGGTTGTTTGGCTCTAGATCTCCCTAATTAGGAAGTGGTTTTCCACTTCTCATGGAACCTTCCTAAGAGATAGGACTATCCCCCATGATTATAGGGATCCTAACCTCTCTTTCTCCTTCTATAAAAGCCAGCCCTCTCCATTTGCAAGCTAGCTGAATATTTGGGAAGAAAACTATAGCTGAGCGAATATTGAGAGCAGAGCCAAGGAGAACCCCATAAGAGAGAGAGCCTTGTCCAAATTCCCAACAAGCTTTGTGAGACACACTCCGCTGGAAGCCTTGCCAAAGGAAGAATGCGACATCGGAACTCAGTTGTAATCTTTGTTTCATATTTTAATATATGCTCGACTATGTTATTGGTTCCATAGTTGTATTGCTTATTTGTGTAGTGCAACTTGATTCAATCTTTTCTGATTGATTGATAGTTACATGTTTGAATTACTATGTTATATGTCATCATTTTTCTCCACATGTGTATAGGTGTCCAGACACGGTGAGTGAAAGGATTGTGATCTGTCAAGCTAGGAACGAGAGGCAACACTTCTCCTTCGACAATAGTAGCGTAGGACTTGAGGTAGGCTATCTATCGTGGCTTTGTCTTTTGTAACTAGGAATCGATATCGTAGCGTTTTGTTTGTTCCTAGACCCACTCTAGGGCTAGTGGGATCGCCTTTGTCCGCAAAGGGAATTTACCTCGTCAACAAAATGGCAACTCCGCTGGGGATTAGTGTGAGTTAGTGCTTCTTCCATTAGGTTGTGTTTTGGTTTTTTCTTGTTTAGTTCACCTTTCTGGTTTATCTTTCTTGGTTTGAAACCCCTGTTTAGCCCCCTGGAGATCAAATCTGTCTGTGTTTGTTCATTTTTCATTTTTATCAGAGTAAACCTTCTTGGCATGGTTTCTAGCCTGACAATCACACCAACTGGTACGAGTTTCCAGTTCATCACCCGTTCCATTCCCTATTTGGCATAGCTTACAGTCAAACAGGCACACCAACCCTACTAGGTTTTGGGGTTTGCTTGGTTTTTGAGCTTTTGAGCCTGAGCTTTGATACTAGGTTGTTTTTCTGACTCGTTGAGTTATTTAGAGTCATTTTTGACTGAGATCAGCCCTTTTCCTTCAGTTGTTTTCCCTTTTATGTCAAATTTTCTTTTCAGCCCTAGGTTTTCTAGGTGCTTCAGCCTACTGAGCCTCCTGTGGAAGTGTCGGGTCCTTGGTTTCCCAGTCAAATTCACTTCTGCTTCTTTGCATTCAGCTTTTTGGATCCATTTGAGTGATTGCGTTAATTGATTGATTGGATTTTGTTTCGTTCAGTTTTACTCTTATCACTCCAGGCCTAGATTACACAGTTTTTTTGGGTCTCTTTTGAAATCTTCTATTTGATTTGAGGGATTTCATCATTGGCTTGAGTTTTGTTGTGCTTGTTTTGAGTTGAGTGAAATTGTTTTGTTTCAGCTGTCACTTCACCATTCTCAAATCAGTGTTTTGATTTATTTTTCATATCATTTAGTGCATCTTCTCTAATATTGAAAAATACAAAAAAAAATCTTTTGCATTTGTGATTAGCATAGTGAAAATTGGAAAATATTTTGCATTCTATAATTTTAGGGAAGAGATTTTTAGTTTCATTAGCTTGCATCAGGAATTATAGTGGATGTTTTCGCATGATTTTTCGTAGCTATTGCTCAGAATCTCTAACTCTCTTGTAGATATCTCTTCATTAAACGAAATGGTATCTTATGGCATGTAGCTTGCATTCAGGGATTTGTGAGATTTTACATTCGGTAGGACCTTGGAATTGAAAAATAAATACAACATCAACTTAAAATTTATTTCAATTAACCTAAGGCAACATTGAAACTTAACGGAACATTTAGTGGTCTAAGTTAGATATGTGTTCCAGCATCTTTAAGCCTAGCAGTTGTCGATTTCCATCTAGCTTCAGACAATGCGAGTATGGACTTGCACTCCCCGTACCATCGAGTATATAAAGGGAGACCCCTCTAGCTCACAATCCTTTTATTCGTAGGAAGCCAAGTTTTCTACTTTGTAACCGTGATACACCGAACACAGCATTCGGTGAGAGTACCTGCACGTACATCAAGTCCCTGGTTGATTTCCCTTTCATTTCATAACCAAGGTGTATATGGAAATTCATGGGAACCTGGTACACCCTTTTACCTAGAATACCTGAGCAGTCATTTTTTGGGCTTTACTCACTCCATAAATTTGAAAATATCATCAAGCACTTGTGCTTTTGAGCTCTTTTAAAAGCAAAAGAGACTAGATTCATATTAGACTATTTCTTGACTCTTAAAACGTGAAACATCAATATTTAGCTTCAATGTGGTAAAATAAACTGCCCACGATTACACGCCCATTAAATTTTGATTACTTGGCTTGTCTTTGTTTGCCTTGGTTTGGTCCAAGAGTCCTCTATTTGATATTTTTTCCTCTTTTTTGTTTGCTATAGTCAGAGTGGCGGAACCATCGGTTTCGTCTACTAGTAGTCCTTCTTCAGATGATTCATTTGAAACCTCTCAAATCTCTGGGTCAGCTGAGCTTCAACAGCCTGTCATCCCATTGAGCACCCCTCTGGAGAACCAGTTGAATTCAATTGGCCTCTTTCAAACGCTTGGTTTGGATTTGGGGTTGGGGAATATTTTCCCCCTCTTACATTGAGATCGTCGTTTCTGACCGTTGTTATACCTCCGAGCCCCCGTACTCTTTTGCAAGATCTTACAGTTGATTAAAACATGGATTTGTTTGATCCTAATGGCACGAAGGGTATTCCAGTTTCGGATGAAGGATACCAACTCCTCCCTGAAGATGTCCTTCAAGAGCCTGTTCCATCTTCACCACTGGTCTCGCTCCCAGCCGGATATAGGTCTCTATGTCAGATTATAGCCGATATTTCCTCCATGGAAGCTTCCACCCAGCCAAGGAGTATGGCTCTTCCGTCATTAGAGATGTCGCCTATGACACTTGTATCTTCATCAACACCCTTGGTTACATCTGTTCCTAGTAGACCTATTGTCTGTATGTCTGCTCAGCACCAATTATCATTGTTCAGTCGTCAGTTGTTTCCACTTTGGTAGAAACTTTGTTTGTAGTAGAAGTCCCTGACGACCTTTCATTTGAGGAGTATTGGCTGTATGTTTAGTAGCAGCACTTCCAAACTTACCAATCCCCTCAGGATCCCTATCGATATTATTTTTCCCATTATAGGGCGAATGGTACCCCAGTTTATGCACTTCCATTTTAGCAGGATGAGCATGGCAACCCTGTCTATTTTCCTACTCCTAAGGCTTATTAATTTCTTTTGGGTTTTATACCTACCTTGCCACGGTAGCCCTCTAGCCAACATGGACAACCCTTTCAGGGACAACCTTTGGTTCAACATGGATATGCTATTGACCAACAAGGACAACCCTTCCAGGGACAACCTTTGGTGCAGCAAGGGTATGCGTACAACCCATAAGGGCAACCCTTACTGGGCCAACCTTTGGTCTAGCAGGGATTGTTTTACGGCCCATAAAGGCAACCTTACAATCCTCCAAGTCAACCTTTACAACCTCAGCTTGTGATCCCTCCTAGGCAACCTCAAGTGCTATTTGGGCAGTTGGGGTATCAACCCGAACCTTCATATGGCCCTGGGGGGCAGATCCATCCATCTCAACCTATGATGCAACCTCAACAAACATATCCTTCGATCGGTCCAAATGTTGCACAGCCAGGACCATCCTATGGTCCTGCCCTAGGTCAACTTGGATTTTAGGTACAACCTGGCCCACCTCAGTCATCAGGCTAACCTGCTCCACAGGAGTAACCTGGTGGCCCTCCTCTGTCAGGTCAACCTGTCCAGCCGGGTCAACCTACACAACCTATTTTCCCTGCTCAGCCTCTTCTCTACTCTATGCCACAGCCAAATCAACCACTGCACCTGATGTATCCAGCTTAGCAGTGGCCCACTTATCAGCAGCTTGTTAGACCCCAAGGCGTTTATTTTCCTCAAGGTTAATATTTTCCAGTTCAAAAACCACCTCAAGGTCCCCCTTATAACCCTCAACCGCCTGGCTATACTTATACTCCACAACAAAATCCATATGTTTCTCAATCAGGGCCCACATATACTTAGAATCAGTATCCCGGTTTCCAACCCCTATACCCTGGTTCTCAGTCACCATATCAACCGACTTATCCAGCTTACACCCCTTATGGTCTAAATCCTTTGGGACAGAACCAGTGGGGGTAGAGTTATACTCAACTAGGGTGGAATATGGGTTCACGTCCCTATCGAGGGCTTGTTATGCCCTTTAATCCACAGTTACATTTCCTTGCCACGTTGGAGCTACCGGATGTGTCCAAATTGACAAATGATCCCATTCTTCATAATCCCTTTTGGCCTCCGGTTCCAACCAAGGTTCCTGGTGATTGCCCGAAGTTTAAGGGAAAGTCTATAGAATACCCCCAAGCACATGTCATAACATACCATTTGTGGTGTTCTTCAAATTCTTGGGTAGACGACTCTGTTTGTCTTCGCCTTTTTGAGCCCACTCTCACAGAAGCTGCCGCTAAGTGGTATATTGAATTTCCTCGTGGAATTTTTCAGGATTTTAACACTCTTTCCATGGCTTTCCTGACTCATTTCCAATTTCCGGTTCATTACGAAGCTGGGACGCATCTCGTCATGTCATTGAAACAGGACCGGGCTACCCATATCTCGGACCATATTCATGAGTGGAGAAGGCGTCGTCGCTTGATCAAGTTTTAGATTCCTGATCAGTTGCTCACTCATTGGTTCACTACTTCTTTCGTCAACCAGATTGCGAAAGATATTTCCATGGGGGCATGTGTGACCAAAGAACAATCCATCTCTCGTGCCCAGTGCCTTGATCTAGTGTACTCTCAATCGGGCATTTTGTATGACATCTTGACTGAAGCTCCATGTCATGGGACCTATAAAGTGCCAGCCATCCCATTGGTTGACGGCGTTATTGGTTCCGTATCTCAGACTTCAAGAAAATATTCTAATGGGAAGTAGAAATCAAATTCCTCCAATAATTCTGCTCCTCAGGCTACTCCAGATTCTGGTAAAACCGCGGAGGTCAACGCCGTTCAGGCCAATCTTGCGGACAAGACATCCGAAGGGAAAAATAAGGGCAAAGGCAAAGCCAAATCCGATGCCCCAAAACCATAATGGTCCAAACCTCGTGCCGATGATGGTTCATAGAGAAAACTGAAGTACCCTTGCCTGATTTGTGATGAGGACTGCTACACTAAAGGTGCTAAGGGAGCTTTGGCAGTTTTTAAAGAACATTTTCCATCTCAACAGACCCAGATGGCCGAGCAACCTTAACCATCTACAATGTTTGGGTCTTAGGTATTCATGGTGAACAATGTTGCACCTGTTTCTATTGCTACTCGGTCGAAGGATTATGCCGGATCACGCCAGACAGCTGGGAAGGAGGTCGTTAATGGCCCTCCTCCCCCATCTACCTCTGGTCCTCTTGAGATTGAAAGGCCCAGTGTTGAACCCATTATACGACCACCTACCAAATGTGTTCTTCGAAAGTATTCCTATAATCCAAACACCCGTGCTACTCAACATTACAATATTGTTGAGGATTTAGCACAAGCACCTTATACGATGTCCACATTAGAAGAGCTTCAGAGTTTTCCATCTCAATGGAAAGCTTTTCTATCCGCAATCGACGGAATTGATCTCGTTGATTCTAGCCTTCTCACCTTTGATTTAGAGAATTTCGTCCCCTGACTTCTGCATCAGATTGCACTTGTTATACAAGTCAACATTAATGGTCTCAATATTCACAGAGCCATTGTGGATCAAGGTGCATCTACCTGCGTTAGGTCATCTACTTGCTGGAAGCCCATTGTCTCTCCAGCCCTCAATTTATCTCCCAATGCCCTTGAGGCATTCGATGGAAGGGAATCAAAGCCCTTGGGTTTTATCGCTAGCTTGCTGATTACATTGCAAGGAAATATAGTCAACGTCGAAGTAGAAGTTGTTGATGCCAAACTAAACCACAATCTTCTACTCAGTCGTAGTTGGACTCATGCCATGTTGTGCATTCCGTCCACCCTCTTTCGACTTCTGAAGTTTCCACATGAGGGCAAGATTATTATTGTCGATCAGTTGTCTTTCTTTACCTCGTCTTCTATGAAAAATGTGCCATACGTGGATCAAATTCCCAATCCCCCTGACAGTGTCGGACCGGATCTTTTCAAAGATCCTGCTCTTATGGGTATTTTCCCCCTTCCACCACCGAATACCGTTCAAGTCAACATGATCTCTTGGTCTGATGACCCTTGGATCATCCCTTCACTTGAACAGGTTGAATCATTTTGATATTCGATGCCGCTTAGTCCATTTGAGATTAATTATTGTGAGCTTACAGCTGCATCTGATTCTCCCCCTACTGAAGCTACTGCTTTGAGCATGGCTCTCGATGTATATTCTCAATCCCCCTGGCTCGGTGATGTGGATTCACCGGATCCTTTGAAGGAAGTGTTTCAATCTGATGAGGCTATCATGGAAACCATGTCCCTTGAAGATCTCCTATGGAGTGATGGACATCATCGTCCCTTGTTTATGCCTTGCCTCGGGACCATGTCTAACTATATAGGGTGCTTTGTGTCCCAGGTTCCTTCTCCGCCACTTCAGACACCCATTTTGACTCATGAAGTCTTTGTGGAGGGAAAATTGGGGAACATCACTCAAATGATGCCTATCTACATCTCCATCAAACTGGGGATCGTCGAGAACATCCATGTGGGAGTCACTTGTTCTTCTGAGGAAGTCTAAGTGTACACTAGTCTCTTTCACGAATTCCAAGATGTTTTCACCTAGTCTTACAAAGAGATGCCTGGAATCGACCCCAGTATTGTGGTGCATGAGATTCCCACCTACCACGGTGCGAAGCCTGTTCGCCAGCAACTTCATCCCGTACACCCTTGGAAAGTCGCCGCTATCAAAGCTGAAGTTGAAAAAATTCTTAAAGCGGGTTTCATTTATCCTATTCCCCTGACTCAATGGGTTTCTAATATTGTTCCTGTGGATAAGAAGCAGGATGAAATTTGTGTTTGTGTTGATTATCATGATATCAACCAGGCTTGTACTAATGATAACTATCCTACCCCATTTATTGATCAGATCATTGACGATTGTGTGGGGAGTGAAATATTCTCGCTTATGGATGGTTTTTTTGCCTACAACTAGATTAACATTCTCTCGTCGGATTAGCACAAGACCTCTTTTATTTTCCCATGGGGAAAATTTGCATATAAGAAACTCCCATTCGGTTTGAAGAATGTTGGGGCTATGTTTCAATGCACAATTTCCTATGCTTTTCATGATATTCAGAATATTGTCCGGCCATACTTGGATGACCTTCTGGCTCATTCAGCTACACGGAAGGACCACCCAGAATATCTCTGCCAAATATTTCTTCGTTTTAGGCGCTATAATATTAGCCTCAATCCGCATAAGTGCATCTTTTGTGTCGACTCCGATAGACTCTTAGGGTTTATCGTGTCTAAAGATGGAATTCGCCTTGACCCTCTTAAGGTTGAGGCTATTTTTAATCTCCCCTCCCCGTCCTTATTATATTAGCTGCAGAGTCTCCAAGGGAAAGCCAATTTCCTACTTCGTTTTATCCCAAACTACACTGAAGTAGCCAAATGATTTACACGATTTTTAAAGCAGGACGTCCCTTTCCATTGGGATAAGATTGCTCAATAGTATTTCGATAGACTTAAGATGTTGCTCATCAACAGTCCTCGATTACGTCCTCCAAATTCTCATCGTGATTTCACCCTCTAATTAGCTACCACTTTCAGCACAATCGCTATGGTTTTAGTTGAAGAAGATGATGATGATAACGATTATGTCATTTAATACTTGTCTCAGAACCTTCTCAACCCTAAAACACGTTACGCACATGTCGAGAAGTTAGCGCTAGCTGTGGTATAGTCCATCTAGCATTTTTGTCATTACATTCTTTTATGCACGGTGACCGTGATTTCTGACCGTAAAACCATGACTTATAATCTGTCTCGGCAGTTACTGGGGGGAAAATACACAAAGTGGATATTTATCCTCCAAGAGTTTGATTTGGAGTTCACTACCGCCAAATTGAAGAAATCACTTGTGTTTGCGCATTTGATTTGTTCTCTCCCCACTGACTTTGCTCCTTCTTCTTCCGAGGATCATATCCCAGACGAAACACTTTTCTTGATTAGCACTCTCGATCCATGGTATGATGATATCATTGTGTACCTCCAAACATCTACTTTCAGGTCTGAACTAATGAAGGATGTCTGATGCCGCATTTGGAATCAATCGCAACCGTATCGTATTGTTGGAGATACTCTTTATCGTGTTGGAGTTGATTCTGTACTCCGCCGATGCCTAACCGTCGAGGAAGCAGAGAAGGTTTTAAATGACTGCCACAATGGCACCTGTGGTGTTCACATGTCTGGTTATGCCACTGCACAGAAGATCCTTCATGCTGGCTATTTCTGGCCATCAATTTAAATATTGCATTGTTGCAGTACGTAAATTCCATGTGTGCCAGATCTATCAACGCAAGATGCATGTGCCGCCCGTCCCTTTACCCTGTCATTACTGTTGGCCCATTTTCCAAGTGGGCCGTATATTTTATGACGTGTAACCCTCGTTTGACTGGGGGGTATGCCTATATTATTGTTGCCGTCGATTATTTTATGAAATGGGCTGAAGAAATGCCTACACTGGCTGTGGATGGTAAGACATCAGCATAGTTCATATTCAATCAAATTATTGCTCAGTTTGGTGTCCCTCAAGCCATCGTTACTGATCATGGCTCTCATTTTCGGGATTACATGATGGTGGATTTGATGTCTAAGTTGGGTTTGCATCACGACAGCTCAATGCCTTACTATCCTCAAGCTAATAGCCAAGTTGAAGCCATAAACAAGGTCCTTGTTACATTGCTTCAACGAACAATCGGGATCCACAAATGAAACTGGCATCTTATGTTGTTCTCTTCTCTATGGGCTTACCGAACGTCAATCAAAAGTGCGATCGGATTTACCCCATTCCATTTGGTATACGGTCTGGAAGCCATGCTTTTAATTGAATGTGAAATCCCTTCACTTAAACTAGTTGTGGAATTACTGCCTGATACTTCTCCTGAAGAATAATTTCTCCTCTATCTAGAGAGATTAGACGAGACTCGTTGCTTAGCTGCCCTGGTCATCAAAGCACAGAAAAAGCAATTCAAAGCTCATTTTGACCAAACAGTCTCTCCTCGTTATTTTGTTGAAGGCGATCTCGCTCTCTTATACGACCAAGCTCATGACAAGCTGGGGGTAGGAAAATTCCAACCCATGTGGCATGGGCCCTACATTGTCAAATGCATGTTACAAAATGGGGCTTATGAGATGATTGATTATGAAGGTTGTCCATTATCGTAGCCCAGAAATGGGTTGTACTTAAAAAAATACTATGATTGAGTCACTCACACGCGATATGTGTACATAGGTGATTGTTTTCATTTTGTGTGCATGTTTTGGTTTGATGTGTGTTGTGGGATTTTTCTGCTTATTGGGTCTTTTTTGCTATGTAGATGTCTATCTCTCCTTATGTCGGTTTCACAAATGGTGCTTCTCGTAGTACCAGGAACTTGTCTTCAGCTGCCTAGGTAATCTATGATCCTACTGGTGAGTTGATTAACTTACAAGGGATTTTTCTGGGACTAGCTACAAAAAAATTCGCTGAATATAGTGTAGTATTGGAACTATTAACCGAGGCAGTCAACCTTGACATACATGCATTGCTTGTAAAGTTGGATTCACAACTTGTTGTTCTTCAACTGAATGGTCATTATTTGGTTCGAAACCAATGCATTTTAATATTGTATTTGCGTATTCGTTTACTTGGGGGACATTTTGATTTCATTACTTATCAACATATTCCATGATGAATGAATACATTAACAGATGCAATAGCTAATATTTTTTTGGATAGACATTTGCGCAATTTATAAAAACATCATCTTACATATATTGACCCATGTAGAAAATAGATGTATATATATATATATATATATATATATATATATATATATATATATATATATATATATATATATATATATATATATCATTTGTTTACAAGCCGTGTGCATCATAAACCCACAAAAAATAATATATGTTCGTTAAAGTTACATCATGAGACAACATGTCTCTCAAAATATGCGAAAATAGAGCCTAAGTGCTTAGTCGGCATGGTGCTCATGATAACACATCACTGCCCATACCAGCCACCTCAACAAGCAGTGGATATGGCTGGGCACCCCCATAGTGTGCCTCTGATAGGCTCGGGGTATGTCATCAAAACAGGCATAATCAGGGATCCTACGGGTGATTCCCTCCAAGTTTTACACTAGCTCCTCATCAATTCCCTCCCCCAAAGGGTCAAAGTCACGAGGAGTCTGCCTCGCTATGGGAGACATGTCTGCCAGATGTTCTGGGCCAACATCTACATTCATATAAAATTAACTGCCAGAACATGCATATATACTAAAAAAAATTAAAAAATCATGAAAGTACAAAATGAGTCTTTCCAAGCTCTTTTTCCCAATCCTGTCCCTCTAGAAACCAAAGGTTTGGGTCTCCGGTAAAATTGGTGCCGACATAGGGCCAATCCTCCACGACGATCAACTATCGTCAGAGCCAGTTAAAGAACTCACGCCGCCAGGACATCTGTTGGCCACCCCATGCCCTGGGCATCAGTGCCACCCATCGAGCCATCCATGGCTCTCTCAGTGGTGGATCCAGGACTATGGCCTTCTGGCACTGAAAAATAGGTAGTCGTTCTAGGAAAAACGACACCAAAATCAACCCATACCCAAACTATTTTAGTTTGGTCTTCTTGCATTTTGTGAGCTAACGTTTGATATTCATGGTCACGGCCTTGGCCCAGTCAAGGATAGTCGGGTTCATACAGTCCAATGCAAGAAGTAACTGCGTCTTTGTGGCCTTGTACGGTGCCTGCGATCCCGCAGCCCGCGTAATGGTGAGTAGCACTACTCTCAGTACTATATCGGGAATGGTATGAATGTTCAATTTCCCACTCCCTGTTCCTTTGCGTGCCCATAGGCACACCTTGTTCATGACCATTCTCCTGCTTTCTCCTGAAGGCCTGGCACCAGTTAGAATAGGGACTGGACCCTTGCGTGACAGTCGAGTGATGAAGTATACATATGATACTTCAAGCTCAAGTTCCTGGTCTCGAAGTTTGAATTTCTCTTCATCCTCATCCCAAATACTGAAGAGATACTGCAGTAATTCAGCTAGAGCCTAGAAACATGGTGTCAGAAAGAACTTTTTTAGCTAGCAATTCCGAAGAGCATTCATACATTGCTCATTTTCCATTGCCAGTTCATCTTCTTCATTATGTTATCTCTCTTTCCATTCGATAACCATATTTTTTGCTAGATACCTACATCAATCAATCATAGGAGCATCATAAACCTCCTTGGGTATTCAAAATTACATTTCCTTGGTTGAATTTTGAGAAGTTTTAGCTGGATTTTGTGTTGCACTGTTGGTGCGGCTGTTTGGCTAACGGTCACGCTAACTAGCATGACCCCTGTGTAAAACAGGGCGGATTGGCATGGGTCTGTTTTCGAAACCCGTGCCAACCGCGGAGCCATAAAATTTGATAATCCTCCCCTAAAGGACCTCAAATAATGATAAAATACAGTAAAATGTAACTTAAAAGACGAACAAAGAGGTCAACTCTTACCTTAATCGAACGTGCTTCGATTTGGTTCACTGGATTGATCGCACTCGTCACTTGAAGATCGCAGCAGAAATGGGTCACTATTGATCTGCAACGAGGTAAAAGTGAAAAGTAAATATTTTTTACCACAGTTGGTATTTTATAGATTTTAGAAGTCCTAAAACATGTTTTTCGATACATTTTCACATTATTTTCATCGAATATGTTTTACATGTGTCTTTCTGTGTAGCAACAGGTTTTTCACGTGGTTTTGACAAAGAGACGAGTTGTATTTTATACTTTTTCAGACTAAGTAAATACAGAAAAAATTCACTATTGGAGTCACCTTTCATCTCTTTTCTAACTCTCTAAAACTAAAAAGATTGCTGAGTCGCTTGTCGTTTTGAGCTCGTTAAATTGTCTGCGAAATGACATATACCCAGTATACATTTACCCCTTTTTCAGGCTGGGATAGTTTATTTACGAAAAAGGAATGCCCTAGCCCATCGCGACTAGGAGGTTCTCTCAGACATAGTTTTCTACCTTTTCAGGTTTGTGGGAGTACCATGAACTCAAATCCCTGGATGTCAGATATTGCCAAATCTAGTGTTGTGCTGCTGATATGTTCAAGAGAAGTTTGCCTCTGCAGTTTTCAACCTCCCTCTGGTTCTTTGTTGGTCTTGATTCATAAACATTATATCCCTCTGTCTTGTGTCGATGATGTGGGAAACATTATGGCTGACCTTCGATCAAGGTCATTTCCTATCGACTTCAGCTCATTATCCGAGAATCTGATCTAGAGACTCCCTTCAGGTACCTTGGAGCTTGCATGCCTCAATGGCAGATTCTTCACATTCGATGCAAGGATTTCATTACTGGCCTTCAATCGAATGATTTTGTGGGTGTTGGATGCCAGATCACTGTTCACATTCCATGGATTGTGCCTCTTGTACCTTGAGAGACATCGTCATTATTGGTGGTTTCTTTCATGTCTGTTAAAAACTTTCATCATTGGCTGGTAATTAGACGATGTTCTTGCATGTTCAACTTCAACTCACTTATTCACATGCTTGAACTTGTATTATGTTCGGGTCGAGATGGAGTGCAAGACCCTGGATTTTTTCTGATGAAATCCAAGCTGTGGGTTCTTTGTGGATTATTATGACATATTACATGAATCCTTTGCTTGGATGTCTGCAACCACACCTGAATCTACTTTTTGATTCTTATTTTGCTAGATGGCTGCGTCCATACCTTGGATCTCATTATTTTCGTACTCTTTTATGGATGGCTGCGCCCATACCACATATCATGTATTAGAGATATAAGTTGTATTTGTACTCACATGTTTTCCGATGACAATGTTTTTAGTTGAACACGTTCTCATAAAGCATCTCACCCCTCCCTCTCTCTCAGACCTCATGATTTATGGGGCATCTGTTACATAGTATTTTGTCATTTTCCCTACAATCCCTCATCCCCTACATTGGAGGACTCTTCCCATGACCTCTGAACAGAAAAAGGTCTTGAAAACATCTTGATGGCATCCTTCTACATAAGGGCAACAATTCTCCTGAAAGACAGTTCCTCAGAAAATAATTTAAAAACATATGTTTGGGCATTTAGCGTGAGCAGCCAGTTCATCACTCACGCTAATCAGGGAAATTTACACTAAGGGTACACCACGTAGCGCTCTGTCCTTGTGTATTGCTCGCACCAAGCCTATTTGGGAATGTTTTTTAACAATAGAAGCGGGAAATTTGATTCTAACAATTTCAAAATGAATCATCGAAAAGAGTTTAGGTTGTTTGGCTTTGGATCTCCCTGATTAGGAAGTGGTTTTCCACCTCTCATGGAACCTTCCTAAGATATAGGACTCTCCCCCATCATTATAGGGATCGTAACCTCTCCTTCCCCTTCTATAAAAGCCTTCCCTCTCCATTTGCAAGCTAGTTGAACATTTGGGAATAAAACTATAGCTGAGCAACTCTTGAGAGTAGAGCCAAGGAGAACCCAGTAATAGAGAAAGCCTTGTCCAAATTCCTGATAGGATTTGTGATACAAGCTCCGGTGGAAGCCCCGCTAAAGGAATAATGTGACGTCGAAACTCAGTTGTAATCTTTCTTTTGTATTTTAATATATGCTCACCTATGTTATTGGTTCCATCGTTGTATTTCTTATTTGTGTAGTGCAAATTGATTCAATATTTTCCAACTGATTGATAGTTACATGTTTTAATTACTATGTTGTATGCCATCGATTTTCTCTGCCTGTGTACAGGTGTCCGAACACGGTGAGTGAAAGGATTGTGATTTGTCAAGGTAGGAACGGGAAGCATCACTTCTCCTTCGACAACAACATTATAGGACTTGAGGTAGGATATCTAAAGTAGCTTTGTGTTTTGTAACTAGGAATCAATATTGTATCATGTTTTTTTTTTTTTCTAGACTCACTCTAGGGCTAATGGGATTGCCTCTGTCCGCAGAGGGGATTTACCTTGTCAACACATAGTTTCTTTGTATTTCTACATGTAGTTTCTCATGCTTCCCTTTGAAGAAATTATCATAGATAATATTATTTCAAGCATAAAACTGGCAACCATAACAACGTTAACTTAACCTTTTATACACCTAAATCAAGAAGTTGACACAGTTCATCTAGCCATGCAATATTTTCAAGAGGTTATTCTTTTCAAGAAAATTAACATAGTAAATTTCCTTATATATATATATATACAAAAACATATTTTCTATCACACAATGAATATCCTTTTATGCATGTCACATGTGTTCTTTTCCTAACACAATCTCCCTTACCTCATTACAAATAATATTTTCAAGAAAGAAGCATGCATTCTTGTTATTGTATCAACATGTTTCATATGCATATTTCTTTTTTCTTTTAAATCCTTGCAGTATTTAAATAATCAACATGGGAAATATATGCATAGATATTCATGAAAACCATTCCAATAAAATTAATCCAATTAAATTTTCTCTTTTATTTTTCATTGCCCATGAAATTATTTCACGAATACCCTCTGTAATCTATATTATTTTCATAAAAATAACTTCGATTTCCTATCATTTCATACACCTGTATGGAAAAAGAGAACAAGAATCCTATCTTCTCTTACATAAGATATATATATATATATATATATATATATATATATATATATATATATATATATATAAGAAAAATTACTTATCTTATATTTGACTACTATAGATAGATATTTTTTTTTAAAGATTAACATAATAGAAATATTTATCTACATGTACTAACATATTTTATTTACTAAGGAAACTAGCATGAGTTGATATACATAAAATTTCATGAATTCTTTTCTTTTCAAGAAAAACTCATTAATTTACATTCAAACCCATTAATATCTACACAACTTTAACTAGTAAATTAACATTTAATCATTTCAAGAACTTGTGAGAATATTTGAAGAAAATAAAAAATCTACTTTGCTTTTAACACAAGATTCACATGTAATCTTCTTAAGAGAAACTATAGATTTTCTTAGCTTTTACGTGCTAGAATTAATGCAATTTCTCTCAAGAAAATGAAGAAGCTAATTAGGTTTTAACACATAAAATTTACATGTAATATTATAAGAGAAATGAAATATTTACTTTGTTTTTCATGAGACTCTCTCTTCTCACATACTAAATAGGAGAATAGAAAACCAGTCTTGATGAAGAGACCTCCATTTTAGGCCAACCAATAACTTTCGTTACAACATGCTCCAAATATGCATCCTGGGCATTTTTTATTCAGTCACTAGAAGAATGAAAGGGCACACACAACATCTTAATGACTAGATTTATTAATAAGAAGCTACAATATGATTTTGGCTATATTTTTTTGTTGGTGTGGCAAAAAAATCATGATACAGATGAGGAATTAGCAATAGGCGAAGATACATTATGTGAAGTTCAAAAAACTATCCACTTATGCATGCACATGCAATATTCCTCGATGCTTAGAGTCATAAATAAATTAATCGATTATCTTCTGATGCATAATTTTTGAAATCACATTCATGCCTTGGGTATTAGTAACTGGGAAAATCCACCATTCGAAAATCTGTCCCCCATTTCTATATAAGAAATTTCTTGCAAATAAATAATTACAGGCTCATTATCAATCGTTTCATCAGCATTAAACATGGTAATTAACTTTGAAGGGATATTACATACTTCCCCCCCTTAACGAGAACATTGTCCTCAATATTATTCTCTTGTTGGAACTTTAAATTTTACACATGGTATAACCATATAAATAACCTAAAAGGGAATCCTTCCCCTAAAAAATGAAAGACTTTCATTTCCAAGAAATATTATTAAATGAAATAGTAATGTTTTTATCCATAGCCATAATAATTTATAGCTACAAAAACATGTAAACTCTAATTTTCGTCACATAAGCCATTATTAAAATTCATAGAAACAAAAAAAAATCTCTATACCAACTTACGATTTCTTACCAATTAGTCTTGAATGTTATGATCACTTTTTCGCAAAGACTCTAAGAATGGCTGGAAAACCCAAAATCACTCCATGTTAATTACCTTGTAACATATGCATAACAAATTCAATCACATTAGTCACAACATTTTAAATAAATTGAAATATGTTTAACTACCAATTATTCATGCAATGCCAAATGATATTTTAACCACAGTACTTCCACAATTACCCAGAGAGAATGAACCGTCTAATCATAAAAATGATAGATCACTGAACCACGTGCATACTTTTCTTGGCTCCTACTAAAGAAATCCACACAATACTTCTAAAAGAACTCAGATAGCACCTAACACTCTCTAATCATCGAAATGATCAAAAAAGGCACCAAGTGCACACTGTCCTAGACCCTCCTCAAACATTCAATGATTATTAGTACAATGTACATACAATATTTACAAAATTATATAAAAAAATAATTTTTTAAATAACGCATAACGGATTAGCTAATTTTTCTTCTATGAGAACTACAATAGAAAAAGAATGTTTCTCCCAATCAATGGGAATTGGTTTTGAGAACCTGGTTGAACCATTTTCACATCCGAAAAGGTTTTTGAGAGAGACCACACCAGGTCCAATCTGGAATTCCACTGACAAACAAGCTCAAGAATTCCAATGACCACACAAGGTCCAATATAGGATTCATTTTAGCAGCGTCCTGCCTATTTATTTGACAATGTCTAGTCAATGAGGAATTTTGGGCCTCCTCCAACAGACTAAAAAATAAACAGATTTTCCTCAGGATTTTTCCCTCTTCACCATCTTGGCCAACTCTTTTCACTTACTGAGATCATCTATCTATAGGGAGAGGAAATTTGGGCAGGAAAGCACCGTCAACCCCTCTAGGCAGGAAATCGCCATAAACCTAAGGAATTTTGGTCATTCGCAACTTTCCAAAATTGTCTAGCATGTTAAATTTATTTTTAGTATTATTTCCTGTAGTACTTTACATAATGAACCAAACTTACATTATTCATCAATAAAAATAAACTTTTATGTACAACATACATCATACTCGACCCTCAACATGAGTCCATAATATCTGGATTGGTAGGAAATATAACTAACATACAAGTTGCATACATTATGATTTTCCAAATAACACAATCATGCACATCATAACATTATAAACTATAATTTATGGTTTCAATTCACATTGCAACATTTTACTTTCACAATTTTTCTTGTTTCCATTAAGCTACCCATGCTTAATACCATCAACAACGCTAGTTCTAAATATGCATTGTTTAAACAAGTATTCACTGTCTCAATCATTTCAGTTTGATGTATACAATGTTGTAATGCATAACATTATATACAAAAATTCATCAATGTGTATATATGAATAACGATTAAGGTAACATTCCAACATTTCCAATTCCCATAGTGTATTGTTATCAAGAGATTGACACATGTAGTAAATATCATAATTACTTGTTCACAACTTGCAATAAGATTTAATCAAAACGAATTCATGAACATAATTTTTTATTAGTTAGTCATGAAAAATTGACTAAGAAATTATGCTAATAATATTAATACAACCATGGCACAACTCATTCAACAACTAGCCATTATAGTCAAGTCTCATTGCTCGAATCATTGTGTATTTTTAACATCTAAAATGGTTCATTCAATTTCATTTTAAAACACTCTATCATCCTCTTGAAGGACTTTCCCCCTATTTTACATTCATGCATTCACTCATTATAAGTAATGGATGGTAATTTTATTTATGTTCATTAAATGTATGAGTAATAGTCATATATGCAAAGTTTGATAGTCAACTCTCACTTCCACTAGTGAGTACTCGGGTTGTTCATAAGGGAACCAAAGGTTTTATTGTATTTTGTCCTCAAAAATATTCAAATGTAATGAACATAATTTCGCAACAGAATTTATTACTTACTACTCTTCAATGTTGTTATAAACATGAATGACACATTTCATGTAAAAATTATTCTACTGCATATATCTATATGTAGATTGTTAGACTCATATCTGACCTGATGCTCACTAGTAGCATACCTCAATTTATTTCTAGCTTAATGATTCCCAAAGGTGCCAGTGTTGAAACCTTAAGCTATGATACCCCTTGAAATATACCCCGGTAACCTGGAATGAAAATGCAAGGTGTTGAAAAAAAATTTACACAAATTATCCATGGGTAACCATCTAAATCAATATTTCAGATCCCTCACTAACTATTAGATAGAATGTTCATCAATACATACAACAACTTTAGTAGAGGAATAGTAAGTTGAATAACCATTAACAACCATTATTGTAGTATATTAACATAAATTGTATGATATAACCATACATCCATTTCATGATTCTTTTAAGGAGATTAATTAATCACATAATTGACATTATGAACATCACATCAGGCAAAGAATCAACATCATCAAACTGACACTATAATAAAGCACATCATTGAACACCGATATGCCCTGGAAACCTCGTAGGGTGAAAACCAGCAAACATTTAATTTATTATTAAATGCTCGCGAGAGTGTACACCCTCACTTAATGGCTCATAAAGGATATCATCCCTTAACCATTGTGTTAAAATATTACAAGGAATGTAATTTAAATACAAAATATCTAGGTTAAATTCATCTGAATCATTATGATAGATTTTACCCACTAGTCTTCAATCTTCATACCTTTGTGGCATGGTTGTTCCTACATGGACCATTAAGTATTTACCGGTCACCGTGTTAAGCATAATGTATCATTTTCACAAGTCACCATAATTTCATGCTATTGTTGTCTTCAGCATACATTGATGTCAATATTACATAAATTATTAATCAACACATTCATAAATCTATACTGGTGATGCTTCTCCATCTATTCATGTACATCCATGACATGTAAGAAAAATATCATGACATGATTTCTTGAAGAAAATTGCATATGCTCTAGTTATAAGCAATCATATTAACTAATATTTATGTCACATAAGCTCACATTCTTGCAAGACAAATCACTACAACTATCCAAAAATTTATTTAAATGAAACTAATACATTAGTTATGATCTTTGTGCACGTGAATTACATAAAATTTATCAAAATGCCCAAACCTTTAGCTATCACTTTTGGTGCATGAAAATGTGTAAAGAAAGCTAACACAATGAATGTTGTTCTCATGCATGCAAATTCATATGCTTTCCAAGAGAATATTCCCAAAAGAATGCTTAACACAATAGAGCATGCAAACACATGTTTCTTTTTCAAGAAAATCTAGCATACTAAGGCATGCAAAGCCGTGTTTTATTTTTCCATAAAACTAATTCAATAAAATATAAAAATACATGTCTTATTTTCCAAATATTATACCAAAATTACCCATCTCTCTCTCTCTCTCTCTCTCTCTCTCTCTCTATATATATATATATATATATATATATATATATATATATATATATTCTCCAAGGAAACCAACACATTAATATGGTTTTTGTGCATGTTATTCATCTTCTTTCCCAAAGAATCTATTTCAATGTAGGCTAACACCACATCCTATCATTTTCCACATACAAATTATATTCTTTGTAATCAAATCTAATAAAAATCATGCATTCATATACAAGATCTTATTCCAAAAGAAACCAACACAATAGTTTGATAGCATAAATTAATCACATATATTTTTCCTAAAGAAACATGACTCAATATGTCTTCTATACATGCAAAGAACATATCTCTATAACACAATGGCTATTCTTTCTGCATGCAAGAGATTATCATAATGTAAGCAACACATTCCCTTCTTATAATTCTACCATCATTAAGTATTATTTTCATGTAAACAAATAGATACTTATTTTTCAAAATGAATTTAATATAACCTATTTTCTTTGTCTTTCTGCATGTAGCTTCTCATATTTCACTTTCAAGAAATTATCATAGATAGTCATCGTTTTTTCATAAAAATAGGCAACCATAACAGGATTAACTTATCCTTTTATACACCTAAATCATGAAGTTGACATAATTCATCTAGTCATGCAATCTTTTCAAGAGGTTATTCTTTTCAAGAAAATTAACAGAGTAACTTTCCTTATATATATATATATATATATATATATATATATATATCCAAAAACACATTTTCTATCTCACAATGACTATCCTTTTATGTATGTAACATGTGTTCTTTTGCTATCACAATCTCCCTTAACACAATGCACATAATATTTTCCAAAAACAAGTACGCATTCATGTTATTATATGAACAAGTTTCATACGCATATTTAAAAAAAATAAAAATTCTTTGGAGTCTTTAAATAAACAACATGGGTAATATACACATAGAGATTCATGAAAGCCCTTCCAAGAAAATATTTTCATGAAAATAACTTGGATTTCTTATCATTTCATACACCTGTAGGAATCCCTTTCAAAACAAAACAAACATCCTATATATATATATATATATATATATATATATATTATAAAATATTGTCATAGTATAAATCTTTATCTACAAGCAATAACATACAAGCAGTAACATATTTTATTTACTAAAAAAACTAAAATGAGTTTGTATGTATAAAATTTCATGATTATTTTTCAAGGAAAACTCATTAATTTTCCTTCAACTCTATGAAGATTTACAAAAATTAAAATAGTAACTTAAATTTTCATCATTTCAAGAACCCTTGAAAATATTTCAAGAAAATAAAAAATCTACTTAACTTTTAATACAACATTCACATGTAATCTTGTTAAGAGAAACTACAAATTTACTTAGATTTTATGTTCTAGAATTAATGAAATTACTCTCAAGAAAATGACAAAGCTGATTAGATTTTGACACACAAATCACATGTAATATTCTAAGAGAAATGAAAGATTTACTTAGCTTTGTATTAGACCTTCTCCAATTAATGCCAACCAACAACGTCTTTCATTACATCATGCTCCAACTCTGTAGCCTGGGCATTTTTTATTCAGCCGCTGGAAGAATGCAAGGTCGCACACAACGTCTTAAAGAGTAGCTTCATTAATGAGAATCTACAATGTGAGTTAGGCTATATAGTTGGGTTGGTATGGCATTAGAGTCAATATACAGATGAGGAATTAGCCACAGGCATCGAGACATTATAGTGAAGTCAATAAAACTATCCACTTATGCATGCACACCCAATATTTCTTGATAATTGGAGTCATAAATAAATTAATCGATTCTCTTCTAATGTGTAAATTCTCTAGGCTATTTTAGAAATTACATTTAGGTTTTGGGTATTAGTCATTGGAAAAATCGACCATTTGAAAATCCATCCCCCTTTTATATATAACAGATCTCCCGTAAATAAAGAATTACAAGGTCGCTATCAATAAGCGATGAGGAAGGAAAGAATATTTATTAATTTATTTACCAATAAATATTTCTTGCTATCAACCATTTCATCAAAATATCTCCCGTAAATAAAGAATTATAAGGTCTCTATCAATAACTGATGAGGAAGGAAAGAATATTTATTTATTTATTTACCAATAAATATTTCTTGCTATCAACCATTTCATCAACATTAAACATGGTAAATAAAGTTGAAGGGATATTATAATGTGCGTGTTTCATATTAATTTGATATATATACTTTTTTATAATTAAATTTAGTGAAATATGTTTCTAATATAATAATAAGTCATTTTAAATTGGAAAAAAAATATAAATTAATAAATATTATTTCTATTATTGACATACTCAAATATACTTGGGTCTGCGGTGAATTTTCTCGATTAATACTTGGGTTTGCAGTGAATTCTGTGGTGAAAATTCTGCGGTGAATTCTGTTGTGAAAATTTTGTACATTAATACTTGGGTCTGCGGTGAAAATTCTGCGGTGACTTTTCTCCATTAATACTTGGGTCTGTGGTGAACATTTTGCGGTGAATTTTCTTGATTAAAGGTCAGTTGTCTGGTTTGTTGATATTCAGGTGCACACATTCCTTATATTTTTCTAATACATATTTGCTCATATATTCTCAAGTATTAATATTTCACTACAGATACCAAAGATTACCGAAGGTAGACCTAGCATAGTTACTCTACAGATCCTTTATGAGTATATAGAGTCTTTATAGAAACGTAGAGAAGAAAGAGAAGTCAAGCTACAAACTCAGTTAGAAGCCATGCTGGAAAACAAATTCACATCTCTTATAGACAAGATCCAAAAGAAAATAGAAAATAAAATAGAACTATTGGAGAATAAAACAGAGGAAATGGAGACTAGGTTGCAGGTCATAGAAAAGCAAAACCAAGATACGAACCAAACATCCCAGCAAGGAGATGCTGATAATATAGAGAGTCTTAAATGAAGGACATGATTAAAGAACTAGAATAAAAATTTAATAATAGTCTCACCCTAAATAGTGGGGCAAGTAAATTAGATATCAAATCAATTAAAGATGAAATGAAAAAATTGATCAAATTAGATCACGAGCTTAACAAAAGGGCCTTGAACTTTATAATATTTGATTTGAAAGAGGACGTAGATGAGGATACTTTAGCCATAGCCCAAACATAATTACATAATAGATTACAAATTGAAACCACGTGTCTCACAGAAGCAAAAAGGTTAGGGAAATTAACTGAGAATAAAGGAAGTCTGATCCAAATAAAGGTGAGCTCTACTGACCATAAATATGACATACTTAGTAAAACCTCAAGTCTAAAAGGAAAGGGAATATTTATAAATGAATATCTCATTCTAGAAGATCAAGAAGAATTAAGAAAGGAGGTTCAAAAGGTAAAAGAAGCTAGGAAGGAAGGAAAATGGGCAATAGTCAAAAATAGAAAAGTCGTTATTCGAGATAGAAACCAAAATGATAGTAATAAATAGCAATTCAACATGCTATAAATTCTTTCTTGGAACTGTTGAGGCTTTCCATGGAACAAAGGCCCCAAACTAAGTTGGATCTCAAATGATGTTGATATTATATTACTTGTTGAAACTTGGGAGCACGAAGAATCTAAGGTCCCTAACATAGATGGCTTTGCACTATGGACTACCTGGAACAAGCGATCCTCCGGTAGAGGCATTGGGGGCATAGCTTGCTACATTAAGAAGAACATCTCTAGGATTTATAAAAATGATCCTTACAACCAATATAGTTGGATTGAGATTACTGACATTAATGATAAAAATACCTACATAGAAATATGTTATTTTTCCCCCATTTATTCTAACTTCTATAAGAAAAATAATTTAGATAAAAATATTCCTTACAATTGTTTAGAGAATGATATGTCTAGCCTAAGGAATGAAGGTAATATACTTTTAGTGGGTGACTTTAATGCTCAAACTTCAAGCAACCAAGCTATTATTCTAGAAATAATTCCAACCCCAATCCTCTTTGGTTAGACAAAGACCTCACTCTAGCTAGATGGTACAAAAGGAGTTCTGAAGACCTTAAGGATAATTTGTTTGGGTTGGAGCTAGTCAAGCTCTGTAGTGCTTAGGATCTCATTATTTGCAATGGTCTAAATATGTGGCCCAATTCTAGCTAGATGGCCTGCATCCATGGGCTTCACAGCAATGTGGTAGACTATGTTATTTCCAATCTCCCTTTATACAATGAAATAATAAGTTTTGACATCTTAGACAACCATGAGCCTGACTCTAATCATAGGCCTTTACTCAGAAATCTCAATTTTGTCATGCATAGAGATCCCATAGAAAATAATCCTTATAGTTAAAATAACTTAATATTTAATAGAAATAAAAATGATCTCTTTCTAAATGAATTAAAAACTAATTTTCTTCCTTTATCTAGTATAGACAACATAGATGAAATCTATCATAATTTTACTACAACCCTCTCATATTCTATTAACAAGTTCTCAATTGAAGTCTCAAGTAATAAAAGAAATAGAAAAAACAACCCATGGTATGACAAAGATTGTAAAAGTGCGAGGGGAGAAATTAAGGAAGCTGTTGATGAATCTCTCAAAATTGACCAGATAAAAATCTACAAAGCCCTAACTAAAAGGAAAAAAAGGCAATATATTCATAAAAGACAAGAGAATCTCTTACACCTCTATAAGGTGGCTCCTAATAAATTCTGGAGGCAAATAATAACTAGTAAAACTAAAGATAATAATAAAATTTCTTTACACGACTAGAATTCCTATCTTAAAAAGCTTTAAGAATCTCCAAATGCCAGGGATTTTGAGGCCCTGCTCACAACGAAATATTTTTTTTCATTAGAAGACATTGATTTTGGGGCTAAACACTAGGAAAATGGGAAATCTAAAGACATTGAAGGTTACCAGGTAGAAATCTTAAAAATTAGAGGTCTTGTCCTCATCCCCCACATCCATAAGCTTTTCGACCAAGCGGTCAAGCAAGGGTTCCCTAAACCTTGGACTCGGAGCCTCATTATCCCTATTTTTAAAAGTGGAGATACAAATAACCCCTCTAATTATTATACAATTATGATCAACCCTCTCTTAGCTAAGTTATATGGTATTATTTTTCAAAATAAGTTGAGCATTTGGCTTGAAACTCAAGGTAAGTGGGCTAAAGGCCAAGCTGGTTTTAGAAGGAAACACTCAAAAGCGGACCATCTCGTTATGCTTAGGATCATTGTGGAGGAATGTCACAATGATAAATACAATCTCTTATGTTTCTTTGTGGACTTTAGAAAGGCTTTTAATACGGTTCCTAGAAACAACCTATGGAATAGATTAGAAGAGCTAAATGTTCCTTTCGAACTAAGAGTGGCTACAATAAGGTTATACGAGAATGTAATTTCCAAGTTAAAGAGAAATGAGGGGTGGATGAAAGATATTAAGTGTAATATCGGAGTTAAACAAGGTTGGCCCCTCTCCCCTACCCTATTTGGAATTTACATTGACAAGCTAGAACGTTGGTTAGAGGAAGCAGGATGTGTTGGCACGATCTTAGCTGGGATAGTCATCATCCTTCTTCTCTATGTTGACGATATTGTTCTTCTCGCAAGGTGCCCATCTGATCTTGATAAGCAACTTAGATTTCTTAAGGATTTCCGATCTAACATGGGTATGTATGTTAACACTGACAAAAAAAAAGTTATGATTATAAAATCCAAGAAGGACACTTACGCTAATTTTATGTATGACAATAGTAACTTGGAGGAAGTGTCTTCTTACAAGTAACTAGGAATTGATATTCATCACAAGCTCAACTAGAACTTATTTTGGTCTTAATGGGGGGTCGAAAGCTTATTTTGGTCTTGAAAATAATTGTAAAATGGAAAATCTCGTAATGTGGGATAGAAAGAAGCTCCTCTTTGAAGCTTTAGACACTGCTTTTATGTTATATGGATGTGAGGTTTTGGGTTGCAACATCTCTAGAGAATCCTGGAGAAATATTAAGAAAATCCAGAAGCCTTTTATAACTTATAACCTTAAAATTAAAAGCAATACACCCTATCCTATTCTCCTTATAGAAGTGGGTCTTTCCCCTATCGAGAGCCTAGCTATCACTAGGCTTCTGTTGTACAAGCACAAGATCAATAGCATAGGATACCATAGAATTCCTAAACTAGCTTTAAATTCCAGCCAAAACCACTTAAGGCTTAAACAAGGTTGGTATAAAGACACCAGGGCCTGGCTAAACCATTGGGAGATCGACGAGAATGTTGCATCGAAAAACATTAATAACATTAAAAAAATTGTTACTTCTAAGTTCAAAGAAAAAATGTGGTGTGAGAAAGATCTAGCAGTTGAAAGAAAATTAAGATATTATAAGGAGGTCATTAACCCCACCCTAGAAGATCAAAAGTATCTATCTCTTTTAACTAGCTCAAAGAAGAAAATTAATATAGCCAAGATTAGAACGAACTCTCATGAGCTCCATAGTGAAACAGGTCGTTGGACAGTTCCTAAAACACCATGGATGGAAAGGATCTTCCATCTCCGTGAGAATATGAACATTGAGGATGAAAATCACTTCCTCTTAGAGTGCCCCGTGTACAACTACATTAGATCTCATTTTCATAATATTTTTTGCAATACTGACCATCCTAGCCTTTTAAGATGTCAAAATTATAGTGAGCTTGGGAGGCTTCTCTCCAAGATTTCTGTGCATAGGAATAAAATCTTAAATCAAGCTAAATAACCCTTTTCTTTAGATGATCCAGATTTATGTAGGAATGCAATAGAATACATAAATAACCATACAAATATAAATATAGTGGAAATAAGGCTTCATTTCATTAATATCAAATCACAGAAATATGCTTACAAACATGATGGAAATAAAATAGCTAGGGTGCTGGTAGCGAATCTCTGAGAAGAGATGTGGTGACTACAGACCTCTGAACTATGTTACAATGAGGCTTGAGGGCCTATTTATTATGGAGAAACAATGGAGAAATCTAAACATCCAAAAACCTAACCCTATGAGATGAAGTGCCAAAATTATGGGCCCCGTTTGGGTATATTGGTGTTTCAAAATCCTGAGGACGTAAATTTGGCATAATATCTCCATTTGGGGCTTCAAAATAGCTTCGGAAGTTCAGGACTAGAAAAACTGCTAAAAATTAGTAAGTTGTGAAAAAAACTCAAAGGGACAATGGTGGGGCCCCAAGTGGAATAGGTGGGTGGCCACCAATATCCACCTGGATCATTCCTTCCCACTTAGGAAGCAATGGTCCCCATTTCTTTGAGTTCCTCCATGAGATGAGGAAACTTCTATTGAACTTGGTCCCTGGTGAACCACTTGCCTTGGTGCAGGAGTTAGCCAGCTTTGATAACCCGGTACAATTGGATCTTTTGTTGGTGAGTGTTCTTGATTTGCATGTCCATGATACAGTCGGTGGTGGCCTGTTCCATGAAATCTAGGTTTAACTCTTTTGGTGTGAGTTCTTCTGCAATGTCAGAGGTGTCCAATAGAGGTGGGAAGTAGCGATGAAGGCATTCTACATTGAATACTGGGTGCAGACCAAGGAATGGTGGAATACTAATCTCGAAGGCATTGTTCCCTACATCCTTGGTGATGGTGTATGACCCATATCATAGTTTTCAAATCTTGCAGTGGGGTCTAAAGTGGGGTCCAATGAGGTGGTCCTTCTGCAAATGTAGCCACAGTTTTTCACCCAACTGGAAGTTGTGTGGCACTCGATGTTGATAATGTCATTTCTTGTACTTAGCATTGGATCTATCCAATATTTCATGAACCTATTGGTGGATGTGCGTAATGTGCTCGATGAAGTTTTTTTAATTGTTAGCTTCAGACTGGACATGAGCCAAATTGGCCTGAGAAGTTGAAAATGGAATGGTTACGTCAATGGGACATAATGGTTGGAATCCCAAGCCCACCTGAAAAGGGCTATGACCAGTTGAGTTGTGGAGAGCCTGGTTATAATTGTGTTGTACATAGGGAAGGATCTCATCCCATGTGCGTGGATGCTTCGAATTGTACATGCACAGAATGTGTACAATCATCCTATTTATGACCTCTGTTAGGCCATCAGTTTTTGGATAGAAAGCTGTGGACTTGGTGAGCTTGTTGTCCAACATTGACCAGAGGTTGGACCAAAATGTGCTGAGGAACCTGCTGTCATGATTTGATATGATAGTTTGTGGGATCCCAAAGTGCACCCATACTCATTCAAAGAAGAGTTTAACAGTGGCTCCTGCTATGATATTCTTCTTGCAGGCCGCCATGATGGCCATCTTTGAGAATCTGTCGACGAACGCGAAAACATAGTCATTTCCATGCTTAGTAGAAGGAAGGCCTGGCATGTAATCCATGGATATGGATTCCCAAGGTCGACTAGGGGTAGGTAGTGGAGTATAGAATGCTTGCTTCTTGATGGTCGATTTGGCAATGACGCAAGTAGTGCAGGATTTGATGTACTTCCCGACATCTTGTCGAAGGTTCGACCAATATAAATGCTTCTGCAGTACTACCACTGTTTTCTCGATCCAAAAATGTCCAACGACTCGACTGTAGTGTGCTTCCCATATCATCTTGGCACGCTCACTTGAAGGAACACAAAGGTGTTCCAGGTGACATAATAGTGCATCTTGGAGGTGAAAATTTGGAACTTGCATACCCCCCCAAAAGTGCCTTGTATGTATAGGTGAATTCTAGATCACTCTTGTAGAGAAGAAACCAATCAGAAGTCTCATGCCCACAAGAGTTGAGAATGGTGGTTATGGCCACGATCGGTGGTAGGTTGAGGCAGTCTGCAACATTATTGGTGCTACCCTTCTTGTACTTGATGTTCAAATGAAATTGTTGCAGATATGTGGACCACTTCTGATAGCGATCATTTTGCAACTTCCCTTGTGTCTATATGAACTGCAGGGGTCAGTGGTCTATGTGGATGATTGTCTCCTTCCCCAAAAAGGTAATGCTTCCATTGTTGACAAGCCTACATAATAGAATACATTTCTTTGTCATAAGTGGGATAGTTTTGAAATGCATGACAATGTCTCTTTGTGATATGCCACTGGATGCCCCTGTTGAATAAGAACTTTCCTAATAGCACAGTGAGAGGAATTTGTCTCGATCTCAAATGGTTGTTTCAAGTCTGGTAATGTGAGAACTGGGGCAGAACAGAGGTGATGTTTCAATTCTACGAATGCCTTCTATCGAGATTTCAACCAGTAGAATTTTTTTTTCGCTCCTCCCTTGGTGACTTGACTTAAGGGCCAAGTGATATGAGAGAATACCAACACGAATCTGTAGTAGAAATTAGCAAGACCTACAAGGCTGCGAAGCTCTGTTAGGGTGGTTGGGGCTGGCCAATCCCAAATGACTTGGATCTTGGCTGGATCCACATGCACCCCCTTTCATCAATAATGTATCTTAGATATTGAACTTCGGTCATGCCAAAAGTGCACTTCTCCAAATTGGCACACAACTTATGTTTCTGCAGTGTTTGGAGGACTTCTAGGATGTGGTGGAGGTGCTCTTCTCAATTCTGGCTAAAGATTAGAATGTCATCCAAGTATACCGCTACAAATGATTTGATGAATTGATGAAAGATGTCATCCATCAACGTCATGAAGGTTATGGGAGGATTTGTCAATCCGAAAGGCATGACGAGGCATTCAAAAAGGCCCTCCTTGGCTTTGAAGGTAGTCTTCCACACATCAAAGGGATCAATTGGTACCTAGTGATACTCATAATTCAAGTCGATCTTGCTGAAATATTTTTCCCCTTTGAGTTGCTCTAGAAGGTCGTCAATCCATGGGATCAGGTACCTATTCTAGACAGTGATCTTGTTCAGTGCCCGATAATAAATATAGAGTCTCCAAGTCCCATCATTCTTCTATACCAACACTATCGGGCTCCCACAAGGTGATGAACTTGGCCGGATGTGACCTTTCTGCAGCAATTCCTGAATCTGCCTCTTGATTTCATCATTCTCCAAAACAGAACACCTATAGATCGGTCCGTTGGGTAGCGGCGCACCTGGGGTCAGGTTAATGGGGTTTTTTACCTAATAGGGTAGAGGCACCCCTATGGGTGAGGTGAATATGTCCCCGTACTCCTCCAAAACCTTGTCCATTTGTTGTTGTCATGCTGAGGAGCCATGTCTGGAGGTCGTGGCCACAGTATTCTTCTTGCGCTGGGGGTGGATCATCAGGAAAACAAGTTCCTTGGTTTGGGAAATGAACTTATTGAATTGTTTTGTAATAAACAAAGAGATAGTGGGAGGCAGTGCTACCTCTGGTATCCTGTATAATTTATTTCCCGAAGTAACAATAACAGTGCGAGGCCGAGACTCATACATAGCATGTCACTTCCACAAGTATGGTTGGCCCAATAATGCATCATAAACATCAATAGGAGCAATGTCACACAATACCTCATCCATGAAGGGCTTGATGCTATAAGGAAGGCAGCACTGCTGGTTGATGCGGAGATCCCATCCTTAGTGAAGCCACCCGATGGTGTATGATTGTGGGTGCGTTGTGGTCAGCAAGCCCAACTGCTTCAAAACATATGCTGAAATAAGGTTCTTTTGGATCCTATTGTCGACAATGAGCGGGGAACCCTTTACCCACATCTGGGAGTGGAAGAGACGCTCTGCCTCCTCTGGATCTTTTGGATGTTCGTACTGGAAACAGTGGTCTGGGCTATGCATCAATAATCTACCTTCCTTTGTCATTCACCTTGTCAGGTTCTGATTCAGAGTCGGAGCATGCATCTGATTCACAAGCCCTCATCTCGGCCACCAGTGACTGCCTCGCCCAACACTCACTTGTGTTGCGAGTGGAGCTCTTGTGGAACTCACACCACTTTCCCATGTCCTTCTTTGGCTTCGCGGTGTTGTTCTTTTCTAATGTCTTTGGCAGGTTGTCTTGGGCCGCCATGCCTTGGATTTGTCCTTTGTTCTATGGTTTGGGGGCACCTTTCTCTTTCTTTTGATTCACAGATCCAAAGTCTTACTTCTTCTGTTTGAATTTCTGCTCAATATTGGCAGTATACTGGTATGCCGTACCAAGCGAGGAGTTGTCGAGGAACTCCATTTCCTCTTGAGTGTATCTGTGCAGACAACTGTGATACTTTAACACCAAATTTTTCTCTGAATCTTTGATACCCAAATTTGTGCACAAGGTATGGAACAAATTCATTAGCTCATGCACATCTTGATCCCTTTGTTGCCGCAGCATGGGCCATTGTATGTACTTGTCCTCATAGCTCCGCACGGGATAGTATTGTTCCTTGATGGCATCTTGGAAATAATTTGAAGTGGGTACAGCTGAGAACAGAGAGGGTTCTGTTTCGTCCTTTTTCTGATAGTAGGTTTCCCACTAGTCCTTGACATGGGGGGTAGCTTTGAGGAGTACAAAAATAATATTCTCCTGGTCGGAAAAGTCATGAACCAAGAAATATCCTTCTAATATATTCAACCATATATCTACGACATCTAAATCTATTTGACTCTCAAATATGGGAATTCCAAAGTTTACTTGTACCTTAAAGGGAGTCACGCCTCGAGAGTGGCTACTGGATGCAGATGTGCCACCGGTGGGCAGTTGTTGAAGGATTTGGGCAAAGATATCCATCATCGCGTTCCTTTTTTTTTGAGGGCCTCCTCGAGAAATATTTTGATAGGATCTCCTGCTCCCTCATATTTTTTTTCGTTCCCCATGGGCATCCATCAGGGTTTGCGAGGCTGATCTTGCAAAGGTTCCACCAGATCGAGCCCTATCTCCTTATACCTCGACCTTGTTGGGGCAATGAAAAGAAGGATCAAGAAAAAGCAGACTGCTCTGATACCATTGATCTGGATTTATACAGGAATGCAACAAAATACAGAAATAACCATTCACATAGAAATATAGCGGAAATAAGGCTTCATTTCATTAATATCAAATCACAAAAATATGCTTACAAATATTATGGGAATAAAATAGCTAGGGTGCTAGTAGTGAATCTCTGAGAAGATATGTGGTGACTATAGGCCTCTGAACTATGTTACAATGAGGCTCGAGGCCCTATTTACTATGGGGAAATAATGGAGAACTCTAAATGTCCAAAATCTAACCCTAAGAGATGAAGCACCACAATTATGGGCCCCGTTTGGGTAAATTGGTGTTTCAACTTCCTGGGGACGTAAGTTCAGCATTCTAGCTCCTTTTGGGGCTTCCAAATGGCTCCAGAAGTTCAAGACATGAAAAACTGCTAAAAATAATAAGTTGTGAAAAAAACTGAAAGGGACAATGGTGGGGCCCCAAGTGGAATAGGCGGGTGGCCACCAATATCCACTTGGATCATTAGGTCCAATAGACCAAATATTAGTCTCAATAAACATTAACCACCATCATCATTTTCAAAAGTAGAAATTATTACTTAGCTTTATAAATAAATAAATTTAAATAATAATAAAAATTAACAAAAAATTATTTCCTAATATTAAACTATGGATAAATAACATATTTGTTATAAAACAAACTAACACACAATCAAAACAAAACTAAATATATAATAATTTGACGAGTATAATAATACAATCATTAAATACACACTTTTTAATTGACATGTCTACAATCATTTTCTCTAACATTTAAATATATAATTGTTTTTGTGCCCACAAAAACGAACCAACCAACACCCTACCAAAATTAAAAAATATATATGGTATATATATTATTGTTCACGAATGACTTAAAGAATTTGTCTTCCTATACAATGAAAAAAAATATTTTGATTAATTCTAGTTAAAATAAAAACAAAACATATTAATTTAAACAATACATATTAATTAAAATATAAACACATATAAATTAAAACAATATATATTAACTAAAACATAATAATTAAGATAACAATACATATCATTTAAAATAATAAAAATGATTTAATTTTAATTAAAAGTAGTTGATTTTAATTAATTTTATTTTAAATTAAAATGATACATACTAATTTAAATATTACATATTAAGTAAAATATAAAAACATATTTCTTACCGGGTGTAGATTAATTGGTTATTTCCTTATTATGAAGTGATATGTAAAACATAATATTCAAAATTGAAATCTCCATAGATTAAATCAACAAAAAAACAAAAAAATTTATATATATAAACATATCAATTTAAATAAAAATATATATTAATTAACTTATACACATGAATTAAAACACAATAATTTAAACAATTCAACTATGGAACCCTATGCATAATTAATTTAATCGCCCAACTATTAAATGTGTCTCTAAAGACTTCCATACTACTTGGCATTCTCTACCCATGACAAATTACCACATCTATGTCATCGATCAGAGCCTTATCCGACGACCCTGTTTTGTTCCAATTTAATAGGGTTACCACCCTCTTCTCACGCCGACCCCCGAGTCATTCACATCCTCGTCACTTTCCTGACTCTGATCTTTAATCCCTTCAAACCCTAGCACTACATTCCAGTTGGGTTCTGCTTAGCGTTGAGACAATTATGTGCATTTTTCGTCTTTGCTAACCCTAAGCCATCTACCTCGTTATCTCTTTCCTGACTCTCTCTTGTGATCCCTTTAAACCCTTACTCTACATTGTGGCAGGGTTATGCTTGGGGCCGACACTTTGCTCTGTATTTTTGTTCTATGCATTTTTTTTCATTTGCATTGTTGTCACTTGCTTGGCTCTGTTGTGTGGCCCCTACAAACCCTTACCATGCATTGTGGTTGGTTTCTGCTTGGCACCGAGGTTGTGCTCTTCATTTTTGATATGTGCACTTTTTTTCTCTGTTTGAGGCCTTCAAACCAAAACCCTCTATTGCAGCCAAGTTTTGATTAAGGGTAGTATTATGGGGTTCATAATTATTTTCTGTGTTTGGAGCCCACAAATGCCAAATGGGTAGGAACATCCTCCCTTGTACCTTGCTTAAGGCACGACTTCCTACAACCTTGAATTTTCAGGGAAGCCTCACCTCTATTGAGCTAAGCCCACTACTATCATTTGAGAATTTTTGTTTTCCTGACTATTAAGTGCTAATTTTTCCAAGGTATGGTGCAAAGGAATTAGTTTCTGGGGGTTTTCACAATGACATGAGGTACACACAACCGATGTTGCAGGTGAGTTTTTGGCTGAGCATAAGTCAAACAAATCATATTCGGGTCTCAAAATTCTCCGGTTTCTGTTGGAATTTCTGATAATTCCAAAAGAAATAACTGAGATAATAACACTCTCCTTCTAACACAGAGAATAAAATTAAATTTTCTTATTGCTAGACAGAGATTGCATAAAAACACTTTCTATTTCATTAACAAAACTAAAAACTATTACAACTTTCTTCTTCCTCTAAAGTGGGATTACAAAAATGCTTGACTGCCATAGACACAGTGCTCACACAACTTCTTTGTCTCTCAAAATGCACAACCAATACTCACTAGTCTTCACTGTGTTTTCTCTCTGCCTGCAGGCTTACACACCACACAACATACAACTTACAATGATATCTATTACAATACTACGGGCCTTTTTCTTTTTATATGGCGTGGTGGAATAAAAACATAAAACAAAGAAAAAATAAAAATACACTATCGAAACATAAACTTTAACCTAAAATTCTTTGGCGTGATATACAAGTGGAGCCCACTATTGCAATTGGCAATCGGCTATCGGCATAACAATTGAATGGCTTGAACAACATACTTGCGATGTTGCGATTTGCGATTTAGCGATATTGCGATTGCGCGATGAGCGGTTGTGGTGGGACCAAATCTCATTGGCGCATCACATCGCAATGAAGCATATAAGCGGAAAACATATTTGGATGTTTTGATTGCGATTGTGACAATCACATTGCAAATATTACAATGAAACTTCAGCAGAAAAACATCTTTGCGATATTGCGATTGCGATTGTGGTGGGACCACATCGCATTGAAAAATTTCATTGGAACATAACATATGGTGGATGGTGTAGTTGGTGAATGCGATTGCGATTTTAATAATCACATCACAACTTTTAATCGGTGATAACACTTTTATATGGTGGAACATACATCGTTCCTTTGCGATGTGCGATTGCGGTAATCACATCAAAACTTCTCAATATCAACAAGACACTTAACACTCTGCTAATGCGATTTGCGATTGCAATTGGTAATGAAGTGGTGGGGACCACTATGACGTTCCCTATTCAAAACATAAAAGGACTTTGCACATTTGAAAAAAACTTATTCATGTTTTTGGTTGTTGAGCGATTAAAACCCTGAAAAGACTGTTTTCATTAAAGTTGTGCTGTTGCGTGGTTTTGAACCACGAAAGTCTTCATGTATTATGCAAATGTAGCTAAGCCCATACAAACATAAATTCTCCTCTGAAGTGGTGGTTACTGCCCATAAACATTAAATTCCATCCTTACTATTTTATCCATTCCTCTTGAATGCACAGTGCTATGCACACAAGCTCTCTTCCCCTTTGTACTCTATTTCTACCTGCACAGGGTACACAGGTGAATTTAATATTTCAACACTCCCCCTTAAAGTCAGCTGCTAGGATATCAGTCATACCCAAGAATTTTATTAAATATTCAAAACTCTTTTGCCCCAATGGCTTTGTCAATATGTCTAAAAACTTCTCCTCTATTCTACAATGTTGTAAAACAATTTCTCCATTGTTCAGCAATTCTTTGATATAGTGAAACTTGGCATATATGTGCTTCATTCTTTTGTGAAACACATAATTATTTGATAATGCAATAGCTGAGATATTGTCACAATATATCACTGTGCCCTTTACCTGTTCTTGACACAAATTTCTCAACATCCTTCTCATCCAAACTGCTTGACACGCTGCTGCTGTAGCTGCCACATACTCTGCCTTTGCTGTAGATAATTCTACAATAGGTTGTTTCTTAGAAGCCCATGAAATGGCTCCTGAACCCATATGAAAAACATAACCGGATGTGCTTTTCCAATCATCTACAGTTCATTCCCAATCACTGTTAGTGTAACCAATTAACTAAGAATTTTCTGAAGTAATATATAAAATCCCATACCTTTTAGTTCCTTTCACATACCTCAGAATTCTCTTCACTGGTTTCCAATGTTCTTCTTTTGGCCTCTCCATAAATCTGGAAATCAAACTAAAAAAATGCATAATATCTAGCCTAGTTGCAGTCCAATACATGAGGTTGTAAACTATGCTTTTATACAAACTTGGATCAAAATCCTTGCTGCTGTCATCTTTACTCAACTTCAATCCCATTAGTGTGGGAGTAATCGCTCCTTTGCACTCCTGCATATTAAATCTTGCTAAAACTTCATTAACATACTTTTCTTGTGAGATAAAAATCCCATTTTCATTCTGTTCTACTTCTATTCCTAAGAAGCATCTCAACAATCCCATATCAGTCATTTCAAATTCATCTTTCATGACTGTTTTAAAATTTTCACTCAAGTAATCATCATTACCTGTGAATATTAAATCATCAACATATAACACAATAATGAGCATCTTACCATATTTTTCTTTGATGTATAATGTGGGTTCTCCATCACATTTTTCAAACCCTTTTTCCAGTAGATAGGAATCTATCCTACTGTACCATGCTCTTGGTGCTTGCTTTAGCCCATAAAGAGCTTTCTTCAATCTGCACACTTCTTGTTCTTGGCCCTTTTTCTCATAGCCTAGAGGTTGTTCAACATAAACCTCTTCCATTGAAAATCCATTTAAAAATGCTAATTTTACATCCATTTGGTATACTTTCCATTTGTTCTGTGCTGCTATGGACAACACTGCTCTCATGGTTTCCATTCTTGCAACCGGTGCAAAAGTTTCTTCATAGTCTCTTCCATGCTGTTGCTTATATCCCTTGGCAACAAGTCTAGCCTTGTGCCTTTCTATCTTACCTTTAGCATTACTTTTGGTCTTGTAGACCCATTTTAATCCAATGACTTCTTTACGTTCTGGGATATCAACCAACTCCCATGTTTTATTCTTCTCTATGGCATTAATTTCATCATCCATAGCTTCTATACATTTTCTATCTTTTATTGCATCTTCAAAATTAATAGGATCATCAACATGACAATACAAATAAAATAAGGAATTCATACCTTCATTTGTTGTCTCTTGCTCATAAATCTCATTTAAATTTCTGAATTTGGTTCCTCTTTCATTTGGTGTGGTTGTGCTTGAAGAAGCACTCAATTTTGATCCATTTGGTGTGCTTGGAGAAGCACTCTCATTTGTTCTCAAGGGTGTTCTTACTCCTGGTTGAGGTGTCCGTTGCTATCCTTGTGTTGGTGGAGGTAGTGCTACCGATGAGGTATTATTTTCAGCCACATCTTCCTCATCTTCATCATGAGACAAATAGCTTTTGACATTGACTGTTTTCTCAATGCTTCCATCCCATGCTTCCTCTTCAATAAATTGAACATCTCTACTTATCAAAAATTTCTTTGTGGATGGGTTATACAATCTATATCCTTTGGATTCCTCACAATATCCAAGGAATATGCACTTATCCCCCTTACTATCCAACTTATTTCTCAACTGATCTGGAGTGTGTGCATATGCCACACATCCAAAAACTCTCATGTGGGTGACTCCCTGTTTTTTGCCACTCCACACTTCTTCTAGAACTCTGTTCATTACAACTTTTGTTGGGCATCTATTCAAGATGTATGCTACACAATTTGTAGCTTCTTCCCAATACTCATTTGGAAAGTGATTTTCCTTCCACATACTTCTCACCATTTCCATTATGGTTCACATACTTCTCACCATTTCCATTATGGTTCAATTCTTCCTTTCAAAAACTCCATTTTGTTGCAGTTTGTACCTTGTAGTAAACTATTTGTGTATGCCATTCTCTCTGCAAAAACACAAGAATTATTTTGAGATGTACTCACCTCCTCTATCAGTTCTAGGAACTTTGATATGCTGCCCACTCTATTTCTCTACTAGAGCTTTAAAGTGGAAAAATTTCTAAAAGAATTCACTTTTATATTTCAGAAAATAAACCCATACTTTCCTTGTGAAATCATCAATGAAGGTCAAAATGTAATTGCTGCATGAAACTGATGTTGTTTGCATCGTCCAACATAAATTTGAATGAATAATCTCTAAGGGTGCTTTCGCCCTTATGGTCTTTCCTGATGGAAAGTTTTCTCTATGTTGTTTTACGAAGATAGAGCCTTCACATAGGCTGTCCAGTTTCTCTATCAATGGTAGTCATTTTACCATTCCTTTTTTGTGTAACAAATTTAATCCTCCGAAATTGAGATGTCCAAATCTCAAGTGCCATAACCAGTTCTCATCTTTCACTTATTTCTAAAAGACCTCTTGAGTTACAACTACTACATTTTTCCTTTTCCTTTGAAGTCAGTGTTGAGCTTGAGTGGAAACATTCTATTGTTGGTCATTTGTATTTCAGCAATAATCTTCTTGCTCG
This sequence comes from Pinus albicaulis, assembly GCA_034641835.2. Taxonomy (NCBI): domain Eukaryota; kingdom Viridiplantae; phylum Streptophyta; class Pinopsida; order Pinales; family Pinaceae; genus Pinus; species Pinus albicaulis. The sequence goes on along the minus strand of CM076574.1, from coordinate 21,389,893 downwards.
GAGGTATGTCCATTATTGTGCACACATCATTCTTAAATAATACATGGTAACCTTTATTTATGAGCTGCCCAACTCTCAAAAGATTACACTTCAAACCAGGAACATAGTACACATCTGGTACCAATTTCTGCTCACCATTTCTTGCATGAATACTAACTCTGCCTTTTCCCTTGACATAAATCTTAGTATCAGTTCCTGTTGTTACTTCTGATTTAACTTCTTCATCAAGATTGGCAAACATTTCTATGTTTCTAGTCATGTGATTACTGCAGCTTGAATCTAAGAACCATACATCATCTTGTCTATCCTGTGCTACATTACATGTTAACAACACATTCTTTGGGTTCTTTTCTTCTTTTGCTACATTATCATTCTACCTATTATTCATGTCATTTTGATTTTTCCTACATTTATTGGCATAGTGCTCATATTTCTTGCAATAATGACATTGGACATTGGATTTGTCATACCTTTGTCCATGCACATGTTGGTTTCCACCTTGTTGGCTATTTCATTAGCCGTGGCTTTGATTCCGATTATTTCTCCTTCCATGTGAATGTGAAGGGCTATTCCTTCCTCTCTTTTTTTGGCTTCTACCTCTTCCTCTTCCTTTGCCTTGACCTATTCCTCTTCCAAAAGGAATTTGGGTCTTCCAGGCATGCTCTAGAGATGGGTTAACTGATCTTTCCAATCTCTGTTCATGAGTCATCAGCGATGCATGAAGTTCATCTACCGTGAACTTTGAGAGATCCTTAGTCTCTTCTACGGTGGTGACAATAACATAAAAAATTGAGGGTAGACTCCTCAATAGTTTCTCCACAATCCTTCTTTCTTCAAGTATTTCTCCATGGGACCTTATCTGTGTGACCATCCCAATCACATGTGTGAAGAATGAGTCTATGTTATTAGACTCCTTCATACAGAGAGTTTCAAAATCTCTCCTCAGCAATTGTAATTTTTTTGTCTTCACTTTCTCCATACCTTGATAGGCTATCATAAGAGTTTCCCATGCATCCTTGGATCTCTTAGTTGTTGTTATCCTTGAAAACACACTCTCATGTACTGCTTGATACAAATAGAAGAGGGCTTTAGAGTCCTTCTTCCTATTGCTCTTCAAAAAATCCTTCTCTACCTGAGTTAACACATTAAAGGCCTACTCATAAACTGGTTCATCAAAACCATCTTCTACAAATTCCAATAAGTCTTGTGAGGAAAACAAGGATCTCATGGTAATGGCCCAATAATCATAGTTCTTTCCATTAAATTGTGGAAGATGAGCATTTCCAATACTAATACTAGTGCTTGGTCTACCCATTGCTTATAAACTGAACTTTGAAACTAAACTTGACTGTGTTTTTCAAACAAACTATCTTTCCTTCTTTAAAATGACAAAACTCTATCTCTGAGGACTACTCTTTTAAACAAAAACAAAACTCTATTTTTGTTTCCTGAGAAATACCTAGACTTTACTTCTACTGAGCCTTCACGCTGCTAGAGAACTACTGCAGCAAATCTTCTTCTTCCTTCAACTTCTTTGACACCTTCAAAGAGCCTGGATTAGCTCTGATACCATGTTGGAATTTCTAATAATTCCAGAAAAAATAATTGAGAGAATAATACTCTCCCTCTAACACAGAGAATAAAATTAAATTTTCTTACTGCTGGACAGAGTTTGCATAAAAATGCTTTCTATTTCATTAACAGAACTAAAAACTATTACAACTTTCTTCTTCCACTAAAGTGGGATTACAAAAATGCATGAATGCTACAGATGTAGTGCTCACACAACTTCTTTGTCTCTCAAAATGCACAAATAGTGCTCTCTAGTCTTCACTATGTTTTCTCTTTGCCTGCGAGCTTACACACTACACATCATACAACTTACAATGATATCTATTACAATACTACAGGCCTTTTTATTTTTATATGGCATGGAGGAGTAAAAAAATAAAACAAAAAATAAATAAAAATACACTGCCAAAACATAAAATTTAACCTAAAATTCTTTGGCGCGATATACAAGTGGAGCCCACTTTGCAATCGGCAATCGCCGATCGGCGGAACAATTGAATGGCTTGAACAACATACTTGCGATGTTTTGATTTGTGATTCAGTGATGTTGCGATTGCACGATGAGTGATTGTGGTGGGACCACATCACATCGGCACATCGCATCGCAATGAAAAATATAAGCGAAAAACATATTTGGATGTTGCGATTGCAATTGCGACAATCGCATCTCAAATATTACAATGAAACTTCAGCAAAAAAACATCTTTCCGATATTGCGATTGCGATTGTGGTGGGACCACATTGCATCACAAAATTTCATTGGAACATAACATATGGTGGATGGTGCAGTTGGTGAATGCGATTTTGATTGCGATAATCGCATTGCAACTTTCAATCGGCGATAACAATTTCGGATGGCTGAACATACATCGTTCCTTTGTGATGTGTGATTGTGATAATCGCATCAGAACTTCTTCATATCAACAATACACTTAACACTCTGTTGTTGTGATTTGCAATTGCGATTGGCAATGAAGTGGTGGGGACCACTATGACGTGCCCCATTCAAAACTTGAAAGGAATTTGCGCATTTGAACAGAACTTCTTCATGTTTTTGGTTGTTAAGGGCTTAAAAGCTCGAAAAGACTGTTTTCATTAAAGCTCTGTTGTTGCATGGTTTTGAACCACGAAAGTATTCATTTATTCCGCAAATGAAGCTAAGCCCATACAAACATAACTTCTCCTCTACAATGGTGGTTGTTTCCCATAAACATTAAATTCCATCCTTACTACTTTCTCCATTCCTCTTGAATGTACAGTGCTGTGCACGCAAGTTCTCTACCCCTTTGTACTCTGTTTCTACCTGCACAGGGTATGTAGGTGACTTTAATATTTCAACAATTTCCCATGGAGCCACATATTCTTACACACATCTCTGTGTACCCTACAGGTTCCAACGAATTTACTCCGACTTTCTTTTCTCCTTTATGGACTGAGACCTAACTGGCTATAGGGTTCCAGTTGTCTTGTTCAAATTTTGGTTAACACTGAGTGCCTAGCTCATGTAAATAAATAGTTTTTTTATGCCATTTGTGGTCTTGGTTATATGGATTGTTTACTGAGGGTTATTTGTAATTTCATATTTATTTTATAGTGTTGTTGTAATGATTGCCTATAAGTGAAGACTTTTGGTATCTCCTTTCTTAATAAACTTTTAGTTTACCTATATTGTTCTTAACATTTTTTGTTGGTCTGGAATTCAATATGAGTTTCATTTGCTCTATGTTGTCATTGTTTTCTGCAAAGAATTTCTTTCTTTGTCTTTAAAACCGGTCATATTTGAAATATGTGCAATGTTGGTATTTTATATTTTCGTATTTAACATATATACACACACACACACACACACACACACACACACACACACACACACACACATATATATATTCTTATTTTAATTCTTAATTTTAATGATTTTATTATTATTATTATTATTATTAAATAATTAATTGTTTTTTTTTTTCATTTTTTTTATTTTTTTTAATGCAATTTATAATCGTTTTATTTATTCTTCTCAATTTTTTCCTTCCTTCTTTTAATTTTAATGTACTTTTCACTTTTAGTTTTTTATTTTTTAAGACTCAAATGCTTAATTTTTCAATTTTCTACATTGTTTTAATTTTTATTTTATTTTTCTACCTTGTTTTCATTTTTACTTTAATTTTTATGCTTTATTTTATGTGTTTTTTAAATTATTATAGTTTTAATTAAACGTATTTTTCTTTTTAGCCTCCTCGTTTCTTGAATCGGGTGAATCGGACATGATTCAATGGGACACACGTCATCGAGATCGTGTATGATTGTGTCCCGATTTTGGGACGTGTGTCAACATTTTTGAGTGCATGGCCCATTTCAACTTCAATTATCACATTTCCTCTTACTATGGATTTATTGTGGGTGTGTGGGAGTGAATAACAAAATGGTGTGGGAGCATTTTGGAGGAAATTAAATCAATACTTGAGTGCATTGTCTGTTTGTTTTTTTCATTTTTATTACGAGAGTTTGCATGTGCATTCTTTTAAAAAAAAAAAATCTTTATTTTTTTACAAGATTCATGGCTTAATCAAGGGAAACAGGGATGGGGAATAGGAAGGGGAAGAATTCCCCCATTAGAGATGCCCCTCTTGTTCCCATTTCACCATGGTTTGCAAGTGTTCTCTCTATCGGACGTGGGGCTGAAACAACAACCTCAAATGTTGAGGGAAGATAATATTCCAAGGATAATAAATATCCCCTGTGGAAATATGTCACAAGAGAGCAAGGATTAGACAAAAAATTGAAGGGAGGAGGAAACGTTGCTTGGAAATGAAATTATTGCACCAATCATTTCATGAGCACATATTACCATGTGAAATCTCATTTGTTAGCTTTATCAGGTTGTGGAATTGTAGCATGTACAAAAATTTCTTTAGATAAGAGGAAAAAAAAGGAAAAAGAGGCCAATGTTGGCATGGAAAAGGTGGTTGTAATATCTAAAAAAAGCAAGAATGATGATCCCCTTCCATTCTTGAGTAGAAGCAGTAAAAAATTTCCATTTGAGAGTTTTGGTGGGGGACAAGCAATAAAAGGAAATGCAATGGTATTTGGTCGAGTGGAAAGGATTTTTAGAAAGAGAAACGGGGGAAGCTTGATCTCACCATTGCATTATTTTTCCATCAGAACTTCATATCCTTTAATGTTGCATTCGTGCATTTATTTTTTGATATGTGTTGAGCTCTAAATTAAGGGGCTCCATCAAGGTATGTGCCTCATGGGTCAAAGAAGCTTAGAGCCACATTGTTGATGAAGGAAAAGAAAGAGGTGGACAAAATGATTGAGCCTATTAAATTAGCATAGCCAATATCTTGGGTTAGTATTGTTTCTGATGGATGGAAAAATCCAGAATGAAACCCACTCATAAACTTCATGGTGTCTTCCTTGAATGGTCTGGTTTTATTGAAATTAGTTGATGCACTTGGACAATACAAGGATGCACAATATATGGTTGAGTTGTTCATTAAATTTATTGAATATTTAGGCATTGATTCTTGTGTGCAAATCATTACAGATAATTCACCTTCTTTCAAGGTTGTTGGCATGATTGTGGAAGCTAAAAGTCCACAAGTATTTTGGATACCTTGCATTGTCCATTATTTGAATTTAGCACTTAAATATATTTCTTTTGATGTGATTTCAATTGGAAGTATTATTAAGGATGCAAGACATATCAACAACTTTGTACAAAATCATACAAATGCCCTAACTATCTATAAGGAGTACAAAAATCTAACATTGTTGAATATTGTGGATATACGCATTTACTCTTCATTCATCATGTTGAAGAGGTTGAGGGATGTCAAGAACACTCTTGGGGCCATAGTTATTTTAGATTTTTTGTCTTTCTGGAGAAAGAGAGATCAAGAAGCCTAAAAAAGAGTGATGCACACAGTGTTAGATGATGCTTGGTGGGAGAAGGAATATCTACCTATTCATATCATGGATGTTATCATTTCTTTGCTACGATTTGCAGATACATACCGACCCATCCGAGGAGAGGTTTATGAGGGATGGGACTCAATGATTGAGTCTATGAGAAGCATTATTTTATAGAGTGAGTGCCCCGAGTATGAGACATCATCGAAGGCCTTCTTCACCACCATGCATGATATTTTTTTCAGCATATGGGACAAGAATTACACACCTTTGCATTGTTTGGCTCATTCATTGAACCCAAAATACTACAGTCATTAGTGGTTGAATGGTGGAACTTCCCATAGATTCCATCCTTAGATGGATGGTGAAATATGACAGGGGAAGAAATATGAATTGAGGTGGGATTTTTAGGATGGAGCATCCCTTGATGAGGTGAAGGATTCCCTTAAAGAATTTCCCCATGAGCACTGGTTGATTTTCAGGATATAATATGATTAGAGAAATGGGGCTAAGAATCCCTATTCTTGGTGGGAAAATCATGGGGAAACAAGCCCTCTTCTAAATCAGTTACCCATCAGGCTCCCCTCTCAGGTGACTTCATCTTCTTGTTGCGAGAGGAATTGGAGCACATATGGGAATTTGTATCGTGTAAAGAAGAGTGGGCTTGGGAAGTCCAAGTTAGAGACAATGGTATATGTGCACACCAACCATCTTCTTATTTAAAAGAAGAGGGATGAGTGGTTTAGGGGAAATAAAAATATGTGGGATTTCTTTCCTGATGATATGGGTTTTGACAACAGTGTTGAATTGCCATTGGCCAGCTTGGATTTTAATGAGCCAATGCTAGAGCCTGTCACTTTTGATGATGTAGCAACCTTGGTGATTATTCCATGTAATAAAGTTAAAAATAATTACCACGGTTGATGGGACACTTATTCGAATTTGAATGTTGGGAAAACATCCTAATGCGTGTTAATTTGGATTATTATGGCTAAAGAAATTGGAAAAGGCAAAGGAAAAGGCTTTGGAAAGGAAAAATGACATTTTTGGCAAATTTATTTATGAAAATAATGGAAATTAGTAGAAAAGGGAGATGAAATGTGAAATGTTTCATGTGAGGAGAAAATTGAAGGAAAACAATGGAAAATGAATAAAATAGAGGCCTCTTCTATAAAAAGGCTTATGAGGATCATTTGATACCTTTTGTTAGTGTGATTTTTGTAGCTCTCTCATTTTTCCCTCTGTCTCTCACTCATTCTCACTCTTGGAAACCTATATTTTTTAGAGCACATTGTAATTGGAGAAAGAAAGGCAAGAAAGAAAGAATCAGGAGGAAGCAATAAAGGAGGACCAAGGATCAAGCAAATAAAATGATATTCTTTGAAAGTATTGATTTTCATGTATGATTTCCTTGCTAGATTTTGCATGCATGGTATTGCATGTCGTTCATTTTTGTCTTGGACTGGGTTTTTTCCAGGTGTGACAGTATATTCAGTCTAGCCTTGTCATTTACAGATAGCCATGGTGTTGTGGAGTTGTCATGTTTTAGTTTAGCTAGATTACCTGAAGGATTTGAAGCAGAGTGAGGTGGATGTCCAAATAATTATAGAACTTGTTTGTTTGTTGCCTCTATTTACGGCCTAGTAATCCAGGTTTGGATTGGGTAAACCCCGAAAGGTGGTGGTTTTCTCTCCATTCTAGGCCAAGGAATCTTGAGTTTGTATTGCAGTAAATATTGGAGAGTATTTCTTAGTCTAGGGCCTAGTGACCCTCGATTCAGACTGTGGGTTGCAGTAAATCCTGAGAGACTAAGAGATGGGAAAATTCCACATGATTTAGGTGGAGATAATACGGTTATATCCATGCTTATGTTTCCCTATTTATCAAATGTAGATCATGGTAAATCCTAGTTTATGATTGATGAGGGTGAGGAGATTTAGCCTCAAGCTGCCTTGGTTTTTTTTTGGTTTGAGTCCCATATTCATGCTAAGAATATGGCACAGGAGTGATTGGATGAAAAGAGATTTTTCTCAACCAATATATGGTCAGGTGGAATGTGGAAGTCCCATCTCTGGTTGCTTTTTAAACCCATTAATGAGAAGATCATTCCTTTGGTATTTTATGTATAATTGCACTAGTTATTATGTTGATTATATTACTATTATATATATTGTATTTCTGTTGGTTACAAGCATGTAATTTATTGGTGATGATGTATGTATCTCTCCATGTTTTTTACTCGTAAATGAATGCAAAATGTATCTATGGTCAAATATATTGTATTGCAACTTATTATGTAAGGTAAAAATGCTTCTTAGTGATTCTCAGATAAGTATGAGACCCCTCTGTTTTAATCTATTTTTTATACTTGTAGATGCAATGTTTATGACATGTTTGATGCAATTCTTGTCATGGATAGGAGGGGTATGGATGAGTTATTGATGATGTCATTGCTTCCATACCTTTTTTTTAATATTATTTATCATCTCCTATAGTTTCATCAAGTTTTGGGCAGCGATCTGAGCTTTGGGTCTAAATAGGTGGCATGAATCCTATAATTGCAGGCACATAATTAACTTTCGGGGCCCTGGCCGCGACCTTCCCTTGGAATTTCCACGACTATAAGCTTCTGGCCATCCCCTTTCACTTAAATTCCCCTAGCTAAGGCTCGAAATGGTAAAATTCAGTCCCGGCTTAGGGTTCAGTGGTCTGGGAGTTTAGGTTACCTCCTAGAGTTGTTGTTGATGTTGTGTAAGCTCTGTTTGTTAGGTTTCCACCAGTTACACTTCCTTAATTTTATCTAAGAGGTTGAATCTCATATTAGTAGCCTTTCGTCACATGTTTACCCTGATTGGATGGTTACCTGGGTAGATGTGGGAAGGGGGTGTTATAGATGATGTTGATATTGTAGAGGGGTCAGCCTCCATACCAGTAGATGAAAAGATGATATTGGAAAAAGAGGATGATGATGTAGAATATAAGAGCAATGGTGACCATGATGATGACAATGATGTTGATTTTGAGGATGAGGATTGATGACTCATGAGCTACCTACTAACTTAAGGCTTGTATTTTTTTTGTATTTTCTATTTCTGTTTTCCATTGACATTGCTATTACCTATGTAACACATTCTGATTTTGATGACTTAATGAGAAAACCATAGTATCTTGTCTTTCTCCTATTGAATCGTGGATAAATAGGTCACAATTATATTTGTATGAATAATGCTACTTTGTAAAACTTACATCTAGATGCAGATATATGTGTGAATCAATGAACTTGTATCATGAATGAGAATTTGTGTAAGAAATATCTAATTTTTAATATATATATATATATATATATACATACATATATATATACATATATATAATTTCCTATTCAGGGGGTCAACATGCCCATGTCGCACACTCGAATCCTCGTGTCCCCGTGTCAGGTGACTTAGGTAATATATAATTCTTATTTTTTTGTAATTTCTCCCTTATTTTAATGTTTCTCTGATATTTTTAATTTTCATTTTCCTACTCCAATAATTTTTTCTACCTTCTTTGATAGAATGATGAAACTACACTTTCATTTTCTGCAATTTTTTATTTTCAATTGTTTTAATTTTTATTGTTCTCTAAGATCCAAAACAACAAAATTATCAATATATATGGTACATTTAAGTTTTGTAATAGAAATAATTTCAAAAAAATATTTAACATAAAAGGATCTGGAAAAATGTAGCCCTTATTTCAATTAATACTTAGAAAACATGACATGCCAAATGCAAGAAAAATAATGGATCCCATGCCTTACCATACATGGCTTCTCATTGAAGAAGAAAAAAAAAGACATTGAAGCCCACTTGTGAATCCTACATGGATCCACCACACAAATGACATTGCAAGGTTTTCATCTCGGGATCAAGCTAGAAATTTCCATGCAAAGTTCTCAACAAACACACAATAATATAGAAAAACTGAAGATGATCTAAAGGCATAGCTCCTATCCCCTATTATAGGCTTGATGGACTTTCTAGAAATTTTATTTTATTATTTTCCCTTGAAGAAAGAAGGAAAATATCATGGGCATATCCCATGGGAAAATACCATGGTGAATACCGTGTGTAAATTCTATCCATCTTGACCATATCAACAAAAGGGAATATTACAAATCCTCTTGCCCAAATATTGCTTCCCCTGAAGCAATCCACTTCCATACACAACAAAAGAATATATATACCGATTCCATGATCCCATATAATTAAGTGTGTCATTATATGCCTCCATGTTAAATGATCCTTTATGGGTCCTTTGATACATGGATCCCAAACATTCTTATGGACAATCCTACCCTCAATAGATTCACCTAGATCCCAATCCACCAAGTTCCTGGGACCTGTGGGTTATTATACCATTTCAACCCTCCATCACGGCCCGTGCATAAGGGCTTCAGCTACAATATGCCATTGGCTAAGGGTATCCTCCTAGGAATCATCCCATCGATAAAGTTCCAAATTATAATCTCTTGCCAATCCATCCCGTGGGAAGGATATAAGGCAAGAATTCCTGCACATGGAAAACCTCTACTATGTTGATGTTTCCTAATGCTCAAATCATTTTTATCCACTCGATTACCCAACACGATATATTTGGAGATATATTCCCTACTCTCCCTAATCAGTAAAGGCAGTTTGGTAGTGCCACAAACCCTTTCTATATAATCCTGTAGCACATTGTTTTGGAACTCCCAACTATACTCCTCTTGCTTCCTTGTGAGGAACTTGAGATTCTCCTCTACACTAAAGAGTTTGGCCACTCACTCAGAACATACATCTATGAGCTCCTAAATTTTACTATTTTCTTGTAAGGTAGTGTCTCAGACTGATCAGACTCTCTGCTTCAACATCATAAGATCCATTTTGAAATGCATGATCTTTCCCCAAAAGTCCTCTGCTCGAGATTCTGATGGCCTATTTAATTCCTTTATATCTCTATGCGTCGAATCCTCAACTATCATAGCTCTTTCTTGAAACTTTGAGTGGCACTCCAAAAATGGCTCATCTTGCATATTATATTTTTTATGCCCCCCCTCATGATAATGCTCATTGTGTCAGTTTTTTGCTACTGGTTTCTCACTTGATTCTCAATGAATGTATTCTTTCTAGCCTTCTCCATGTGTGGGGACAATATGTTTTTCACTCGCTCTCATTTACAAACATGGATGTGTTGGTGGTTTTTTATCTACAACTCATTTCCCATACTCTTTATCTATGGACTCAATTGTACAATAGTCTACCACATTGTTAGGAAGAATTACCTCCTTCCTTTCTTTATGTACTTTGTCAAGTTGATTGATTATCATCGACTTGTCTTGCAAGTATTTCTAAAACACATTGTGTTGTTTATGACCATATATACTTAAATTCTCAGATACGTTGTGGGTTCTCTCCTAAAAACTGATATACCTAGCTATAGATGAATCCCCATGATTTGAAGCAATCTCCTCTTGTTCCATCCTTGTTTCCTCCTTTTTTCCATTTGGAAATGAAGGGTCAAGTGCCCAAGGTCCCTTTCAGATAAAATATAGTCCCTTCCTCCTTAGTTCATTCATGTTGTAGGTTTTGTTCTTGATTCCTCCATCAATCATTCTCAAATCCTTCCTAGGAAACACCCTTCTGAGTAGTTTTATGTTTTGTGTGACCAACTTCTACACTAGATCATAGGAAGCTAGTGATAAAATTTGTTCCTTCCTCCAAATGGTCAAATTTTTGTATCTCAGTATCTTGCAGATGTTGACATCTCCTTCTAGTAATAACGACACAATATTTTGTACGCTTATTTTGAATCGGTATAGATGAGTTGATGTAACACTAGTGTAAAAGTTCAGGAACACTTGAAAGATTAAGTCGTGACATTCCAGATTCAACGTGAATGTCCCAAAGCTAAGAAATTTCATGAGTTATAATATTATGTGCCACTTCTAAAAGGCAGTCCAAGGATGATGTTTTTCAACCCTTGAAGGGATTCTACTATTAGCTGCAATATATCCCTTTGATATTATTATTATAAGGCAATAGTGGTGATTTTAAAGTTATGATCTTGTTGAGTGAAGAAGAAATTGTGAGTCTGACCTTCTCATAAGGATGCTCCCAAATTTTCGGTTGTATTCAAATTAGGGGAATTTTTAGGTCTAAAATGGGCCTCCTAAGGAAAATGTATAATCAAAATTCACTTTATGAGAACCAAACACATTTTATGGGATGACATCATCCCTAATGGTTGAGGTGGCATTGCTTGAGTTAAAGGTACTTACTTGTTACATTTTCAATGGTGGATAAAATCTCATGGTTGACCATGGTAGTGCTCTAAGTAATTTTAAATTCATAAAGTAAAGTACTCATAATAAATGTTATTTCACACTGCAGAATGGAATATACTCTTTTAGAGAAAGACCTATTGTTCTCGTCTAAACTGGTATTATTGCAAAAAGGCCCCCATGTTTCGTCTATCTTATCTAGAGTTTTGTCTACAATTTTATGGTCCTTTTCTAGGGAAGGTACCATCTTCAAACAAACAATCCTTAGATCAAAAATTCGAAAGGATCACAAAACACCCCATCACTTTATTTTTTTTAACTACGAAACAATGTTTTTTTCAAGGAAAAATATGATTTTATGGAGGATGAAGGAAACAAAATTGCAATTAATTTTCTGCCTTTAGATGAATTTGACCTCTTGGAAAGTCTGCTACAAGTTCCTTTTAATACTCATGATTTGATTGAAATATCAGCTGATACAAATACTAACTTTTATATATTCTTCTCCAAGTCTAATCCTTCATTTCACTGTTAGAGATAAGAATTTCACAACCCTAAATATGGATCAACAACTAAGGAATTTGATATGAAGAAACATCTACTATAAACTGAGAAATTCAACCCTTCCCCTTGGTGATCATGGCACCATATTCCACACTTCAATATGTGAAGTAAATATCTCCAACATGATAGAATTCAACCCCTCTTCTTGTGTAAACAACCTCACCTCTTGATTCAGGAATTCGGTTTCTCGTTGGCACCAAATTTTCTGAATATGTACATTTAAATTCGACCTTTAGGTATAATAAAAAATCATACCAAGGAATAAATTCAAGGAAACAACATGACAACCATTCCTGTAATGACAAAATAAAGAAGTTGGCCATTTCTTTGGCACAACAATTTTTGAAAAATGCTTAGACAATTTAGCTTCCAAATCTTAAGTGAAACAAATTGAGACTAGCACCATGGTGTGGATCACATTTCCCCTATGTTGCGATAGCGTATTGCCTTTGACCTTGGTATCTACACTTTAATGGATGACACCTTCAAATCCTATGCTGCGAACAATCTGTCGTCGATCCAGGTGTTTCCATGGTTCAATTGTGACACGACCCCTCCAAGATTCGCTTACGCCAGGCGACCAATTCCTGTACACTATGATGTGTATGCAAGGGTTATCAATATTTTCCATAGTGTGGTTCGAACATATCCAACCTCTGCAACTAATCGATCGTCTTATCGACGTTCACCCTTCTTACGATATTATGACTTCTTGCTCATCTCCTGCGGGTTGGAGGAATGAATCCTCGATGTTGTTTCACGGCCTCAGTAATTGCTTCTCGTGTCCCTAGACGATGGTATTATGGACTCTCTACACCTGGTTGGTGACCCAACCCTAAATCAAATGGTTCAATCGGAGAAGAAAATGGAAATTAAGCCCACCACCACGTCTTAAATCCTTTCAGTGTTGTTACAAAATATTCCAACTTTTGACCAGTTAACAAGGAGGTAAGAAGCATTCAACCATGCCATATAGAGTTACTGTCTCTGTCCCATGTTGCAAATGATCTGTTCAATGCCCTCACATCCTTTATTTTGTTCCTTGTCAGTGCAACTTTCACACTCATCCCGCTCAAACAGATACGGGACTAGTTGCATCCTAAGGACTCCAGACGCCTTCTCCTGCCAACGACGTGCCTAACCCGTTGACGAGATCAGAAATGAAGTCTCCCTATGGTGGCCAAATTTCTACTTGAAGCAAACCTCTGATCGTGATCCCTATCGTCTCTTCCAAATAGTGGACCAACCCCCAAAATAATTATGTTCCAACATGGAATCGATTCTTCAACCTTGACACTTTCCCCTCACATAAAGCATTTACACTCAGTTGTGGGATTCCTAGTTTGTTTATGTGGATCTCTATTCAATGCCACAATCCCATTTTCTAATCAGCATTGCTTAAACCCTTGCTATCAGTCACGATCTCCTCAAAAGTCAATGGTAATTTTTAATGTTGGGTTACGCTTGATCCGATAATAACATTCCTGATATATTTCCACACAGATGGATCAAATCGGTAGTCCAGGGACTTTGCAGTTGCTATTTTTTACTGCAAGTGGAATGCTCGGACCTATGCTGGCAGTTCCCCACAACAAGCATGTCCCTCATCGTTTGATTCACCAATAAGCCTCTAGGTTGGATCCATCACTTTTTTTGGCCCAACGCTGAGAGGGACTTTACCTCCTCTAACAAAAATTAGCCCCTTTAATAATTAGAACATGCTGAATATAAATAAATAATTGGACCAATGCAATAATTTCCCTCCTTCAAATACTTCTTCTACAACATACAATGGGGTTCCTCAAAATCACTTGTAAAATGATAAACTTTGGAAAACTGATAGGCCAATTAGGGTGATTATAGAAAACCACTGAAATTTCTAAGATTCTAGCTAGGGTGATTATGGAAAGTCACCAAAAACTATTTTCTCCCAAATTCTCAATTTTCTTCGAAATTGATTTACAATAAACCCTCAGGCTGGCAGGATTCACAACTCTGATACCACTGTAATATCGCAAACAAAAAACTATCAAGATACTTGGTACATTTATGTGTTCTAATAGAAATACTTTCAATAAAATATTGAACACAAAAGGATCTCGAAAAATGCATCCCTTATTTCAATTAATACTTAGAAAACAAGACATGTCCAAATACAAGAAAAATAATGGAGCCCCATGCCCGAACATACATGGTTGCTCAATGCACAATAAAGCCAAAGACATTGAAGCCCACTGGTGAATCTTTGATGGATCCACCACACAAATGACACTGCAGAATGTTCATCCTGGGATCAAGCTAAAACTGTCCACACCAAGTTCTCAACAAACACACATTAAGATAGACAAACTCGAGATGATCTAAAATCCTAGCTTATATCCCCTTTTATTTTCTTTATAGACCTTCCAAAATTCTTATTTTATTATTTCCCTCAAGAAACTAAGACAAATACCTTGGAAATATCCCATAAATAAATTCTGATATCATGAAAAGAGAATACTATATTTAATGTAATATATAATAGTTTTATTTATTTTAATATTTTTTCCACCTGATTTAAAATTTTAATTCTAATATAATAATTTTTTGCTTTTCAATTTCCTGTCTTGTTTTCATTTTTTATTTTCCTGCCTTGTTTTCATTTTAAAGTTCCATTTTTTTGTTTTCAATATTTCTAATTTTGTTTTTATCTATTTTGATTTTCTAATTTTCCATGCTTTATAAAGTATTTCGTGCTATATCATATATTTTAAATTGATTGTTTCATAATTTATATTCAGAATTATAAGTTTAATATTTGAAACTCGTTATTTCAAATTTAAATATTTAAAATTTTATATTCAATATTCAATATTTAGTATTGGGTTTTTCATATTAAATATTTAACATTTCATTTTATATTGTTTTTATTAGATATTTAATATTTCATATTGGATTCAATATTTAAATTTAATATTAAATATTAAATTCGATATTCTATATTTAAAATTCAATATTAAATTTAATGTTTAAGATTTTATTTAAATATTTAATATTTAATTCATTGTATTTATATTAAATTTATTGTTTATTATTTTCTTTTATATTAATATTATATTTAAAAGTTTATATTAAATTTAATATGACTTGGGATCCTTCAATATTTTCATTGTCTTTCTCTAGAAATTTTATTTCTTCTTTGTTTTACAATTATAAAATTGTTTCAGGTTGATGTTGCTCCGATATATTTTCCTGTTTTCTTTTATGAAATGATGTACTTTTAATTTTGTTTTTAAACATTTAATGAGAGGCACTGTCGCTATTGTATTTATTTTAACTGTTGTAAAACCACTCTCACATCCTTATTTTACATATACACAAGGTACTGGATTGTCTCTTCAGCTATTGGTTCATCGTATCAGCCATACGACTAACTAATCCTCTTACAACACCTCCATTGATTTCTCCCTATAGTTTCAATACAGTTCTTATATTGTTTCAAATATACTTTGTAGTTTCATCACAATTTTAAATTTATGTTTCAAATTTAATATTTTTTCAATATTTTTTAATATAGTTTCATTATACTTTTAAGATAGTAACAATACATGCAAGTCTTCCAATATAGTTACAATATATCTATGATCTACAATACTGTTTTTTCCCTAATATATGTGTTAATTTCCTCTAATAGCTAGTTATTCTCTAACTTGGGGAGCTGGACCAAGCGGCTCACCCTTGATGGACTGTTTGCTAGGGAACCAATCCCAAGAAATAACAGTTGTAAAATTGTTACCAACCCAAGCTAAAAAAAAAATTTCCTGGATGGAATTTGAGAAATAAATTCTCAAATTTTGCAATTTAAACTTTCAAATTCTAAGGCCAACAACCTTTGCTTACTTGCAATGAAATTGGATATTTAACTCCTACTTGTCTTATGTGCAGTGAATGAGATTCATCAACATAGATGTAATTGTTAATTAATTGGATCTCAAAGATTTAGTCCAACTAATATAACTCCTACTTTTGTGTTTGGTTAAGATTTTTTCTCAACTTGTTGATTATATGGTTAAGATAGAATTACTATATTCAACCAATATTTAATGTATTTATATTTGTGATTAATCTAATGTAATGTAAGTTTCGATGTGCAAATTTTTTCTTAAATCAGTATCATAACTCTAATGTAATGTAAGTTTTGGTGTGCAACTATTTTCTTAAATTGATATTAGAGCTATGAACTTTGGGTCATTCTCCCTTAAGCAAGGGCCCGGGATAATGGGATATGTGCTGCAGGAATAAGTGTATACTAGCATAGATTTTTTTGAAGCTTTTGTGTGCTCAATGTGGGATGTGGAACTACGTGGCATTTGTATGAATGGAGACTCATGACAACATAACCTTGTGGAATATGTGTGGATAGATAGAACTATGATAACTATTTATATGTGCAAATAAATACTGGAGAGAATATCGTGATAACCCTTCACTAAGACTAGGAATATGTAATTTTGTGGTGATCATAGTGGATTCTTGTTCATGCACCAATGAGTTTTAATATTAGCAGCAACCATAGTAGCATTTTCAGACATTTTACATTTAACCTCACTCATATTATGATCCCATCCAACTCAAACAAGGAAATGAAAAGAATTATGGGATCATAGCCAATCTGGATAATTGGTGATAGGTTCATTCGTACAAATTGAACCTGTGATGCTATGAAATTCCTGATGGAGAGTGTTTAGGTGATTGATCGTTTAATTTTGTATAGTTTTTTGCAGCCACTTATGGTTTGTGATAATGTTTATTTCTTGAACAACCTAGTATCATGGCATCCATCAGTGTGCAGAGTAATTTTATTGTGTAGGTTGTTACACATTACTTGCAATGCAGTGGGAAAAAATGCACCCAAAGCGCAACCACCAGTAATCCTTGCAACTTGAGCCCACCAAGCTGATTTGGTTGAACCAATAAACACAAAAAAAACCCAACTCCAAACAGACAATTTATTTTAAAGACAACCCACCAAAAGAATGCTGACAACATAGGATCCATTTCGAAAATTCACAAAAATAAAAAAAACATTTTCACAATGACAACGACCCAATATAGCCTCCAAACATTTCCATCATCGCCCTTTCTACCTCCCTTCCTCCCACCAACACAAAAACTGTTTTGTCATATCTTTGAAATAGGACGTTGCATGGTCAAATGCCTAGCTCAACAATGAAGAGCTACAATTGTTTTGTCGGATCTTTCAGACATGACGCTATGTGGTCAAATGCCTAGCCTGATAACGAAGAGCTGCCAGACATCATTTTTTGTTGCCGGCAAATTTTTTATACATTTTTTATCTTTAGCTTCTTAGTTTTTTCCGTTGGTTGTTCCATTTTATTGAGTTCTAATGGGTGAAAAATGGAAGTTGGGAAACACTTTTTGGATGATGGCCAATATTTGGGTGAAATTTTTAAATTCTCGTTCGAGAAAATAATCAACTCAATTTCTCAACCGAGAGTTTTATTGACATAAACTCTCGGGTTTAATGATTTATACAACTCTCGTCCGAGAGTTTAAAGGTTTCTTAATTTCTCATCAAAGAGTTTCTATAAATCGTTCTACCTCTCTAATCTCTTGATTAAAGTCTTGGATGAGATTTTTAAAACTCTCGGCCTAACGTTGTTTGAACTCTCGTTTGAGAGTTTATATTCTCTTACACTCTTGTCTGATAGTTTTATGCTTATAAAAAACTCCAAAATCCTGTCTCCCCCAACATTTTACATACCCCTAGCCCGTGCAAACCTATATACCGGAGCACAAGTCGTGTCATGTTCGAGCCACCTCAGTGAGCAAGTCTGCCACCATGAGCATCCCTGATAGCGAAAAATTGGATATCTATTTCCAGGTAAGTCTCGAATTTGATTTTTTAAGGGTTTGTATTCTGTGGTAATTCAATTTATGCCTCAACTTCAACACAAACACAACTTCATATCAGTCTCAATTTAACTCAAAAGAATGCATCAACTGTGCCCTAACCAGGGCCAAATTTATCTCAAAATTTTTCCTTGAGAAAAGTTTGAATTAGGCCATGGATAAACCTCATAACACCTTTTGGCCATACCTCAAAAAGGGTCGAATTAGAGCCTCATGACAGACCTAAAGAGGGCCTCAATAAAGGTCAAGAATCTCCTTAGAAAAAGGGTTGCAGAAGGCCTCATATAGGCCGAGAACCTCCTCAAAAATATATTTTGTAGAAGGCCTCATACAGAATGAAAATCACCTTAAAAACATCTACAGGTATGCCTCAGAAAATTCTAAGAATCTGCCTCAAAAAGGATTTCAACAGACATTGAAATTATGCCTCAGTGTGTGCCTCAAACTAGGTCGAATATGTGCCTCAGATCAGTGTTTTTTCCAACAAATTTTTCAAAAAAATTAGGGCTTAACCAAATCAAAATTTTCAACCTTCTTCATATTTATGATATTCAATAAGTCTCACATAGCTCCCACAAGTTTGTGGTAGAAGACTAATCCGAGTTGATGCTCTATGAATGTCATCGACTGCCATATATAATTTTGGAGGGAGCCCTATACGAGGGCCCACTGAAACAATAACAATTTTCTTATTTGAAAATTCATGTCTAATTAGGAGCTGAATTGGGGAATTATGACAAGCTTCGAGGAAGAGGCCAAAAAAATAGCTTCTTTCAAAACAATTTTTGTCCCCCTTCTAGGGCAACAATGAATTATTAAGAACATAAATTATTGGGGAAAGGTGTTGGTCCTAAACCCATATTTGGGGCATCAATCTTCAAAAAATAATATCTCACCATCTAAGAGGACCCACAAAATGTGCCACCTATCAAATGAAATGGCCTTGCAATGGATACCAATCTAGAAAATCCTTGTACCCAAATCCACTTGATTTGTGCATGCAAATCATCAAATGAATGCAAGCCTACAAACCCTTTGAAATCAATAAAAAACTCTTCCAACACTACAAGCACTATTGGACACCATAAAGCATCAATTGTGTAGGCATATAATTAGATAAGTATTGATCTAGTGGAAAGATATGAATCTAAAAGATCCACATGGGAAGATACAACTATTTCCTCACCTTGACCCTTAAGGACAAATTTCCTTTCCAATGGATAGGGCATGTGAAGGTCATAGCCTAAACCCCTTATTTATATAACTTAATAATGTATGAGGCAACCTTAATTCAAGAAGGCCCATTAAATTTCTAGTTGATAGTCACCCATTAAAAATTGGGCCCAATTTGTTAAGAGGGTCCAAATTAGTTAGTATACTCTCATTATAAGTACGGCCTTGGGTAGGTTAGGCTCTCTATGGATAGTTATCTATTGTGTGGAAGGTTATGCAATGTATTGTCAACGACCTTGATTTTATTTGGAGCACAGTTCTTGTAAGGTACACCCTTGAAGAGAAAAATTAACATAGCTCTATATATCTTATAATCAAAGAGATATTTGTTATTGTTTATCTCTCTTTCCCTTTTATTCCTATATTTTTCACTACATTTAGTGATTTTCCAAAGTTTTGGAGTTGATTAAAATAAAAAGTGTGTCAAATTTCTTTCTTAAGCATGTAGTGAGAAACGTTTTGGGTAAAAAATCAAAAAAGAAAAAAATATATCTTTGTCGGTTTGTTTTGGAAAAGAGATTATATCAATGTTCAATTAGTTTGAAATTTTCTAGGCAGAACTTGGGGAATGAAATTTCAAAATTAAAATCCTCTTGAAAAATAACCTATTCTAGAAGAAAATAATTGTCCAAAACGATGTACAATAATTGGAGATATCACTTATTTAAACTCAACAACTTTTATACTTTTTCTTGGAAGGCGGAAAATTCAACTGGTTGGATATGTTTTAATAGATTGCAAAAATTTCTTCTAATATAGTGACAATAGATCTAATGATCTTGTAGCATTTCATGATTGGGGTCATAATAGCCAATCAAAGAAGTATAGCAGAAGTTGTGAACATTTTGCAATTTCAGCCTCAAAACATACCTTGCACAAGTTATTTTCTTTCTATTTTAGGAGACCTTTCCTTTGGTTAGCAAGCTGATATATATTTAAACTTTATTTTTGGATTGTGTTCTAATTCCCTTTAATAACACGGTGATCTATCCATAACTGGATATATTATAATAGAGGAACAATAAACATAGGAAATAAAATGGAATCACATTGTGTGAAACACTTGTAACCCTTGCTAGTATCACTTGCAGTACTACAACATAAGACAATACTTGCAAACAAAATCTCACCTCCATGTACCTTTATGAATATAGAAATTCCCCTATATATACTAGAAGCCCTTTTTTGATTGGCTAACCAACCGTCCTATTTCTCCAAAATACGTAGAACAACACTCGAGGATACCACTCACCAATACCTAGGTAGTCAAGTTGTACAACTGGAGGAACGATTGACACACTTTAGTTAGTGCCATGAGATATTAGGACATGTATTATTGTCGAGCCCTTGTATGTAAAGGATCTATAGTACTTGTTATCCATGATAACCATTAGGTTTATCTTGAGTGAATTTGAGTAAGTCACATAGGGTTGGATAGGATTTTTAAAATTTGAGATATAAAAAACAAATTGGATGTATGAAGGTCTTTTCGTGAGTTTGAAAGGTCATCATTGATGTAATAGGTGTCATTTTCAAAGAAAAATAAGAAATTTAGGGGTACAAAATTCGATTTGGTCATTATGATGAATTTACTACTTTTACAAACTTTTGTATAAAATTCAGTTTAAACAAGTCAAGTTTTGATACAGAAGCTGTAGGAACTTCCATAGAAAATTCACCCTCTCAAACACAAGATTCCTTATGAATTTCATTTTTTTTATAATGGTGGGGAAAGGTTGCAGATTGTCATTAAAGCTCCAATCAAAGGTTTGTCAGAGCATATTGGCTCATCATTGCTCCATATTATTATTTGCCATTATTTGTAAGAACATACATCTCCTCAATCATCACATTCCCTTTCCAACTCTTCATTTTGATTTCCTATTTAAAATATTCTTTATCCTCATCCTTGTAAGCTATTTGATTGTCTTAGCATCGGTCTGGAGGTCTAGGGTTTGTCTAGCAGCTGTTTCAGGCTAGGTCTTGCTAGTGTAAAAATCTCTGTGTACTGTCTCAAAAAGTTTTGTAGGTGTCAAGGAAGGAGTTTATCATCACATTTTGAAGCAATGGAATCACAAAAGAAGCAGTATAAAGGAGGAGTTTCTGTTAGGTATGAGCCCATGGTCATGATGCTACTCAAGGAAGACCCCACCTTCTCACAATCATTTTCTATTGTGGGTTACCTTCAATATTATCAAGAATTGCAGGGATACCATGCACAAGTTTCAATGGATTTTGCTATCAATTTTATAGGCACAGGGTTGAAAGTGGGCATTTTGAATTTTGTTTGTGTCTCCTGACACAATTTCACAAGCTACTGAGATCCCAAGATCAGGGGAGTCATGGTTCAAGGTAAAGAGATTCAAATTACAGAATTGTGATGAATTTTTGAAAGAGTAGCATGAAGGCATCGATATGACTTCAGGTATCTCTAGAACATGCCTTAAGGAGAATTTTTCCAAGTTCTTAATGGTGATTCAGAAATATTTCACCCATGAGGGTAGATTCCATATGATTTATCAATACTACTTCAAATTACCACTACACTTCACAGGTAAGAAACCCCTAGATCTTCCTTTTTATTTGTTTACGAGTTTGAAAAAAATGGAAAACAAGGTTCAAGCCAAACCTAAAACCAGTGATACCTCCATCTTTCATCATGCTATTGTCAAATTGCTGGTACTTGAAGAATTAAACAAACTAAAAAGAGATTAGTCTACATCCTTGTTTCTAAGTGGCTATGAGGTTGATGTCCTTACTCCTAGGAAAACACCAAGATGTAAGTGAAATACAGTACGGAAGGAAAAGAAATCTGAAGCAAAACCTATGGTTGACCATGAGGTAGAGATGTAGCCAATGACAAAGCCTATGGAGCTGGAAGTTGAACAAGTGCAAAAGACTGCAGTGCCAAAGAATACTTCTACCAGTAATAAAATAACAACATATACAAGTACCCACAAGAGGCTCACTAGAGGTCAAAAAGAGGGAAGAGGCAAGTTAGCAGACATTGTAGAGGCAATTGAAATTGAAGAGAGTCCTATTGTAAAGCATGTTGAAATCAAGGAGGAAGAGACTAAAAAGAAAAACAAAAGGTCTAAGAAACTGGAATTTTCAAAAGAAGAACCAGGGTTTGTCTTTAAACCTAAAAAATCATTTACTAGGTCAAAATAGTTCATGGGAAAGATGTCTGAAATGATACCTGAGAAACCAGAAAAGGAGAACCTTCCATTGGAGGAGATATCAGAATTACCTTAGAAAAATGTGGAGTCAACCAAGAGAAGGAAAGGTAAAGAGCAAGAGAGAAGACTGAGATGGAGCTTCTACAAGAATAGCTAAGGGAAGCTAGGACAAAATTTCTAGAAACAAAGTTGGAGATGGATGATTTCAAAAAATAAATAAACAAGCAAGTAGATTTTTTCAATGAAATGGCAAATAATTCATCGAAGATGCTAAAGAGGACACTACCTCTACATAGGATGATGAGGAATATTTTCAGGAGAAATAGGTGTTTACAAGCAGAAAGGAGGAAGCTAAAAGGTCAAGCCAGATACCTAGAAGTAAAAATGCAGATGATAGAAGATGAAATTTTAAAGAGGGGATTGAAATTCATTACTTTTTTTATGATCATGCTCCATAAACATGGTAATATTACATATTTTTGGGCTATATTATGGCTTATGTTATTACACGAACATGTATAGGTTGATACAAGTGTTTTTGAGGTGATAAAAGGAAGAAGGTGCAAAATTTCAGTAAACTGGGTACTTTCGTAGCAAGTCCAATGCTTAAAGACAGGAATTTGCTACGAAAGTTGTTGTAGCTTTCCTTGAGGGTAGACATCAACAAAAATTTCAGAACAAGGATGGATTATGGCATTTTTTTACCTCACTAGCCTCAAGGAAGACCCTCCAACAGTCAAAAATCTTAAATATTATGCAACCAGTGGATTTTGAAGTTTGCTACGAAAGTTCGCTATGAAAGTCCCTGTACTTTGTTTTTCTTCTAGCATTAGGTGTTTTTGATGTTTTTGAGCAGTTAATGCAGTGAAAAGGTGGATGAATTACATAATAAAATCATGCATAATATTATGCCACTTGTTTAAAAGGACAATTTAGCAGTCAACTAGCATGTGGTTAACAACTCATCAAGTGAAATAATGATACCACATCATCAATACAACTCACCATATCTACTCAGGTTTACGAGGTATTAACTCCAGTTTATCAGTTGACCAACACGTCAACATGTTAGTTTGGTTCAATACATATGAGAAATATAGGTTATTAAATGTTTTTTTGGAGTTATTAATAGTCATAGAATCCTTTTTTATTACGAACACTATCAAAATAGAAAATATCCCTACTTATTGTCTATATGATGTAACCCTATTTGAATTAGGTCTCTAGGTTAGTATCAAAGTCTAGCCCATCTGTAATACCACTCTAAAAGAGGTTTCACTCTATAAATGAGGGAGTTTTTGACTTTGAAAGGGTTGGTGAATGTAATGAGAAGGTTATTATGTAATTTTTCTCTATCAAGTTAATATATAGTTTACAGTAGTTTTCTTTCAAAACCTGGGATTCTTTCAGAGCTTATGTGTTTTTCTTTCTATTTTTTATATTGTTATTAGCATCATAGTATTATGATCACTTGGAATTCATTATTTGTATGCTCCAATTTCCTTCATGTACTATGTTTTTGCTGTAAAATTTATCTTTTAATCCCATTAGCCTCAGTTTCCATGGATTCATTTGCTAGAAATTGAAGTCCCTTAACTGACTCCATGCCCAATGGTAGCCTTTATACACTCTTCCACCTGCAAAGTCACTTAAAATAAAAAATATTTAGCCATCTGCAGTAAAAAGTGGACCATATTTAACGTCAAAGACATGTACTGATATCGCATTAGGTATCATCTTCAAATTACACACTTATTTCAAACGTTATACAAGTTTCCATATTTAGGTATAGGAGGTTTATCAACTACCCATATTATGTGCTTCCAAAAGAGAGTGCCAAAAATGGCTCGAAGTGGAGGATCAATTGCTAGAAATGCTTCAAATGATAGGTGAATGTGATAAGTCATATGGAAAGGGTAGACTCCATAAGTAGTATCATAGTATATATGTGTGTTAGGAAAGACCTTCATTCATCAACATTTTGCAAAGGGAGAACTTTTAGTAGTTTAGTCACCATTTCCTAAGAACTAATTTTTACACCCCTTACTTAGCCTTTAATATAGGTTTAATTAGCTCAGTTTGAATGGTTGATTGATTTTTCTTTCAGTACTCCCTTATGTATAGGTAGTCCATTGCTCATAACAGTTGGGATGTTATTATAAGTTTAATTTTATTTGATATTAATTTTTAAGTTACCCTTCTTCCCATCAAATGGGCCACACAAGGAAACATTATGAGCTCCTAGCAACAACCATCAAAAAATAAAGGATAACAGAGAAAGGATAAGATAACAAAATGTCACTCAAACACTATCTCTCTCTAGTCTTATTCATGCACCCCCTAGGAAAAGAAAGAGAAGGCTCAACATGTTCACACTTGAATACAAGGAGTTGATAATCACCAATGTGGAATAAGGTAACAAGAACAACTTACAACCATCATGACTCATCAAGAATAACTTTTTACTTCAGCAACTGAAACTTACTCCAATGCCTAATAAATTAAATGTAAGCACTTCTTATGAAAAAATTATAAAAGTAAATCATGTGTGTTGAGCCAACATCATCAAATGAGTATGTTAAACAACTAAATGAGTTTATAATATGAGTAAGAAGGCACATTAGAGGGGTTGTTGTATGTGGAAAATATTGGTTGTCATCTCCACAATGTGGATCATTGATGAAAGGTCTCTATTGTATGGTTGTTGGCTAGAAATCTGCAACATAGGAAAACAAGTATCTCCTAAGACTACTCATGTATATGGATGGGTAATAATCGCAACCAACCCAAATAATTTTCCCAACCACCATAAAACCATACAATAGTGTAATAAATTTATTTGAATGAAAAACTAAGTAGAAAAGTCACACTTGTTTCAAAAATTCATCTAGATGTGACCCAAAAAGGGGATCTCTCCACATAAAACCCTAAATTGCCTCTAAATAACCTCATTCAATTGGGAAACCAAGTGATCTAATGTCCCTTTTGGGGATATTTCCCCAAGGACACAATTTTGAGCTAGGGTTTTAAAAGAATACAAAAAATAATTGTATTTCATAACAACATTTGGGTACTCATCAATCTATGAAAAAGTGATGCTCTTAATTGGATATACAGTAGATAGTAAAGAATTTATTCAATCAGTTGACTCTAACTTAGTTTTCCATTTAGGGACTACCACCCTTAACACTTAGGAGAGAGCTTAAATGGAGAGACAGTTGGGAATAGGTGACAGCCCGTCTCTTAAATTTTCCACCAACCACACCTTGTGGGGTTAAGGGTTTTTCTCACTAAGTTAGGTGTGTGAGTAAGGAGGCAACAGGGCGCACTGTAACAAACTTTGGGATGTTGTGTGTTGTTGCAATATTTGAAGTTTTCATCTGTTGCACCATTCTCACTTTCTTTGAATATTGAAAATTTAGTGATATAATATGTCACATGAGAGGATAATTTAATGTTACACTATATCGCATGAAGATAACTTTTCAACTTGCAATATATTCCATGGATAGAAATTTTCAAAAGTGATTTGTAAATTGTCGTGGATATTCCATTGGAAATTTCATCACAATAGATCAGATAAAATTATACTTAAAAATAAAAAAATATACACTATTTTTAAATTATTCTTTATTGCATACACAAAAAAATTATAATTATGCATAAAATAGTGAACAATGAAATAAAAACTTTCAAACCAAAATAGACATAAGATATATCTTTGGAAACCCTTTCAGGTGAAAACCTAATTGGAAGTTGAAGTCGCCCTACTCTCTTTCCTAGAATAAAAAATGGTTGCAAGAAAAAAGAAGTAAGGCTTCTGGCTCGTGGGCTACTACAATGCATAAATCCTCTTAGTGTGTTCTCTCCCTATCCCTCTCGGCTATTGTGCTCATCTATGTAATAAACTGCTCTAAAAACAATGGAATCACTTTTTCTCCTAGGTGATTTCTCTTACTTTGATAATTGTTTGTGATGTATTTTTACTTGATTAGCTTCTTATTTCAATTGATTATATTTAGTTTTCTATTCATAAAAAAACTACAAAAACATAAATAACAATAAGACAGGAGGATACAAGATATATGCAATCAGCCAGGGCCAAAACCTCTCCACTTGAGAGGAAAACGGACAAGAACTCTTCTCTTCTTATAGAAATTCAATGACGAATTCCAAGACTTATGAAAATTGAACAAGACTTCTCCAAGACCAAGCCAAACTTTCCTCCTTGATAATATTTCTTCTAGGAACTTTGACCTCAACAACTTCTACAATTTCAACCTCCAGCAAATTCTTCTACAACTTCGACCTCCCAAAAGATTCTTTTGCAACTTCAACCTCTAAAAATATTCCTCTACAACTTCAACCTCCTAGTATATTCCTCCAAAGGAAAATATATTGTTTGATGTATGTTTAATGTTACACTTATTGTGTGTCTCATGTTCTTGTGTGACAAAATAGTTTAATGTTTTGTATAGTGGCTAGTAGAGACCTTCATTACTTGGAAGGGAACAATCCTAGTCCGATGAGTGAAGAGAATGAGATAGTTTTTCCATGAGGTATTTTCAAATGACCAGACAAGTTTTTTAAATAAAAAATTTCATTATAAATTATTTAATTTTTAATATGTGCAATAATTTAACATGTTACAGGTGGTGGTCATCGCCCTCCTAGGGGAGAGGTCATAGTGATCATGAGTTTTCTCGAATTCTGATCTATGAGCCCATTTAGACCCATCTAGGTGATATTCCTAAGCAGATGCCTTGGGAAGACACCATCTCCTTACTTACTATTGATGGGATGAGGGAGCATTCCACGATATTGCACAATGAATTACAAAGCTGCAATCTCCCTGACCCTAGTCAAGATTGTCTCCAAATTGTTTTGAACAATTTGGAGAGTTTGATAGAGACTTATCGTGGATTTGGAAAATCAACACAAGTTTTTTTTTACATGATGTGTAGGAGGAGAGAGTTAGTGATTGGTATTCGCTCCTAAAATGAAGTTGAAATTAGGGTCACTAAAAAAATAACCTTCTCACTCTTTCACTTGTGGCATGAAGACAAAAAACATCTAAAGGTTGCAAGAATCAATGATCCAAATATTGCACCTTATATTTATGATAAGTTCCTGTATGTATATGGGAAATTCCAAAATAATGATGATACAGACATGGACCCTAAATATATAGATACAGGGTCCAAATTCTATGGAGATGGAAAAGGTCATACATATAAATGACCCGATGCTATGCAAAATGTTGGGTTTAGGCCTCTAGCATCTCGTTTAGCACCTCGACCACCTAGGCTAGTTACACTTCCAAAGGAGTTAGCCCTTATCTCCAATGCTGCATCTCAGTTGAGGAAGAAGATACAACAACATATTATGGTTGCTTTAGAAGGGGTGGAAGTCAGCTTAGTTACAAGCCAACCTTCATCTATTGCAAGAGTTTGTTCATTTGTGAGTATTATAGATGACATGTTGAGGGATATGGAGTGACGTGAGGTTTTGGAGTATTTATCCTCTTGTAGAGGCCACTATGAGTGAGCCATTAGAAAACAAATGCACACCATGGGCGACGTATGTACAAGCATGTTTTGATCTATTTTAAAATACATATTTATAAGATGCGCTAGAGTGCATGTAACATGTTTTTTTGGTGTATATACATTTAGTCTCCAAAATCTTATGCCAATATATTTATTTCACTTATGTAGTTTATAATATTCTTAGATCAACATTGTTTTATCCCTGATCCTCATTTTGTAGATCATCGACATGATCATGTACAGGTGCCACATTCATTACTATCTATCTATATTTTTGTACATCAAATTAAAAATGAGTTTATGTCACATAATTTTATATTGTATGAGTCTTAACATTATGTAATTTTCAGGTTAGCACTACACATGAAGGGCTTCCTAAAAACATGATACCTTCATATGTTCCAGTGGTCTCATAGATATTATCTATATAGATTTTTATGTTAAATTTCAAGTTACTTTAAGATGAACATAATTTTATATGGTGTGGCTCTTAACATTATTGAATTTTCAGGTATTTGCTACACATCAAGGGTTTCATGAAAATATTATTCCTTCTGAGGCTCCATTCGTGACACACGTATCGATAATTTTCGTTAAGCATATATATTATGTTTATTATATTTATTTTCGCAACATTTTCTATTAACTTTTCTTTCTACTTTTCAAACTATAGATTATATTGATATGATGCAAACTAAACCCCAAGGAGATCATGTAGGATTTTGTTTAGAGAGCCTATATTTTTAGGTGAGTTGAATTGTATAGTGGATGTAGGAATCTACCAACAAGTTGGACTTTTGTTGTACATACTTCCAATGCTATTATTCCTTTCAATATTTGACACAATAATTTATGCCATCGAATTGAAATTATGCTAAAAAGGTAGTCTGATAATGTCATGAAGGGAGTGATTAATTTAATCACGTTATTTGTTTTCTCATTTCATGCTTTACTTGGAAATGCATCACCTTGGAGGTCAGTGATAGAATATTGAACAAGCAGTGGGCGATTCACAATGTCAAATTCATCCCCAACATTGTCATTAAGGATGAAGCCACATGCTTCACTTCCATAGATGTCAAAATTATAGTCTTGGCACGTCCCATGCCTTCCAAATCTAAATCTAAATCTTTTTGATTTTCCCATGCCTTCTAGATGATATAAAAGATGATCGTTTGATACAAACTAGAGTTTTGACTATTTAGATTTTAGGAAGCCTATCTAGACCAAGCACCTTGCCAACAACCAACTTCCTCTTCAAAAAGTTCATCCCATCCTAGATCCACTCCAACCCTATTAGCCATCTCTCCAAGAACTATTGGAGGTATTTGCAGGGACAGAAGACCATGCCCAATTCTAGGTTATATGCTATGCTCTGGCCTCGAAATTTTTTCCCTTCAAATTTTTATACCAAGGATGCTTGGAACTCCAAGATCCTTAAGGAAGAGAAAATAAAGTTGACCCAATAACTTATAATCATTTACTCATCATCATCGTCCTCAACACCAACATTCAAAGAATTCAACTGAGCAATCAATTTGATATTTCTTTCTTCGTAGGTTATTTTCCTTGTTCTCTATCTTCACACTGGACATAAGACCATGCCCAATTCGGGGCTGTATGCTATGCTCTAGCCTCCTAAGTTTGTAGCTTCAAATTTCTATACCAAGGATCCTTGGACCACCAAGATCATTAAGGAAGAGAAAATACGATTGAACCAATAAATTTTAATCATTTACTCATCATCATTGTCCTCAGCACCAACATTCAAAGAATTCAACTGGGAAATCAATTTGTTCTTTCTTTCTTCGTAGGTTAGTTTCCTTCTTCTCTGCCTTCACGGTGGACATAAGACTGTGCCCAATTCTGGGCTGTATGCTATGCTCTGGCCTCCAAATTTTATAGCTTCAAAGTTTTATACCAAGGATGCTTGGACCTCCAAGATCCTTAAGGAAGAGAAAATACAGCCGACCCAATAACTTTTAATCATTTACTCATCATCATCATCCTCAGCACAAACATTCAAAGCATTTAAATGATTAATTAATTTGTTCTTTCTTTCTTCATAGGTTAGTTTCGTTTTTCTCTACCTTCACGATGGACATAAGACCTTGTCCAAATCTTGGGTTGTATTTTATGCTCTGGCCTCCAAAATTTGTAGCTTCAAGGTTCTATACCAAGGATTCTTGGACCTCCAAGATCCTTAAGGAAGAGAAAATGTAGTTGACCTAATCACTTTTAATAATTTACTCATCATTGTTTCATTGTTCATTTTCTTGTTTTGTGGTCAGTTGTTTTTGGTTTTTTGGATGTGCTCTTGATTATATTCACTGGAAAGCAGCGTCCTATCTTTAGAGGAGCTCGAGACTGCTTTGAAGTTTTAATCATTTTTCTAACATATTGACACATTTGCTATTGAATTGATAATGTTATGGGAGGCAAGGGTAACTTCTGGTTCAATTAATGATGGGGTGAAAAATGGTTTGGTAAGATGTTTTCAAGGAGTGTAAAAGGTAGATCATACATAGATGCTTTTGCTGATTTCTTATTCACTTTCAAGTTTCACCTATTATTTTTTGTCTCTCAGGGCGACGTTGTTCTCTACTAGCTTGCCATTGAGTTCTTACCAATGATAGACAATGTATGAACTAAGTCTATTTAATATATTGTTTTATGTTGCTTTATCTTCATAATAGAGAGAAAAAAAGGCTTGAGTTTGTTTCATAGCTGCAGATGTATTCAACAGTGTTAAGTCCATTTTTTATCTATTTACCAATTTAGAGCTTATGCATTGGAAATTTTGTTAGAATTGTTGTTGGCTAGTATTTATCGGATTGCACTTTTTGTGAGGAGTTTTTTTATTGGGCAAGGGATTAGGGAAGTGAAAAGCTATAGTTACATCTTAGCATACCTTTTGTCTAGGTTTTTTCATTGTTGGTTGAGAAGACAAAAAAAATCAGTGGAGCCTTCGTTGAAAATCACAAATATTGTTTTTATGTACATTACCGTCGTGTCGAAGAGGATTTGAGTTATGTATTGACATGCAAGGGGGAGTATTAGTAAGTAGATCTCCATGCAACTCTTTTTATTTAATCTCTTGAAATAAGAATTTTTTTATTTTCACTGTATTTATTGAAACGATTTCATTTGACTCATATCCCTATAGATATGTACAAGTTTTCGTTGCCAGATCCAAATTCTTAGGTTTCTCACCTTTCATATTTTCTTTCTCTTTTACTTTACCCTTCTCTAGATTCATTTCAAGCCTCTGTCAAATAATTCAGTCTTAATTTCTTTTGGAATTTCAAGGCCTGATTATGTTGGAACCAAACATTAACTAGGACTGGAAATTCATTCCCATGTATCACTTAAATAATTGCTATTGTCTAATTAACATTAAACACATTTGATTACTTACCTATTTTGCATATGTTTTGGAGCAGAGTTGGGTTGCACTTGTAAAGCATGTAACAAGTGTAATTAAATAGGGAGATGCTCATGTTTTGGAATGGACAATGTGCATAGTCATGTTAGTAATGAAGGGTGTTTAAAGCCTTTTAACTAATCACCATATCTATATGTAATACGACATCATTTTGTATTTCAAAGATAAGTTTTTGATAAATCTTTGTGGTCTTCTTTGTAATTAAGAAATAATGCTCCAATTGCATGGACATGATAAGTTCTCGTGATTTTTATTTCACCAGTTTGTATTCTTAGATAGTAAAGTCATAAATGTTAAGAAAAAGGGGAAAAATGAATAACAACATGGTATTTCATAACAACACATTTGAGGTTGTACGAGAATAGGAAAGTCCTCTTCATAGTGCACACTAACAAATTGTTTTCCTTCCAAAGCAAGGCCTGAAACGTTTGTTTCCACTATCAATCATATATATTACAAACATGCTACTTTAAAGAAGTCTATTTTCCAATAGAATTATAATAAATCAAAGGTTAAATATGTCTAAATGAAATATAAACCTACAGAGCTAGGTGAATGAAATCATGTTATATAACTCGGTATTTTTTTCATTTTGGAAAATAAGCTTTATTACGTTTCATTCATTCTCACTGAAAGCACTTGGTCTCGTATTGGGGACCTCGGAGATAAATTTTGAACATCTGCAAGGTTAAACATCTCCTTTTAACTTCCTACTGGTAGAATTATGATGGAACACATGGAACTGCTTTGAAGAACTTAGCTATGATAGGGTGATTGAGTAATTGTAAATTTGTCAAACTAGTTTTCACATAAACCTTTAGATAACATACTTCTTCAACTTGTTTGTTACTTGTTTTTTATTTCTTGATTGTGTTTCTTTTGATGATTTTATTTTCAATTGAATTTCCATCCTGATTCTATGTTTCTTTCTTGATTTGCAGGGACTATGAGGGACTATGAGCGGGAGTTAAAATACGGTCACAAACATGTTGATCTACCCTCAAGGAAGGGTTCTCCACATTTCGAATGTTCACTTCACTATTTATGAAGCATGATGGGATGCAAAATGGTTCGGTAAGATCTTTATCAAGGAGTGTAAAAGGTAGATTGTACATAGATTATTTCGGTGATTTGTTATTCACTTTCAGGTTTCAATTTTTATTTTCTATCTCTTGGGGTGGCGTTCTTCTCTACCAGCATGCGACTGAGTTCTTACCAATGATAGACAAGGTATGAACTAACTCTATTTAGTATTCTATTTTATGTTGCTTTATATTCATTATAGAGAGGAAAAAATGCTTGAGTTTGTTTCATAGCTGCATATGTATTCAACAGTGTTAAGATCATTTGTGCTCTAATTACTAGTTTAGAGATTGTGCATTGGAACTTAAATTGTTAGCATTATTGTTGGCTAGTATTTATCTGATTGCGCCTTTTGTGAGGAAATTTTTTATTGGGGAAGGGATTAGGGAAGTGCAAAGCTATAGTTTCATCTGAGTATACCTTTTGTCTAGGTTTTTGCATTGTTGGTTGAGAAGACAAATTAAATCAGTCGAGTCGTGGTTAAAAATCCCAAATATTGTGTTTTTGTACATTATGTTCGTGTTGAAGAGGAGGTGAGTTATGTATTGACATGCAAGGGGGGATTATTAGTATGTAGAGCTCCACGCAGATCTCCAACCTCAAGGAAGGGTTCTCCACTTTTTGTGTTATGAAACCAGCTCCAAAAATAGAAGAAAAGAGAGATGAATGCCTTAGAAATCAGCCACACCAAGGGGTCAACCTCCAATACATTGCATAAATGAAAAATTATTGGATGCTATAAATGAACAAAATCCCCTTCTATATATAGGATTCTATGGGGCCAAAATATAATCCTAGCCGACCTAACAATAATAATTTAAGGGCACAATAATCACAATATTAGGGTTATAGGGGTACAAAAATAACAATAAGGGGCTAAACTAGTAACATAGGGACCTAACATGCCACTCTCCTTCAAAAAAGTGTTGTCCTCAACGATTGAGTAGCTCTGAATGCTTCTGTATAAAATTCTCATCCTCCCATGTAGACTCTTCAGTCGGTAAGTTCTGTAACTTGATGAGATACTCTGAAATTGATCGATTTCATAGTTGTCGAGTTTTTGTTTCTATGATCGCTTCAAGTTCAAATATGATTTTTCCTTCCTCATCAAGTTCTAGAAATATTGTTTGAACTGGAATATTTTCACCTATAACCTTCTTTAAGCATGAAACATGGAAAACTTGATGCACTCGCGAAGAAGTAGGAAGCTCCAATTTGTATGCCATAGTACCAATATTTTGCAACACCTTGTAAGGACCATAGTAATTTGGTGATAATTTATTATCCTTCTCAGCTTTCTTCAGGGAATTTTTTTTGTATGGTTGTAGCCGTAAAAATACCCAGTCTCCTACATCAAAAATTCTCTCGTTGCGATGTTGATCTGCCCGTTGTTTCATTTGATTTTGTGCCAAAGGTTATCTTTTAAGAGTTGGAGAACTTCTTATTGATGCTCGATGTGATCTTCCACTACTTGAACCTTAGAATTTTATCTTAAATATGATGTGATGGATGGTGGATGATATCCATAAAGTGCCATAAATGGGGTCATTTTTGTTGCAATAAGAAAGGAAGTGTTACACCACCATTCGGCGAGAGGTAACCGCTTGACCCATTTTGTTTGTTTATCAGATACAAGACAAAAAAGATATACTTCAAAAAATTTATTCCCTATCTCAGTTTTACCATCTAATTGAGGATGATAAGATGAGCTATGAGCTAGCTAAATACCCAAACAAGAAAATAACTCCGTCCAAAAATTTCTAGTAAAAGTGGGATCTTTGTCACTCACAATAATCTTTACGTTTCCATGTAGCTTTTGAATTGTGTCCATAAATGTAGTAGCCATTGTAATTGTTTCAAATGGATGAGATAATGCACAAAAATGTGCACACTTGGTAACTCTATCAGCTACCTTCATGCTGAAACTCTTTCCTTCAGACTTCGGTAAACCTGTGATAAAATCCATTGAAATCTCCTCCCAACGTTCACTTGGAATGGATAAAGGTTGTAGAATACCTGGGATCTTAATTGTCTCAACTTTATTTTGCTGGCAAACCAAATATTCTGCTTCAAACATTTTAATATCAGATTTAAGGCCATCCTAAAAAAATTCTTTCTTCACCCTGTGGTAAGTTTTTAAAAATCTTGAGTGTCCTCCTAAAGGAGAAGTGTGCAATTGCAAAAGAATGTTTTGATTTAGTTGGGAATTATTACAAATATATAAGTGATCTTTGTACCATAAGGAATCACTTTTCCAACTAAATTTATCATATGTACTAGGATCCTGCTACAAATTTTGAATGAGTGTCCACACTTCTTCGTCCTTCCTCCATTCATCCCTTGCTTTGGTTATATAATCTAGTTGCATAATAGAAATGGAAAAATGAAATTCTTCCACCTCTTCATTCTTTCTTCAGAGTGCATCTACAACAACATTTTGCTTCCCTTTTTTGTAGATGATTTCAAAGTCATAAGCCAACATCTTTGTGACCCATTTTTGCTTCTCTTCTGAAGATAGTCTTTGTTTCAAAAAGTGTTTCAGGCTATCATGATCAATTTTTACCTTGAAGTGTATTCCCATTAGGTAAGGTCACCATTTATTTAGTGCATGTAGTATTGCTAACATTTCCTTCTCATAAATAGATTTCTATAGATACTTTCCTTTGATTGGACGACTTTCAAAAGAAATGGGTCTTCCTTCTTGCATTAAAACAACACCAATTCCATTTCCTGAGGCATTACATTCCACAATAAAGGTTTTTGTGAAGTGTGGTGTACCTAAGACCAGTGCTAGGCACATTTATTCTTTAATATGTTCAAAGGCCGTAGTTGCTCAGCAGCGCATGAAAGTGCATCTTTCTTCAATAATGTTTTTAGAGGTGTTGTTATTATCCCATAATTATTAGGAAACTTGCAATAATACTTTGTTAACCCGAGAAATCCTCACAACTGCTTCATGGTTGTGGTGACTTTCGATTCCTTGATGGCTTTAAATTTTCTAGGGTCTATCGTAACACCCTCGTGAGATACAATATGACCCAGATATTCTACCTCTTGTACTCTAAAGAAACGTTTGGATGTTTTTGCATATAATTATTTCTCCTACAATAGTTTGAGCACCCTGTCAACATGTTGAACATGATCCTTCCAAGACTTGTTGTAGATTATTATATCATCAAAAAATAATAGCACAATTTTTTTAAGAAAGGGTTTGAAAATGGAATTCATCAACCCTTGAAATGTAGAAGCTGCATTGGTAAGGCCAAAAGTCATGACCAAAAATTCATAATGACCCTCATGAGTTTGAAATGTTGTTTTCGGAATATCTTCAGTCTTCATTCTAATTTAATGATATCCTAAATGAAGATCAACATTGGTAAAGTAAATTTCTCCATGTAATTCATTGAGTAATTCATCAATCACAGGAATGGAAAATTTATCTTTAATAGTGAGCTTATCGAGCTCCCTATAATCTGGACACATTCGATATGATCCATCCTTCTTGTGCACCAATACTACTAGAGCATAGAAATAACTTTGAAGAGGTTTAATTATACCATCCGCTAACATTTCTGCAATCATATGTTCAGTTTGGCTCTTTTGGAAATAAGGATATCTATAAGGCCTGATGTTTGGAACTTATGCGGCATAATTGTGTAATTACACCTCGTTGTTCTTTCTTTAGAATATTTGGCATGACATTAGAGCTTATTATCTTTCCAGGTTTCCCTGCAATACCCCTAAATTTGACTTCCTTTCCTTCTGAAAAAAATTCAAGAAATTTTTTTGAAAATTAAAAGCTATCGTCCCCAAAGATTGTAACCATTGTACTCCTATTACAACATCAGAGCCTCCCATTGGAATTAAAACCATTGGACTATTCAATACATATTCCCCCATGGTTAGCTTGATATTATGGAATTTCCTAGAGCAATTTATAGTTCCTCCATTTGCAACCATCACATCACATTCTGGTGCTAGGTATAGGAAACAATTCAATTCCTTGGCTACCTTACAATGAATAAAATTATGAGTACTACCCGAATCAATCAACACTACTAGCTTTTTCTTCTTGTTATGTCCTTCTATGTTGAGAGATTGAGGAGTGCTAATTCCTACCAATGCATTACACGATATGGTCGAACTCATTTCTTCCACTTCTAGGGTTGATTCTTGGTGTATACCCTCTTCTTTTGAAGGTTATTGTTCATTTTCTTCTTCCGCTTCACAATCTATGTAAAATAATTTCTTCTTAGCACACTTATGACATTTAGTGTATTTTCTATCACAACTATAGCAAAGCCCTTTTGCTCTTTTTTCTTCCAATTTTTATGGCTTCAACCTTGTAGGTTATGGAAGCCTAGGAATAGAAACACTTCCATCATTATATATGTGAGTGGTAGGCTTCCTTGTCACCATAATTTTACATTCAATTTTTCTTGCCAACCTGAATGCCTTCTCCAATGAATGAGGTTCCCAAACATGGACTTCATGTTGGACACTATCCTTTAAAGTCCCTATGAAGACATCAATCCTGTGTTCCTCTAGAATATCAGTTACCCTTATATTCAATTTTTGGAAGCCCTCAATGTACTCCACCACTGAACCCTTTTGTTTGAGATTTATCAATTGGCTAAAGAAGGTGTTTCTTTTTGTATCCTCATAATGTGCCATCATTTCCTTCATAAAAATTGACCAAGTGACAATTTTTTTACGAGATAAAATCCATCGATACCATACAAATGTATTTTTTTCTAATTGTAAAGTTTCAATGCTTACCTTTTGTGTATTTTGCACATTATTGAGATCAAAATATTGCTCCATTTGTAGTATCCATGTTACGAGATCCTTGTCATCAAACTTCCTCATATCAATCTTTGAAATATGGTGGTTCTACCATCCAAAATTAGAGTTTATGAAATCATGATTAACATTTATTTTGTTCTCATCATGAGTTTCCTCTACTATCATTTCGCCATTGGGAGACATTTCTTGTATCAACTTTTTCAAACCTTCCATGTCTGCTATTAGATCATCTTTCATGATTTCCATGTTGTCTTTCATGTTTTCATCGATATTAGCTTCCATGCCATCCATCTTAGCTTCCATGCTACCTTCCATGCCATCCATCTTATTTTTTGTTTCTCTTTGCGAGAGAAAAATTTGATGCACTTGCTCTTGTAATTTTGATATGTCATGTCACTTTTTTTCATCTTCATGAGTCATAGTAGAGACTTTTGAAGACTTCATGGGTGCTGAATTCTTTTTAAGTGGCATTTTAGAGCCCTATACTGATATCTAGGGTAGAATATTTCCTTGGAATCAATTCAAACTGAGTTTTCACATAAGACTTATGTAATTCGAAAAAAAAATACACACCTTTTTCTTATTTTTGAGGAGATCGATATTGAAACTAAATTATCTCTATGATTTTGGGTCTTCAATATCTGAAACTTGGCCCTGTAGTAGCCCACTAAAGTTTCTTTCAAATTCCATGGGTCTGACTTGATTTGGATTATTCGAAGAAAATTTATACCCAATCTCCTCCAATGACCTAATTATGGATTGGTTCAGCATAGCGACCTTGTATGACGTGCCACATGTCACTGTTTCCTCCTTTGGCTCTGAAATTGATACAAAGTAAACTTTGATTTGTGTAATTGCAACCATTTTTTACAGAACTCCAATTTGATGCTCAGAGAGAGAGTTATGACGATTTTTGCATGATCACCTCTTTGAGATGAAATTCAAGAGTATGAAACAACTCTAATGTCCACAGATGATATCTCCGAAAATATTGTGAATCTAGTTTTGAGACTTTTCTGCGATATTCGTTAGGATTTTGGATTCGCTTTGTAAAATTTTTAGCTTTTGAACCCTCGTAGAAATAAAACTGCAGTGAAAATTCCACGATGACCTGTTTACGTTAAATTCATGAGCCTGCAAAAAGCCCTAACTTCCACTAATCATATCTCAGGATTCCTTCTTCACGCTCTAAAAGTTTCAGCTTTTGAACCTTAGTAGAAAAAATTATAGTGAACATTCCACGATGACATTTTTGGAGCAGCGAAACCCTAGAATCCAAAGCTCTAATAGCAAATGTTATGAAACCAGATCCAAAAATAGAAGAAAAGAGAGATCAACGCCTTAGAAAATAGCCACTTTGAGGGGAAAACCTCGAATACATTACATAAATGAATAATTATTGGGTGCTACAAATGACCAAAACCTCCTTCGATATATAGGAGCTTATGGGGCCACAATATAATCCTAGCTGACCTAACAATAATAATTTAAGGGCACAATAATAACAATATTGGGGTTACAGGGGTACAACAATAACAATAAGGGGGCTACACTAATAACAATAAGGGACTAAACTAGTAATATAGGGACCTAACATTTGGGATTTTCACTTCACTATTTATGAAGAATAGAAATAACTTTATTTTACAAACTCTTTCTTTCATCAAGTCTAGAAATATTCACATCATCCCATGGATATGAATAGTAGAGACTTATCGTATTATTTTACATAGGATAGTTGGATGCCTAATATAAGTCAATTATTCATATCTAGAATTTAAGACTGCATATTCCTTATTCAGGAGGCTCGTGCTTCTTTATATGGTGGCCATTTTAGAACACTTAAGATGTCATGCCATTTGTATAGATACTTCTTTTTCTCCCCTATCATAATGCGAGACTAAGACTTCTTTTTTATGCCATAATAATATCTACTGCATATTATGCTACGCTATTTTTGATGCCATATTTTTTTGTGCTATGCATCTCATTTTATACATTTACCACATTTTAGATATCATATAAGTTAATATTATTCACAGCTATATGGTATTATAATTGCTATGGTTAGAAGAGCTTACAATTTGGTACAAAGTGTCACATTTTTTGCCTTAATCTTAGTCTTTTATGTACTATCTTGATTAGTATACATCTTACTTGGGGTTGATACATCGTTGGTTTGATTGATTATGTAACATATCGAATGCCATAGATTTTGTCAAATATACCTACATTTAAAATTACACCTCACAACGCAAGTATGCATTATTTCTATAAGTGCATAGGGTACTAGTTACAAGCACACAGAGGAACGATTTGTTGTAAGAGTCACAAAATATATTTCTGAAGTTACTTCCAATAAAAACCTTTCTTTAAAAGTATAACTACATATTGGAAATACATATCCTATATGTATGTTGATAGACTTTATGATTTTTCATCTTGATCTTGCGTTGACATAAATATTGGGTTACTATTGTTGTTTGTGCTGAGGAAAATTCATTGTCTAGATGTACAAAGTTTTATAATATACATATGAATTGATTCGATGTATTGTGGTCATAAATAATATGATGGAATAATCTAAAATATGTTGTATTTTGATATATGAACTATGGTTGGTTGATTAATATGAAAGGAATTAGGCCTAATACTCTTGTAAGTAATCTATTGTCTTTTGAGCTGATTTAGAATGAGGTCACTAAGCTATTGTTATAACTTGCTTTTTCAAATTTGGCATAACTTTGTAAATAGTCTTATCTAAAAAAATATATACATTGGCTTGGCTTTTGATCTTGAACAATGGTAACACTTACATATTGAAGAGACAAATTAATAACCTCACACTTATGATCATACGTTGCCTTATAACTGAGTTTTTGAGGGCTGATTCTCATTATCATATATCTTGAGTCTATCTTACTAGTACATGCCTATAATAAGTAGGGCTTA
Organism: Pinus albicaulis; assembly: GCA_034641835.2. NCBI lineage: Eukaryota > Viridiplantae > Streptophyta > Pinopsida > Pinales > Pinaceae > Pinus > Pinus albicaulis. The sequence goes on along the minus strand of CM076574.1, from coordinate 21,349,381 downwards.
TCCCATTGGTTATGAGAATAAGTATGTATGGATATGTTTAGTTAATTTCCTCTAACTTACACAAAGGATGATTGAATCTTCATGGTGGTGTTCTATTTCTCTAAAATGTAAATCTTTATCCCCTGCATCAGTATGAACTAATAACAATAGGTAGCTTTTTTTCTCCCACATTAGGTCTTGTTTCATCCTCCCCCTCAAAATTATGTCTGATAGACCCTTACTTCCACAATCAAGTAAAATAAGTATTACACCATTCTGAAGGTATCTACCCACTCATTTATGGTTGTGAATTCATATCAGTGAAGCATGTTCTTAGCTTTGTTATAATTGCAAGCACATTTAATACTTTAATTCCGCAGATGCATTCATGATGGTGAGACATGTGGGATAGAATTCCCTAGTACATGACCCATACCTTCTTCAAAAATCACTTTCCCATATATTTTGAATTGACACACCTAACTCCTATGTTTATTTTTACATAGTAATTGAACACTTAGTACAATTTATCATTACCATAAATCACAAACTAAAATTTATGTGCACATATAATTAGATAATTAGTGCTCTTAAGGGGAAAGGATTTTCTAACTTTTCTAATTAATTAACTTAACCCTAGATAAATAATGAACGAATAAGATTTTGGAAATATAAAAAGTGATGAGAAACCCAAAAGTCATATTTTCATCCCTTTAAACCCAAATGCTACAGTTATGCACATTCAATTGCCAATTAATGAATAAATTCCTTGATTAATATTATTATTGAATATTGAATGCATTCATGACATGCTTTGAGTTTATTAAGTACATATCTAATGCTAATATGATATGCATTTGAAACTGATTTTGTATGTGCATTACTTGTGTACTTAGAATTGTGTGCATTAATTGTTTTCCATGGAATGATTTTAAGGTTGATGTGATGCAAATATGATGGCATTTGATATCAAAACTAAATGAACAATACAATAATATATATGTAATTAAATATTCATTCATCACCATCGTATCCATGCAAAAAAAGGGGCAATTTAAGATCATCTAGGAGTAAACATCATGAACACATTAAATCACCATAACTTAATTATCTAGCAAAGCACCATTATCCAAATGATCATAATATATTATTCATACCAATACAAATATAACCATCCACATGTCCATTTATTTGAAAGAAATCCACGATATAGTGTTAAACTATATAAAGTCCAATACATTGTAGAAATTATATGTTCTAGCCCTAGAATCAAAGTTCATTTTTCATTTTGAACAATGTGTTCCACTCATATGAAATGTGCTAGTGAAAATTTTTCCAGAATGGCATCATGATCATCTATCGATAACCTCCATTGTCTCCATTTTTTTCTACTCTTCACTTGCTTCAACTACAACTGAGTTGCTATGACCAAGTGACTATATTGGGCATAAATAACCTTTGGTTTGTAATCTTGAAAAATAACATGATCTTTACATTTCTCTACTTCTTCAAAGAAATGTCCCATTAACACCATTGAACTGATTGGGTATGTATAATCTGATGGATCATTATACTCTTGCAGCAACGTACATTTAGACTATGCACTTTTTCTTGATTATTTTCTGGTTCAATGACAACGAAGACATCACCTTCTCTAACCATATCATAAACACGATCATAAACATTTTCAATCACAACCACTTCATTATCCATTTCCTTGTCAGTCACATTTCGAAATGGGGCCAATGGTGTCAATTATTCTTGTTTCCATGGTCTAACAAATTTCTTAATTTTGTTTTCATAGACATCGATGGAATCTGTCTGATAAATACATGTTGAACAAAAGCAAGAGCACTTCTGTTTCTCAATGAAATGTATATTTGTCATGTTATAACTACTAATGTAGTTTAAAATTCTTTTTTGAGGGATTGCAAGGCAATTAAATGGAAAAGATCTATCAACATCACCCATTGCAATATTCCAAAAGTGCTTGCTTGAGAAAAGCACACACATGTATGAGTCAAATGTTGAGAAATATTTAATATTTTTTTATAAAAAAATACACACACATGTATACACATATATCTCTAGACATGTATAATATATTTTTATTTAAATGTGTACGCTTATCTGTGTGCATCAACCATCCTTGGGTTTGATACATGACTTAAATTGTCTTTGCACTGATTAAAAACATCTAAAGAAATTGAAAGTCGGAAATCTGAGTGATTCAATTGATGCTTCCTAAGTGCATGTTTTACACATGCCCCAGCACCATCATGCTCTCCTTTTCCATGCCCTGTCTCAAATGAATTCCATGTATGTCGAATGTTGGTTCTCTTATGAAGACAAGACAATCAAAAGAATGATCTTACTGATTTAAATTGACTAGCACAACCATCCGACCAAAAACAATTCTGAACAAAACATGTATCATGTGTTCGATCATCATTGATGTAGAAATGGTACTCCTTAATCACCTCATGATTATTTTCATCGCTATCAAAACCATCAATATCAAGCTCTGTATGTCTATACAAAATATGCACAAATATAGATATTTGGTCTCAATGATAATACTCACTTTGTTTATCCTTTTGTGGAATAAATGCATAATTCTCAGCGAAATCAACCACTGATAATATTTTTCCTTTTGGGAACACATCACGTGATTGCTTGAACTGTAAATCCTGCCATCGTGCTATATGACAATGCTTAATATATTTGTATATTTTCACCCTGAACGCGTCCATAAATGATGTCACTAAAATGTCGTCATCAAGTAAAGTGATATTTTTTTATGTTTTGCTTGAATCCGCGATAGGAGTGTAAGTAACATTTTCATATCGCTTCCAATTTCACTATTTTTTGATAGTCTGGGATCATTAGGATCAATGGGATAGTTTTCATCGTAGAGTGCCAAATAGGAACATTATGGGGATTTTCTTCCACTAACACATTATTTTCTATAAAATAATTTATTATTCTCTCGTGCACATAATATCTTAGATAAAATTTCACAAAAACTTGAAGGACGGGTCTCATTTGACCAATATTTTATGCCAAAATTTACAAATGTCCCATAAAATAATTGGAATTCTACATGGTATAGACAATAAAATGTGTCTTGAACAGTGATAGGCCTGATATACCATGGCTTAATCTTCACAAATGTGCCAATGGAAACCTTCACATTAGTATTACTCTCCATAAAGTTATGGAATAATTATACTTGACTAACCCGTGTTATATGTTTGGCATGAGTTTCATAAACTCCCTTAGATATATGACGTTGCACAACGTCCATTTCATTTGGTGAAACACGAGTATTAAAATTCCAAAACTCTTTTACCCTATCCCTCACACCATCAAGAAGTCTATCATGATAAGGGTGCTTGCAGATATTAGCCCAACATGAAATTTCATCATTCTCATCTAATTCCATTCTAAATTTTGTATGCCTCCATAAACGTTTTCTTGATGTTTTAAAAAATTTTGAAGTTGCTAACATCAACAGACTTGATGCAGTTTATTTCATGAGTGCACCTGTTAAAATTTATCTACGAGCACTCTTTTAAACTTGAGATTTATTTTTGGTTACTTGTGGCAAGTGTCGACGTCACATTTTTTTATACCATTTGATTTACTAAAACCTCTTTCTAACTTTTAGTGCCCAATAATTCCACAACATTTCTTAGAGATTTGTGCTTTAAAAATATACGTAACATCTGAGTTTGTGCTATGATATATTTACATTCAAAAATATGTTTCAACGCCCAATTTATTTTATCTTGAACTGTTCATTCAGGCATTGGTGGTCCCAATTCTTCAATTTTAGTTGGATCCATATTCTATAGAAATTTGTAGTCGTATATAACTTTCTTAGAACTTCTAATTAATTGCAGTGAAATGCGAGGTGTGGTAGTATCTTCTTGTGGGTATGATGTTGTCCCTGCATAAAAAACAATATTAACTTCTAATTTGAAATTGATATATATATATTTTTAATTTTAAAACTATCTTGAAATATAATGTCTTTTAAAAAAAATACGAAGTTCAAATTGAAGAAACTATTGACTCACTAGTGAGATTGATATCAATATTCTCTTGGACATTCGTGTTCTCAATATTCTCATTGAAAATTTCCTCTAAATTCTCTTCAACATTTGTGTTTTCAATATTCTTGTTTACGAGTTCCTCAACATTTCTCATTTCCTCATCATTGTCATGCACATCTAGATCTCTTTCACGATGCTCTACCTCCAAATTTATTTAATGGCTTAATATTTCCCTTTCCTCTCGCCTATTTTTTTGTAATCTCTCATTCCTTACCGCTGAATCAGTTCTATTTCAATCATGCCTTGATTTGCAATACCTTTTGCTTCCCATGTTCACAAAATTGTAAACCTAAAATCCAATTCTATTTGGACCAAATACCCAAAAAAACATAAAGACTTGAAAAAATGTACTTCATGCCTTTAGTAAGAGAGAAAATTAAATAAATATTTAAATTCATAAATACTTTTTGCAAAAATACTTCATGCCTTCATAGACACATTTTGCAAAAAATCAGGTAATTAAATTGTTATAAATAATAAAAATGTAATTTTCTCCCCATAAAATTTTCACTTCCCTTTCTTGAAAATATGTGCTCTTTAAAAAAAAATGAATGTTTAAAAAACATTACTTTAAAAAAAGAATTGCACCCAAAAAAACTTCACACCCTAAAAAACTTCGCTTCTTTGATTCAGAATGGTGTGTGGAATATTGTGGATTTAATCTTTCAAACGAGAATATTTATATACAACTCTCGCCGAGAACATCGTGATGATGTGATGAATCTTCGTAGGATTCCGTCGGCCGACGGTAAAAATTTTATATTAAATTTCTTGCCCGAAATTTTAATATACTCAGAAACGAGAGTTATATAACTCTCGCCTGAGATTCTTCCTTGCTGCCAAACCCAAAAATTGTTCTACTTCAAGTGTATTTCTCGCACGAAAACTCTCGGTCGAGAGTTTGTAAAACTTTCGAGCGAGAGTTTACCTGCACGGTTAAATTTAACCTGTGGTGGTTTAAACTCTTGGTAGACAGTTTAAAATTTCTCGCCTGAGAGTTTATTAAATGTCTTGCCTGAGATTTCCTGGTCGATAAAAAACCCAGAAAATTCTATAGTTTTCAGGAACCTGCAACTTTGGAGGGGCGGAACACCTACAAAAACATAATGTTATCTTTCAAACATAGTACTATTAGATTCATCTTCGAATCTAGCTTCTAATGATAAAATATTTGTGGAGTTTGATTAAAAATTTCAATTTCTTATTAATTTTATACTAAACTATGTCACTGTAGAATTTAATTGTTCTGAAAATCATAGTGAATGAAAATTCAATAACTTTAAAATGGAAACACAAAAAAAAATAAAAAAAAATCATATTTCAATTCCTCTCCCTGTCTTCTTAAAAAGGGTATTCTCATTTTTCTTACTGATGATCACATTGAAAAGAAAATATTGGGCTCATGAAGTGTACTAAAGCATCATCGTTTGTTTCTCTTCGTCCATTTCAAAAAATAATACAAAATAGTGATTTAATCTCATATTACTATTAAATAGTCATTGCAGTCTATGTACATTATGATGATATGGTTTATTTCCAGAAAATGAATAACCATCGCTAAAGAAAGTTAGGGTGAAAAAGTGGCTAGTTATGTTTTCTTGAAAATTTCACGTATATGCAGTTAGTAAACAAAAAAATTACCCCTCTATATGCCAATATTTAAAAAAAAAATACGAGTGTGGAGGTAAGAAAATTCTATACAATTTTGTTTTTTTATGTAAAAGCGTAATTTGCATTGAAAATATGAGTTTAGTGTAGTTGAAGTTGAAAAAACATAGAAAATTACAATTTTCAACGTAAAAAAAGCATAAAAAGTGTTTCCCAAATTCATGTTTTTAATATTCCTTATTTCTTTTATTTTGCTAATAAAATATGTTTTATCATAGTTTATTCACTACGCTATGTTGTGCATGACCTAGCGTTGATTCCAGCTGCGCTACACTGCGCCTTGGCCTCCTGCCGCCATGGCCCTCTCGGAGACTGATCTGGGTGGGGTTCTGATCCTTGATCCTTCAGTCAACAACTCACATCTCCCTCCTGAAACTGCTTCAAATGCATTTGGTTCCTTAATATATTTAATGGGACCTCAGGGAAATCGTCCCACAGTCACAAAATTCATCAAAAAATTGAATAAATACCTAAGATCAACCTACCTCCTATCCTCCCTCGCATAGATTCTCTTTCCCTATCAAAAAAATGTTTAGTTGGTCATTTCATAGGCTTATGGCCTTCTCCCAAAACTATTTAGAAATGGGTGGAGCGAAATTGGTCTCAAGTGATGCAAGGGAAGACAACCATTAGATTTTGCGGAAGGGGATACTTCACCTTTCATTTTGAATCCAAGGATGACATGGATTTAAAATTTAGAAGTGGCCTATATTTTATGGACACAAGAGGACTCCATCTGAATAGATGGACCCCTCATTTTGATCTGGAACTAGATGTTCTAAATGTTGTCCCAGTTTGGGTGAGGCTTCCGCAGCTTCCATTTCATTGTTGGGGAGATGACCCTATTAGAGAAATAGGAAAAATTGTAGGAAAATATATTGACAGGAGTGAACCAAAAGACAACATGTGGGCTTATATGAGGATCTTCATTAAACTTGATTTAGGAGAAGGGCTCCTAGAAGCCATGAAGATCAATGTTGACAACTGGACACATATTCAATAGCTGGGTTAGGAGAAATTATCTTTCAAATGAAATCCATGTCATGAATACAGGAACTTTGAAAATAGATGTAGCAAAAAAGTTGAACAAGAAAAAAAACTGAGGAAAATCAAGAAAAAAAATGGGAGCAAGTAAAATAGAAAAAGACAGCAAATAAAACTTTGCAATTACCCATCCCTCCATCAACTTCAACCCCCCCACCCTCTTCCCTCCTCATAGGTCCCTCATTCATTCCTCCCCTCCCATCCCTGACTCCTCATCCCCTTTGGGCTTGAACCCCTTTCAACCTCTTGGCATACCCTCTGATCCTCCTCTCACGACCCTTGCCCCTTCCTTTTCCCCTCCTTTGCTCCCTGGACACTACTCTACTCCCTCCCGCTCCTCTTACCCTTTGGGTTTTTCCTCCTCCGACCCTCCTCTCTTGGATGCTCCCTCCTTCTTTCCTAGCCCTCCTCCTCCCTCATTTGACAGGATGCCCACCAGAAATCAGTGAAAGGATTCCTTAGTATCTATTAATAACAATAAGAAATATGGAAGAAAATCAAACAAGGAACTCAGATATGAGGCTGCAGTAAAGGGGTTCACCTTAGGAACCTAGTAACCAATGGAAAGCTATCTTGAAAAACGAATCAAAATAAAAGAGAAAAGCCATTAGAATCTTCAAGGGAAAGGTCCCTCAACAACAAATCTAAATAAATAATCATAATGATCTCTTGGAATTGCAAAGGATTAACGCACACCTCCAAAACAAACATCATAAAAGACCTCATCAAAGGGGAAAAAATGAAGATCCTAATGATCCAGGAGACAAAAATTAGTAGTCAATAAATGGGCAATATCATCCAAAAAATAAAAAATTATGAGGTAACAGTGTTGTGAGCCATTTGGGCTTCTTGAGGTATATGCACAATTTGGCATAAAGGAAAGTGCAAATTACATAATAAAAAAATGGAAGCACATTGGGTAAAGACAGAGCTGAAAACTAAAATTACGGATAGATAAATCAGCCTATACAATGTATACTCTCCAAATCACTACAAAGATAAGGAAACTTGCTAGAAATCGCTAAAAGAAACAATTCTGGCAGAAAAAGAGGATAATCTAATTCTAGAAGGAGATCTAAATCTAGTACTCGAAGCTGAAGAAAAAAGAGGAGGCTTAGTCCATCTAGATCCTTTGTGGGACACAGTTGAAGGGCTTATAGAGAGATGAAACTTAATGGATATAACTCCTAAAAATGGGAAGTAAAATTGGGACAATAAGAGGGTAGGAAAAGATAACATAAAGGAAATGTTGGACATAATTCTTATTAAGGACAGCATAGTGGACTACTTTAAAAGGGGCTGAAGTCAGCTTAGGGGCAAGCCAACTTTCATCTAGTGTAGGAGTTCATTCATTTGTCAATATTCTAGATTACATGTTGAGGGATATGGAGCAACATGAGATTTTCGAGTATTCATCCTCTTGTAGAGGCCACTATGAGTGAGCCATTAGAAAACAAATGCACACCATGGGCGAGGTATGTACAAACATGTTTTGATATATTTTATAATACAGATTTATAAGATAACCTAGAGTGCATCTAACATGTTTTTTTAGTGTATATACATTTTTTTTCCAAAATATTATGCCAATATTTATTTAACTTATGTAGTTTACAACATTCTTAGATCAACATTGTTTTGTCCCTGATCCTCATTTTGTAGATCATGGACATGATCATGTACAGGTGCCACATTCATTACTATCTATCTATATTTTTGTACGTCAAATTAAAAATGAGTTTATGTCAAATAATTTTATATTGTATGAGTCTTAACATTATGGAATTTTTAGGTTAGCACTACACATGAAGGGCTTCCTGAAGAAATGATACTTTCATATGTTCTAGTGGTCTCACAAACATTAGCTATATAGATTTTTACGTTAAATTTCAAGTTACTTTAAGATGAACATAATTTTATATGGTGTAGCTCTTAACATTATTGACTTTTCAAGTATGTGCTACACATCAAGGGTTGCCTGAAAAGATTATTCCTTCTCACGCACCCTTCGTGACAAACGTATCGATAATTTTCGTTAAGCATATATATTATGTTTATTATATTTATTTTAGCAAAATTTTCTATTAACTTTGGTTTCTACTTTTCAGGCTACAGATAATATTGATATGATGCAAACTGAACCCCAAGGAGATCGTGTAGGCTTTTGGTCAGAGAGCCTATAATTTTAGGTGAGTTGAATTGTATAGTGGATGTAAGAATCTACCAACAAGTTGGAATTTTGTTGCAGATACTTCCAATGTTGTTATTCCTTTCAATATTTGACACAAGAATTTATGCTATCGAATTGAAATTATACTAAAAAGGTAGTCCGATAATGTCATGAAGGGAGAAATTAATGTAATTATGTTATTTGTTTTATCATTTCATGCTTTACTTGGAAATGCATCACTTTGGAGGTGAGTGATAGAATATTGAACAAGTGGTGGGTGATTCACAATGTCAACTGCATCCCCAACATTGCCATTAAGGATGAAGCCATGGGCTTCACTTCCATACCTGCCAACATTTTATTCTTGCCATGTCCCATGCCTTCCAAATTTAAATCTAAAGCTTTTTCATTGTCCCATGCCTTCTACATGATATAAAAGACAATCCTTTGATACAAACTAGAGTTTGGACTATTAAGATATTAGGAAGCCTATCTAGACCAAGCACCTTGCCAACAACCAACTTCCTCTTCAAGAAGTTCATCCCATCCTGGATCCACTACAACCCTAGTAGCCATCTCTCTAAGCACTATTGGAGGTATTTTTAGGGACATAAGACCGTGCCCAATTCTGGTTTGTATGCTATGCTCGAAACTCCAAGATACTTAAGGAAGAGAAAATAAAGCTAACCCAATAAATTTTAATCATTTACTCATCATCATCGTCCTCAACACCAATAGTCAAAGCATTCAACTGAGCAATCAATTTGATATTTATTTCTTCGTAGGTTATTTTCCTTGCTCTTTGCCTTCATGCTAGACATAAGACTGTGCACAATTCTGGGTTGTATGCTATTCTCTGGCCGCCTAAGTTTGTAGCTTCAAATTTTTATACCAAGGATCCTTGGACCTCCAAGATAATTAAGGAAGAGAAAATATGATTGAACCAATAACTTTTAATCATTTACTCATCATCATTGTCCTCAGCACCAACATTCAAAGCATTAAACTGAGAAATCAATTTTTTCTTTCTTTCTTCATAGGTTAGTTTCCTTATTCTTTGCCTTCACGCTAGACATAAGACCGTGCCCAATTCTGGGTTGTATGCTATGCTCTGGCCTCCAAAGTTTATAGCTTCAAAGTTTTATACCAAGGATGCTTCGACCTCCAAGATCCTTAAGGAAGATAAAATACAACCGACCCAATAACTTTTAATCATTTACTCATCATCGTCGTCCTCAGCACCATCATTCAAAGCATTTAAATGATCAATCAATTTGTCCTTTCTTTCTTCATAGGTTAGTTTCCTTTTTCTCTACCTTCACATTGGAAATAAGACCGTGCCCAATTCTGGGTTGTATTCGATGATTTGGCCTCCAAATTTTGTAGCTTCAAAGTTCTATACCAAGGATTTTTGGACCTCCAAGATCCTTAAGAAAGAGAAAATGCAGTTGACCCAAACACTTTTAATATTTTACTCATCGTTGTTTCATTGTTAATTTTCCTATTTTGTGGTCAGTTGTTTTTGGTTTTTTGGATGTGCTCTTGATTATATTCGCTGGAAAGCAGCTTCCTATCTTTAGAGGAGCCTGATATTGCTTTGAAGATTTAATCATTTTTCTAATAGATTGACACATTTGGTATTGAATTGATAATGTTATGGGAGTCAAGGGTAAATTCCGGTGAAATTAATGATGGGGTGAAAAATGGTTTGGTAAGATGTTTTCAAGGAGTTTAAACGGTATATTGTATATAGATGCTTTTGGTGATTTCTTATTCACTTTCAAGTTTCAACTGTTATTTTTTGTCTCTCAGAGAGACGTTGTTCTCTACTAACTTGCCACTGAGTTCTTACCAATGATAGACAATGTATGAACTAAGTATATTTAATATTTTGTTTTATGTTGCTTTATATTAATTATAGAGAGGAAAAAAGGCTTGAGTTTGTTTCATAGCTACAGATGTATTCAATAGTTCTCAGTCGATTTTTTATCTATTTACCATCTTAGAGCTTGTGCATTGGAATTTTTGTTAGAAATGTTGTTGGCTAGTATTTATCGGATTGCACCTTTTGTGAGGAATTTTTTTATTGGGAAAGGGATTAGCGAAGTGAAAAGCTATAGTTTCATCTAAGCATACCTTTTGTCTAGGTTTTTTCATTGCTGGTTGAGAAGACAAAAAAAATTCAGTGGAGCCTTCGTTGAAAATCACAAATATTGTGTTTATGTACATTATCGTCGTGTTGAAGAGGAGGTGATTTATGTATTGACATGTAAGGGGGAGTATTAGTAAGTAGATCTCCACATAGTTCTTTTTATTTAATCTCTTGAAATAATACTTTTTTATTTTCACTGTATTTAGTGAAGCGATTTCATTTGACTCATATCCCTGTAGTTATGTATAGGTTTTATTTTCCAGATCCAAATTCTTAGGTTTCAGACCTTTCATTATTTCTTGCTTTTGTACTTTTCCCTTCTCTAGATTCATTTCAAGCATCTGTCCAATAATTCAGTCTTAATTTCCTCTGGCATTTCAAGGCATGATTATGTTGGAACCAAACATTAACTAGGACTGGAAGTTCATTCCCATGTATCACTTAAATAATTTCTATTGTCTAATTAACATTAAACACATTTGATTACTTACCTATTTTGCATATGTTTTGGAGCATAGTTGGGGTGCACTTGTAGAGAATCTAACAAGTGTAATTAAATAGGGTGATGCTCAGGTTTTGGAATGGACAATGTGCATAGTCATGTCATTAATGAAGGGTGGTTAAAGCCTTTGAACTAATCACCATATCTATATGTAATAGGACATCATTTTGTTTTTCAAAGAGAAGTTTTTGATAAATCTTCATGGTCATATTTGTAATTGAGAAATAATGCTCGAATTGCATGGACATGATAAGTTCTGGTGATTTTTATTTCACCAATTTGTATTCTCAGATAGTAAAGTCATAAATGTTAAGAAAAAGGGGAAAAATTAATAACAACATGGTCTTGCATAACAAAACATTTGATGCTGTAAAAGAATAGGAAAGTCCTCTTCACAGTGCACACTAACAAACTCTTGTCCTTCCAAAGAAAGGCCTGAAATGTTTATTTCCACTATCAATCATATATATTACAAACATGCTACTTTAAAGAAGTCTATTTTCCAATAGAATTATAATAACTCAAAGGTTCAATATGTCTGCATGCAATATAAACCTACAGAGGTAGGTGAAAGAAATCATGTTCAATAACTTGGTATTTTTTTCATTTTGGAAAATAAGCCATCTTACATTTCATTCATTCTCACTAAAAGCTCTTGGTCTCATATTGGGGACCTCAAAAATAAATTTTCAACATCTGCAAGGTTAAACATCTCCTTTTAAATTCCTGTTGATAGAATTATGATGACACACATGGAACTATTTTGAAGAACTTAGCTACGATAGGGTGATTGAGTAATTGTAAATTTGTCAAACTAATTTTCACATAAACCGTTAGATAACATACTTCTTGAACTTGTTTGTTATTTTTTTATTGTGTTTCTTTTGATGATTTTATTTTTAGTTGAATTTCCATCTTGATTCTATGTTTCTTTTTTGATTTGCAGGGACTATGAGGGACTATGAGAGGGAGTTAAAATAGGATCACAAAAATGTTGATCCACCCTTGAGGAAGGGTTCTCCACCTTTGAGATGTTCACTTCACTATTTAAGAAGCATGATGGGATGCGAAATGGTTCGGTAAGATCTTTATCAAGGAGTGTAAAAGGTAGATTGTACATAGATTCTTTTGGTGATTTGTTATTCACTTTCAAGTTTCAACTGTTATTTTTTGTCTCTCGGGGCAGTGTTGTTCTCTACCAGCCTACCATTGAGTTCTTACCAATGATAGAAAAGGTATGAACTAACTATATTTAATATTCTATTTTATGTTGCTTTATATTCATTATAGAGAGGAAAAAATGCTTGAGTTTGTTTCATAGCTGCAGATGTATTCAACGGTGTCAAGTCCATTTATGCTCTATTTACTAGTTTATAGATTGTTCATTGGAGCTTTTGTTAGCATTGTTCTTGGCTAGTATTTATCTGATTGCACCTTTTGTGAGGAATTTTTTTATCAGGGAAGGGATTAGGGAAGTGAAAAGCTATAGTTTCATCTGAGTATACCTTTTGTCTAGGTTTTTGCATTGTTGATTGGGAAGACAAATAAAATCAGTGGAGCCTTGCTTCAAAATCACAAATATTATGTGTTGTGGAGGTAAATCCCCTCTGCGGACAGAGACAATCCCTACTAGCCCAGATCCAGTCTAGCAACAATCGTTCATGCTATAGTGGAGGTTCCTAATTGTAAATAAACCAAATAGCGATGAAGGCTTACCTGGAATCCAACGTTGTCGCTCGTAGAGAAAGTAGCACTCCCGTTCCTTAGCTCTGGCAGATCACAGTCCTCACAATCCCCGTGATCGGACACCTGCACATGCAAGAAACAAAACAAACGCAAGCGTAAAATCCAGTATATGCAACTATATGTCAGTCAAAGAAGACATAACTCATCATCATAATCAACAACAAGAGTGGAACCATAACCAATAGTCGCTTATCATTAATTAATAAAAGAAGAATACAACCATAGCCCTGACACTGAATTCTCTTTCGGAGGGTCGCCAGCGGAACATGTCTCGAAAACACCTGTCGGGGATGGGACAAACCTCTCTCTTCCGATGTCTCGACGATAATCTCCTTGCTTGGATTTGGCCTTAAAGGAATGAATCAAGGCTCTTGCCGCATAAGGCTCTGATGGCTCTTGGGAACTTGGAGACTAGCTTGCAAAGGAGATGAGCAAGCCTTTATAGATGGAGGAAGGGGAGTTGGGATCCCTATAATCATGGGATTGGCCGTATCCTCAAGGAATATTCCATGAGAGGTGGCAAACCACTTCCTCTACACAGAGATCCGGAGCAAAACCTCCCAACTCAAATTAGATACCAGTTTCTGGATCAGTTAGGACGAAACTTCTGCCATTTATTTTTAAAAAACACTCCTTAAAATGGCTGGTGCGAGTGCGACTCTGGGACAGAGTGCCAATTGGCACGCCCTCTTTGAAGGATTTCCCCCTTTGGCACGGGTAATGAACTAACTGTCTGCGCTAAGGAAAAAAGGGGTGTTTTTAGGGTTTTTCACAAGGAGTTGTCTTCAGGGCAATGAAAGCTGATGTTCAGAGGGATGTCATGAAAGTGTTTTCAAGTCATATTTCTGCTCACAGGTCACGGAATGAGCCCTCCCATGTGCGGGACAGGGATTGCAGGGACAGTAACAAATTGCTATGTAACAGATGCCCCCTAAAGCATGAGGCCTGAGAGAGAGAGAGAGAGGTGAAATTCTTTACGAGAACATGTCCAACTGAAAAAACTGCCATCGAAAAACCTGCGTAGAGAAATACAACTGATATCTCTTATACATGATATATATGTGGTATGGGCACAGCCATCCATAATAGAGTATACAATAATCCAGATCCAGGGCATGGACACAACCATCCAGTGAGGATCGATGAATAGACTCAGGTATGGTTGCAGCCATCCAATCAGTGAGTCATGTAACTAATCATAAGAATCCACAAAATCATAGCCTGGATTATAACAGACAGGAATCTAGGGTCTTACGCTCCATCTCGACCCGAACGAAGTACAAGTTCAAGCATGTGAATAAGTGAGTTGAAGTCGAACACGCAAGAACATCGTCTAATTACCAGCCAATGATGAAAGCTGTTAACAGACGCGAGAGGTACCACCATTAATGCCAATGGTCCTCAAGGTACTACAGGTAAAATCTACGACATGTGAATAATGAGCTTATGTCGAACACCCGCAGAATCACTCGAACAGAGGCCAATGATGAAAACCTCATGTCGAATGCGAAGAACCTGCCATTGAGGCATGCAGGCTCCAAGGTACCAGAAAGGAGTCTCTAATCAGCTTCCTGGATAATGAGCTGAAGTCGACAGGAAGTGACCTTCATCGAAGGTGGGCCATAGTGTTTCCCACATCATCGATGCGAGACAGAGGAACATAATTTCTTTGTGAATCACGATCAGATGAGAATCAGAGGAAGGTTGGAATCTGCAGAGGTCAACTTCTCCTGAACATATGGTGGCACGACAGTGAGTTTGGCAGTATTTGACATCAACGGATCAGAGGTGATGGCAACGAGGAAAAGAGCAGATGAGAGGTAAAAAAGGATTACCCAAACCCATGGAGGAAAGTGAACAAACGAGATGAGATATCCCCAACCTGACACGAATGCAAACAAGTGCCATGTTCAAGAGCGACATACTGCCAACATGACAATGATTTTGGTTCCATTTTCCCCACCATTTCTGGCGAGTACCTCTTTATTTTTACACAAGCTTGAAGAGGATACCATATTCTTGTTGTATAATTCCATCCTAGTACATTTAACAAGCCCTAGGAAGGAGGAACTCAAATAACGTCATGATTGACAGGTTCCGTTGTCATTTAGGTTTAACGAGTCCGACGAAGGGAGAACTCGGCATCTTTTCATATTTAGAGAGTTTGAAAAGATAGCGGAAAAGTAAACTCCAACGGTCCCTTTTTGTAGATAGTTCCCCAGATCCGAAAAGGTGGAAAATTATGTCTAAGGAAACCTCCTAGTCGCGATAGGCTAGGGTATTCCTTCTTCATAAATAATCTATCCCAGCCCGAAAAAGGGGTAAACTTATACTGGGTAGATGTCGTTTCGTGGCCACTTTAACAAGATCGAGAAGACAAGGGCCTCGGTAATATTTTCATGTTTAGAGAGTCAGAAAAGAGCTGAAAGATGACTCCTCCTGGAGGAATGAGTGGTATAAAGGGTAGCAACTGGTTCCGGTGATGGTGGAACTGCTCAAAACAAGTAAAGTTTAAGAGGCTAGCTAACGAGACCACTCATCGTAGTGGTTCCTTAGGAATGGGTAAAAGAAACAAGTGAAGGCATATGATCGGCCAAGAAGATAGTGACGATGGAATGAGAAAACCAAGGCTCATCTGGAAAAACAGGATAATAAAATGGCAATCACAAGAGGTAAAATAGGAATGGTTTCATTTTTACACAAGCTTGAAATCAAGAAACTATTCTTGAAGTTGGTTTCATTTTTGCACAAACTTGAAACAAAGATAAACTATGCTTGAAACTGGTTTCATTTTTACACAAGCTTGAAATGGAAACAAACTATGCTTGAAAAATTAAGCATGCGCCCAGCATGGTGACTCAATTCGAGGTACATGCCCCCCAAGCTTCAGTCCATATGAAAGGAAGATGGAGTGAAGGTTCAATTTACGAGATCAAGAGAAAGACTCGACTGGGATTTTATGAGATCTAAACAAAGACTCGAATTGAATGGGAAAGTGTTTCATTATTTTAACGAGGTTGACACATTAAAAGAACTATCCTCAGGACACCTTGTTGCATGGTTTAAGGAGCTTGGCACAAGACAAAGAACTCTGCTCCAACAACCTTGTTTCATTTTTTAAGGAGCTTGACACAAGACAAGGAACTCTACTCCGACAGACCTTGTTTCATTTCTTAAGTAGCTTGACACAATACAAGGAACTCTCCTCCGACCAGACCCGGTTTCTTTTTTTAAGGAGCTTGACACAGGAAACGAAATATGCTCCAAAAACCTTGTTTCATTTTTTAAGGAGCTTGACACAAGACAAGGAACTCTACTTTGATAACCTTGTTTCATTTTTTAAGGAGCTTGACATAGGAAAAGAACCATGCTCCGAAAAACCTTATCATAATGAACAAGAAGTCATCGCTTCCAAGAGTTCCAGTCCCGATGGAAGGAAAACATCCTGGAAGTCAGAACCCAATGCCCCCAGCACCTGATGCACAACGGCACTATCACTGAGTATAGACACAGGGTAGGTAGCCACATAGTTGACCTGCGGTGGGGCAGATACAATGGGCAGATAAAAACCAGGAAGGGATGATGGCGGGTCAGTTGCCACATCAGGACCAAAGAACAAAAGCTGATCAATGGTCACGATCCGTCCGTCATGTGGAAAACAGACCACATGAAAAAGGGAGGAGACAAGCGCTCCCATGTCATTGGTGTAATCGTGTCCCAAGAGTAGATTGAAATCCAAGGGGCCTGGAACAACCATCACGTCCATATGGATGGTTTTACCTCCCAAAGTAACAGGTAACCTTAGAAGGATCCCTAATGGTTGAATCGTTCTTATGTTAAATGCCAGCATATTCTGCGTAATAGGCGCAAGCGACGGTGAGCCAAAAGCTTGCCAAGTAGTTGAGGATAAGACACTAAAAAATGCACCTTCATCTATAACAGTGCTAGGTACGACTAGACCAAAGTTTTTTACTATTATCTCAAAAGGCACATAAGATGGAAGGTGGTATCCTACAAATCGACTCCAATCGAAGGAAGCGACCAAACTACTTGGAGGGGCTACCATCGAACCGAGATGGTCTTCCCCTGGTGTTACGGAAGAAGAAGGAGCATCCTCCATGACCTCCATCTCGAAGGCGGGGGGAGTATCCTCCGGGACCTCCATCACGGGAGGCAGAGGAGAAGCTTCTTGAGATACAGGGACAAGATAATCTTTCTCCAAATTCGAGGAATCTGAAGAAACAAGAAGAACCTGAGGGATGTGAGATCTACTCTCTACAGAAAATACCTGGTGCACTGTAGACGGAGCTAGCTGAACCGATCTCACAACCAATGGTTGGTCAGGAATGGATTCTTGAATTTGAATTTCTGGGGGAGCGGGATCGACCAAGGATGACTCTTGACCAATCATTGGATCATCTGGTGAAGGACTCAAAGAAAGATGTTTATAACCAGTCGGGAGGCGTGGTGTATAAATATTTGAGTTGTCGAAAAATCTCTTGGCGTCATCCATATACGGACAAAGGTGAATGGCATGGTGCCCTTCACACAACTTATAGGGATTGGTAATCTTACCCTGCTTCGTAGGAGCCTTACTAGCACCAGCTGAAGATGTGCCCCCAACTTGACTCCCAGAATCCAAAGGCAATGGTGGGCAACCATTGGACCATGCTTCGAGCACCTTGGGAATGCCAGGGCAATCTCAAAGAAGATGGTCTCCCGTGCACAACATGCAAGGGAACTTGGCTTTCCATGGAGGGTTGGAAGGTTTATCAATGGAAGGCTTCTTAGGCACCATATCCGCAAAGATAGCCTCTCCTTTATCGACCTTCTTCTTCTTTGTCTTCTTCTTCTTCTTCTTAGCCAGCTGGTTACTTGAATCCAAACTTTCACCAGGCGAAGTAGAAGAGGAGGACGTAGAAACAGGCAAAGAAGGGGAGAGGTCCACCTTGGAATCAACGTGATGTTGTTCAGGCGGAGGAACTGATTGAACAGTAGCTGAGACATTTGGGACCATAGAGGTTGAAAAAAACCAAACAGGAAACCCAACAGTTAGCCCAGGAAGGGACAACGTTTCCATATAAGGAGCACCAACATTTCCAAAAGGAGGAAAATGACTAGGATTCCCATTGGAGGGGATTCCTTGGTTGGTGAACTCTGGAAAAGTTGCCATCAACAACTCAAAACCGCACACGGGATAAAAACCAAGGCACACAATCAAACGGCCAATAAGCAAACTTTAAAAGGGCATGTGATCACGGGTGATTTATTTTACCACATTGAAACTTAGAAACTTCACCATTTCATGTTTTAAGAGTCGAGAAATGGATGAAATATGACTCTATCTCTTTTAGTTTTGAAGCAAGTGGGAAAGGACAAGCACTTGGTGATCTTTTCAAATTTAACAAGTCAGATAAGATCAAAATGACTACTCAGGAATACTAGGAAAAGGGTGTACCAAATAACCGTGAACTGCAATATACACCTTGGTTTCAAAATGAAAGAGAAATCAACCAAGGACTTGACGTATGTGCAGGCAATATCCCCAAATGCTGTGTCTGGTATATCAATGGTATAGGGCGGCAGACTCAGCTTCCAATGGATAAAGGATAGAAACCTAGCGGGGTCTCCCTTTATATACTCGACGGTACGGGGAGCACAAGTTCGTACTAGTGCTATCTAAAGCCAAGAGGCGAACGACAGCTACTATGTTTAAAGACGCCAGAACACGTCTCTAGCCTAGACCTCTAAATATTTCGTTAATGTTTCAATGCTGCCTTAGTGTAAATTGAATAAATTTTAATGTTTATCTTCAATTATGTTTTAGTTTTCAGGCCCTAGCGAGTGTTATATCTCGAAATCTCCTAACTGCACACTACATGATAAAAGAAATATTTCAATTTGATGAATGCTATCTAGTTAAGGGAAGAGCTTCAAACAATGATGCAACAAACAACAACACTGTAAATGAAACTTTTCAAAACTAGATGACTTTCACTATCCAAAAGTAATTTCAAACTTTCAACGACGCGGATAATGCAATGTAATCTATGCAAAATCCTCTCTCTTTTTTTGAATTATAGGAATGCACTCAATGCATTTTTTGATGAAATGAGAAACTACTTAATGCATGCTTTTAATAAAAGAGAATGCAATCAAAGAAATCTTTAGCTTTCAATCATTAAACAATGTAATCTAAGTTCAATGATGGATCTCAAAAAAATACTTTTCAATGCAATGTGATCTAATGCATTTTAACGAAAAGAAAACTTTGAGATGAAAAATAAATGAACGGAAATCTTCTTAATGAAGGATGAAGGCAAAAGAGACGTAAACAAACACTAAGAATGCAATCGTTGTTTCAAAACACTTTGTAACAAAATTCCTCAAAAGGTGACAAGACATATGAGGTCAAACACAAAGAGGACTTCCAAAGTAAGAGATCAAAACAAGGCATTCATTCCCTTTTAAATCAAACAATCATGGAAAGAAGACATTCCAAACAATGAGCAATGTAATATATGCTCATATAAAGGAAAGACCAGAAGGGAAAGACACACTGGTGAAGGATTTAGGAAAAAAATCTCAATTTTCACACACCCTGAAATTGGCACGACTTTGCCATTGACAACTAGCGCCAACTCGCGCGACTTGCTCACTGACAACTAGTGCCAATGGCTAATTGGCATGGGTTTCTAACTGAAAACAAGCGCCAATTCCTGAAAATGAAAAAAACAAATAATTTCTCCCAACTAAGACCAAACTCACCACTTCAAGCAGAATCCCCAAGACTCAAATGAACCATGTAATCTAGGCTCAAAGCGAGACAAAGCAGAATTCAAGTGAAGAAGAATCCAATCACTCAAAAAATGCAATAAAATAATTGAAGACCAGCAAACGAATGTAGAGAAGCAATCACAAAGTTGACTGAACAGACAGAAACCACAAACTCCCAAGGGAGGCTCGACGCACAATAGCACCTAGATGCCCTAGGGCTAAAATGTAAAATCGATAGAAGCGGGCAAACAACCAAAGGAAGAAGGTCACAGTCAGTCAAACAACGCTCCAGAACACTCAAGCAGTTGAAAAAATGTAACCAAAATTAGAGATCAGTGTCAAAAAGCTCAAAACCAAGCAAACCCTAGCAGTCCCCAGCACTGGTGCGACTGTCAGGCTAAAACTAGAACCATATTAGGATTGGCGCGGGTCATACATTGACAACTGGCGCCAATCGGCACAACTGTAACGCTAAAAAGCACGCCAGTCAAGTTTTCTATGGAAAAAAAAAAAAAAAGCAATCTAAAAGTAGACCAGTGATTTTGGAGCTCAAACCAAAAGCCAAAAAAACAAAAAGAGCCAGCGAAAAGAGCTGATCAAGCAAGCAGAATCGAGAAACAACTGAAAACACAAGACAATACTCCAAGTGTTTAGTTCATAAACTAAACTAGAGATTTACTGAAGCAGCTTTGATCTACTTCGCTAATGCAGAGCAATAGCGTTTTGAAGGCTATCTGGCTAACTTCAGGGTCCGTCTGTAGCTTACAAAGCAGAACAACAACAAGCTAGATGTTCCCAGTGGAATCGCCAATTTTTTGTGGAGGTAAATCCCCTCTGCGGACAGAGGCGATCCCTACTAGCCCAGATCGGGTCTAGCAACAATCGTTCACGCTATAGTGCAGGTTCCTAATTGCAAATAAACCAACTAGCGATGAAGGCTTACCTGGAATCCAACGTTGTCGCTTGTAGAGAAAGTAGCGCTCCCGTTCCTTAGCTCTGGCAGATCACAATCCTCACGATCTCCGTGATCGGACACCTGCACACGCAAGAAACAAAACAAACGCAAGCGTAAAATCCAATACATACAACTATATGTCAGTCAGAGAAGACATAACTCATGATCATCATTAAGAACAAGAGTGGAACCATAACCAATAGTCGCTTATCATTAATCATTGCACAGGGAATACAACCATAGTTCGTCAGTCAATTTTCGAGGGTTGCCATCGAACACGTCTCGAAAAAGCCTGTCGGGGATGGGACAAACCTCTCTCTTCGAATGTCTCGACAATAATCTCCTTGCTTGGATTTGGCCTTAAGGGAATGAATCAAGGCTCTTGCAGCATAAGGCTTTGATGGCTCTTGGGAACTTGGAGACCAGCTTGCAAAGGAGATGAGCAAGCTTTTATAGATGGAGGAAGGGGAGTTGGGATCCCTATAATCATGGGATTGGCCCTATCCTCAAGGAAGCTTCCATGAGAGGTGGCAAACCACTTCCTCTACATGGAGATCTGGAGCCAAACCTCCCAACTCAAATTAGATACCAGTTTCTGGATCAGTTAAGACGAAAATTCCGCCATTTATTTTTAGAAAACACTCCTTAAAATGGCCGGGCGCTAGTGCGACCGTATTTAGCGCCACTGCGCTCAGGCGTACTTCTGCTCCAGGCATTGAATTGGTTGCTCACACTAAATGTGTGTATGAATGCTAATATGATTGTCTTCATATAACAAAGCCATGTTCTAGGATGTCACAGCAGCCAAGCTGCAGCCACCATAGGTTAATGAATGAACAAAGTGGATACTCATGTGTGGACGGAAAATTTTATGAACATTGTGTCAATTTTTTCAACTGCAATGAAGAGGAGGTGAGTTATGTATTGACATGCAAGGGGGGAGTATTATTAAGTAGAGCTCCACGAAGATCTCCAACCTTGAGGAAAGGTTCTAAACTTTTCGTGTTATGAAACCAACTCCAAAAATAGAAGAAAAGAGAGATCAATGCCTTAGAAATTAGCCACGTTGAGGGGTCAACCTCCAATACATTAGATAAATGAACAATTCTTGGATGCTACAAATGACCAAAATCTCCTTCTATATATAGGAGTCTATGGGGCCAAAATATAATCCTAGCTGACCTAGCAATAATAATGTAACGGCACAATAATCATAATATTGGGGTTACAAGGGTACAACAATAACAATAAGGGGGCTAAGGCTAATAACAATAATGGGCCAAAATAGTAATATAGGGACCTAACATGACCCTCTCCTTCAAAAAAGTGTTTTTCTCAACGGTTGAGTAGCTCCGGGTACTTCTATATAAAATTCTCATCCTCCCACGTAGAATCTTCAGTGGGTAAGTTTTGCCACTTGATGAGATACTCTAAAATTGATCGATTTTGTAGTTGTCAAGTTCTTGTTTCTGTGACCGCTTCAGGTTCCAATATGATTTTTCCTTCCTCATAAAGTTCTGGAAATAATGTTTGAACTGGAATATTTTCACCTATAACCTTCTTTAAGCATGAAACATGGAAAACTGGATTCACTCACGAAGACGTAGGAAGCTCCAATTTGTATGCCATAGTACCAATCTTTTGCAACACCTTGTAAGGACCATAGTAATTTGGTGATAATTTATTATCCTTCTTAGCTTTCTTGAGGGAAATTTGTTTGTATGGTTGTAGTCGTAAAAATATCCAGTCTCCTACATCAAAAATTCTCTCGTTGCGATGTTGATCTGCCCATTGTTTCATTAAGAGGTTAGGTTATCCTTTAAGAGTTGTAGAACTTCTTGTTGATGCTCGATGTGATATTCCACTGCTTGAACCTTATACTTTTCTCTTAAATATGATGTGATGGATGGTGGACGATATCCATAAAGTGCAATAAATGGGGTAATTTTTGCTACAATATAGAATGTAGTGTTATACCACCATTCAACGAGAGGTAACCACTTGACCCATTTTTTTTGTTTATTAGATACAAAACAAAAAAGATATCCTTCCAAAAATTTATTCCCTATCTCAGTTTGACCATCTGATTGAGGATGATAAGATGAGCTATTAGCTAGTTGAATACCCAAACAAGAAAATAACTCTGTCAAAAATTTCCAGTAAAAATGGGATCTTTGTCTCTCACAATAATCTTTCCATTTCCATGTAGCTTTTGAATTGTCTCCATAAATGTAGTAGGCACTATACTTGCTTCAAATGGATGAGATATGCACAAAAGTGTGCATACTTGGTAATTCTATCAATTACCATCATGATGAAACTCTTTCGTTCGAACTTCGGTAAACCTGTGATAAATTCCATTGAAATCTCCTCCCAATGTTGACTTGTAATGGATAAAGGTTGTAGAAGACCCAGGGTCTTAATTGTATCAACTTTATTTTGCTAGAAAAAAAAATATTCTGCTACAAACTTCTTAATATCAGATTTAAGGGCATCCCAAAAAAGATCTCTCTTCACCCTATGGTATGTTTTTAAAAATCCTGAGTGTCCTCCTAAAGGAAAAGTGTGCAATTCTGAAAGAATGTTTTGTTTTAGTTGGGAATTCTTACAAGGATATAAGCAATCTTTGTACCATAAGGAATCATTTTTCCAACTAAATTTATCTTATGTGCTAGGATCTTGGTACAAATTCTGAATGAGTCTCCACACTTCTTCTTCCTTCATCCATTCATCCCTTGCTTTGGTTCTCTAATCCGGTTGCATAATAGAAATGGAAAAAATCAATCCTTCCACCTCTTCATTATTTCTTCAGAGTGCATCTACAACAATATTTAGCTTCCCTTTTTTGTAGATGATTTCAAAGTCGTAAGCCAACATCTTTATGACCCATTTTTGCTTCTCTTCTGAAGATAGTATTTGTTCCAAAAAGTGTTTAATACTATCATGATCAGTTTTTACCTTGAAGTGTCTTCCCATTAGGCAAGGTCGCCATTTCTTTAGTCCATGTAGTATTGCTAACATTTCCTTCTCATAAATAGCTTTCTATAGATACTTTCCTTTGATTGGAAGACTTTCAAAAGAAATGGGTCTTCCTTCTTACATTAAAACAACACCAATTCCATTTCCTAAGGCATTACCTTCCACAAAAAAGTTTTTGTGAAGTTTGGTGTACCTAAGACTGGTGCTAGGCACATTCCCTCTTCAAGATGTTCAAAGGCCTCAGTTGCTTCAGCAGTCCATGAAAATTCATCTTTCTTCAATAATGTTGTTAGAGGTGTTTCTATTCTCCCATAATTATTGACAAACTTGTGATAATACTCTATTAACCTGAGAAATCCTCACAACTGCTTCATGGATGTGGTGACTTTCCATTACTTGAAGGATTTAATTTTGTTATGGTCTACCTTAACACCCTCGTGAGATACAATATGACCTAGATATTCCACCTCTTGTACTCTAAAGAAACATTTGGATGTTTTTGCATATAATTATTTCTCCTACAATAGTTTGATCACCCTATCAACATGTTGAACATGATCCTTCCAAGAATTGTTGTAGATTATTATATCATCAAAAAATACTAGCACAAATTTTCTAAGGAAGGGTTTGAAAATGGAATTCATCAACCCTTGAAATGTAGAAGGTGCATTGGTAAGGCCAAAAGGCATGACCAAAAATTCATAATGACCCTCATGATTTCGAAATGTGTTTTTTGGAATATTTTCAGTCTTCATTCTAATTTAATGATATCCTAAACGAAGATCCAACTTGGTAATATAAATTTCTCCATGTAATTCATCCATCAGAGGAATGGGAAATTTATATTTAATAGTGAGCTTATTGAGCTCCCTATAATCCAGACACATGCACCATGATCCATCCTTCTTGTGCACCAATACTACTAGAGCATAGAAATAACTTTGAATAGGTTGAATTATACCAGCCTCTAACATTTCTGCAATCATACGTTCATTTTCTCTCTTTTGGAAATGAGGATATCCATAAGGCCTGATGTTTGGAGGAACAATTCTTGGAATCAAATGAATAGCATGATCATGATCACGAATAGATGGTATTCCTTTGGGGGTTTCAAACACCTTGGAATGATTGTCAAAGACGTTTTGGAGATCTGCAGAAATAAATGATTTTGATGTTGGAAATTATAGTAAGCATAATTGTGCAATTACGCCTCATTGTTCTTTCCTCAGAATCTTTGTCATGACATTAGAGCTTATACATTTTCCGGTTTCCCTACGATACCCATAAATTTGACTTCCTTTCCTTCTGAAAAAAAATTAAATAAAAGTTCTTGAAAATTAAAAGCTACCGTCCCCAAATATTGTAACCATTGTACTCCTAGTACAACATCAATGCCTCCCATTGGAATGAAAAGCATTGGACTATTAAATACATATTCCCCTATGGTTAGCTTGATATTATGGAATTTTCTAGAGAAATTTATAGTTCCTCCATTTGCAACCATCACTTGACATTCTGGTGCTGGGTATAGGAAACAATTCAATTCCTTTGCTACCTTACAATGAATAAAATTATGGGTACTACCCGAATCAATCAACACTATTACCTTTTTCTTCTTGTTATGTCCTTCTATCTTGAGAGATTGAGAAGTGCTAATTCCTACCAATGCATTACACAATATGGTTGGACTCATTTCCTCCTCTTCTAGGGTTTATTCTTGGTGTATATCCTCTTCTTTTGAAGGTTCTTGTTCATTTTCTTCTTCCTCTTCACAATCTATGTAAAATAATTTCTTCTCAGCACACTTATGACCTTTAGTGCATTTGCTATCAAAACTATATCAAAGCCATTTTTCTATTTTTTCTTCCAATTTTTGTGGTGTAAACCTTGTAGGTTATGGAAGTCTAGGAGTAGGAATGCTTCCATCTTTAAATATGTGAGTGGTAGGCTTCCTTGTAGCCATAATTTTACATTCAATTTCTCTTTCCAACCTGAATGCCTTCTTCAATGAATCAGGTTCCCAAACATGGACTTCATGTTGGACGTTATCCTTTAAATTCCATATGAAGACATCAATCTTGTGTTTCTGTAGAATATCAGTTACCCTTATATTCAATTTTTGGAAGTCCACAATGTGCTCAACCACTGAACCCTTTTGTTTGAGATTTATCAATTGGCTAAATAAGGTGTTGCCTTTTGTATCCTCATAATGTGCTATCATTTCCTTCGTAAAAATTGACTAAGTGACATTTTTTTTACGAGAGCAAAGCCATTGATACCATCCAAATGTATTTTTTTCTAAATGTAAAGTTTCAATGTGTACCTTTTGTGTGTTTTGCACATTATTGAGATCAAAATATTGCTCCATTTGTAGTATCCATGTTATCGGATCCTTGCCATCAAACTTCCTCATATCCATATTTGGAATATGGTGGTTCTTCCATCCAAAATTAGAGTTGATGAAATCGTGATTAACATTTATTTTGTTCTCATCATGAATTTCCTCTACTATCATTTTTCCATTAGGAGACATTTCTTGTATCAACTTTTTCAAACCTTCCATGTCTGCTTTTAGATCATTTTTCATGATTTCCATGTTGTCTTTCATTTTTTCATCGATATTAGCTTCCATGCCATCCATCTTAGCTTCCATGCCACCTTCCATGCCATCCATATTATTTTTTGTTTCTCTTTGCGAGAGAAAAATTTGGTGCACTTGTTCTTGTAATTTTGATATGTGATGTTGCTTTTCTTCATCTTCATGAGTCATAGTAGATATGTTTGAAGACTTAATGGGTTCTGAATTCTTTTTAGGTGGCATTTTAGAACCCAATACTTATATCTATGCTACAATATTCCCTTAGAATCAATTCAAACTGAGTTTTCACACAAGACTTATGCAATCTGAAAGAAATACACACCTTTTTCTTAATTTTGAGGAGATCGATATTGAAACTGAATTATATCTGTGATTTTGGATATTAAATATCTAAAACTCGACCCTGTAGTAGCCCACGAAAGTTTCTTTTAAATTCCATAGGTTTGACTTGATTTGGATTCTTCGAAGAAAATTAATACCCAATCTCCCCCAATGACCTAATTATGAATTGGTTCAGCATAGCGACCTTGTACAAAGTGCCACATGTCACTATTTCCTCCTCCGGCTCTAAAATTGATATAAAGTAAACTTCAATCTTTGTACTTGCGGCCAATTTTTACAGAACTCCAATATGATGCTCAGAGAGAGAGTTATGACGATTTTTCCACGATCACCTCTTTGAGATGAAATTTAGGAGCATGAAACAACTCTAACTTCCACAGATGATATCTTTGAAAATATTGAGAATCAAGTTCTGAGGTTTTTCCACGATATTACTGAGGATTTTGGCTTCGCTTTATAAAAATTTTAGCTTTTTAACCCTCGTAGAATAAAACTATAGTGAAAATTCCATGATGACTGGTTTAGGTTAAGTTCAGGAGCATACAAAAAGCCCTAACTTTCACCAATCATATCTCAGGATTTCTTCTTCGAGCTCTAAAATTTTCAGCTTCTAAACCTTCATAGAAAAGAATTTATAGTGAACATTCCACGATGACGTTTTTGGAGAAGTGAAACCCTAGAATCCAAAGATCTAATACCAAATGTTATGAAACCAACTCCAAAAATAGAAGAAAAGAGAGATCAACACCTTATAAATCAACCACTTTGAGGGGGAAATCTCCAATACATTACATAAATGAATAATTATTGGATGCTACAAATTACCAAAACCTCCTTTTATATATATGAGTCTATGGGGCCACAATATAATCCTATCTGAGCTAACAATAATAATGCAAGGGCATAATAATAACAATATTGGGGTTACAGGGGTACAAAAATGAAAAGAAGTGGGCTACACTAATAACAATAAAGGATTAAACTAGTAATATACGGACCAAACATTTCGGATGTTCACTTCACTATTTATGAAGTATAGAAATAAGTTTATTTTATGAAATCTTTCTTTCGTCAAGTCTAGAATGATTCACATCATCCCATGGAGATGAAGAGTAGAGACTTATCATATTATTTTATTTAGGATAGTTGGATGCATAATCTAAGTCAATTATTCATCTCTAGAATTTAAGATTGCATATTCCTTATTCAGGAGGCTCATGCTTCTTTAGATGGTGGCCATTTCAAAACACTTAAGATGTCATGCCATTTTTAGAGATATTTATTTTGGTCCGCTATCATAATGCGAGACTAAGACTTATTTTTTATGCTATAATAATATCTATTGCATATTATGCTATGCTATTTTTGATGCCATATTTTTTTATGATATGCATCTCATTTTATACATTTAATGCATTTTAGATATGATACAAGTTAATATTATTCACATATATATGGTCTAAGAATTACTATGGTTAGAAGAGCTTACAATTTGATACAAAGTGTCAGATTTTTTGCTTTAATCGTAGTCTTTTAATTACTAGCTTGAATAGTATACATCTTACTTAGGGTCGATATATTTTTGGTCTAATTGATTAAGTAACATATCGAATTCCATAGATTTTGTCAAAGATACCTACATTTAAAATGATACCTCACAACACAAATATGCACTACTTCTATAAGTGCATAGGGGTAAAATTTACAAGCACAAAGAGGAATGATTTGCTGTAAGAGTCACAAAACATATTTCTAAAGTGACTTCCAATACAAACATTTCTTTAAAAGTATAACTACATGTTGGAAATACATATCCTATATGGATGTTGACAAAATTTATGATTTTTCAGCTTGGTCTTGTGTTGACATAAATATTGGGTTACTATTTTTGTTTGTGCTGAGGCAAATTCGTTGTCTAGATGTACAATGTTTTATAATATACAAGTGAACTGATCCGTTGTATTGTGGTCATAAATGATAAGAAGGAATAATCCAAAATACGTTGTATGTTGATATACAAACTAAGGTTGGCTGATTAGTATGAAAGGAATTAGGCCTAATACTCTTGTATGTAATCTATTGGCTTTTGAGCTGATTGAGAATGAGGTCATTAAGCTATTGCTATAACTTGATTTTTCAAATTTGGCATAAATGTGTAAATAGTCTGATCTAAAACAATGTATACATTGCCTTGGCTTCTGATTTTGAACACTGGTAACACTTACATATTGAAGAGAAAAATTAATAACCTCACACTTATGATCATACGTTGCCTTATAACTGAGATTTTGAGGGCTAATTCTCATTATCATATATGTTGAGTCTATCTTACTAGTACATGCCTATAATAAGTAGGGCTTATACCATTGATTATGAGAATAACTATGTATGGATATGTTTAGTAAATTTCCTCTAACTTACACGAAGGATGATTGAATCTTCATGGTGGTGTTCTATTTCTCTGAAATGTAAATCTTTATCCCCTGCATCAATATGAACTAATAACAATAGGTAGCTTTTTTTCTCCCACATTAGGTCTTGTTTCATCCTCCCCCCCAAAATTATGTCTGATAGAACCTTACTTCCACAATCAAGTAAACTAAGTATTATACCATTCTAAAGGTATCTACCCACTAATTCATGGTTGTGAATTCATCTTAGCAAAGGATATTCTTAGCTTTGTTATAATTGCAAGGACATTTAATATTTTAATTCCGCAAATACATTCATGATGGCGAGACATGTGGGATAGAAGTCTCTCGTACATGACCCATACCTTCTTCAAAAATCTCTTTCCCCTATATTTTTGAATTGACACACCTAACTCCTATGTTTATTTTTACATAGTAATTGAACACTTAGTACAATTTATCATTACTATAAATCACAAACTAAAATTTATGTGCACATATAATTAGATAATTAGTGCTCTTAAGGGGAAAGGATTTGCTAACTTGTCTAATTAATTAACTTAACCCTAGATAAATAATGAACGAATAAGATTTTGGAAATATAGAAAGAGATGA
The DNA here is from genome assembly GCA_034641835.2 of Pinus albicaulis. Classification (NCBI taxonomy): domain Eukaryota; kingdom Viridiplantae; phylum Streptophyta; class Pinopsida; order Pinales; family Pinaceae; genus Pinus; species Pinus albicaulis. The sequence continues at coordinate 21,319,324 of CM076574.1, read as the reverse complement.
GAAACCCAAAAGTCATATTCTCATCGCTTTAAACCCAAATGCTAGAATTATGCACATTCAATTACTAATTAATGAATAAACTCCTTGATTACTATTCTTATTGAATACTAAATGCATTCATGACATGCTTTGAGTTTATTAAGTAGATATCTAATGCTAATATGATATGCATTTGAAACTGATTTTGTATGTGCATTACTTGTGTGCATTAATTGTTTTCCATGGAATGATTTTAAGGTTTATGTGATGCAAATATGATGACATTTGATATTAAAACTAAACTAACAATACAATAATATATTTTTAATTAAAAATTCATTCATCACCATCGTATCCATGGAAAAAAAGGGGCGAGTTAAGATCATCTAGGAGTAAACATCATGGACACATTAAATCACCATAACTTGATTATCTAGCAAAGCACCCTTATTCAGTAGATCATCATATATTATTCGTACCAATACACATCTAACCATCCACATGTCCATTTATTTGAAATCAATCCACAATATAGTCTTAAATTATATAAATTCCAATACATTATAGAAATTATATTTTCTAGCCCTAGAATCAATGTTCATTGTTAATTTTGAACAATGTGTTCCACTCATATGAAATGTGCCAGTGGAAAATTTTCCAGAATGGCATCATGATCATCTATCGATAACCTCCATTGTCTCCATTTTTTTTCTACTCTTCACTTTCTTCAACTACAACTGAGTTGCTATGACCAAGTGGCTATATTAGGCATAAATAACCTTTGGTTTGTAATATTGAAAAATAACATGATCTTTACATTTCTCTACTTCTTCAAAGAAATGTCCCATTAACACCATTGAACCAATTGGGTATGTATAATTTGATGGATCATTATACTCTTGCAGCAACGTGCATTTAGACTATGCACTTTTTCTTGATTATTTTCTGCTGCAATGACAGCGAATACATCACCTTCTCTAACCATATCATAGACACAATCATAATCATTGTCAATCGCAACCACTTCATTGAGAATTTCCTTGTCAGTCACGTTTCCAAATGGGGGAAATGGTGTCAATTCTTCATGTTTCTATGGTCTAACAAATTTCTTAATTTGGTTTTCATAAACATCAATGGACTTTGTCTCATCAATACATGTTGAACAAAAGCAAGAGAACTTTTATTTCTCAATGCAATGTATGTTTATCATGTTCTAACTACTAATGTAGTTTAAAATTCTTGTCTGAGGGATTGAAATGAAATTAAGTGGCAACGATCTATCAACATCACCCATTGCAATATTCCAAAAGTGCCTTCTTTAGAAAAGCACACACATGTATGAGTCAAACGTTGAGAAATATTTAATATTTTTTTTTAAACAAAAGACACACACATGTATACACATATATGGTTAGTTAAATTTTTACGCTTACTTGTGCGTATCAACCATACTTGGGTTCGATAGATGACTTAAATTGTCTTTGCACTAATTAAAAACGTCTAAAGAAATTGCAAGTCGGAAAGCTGAGTGATTCAATTGATGCCTCCTAAGTGCATGTTTTACGCATGCCCTAACACCATCATGCTCTTCTTTTCCATGCCCTATCTTAAATGAATTCCATGTATGTCAAATGTTGGTTCTCTTATGAAAACGAGACAACCAAAAGAATGATATTGCTGATTTAAATTGACCAACACAACCATTTGACCATACCCAATGTTCTTTAAAAGGGACCCCTCATTTCAACAATTCATTATAAATAACATTAAAACAATGTTGAACAAAACATGTATCATGTTTTCGAACATCACTGATGTAGAAATGGTACTCCTTAATCACCTCATGATTATTTTCATCGCTATCAAAACCATCAATGTCATGCTCTGTATGTCTATACAAAATATGCACAAATATAGATATTTGGTCTCAATGATAATACTCACTTGGTTTATAATTTTTCGGAATAAACGCGTAATTCTCTGCGAAATCAACCACTGATAATATTGTTCCTTTTGGGAACACATCAAGTGATTGCTTGAACTGTAAATCCTACCATCGTGCTATATGACAGTGCTTAATATATTTGTATATATTTGCACCCCAAACTCGTCCATAAATGATGTCACTGAAATTTTGTCATCAAGTAAAGTGATATGTTTTTATGTTGTGCTTGAATCTGTAATAGGAGTGTAAGTAACATTTTCATATCACTTCCAATTTGACTGAGGTTTGATAGTCTGGGATCATTAGGATCAATGAGATAGTTTTCATCATAAAGTGCCAAATGAGAACATTCTGGGGATTTTCTTCCACCAACACATTATTTTTTATAAAATAATTTATTATTCTCTGGTGCACATAATATCTTTGATAAAATTTCATGAAAAATTGGAGGGGGCTCATTTGACCAATATTTTATGCCAAAATTTACAAATGTCTCATAAAATAATTGGAATTCTACATGGTATAGACAATAACATGTGTCTTGAACAGTGATAGGTCTGATATACCATGGTTTAATCTTCACAAATGTGCTAAGGGAAACCTTCACATTAGTATTACTCTCCATAAAGTTATGGAATAATTCTATTTGACTGACTCGTGTTATATGTTTGGCATAAGTTTCATAAACTCCCTTAGATATATGATGTCATACAATGTCCCTTTCATTTGGCGACACACAAGAATTCAAATTACAAAACTTTTTTACCCTATCCCTTACACCATCAAGAATTCTATCATGATATGGATGCTTGCAGATATTAGCCCAACATGCAATTTCATCATTCTCATCTAATTAAATTCTAAATTTTGTATGCCTCCATAAACTGTTTCTTGATGTTTTAAAAACTTTTGAAGTTGCTGACATCAACAAACTTGATGCGGGTTATTTCGTGAGTACACCTGTTAAAATTTATCTATGAGCACTCTTTTCAACTTGATATTTCTTTTTGGCTACGTGTGGCAAGCGCTGACATCACATTTTTTTTATACCATGTTGTTTACTAAAACCTCTTTTTGAATTTTAATGCCCAATAAGTCCACAAAATTTCTTAGAGATTTGTGCTTTAAAAATATGCGTAACATCTGAGTTTGTGCTATGATAGATTTACTTTCAAAAAGATGTTTCAACCCCCAATTTATTTTATCTTGAATAGTTCGTTCAGGCATTGGTGGTCCCAATTCTTCAATTTTAGCTGATCTATATTCTATAGAAATTTGTAGTCATATATAAATTTCTTGGAACTTCCAATTAATTGTAGTGAAATTCGAGGTGTGGTAGTATGTTCTTGTCGGTCTGATGTTGTCCCTGCATAAAAAAAAATATTAACTTCTAATTTGAAATTGACATATATATATTTTTAAGTTTAAAACTATCTTGAACTACAATGTCTTTTAAAAAAAATACAAAATTCAAATTGAAGAAACTATTATCTCACTAGTGAGATCGATATCAATATTCTCTTGGACATTTGTGTTTTCAATATTGTCATTGAAAATTTCCTCAAAATTCTCTTCGACATTTATGTTTTCAATATTCTTGTTTACAATTTCCTCAACATTTCTCATTTCCTCGTCATTGTCATGAACCTCTAGATCTCTTTCATAATGCTCTACCTCCAAATTAATTTCATGGCTTAATCTTTCCCTTTCCTCTCGCCTATTTTTTTTTAATATTTCATTGCTTTTTGCTGAATCAGTTTTATTTCGATCATGCCTTGATTTGCAATTACTTTTGCTTCCCATGTTCAAAAAATTGTAAACCTAAAATCCAATTCTATTGGGACCAAATACCCAAAAAACATAAAGACTTCAAAATAATTACTTCATGCCTTCAATAAGAGAGAAAATTAAATAAATAATTAAATTCATAAAGACATTTTGCAAAAATACTTCATGCCTTCATAGAGACATTTTGCAAAATATAAAGTAATTAAATTGTTATAAATAATAAAAATGTAATTTTTTTCCCCATAAAATTTTCACTTCCGTTTCTTGAAAATATGTGCTCTTTAAAAAAAATGAATGTTTAAAAAAAATTACTTTCAAAAAAAAAACTTGCACCCAAAAAAACTTCTCACAGTAAAAAACTTCATTTCTTTGGTTCAGAATGGTGTGTGGAATATTGTGGATTTAATCTTTCAAACGAGAATATTTATATACAAATCTCGCCCAAAAAATTGCGACGATGTGATGAATCTTCGCAAGATTCCGTCTGCCGACATTAAAATGTTTAGACTAGACTTCTCGCCCAGAATTATAATAGACTCTCAAATGAGAGTTATATAACTCTCGCCTGAGATTCTTCCTTGCCACCAAGCCCAAAAAACCGTTTTGCGTCGAGTGTATTTCTCGCATGCAAACTCTCGGCCGAGAGTTTGTAAAACTTTTCGAGTGAGAGTTTACTTGCACGGTTAAATTTAACCTGTGGTGGTTTGAACTCTCGATCCATAGTTTAACATTTCTTGCCCGAGATTTTATTAAATGTCTCACCCGAGATTTCCTGGTCGACGAAAAACCCAGAAAATTGTATAGTTTTCAGGAACCTGCAGCTTTGGAGGGGCCGAACACCTACAAAAACATAATGTTATCTTTTGGTCCTGGTACCATTAGATTCATCTCTAAATGTAGCTTCTAATGATACAATATTTGTGGAGTTTCATTAAAATTTTGAATTTCTTATTAATTTTATACTAAACTATGTCACTGTAGAATTTAATTGTTCTGAAAATTGCAGTGAATGAAAATTCAATAACTTTAAAATGGAAACACCAAAAAAATAAAAAAAATCATATTTCAATTCCTCTCCCTGTCTTCTTAAAAAGGGTATTCTCATTTTTCTTATTGACGATCACATTGAAAAGAAAATTTAGGGCCTATGAAATGTACTGAAACATCATCGTTTGTTTGTCTTCGTCCATTTTAAAAAAATAATAAAAAATAATGATTTAATCTCAAATTAATATTAAATAGTAATTGCATTCTATTTAGATTATGATGATATGGTTTATTTCCAAAAAATGAATAACCATCCCTAAAAAATTTAGGGTGCAAAAAGTGGCTAGTTATGTTTGCCTAAAAATTTCAAGTATATGCAGTTAGGAAACAACAAATTTAATCCTCTATATGTCAATATTTAAAAAAAAAATATGAGAATGGAGGTAAGAAAATTCTCTACAAATCTTGTTTTTATGTCAAAGCTTAATTTGCATTGGAAATATCATTTTAGTGGAGTTGAAGTTGAAAAAACATAGAAAATTACAATTTTCAACGTTAAAAAAGGACAAAAAGTGTTACCGGAGTTCATGTTATTAATATTCCTTATTTCTTTTATTTGCTCTTTCTTTTACTTTATCCGTTTCATTTCCAAAACTTTAATGAATTTTATATTTCAAATCTAAAATTTAATATTTAATATTTCAAATATTTGTAATGTTTAAAATAGTTTATATTTGAATCATTTTTTAATTCAATTGTTTCAAGATTTTTTTTAATATTTATAATTTGAGTTTTACATTTGAAATTCATTATTTCAATTTTAACATTTAAAATTTAATATTTAACATTTAATATTCGTTATTTAATATTTAGTATTGCTTATTTATTTTTAATTTTTAGTAGTCAATTTTAAATTTTAAATACTAGATATATAATATTTAATATTTGATATTAAATTTAAAATAAAAATTTAATGTTTAATATCACAATTAAATATAATACTTTATTTCATATTTTATATGTAGTATTTCAATATATAGATTTTAATATTTGTAACTTTATATTAATTTTTAATTTTATATTTAAATTAAATATTTAATTTTATATTAATATTAAATTTTAATTTAATATTACATTGAAATATAATATTTCATTTCATATTTAATATGTAATATTTTAATATCTAATTTTTAATATGTCTTATTTAATATTTAAAATTACATTTAAATATAATATTTCATTTCAATATTTCAACATTTGTTGTTAAATTTAATATTTCAAATTTAAACTTTGAGTTTCTAATATAAAATTTCAAATTTAAAGTTTTCGTATTTCATATTTAATCTTTTAATCTTTAGTCTTGCTAGCTGCCACGCCTAGCCATCTACCACTTTAGTCCACGCGCCAGCGACCACATTTCTCCACTTTAATCCACACTTTTAAATATTTTTTCCTCCTTCTCTCTGCTCCGCAACTCTTGATCATACATTCAGACGAAACATATACCACCATATTATCCATAAATTCAATCAAGCATGTCCATTTAAATTAAAATAAAAACGTCAGCCACCCTCCATTCACAAGGGATGAATATATAATCACTTGGTGATATATATAATTTAATTAAAATTTTTATTTCCCCCATTGCCCCCACTCAAATCCAATTCTAAGATTTTATTAATAAAATATATTTCATTATAGTTTACTTGCTATGCTATGTTGCGCATCACCTAGCATTGATTCAAGCTGTGCTACACTGCGCCTTGGCCTCCTGCTGCCATGGCCCTCCCAGAGACTGATCTGGGTGGCGTTCCGATCCTTAATCCTTTAGTCAACAACTCACATCTCCTTCCGAACATTGCTTCAAATGCATTTGGTTCCTTAATGGGACCCTAGGGAAATCATCCCACAGTCACAAAATTCATCAAAAACATGAATAAATAACTAAGATCAGCCTGCCTCCTAGCCTCCCTCGCATTGGTGCTATTTCCCTATCAAAAAAATGTTTAGTTGGTCATTTCAGAGGCTTATGGCCTTCTCCCAAAATTGGTCTCAAGTGACGTGAGGGAAGACAGCCATTAGATTTTGCAGAACAGGATACTTCACCTTTCTATTTGAATCCAAGGATGACATGGATTTAATCTTCAGAAGTGGCCTACATTTTATGGACACAAGAGGAGTCCATATGAATAGATGGACCCCTCATTTTGATCCAGAACTGGATGTTCTAAATGTTGTCATAGCTTGGGTGAGGCTTCTGCATCTTCCATTGCACTGTTGGGGAGATGACCCTATTAGAGAAATAGGAAACATTGTAGGAAAATACATTGAGAGGAGTGAACCAAAAGAAAACATGTGGGCTTATATGAGGATATGAATTAAACTTGATTTAGGAGAAGGGCTCCCAGAAGCCATCAAGATCAAAGTTGACAACTGGACGCACATTCAACAGTTGGATTAGGAGAAATTACCTTTCAAATGAAAGCCATGTCATGAATATAGGCACTTTGCAAATAGATGTAGAAAAAAATATAAACAAGAAAAAAAACTGAGGAAAATGAAGAACAAAAATTGGAGCAAGTGAAAAAGAAAAATATGACAAATAAAACTTTGAAATTACCCATCCCTCCATCAACTTCAACCCCCCCCCGCTTCATAGGTCCCCCGTTCATTCCTCCCCTCCCATCCTTGAATCCTCATCCCTTCTGGGCTTGAACCCATTTCAACCTCTAGGCATACCCTCTGATCCTCCTCTCACCACCCTTGCCCCTTCCTTTTCCCCTCCTTTGCTCCATGTACACTTCTCTACTCCCTCTCGCTCCTCTTACCCTTTGGGTTTTTCCTCTTCTGTCCCTCCACTCTTGGATGATCCCCCCTTCTTTCCTAGCCCTCCTCCTCCCTCATTTGACAGCATGCTCACCATAAATCAGTCAAGGGACTCCTTAGTATCTATTAATAACAATAAGAAATATGAAAGAAAATCAAACAAGGAACTCAGATATGAGGCTCCAGTAAAGGAGTTCACCTTGGGAACCTAGTAACCAATGGAAAGTTGTCTTGAAAAATGAATCAAAATCAAAGAGAAGAGCCATCAGACTCTTCAAGGGAAAGTTTCGTCAACAACAAATCTAAATAAATAATCATAATGATCTCTTTGAATTGCAGAGGATTAACGCACCCCTCCAAAATAAACATCATAAAATACCTCATCAAAGGGGAAAAAAACAACATCCTAATGATCTAGGAGACAAAAATTAGTAGTCAATAAATGGGCAATATCATCCAAAAAATAAAAAATTATGAAGTAACGGTGTTGTGAGCCATTTGGGCTTCTCGCGGTATATGCACAATTTGGCTTATAGAAAAGTGGAAATTACAGAATCAAAAAATGGAAGCACATTGGGTCAAGACAGAGCTGAAAACTAAAATTACGGATAGAGAAATCAGCGTATACAATGCATACTCTCCAAATCACTACAAAGATAAGGAAACTTGCTGGAAATCGCTAAAAGAAACAATTCTGGCAGAAAAAGAGGATAATCTAATTCTTGAAGGAGATCTAAACCTAGTACTTGAAGCTGAAGAAAAAAGAGGAGGCTTAGTCCATCCAGATCCTTTGTGGGACACAGTTGAAGATCTTATAGAGATATGCAACTTTATTGATATACCTCCTAAAAATGGGAAGTACACTTGGGACAATAAGAGGGTAGGAAAGGATAACATAAAGGAAAGGTTGGACATAATTCTTGTCAATGACAATATAGTGGCCTGCTATAGAAAGGTATCCTCCAAATTTATCCCCTCATCTGCCTCTGATCATAAACTAGTAGCCATTGAGGTTGGCCCCTTAGAAAAGTATAGGCCTCTCCCATCTAGGTACAATCAACTATGGAGCAGCAGTGAAGAGGAAAAACAAGAAGTTATAAAAACATGGAAGAAAAAAATAAATGCCTCTCTGAGATTCATTTGAGAGTCTAAACTAAAGAGGGTAAAATCAAGTCTCAAGGATTGGGCCAAAAAAATTTACTGAGAACCACGAAAGAAAAAGGAAGAGCTACAAAAAAAATTGGAAAAAATTCAAGAGAATTTGGAAAATGTGCAAGACAAAAAAGAAAATCGGATGAGGGAGAAAGAGATACACTGGAACATATATAGGAATAACAGGCAAGAAGAATAAGCTTGGAGGTTGAAATCCAGACACCTTTGGATTCAAGCGAGGGACAAGAATACAACCTTCTTCCATAATTTAGCAAAAACCAGAATGACAAGAAATAATATAGAAAAAATACGAGGAGAAGGAGGGGCTGAGATTAAAGGACAAGGAGACATTAAAAAATAAGTGTTCAGACATTTTAGAACTTTTCTAAGAGCAGGAGATGGCCACACAGACACAGAGGAATTTTTAATGCACAATCTGCACATCATAGATGAGGAAAAAAATAAAGAGCTATCCAAAGAGGTAACAAAAGGAGAATTTATAGCAACCATATGGAGTCTCCATCCAGATAAGGCTCCAGGTCCGAATAGAGTTTCCATCTCTTTATACCACACCTTTTGGAAATTAATAAATAAGGACCTCCTAAAGATGATTAGATATTTCATAAAGAAGAAAAATATGGGAGGCTTTACAAAATCAACTTACCTTTCCCTCATCCCAAAATATCCTTGCCATTCCTCCCTCATTATATTTCAACCCATATCACTTTGCAATGCCTCTTAAAAAATCATCTCAAAAATTTTAGCAGGTAGACTCAAGCCCCTTCTTCATCTCCTTATCTCTGAAAACCAAGGAGGCTTCGTCCCTTCACGACAAATTGTTGATAACATAATCCTAGTCCAAGAGGCCCTCCACTCAAGAATTTCCTATAAAGAATAGGGCTTCATATTGAGAATGGATATGGCTAATGCTTTTGATAGAGTAAATCTCTCTTTTTTATCAACTATCCTAAAAAAATTGGTTTCTCAGTGGATTTTATTGATTCTATGAAATATTTCACTAACAGCCCCTAGATCCCTCCTATTTTCAATGGAAGATCATGCAGTTTTTTCCAAATATATAAAGGGCTCAGGAAGGGTTTTCCTTTGTCTCCTTTTATTTATATTTTGATGGTAGATTCCCTTAGTAGGAATTTGGAGTACTGTTGAAGAAATTCCACTTTGACAGAATTTTCAATAAGGGGGTCAAAAGTGTTAATCACTCATTGTTTGTGGATAAAGCGCTTCTTATGGGGGGAGCCACATGTGTAGTTTCTAGAAGATTCAAATCAGCCTTTGACAATTTTATGGAAGTTTATGGAGGATTGGTGAACAATGACAAAAGCTGTGTATATGGATGGAACACACCTCGTAAATCTTTACAAAGAATGTTTCAAATTTTAGATCCCCTTCCAATCCAATTGGAACCATTTTCAATACCTTGGGTTGCATATTACCCAGAAAAATCTAAGGACTGAGATCTAGAAGAAGAATGCGGAGAAGATTAAAAGAAAGATCCAATCATGGGGAATGATTTGGTTAAACCAGGCGGGAAGAGTCATCCTCATAACATCCATCCTCTCTTAACTTCCCCTATATCAGTTTGCATTGACCTCGCCTCCTGCCAACATCCATAAGAAAATAGAAATCATAATTTGAGGATTTCTGTGGCAAGGAGAAAAAAAAATAAACCAAGAAATTCATTCTTGTCAAATGGAATTTAACTACTCAATAAAATAATGTAGGCTTTCGATCAGAACTCCTAATTTAATGAACTTGGCACTTGGATACAATATTTCTTGTAGGCTCATCACTAGGGAAATAAGTTGGTGGAAACATGCTTTAGAAACAAAATATCTAAGTTCCCCAAGGATCTCCATCTAGGACATAAATCATCCTCTAGGACCTTGTACTCAAATCTAGAAGCTCATCACCAAGGTAATACCGCTGATAAAAGAAAATATTACAATAAAGTCGGGGAATGTAAAAAAAACTAACTTATGGATACACAATATCATGGTAAATGACCCTTTAAGAAATAATCTAGAAATCTAAGGTTTAAATAATTGGATGGCAACAAAAGGCCTCTTCAAGTTGTGGAAAATTTCAAAGTGGGAAGTTGATGGAACGTGGAAAAATTGGAAAAAATCCAATTTGCCACTGGGTCTAATGGAGTAGTGGAGTGCCTTGATTTCATTGTTAAAATGTGCAGCACCTTGAGATTAGAGCACTCAAGATGAACATATTTGGATCCCTACTGGAGCTGAATACATTGTCAAATCTGGTTATGCTTCACTACAATATCAACAAGGGCACCAAGAATGGAAATTCTGGAAATTTTCTTGGAAGGTAGAATGCCTACCAAAGATTAAAATTTTCTTATAGACCCTCTGTTAGAGAAAAATCCTTACAATTGAGAATTGAAAAAAAGAGAGGAATACCTAGGCCATCACAATTCCCTATGTGCTTAAAAGAGGAGGAAAGCATCCAACACTTATTCCTAGATTGCAAATTTTATAAATATTGTTGGATGGGCATTGTCTCCCCAATAGAAGAAATTTTAAATTACAACACTACTCTCAATGAATTATTATCTAAATGGAAGAACAACTAACCCTATCCTCTCAAGGACAAAATAAGAGAGAAAATATATTGATCCAACATTCCTTGATTTCTTTGCTAGAAGATGTGGCTTGCTAGAAACGACAGGGTCTTTAAAAACAAAAAAACATCAGTGGAAAGAGTAATCTCCAAAACGTGGGGAAAAGTCACTAAATTATTCTCAGCAAGAGGGGCAATAGGAATTGATTTGAAACAACTTTGAGTAGAAGAGATAAATTGGATGAGTTTCACACTCAAAGCTCCTATGTCCACTGGAGGGAATAACTCTAGAAAGGAAAGGAAAAAATGGAAAATAATTCTATCTGAAGAAGACTTCCGAAATCGGCTCAGATCGCTCAATAGGCCATTCCTCTTCTTCGATGGGGCCTCGAAAAGGAACCCGGGTAACGCTGGGATAGGAGAAATCATACTCAATAGTGATAAGACAAGATTCATTCATTAGAATTGGGGCATGAGAATAATTAAAAACAATAGAGAAGAAGCCTACGGTCTCCTCCTAGGGATAAAAATTCTGAAAGAAAGAAAAATGTCAAACCCAATAATCTTTGGATATTCGTTAATTATAATACAAGAAATGGCAAGTGGAAACAAATTAAAGAACACAACCCTTTGACATATCTTGGAAAGACAATATGCCAATCAGGTAGGGAAAATTTATTACTACCACATACTAAGGACAAACAACAAAAATGAAAACACTGAGGCCAACAAAGAAGTAGATATAATATTGGGACAATAAGTATTGATGAATATCTCATCATGATTGCAATCCCGTGAGGAATAAAATCTTACAGAAATCAGATAATAATGTTTTAAGGCCTCTCAAAGGATGGGACTCCTCTGTTAAAAATGTGAAAAGATTCTCTACAAGTACTAAAATGACCAAATTTGACCATCAATACAGGATCAATCCATATCTTCTTTGGATCACATTTCATATCTCCTTTGGATCACATGTACATGATCATATTATCTTGATCATGAGTCATATGCCTCTGATCTTTATTCTTCTATTTAACTCCCTCAGCGCTGGCCTTCAGAATCCATACGAAATCCTCAATTTCCAGGTTAACCTACGTAATCGCTATTTTGGTATTATATTTTGTCATCCCTGCTCTGGTCCCCTTGCACACAATAATCTCTATGACTGATTTCTCTCATTTGGGCGTCTTTACAATTCTTGTCTTAGTCCCCATGCAAACAACAATATCTGTGACAATTCCTCCTTATGCAGTCAATGTTGTAACTGGACATCACTCCCCTCTTCGCAATTGGTTGACAAGGAGCTCCCCGTCTTATCACTTTCACCTCTTCTCTCTAGCCTCTCCCATTCCATGTTCTCATGCAATGCTCTCAACAAGTCTTTCCAAATCACTCATACACTCCCTATATAACAATTTGATTCTTCCAACTCCCTCTCAGTCAATCCATTCCTTCTAGTTTTTTAGAGGAATAGGAGGTCACCCTATCATTCAAACATAATAGAGTCCTCCCTCAATACCTCTCCAGCTTCGGACCTCCAGGTTCAGAAAAAATAAATTAGAGTAATATCATAAAAAAAACAAAGGAAAATGGACAACAACAAGGTAAGGACTCAACCTTCTGTATTTTGCAGAGCTCATAGAGTTTTTATCAACCAAATAAAGGAGTTGATCGCTTAGAACAAGAACGATACAAGAGAAGAGATCGATTTCCTTAGCCAGTTGTTGGCCACAAATTCATAGGATTTGATGGATGTTAAGAACAAATGCAATCATATGCAACGCACAATCAAATACCTTCAGGATCTCATAGGAAAAAAATATGAGCAAGCTTCTAATTCTCTTAACCAAGGAAGTGGTCTCAGAGAATGTGAGAATAATATCAACAAATAGACCAATTATTCAGCTTTGGGACCTCATGTGAAAGGAATTCAACATCGATCAACACATAGTAGTTAGAAACTCATCGTCTTTTTAAATGAAATAGAATTGTATTCTCTTGCTCCAACAGTTTGTCAAAGTTTATATTTTAAGTGCAATAGTCATATAGCTAATAGGAATGCTAGAAGAAGAATCTTGTGTAATGTAGCAGAATCTCAACACTCCCTATAGAGAGCCCATTTTTGTGGTCTCAGCAAAGTGGTCATGTTGTGAGGAAGTTCCCCCTTTTTTTTTTTTTGATATAATATTATCATAACCGATCTTGTTAAAAAAAAAAGAATTTGTTTACCCATAAATTAAGTTCTAATGTAGCCACATCATTCCTAATGTTACCACTGAACCCAACATATCTAAATAGAATTTGAATATTATCATCCTCCATGTGGATAAAGACAATGCCACAATAATTTTCAATAGAATCTAACACCTCTGAAATGATGGAATTCCATCACATGGAAAACTTACTCATTTTACTATGAAAACATATTTCCTCCACCAGCTAAAATTATAGATTCCATTATCTCCAAAGTTACTAATACTAATAATGATTAATTGTTATTAAGTATTATTAATTAATCCTAATCAACTCAAAATATAAAATTTAGGATATTACTTAGTAATAATTCTAAATTAATTATTATTGGTACAAATATTAGTAATAACTAAATAATATTAATTAGTAAATTAATTTTTTATTAAATAAATAAATAAATTATATTATTGTCCCATTTAAATAGAATAATTAATAAAATCATTACTTAAAAATAGTTTATTAAATTAAAATATTATTAAAATATAAATGATTATTTAAAAATTTAAAAAAATAAAATAAAATAGAATATTAATTATTATTACTTCTTCTCGAATATTTTTATTTTTTCTTTTTCACTATTAATCCTAACATAAATCCTTCTTTCAATCCTTCATTCAAAAATCTTGTCCTGAAGATGGATCCCTATTGCGATTCAAAATGCCGATGAATGTTCTTTAACACTGTGGATAAACTAGAAAGCTCTTCAATAATTGATAACCATAAGATCTTGAAAACAATAATAATGTCCTTGCATGGAGGGGATTCTTGGGAAGAGATTTGTTATCTAGAAAAAACTAGAATGAATATTGAAAGAAGGGCCGCAGACCTACATTTTCTTAAAGAATGCCCTGACGACAATCTTATTCATCCTTTTCTCGTATTAAACCTATTTTTCACCTTCACGGGTACAACATATATTTTTTAAAACTGAGTTTTAACCTAATTCGTGGTGAAATTAGGAGGAAGTGTGCTATGTTGGATAAAATTGATCTCTCTGCTATATATATGCATTTAAAATTGGCTAATTTAATTAATTCTGAACTATGGAAAACTATTGATGCAAGGGTCACTCTCAAGGCTTAGAAGGAGGGTCAGTTGGCTCCGGAGAGACAAACTAGAAAGATAGAAAAAATGAAGAGAATTGATCTAGGTGAGAGCTATTTGTCTGGTGCAATTGAAAATCATTATTCCAATGGGTATATGCTGTCTTACATAGGATATAGATACTTGTCTAAGGCAGATAATGATTTGGAGGAGTATACATAGTCAATTGTTGGGTATTTGCAATCCTGATTGACAGTGGCAGATGCTGTTTACTATGAGGTGCCACACATAATTAACTCTCCAGGAGTCGATGCCTCATCATAGTACAGAGTGATGAATGATTTTGGTTGCTCCAGTTGTACAATTTCAATATCGGAGCACATGAAGGAGGTTTTAGGTAGTGTGGAGTACGTCTCTCACAAAATGAATTCCCAACTCTATAGTTCTTCTAGAAATTTGATGGTGGATTACAGTGTTGGGTTTCCTGGTAGTCTAGACAGACCAGAATTAATCTTAGTTGATTACCCCATCAGTAAGGAATTTGATAACCCCATCATCAAGCAATTTCTCAAGTTTTCAGAAATCGGAATGCTAATAAGCTCACATGACAATGTTAACACTATAGGTTCGGTTGTTGGTCCGTCAAGGAGGAAATCGATTGTGTGCAGCGTTAAAGAGCTGATTTTTCTCAAAGAATGTGCTTCCTTAGCGAAGTTTCTATCATCTTCTGAGCTTCTGAGAAACTTTGATTGCAGGGGCAGTTCGAATTCAGCTGCTCTAGTATCATTAGATGGTAAATGGGTTGAATATTAAACTGCTTCAATTTTGTTAGATGGTAAACGAATTAAATATTCAGATAAAGCTATCACCGTTTTTTATGACTGCCAAGAGGTAATAATTCATGGATCTCTAGTCAGGTCATCGCAAACCAGGCTTGAAGACAATGGTTCAGACCCTAATCGACCCTTAGAATACGAGTCTAGGATCTTTAGTGATATTTTTAGCATCAATAGTTGTTTGAATGTTAGGAGCGGTAGAAATTACTCTTGAGGTGGTAGCTCTGTCTTAGGAAATGTAACCAACCTCGTAGTAAGCAAGCTTCTTATTAATAATATTAGTCATAGTTATATGAATTTTAGCCTTGGTGGTATTGATCAACACCATATTAATGTGCACTTAAAGGAAGATAAGGATCTAGGCCATAGCCACAATCCACGCCAAAATAAAAATAAAAATAAGAATGTTTCACAACATTTAGCTAGTGTGGTAGGCAACAAGCTAGAGAGTTTCTAGGGTTATGGGGATAACAACCTTATAGATGACCACTTAAATGGTGATGCTAAGGAGGATTTGTGCCATTAAGAAGGTTATTAACTTATGCTCTATGGTTTTAAGTCAAGATTCCTTTAGGATTTTCAATAAAGGTTTAGGATTTTTTGTTTCATATAAAGACATTCCAAAAGAGAGCATCGTTTGCAGCATTGAGGAAGGGATTCAAATTTTAACCTTAGATGATAAAGAAGCATTAATACAACAATGCTCCCTTATACTGAGGAAAGTGAGAGCCTCTGGGAGCAACATAAGAAAAGACAAGTTTAATTCTCTTAGAGCCCTTCACAATAATGAGAAGATTGAGGTCCTAAAGGCGGACAA
The DNA here is from genome assembly GCA_034641835.2 of Pinus albicaulis. NCBI lineage: Eukaryota > Viridiplantae > Streptophyta > Pinopsida > Pinales > Pinaceae > Pinus > Pinus albicaulis. The sequence continues at coordinate 21,303,096 of CM076574.1, read as the reverse complement.
GGGAGGGGCTGTTATTGTTTTAGATAAGGCGGATTATATAAGAAAAATGAGAAAGCCTATAGATTGTAGTAGCTATAAGGGACTTAATTCCAACCCCACCCCCAGGGTCTTAAGATAATTCAAGAAGTAAATCACGAATTCCAGGCAGGATGGCAAGATAAAAAAGAAATTGACCCCTTCCTGTGAGGTTATTCCAAGAATTTATGGATTACCCAAGATTCATAAATATGGGGCCCCCCTTAGAATTATTTTTAATACCATAGGATCCGCCACCTATGAATTAGTGAAATATGTTTCCAAGATTCTTAATCCCCTTGTTGGAACACTAACTCATACATAAAGGACTCTAATGATTTCGTTAATCTTATTAAATATGAGAAGGTGGAGGAGAATGACATTTTGATAAGTTTTGATGTTTTATCATCATTTACCAAGATTCCATTAGATGAGGAAGTTTAGTTCATTAAGTAATTTAATGATTCGGAAACAGCTAAGCTTGTATATATTTGTTTACGATCCACTTTTTTCAACTTCCAAGGGGGATACTATGAACAGGTATCGAGTATCACAATGAGATCACCACTCTCACCTATTGTCACCAACTTATATATGAAGCACTTTGAGAAGAAGTCACTTGCCTCCTCTCCCTTAAAACCAACATGGTGGAAAAATTTTGTAGACGACACCAAAATAAAATGGACTCATTGGAAGGAAAATATTGAGATATTTTTTGACCACTTGAATGCCATTTCCTGAGAAATTAAGTTTACTATAGAGGTTGAAGAAAATAGGAGCATTATTTTGGATTTCCTTGTTAACAGGAAGGATGATGGACCATTCTGACATTAGGTGTTTAGAAAGAAGACTCATACTGACAGTTATCTTCATGTTGAGCCTTACCATCATCCATCTCAAAAGTTGTGTTTCCTTAATAATCCTGTTGTTATATCCCTAAGGATATATAATGTGCAGCATGCTAAAGAGGAAATTAATCACTTGATGTTTGAATTTAGGGGCATAGGTTATAAAGAAAAAGATATCATAAAAAGCCGTAAAAAGAGAAGACTGTTCAGTCTTGTCCGAGAAGCACCAAGGACCTCAAGAAAACTATTTAGATTTTTTCTATTGATAAAATTGCCAGGGTTTTGGGGAGGAAGGACATATTCACACAATTTTCAGCAACAAGAACAATACAACAAATAATGTGATCATTTAAAGATAGTATAAGTCATGAACAAGTTAAAGGAGTTTACAAGATTGATTGTTCATGCGGGAAAAGTTATATTGCTGAAACCAGGTGTTCGCTACAGAGACGACTTAAAGAACACGAAGCCGATAATAAGAATGAGATATCTCGCACCGCTACCCTTGTAGAACACTCCTCAAAAACTAAACATCGTATAACTCTAGAGGATTCCAAGATCATTTCTAGAGAGGAACACTATCGAAGAAGGGAAACTAGCGAGGCACTTGAAATTATAAAACATCCTCTTAACCTCAACAGGGATGGATGATGTGAAATCAGTGACAGTTGGTGGCCTCTTATACGACAAATTTCTTCCCCAATTCTTCATCCTTCCATGTATAGTATCTCAGGTTTGCTTCTCTTCCATTGAATTCGAGGGTTTGTGTTGTTAGTTTTAGTGGTAAAACTTCTTTTTCTTTAAATAATTAAATTAAATTATTTACTTTTAATAATTATCCTTACTAATTAATTTTATTTACAATTAATAAAAAATAATTAATTAATAATTATTATTAGTATGTAATGTTTTAAAATCTAAATATAAAAAATCCTAATATAAATCCTAATAAAACAAAAAATTACATAATTATTTAAAACTTATTAATCTTTATTTATTTCTTTGAATAGGTAAATGTTAATATTAATTAGTAAATAATTATTTTATTTTTATTTGTATTAATTTCATTTTATTTTATTAATAATTAGTTAGTAAATAATCTTATTTTATTAATTATAGTGATAGTATATTAAATTATTCTCACTTATTAGGTACTAGAATCCAAATTAATTAATATATTAAATAATAAAAAATATATAGTTTATTTTTATAAACTCTCAAATTTATTAATTCCATTAACATTATTATTAGTAACAATTATTATTAATTATTATTAAGTATTATTAATTAATCCTAATCAACTCAAAATATAAAATTTAGGATATTAGCTAGTAATAATTCTAAATTAATTATTGTTAGTACAAACATTAGTAATAATCAAACATTATTAATTAATAAATTATTTTTTAAATAAATCCTGACCTAAATCCTTCTTTCAATCCTCCATTCAAAAAACCTGTCTTGAAGATGGATCCCCGTTGGGATTTGAAACGTTGACGAACGTTCTATAAGATTGTGAATAATCCGAAAATCTCTTCATTTATTAATAAAAATTATCTATGAACAAGATACTAAAAGGGAGCTTATCCCTATAGGTTGTCATACATATGTCCTCAACTCCCCCACCTCTCTTTTACCTAAATCTATTACAAAACTCTTTTTCTTTTGGGTATTTATTTATTAAAATATCCATAATGGATGGAATTAACATAATGATTAATCTTCCCTTTACCATTAGAATTGGCCTCAAATCTACTTTACTTTTCTTTAATAATAAAATTGATTAACCATGTTTAAAATAAATTCCAAGAGAGTCTCATTTATGCTATGAAATTGTAATAAACAAATTATCATTTATACTACTTCAACAAATATTTGGCCCTCTCTTTCTTACTAGACTCATAAGATATTTTAAAGGAGCCACGTCAAAGTTAAAAAAATATCATGTAACACCCTGTTTTATGTTAATTATGGTTGAAAAACTTTTATGATGCATTTGAATTATTAAAAGTAGAAGGAATTAACGAATATGGTTATTCATTAGTGAGACTTGAGTTTATTTATAAATTAAAAATTTGATAAAATATCTTGGGTAAAAGGGATTAACTGAATGCTAAATGATTCCAAGATTCCAGAGTAAAAAGTAGAGACAGTTTCTGACAGTTACTTCCCAAAAAGGATAAAATTGAAACCCTGAAGAAGGGAAGGTTTTATGTTTAGAAAGATGCTAAGGGTTAACAACATTATGTTAATAAGATTTTTCCGGAGCTGGTAGAACTAGTGGAGCTCTGAAACCCATAGAAGTATAGGCTAGATTGAAAACCTGAGGCCTTTCTTCTAATTTAGATTGTCTAATACCTAAGGCTCTGGAGAGGAGCACGAGGGGAGTAGAGGAAGTGGATTCTTCTCTCGAGGTTGGGCGGAAGCATCAATTATCTGGAAAGAAAAGTACAGAGATAAGTACCTATTTTTTTGTTTATAATAGTGTGCAAATGACATCCTAAGAAAGAAATGTGTGTATGAATTGGTTTTAGTATTCTGTTAATGTGAATAGTATAGAGAAATTATTTCTATTTAATGTAGAAGATGAAAAAATGGGAATGAAAATCGGGAAATAAATCTATTATATGTGTTACACCAAAGAAACAAAAAAATACAGATACTGCAAACTTAGCTCCTGTACAGGAAACCATATTCAACATAACTCAAAAAAAAATACAGTAAGTAGTAGTACAAATTATGTCTTCTTTAATCAGATCGAAACAAATTATTTTATTATCTCTGAGACCCATTAAATTTTGGAAAGAATTTACACAGTTGGAAGAATATAAGAAGAATTTCTAGTGTAAACCATCAAACTATTGAGACACAGAGGTTTAGCGTTGAGCCCCGTGGTGACAAGGCAAGGGTCATGGTCCTCTGGCCAATTAATCCTTAGACTTGTTGTAGCTTACATTTGCAATAAATAGAAAGAAAGAATGATCCAATATATTTATATATATTCTTATTAACTAGCTATAGAGAAAGTGAATTACACTGCAAGACAAAATAGAAGGAAACTGGAAATAATGCATAATAGAGGTGTATGAAAGTAAATAGAAGAACATTATATTTATTTAGAGTTGGTCGTAACAGAAACTGACCCAAATTTCATGTTGAAATTGTATACCCTAGGTGCTGGAAAAAATATCGAACTGTGTCTAACCAATATAGATATTGAACAAAGGGGAAATAAACATAAACTCATAATGGAGTAAGGTAATAATTCTGCAATGGGGATTTACCCAAAATACAAGAAACAGTTTTCTGAATTCAAATATTATAACCAAATTTCTTATACTGTCATTATAACATAAGATACAGGCGTAGAGGCCTTAAGTTCTTAAGGGGGACAAATTCATGCAATTACTAAAATCTATAGACAGAGCCATCTCAAGCTATGTTCGAGCAATAAAAAAATATGACAATTTTCATCAAACTTCATGAACCTCAAACAAAATCCTTGCATGAAGGTACAATCATGACCATAAGGCACCCTGCACTCAAGGAGGGTTTTACCCTCAGCAAAACATAAATAACACAATTAAGAAAATAGCGAGTTAGGGATTTGGGACTCACTTGAGAGTTAGAACGGTGTTGTAAGCCGAGCCAAAATCCCCTTCTGAGGCTTCAGTATGAATCCTTGCCTGAAACCAAATGAATTATAGTGAGGTTTATAAGAGTAGACATGGTCACGAAAGTGGTTACCTATTCGCGTTGGCTAGGCAATGTCCTAACTCCAATTCCATTTGACCAAAGAAACTAAATCTAGGTGTTTAGTTGCAACTTAACGCATAATTTTTTTTTAAGAAGATTGAAAAACAATTCCTATAGTGGGATAAACCATTCGAGAAAGACCTTCAAAATAGGAAATGAAGCCTAGAGTTAACACAACCATGAGATAATATGTAATTGAAACCTGAACACATAAGTTATTTACAGCAAAAGAAGTGACCAAACCTCTAGAATAGGATAAAAATGAATTAAAAGCTATAAAAATGAATACTATGGTGAAATCGTACCTTTCAGTGGAGAAACCTGACTATAGCATGATGAGGGACTGATGTTCCAGCATCCATAAGTGTGGGTTTACATAAAACTATCAAGAATCGAAGGAAAAGTTGCAGAGCCAAGTTTTGTCATGGCACTGGCGAAAGAAGGAGTTCGAGCAGCAAAACAGGGGGATGGGTGGTTACCCTAACCACCCCAAACACCCTTTGACCTATTGGATCTAGGGTTCTACCAAATCGACAAATGAGATGTAGCACACAAAAATTATGGGTCAACTAGAGAATCTTACCTTATCCTCTAGCTAGGTGTCTTCTAATCGAGGTGGAGCGGTAATGAAGACATAAATACATTAAATGATATGGATCGAATTATAGATGAGCCATATGATTAAAAATTAAATTCAAACTTAAATGTTATCCATAAAAATCAAAACCAAAATTGTAAGTACAGGGTCTATTGATGTCAATATTTATAATTTAGTACTCTAGGCTAAGCGGATAGATGAACCCAAAAGGCATATGTGTAATGTATATAAAGTTATACCAATGTTTTTTCTTTCATTACAACTATGAGATGTTATATATATGTGTGTGTGTGTGCGGCTAATAGAGATATACAGGTAGCATATGTAGTTAATATTTGGATAGATCAACCCTAGGAAAGGTAAGTTAGTAATAATAACTTAAAATTATAAGATAAATTAGTATTAATTTACTCCATTCTCTATAGAATTAAAGATTGAATAAGAACACACAATATATATTATTAATATTAAATTTCATATATGAGCTTTAACTTAGTTTTAACAAATTCTAGGCATCATATTTGTATACAAAGCACTAAAGTAATTAATAAAAAGATTAATCCATTAAAACATAGAGATTGGTTTGAGACATTAGTATTAATAAAAAAGATTATTTAAATTTTAATGATAATTAAAAACTAATCAAACCAAATTAAAATTATTAAAATATTTATATTTTCCATTTCAACTATTATAAACTTATTTTATCTATTAATTCTTACTTTATTATTTCTTTAAGATAAAATGTATAAGGATTTGAACTTGTGCTTTAAAAATACACCTATTCATTCTCAATTAAAATTCTTATAAGCAACTTTTATTTCATAATTAATACCATATAGAAATAGTTTAATTGTAAATTAATATGTCTCAAGATTAAAAATCATTTATAGATAAAAATAAAATTATATTAAAATCTATTATAAATAAAATAATATCCAAATTTGTTTACATATTAATGTTATAACATTTGGGTTCCATTTTTCACATGGATCAACAACCATTGTTTTTTTTTCATCCATCATAATATTAGTTGTGGATAACTATACAATTGAAGTGAATTAACCACCAATATGAATTTTAATTAGTATTTAAGAATATTAAAAAAAATAGTTAATACATTGATTCATTATCTTAGTTAAATTGTAATGATTTCACTTCTTATAGGCTGAGTATGGATGGTTATGAAACCATTAAAGAAAACATTAATTATTTAATTAATATATCAATTATTCTATGTTGGTTAGTTTATTGTTATTGATATCCATTAAAAGCTATTTTTCTTTACAAGCTTCAACAAGTTTGTGTGCTTCAAGGTGAAAATGGATGCCAGTTTTTTGGGTTGCACACTAAATAAGAAAACATGCCATTTTGAAATAACTTTAATATTTCAAAATTATTTTGAGTTTCCTTAAGTAGAACCATATATTGATAAACACCTAAAGTCAGACACATTTTGTGCCATCAATGCGCTAAAAAATCAGTAGAGTTTTACATATCCTTTTTCATTCTATATTAACCATTGAAATAAGTGAGCTATTTATAAGGGATATTTATAATGTTTATTTTTTTGAATAACAATTCAAGCTAAATGGAAAATAGTGTTATTATTATAACAAGTTACATTATATTTATAAGTTATGTTTTTATTTTTGAATAATAATTTAAATCATATATTTATTTGATATCAATTTTTTATCCTATCTCATTTGTCAAACAAAAGAAGCAGATAACCATCACTAACTACTATTTCCACTACAAAATAACTCATTACTATTATGACATCAGTATTAAGTACACAATGACACACTACGATATTTTCTGAATAATGAAAAATAAAAATTTCTTATTATGTTGTTTTCAGTACATTTATCATACTGTTTTCAGTACATACATGCAATAACAGTTGTAGAACATTATTGACGGCATCAAGATATGAGTAGTATTTTCATTTTCCTTAATGGAACATAATACCATGTTAAATATCTAGTGATATCATTATTTTTTTGGAATTTAAGTCAGTTGATGAATCTGACACCTAGACTTTTTGTCTTATCGCTCCTGTTGCATGTTCACACATACATTAGGATGAGCACTGATTCCATGAAAGAAATTCCTTTTAGGTCCATCATTGAGACTATTCATTTTTAACATATTCGTCAGCAAATCCATGGATTCTGTACCATTGAATGCATATGCGCTCTATCTCTTCTTTCTGAAGTAGAAATCAAGATCCATATAAAAACATATCAACATCATGCATTCCCATACCAACTGTATACCATGACCCCATGCATGGTAACCATAACCTTGAAACATCATACTTTACTCAAAGAGATGACAACCCACCCTGATACCACCGTATGGTATCAAATATTACCCAAAGAGAGCGAAACTTTCTCTGATACCACCCTGTAACCCACTCCTGCCACATTTATCCACTTTCACTATTTTATCCAGGGTAAACATGAGATGATGGTCACTATAATAATACTCAACCTCCTATATGACCTTAAGGAAATGGAGTTGACATATTAAGCCCTTACTGACTTCCCTCGGGTGTTACAAGAACTCTAGGAGAAACCCAACCCCTCCAGGTGTCCAACCCCTGAGATAACTTTCTTTTTCACTAAACTAAAGCCTAATCTACTCCCTTGCCAAGAAATCCAAGTGAATATGAGCCTTTAATCACTCCCATAGGCCTACCTAACAGCAAATTTGGACTTTTTCAGCCAATTCTATGCTAGAAGCCCTGAATTCTGAGCCACCTTTTCAAGGCTAGGACTCAGGCCTCTTCCCAGAAATCAATGAAACTTCCAGAAATGATGAATGGCATAGAAAAAAACATTATAAACTAAAACTTGAACAAATACATGACCTAAAATATCCCAACTGGGACTGACATTCTATCAAACATGTGATGAAAATGAAACCTATAGGTCATGAATGAATATATGAAAAACTTACTCATCCAAATTTAAGATAAACATAGCTCTTATTAAACATAGGAAAAATCCAACCAATTCTGGGACTTCCATGTACCACTCAACCAGATATTGGGCTGAACCAAATATTTATTTCAATCAATCACCCATGTTCCATATTCCAATCGTGAATGTGGGATCTCATGGGATAAACCAATCCAAAAAAAATTAGGGAATCTAGAGGTTAAACCACCTCCACCCTCATAATACCATGATCTCACCTAAACCGATCTCTAGATCAGAAAACTAAATTGAGCATTGATGCCCAAAATTCCTTCACCATCCCTTGAGTAATTTTCCTGTCTCCACCTACATGTTGAGGAATTCCTGGAGAAAACCATCTCCACCCCCACCCCTTGGTATTTTCCTGAGACAACCTCAGCCATATCCAAAACATTCTGTAAATCCAAAACTCAGCCAAGAATTAATCCCATCAAACCATGATTATCCATAAATGGAAATGAAAGGCTAAAACCAATGTCAAAACCTAGAAAAAACCGTTCCAATGACAACAAAAGAATAAAATACCAACATGCACATACCATGCATGTCAAAACCATCTTGAAAATAATATATGGAGCTTGTTACATGCAAGTATTCTCATTGAATCCGCTTGATCGAACCTTTACTTTGTTGATCGTTGCTTTCCTTGCCCTGCCATTCCTTTCTTTCCCTTTCCTTGCCTTGGTTTGCTTGCTTTCTCCTCTTAGTGCTCTTCTCCTCTTTGAAACCAATTCCAAAAATGAACTGAAAAAATGCTACCAATTGATCCTCTGATGTATTTTTATTCTTCATGCCCCTAATTCATTCATTTTCCTTAATTTTCCTTCAATTTCCTCCTCACATCCAACTTGTTACCTTTCACCTTCCTTTGTCCTAATTTCCTCTGTTTTCATAAATAAAGTGTCAATTTTTTTTCCTTTTCAAAGCCTTTGTCATTTTATTTTTGAATTTCTCCTTAGCCATAAACACATCAAGTGATTCCCACTAGGATTTTTTTCCCAACATTCAACTTGGAATGAGTGTCCCATGACCTTGGTCTTATTTTTCCTTTATTAACTTTATTACATGAAATTTAACCCGTGGATGTTATAGGAAAAGAACAAAGGATTCCACAAAACAACAAGCAAAAAATTAACCTTGGGAATCCAATCTTAGCAACTAAACAATTTTACTAAGTCAACTCTCTGCTCCTCAAATTCTTCGTCTTCTCTCTCAACTCGTATTTTTTGCCTCCCTATCTCATCCTTGTTATCTATCTCAGTTTATTTGAAAGATTATTTGAATTTTTTCAATTCTACTTCCCATTACTATTAGTTTTAAACTATCTTACTTATTAAGACTAAGGTTCTAAATCATATCTTTTAAATAAAAATTTATGGTTTTAGACATCAACAATTTTGAGGGATGGATAGTCAATTTTGGAGAGGACTTTAGTATATTTTTTAATGAAAATATGATGTTAAGAATCATAAGTGTTGACTTAAATTAAATTTTACTAATTGAATCTATTACTATTGGTATTTATTATGTTATTTAAGTATAGTGTTAATTATTATTGGTATTTATTATGTGTTATTTAAGTATAGTGTGAATTGAATGACATGTTTATTGTATGTATAATAATTCACAAGCATAATAAATATCATATATATGTCTTGGTTTGGGATAAGGGAAATAATTAGAGAAATTTTGAGGTCTAAAATGGGCCTCCTAAGAAAAATGTAAAACCAAAATAAATTTTATAAGAACCAATAAGATTCAATATGATGATGTCAACCATGGGGGATGATTAACCATTTTTGGAGTGAAAAAGTTTAAAAACTAAAAAATAATAAAATAACAGAACTACTTTTTCAACTTATATCCCAAATGTTTTACTCATATTTCGAGCAGGAGTACTCTGGATGCAAAATTTAATTCCTTATTCAAGGAGTATCCATCTTACATACTTCCGATGGACCCTGCTACACGAAAAATGAGAGATATATGAAAAAATGTAATTGGGTCCATTTTTCGTGTAGAAGGGTCGATAGAAAGTATGAAACATTGGAAATATTTGGATGAAGAATCAAATTATGCATCTAACAAGTGTTCCCACTCGAAATTTGAGCAAGCCCGTAGGGAGATAAGTTGAAAATACAAGTTGAAAAACTAGTTTTTTCTTGTTTCCCTCTAAAATTTCATGATGTAATTTAATATTATTTTATTATTTCCACTATTATTTTATAATTTACTTAGGGGGCCCATTTTGTACCTCGAAATTCCCCTAATTTTAAGGTTATTGGTGGATTTTCTAAGTCCAACCTTATTTGGGGGAAACATATTATCTTAATATATTTACTCCTAAAAAATATAACATTCTTATTAGTGACACCATTAATATAAGTAAGATGGATTCAAGAACTAAGGTTAGAAAGAGGGTTGACCAAAGAATGAGGATGAGAAGTTTTATTGAATATTTTTTGGATATACTTGGGGTTATAACTATTAATCTTGAAACTATGTAAAAGTGATATTTTTCAGTCCCAAGGTGGTTTTTATCAAAAATTAGTATTGCTCAAGTAATGATGGCCTTAAGAACTAATTATTTATGGGCTAGGTGGTGATGGAAGTCTACATGGAGGTAGTGATCATTGTGGTTATTTTTTTGATAAATTTGAAGGGAGATTTCATTATTAGTTTTTTTTTTATTTACGAGTATAGCAAGGAAGGGAAGGTTGTTGTTGTCCTCCACCTACACAGTAAAGTTAATATTTTTGGATTGGGAATTAATGTCATCACTTATTTTCCAAGCTCCTTTCTTCCATGGAGCTACTCTACAAAGGTATTATCCATGAATATAAGATAGAGACAAGATTTAACTAGGTAATAATTAAGAGTAAGTATTCAAATAGTTCCATAGATATTCTGGCAGTTAATTGAGATAAAAGGAACCATATTGTAATTTTTTTTTCCTATTCATAGATTTTGTTATTAAAAGAAAAGAAAATGGATTCAAGGTGTCCATTTATCTCGTTTCCTCATGGAATAGTAAGAGGTGTCCATCAAATTGTATCAGAGATAACCAAAAATGTCTTTTTCACCTACGGGGTGGAGATATAAAAATATAAAAGCAAGTTACCCCATTAAATTTTCCTCCCCGATAACCATCCCAACTTGTTTTTATGCTCTCTTATAAATTTCTATCAATTGTATTGCAAATTTATACATAATCCGTAACAACCAAACCATTGTTTTCTCCCCTGAAATAATTTCTCTCCCCAAAAAGGCTATTCTGGGGTTTTCTCTCAAAAATATAGTCTTCACCATTTGTAATTGTGAGCTACTAAAATCTTACCTCTAGTATCCACCTAGAGGAAACCTTCCACAATTCCATTTTTGCAAATTCATGTAGAAAAACAAAACCGTATATAATTTTAAGGACGGGAGCATATTTTAACAAAAGAGAACCCATGGAAACCACCAACGTTTACCAAATCTAGAGGTTGTCCACATTTGCCAAAGATGTAAGTGGTCGGAGCATTTCAGCAAACTAAAAGTTTTTGATGACAAAATTACCATGGATTTCTCTCTTTAATTTTATAATATAGGAGAATATAATTTTATGATAGTAGAAAGGGGATTAGAAACACATGTTGATGAAGAGAGTATTAACAAGATATTAAGTCTTCCTATAGGGACTCCATGGGATAAATAATAAATACATGAAGCTACTCATGCAAAGAAAAAATTATTATTTGGCTATAAGAATACCCAGAGAATAAAAAGCGGAGTAAACAAAAAAATCCTCGTTGCACCTTGCCATGAAGTAGCCTACCATGAAGTTAAAGTACATCTCATGTGAGGGAAGGCTTAATGTTGTGTATGCATACTAGTTAGGTTTCTCCAAATGTTGAGGCACTTACCCACTTGAGGTTATAGGAGAGCCTCATTTACCATATTTCTTATTGCAATCACTAAATGAAATGAGCATCAAATTAAGTGAAGGGAAGGCTGAGGAATTATCCCATCATGGCCTCATCAAACTAAATGTTTATGGTGCTTTGAAACACTTAAAGAACAATGTCCCATGGACTGATTTCATATGTATGGATAGGAAAGGTTTCCTGGAATCCTAGGAGGCTATGAAGAAACAACACACTAAAGAAAAAGGAAATAAGAAAGGGATACAAAATATTAACAACCCAAGTCCCTCAATGCCTAAACTTAAGTAGAATAAAGTTAATTTAGAAGGTGCAGAAAAGAAGTATATGTAGCATTAATTAATTTGAGGACACCGTCGAGGACAAGGATAAAGACCTCAATTTTGTATCTAGGTACGTAGGTTTATAGAAGAAAGAGGTGTAGATCCCAAAATGCCCCCAAATGGGTAGTTCCATTCTCTACCATTGTGTTCCAAATTGAGGATTCACCTATCCCTAGAGTAAATCATCCAAGAGGGGGAATGCATCATAAAAAGATAAGGTATCTATGATAGCACAAGAAACACCAAAAGTAGAAGCAACCTCATGAAAAGGAAATTCATAAGGAGTCTTCCACCTACAACATACCTTGCTAGAATTAGGCCTAGTAATAAAACAGAGGTTGAAAAATGGAAAAGGATAGTTACAAAGTAGGTTAAGAGAGACACGGAAAAAATATAAGATCACATTTAGTAGTTAATGGAGGAAATGATGATTTTTTAATTATAGGTCGTGGACTGTAGACAAAAACTCATAAAAAAGAAATTGTTAAAGAAGGAATTAAGGAAGCCTAGAGGATAAATAATTGACAAAGAGGAAAAAATTAGAGTATGGAAGTTTCTTTGAGAACAATGGCTCAACGATCTCAAGAAATTCTCAACTATTGACAACGAACCAAGATATATACCTTGTTTCTCAAGGAAAAATGGTGTAGATATCATATCACTTAGTTAGCACAACTAGGTGAATTAAATATTTAAACACCTAGAGCATTAGTGGAAGCTTATTAGGGCAACAACATGGAGGAAAAATGTGAGATTGTGCGAATTATACCTCCACAACCTTGTGATTTCTCACCCTAATTCTTTGTATCCCAATCCCTGTGTGGGTGATGTACAACTGATAGCATTGACATCACTAATGACACATGAAGAATTAAGTGGAGAAAAGACAAAGAAATTTGAAAAAGAGCAACAATACAATCCTCTAACAAAGACACTAACTTAATGAGAGCATTATCATGCGAGACTTATTTAACTCCGAAATAGAAAAATAATGATACTTTTATTTTTAGAGTTAAAATTACAAATTAATTGAAATTATGACCTTAACAATTAATACCCTCAAAATAAAAAATAAAAAGTTAGGGTTGACTCTAAATAAAAAATTAATTTTCACATATATATATATATAAAATAATTTAGGTATAAAAATAATTTAGATTAAGCAAAAGAAATAGAAAAACCAAAAAAAAAAACATTCTTTTATTTAAATAATAATAATAATAATAATAAACAATTAAAAAAAAAAAAAATTTTAAATTGAAAACAAAATAATAATAAAAATATCTAAAAAAATAAGTAAAAATACCAAAAGATGTAATTAAAAAATAAAATACAATTAAAATAATTAAAAAATATTTAATATTTAAAAAAATAAAATTAAAATATTTTTAAAATTATTTAAACAAAATAAAAAAACCGGAGAATAAAGGGGTGGATGCTCCGCCCCTCCTCAAATACACTCTCTCGCTCTCGCCGGGTCCCATTTGTCTAAATTTTATGAATAACATGCATATATCCATAAATTACGTTAAAATGTAGCCATGTCATTAGTAATGTTACCCCTGAAGCCAACATATCTAACCAGAATTTGAAAATTAACATCCTCCATGTGGATAAAGACAATGCCACCGTAGTTCTCAACAAAGTCTGATTGCAACTCCGAAATGATGGAATTCCATCGCGTGGAAAAGTTACTCATTTTATTATTAAACAAACAAAAATTATAAATTCCATTATCTGTAAAGTTATATTATCATTAATAAAACTATCTATGAACATGATACTATATACATCCGTTCTCAATTCCCATTATACTGAAACGTATTTTCTTCAAGTCTTTATTTATAATAAAAAATCCATAAAGGGTGCCATAAACATTACCATTAATCTTGTACTGAAACTCATTTTCTTCAAGTCATTATTTATTCAAGTCATTATTTATTAAAAATGCCATTATCATTAGTCTTCCTGATCTCTACTTGGAGATTGCCTCGAATCCACTTTCCTTTTTCTTTAATAATAAAATCTATTAATCATTGAAAAGACATCCCAATGGGGTCTCATTTTTACTCAACGCTTTTGCTCCATTGGAGAGAGCATCACCTTAATTTTCAATTCAATAATATCGTGTTTCGGTGGAGAATATTTCTTTAGTTAATGCGTTTGTAATTAAATATCTCTAGAATCAAAATCTATATTAATCAAATTTCGTGGAAACTACCCATATTAATCACTATGTCATAAATACTCATTACACCTGACCCAAAATATATATAAGATATTTTTAAAACCCTTTCTATTTCAGCTAGAATTTTTTTTTAATATGAACTACTTCCAAGTTTAAAAGTCTCATATTAACAATGTTTTCATGATTAATGGTTAGAAACCTAGATAGATCCAAATGACTTTTTATATAATTTTCCATTATCACTTCTTAACAACTCTCTTTCTAACTTTAATTCATGGATCCCTCTTCTCTAAATCGAGTGTATAATAGATACAATTATTAGAATTTTGACGGATAATGACGGTTAGTCTTTGTTACCTGAAATGATGAAGCCTCCTAAAATATAGAAAGGGTCTTATCAACTCTCTCCAAAACCAAGGTATCTATGTGATTTCAGAATTCTGTGAATAGTTTTACTTAAGACAAATTGGTTGTAATTTTTTCTACTTACTCTAGACTTAAAGAAAAAACACATAATAAATATCAATCATAATAAGATCTCATAAATTAACTTTAACTTAGTATTTAATGGGCTCTAGACATCATATTTGTATACAAAATACTAAGGTCTTAACTTAATGACAATTAAAACCAATCATTAATCAAATTAAAGTTATTACCATATTTTATTTCTGGCTTCAATTATTATAAGCTCATTTTTATCTATTGATTTTTATTTTGTAATTAATATCATATAAAAATAAATTAATATTTTTACGTTTTTTTATGAGACATATTTTTGTATTCTATATAAAGAATAAACATATTTAGGTTTCATAAATATGGTTTATATTTAGCAATAAACTCAAAGGCATTATAAAAAATCTTATCATATCACTAATTAGATTTGAATATATAAAAAAAAAATTAAAAATTAAAAATCATTTTTTCTAACCACTCAAAATAAACCCAATAATTTTATATATTAAAATCATATAAAAAAAATTTATTAAAATCAAAATTATATATATATATATATATATATATATATATATATATATATAAAATTATATTAAAATCTGTTATAAATAAAATTGCTTTAAAATTTGTTCACCAATGTATTCTATAGCCATTAAAGTTTTGTATAAAATTTTTTAAATCTTTGGAACAATATAAGATTTACTTTAATAAATTTATAATTCATAAAGCTTTTTTTCTCCCTAATATATTTTTGGAATTAAGTTTGTAAAACATTACTATTTTTATAATAACTAATTTTTTTAAATATATTCAATTAATAATTTTATTTTCATTTCAAATTAATTTCAATTTAATTTTTTCAATCACAAATGTATTTATGTATTTAAATAGTTTATAAATAATATCATACTTCATAGATTTTAATTAAATCAAATTATCTTTTTTAATTCTCATACACATGTCATTGAAAATCCAACACATTCAAAAAATTATTATTAATTTCTAGTATTAATATTTTCCATAGTTACAAGCTCTTATGACTTTAAATGTGAATTAAAATTGTTTCATTCCTCATATGTAGTTTTCTCAAAATGTTATTGGATTAAACTATACATCTCTATTTTAATGCATTTTTGTAGGTCATGATGGTGTTTAGGACCAAGGACAACTCATCTTCTTTGATCTATAGCTTTGAATGCGAAGTATGAAATGCATTAGTGTAGTTTGTTGGTGACTAGTCATTTTCCTTGTGCATTAGTCATTGTAGTTACAACATGGTAAAACTCCTCCTTGAGGGCATAACCAAAGCCAACTAAGTGGGTTTTGTCCCAAAATCTTTAGCGTTTTCTTTAGGATGTTGTATGTAATGAGTCATCATTATTTGACATAGATAAGTTACTTCAAGATCATAAATATGATAGTATCACTACTGGACAAGTTTATCGACTAATATCCCTTTAGTAGACTCAACCATTCTACCAAAGCATATGTGTCTATATTTACTTAGAAAAAAGGAACATCAAAATTTTCTTGTACTTGAAGCTTGTCATACCTCCAAAATGACTACCTCTTAAAGGTGCCTCCATTAACATTAAGAGTTTTTGAATGATCTGATTGAGATTATTTATCATCTTGTTTCTTTTTTCACTTGAGGGCTTCCTCAAGCAACATATTATCACCTTGTTTCCTTTTCACTTGAGGACTTCCTCGAGCAACATATTGATAATTCCACTTAATCTATTTCATTTCTTTCCATCTACCATGGGAGGCTACTTCAGTTAGCAAGGGAGATATTTAGTAGTTCAGTTAGCTCGAGGTCCAACTCTTTATATAGTGACATTGTTAGGGAAAAATATGGAAATTTGAGAAAGGATTGATTTCTTTTATACCATTGGTCTATATTATGTTGAGAAAAATGAATATAGTAGCATGAAAAATAACATAAAAATATTGCAAAAAGAATAGAATTATAATTAAGGCATATTCTATTAATGCATGTAATAGTGAAAACTTGCAATATGAAAAGTTGAGTAAATTCACTTTAATTGTGGTGGCTTATCTCTACAAAGAGATGTATCAAAAACACCCATTCCAAAAAAAGTGTCATGAGAGGCCCAAAATACCTTTTAATACAAAGTATAAAGCTCTAAGAATTAAAATATGTAAGAGGTAAAATCCCTAAGATCCAAAACACTAACTTCAAGAAAAGAGGTAACAAAAAGAATGTGGGATTTGAGGAGCCTAGTTGATACATCAACTTCCGAAGGCCATTGTTACAAAGTTTATATTTGATCATTAAATGTTTGTTTGGTCTAGAAATCAAGGATATCTAGGATGATTAAATTGCTAAAAATGCATTTAATGTTTAAGACCTACAAAATTGTTGTAAATCTAGTAAGGTGTAAGATTGTTTCTCAGTGGTGGTAGATTTTGGATCCACTTGGATTAACAATGATTTATAGTTTTCTCCATTATAAAACTATAAAATATAAGTGGATTGGTTACCAAGATGAGTTTAAATGGTAATTAAAGATATAAAAGGAATAATCAATGCACTATGAGATTACCTTAGTTAACTTGTAGTTATTTCACTTCTCATAGTACTGAGTGTGCCTGATTATGAAACCATTACTTGGTTCAACCATATGAAAAAGAGATTAATATTTTATTTTATTAATATATGAACTACTCTATGTGGGTTAGTTGTTTCTTTCAACTACCACTAAAAGGATAATTTTCCCAAAAATCTTTAACAAATTTGTATAACTCAAGTTGAGAAAGGTATAAGCTGATTGGGGATCCACATTACAACAAGACAACATGCCACTTTGGAATAAATAAAGATATTATAGAATTGAAAAATAGAGTTGTCTAACGAGACAGATGAATTGCTCGGACTGCTAAAATTGGCCAGAATCCGGGCCAAAAAATAAATAAAGTTTTTAGAGAAACAGTTTTTGAATCATGATTTTGATGGTGGAAATGGATTCAACACCATAAAAAACCTCTAGGCCACCCAAAATATTAAATTTTGATAGTTATAAATTGAATTTACAAAAATCGCTGCCGGATTTTCTTAAAATCTTACCAAAATTTCCATGATTTTAAGGGAAAAAAAGTAGTCTAGTTAGACTATGGCTTGCAAAATTATTTTTATTCCCCTTCATTCAATTTATATGTTGAGAAATACATCAAGTCATGCAAGTTTTTTACCACCATCAAACAACCTAACAATTAGTAGGGTTTGTATACACTTTTACCCATTCTATGTTAACCATGTGAGTCTATCTATATGGGCCACTTAACCAAATATCATGTCATGAAGAATGGTCATGATATAATGTTAGTAGTAGTTGGAAGAATCTAAAAAATGAATATCTTCCTACCTCACACAAAGACTACAATTTTTTAGTAGTTGAAAATTTACTTCTTTGAAAATTCTTGGAAACGCTATGATCTATCTATTACAATTGTCTATAACCATAACTTTAGATCTGTCAGCATCATTTGAATGACAAAAGATGATGTCAATGACATGGTAGTACATTTGTTACATATGTATATTCATACACATAAAAAAAAACATAAGATAAAATTCTCCCTTACATCCAACACTCACTCACAACCTAAAAGGTCACAAAATATCCATTTGAATGATAAGAGTCACTTGCCATTCTCCATTTGAATGATCAAGAGCCACTTATAATTAGCACTATTGTTAGACAATTAACATGTCATAAAAGAATACATACAATTCCATTAGTTTTGATAGTCGAAATAAAACAATTAGATAAAATTAGAATTCAAATTGATTAATTTGATATATTTAATATATTTCGTTCACGTATGAATTTCATAATTAAATTAATAAAACATAGGTTTTATATCTAATTTTTTTTGAAATTTTATTTATTAAATGACTATTAAATTAATTTTATAATAAAAAATTCTTATTTTTAACTAAAATCTTACCAAAAATTTACATCTTATTTTGTACCACTTTATTTTATACATTAATTACATATTGAAAATATTATACATTAACTATATGAAAAATGTTGTTATTACCGTAACAATTTGACACATAAGGGATATCTATATTCTTGAATAATAATTCAACCCATACGGAAATGTTATTATTACCCTAGCAATTTGACACCTGTAAGTAACGTCTATATTCTTAAATTACAATTCAAGGCAGATGAAGAATGTTCTCATTACCCAAACAATTTAGGACTTATAAGTGATATCTTTATTAAGTCATATGCATATGTTACATCAGTGTTACGTATACAATTGTACACCATGATTTTTTTTTCCAACAATTCAAATGTAAACATCTCTTATTAAAAAAATTTCAATACGTGCAATAACAGCTGTTGAACATTATTGAGAGCATGAAGATATGAGTAGTATTCTCATTTTCCTTAATGGAACATAATACCATATATAATATCTGGTCATATCCCTTTTTATTTAGAATTTAAATCAGCCGATGGATCTCCTTGATATCCTTATTTTTTTTATTTTTTTAATATATAAATAAATTCAAATATAAATCTCTCTTAAATATCTCAATACTAGTTGTGGAACATTATTGACAACATGAAGATATGAGTAGTATTCTTATTTTCCTTTATGGAATAGAATACCATGTTAAATATCTGTTTATATTTATGGGTGATTTGAGCTTTAGCTCTGCTCTATTTATTCTACAAGGTAACTACCAACAACTTCCTAGAAAATGGTGATTGAGTCCATTTGACTCCCAGTAAATAAATATTGAGTGCTCTTGGTCTTGAGTTGCTCGGCTGCCTCTCGAATTCGAATTTCTGGAGGGGATCTCATGAGGATCCTTTTGTTTCATTTGAGAGTTAAGGAGGGTGGACAATCCCCTTGAATATCTCAGAGATTTCTCCCTAATTTCCTGATATTGTGCTCATTTATTCTCCAATCTTGATCTTCCAGTTGCAGGGAGTGAGTCCCTACATTATCTCCTTCTCCAAATCTGCATAATCTGCACAATATTCTCACAGTATTCCACAAAAATAACCAATATTAGGCACAAATATGAAATTACCTTTAAACCTTTCTAAGAAGATATTAAATCATAAGAAAAAATTATTAAGTGTGGAAGGAGAGATTTAATATATCTTTTTATGTGCATAAGAGAGGTAGATGGGCCTAAGAAAGGTTATATGGGCCTTAATTTATGTCTAATTTAGAAGCTCATCATCATCTCCTGACTGAAACTGTTGATCATTCTCTGAGCAACCTGTTCATCCTCCATGCCTTATGGTTCTTCCTGCATGCTAGCTTATTTAATTTTCTGTTTATTGGCCCATGCGCTGCTCCTCCTGCTAATATTCTTGCCATTCTCCTTTCATTTCTTCTCGTAGGTGTTTCATGGAGGTCCTCATATGAATTAATAAAATCTCTTTTGCATGCCATGACATGGTGGATGCACCTTTATTTTAGTTTATTCTCTCTCTCTCTCTTTTTTTTTTAAATTCCATGGATAATAAACTCACAAATTTTCTTTCTGTGAACTAAGTTCACCCTTTGCTACCCCTTGGCACTCCTTGTCTTCCATTACAATGAAATGCTTACCGCCCACTTTCTCAAGTCCTTTTTACTTTTGTCTTGTTCCGCTTCTTGGTGGAAAAAGTGAGGCTAGTCGCTTGATAAGGCTGAGGTTTCTCTGCTACTAATTTTTTCTATATAAAAAACTTTTCTTCTCACACTTTTTAATGTTTTATTAATCTAAAATAGATTTGAAGAAAGGGTTAGATGATTAAATACCTGATCCTTACCATTGATTTGTTTTTGCAGGTGATATTTAAGCTGGTGATATGGTTGTTGAAGCTATCCTCGATGGTTCTGGAGCTGCAGTAAAGTTGAATGTGATAATCTTCTTTAGGTCCTTTTGGAGCTTCTGAGCATAAGAGGAGGAATTCCAAGTTTGACTTCCTTGGACCACGGCATTGACCAAATTTTCCTTTTGTGCCAACTTGCTATTTTTCCTATTGCAAAGGTTGGAGAGAACCTGCATGCATTAGAGAGAGATACATGGACAAATGCACCTTCTTTTTTTTCTTTTTTAAGGCCTACTAGCTACCTCGATGAGGTTTTCGACTAGTAGGTCTTCCTAGGCACCTCAAAGGAGGTTTTCACCTAGGATATTTTTTTTTTCTTTTTTTCCTTTTTTTTCAACCCAATGACCATTTCATGGAGGCTTTAAATCAGTGAGCCAATCTCAGATGCCTCAAATAGGTTTTCATCTAACATTTTATTCTTTCACTTTTTTTCCCACTTTCCTACTATACTTGAAAAAAAACCTATTTCAAGTATAGGAATACTTCCAATGCAACCATGTACACATCAAGATGACAGATAAAATCATGTGCACACTTGGAATACATGCTTTGACATGTACCTGAATATGAGAGATGAATTTCTTTGACTGGGATTGTATCAAGAACTGTTGGAGAAGAGTTTTTTTTGCAACTTAATGACTATTTATAACCATATGTCAATATAGTTGTGATGCCCCTGGTTCAATTACTGATTTGAATCACCTTAGATGTCCTCTTCTATTATGGTAGTCAAATCTTCCTCTTTTTGTTGATTATTCTTTTGAACACATGGAGGAAATGTTGGTAAACATGAGGGAACTTTAGCAGCATCTAATTCTGGTATGTGCTCTTCATCAAGTGCAGCCCTTGATCTTTTGATCTCCTCATTTGGATCTTCTTCTTCTTGATGTTTTCCTTTAATGACATTAAGAAAATCCTTTCTTTGCAATAAATTTCTTGAACTAAGATGAATAACATCTAGATCAAGAGGATATGTTTGGGAGTGTTGTACCTCAGCATTGTAAGTGAGATGAGATACTTCACGGTGTGGGTTTGGAAATGGTGGTAGGGGTAGTTGATTGGGGATGGATATATGAGATGGATGTGGCTGAGGTTGTGGTTGTGGTGGAGGTGGATGGTAGGGATAGCATGGAGTTGGGTATGGAGGATATTGAGGGAAATATTGTGGATGTTGAGGATTTTCCCCATAATGTCATTGCTAACAATGTTTATAAGATTGGTTTTAGGATTGAGATGGCCAAGGTTGCCAAGGAGGGAGTGTCTCCCAATTAGTTTGGCATGGATGTGAATAAACTTGAAATTCTGAAGTGGGTTGTTGCATCATATCAAGTTGACTAGGCTGCTAGGGTATCCTTGTCTTCTTGGAAAACTTCTTGAAACCTGGGGAATGATGAACAACATTTACTAGCCACTACAAGAAAAAAGGACATTGGTGAGGGGCGAAAATGGTCACCATAAGCTCATTGGTGAGGGTCAAAAGAGCCTTCGTCACCAAAAATTTAATGTCACCAAAGGTGGTGTTGCCGAAAGTATAGGTGTTGTGGTGACATTCAAGATCCATCACCTATAATGATTTATAGTGATGGATAGTGATCGTCACCATTTCATATGAGCAATGGTGATGGACAATAGCCTCCGTCACGAAAAACTGAACGTCACCAAAGGTGGCATCACCAAAATTATGTGTTGTGGTGACATTCAAGGTTCATCACAAATATTGATTATAATGACGGATATTTACCGTCACCATTTCAGATGAACAACAACATTTTTTTGTGATGGAATTTTCATAGTTGTCACTATTGGGGCATATATACAGTGACGTTCATTGACCATCACCATAAAATCATTGGTGACATCAAGGTCCATCATGAATAATGACTATAATGACAAGAAATGACCCTCACCATTTCATATCAACAACAAAGATTTATGATGACAGAACTTTAATGGTTGTCACTATTGATGCGTATATATGGTGGCGTTCATTGACCGTCACTATTTCATATTTTGATGAGGGTCGAAAAATGTCACCATACGCTCATTGGTGATGGTCAAAAGATCATCCGTCACCAAAAATTGATCATCCTCATTCCCTATGAATATCAAGGCACGATGGAATCGAACCACCAACCTCCTGCTTGTAAATCAGGTGCTCTTCCATTGAGCTAGAACCCTTTAAATAATTAGACTTAAAACTAGCAATTCCCCCTAAAGGTGCAAAGATACACCAAAGGAATACAAAATCTAGGAAGATCAAAAGTTGCTAGAAAAAATATGTTCAATATACATAATAAAAATACAATAAGAATAACTTTTGATATAATCTACCAAAGCATTGACTATGTAGGAGAATAATTGGAAAGCATAACTAGAAATTTGAATCACAACATAACAATATAAAAGAACATGCAACATGAAAGGAAAAAATCCATAGTTTGAGAAATATGAACAATCTATGGGCATGTTCTTATATATTGATCTAGATATCTGAATAGAAATCTAGATTTATGAAATTCAAGTATCACACAAGAATGTCTTGAACAAATATCAATATGTAAAATGGTATTTTTTTGCATTTTGATTTACCTTGTAGAACCTCAGGAAAAATTTTTCACAGAAACAACCAATAAGCATAACAAGATGGACCTCAGGAGCAATTGTGTAGGGGATAAAATATGAAGGTAAAGCACTAGAGAAGTATTCAAAGCAAGTGATGAAAAGCATATCTAGAAAGAACTAAGAACCCTCTGAAGTAAACCACACACTTATCATCGTGACTAGTACACTTGCAAAAAAATATCAGAATAAATTATGAACTATTTCACTAAAAAATAGTGAATTTTTCCACTAAAATATAGTTTCAAATTAATCACTAGCATGATGCTAACTTCTCTGCAAAAATAGGGAAGTTTCAAGACAATTTATAATAGCTTGCATGGAAATCGTGTTGATAAAACCTTCCAAGGAATAAGACCATAGCGGTCAACAAGAGTGCCATGAAAGAAGTGGCTCCTAGGAACCTCACTGAAAACAATATTTAAGGCAATCATCTAGATCAAGGGTCATCATTCAATAATCAATATGGAAACATGTGTTGACATTTTATAATGGAATTCTCTTTGGATTCACTAATTAGGAAGAAAGAAAAAGGTTTCATCAAGAATTCTAACTTACAAAATTTTGGAATTAGAATATGATGACATATTGATGAAGCAGATCAACAAAATGAAACTCTTTCGTTCCAAGGAAACCTACTGCAAGATGACTCAAAAGGAAAATAATGAGGTATATGTATATATATGTTGACACTGGATGCTATGAGTCATGCCATGTAGTTGCAAGTAGTATACTTCTACCTTTAGAAGTATGATCAAAATAGAAATCAGAAACTCTTATGATGCGTAGCTTGCCAAAATGGCATGATCTACAGTAGATGAAATCGACATAATATGTCCTCATATGGAATATGAGGTGGATGTACATTATCAAGGAACTGAACAATGGAAGTTCCTGGGAATGGAATAAAACTGTTGAGAAAGAAAAAGGAAGATATCATGGGAAGTAAAACCATGGAAAGAAGCAATCAACATCCAAGGAAGCCAAGAAGACTTGACTAGGAGATCTCCAGGGAAGATATGTGAACTCTAATAGAAGTCTGGAAAATATAGAGATCCTTGACAATACATATCTTTAGGAGATAAAAAAAGGATTTCGATGCCTACAAGAAGGATGTCATGGTGAAAGATCGTCACTAAGGTAAGCTTTGATTTAAGTATTCATATTTATAATTGAATAATATTTGATGAGCTCATTCAGGGCAACCAAAGGGAAGTATATGTCTTCCACAGGTTGATAACCATATTACAGGATGTAAGATCCTTGGAAGAAGTATGGTTCGAAGGAAAGCAGCATCATATGAAGGTAGACCAGATGAAAAATTGATGGATCACTTTCAGAAAAAGAATGAAAAGTGATGGGTGATTTGAGCCCTAATGAAGATATCCCAAAGGTGATTTCAATAATATTGTGTTTCAGTGGAGAATATTTCTTTACTTAATGCGTTTGTAACTAAATATCTCCAGAAGGAAATTTTTTATCAATTTTTTTGGAAAAAATATATATTAATCAAATTTACTGGAAACTATCCATATTAATCACTATGTCATAAATATTCATTGGACCTGACCCAAAATATATATAGATATTTTTAAAACTCTTGGTATTGCAGCTATAATTTTTTCTTAATAAGAACTACTTCAAAGTTTAAAAGTATCATATTAACAATGTTTTCAAGATTAATGGTTAGAAACCTAGATAGATCCAAATGACTTTTTATATAATTTCTCATTATCACTTCTTAACAACTCTCTTTATAACTTTAATTCATGGATCCCTCTTCTCTAAATTGAGTGTGTCATCAATAAAATTATTAGAATTTTGACGAATAATGACAGTTAGTCTTTGTTACCTGAAATAATGAAGCCTCCTAAAATATAAAAAGGGTTCCATCAACTCTCTCCAAAACTAAGGTATCTATGTGATTTCTTGATCCTGTGAATTGTTTTACTAAGGACAAATTGGTTGTAATTTTCTCTGTTGACTCCAGAGTTAAAGAAAAAAAACATAATAAATATCAATCATAATAAGATCTCATAAATTAACTTTAACTTAGTATTTAATGGGCTCTAGGCATCATATTGGTATACAAAACACTAAGGTCCTAACTTAATGACCATTAAAACTAATCATTAATCAAATTAAAATTATTACAATATTTTATTTCTGGCCTCAATTATTATAAGCTCATTTTTATCTATTGATTTTTATTTTGTAATTAATATCATATAAAAATAAATTAATATTTTTATCCTTTTTTATGACATATTTTTGTATTCTACATAAGGGATAAACATGTTTAGGTTTTACAAAAATGATTTATATTTAACAATAAATTCAAAGGCATTATAACAAATCTTATCATATCACTAATTAGATTTGAATATAAATAAGAAAATTAAAAATCATTTTTTCTAACCACTCAAAATAAACACAATTAACAATAAGTTTATATATATATATATATATATATATATATTAAAATCATATAAAAAATAAAATTATATTAAAATCTATTATAAATAAAATTACCTTAAAAAAATTTCACCCATGTATTCTCTAACCATTAAAGTTCTATATAATTTTTTTAAAATCTTTCGAACAATATAACATTTACTTTAATAAATTTATATTTCCTAAAAAAAATTTCCTCCCTAATATTTTTTTGGAATTAAATTGGTAAATCATTACAATTTTTATAATAAATCATTTTTTAAATATATTTAATTATTAACTTTATTTTCATTTGAAATTAATTTCAATTTAATTTTTCAATCACAAATTTATTTATTTATTTAAATAGTTTATAAATAATATCATACTTCATAGATTTTAATTAAATCCAATTATCTTTTTTAATTCTAATACACATGTAATTGAAAACCCAACACATTAAAAAAATTATTATTAATTTCTAGTATTAATATTTTCCATAGTTACAAGCTCTTATGACTTTAAATGTGAATTAAAAATGTTTCATTCCTCATATGTAGTTTTCTCAAAATGTTATTGGATTAAACTATACATCTCTATTTGAATGCATTTTTGTAGGTCATGATGGCGATTTAGGACCAAGGGCAACTCATCTTCTTTGATCTATAGCTTTGAATGCAAAGTATGAAATGTATTAGTGTAGTTTGTTGATGACTAGTGATTTTCCTTGTGCATTAGTCATTGTAGTTACAACATGGTAAAATTCCTCCTTGAGGGCATAACCAAAGCCACCTGAGTGGGTCTTGTCCCAAAATATTTAGCGTTTTCTTTAGGATGTTGTATGTACTGAGTCATAATTATTTGACATAAATAAGTGACTTAAGGATCATAAATCTGATATTCTCACTATTGGACAAGTTTATCGAGTAATATCCCTTTAGTAGACTCATCCATTCTACCAAAGCATATGTGTCTATATTTCTTTAGAAGAAAGGATACTCAAAATTTACTTGTACTTGAAGCCTCTCATACCTCCAAAATGAATATTTGTTGAAGGTGCCTCCATTAACATTAAGCTTTTTTGAATGATCTGAGTGAGATTATTTATCATATTGTTTCCTTTTTCACTTGAGGACTTCCTCAAGCAACATATTATCACCTTGTTTCCTTTTCACTTGAGGACTTCCTCGAGCAACATATTGATAATATAACTTAATCTATTTCATTTCTTTCCATCTACCATGGGAGGCTACTTGGGTTAGCAAGGGAGATATTCAGTAGTTCAGTTAGTTCAAGGTCCAACTCTTTATATAGTGACCTTGTTAGGGAAACATATGGAAAAGTGATAAAGGGTTGATTTCTTTTATACCATTGGTCTATATTATGTTGAGAAAAATGAATATAGTAACATGAAAAATAACATAAAAATATTGCAAAAATAATAGAATTATAATTAAGGCATATTCTATTAATGCATATAATAGTGAAAAATTGCAATATGAAAAGTTAAGTAAATTCACTCTAATTGTGGTGGCTTATCTCTACAAAGAGACGTATCAAAAACACCCATTCCAAAAAAAATGTCATAAGAGGCCCAAAATACCTTTTAATACAAAGTATAAAGCTCTAAGAAGTAAAATATGTAAGAGGTAAAATCCCTAAGATCCAAAACACTAAATTCAAGAAAAGAGGTAACAAAAAGAATGTGGGTTTTGAGGAGCCTAGTTGATACATCAACTTCCGAGGGCCATTGTTACAAAGTTTATATTTGACCATTAAGTGTTTGGTTGGTCTAGAAATCGAGGATATCTAGGATGATTAAATTTCTAAAAATGCATTTAATGTTTAAGACCTACAAAATTGTTGTAAATCTAGTAAGGTGTAAGATTGTTTATCGGTTGTTGGTAGATTTCGGTTCCACTTGGATTAACAATCCTTTATAGTTTTCTCCATTATAATCTAAGATGTAGAAAACTATAAAATATAAGTGGATTGGTTACCAAGGTAAGTTTAAATGGTAGTTAATATATAAAAGGAATAATCAATGCACTATGTGATTACCTTAGTTAACTTGTAGTTATTTCACTTATAGTACTGAGTGTGCTTCATTATGAAACCATTACTTGGTTCAACGATATGAAAAGGAGATTAATAATTTCTTTATTAATATATGAACTACTCTAGGTAGGTTAGTTGTTTGTTTTCAACTACCACTAAAAGGATAATTTTCTCGACAATCTTTAACAAATTTGTATAACTCAAGTTGAGAAAGGTAGAAGCTTATTGGGGATCCACATTACAACAAGACAACATGCCACTTTGGAATAACTAAAGCTCTTATATTATTGCAAAATGGAGTTGTCTAACGAGACATATGAATTGCCGAGACAACTAAAATTGGCCGGAATCTGGGCCAAAAAAATTTAAGAAATTTTACAGCAATAGTTTTTGAATCATGATTTTGATGGTGGAAATGGATTTAGCACCATCAAAAACCTCTAGGGCACCCAAAATATTAAAGTGTGATAGTTATAACTTGGATTTAAAAAAATCTTTGCCGGATTTTCTTAGAATCTTACTGGAATTTCCATGATTTTCAGGGCGAAAAAGCAGTCTAGTTAGACTACGACTTGCAAAATTATTTTTATTCCCCTTCATTCAATTTATATGTTGATAAATACATCAAGTCATGCAAGTTTTTTACCACCATCAAACCACCTAACAATTGTTAGGGTTTTTATACACTTTTACCCATTCTATGTTAACAATGTGAGTCTATCTACGTGGGCCACTTAACCAAATATCGTGTCATGAAGAATGGTCATGATATAATTTTAGTAGTAGTTGGAAGAGTCTAAAAAATGAATATCTTCCTACCTCACACAAAGACTACAATTTTTTAGTAGTTGGAAAATTTCTCCTTTGAAAATGCTTGGAAACGCTATGATTTATCGATTACAATTGTCTATAACCATAACTTTAGATCCGTTAGCATCATTTAAATGACATTTTGAAGGTGCAATAGTAGCTTGGCACACATCTATAGATGTTTATCACAATATATTCTTATATAGATAGACAAATGATAATGTCAATCACATGGTGGTACATTTGTTTCATATGTATATTCATACACATAAAGGAAACATAAGATAAAATTCTCCGGTACATCCAACATTCACTCAGAACCTAAAAGGTCACAAAATATCCATTTGAATGATAAGAGTCACTTACCATTCTCCATTTGAATAATCAAGAGCCACTTATCATTAGCGCTATTGTTGGACAATTAACATGTCATAAAAGAATATATACAATTCCATGAGTTTTGGTAGTCAAAGTAAAACAATGAGATGAAATTAGAATTCAAATTGATTAATTAGATATGTTTAATACATGGAGATTTTCATTAACGTATGAATTTCATAATTAAATTAATAAAACATATGTTTTATATCTAAATTTTTTTCGAGAAATTATTATTTATTAAATGACTATTAAATTAATTTTATAATAAAAAGTTCTTATTTTTAACTAAAATCTTACCAAAAAATTACATCTTATTTTGTACCATTTTATTTTATACATTAAAAATATTTTACATTAACTACATATGAAAAATGTTGTTATTACCGTAACAATTTGACACATAAGGGATATCTATATTCTTGAATAATAATTCAACCCATACGGAAATGTTATTATTACCCTAACAATTTGACAACTGTAAGTAATGTCTATATTCTTAAATTACTATTCAAGGCAGATGAAAAATGTTCTCATTACCCAAACAATTTAGGACTTATAAGTGATATCTTTATTAATTCCTATGCTTATATTACATCAGTGTTACGTATACAATGGTACACCATGATTTTTTTTTCCAACAATTCAAATATAAACATCTCTTATTAAAATGTTTTCAATACGTGCAATAACAGCTGTGGAACATTATTGACAGCATGAAGATATGAGTAGTATTCTCATTTTCCTTAATGGAACATAATACAATATATAATATCTGGTCATATCCTTTTTTATTTGGAATTTAAATCAGCCGATGGATCTCCTTGGTATCCTTTTTTATTTTTTATTTTTTTTAATATATAAATAACTTCAAATATAAATCTCTCTTAAATATCTCAATAACAGCTGTGGAACATTATTGACAGCGTGAAGATATGAGTAGTATTCTCAATTTCCTTTATGGAACAAAATACCATGTTCAATATCTGGCCATATCCTTATTTGTTTGGATTAATTTAAATGAGCCGATGGATCTGATAGCCAGCCTTTCTGTCCCTTTCCATCATGTTGCGGGTTCGCACTTACATTAACTAGATGTATGAGCAGTGAGTCGACGCAAGCGTTGCCTTTTAGGGTCATCGGTGGAACTGTTCATTTTTTAATATCCACGGATTACTGTAAACGCTAAATCATTGGAGCTGGAAAACACATTTTCCACGTCATAAAGGCTGTTGCAAATTTCTCTGCAAGTAGTTTTCATCCGGCGGCGTGCCGTTTTTATCGAAAGTGCGCAGCCCCACTGCGACAACCACCGCCACTTTTGTCTTTTGTAATCACTGGCAAAGCATCCATGTATCTGATTTTTCTCACCTAACGACCTATGGAAACCAGACAATTAGAGCTGCTCTCCACCACCATTCCACCCTCAAGGAATCTGTAATTATATTATTACTCAAATTGCGGTACGTACCCACCAGCGTTCAAGTGAAATTTATTGCCCTGAAACATCCCATATTTAAAGAATTTTTTGCCACTCGACGTGGATTTTAGGGTTGAGGATCTCGTGGTGCAGACGAATTTTGGCGTTTTTATCGTTTAAAATTAGAATAGGATGAACCATCTCCGAAAGGTGCGCAAGTATGATAAGAATTTACCCCGTTTTGATGTGTGGTTAATTTAAGCTTTCCCATGTTTCCATTTATATGATGTTATCAGATATTTTTAATATTTAATTGTATATTTGTTGTGTGGGCGGATTTAATATGTCCAGTAAAATGTTCCCTTTTCTTTCCTTATCTGATATCATTGCTCTGCGTGGGTAATCATAAATTGATTATCAAATTTTTGGTTCATTTGACATGTATTGCTTTTTATTTTATTTTTATTTTATTATATAAATTTTAAAAATATTTGACTAAATAAATAATTTTATAATTGAAATTAAATTTTTAAATTTTTTTTTCACGTAGTTTTAAATTAACTAAAAAATATGAAGCTCCTTAAAAATAGCAATTTAAACTTCTTAAATAAATGCCTTTTCTAATTGATAAAAATAATAACTAAATACTACATATAATACTTAATTTACTCTATAATAATTATTAATGTCAGAAATATTTAAAAACTGTTCTTTCAAACAATAACTAGACCTCTAGTAATCTACACTTTTACATTTTGAAAACCATTATATCCACCATCCTTTTGGTTTGGGGATATATATATATATATATATATATATATATATATATATATATATATATATATATATATATATATATATATATTATATATATATATATATATATATAAAAAGGGATAAAATAGGAATTAAGGATTGGATTTTAAAAATAAGTTATTATTGAAAAATATTTGCAAAAAAGCTTATTAGTTATTAGTGGTTGGGTGAAATATATATAAAAAAAAAATTATATATTTACGAGAATCTAATAAAATAGAAATTGAGGATTAGATTTAAAAGAGAAGGAATTATAGACAAATATTTGCAAAATAACTTATTAGTTATTAGAGTACTTGATGAGAAAATAAGATTTTATGAATATGTAATGTAATATTTACTTATACATAACCACATTTTTTGGAAAATATTTATATCTCTAAAATGTTTATATTCAGAAAAAAGAAAAATCTAAAATATCTATAAATAAATAAAATATTTATACTCATAAAAAAAATCTAAGATAAGATGAGGTGATAGTACATCATTTTATGTATAAATAAAACATTTAATTTATAGAGAATAATATTTATATTTTTTAGAAAATAAAATTTCCAAAATAAGATAAAATGATGATGCATTTTCCTATGTATAAATGAGACAAATACATTTAATTCAAATTTAATATATATATTTATATCTATATATAATATTTAAGAATTTAATAAAAAAATATTGCAAATTAACATATTTTTGAAATAAAAAACATAAAAAATACAAAAATATATTTTTTACACTATTAAGTTATATAAATCTAAAAAAAAATTATAAATTAAAAAATCTAAAATTTTATTTTATTTTGTTAATAATTATTATATGTATGCTAATTGAATGAGGAGTTTCATTTTAATTTGTCATGAGTGTCGAACCTAAAATTAACAAGACACAAAACCAACTCCATAATTATGCTTTTTTTCCTGAAAAAAATTGACATACAAACTCATTCTTTAATTTACTAGATTAATTTCTTTAATTTTCAATTACTAATTTTTTTAATTTTCTATTTTAGTTATAATTTAACCAAACTTCAACTTTGTCTAGAAAGTTTGTGAAAGTTCTATGATTTTAATATAGAAAATTTTATCATTTTAACTAATAGTTATTAAACTTCAAGATTTTTGAGAAACTATTTCTCAGGTTTGGATTTCTCAAAAATTTACGATAATTTACTATAATCCTAACCTATTTCTACCAAAAAGAATTATTATATAAATATTTCTAATATCAAATAACCTAGCTCCAACTATATTATTTTTTTGACTATCCGATAAAATTTGACGCACAAATAGACAACACCCCAATTATAGACAACCCCAATTTTAGACAACGCCCCACTTTTATATTGATTTGGTTTCCACCAGTTCATTATTACGATTGATATTTATACCTTTATTTTTCTTGGCTCTCAGCAGCTACAGGAAAAGCAGTTGCACTAAAACTTACCCCGCTTCCACTAATCGATTTTGCTAACATAAAAATGGCTTGCGTGAAAACTGGAGAGCGCGCTTGATGGAATCGACGTAATGAAAAATGACAAATCTGAGGTTGAGGTTGAGGTTGGTGGAGTGGTTCCCAGTGAAGAAACAGAGAGAAGCTTTCTATCTTTTCACGTCTCTTCGACATGCGATGACCTCATCTAGGCGGTGAACTGAAAGCGGTACCTCATGAATTCCTTTGCCTAAATTCTGTATAAATATGTCCCAAACCCTTTGCCCATTGCACCCTTCACAGAGCCCCATTGCCTCCATTCCTCTGTCTCGTTACCCACTCCATTTGGGTTCTGTTAGACTTTTCACTGGAAAAAAATGAGGAGCTACCTGCTTTTAGGAGTTGGCATTCTAGGTGCTTGCTCCTCTTCTCCGATCTTTTTAAGTTTAAAGCAAATTTCCAATTGCTAGATTTCAGGTTTCTGGTTTGATTTAAGCTGAATTCATGGCTGAAAACGGGACCGCTTCTTGCTGTTTTATGTAACAGGAAACGCTGCATCCTTGCTATTGTATGGAGCGCCAATGTAAGATTTGTCACTTTTATTACAAGTATCTGCCTTATAATTTTGGCAAAGAAGTGTATGCTGAATTATAATCCTATATTTTGAATGAGTTTTATATGCAGGGTCACATTTAGGAGAGTGATAAGAAACAGATCGACAGAAAGTTTCTCAGGGTTTCCATATGCCATAGCTCTGCTAAACTCTCTGCTCTACTCTTGGTATGGCTCGCCTCTGATCAGTAATGGTCTGGACAACATCTTGGTGTTGACAATAAATGGGGTTGGAATCGTGCTGGAGTTTATATTCGTTTGCATCTTTCTGAAATACGCTATACCGACAGCCAAGGCAGGTTTCAATACTCCTGGTCTGTTATTATTTGTTTAGACTTTCTGCGATGGACTTTTGAGGTGGTTGTATATATCGGATTAAACGAGTATTTGTATGTTTTTTGTTTTGTTAATAGCACTTTTACACAGTAGGTCAGGATATCTATTTTATAACAAATATTCCGATGGCTTTTTGCTATTTTTAATCTACACGATTTACATATTTATATACATGAATACAGGCTGGCCATGTATCTGCAGAATGTGATTTTATTTCCTGAACTACACTTTTTTCATGACCTGGATACTGATTAGTAATCAGTTCTCTTTTGCTTTGATCCCAGAGCTGCTTTGCTAGGTGAATGAATTGATAAAGATAATATAAGTTTCAAAATATTAGCAGAATCAGCTGTAATCAAGAACTTGTACTAAATAATAGATTCTTTGTTGTGCAGAAAACAATGGTGAGAACATTGGTGGGTGTGACGTTGGTGTTTGCCTCCATCTCAACAGTTTCTCTGCTTGCTCTTGGGGATCACAAGGATAAGAAAAAGCTGGTGGGGATTTCGGGGATGGTTGTGACTGTAGTCATGTACGCTTCTCCACTTTCCAATGCTGTAAGTATTTAATTACTCCATCCCATGCCATTTTGTCACGGTCGTCACTTTATATCTGCATCAAATATATCTTGACCTTACTGGCACTGTGAAATGTGCAAAAGTGGTTGGTGATACAGACCAAAAGTGTGGAGTATATGCCCATCCAATTCTGCGTGTTCGCACTCATCAACAGTTGCTTATGGATGATTTACTTCCTTGTCGACAACGACCTCATCTTAGCGGTAACATCCTATGCAGCACCCTTCTCCGTACATTTGCAGATAGCAGATATGCTTGTTTATGGATTTTTCTCAGAATATTTTAAAATTTGATGCTCAAGAAAGAGGTCATTGATTTTAAATTATTCTGATTTTGAGATATTTCCAGATGGTCAAGAAAGAGGTCATTGATTTTAAATTATTTTGATTTTGAGATACTTTCAAAATCTGCACTCCACATAAAAATACCTAAATTTTATTTAATATGAAATTTAATTAGAATACATATGGTTTAAAATCTCCATACTAAAGCATGAGGTTATTTTTGAAATCTGAGTTTTATACTGCGCTTTGGTGAATGCAGAGTCCAAATATAATTGGCGTACCATTGGGCATAGGCCAAATAGTGTTGTATTGTATGTACCGGGACCAACCAAATAATGAAGAAAAGAAAGTGGATCGATTTGATCCAGAGATTGGGTTGAAAGAGAACGCAGTTGCAGAGGAAATAGATTCAACAGATGCAGAGGAAATAGCTCAACAGAGCCTGGAAATGGCGCAGATCCAGAAGATGAAACATACCTTCGATTCGGTGGGGAGCCTGGAAATGGCGCAGATCCAGAAGATGAAACATACCTTCGATTCGGTGGAGAAAATGTGACAACGGTGTGCAATGTGGTCAGTTTGGAGGAGGCAGTTAGAAAATATAAATTTATGGGAGCGTTCCACGAGTTTGGATGGTGGATACAACTATTTTGTTATATGTTAGTTCAGTTCAGATTTAATAAAAAAAGAAATATTTTAAAGTTTTATATATATATACTATAATTAAATTTATCTAAATATTTGTTTATTAAAACCTAAGTTTTGTTAATCTATTTTTAAATTACTAGTTCAATTCCTTATCTTGATCTAAGTTAATTGATTAGACATGTTAAAAATATAATATAACAGACTTATAATTTTTTTAATTAAAATAATCATATTTTATAAATATTTAAACACATAAAATCATTAAAAAATTATAAATAAATTCAAAATATTTAATTCTTTTATAAACATTCATCAATAAATTAATTAAATAATCTCATAAACTATTAAATTTTCAATTTTTTTATCACCATTTTACACAACTATTTTTTTCAATGGTTTCGAGTGTTGTTCACCATATCATGAAAAATTATCCATTGCAAACCATCGCTTTTTCCTCTTTAAGGCTGTCCACCTTATAAGCTGGTTGACACTTAAAAATCCGATTAGCTAAATAATCGGAAACTCGCCCCACCTCATTTTCCAATGTTTGCAGTGATGAGTACTATATAAATTAATGTTTTCCAAAATTGGATTCAATTTTACGTTCCATCATTTCTCCGTAAAACTGTTCAATTTATAAAATGAATGACATCTTTTGAATTTCAACATTGCCATTGACCCTGATTTCGTTGACCTAAACCTTGAATAGTGTTGAAATCTCTGATCACAATATAAATTAACATTGAAAACATGCTGATTACATAAATGTTACGAATTGCTAATGATATATTTTAAGATTTTGATATAAGTTGCAAACGTAAGGATTTTTTTAGGATGTTGGTGTAACTGAAAATGAAAGGAAAATTTGGATATTTTTATCACGATAAAAGTAGAAAGTAAAATAATGATACAAGTGCTTAAGAAAATGACGTCGGAATGCAAACTGAAATGATCCGTCTTTTCCCATGATTAAATTATTTAAAAAATTATTATTTTAATAATTATAAATTAAATTATAAAATTAATTTCCTTAAATTAAGTTATATTAAATAATTTAAATTAATTATTTTATTTTTAATATAATTATTATTTTTTATTTTATTTTAATGACACTGTTATTATAGCTAAGAATTTTTTTAACTTTTGTAAATAAGAATTTTTAGTTTTTTTGTTTCAGTATAAATATGATTGGTAAAATTATTGAATTTAATAAAGTAATTTATCTTGTTTTTTATATCTAATAACCATAATTTGGAGGAAGTGATTTTATACAAATATTTGGAATCAATATTTATTATAAGCTCAATTCGATTCAATACATTGAAAATATGATAAATAGAGGATAGAAAGCTTATTATAGGTTTGAAAAAGATTGAAAATTCTCTTTCTTATTGTTTCATATAGATGCAAAATTTAGAGATGAAATATCTTTAAAGAGTTATGAAAAAAGGTAAAATATATCAAAATCCCTTTTCTATGCTATAATCTCAGAACTAAAGGAATTATGCTTTATCCTATCCTCAAGGAAGCAAGTATTTCCCCATTGAAAGCATAATCATGAACAAGTTAAAAAAACATATAATACAAGAGTCTTGTCAAAATCTCATTAAAATCCATCCAAAACCACCTTCAATCATGCCCAATCTTGATTAAACCATCAAGAAATGAAGGAATAAAAGAAAAAATCATTTGATAGAATATTGATAATATTAAAAATATTATTACATCAAAATTTAAGGAGAAAAATTGGATATTAACCAATATCATTGTCATAAGACTGTAGAAATTTTTGGAGGAAAATTCTTATTCATAAGACTAAATAAAATCATTTGATTCCCTTTAAGAACTGTAATATTTACCTTAAACAACTTTATGAATCGTCTAATGCCATGGACACCATTTTCAATACCCCTATAGAAGATGGTGGACACCATTTTCAATACCCCTATAGAAGATGGTACATTTTTTCAGGAAGACATTGGGTTTGTGGTTAAGTAGCTCACTAATGGGAATGCTAAGAACATGAAGGCTACCAAGCTGAAATTTTTTAAATGGGAGAAGCTATTGTCATTCTACACATATAATATTTAATTTGGCAGTGAAGCAAAATATCCTTAAGCCTTGGACATGGAGCCTAATTGTGTCTATATTTACGAGTAGGGATAAAAGCATTCCTTCTAATTACATGACCATTATGATTAGCCATGTTTTAGCCAAGTCATACATGCTTATTTTGGAAAATAAGATTAGCCTTTGGCTTAGAAGCAATGGTAAAGAAATAAAGGCCAAGTTGGGTTTAGGAGATATCACTAAATTGTGGACCATCTTGTTAATATTAGGATAATTGTAGAAGAATGAAACAATAATAAATTTCATCTCTTTTATTGATTTGTTGACTTTATAAAAGTTTTTGACACTGGTTTTAGAATAAAGCTATGGAAGAGGCTAGAAGAGATAATGTTTTCTCTCGAGTTGATGGTTGTTGTGACAAGATTTTACGAGAATGTTATTACCAAGCCTAAGATGAGTAAAGAATAATCAAAAGAAATTAAATGAAATATCAGAGTCAAGCAAGGGTGTCACTTATTCCCTACCCTTTTTTGCATATACATTGATAAGCTACAAGAGTGTTTAGAAAATGAAGTTTGTATTGGATCCACACTCATTGGTATGGTCATAACACTTCTCCTTTATACTAGTGATATTGTTCTTTTGGAAACAATCCATTATGATTTTAAAAAGAAACTAATAATCCTGCAAGTTTTATCCTCCAATAGAGGCATGATTATTAATACAATCAAAACTAAAGCTGTGATAATTAAATCCAAAACAACCACCTATGATACTTTCGTTTATGACAACAACTCGTTGGAGGAAGTTTCTTCATAAAAATATTTAGCAATCAACATCCATCATAAGTACAACTAGATTTATAGCATTGAGAAAAGGGTAAATGAAGGTTGGAAAGCTTACTATGGGCTTAAAAAAATTGTAAATAAGAAAATGTTTGGCTATGGGATTAAAAAAAGTTCCTCTTTGAGACTCTTATTACTCCTTTTATTTTATATGGATGTGAGGTTTGGTGTTGTAGTATATCTATAGAGTTATGGAGGAAGATAGAATAGATCTAAAAGAAATTTATAACCTACAACTTCAAGATTAAGGAAATACACCCCACCCTATCCTTTTGATTGAAACGAAACTTACCACCATTAGAAGCATGGATATGGCTAAGTATCTTATGTATAATAAGTTATACACCATGAATGCCAAGAGGTTTCATATAATTTCTTCTATATCTAACCAAAACCACGCACCTTCAACTCAACTGAGGGTGGCATAAGGATGCCCAGTCTGGGTCAGACAATTAGGGAATAAAAGAGGAGATCATCTTGGCGAATATAAATGAAATTAAATTTATTATTACTTCCAAATTAGGAGAAATTGTGGGGCAGTAAAGAGTTAGAGGGAGAAAGGAATTACAATATTATAAGGAGGTGATCAAACACAATCTCAAAAACCCAAACTATCTTTCTATATTGACTAAAGTTAAGAAGAAAATGCATATTGCTAAAATAAGAACTAGTTATCATGAGCTTCATAGCTTTAATGTATATTTGTAAAATCCGAAAACACCATGGAATGAAAGAGTTTGTCACATGTGTGATTCTAAGAGGGATGAATATGAAAAGAAATTTCTCTTAGAGTGTCTATATTACACTCACATTCGATCTAATTTTCAAAATATTTGTCATACTACCAACATTTTTGACCTTTTAAGTGATATTAATTTGAATGTTAGTTATTATTGTGCTGATTTCATTTTGAGGTATAAAACTTATTCACTGATCTTATGCTTGATCTATAGCTTCCCTTGTTGCTTATGTGTGTCAAAGAGGTAATTAAAACTGAATTTATGAGTGAATTTGAAAGCATAAAGCATGATTTTAAAGGGTTGAACAAAAACAACATAAATGACAAAAAACCATAACAACTAACATTAAAACAGTTTTTTGTCGAAGTATTTCACCCCTCCTGTGCTACATCTCCTTGGACCAACTTCATAGCTTGGGGCTTTTTATTAGATTAATTGTGCTCAAAATTATATTTACATGCATGAAATCCTCTTGGAACATATTTCAATGAGTTTAAAATGTCAAATTATATCAGAAATGAATATTTATTTACTCAATTGGGTTACTAGATGCTCTAGGCATGACATTCCCTCCTGGTGGCCCTACGCTTCAAATTTCTTCAAGGAAAAAAAAAACCTTTTTAGGTGAGCTCCTATGCCTCTGAAAAATATTCTAATGTGTTAATAACATGCTAGTTAACCATAATGACTCTCTCTGAGCTCAGTTTGGTCAAAAATTGACTCAGTTATGGAAAAAAAAAATACCCCCAATTTTTCCTCCAAATCCGGAAAACTAAAGTTAACTCTACTAATTCTGGAGTTGTGCCACATTTGGCAGACTCCGCCAACTCCACCGCAAACTTAAATACGTCATTAACTTAATGATAATCATGGATTAATGGTATTAACTTTATTCTTAGCCCTAAGCACATGTTAAGCTCTCAACCCCCGTTCGGTTATGCGCTTGGGTCACATGGAGGAGGGTTGTCCCGTGGGCTAGCCTCCTCTATAGAAATTTTAATAAAATTATGTATTGCCTCGATTCTCCCAATATAAAAATTATATGCCATTGTTAAATACATAATCCTTCTACTAAAATCTTTGTGGAAATTTAATCGAAAATTGCAAACACATGAGGAAAGATCAATCACACATAACACATATATTTTTACCAGGAAAGCATAAAGCCAAAAACCCCACTATCATATATTATGTATATATCATGGATCATGAAACAATCTCATACAAAAATCTAATCCAAGATCTCTCAGTACAATATACAATCGCCTCACACTGTCATACAAAAATTGGCATATTTATGCACCAATTTACTACCTCCTGACAGCCTACCTCCAATGCGCAATCCCTGCTGATCACAATCCTGAATGAATCAGATACTGCCTTGCCTTGACTGCGTAATACTCATTGGAATATCCCATGTGTGTGCGGTTGCATGAGTGCACTCGCTAATGTCGCAACACATTTTCAAACTGTCCCTTTCACCTATCTCTCAACTGGGGCTCCATTAGATTTGACATGCATGTAGTTAACAGTAGTAAATATTTAGTTTCATGTGAGATCACTCAATGTGAAATAATTTAATATTTAATTCACTGATCTCTCACTAGTGTATCTTTAGTTATAACTAGTTACAACTAGCACAACTGAGTTTAACTCACTTAACTCAGTTAAACTACATTATAACTCACATAACTACACATCCAACTCTGTTACAACTTCGAATCACTCAGTTACAACTAAGTACACTTGCATGTCCCACCAACCAACCTTAGAACTCGAAATTCATTAAGCTAACTGGTTTCCTAGTTCAGTTAACTAAAGTCCAGTGCTTCAAGAAAATAGATTAATATTTATTGTTCAATTATTATTGAAAGATAATAATAACCGACATGCATTCTATTTTTAATCATGTGATCCATAAATATTCTTCGCCCCTGCATCTAAAAATAGAATCTCATCTATAAATATAATTTTCTCACCATTTTAAAAATAGACTCCCGCTATAAATAGAATTTGCTCAACATTTTAAAAATAGATACACACCTAAAAATTTCCTACGAGCCCCACCTAGTGTAGGTGCTTAATTTTCACTAGGATCATCGTCTTTTTGAATCTCAACACTCCCTGTCAACAAGAAAGCGATTATTCTTCACCCAAATCTTGTCTCTATGGTATTCGAATTTTCTCCTTGTGACCACCTTCATCAGAATATATGCATTCTGATCTTCTATAGGAATATACTGAAGCAACATAATCTTCCTCTACACACAATCTCTGATATGATGATGCTGAATATCTATATTCTTAGATCTATCATGAAACACAGGATTAATTGAGAGTTTAATGCAACTCTGATTATCACAATGAATCACTGTAGGATCTAAATGAGAACCAATCAAACCAACTGGGATCTTTCTCATCTAGATAGCCTCACATGCATCTTGACTTGTGGCCATGTATTTTTCTTTTGTTGAACTAAGTGCCAAGGATCTTTATTTCCTTCTATACCAAGAAACAATTGTAGATCCGATACTAAAGACCCCTTCAGATGTGCTATTTCTGTCTGCTGGGTTTCCCACCCAATCTGCATCCGTGAAGCCGTGCAACTTCACCTCATCTGTCTGTCTATACCATAAGACATACTCAGATGTGCCCCTGAGATATCTCAGGACATGCTTTCACACCTTCCAAAAGAGCTTGGTAGGATTTACCCTCACTTGACTTAGCTGGTTCACCACATAGCATATTTATGGTCTTGTATTTACTAAATACATTAGCGAACCCACTAACTATTGATAGGCAGTAGCATCCACAACCTTTCTAGATTTAGCGTCCTCTTTCCTCCAGTTTCTTAGAAGAGGAGTATGCATGGGTTTGCAGCCCTCCATGTGAAACTTACCCAGTATCTCCCTTGCATACTTTTATTACAAGTATCTGCCTTATAATTTCAACAAAGAAGTGTATGCTGAATTATAATCCTATATTCTGAATGAGTTTTATATGCAGGGTGACATTTAGGAAAGTGATAAGAAACAGATCGACAGAGAGTTTCTCAGGGTTTCCATATGCCTTACCTCTGCTAAACTCTCTTCTCTACTCGTGGTATGGCTCACCTCTGATCAGTAATTGTCTCGACAACATCTTGGTGTTGACAATAAATGGGGTTGGAATCGTGCTGGAGTTTATATTCGTTTGCATATTTCTGAAATACGATATACTAACAGCCAAGGTAGGTTTCAATACTCCTTATCTGTTATTATTTGTTTAGACTTTCTGCGATGGACTTTTGAGGTGGTTGTATATATCGGATTAAATGATTATTTATATGTTTTTTGTTTTGTTAATAGCACTTTTACACAGTAGGTCGGGATATCTACTTTATAACAAATATTCTGATGGCTTTTTTCTATTTTTAATCTACATGACCTACATATTTATATACATGAATACAGGTTGGCCATGTATCTGCAGAATGTGATTTTATTTCCTGAACTACACTTTTTTCATGACCTGGATACTGATTAGTAATTAGTTCTCTTTTGCTTTGATCCCGGAGTTGCTTTCCTAGGTGAATGAATTGATGAAGATAATATAAGTTTCAAAATATTAACAGAATCAGTTGTAATAAAGAACTACTGAATACTAGATTCTTTGTTGTGTAGAAAACAATGGTGAGAACAATGGTCGGTGTGACATTGGTGTTTGCCTCCATCTCAACAGTTTCTCTGCTTGCTCTTGGGGATCACAAGGATAAGAAAAAGCTGGTGGGGATTTCGGGGATGGTTGTCACTGTGGTCATGTATGCTTCTCCACTTTCCAACGCTGTAAGTATCTAATTACTCCATCCCATGCCATTTTTTCATGGTCGTCACTTTATATCTGCATCAAATATATCTTGACATTACTGGCACTGTGAAATGTACAAAAGTGGTTGGTGATACAAATGAAAAGTGTGGAGTATATGCCCATCCAATTCTGCGTGTTCACACTCATCAACCGTTTCTTATGGATGATTTACTTCCTTGTCAACAACGACCTCATCTTAGCGGTAACATCCTATGCAGCACCCTTCTCTGTATATTTGCAGATAGAAGATATGCTTGTTTATGTATTTTTTTCAGAATATTTTAAAATTTGATGTTCAAGAAAGAGGTCATTGATTTTAAATTATTCTGATTTTGAGATATTTAGAGATGGTCAAGAAAGAGGTCATTGATTTTAAATTATTTTGATTTTGAGATACTTTCAAAATCTGCACTCCACATAAAAATACCTAAATTTTATTTATTATGAAATTTAATTAAAATACATATGGTTTAAAATATCTATACTAAAGAATAAGGTTATTTTTAAAATCTGAGTCTTATACCATGCTGTGGTGAATGTAGAGTCCAAATATAATCAGCGTACCATTGGGCATAGGCCAGATAGTGTTGTATTGTATGTACTGGGAGCAACCAAATAATGAAGAAAAGAAAGTGGGTTGATTTGATCCAGAGATTGGGTTGAAAGGGAACACAGTTGCAGAGGAAACATATTCAACACATGCAGAGGAAACAACTCAACAGAGCCTGGAAATGGTGCAGATCAAGAAGATGAAACATACCTTGGATTCGGTTGGGAAAATGTGACAAAGGTGTGCAATGTGGTCAATTTGGAGGAGGTAGTTAGAAAATATAAATTTATGGGAGCGTTCCACGAGTTTGGATGGTGCATACAACTATTTGGTTATATATTAGTTCAGATTTAATAAAAAAAGAAATATTTTAAAGTTTTTTATATATATACTATAAATAAATTTATCTAAATATTCGTTCATTAAAACCTAAATTTTAATAGATAAGGATTGAATGTCTTGTTAATCTATTTTTAAATTACTATTTCAATTCCTTATCTTGACCTAAGTTAATTGATTAGACATGTTAAAAATATAATATAACAAACTTATAATTTTTTTAATTAAAATAATCATATTTTATAAATATTTAAACACATAAAATCATTAAAAAATTATAAATAAATTCAAAATATTTAATTATTTTATAAACATTCATCAATAAAT
The DNA here is from genome assembly GCA_034641835.2 of Pinus albicaulis. Classification (NCBI taxonomy): domain Eukaryota; kingdom Viridiplantae; phylum Streptophyta; class Pinopsida; order Pinales; family Pinaceae; genus Pinus; species Pinus albicaulis. Next base: position 21,258,986 of record CM076574.1, on the reverse strand, counting down.
TAATTAAATAATCTCATAAACTATTAAATTTTCAATTTTTTTATCACCATTTTACACAACTATTTTTCTCAATGGTTTCGAGTGTTTTTCACCATATCATGAAAAATTATCCATTGCAAACCATCACTTTTTCCTCTTTAAGGCTTTCCACCTTATAAGCTAGTTGACACTTAAAAATCCGATTACCTAAATAATCGGAAACTTGCCCCACCTCATTTTTGTTGGAAATTTGAAAATTCCAAAATAATAAAAGTCCCTCTCTTTAACACAGAGAAATATTTAAAATTTTCATACACAGTGACAGAATTTCCTCATAAAAAAAAAAATTCAATTTAAAAAAAAAACGTTACAACTTCTTCCTCTCTCAGAGGGATTACAACTGTTGCTGGATTGCTTCTCAGCACAGTTCCAAAAAAAAAAAAACGTCTCTGTCTCACACAGAAAAAAATTTAAACTGAACACATTGCTGTGTAATTCAGACTTTTACTGTCACTGTTTTTTTTTACAAAAAAGACAACTCACTGTGTTTTTAGTAAATCTTACACTGTTGTGTAAAAATTTAATTTTGCTCTCTCTGTTTTTATAAAACGCACTGTTGTGCTTACATTCTGTGTGTGTATATATAAAAAAAATTACAACACATCTCTGTTCTATATTTATAAGAGAAATATCTAAATTCAATTAATGTCATTCATTGAAAAAATTGCCAAATTATCACTGCTTACAAATTTCATAAATGGCATTAAAAATTTTTGTCAGCACCATTTAAAAAATTTATGTCAAATTTGATTTGCTGGCAGCGGTGGCAAATTTACGCGGTGGTGGCGGAACGGTGGCGCGTGGGTGGCTGGTGGGTGGAGCCACCTCAAGCTAGTGGTTGCGGGGGGTATAGCTCTGGCCGTACCCATCAAATGGGTGACCCCCCGTAATCAATCACAGCCGTTGATCGGCTAGTCAACCCAGATCATCGGGTCAACTGCGGGGGGTTGACTTCAATTAACCTCTGCGTGGTTTCAACCCCCGTAACCCGTCGATCTTCGCCCGCGACACTGATTCTGCTGCCAACCTGTGCGCCGTTTAATCTCTGTGCGCTGTTCACGATCGGGCAGTTGGAAATTATGTTCCAACACTCCCCCTTAATTTCCACTGCTGGGTTTTCCTGCATACCCAAGCATTTCCTGAAATGTTCAAAGCTTTTCTGTGCAAGTGGCTTTGTGAGGATATCTGCAAATTGATCCTCCATTCTGCAATGATGCAAAACTATCTCACCATTGTTAACCAATTCACGTATGAAGTGAAACTTGGTGTCAATGTGTTTTGTCCTCTTATGAAAAACAGAATTTTTAGACAATGCAATATCTGAGCTATTGTCACAAAATGTCACTGTCCCTTTTACCTGTTCTTGACATAAGCTTCTCAACATTTTCCGCATCCAAACTGCTTGACACGCTGCTACTGTAGCTGCCACATACTCTGCTTCTGCCGTAGACAATGCTACAATGGGTTGTTTCTTAGAAGCCCATGAAATGGCTCCTGAACCCATGTGAAAAACATAACCGGAAGTTCTCTTCCAATCATCAACACTTCCAGCCCAATCACTGTCAGTGTATCCAACTAAATCTGAACATTCTGAAGTAGTATAAAAGATACCAAACCTTTTAGCACCTTTAACATACCTCAAAATTCTTTTTGCTGCTTGCCAATGTGCATCCTTTGGCTTTGCCATGAACCTGGAAATCAAACTAATAGCATGCATTATGTCCGACCTAGTTGCAGTCAAGTACATAAGGCTGCCAACTATGCTCTTGTACAAGCTAGGATCAAAATCCTTGCTGTTGTCCTCTCTGCTGAGCTTTAATCCCATCACTGTGGGAGTGATTGCTGCTTTGCATTCCTGCATGTTAAATCTTTCAAGTACCTCATTAACATACTTTTCCTGTGAGATGAAAATCCCACTTTCATATTGTTCTACTTCTATTCCCATGAAGTATTTCAACAAACCCATATCAGTCATTTCAAATTCTTCTTTCATGACTGTTTTGAAATGTTCAATAAGACAATCATCATTACCTGTAAAAATAACATCATCAACATACAAGGCTACAATCAAGATTTTACCGTCTTTTTCTTTGATGTAGAGGGTGGGTTCTCCCTCACACTTCTCAAAACCATTTTCCAGTAGATATGAATATATCCTACTGTACCATGCTCTTGGTGCTTGCTTCAGCCCATAAAGAGCTTTCTTCAGTTTGCATACCTTGTGCTCTTGGCCTTTCTTTTCATAGCCGAGAGGTTGATCAATGTAAACCTCTTCCATTAACACTCCATTCAGAAATGTTGACTTCACATCCATTTGGTAAACTTTCCATTTGTTTTGTGCTGCTATGGACAACACTGCTCTCACGGTTTCCATTCTTGCAACCGGTGCGAAAGTTTCCTCATAATCAATGCCATGCTTCTGTTTATAGCCTTTGACAACAAGCCTTGCCTTGTGTCTCTCTATTTTGCCTTCAGCATTACTCTTGGTCTTGTAGACCCATTTAACACCAATGACATCTTTACCTTTTGGGAGTTCAACCAAATCCCAAGTTTTGTTCCTCTCTATGGCATTTATTTCCTCATCCATAGATTCTATCCATTTCTTATCCTTGATAGCTTCTTCGAAATGAACAGGATCATAAACATGAAAATATAAAGCAAACAAAGAATTGATACCTTCATTAGCTATATCTTGTTCATAAATTTCTTTCAAACTTTTGAATTTCTTACCTCTTTCAGTAGGTGTACAAATGCTTGAAGAAGCACTTGAATTTCCTCCTTGTGGTGTGCTTGGAGAAGCACTTTCATTTCTCCTCAAGGGTGTGCTTTGCTGTTCTCTTGTTGGTGTTGCTGTTTGGGGATGTATTTCAGCCAACTCATCTTCATTCTCATCATGAGATAAACAATGTTTAACATTCACTGTTTTCTCTGTGGTTCCATCCCAAGCTTCCTCTTTAATGAACTGAACATCCCTGCTCACAATGAACTTCTTGGTAGATGGGTTATATAACCTTTATGCCTTGGATTCTTCACTGTATCCAATGAAAATACATTTCTCTCCCTTGCTATCCAACTTCTTTCTTAGCTGATCCGGAATGTGTGCATAAGCCACACATCCGAAAACCTTCATGTGTGTAACACTTTGCCTTGTGCCACTCCATGCCTCTTCTGGCACTTTGTTCATAACTGCTTTTGTAGGACACCTGTTCAAAATGTACGCTGCAAAATGTACAGCTTCAGCCCAATAATCATTAGGCAAATGATTTTCCTTCAACATACTCCTTGCCATGTCCATTATGGTTTGGTTCTTCCTTTCGTCCACTCCATTTTGCTGCGGATTATATCTAGTTGTAAACTGCTTTTGAATACCATTTTCTCTACAAAAACATAGAAAATCTTTAGATATATACTCACCTCCTCTATCAGTCCTTAAGACTTTGATATGCAGCCCACTCTGGTTCTCAACAAGTGCTTTGAAATTGCAAAATTTTTCAAACACTTCACTTTTGTTTTTCAAAAAGTAAACCCAAGTTTTTCTTGTAAAATCATCTATGCATGTTAACACATAGTGGCTACTTGCAAGTGATGGAGTTTGCATCGGTCCACATACATCTGAGTGGACAATTTCTAAGGGTGTTTTTGCCCTTATGCTTTTCCCGGAAGGAAAGCTTTCTCTGTGTTGTTTCCCAAGAATACAACCTTCACAAAGGCTGTCCAGTTTCTCTATCAATGGTAAACCACTTACCATTCCTTTTCTGTTCAACAGATTAAGACCTCCAAAGTTGAGATGTCTGAATCTCAAGTGCCATAACCAATTATCATCTTATGGTTTGCTTTGGTAAGTCTCTTGTGAAACTGCTGCTTTCTCTTCACCATTCTTCAAATCTGCTCTCATTCTGAGAGGGAACATCCTGTTCCTTGTCATCTTCACTTCAACGATACACTGATTGTTGGGTGGTTTATCCATGATGGTACAAACATCATTATCAAAGAAAGCATTATACCCCTTATGGACAAGCTGTCCAATACTTAAGAGATTACACTTCATTCCTGGAACATAATAAACATCTGCTATGGATTTCTTTGCACCTAATCTTGTTAAAACATTTACATCTCCTTTTCCCATAACAGAAACTTTGCTATCAGTTCCTAGTGTGACTTGTGACTGCACACTTTCATCTAACATAGAAAACATTGCTAAGTTTCCTGTCATATGGTTACTACAACCGGAGTCTAGAAAACATAAATCCTCATTCTTTTCTTCAGCCATATTACAAGCTAAAAACAAGTTGTTTTGGCTGCTACTTTCTCTTGTGAAATTTGCACCAGTTCCACTTCTCATATCTTGCTTCTTCTTTCTACATTCATTAGCATAATGACCATATTTCTTACAATTGTAACATTGGACATTGGATTTATCATACCTTTGTCCTTGATCATTCTGCTGTCCACTTTGCTGGCTGCCTTAGCTATGTTGCTGATTTGGATTGCTGCCCCTTCCTTGAGCATTTGTTGGACTGTTCCTTCCACCTCTGTTTTGGCTTCTGCCTTTTCCTCTTCCTCTGCCTTGCCCTCTTCCTCTTCCGAAAGACATCTGGGTCTTAAAATCATGCTCAAGAGATGAGTTTTCACTCCTACTCAATCTCTGTTCATGGGTCATCAGTGATGCATGTAGCTCATCCACTGAAAACTTTGTGAGATATTTGGTCTCCTCTATGGTGGTGACAATCACATCAAATCTTGAGGGTAAACTTCTCAAGAGTTTTTCAACAATCCTCTTGTCTTTAAGAGTTTCTCCATGTGATCTAATTTGTGTAACCATTCCAATCACATGAGTGAAGAATGAGTCAATTGTGTCTGACTCTTTCATACAGAAAGTCTCAAAGTCTCTCCTCAGCAACTGAAGTTTTGCTGTCTTCACCTTCTCCATGCCCTGATAAGTTGTCTTGAGAGTTTCCCATGCTTCACTGGATTTCTTAGCTGCTACTATCCTCGGAAACACACTCTCATGCACTGCTTGATACAAGAAGAAAAGAGCCTTGGCATCTTTCTTCTTATTGTTCTTCAGTGACTCCCTTTCTACTTGAGTTAAAAGAAGAAACTCTACTTCATTTGTTGGCTCTTCAAAGCCATCCTCAACTAATTCCCATAACTCTTGGGAGACAAATAAAGCTCTCATAGTTATTGACCAGTAGTCATAATTTTTTCCATTGAATTGTGGGAGATGGATATTTTCCAAACTCATACCAGTGCTGGAGCCAGCCATTCTGCACCCTTAACTATGATTCAAAACACTTGAATGTGTGTTTTTATTTAACTAACTATTCTGCAACAGTAACACAAAACTGTATAGAGAAATACCTTCGAATTCTTCTTGTCTGAACCTTCACTCTGCTGGAGAGGGTTCTGCAATAACGAACTCCTTTTCTTCAGCTTATTTGACCTTCAAATATCCTGAATAGGCTCTGATACCATGTTGGAAATTTGAAAATTCCAAAACAATAAAAGTCCCTCTCTTTAACACAGAGAAATATTTAAAATTTGCATACACAGTGACAGAATTTCCTCATAAAAAAAAATTCAATTTAAAAAAAAAACGTTACAACTTCTTCCTCTCTCAGAGGGATTGCAACTGTTGCTGGACTGCTTCTAAGCATAGTTCCAGAACAAAAAAAACGTCTCTGTCTCACACAAAAAAAAATTTAAACTGAACACACTGCTGTGTAATTCAGACTTTTATTGCCACTGTTTTTTTTTACAAAAAAAATAACTCACTGTGTTTTTAATAAATCTTACACTGCTATGTAAAAATTTAATTCTGCTATCTCTGTTTTTATAAACTGAACTATTGTGCTTACATTCTGTGTGTATATATATAAAAAAAATTACAACACATCTTTGTTCTATATTTATAAGAGAAATACCTAAATTCAATTAATGTCATTCATTGACAAAATTGCCAAATTATCACCGCTTACAAATTTCATAAATGGCATTAAAAATTTCTGTCAGCACCATTTAAAAAATTTATGTCAAATTTGATTTGCTGGCAGCAGTGGAAAATTTACGTGGTGGTGGCAGAACGGTGGCGCGTGGGTGGCTGGTGGGTGGAGCCACCTCAAGCTGGTGGTTGTGGGGGGTATAGTTCTGGCCGTACCCATCAAATGGGTGACCCCCCGTAATCAATCACAGCCGTTGATCGGCTCGTCAACCTAGATCATCGGGTCAACTGCGGGGGGTCGACTTTAATTAACCTCCGCGCGGTTTCAACCCCCGTAACCCGTCGATCTTCGCCCGTGACACTAATCTTGCTGCCAACCTATGCGCCGTTTAATCTCTGTGTGCTGTTCACGATCGGGCAGTTGGAAATTACGTTCCAACAATTTTCCAATGTTTGCAGTGATGAGTACTATAAAAATTAATGTTTTCCAAAATTGGATTCAATTTTACGTTCCATCATTTCTTCGTAAAATTGTTCAATTTATAAAATGAATGACATCTTTTGAGTTTCAACATTGCCATGACCCTGATTTCGTTGACCTAAACCTTGAATAGTGTTTAAATCTCTGATCACAATATAAATTAGCATTGAAAACATTCTTATTACATAAATGTTACGAATCGCTAATGATATATTTTAAGATTTTGATATAAGATGCAACCGTAAGGATTTTTTTAGGATGTTGGTGTAACTGAAAATGAAAGGAAAATTTGGATATTTTTATCACGATAAAAGTAGAAAGTAAAATAATGATACAAGTGCTTAAGAAAATGATGTCGGAATGCAAATTGAAATGATTCGTCTTTTCCCATGATTAAATTATTTAAAAAATTATTATTTCAATAATTATAGATTAAATTATAAAAATAATTTCCTTAAATTAAATTATATTAAATAATTTAAATTAATTATATTATTTTTAATATAATTATTATTTTTATTTTATTTTAATGACTCTGTTATTATAGCTAAGAATTTTTTTAACTCTTGTAAATAAGAATTTTTAGTTTTTTTTGTTTCAGTATTAATGTTATTAAATTTAATAAAGTAATTTATCTTGTTTTTTATATATAATAATGATAATTTGGAGGAAGTGGTTTTATACAAATATTTGGAATCAATATTTATTATAAGCTCAATTATATTCAAGACATTGAAAATATGATAAATAGAGGATAGAAAGGTTATTATAGGTTTGAAAAAGATTCAAAATTCTCTTTCTTATTATTTCATATAGATGCAAAATTTAGATATGAAATATCTTTAAAGAGTTATGAAAAAAGGTAAAATATATCAAAATTCCTTTTCTACACTATAATCTCAGAACTAAAGGAATTATGCTTTATCCTATCCTCAAGGAAGCAAGTATTTCCCCATTGAAAGCATAATCATGAACAAGTTAAAAAAACATATAATACAAGAGTCATGTCAAAATCTCATTAAACTCCATCCAAAACCACCTTCAATCATGCCCAATATTGACTAAACCATTAAGAAATAAAGGAATAAAGGAAAAAATTGTTTGATAGAATATTGATAATATTAAAAATATTATTACATCAAAATTTAGGGAGAAAAATTGGATGTTAACCAATATCATTGTCATAAGACCGTAGAAATTTTTGGAGGAAATTCTTATTCATAAGACTAAATAAAATCATTTGATTCCCTTTAAGAACTAGAATATTTACCTTAAACAACTTTATGAATCGTCTAATGCCATGGACACCATTTTCAATACCCCTATATAAGATGGTACATTTTTTCAGAAAGACATTGGGTTTGTGGTTAAGTAGCTCACTAATGGGAATGCTAAGAACATGAAGGCTACCAAGCTGAAATTTTTTAAATGGGAGAAGCTATTGTCATTCTACACATATAATATTTAATTTGGCAATGAAGCAAGATATCCTTAAGCCTTGGACATGGAGCCTAATTGTGCCTATATTTACGAGTAGGGATAAAAGCATTCCTTCTAATTACATGACCATTATGATTAGCCATGTTTTAGCCAAGTCATACATGCTTATTTTGGAAAATAAGATTAGCCTTTGGCTTAGAAGCCATGGTAAAGAAATAAAGGCCAAGTTGGGTTTAGGAGATATCACTAAACTGTGGACCATATTGGTAATATTAGGATAATTGTAGAAGAATGAAACAATAATAAAGTTCATCTCTTTTATTGATTTGTTGACTTTATGAAAGTTTTTTACACTGGTTCTAGAATAAAGCTATGGAAGAGGCTAGAAGAGATAATGTTTTCTCTCGAGTTGATGGTTGTTGTCACAAGATTTTATGAGAATGTTATTACCAAGCCTAAGATGAGTAAAGGTTAATCAAAAGAAATTAAATGAAATATCAGAGTCAAGCAAGGGTGTCACTTATTCCCTACCCTTTTTTTCATATACATTGATAAGCTACAAGAGTGTTTAGAAAATGAAGTTTGTATTGGATCCACACTCATTGGTATGGTCATAACACTTCTCCTTTATACTAGTGATATTTTTCTCTTGGAAACAATCCATTATGATTTTGGAAAGAAACTAATAATCCTGCAAGTTTTATCCTCCAATAGAGGCATGATTATTAATACAATCAAAAGTAAAGCTGTGATAATTAAATCTAGAACAACCGCCTATGATACTTTCGTTTATGACAACAACTCCTTGGAGGAAGTTTCTTCATAAAAATATTTAGCAATCAACATCCATCATTAGTACACCTGGATTTATAGCATTGAGAAAGGGATAAATGAAGGTTGGAAAGCTTACTATGGGCTTAAAAAAATTGTAAATAAGAAAATGTTTGGCTATGGGATTAAAAAAAGTTCCTCTTTGAGACTATTATCACTCCTGTTATTTTATATGGATGTGAGGTTTGGTGTTGTAGTATATCTATAGAGTTGTGGAGGAAGATAGAATAGATCGAAAATAAATTTATAACCTACAACTTCAAGATTAAGGAAATACACCCCACCCTATCCTTTTGATTGAAACAAACCTCACCACCATTAGCAGCATGGATATGGCTAAGTGTCTTATGTATAATAAGTTATACACCATGAATGCCAAGAGGTTTCATATAATTTCTTCTATATCTAACCAAAGCCACACACCTTCAACTCAACTGAGGGTGGCATAAGGATGCCCAGTCTGGGTCAGACAATTAGGGAATAAAAGAGGAGATCATCTTGGCGAATATAGATGATATTAAATTTATTATTACTTCCAAATTAGGAGAAATTGTGGGGTAGTAAAGAGTTAGAGGGAGAAAGGAATTACAATATTATAAGGAGGTGATCAAACCCAATCTTGAAAACCCAAATTATCTTTCTATATTGACTAAAGTTAAGAAAAAAATGCATATTGCTAAAATAAGAACTAGTTATCATGAGCTTCATAGCATTAATTTATATTGGTAAAATCCAAAAACACCATGGGATGAAAGATTTTGTCACATGTGTGATTCTAAGAGGGATGAATATGAAAAGAAATTTCTCTTAGAGTGTCTATATTACACTCACATTCGATCTAATTTTCAAAATATTTGTCATACTACCAACCTTTTTGACCTTTTAAGTGATATTAATTTGAATGTTAGTTATTATTGTGCTAATTTCATTTTGAGGTATAAAACTTATTCACTTATCTTATGCTTGATCTATAGCTTCCCTTGTTGGTTATGTGTGTCAAAGAGGTAATTAAAACTGAATTTATGAGTGAATTTGAAAGCATAAAGCATGATTTTAAAGAGTTGAACAAAAACACATAAATGACAAAAAACCATAACAAATAACATTAAAACAGAGTTTTGTCGAAGTATTTCACCCCAACTGGGCTACATCTCGTTGGACCAACTTCATAGCTTGGGGCTTTGTATTAGATTAATTGTGCTCAAAATTATCTTTACATGCATCAAATGCTCTTAGAACATATTTCAATGAGTTTAAAATGTCAAAATATATCAGAAATGAATATTTATTTACTCAATTGGGTTACTAGATGCTCTAGGCATGACATTCCCTCCTCGTGGCCCTACGCTTCAAATTTCTTCAAGGAAAAAAAAAACCTTCGTAGGTGAGCTCCTATGCTTTTGAAAAATATTCTAATGTGTTAATAGCATGCTAGTTAACCATAATGACTCTCTCTAAGCTCAGTTTGGTTGAAAATTGCTCAGTTATGGAAAAAAAAAAAATACCCCCAATTTTTCCTCCAAATTTGGAAAACTAGAGTTAACTCCAGTAATTCTGGAGTTGTGCCACATTTGGCAGACTCTGCCAACTCCACCGCCAACTTAAATACGGAATTAACTGAATTATAAGCATGGATTAATGGTATTAACTTTATTCTTAGCCCTAAGAATGTGTTAAGGTCTCAGCCCTCGTTCAGTTATGCGCTTGGGTCACATGGAGGAGGGTTGGCCCGTGGGCTAGCCTCCTCTGTAGAAATTTTAATAAAATTATGTATTGCCTTGATTCTCCCAATATAAAAATTATATGCCATTGTTAAATACGTAATCCTTCTACTAAAATCTTTGTGGAAATTTAATCGCCAATTGCAAGCACATGAGGAAAGATCAATCACACATAACACATATGTTTTTACCAGGAAAGCATAAAGCTAAAAACCCCACTATCATATATTATGTATATATCATGGATCATGAAACAATCTCATACAAAACTCTAATCCAAGATCTCTCAGTACAATATACAATCGTCTCACACTGTCATACAAAAATTGGCATATTCATGCGCCAATTTACTACCTCCTGATAGCCTACCTCCAATGCACAATCCCTGCTGATCACAATCCTGAATGAATGAGATACTACCTTCCCTTGACTGCGCAATCCTCATTGGAATATCCAATGTGTGTGTGGTTGCATGAGTGCACCCGCTAATGTCGCAACAGATATTCAAACTGTCCCTTTCACCTATCTGTCAACTGGGTCTCCATTAGATCTGACATGCATGTAGTTAACAGTAGTAAATCTTTAGTTTCATGTGAGATCACTCAATGTGAATTAATTTAATATTTAATTCACTGATCTCTCACTAGTGTATCTTTAGTTATAACTAGTTACAACTAGCACAACTAAGTTTAACTCACTTAACTGAGTTAAACTACTTTATAACTCACATAACTACACATCCAACTCTGTTACAACTTCGAATCACTCAGTTACAACTAAGTACACTTGGATGTTCCACCAACCAACCTTAGAACTCGAAATTCATTAAGCTGAATAGTTTCCCACTTCAGTTAACTGAAATCCATTGCTTCAAGAAAATAGATTAATATTTATTGTCCAATTATTATTAAGAGATAATAATAACTGACATGCATTCTATTTTTAAACATGTGATCCATAAATAGTCTTCGCCCATGCATCTAAAAATAGAATCTCATCTATAAATAGAATTTTCTCACCATTTTAAAAATAGACTCCCGCTATAAATAGAATTTTCTCAACATTTTAAAAATAGATATACACCTAAAAATTTCCTACGAGCCCCACCTAGTGTAGGTGCTTAATTTTCACTAGGATCATCATCTTGTTGAATCTCAACACTCCCCGTCAACAAGAAAGGGATTATCCTTCACCCCAATCTTGTCTCTATGGTATTCAAATTTTCTCCTCGTGACCACCTTCATCAAAATATATGCATTCTGATCTTCTATAGGAATATACTGAAGCAACATAATCTTCCTCTACTCACAATCTCTGATATGATGATGCTGAATATCTATATCCTTAGATCTATCATGAAACACAGGATTAATTGAGATTTTAATGAAACTCTGGTTATCACAATGAATCACTGTAGGATCTAAATGAGAACCAATCAAACCAACCAGGATCTTTCTCATCTAGATAGCCTCACATGCATCTTGACTTGCGGCCATGTATTTTTATTTTGTTGAAATAAGTCCCAAGGATCTCTATTTCCTTCTGTACCAAGAAACAATTGTAGATTCGATACTAAAGACCCCTGCGGATTTGCTATTTCTGTCTACTGGGTTTCCTGCCAAATCTGCATCCGTGAAGCCGTGCAACTTCACCTCATCTATCTGTCTATACCATAAGACATGCTCAAATGTGCCCCCGAGATATCTCAGGACATGCTTTCACGCCTTCCAACAGAGCTTGGTAGGATTAACGCTCACTTGACTAAGCTGGTTCACCACATAGCATATTTCTAGTCTTGTATTTACTAAATACATTAGCAAACCCACTAACTATTGATAGACAGTAGCATCCACAAACTCTCTAGATGTAGCGTCCTCTTTCCTCCAGTTTCTTGGAAGAGGAGTATCCATGGGTTTGCAGCCCTCCATGTGAAACTTACCCAATATCTCCCTTGCATACTTTTATTACAAGTATCTGCCTTATAATTTCATCAAAGAAGTGTATGCTGAATTATAATCCTATATTCTGAATGAGTTTTATATGCAGGGTCACATTTAAGAGAGTGATAAGAAACAGATCGACAGAGAGTTTCTCAGGTTTTCCATATGCCATAGCTCTGCTAAACTCTCTGCTCTACTCGTGGTATGGCTCACCTCTAATCAGTAATGGTCTGGACAACATCTTGGTGTTAACAATAAATGGGGTTGGAATCGTGCTGTAGTTTATATTCATTTGCATACTTCTGGAATACGCTATACTGACAGCCAAGGCAGGTTTCAATACTCCTTATCTGTTATTATTTATTTTGTTAATATAAATTTTACACAGTAGGTCAGGATATCTACTTTATAACAAATATTCCGATGGCTTTTTGCTATTTTTAATCTACACGATCTACATATTTATATACATGAATACAGGTTGGCCATGTATCTGCAGAATGTGATTTTATTTCTTGAACTACACTTTTTTCATGACCTGGATACTAATTAGTAATTAGTTCTCTTTTGCTTTGATCCCAGAGCTGCTTTGCTAGGTGAATGAATTGATAAAGATAATATAAGTTTCAAAATATTAACATAATTAGCTGTAATCAAGAACTTGTACTAAATAATAGATTCTTTGTTGTGTAGAAAACAATGGTGAGAACAATGGTGGGTGTGACGTTGGTGTTTGCCTGCATCTCAGCAGTTTCTCTGCTTGCTCTTAGGGATCACAAGGATAAGAAAAAGCTGGTGGGGATTTCGGGGATGGTTGTGACTGTGTCATGTATGCTTCTCCACTTTCCAATGCTATAAGTATCTAATTACTCCATCCCATGCCATTTTGTCATGGTCGTCACATTATATCTGCATCAAATATATCTTGACATTACTGGCACTGTGAAATGTACAAAAGTGGTTGGTGATACAAACGAAAAGTGTGGAGTATATGCCCATCCAATTTTGCGTGTTCGCACTCATCAACAGTTTCTTATGGATGATTTACTTCCTGGTCGACAATGACCTCATCTTAGCGGTAACATCCTATGCAGCACCCTTCTCTGTATATTTGCAGATAGCAGATATGCTTGTTTATGTATTTTTTTCAGAATATTTTAAAATTTGATGCTCAAGAAAGAGGTCATTGATTTTAAATTACTCTGATTTTGAGATATGTAGAGATGGTCGAGAAAGAGTTCATTGATTTTAGATTATTTTTATTTTGAGATACTTTCAAAATCTTCACTCCACATAAAAATACCTAAATTTTATTTATTATGAAATTTAATTAGAATACATATGGTTTAAAATCTCTATACTAAAGAATAAGGTTATTTTTAAAATTTGAGTTTTATATTGTGCTGTGGTGAATGCAGAGTCCAAATATAATCGGCGTACCATTGGGCATAGGCCAAATAGTGTTGTATTGTATGTACCGGGAGCAACCAAATAATGAAGAAAAGAAAGTGGGTCGATTTGATCTAGAGATTGGGTTGAAAGGGAACGCAGTTGCACAGGAAACAGATTCAACAGATGCAGAGGAAACAACTCAACAGAGCCTGGAAATGGTGCAGATCTAGAAGATGAAACATACCTTCGATTCAGTTGGGAAAATGTGACAAAGGTGTGCAATGTGGTCAGTTTGGAGGAGGCAGTTAGAAAATATAAATTTATGGGAGTGTTCCACGAGTTTGGATGGTGCATACAACTATTTTGTTATATATTAGTTCAGATTTAATAAAAAAAGAAATATTTTAAAGTTTTTTTATATATATACTATAATTAAATTTATCTAAATATTTGTTTATGAAAACCTAAGTTTTAATTGATAAAGATTGAATGTTTTGTTAATCTATTTTTAAATTACTGGTTCAATTCCCTATCTTGACCTAAGTTAACTGATTAGACATGTTAAAAATATAATATAACAGACTTATAATTTTCTTAATTAAAATAATCATATTTTATAAATATTGAAACACATAAAATCATTAAAAAATTATAAATAAATTATAAATATTTAATTCTTTTATAAACATTCATCAATAAATTAATTAAATAATCTCATAAACTATTAAATTTTCAATTTTTTTATCACCATTTTACACAACTATTTTTTTCAATGGTTTCGAGTGTTGTTCACCCTATCATGAAAAATTATCCATTGCAAACCATCGTTTTTTCCTCTTTAAGGCTGTCCACCTTATAAGCTGGTTGACACTTAAAAATCCGATTCGCTAAATAATCGGAAACTCGCCCCACCTCGAGTACTATATAAATTAATGTTTTCCACAATTGGATTCAGTTTTACGTTCCATCATTTCTCCGTAAAACTGTTCAATTTATAAAATGAATGACATCTTTTGAATTTCAACATTGCCATGACCCTAAACCTTGAATAGTGTTGAAATCTCTGATCACAATATAAATAAACATTGAAAACATGCTGATTACATAAATGTTACGAATCGCTAATGATATATTTTAAGATTTTGATATAAGTTGCAAATGTAAGGATTTTTTTAGGATGTTGGTGTAACCAAAAATGAAAGGAAAATTTCGATATTTTTATCACGATAAAAGTAGAAAGTAAAATAATGATACAAGTGCTTAAGAAAATGATGTCGGAATGCAAACTGAAATGATCCGTCTTTTCCCATGATTAAATTATTTAAAAAATTATTATTTTAATAATTATAAATTAAATTATAAAATTGATTTCCTTAAATTAAATTATATTAAATAATTTAAATTAATTATATTATTTTTAATATAATTATTATTTTTTATTTTATTTTAATGACATTGTTATTATAGCTAAGAATTTTTTTTTAACTTTTGTAAATAAGAATTTTTAGTTTTTTTGTTTCAGTATAAATATGATTATTAATGTTATTAAATTTAATAAAGTAATTTATCTAGTTTTTTTATATATAATAATGATAATTTGGAGGAAGTGGTTTTATACAAATATTTAGAATCAATATTTATTATAAGCTCAATTAGATTCAATACATTGAAAATATGATAAATAGAGGATAGAAAGCTTATTATAGGTTTGAAAAAGATTCAAAATTCTCTTTCTTATTATTTCATATAGATGCAAAATTTAGAGATGAAATATCTTTAAAGAGTTATGAAAAAAGGTAAAATATATCAAAATTCCTTTTCTACACTATAATCTCGAAACTAAAGGAATTATGCTTTATCCTATCCTCAAGGAAGCAAGTATTTCCCCATTGAAAGCATAATCATGAACAAGTTAAAAAAACATATAATACAAGAGTCTTGTCAAAATCTCATTAAACTCCATCCAAAACCACCTTCAATCATGCCCAATCTTGACCAAACCATCAAGAAATAAAGGAATAAAGGAAAAAATCATTTGATAGAATATTGATAATATTAAAAATATTATTACATCAAAATTTAAGGAGAAAAATTGGATGTTAACCAATATCATTGTCATAAGACCGTAGAAATTTTTGGAGGAAAATTCTTATTCATAAGACTAAATAAAATCATTTGATTCCCTTTAAGAACTGGAATATTTACCTTAAACAACTTTATGAATCGTCTAATGCCATGGACACCATTTTCAATACCCCTATAGAAGATGGTACATTTTTTCAGGAAGACATCGGGTTTGTGGTTAAGTAGCTCACTAATGGGAATGCTAAGAACATGAAGGCTACCAAGCTGAAATTTTTTAAATGGGAGAATCTATTGTCATTCTACACATATAATATTTAATTTGGCAGTGAAGCAAGATATCCTTAAGCCTTGGACATGGAGCCTAATTGTGCCTATATTTACGAGTAGGGATAAAAGAATTCCTTCTAATTACATGACCATTATGATTAGCCACGTTTTAGCCAAGTCATACATGCTTATTTTGGAAAATAAGATTAGCCTTTGGCTTAGAAGCCATGGTAAAGAAATAAAGGAAAAGTTGGGTTTAGGAGATATCAATAAATTGTGGACCATCTTGTTAATATTAGGATAATTGTAGAAGAATGAAACAATAATAAAGTTCATCTCTTTTATTGATTTGTTGACTTTATAAAAGTTTTTGACACTGGTTCTAGAATAAAGCTATGGAAGAGGCTAGAAGAGATAATGTTTTCTCTCGAGTTGATGGTTGATGTGACAAGATTGTATGAGAATGTTATTACCAAGCCTAAGATGAGTAAATGTTAATCAAAAGAAATTAAATGAAATATCAGAGTCAAGCAAGGGTGTCACTTATTCCCTACGCTTTTTTGCATATACATTGATAAGGTACAAGAGTGTTCAGAAAATGAAGTTTGTATTGGATCCACACTCATTGGTATGGTCATAACACTCCTCCTTTATACTAGTGATATTGTTGTTTTGGAAATGATCCATTATGATTTTGGAAAGAAACTAATAATCCTACAAGTTTTATCCTCCAATAGAGGCATGATTATTAATACAGTAAAAAATAAAGCTGTGATAATTAAATCCAAAACAACCACCTATGATACTTTCGTTTATGACAACAACTCCTTGGAGGAAGTTTCTTCATAAAAATATTTAGGAATCAACATCCATCATAAGTACACTTGGATTTATAGCATTGGGAAAAGGATAAATGAAGGTTGGAAAGCTTACTATGAGGTTAAAAAAATTATATATAAGAAAATGTTTGGCTATGGGATAAAAAAATGTTCCTCTTTGAGACTCTTATCACTCCTGTTATTTTATATGGATGTGAGGTTTGGTGTTGTAGTATATCTATAGAGTTGTGGAGGAAGATAGAATAGATCCAACAGAAATTTATAACCTACAACTTCAAGATTAAGGAAATACACCCCACCCTATCCTTTTGATTGAAACAAACCTTACCACCATTAGAAGCATGGATATGGCTAAGTATCTTATGTATAATAAGTTATACACCATGGATGCCAAGAGGTTTCATATAATTTCTTCTATATCTAACCAAATCCACGCACCTTCAACTCAACTGAGGGTGGCATGAGGATGCCCAGTCTAGGTCAGACAATTAGGGAATAAAAGAGGAGATCATCTTGGAGAATATAGATGATATTAAAATTATTATTACTTCCAAATTAGGAGAAATTGTGGGGTAGTAAAGAGTTAGAGGGAGAAAGGAATTACAATATTATAAGGAGGTGATCAAATGCAATCTCGAAAACCCAAATTATCTTTCCATATTGACTAATGTTAAGAAGAAAATGCATATTTCTAAAATAAGAACTAGTTATCATGAGCTTCATAGTGTTAATGTATATTGGTAAAATCTAAAAAAACCATGTCATGAAAGCATTTGTCACATGTGTGATTCTAAGAGGGATGAATATGAAAAGAAATTTCTCTTAGATTGTCCATATTACACTCACATTTGATCTAATTTTCAAAATATTTGTCATACTACCAACCTTTTTGACCTTTTAAGTGATCTTAATTTGAATTTTAGTTATTATTGTGCTAATTTCATTTTGAGATATAAAACTTATTCATTGATCTTATGCTTGATCTATAGCTTCCCTTGTTGCTTATGTGTGTCAAAGAGGTAATTAAAATGGAATTTATGAGTGAATTTGAAAGCATAAAGCATGATTTTAAAGGGTTGAACAAAAACAACATAAATGACAAAAAACCATAACAACTGACATTAAAACAGAGTTTTGTCGAAGTATTTCACCCCTTCAGGGCTACATCTGCTTGGTTCAACTTCATAGCTTGGGGCTTTGTATTAGATTAATTGTGCTCAAAATTATCTTTACATGCATCAAATGCTCTTGGAACATATTTCAATGAGTTGAAAATGTCAAAATCTATCAGAAATGAATATTTATTTACTCAATTGGGTTACTAGATGCTCTAGGCATGACATTCCCTCTTGGTGGCCCTACGCTTCAAATTTCTTCAAGGATAAAAAAACCTTTGTAGGTGAGCTGCTATGCCTCTGAAAAATATTCTAATGTGTTAATAGCATGCTAGTTAAGCATACTGACTCTTTTTGAGCTCATTTGGTCGAAAATTGACTCATTTATGGAAAAAAATACCCTCAATTTTTCCTCCAAATCTAGAAAACTGGAGTTAACTCCACTAATTCTGGAGTTACGCCACATTTGGTAGACTCCGCCAACTCCACCGCCAACTTAAATACGTCATTAACTGAATGATAAGCATGGATTAATGGTATTAACTTTATTCTTAGCCCTAAGCACGTGTTAAGGTCTCAGCCCCCGTTCGGTTATGTGCTTGGGTCACATGGAGGAGGGTTGGCCCACGAGCTAGCCATCTGTGTAGAAATTTTAATAAAATTATGTATTGCCTCGATTCTCCCAATATAAAAATTATATGCCATTTTTAAATACAGAATCCTTCTACTAAAATCTTTGTGGAAATTTAATTGCCAATTGCAAACACATGAGGAAAGATCAATCACATATAACACATATGTTTTTACTAGGAAAGCATAAAGCTAAAAACCCCACTATCATATATTATGTATATATCATGGATCATTAAACAATGTCATACAAAACTCTAGTCCAATATCTCTCAGTACAATATACAATCGTCTCACATTGTCATACAAAAACTGGCATATTCATGCACTAATTTACTACCTCCTGACAACCTACATCCAATGCGCAATCCCTGCTGATCACAATACTGAATGAATGAGATACTACCTTGCCTTGACTGCGCAATCCTCATTGGAATCTCCAATGTGTGTGTGGTTGTGTGAGTGAACTTGCTAATGTCACAACAGATAGTCAAACTGTCCCTTTCACCTATCTCTCAACTTGGTCTCCATTATATCTAACATGCATGTAGTTAACAGTAGTAAATATTTAGTTTCATGTGAGATCACTCAATGTGAATTAATTTAATATTTAGTTCACTGATCTCTCACTAGTGTATCTTTAGTTATAACTAGTTACAACTAGCACAACTGAGTTTAACTCACTTAACTGAGTTAAACTACTTTATAACTCACATAACTACACATCCAACTCTGTTACAACTTCGAGTCATTGAGTTACAACTAAGTACACTTGCATGTCCCACAAACCAACCTTAGAACTCAAAATTCCTTAACCTAACTGGTTTCCAACTTCGGTTAATTGAAATCCAGTGCTTCAAGAAAATAGATTAATATTTATTGTCCAATTATTATTGAGAGATAATAATAATCGACATACATTCTATTTTTAAACATGTGATCTATAAATATTCTTCGCCCATGCATCTAAAAATAGGATCTCATATATAAATATAATTTTCTCACCATTTTAAAAATAGACTCCCGCTATAAACAGAATTTTCTCAACATTCTAAAAATAGATATACACCTAAAAATTTCCTACGAGCCCCTCCTAGTGTAGGTGCTTAATTTTCACTAGGATCATCAACATGTTGAATCTCAACACTTCATGTAAACAAGAAAGGGATTATCCTTCACCCCAATCTTGTCTTTATTTTATTCGAATTTGCTCCTCGTGACCACCTTCATCAGAATATATGAATTCTGATCTTCTGTAGGAATATACTAAAGAAACATAATCTTCCTCTGCACATAATCTCTGATATGATGATTTTGAATATCTATATGCTTAGATCTATCATGAAACACAGGATTAATCGAGAGTTTAATGCAACTCTGATTATCACAATGAATCACTGTAGGATCTAAACGAGAACCAATCAAACCAACCGGGATATCTTTCATCTAGATAGCCTCACATGCATCTTGACTTGCGGCCATGTATTTTTCTTTTGTTGAACTGAGTGCCACAGATCTCTATTTCCTTTTGTACCAAGAAACAATTGTACATCCGATACTAAAGACCCCTCCTGATGTGATATTTCTGTCTGCTGCGTTTCCCGCCCAATCTGCATCCGTGAAGCCATGCAACTTCACCTCATCTGTCTGTCTATACCATAAGAAATACTCAGATGCGCCCCTGAGATATCTCAGGACATGCTTTCACGGCTTCCAAAAGAGCTTGGTAGGATTAACCCTCACTTGACTAAGCTAGTTCACCACATAGCATATGTCTGGTCTTGTATTTACTAAATACATTAGCGAAACCACTAATTATTGATAGACAGTAGCATCCACAAACTCTCTAGATGTAGCATCCTCTTTCCTCCAATTTCTTGGAAGAGGGGTATCCATGGGTTTGCATCCCTCCATGTGAAACTTACCCAGTATCTCCCTTGCATACTTTCATTGAGACACAAAAAGTTCACCATCTCGCTGTCATATTTCCAATATAAGGAAATAATGAAGGAGGCCCATATCTTTCATCTTGAAATCCTTTGCAAGGTCCTCCTTGAAAGAGTGTATTAGCTGCTCATCACCTGTCAATATTAAATCATGAACATAAAGAACAATGGTTAAAAGCTTACACTCCACCACAATTTGGTATAGGTTTTCATCTGCCTCACTCTTGGTGAAGCCATGTCTATTGAAATAACTATTGATCCGAGTGTACCAAGCACGGGGTGCTTGCTTCAGCCCATACAGTGCTCTTTTGAGTCTGCACACATGCGACTTGCTGCTGAAGATCTGAAATCCTTTAGGCTGCTCAATGTACACTTCTTCCTTAATTATCCCACTAAGGAACGTAGTCTTCACATCCATCTGATGAATGTGCCAACCCATCTACGTTGATAGAGAAAGGATGGTCCTTATGGAAGAATACCATGTGACACGTGCAAAGGTTTCTTCATAGTCAATCCCCTTGATCTGTTAGAAGCCATAGGCCACAAATCTGGCCTTGTAATTCTCAACACTCCCATCAACAGCTTGCTCTACCTTGTAGATCCATCTTGAACCTACCACTGTTTTATCAACAAGCCTTGGAACAATTTCCCAACCACTGTTTCTGAAAATGAAGTCATACTCCTCCACCATTGCATCTACCCATGTGGGCTCCTGCACTACTTCCTGAAAATAATATGGATAATTCATTTGCTCATGACAGCCATGTATCTAGTGAATCGATCAGGAGACTATATCTATCTATGTTGTGAAGTAGGGTCTCATACATTCTGTGCTGCATCGAGCTTCATCCTCTTAGCTTCTGTGGTACGCTGTCCACCAGTTCTGATGTTTGGATCTGCATTAGTCAACTCCTCCACTCCATGAACCTCCTCCTGTGGATGATCCACATCTAGAGACTCATCTTTAGGAACCAAAAGTTCCTCCTATGCATGTAAGTGTAGCTCCCTCTCAGGAAAGAACTTCATGGATTTCTCCTCATTGAATTTTATATCCCATCGCACAACAGTCATTCGACTGTTTGGAAAATACACACAATAATTATGGGGTGTTTCTATGTACCCCAAAAATATCCCAACTTCAGCATTCAGCTCCAACTTATTCCTATCATTCTTGGTCACATGCACATAAACATATGAGCCAAAAATATTAAAGTGAGAAACATTTGGTTTCTTACTAGTAAAAACTTCTTTAGGTGTACTCATGCCAAGTACTCTATGATGACAATGGTTTTGCACATAAACCGCAGCGTTGCATGCTTCTGCCCAAAAATTCATTAGTAGGCCCTGATCATGAAATATCACTTGTGCAACACCCATGATCGTTCTGTTCTTCCTCTTAGCGACCCCATTTTGTTGTGGGTTATGGGGCGCTATGAGTTCTCTTTGAATTCCTTCTTTGCTACAGAAGTATTTGAATTCGTTCGAGATGGATTATCCACCATTATCATTTCACAGAGCCTTCAATGGCTTCCCTAACTCTTTCTCAACCAATGCCTTAAACTCACAAAACTTTAAGAATGTTTGATCCTTATTTTGCATGAAGAAGATCCAACATTTACGAGAAAATTCATCAACAAAAATTACATAATACCTGTGTTTTTCTGTTGAAGCAACTGATAATGGTCCAAAAATGACTATGTGAACTCTCTCAGAGATCACCGAAGCATGGTTCTCCTTTTCATGAAAGGTGGACTTTTCATACTTCCTATGGTGCAACCCTTGCATTCATCTAATTGAGCAAGTGTTCCCATTGGAATTCTAGTAGATATTTTATGCATGACTTTCAAGGCTCCATGATGAAGATGGCCCAATATTCTATGCCATAATTCGCCCTCATCTAGGCTCACCACTTTTACTACCTTGCCCATCATGGCAGCGGACCTTCTACCTCCAACTTGTAGAGATTCTTGACTCGAATCCCTATCCTCTTGGCTTGACCCATTGTTTTATGTCACAGGAAATATTTTCCATCATTGACAACAATGTCATAGCCTCTATCCCCTAACATCATGACTGAGACCAAGTTTTTCTTCAGACCTGGAACATGCATAACATGTTTCAACTGAAATGGTTTACCTGACTCCCTCTCAAAGGTAATGGTACTAATGTGGGTCACACTGTATCATCCATTGTCACCCATATCTATATGCACCTGGATATCTTTCTCCTCCAAGAAACTGAAAAGCTCCTTATCTCCCGTCATGTGGAAGGAAGCACCACTATCAAGATTCCACACCGATCCCATTGCACTTGAAACCAAGCATGCGATCAAAGAGAAATAAATTTAAAATTGCGAGGCAAGGGCCTCACTAGCTGCAACTCCAACAACCTTCTTGTTCTTATTTTTCGGTGGGAAGTTAGTGGCAAGATGCCCATGTTTGTGACAGTGAACACACTTCACCCTGGAAAAATCCAGCTTCTTGCATTTAGCCTCAGATTTTGAGTGGAAATTATTCCCCTTCCCTTTCCTTGCCTTGGCAGCCAAAGCACAATCCTCTTCATCATCATGCTTTGATGAAGTGCCATCTCTGGTGTTCCTCCTAAACTCCTCCTTCATTAGATCTGACCACAGTCATTCACAATCTGACAGTTTTTCCCATCCATTGATAGAGTGTTGATAACTGTGCCAACTCTTAGGAAGTTCCAAGAGAGCCAAGCTCACCAAATAATCATCAGCAACTATGATTCCCATGCTCCCGATTTCATCCTGAAATTGGACAAAATTTGTGAGATACTTTGGAATATTGTTGCCCTTCTCCATCTTGATCTTTCTAAATTTATCCTTCACTGCCAATTTCCTATGGTCGTTGTTGCTTTGGAAAAGATCCATCAAATCCTTCCACATAGCATATAGATTCACTTTATACTAAAGGCTTGAGGAAATGTTGTCTCGTACACCTTCCAACATAATCCTTCTCATCTTCGCTACTTTCTTTTTCCATGCGTCAAGTAATGCAGCATCCATTGAAGTGGGCTTAGGAACATCATTGTCGATGAATTCCTTCAAGTCGTTATCTTCAAGCAATGCCTCCATCCTGTCCTTCCATGAAATTTACTTTGAGCTGCCCTCGAGTGCATACTCTAGCCACAAACCATTGAAAGCCATTTTGATGTTTACTCAATTGTCGCACCAAGAAATTCTTGCAGCAAATTCGAATTGTTTCCACCAACAAACTCAGCTACTGCTTCAAAATTGCAATATTTTTTTCTCCGATACCATGTATTAATTTGAATACAATTATGTATTGCATGGATTCTCATAATCTAACAATTATATGCCACTATTAAATACATAATCCTTCTACTAAAATATTTGCGGAAATTTAACCGCCACTTGCAAACACATGAAGGAAGATCAATCACACATAACACAGATGTTCTTACTAGGAAATCATAAACCTAAAAATCCCACTACCATTATTTTATGTATATATCATGGATCATGAAAAAATCTCATACAAAACTCTAATTCAAGATCTCTTAGTACAATATACAATTGTCTCACACTGTCATATACAAATTGGCATATTCATGAACCAATTTACTGCCTGTTGACAGCCTGCCTCCACTACACAATCCCTATTGATCAGAATCCTGAATGAATGAGATATTTCCTTCCCATGATTGTGCAATCCTTATTGGCATCTCCAATGTGTGTGTGGTTGCATGATTGCAACCACTAATGTCACAACAGATAGTCAAACTGTCTCTTTCACCTATCTCTCAACTGGGTCTCCACTGGATCTGACATGCATGTAGTTAACAGTAGTAAATCTTCATTTGATTGTGAGATCACTCCATGTGAATTAATTTAATATTTAATTCACTGATCTCTCATGAGTGTATCTTTAGTTACAACTAGTTACAACTAGCATAACTGAGTTTAACTGAATTAATAGAGTTAAACTACTTTACAACTCACATAAATACACATCCAACTCTGTTACAACTTCGAATCATTCAGTTACAACTACGTCCACTTGCATGTTCCACCAACCAACCTTAGAACTGGAAAATCCTTCAGCTAACTAGTTTTCCACTTCAATTAACTAAAATCAAGTGCTTCAAGAGAATATATTAATATTTATTGTCCAATTATTATTAAGAGATAATAATAGCCGACATGCATTCTATTTTTAAACATGCGATCTATAAATAGACTTCGACCATGCATCTAAAAATAGAATCTCATCTATAAATAGAATTTTCCCACCATTCCTAAAAGAGACTCCCGCTATAAATAGAATTTTCTCAACATTCTAAAAATAGACATACACCTAAAAATAGTATCTGGGCCCCACCTAGTGTAGGTGCTTTATTTTCACTAGGATTATCATCTTGTTGAATCTCAACACCCTTCGTTCCCACCACTGAAGAAATTGTGCATTCAAATACAAAATTGGTGCATTGTTTTACAATGATTCGGCACATTTCCTAATGGTAAAGGTGCTCTGTTATTGGGGGGAGTTCACTGGTTCAATCCTAACCTTGACCCCCTCCTTACCATTTTGCAACGACACTTTAATAACTTCACCATATATATGGTTAATGGGCCTTGGCTTAGCAGAATCATCCGCTCCTCTGAACTTTAATACCGACATGGTCTTTGGACTTTATAAATCCACTCCACATTTAATATTTATCAACCTTTGTAATATAAAGGGTTTGCCAACGTTGATATAATTCAAACTTTGACATATATAAAATTAATATGTGCTATGTAATTAAGCTAGGCCAACAGAACTATAGGTTAATAAAAATATATATATATGCGGAAATTACATGTTAATTAAAATTAATAAGGTTCTATTTAATTACTAATATATATATATATATATATATAACCTTAATTAATTAAAAGTAAATAAACATTTCCAGCACATAATATCATAAACCCAAATTCAACCTTAGGAGGTCATTGGACAAATTTTACCTTCACAAACCAAACTAGTAAATCCCAGAGTGACACATGTCACAGTCCCATTGGACTAAAACCAAAGAAGATTCCATGAATGTTGACTGGGCTTCCATGTCATCAACTTGTATATGTTCTGCAAATTTTTAATAAAAATTTGTGTATTCTTAATGGCAATTAGAAGACCGTAACTCCTTCATTCGAACTTGGTTTTCAACAAAACAAGTTGCATTGGATTCCTTGCAATAGGCTAGTCACTGTCATTCTAGTTTCATTCAATTATGAGCACTTACATTTTTGAGCTAAAATATAGAGCCTTTGATCATTACTCCCCACTAGAAGCCTTTTGGACCCCAGAAACTATTTGATTATTTATCATGTGCATGAGGGTACTGTTCCATCACCCTTCTAGTCTCTATCCATTAAAATTTTCCCAATTTCATCATTTGGGGCTTTTCACAAAATGTCAACTTTTTCCTTGATTCTTGTGACATTCTCTTACTGTCATTCACACTGTCATGCTGCAATATTTATGTATTTGTAGAACAATAACCTATTCATGCAGAAACCATCTTGTTCCTACCTTCATAAAAAATCAGAGGAAACTTAGAAACTTTCTCACCTTGCACACTATCAGCATGATGATTTTTAGTTGATCTTACTTTGTACCTGCGTTGGCTCTTGACCAAGTATCTTCGCCACTGCCATGTACCTTTTTGTGAGACTCTAAATTAGACATAAAATAAGGCCCATCTAATGTTATGCACATAAAATATATATTAAATCTCTCCTTCTACAATTAAAAATGTTTTCTTATGCTTTAATATGCTCTTAGGAAGGTTTAAAGGTAATTGCATATTTGTGCGTAATATTGGTTATTTTTGTAGAATATTGTGGGAAACTTGGGCAGATTATGAAGATTTAGATAAGGAGATAATTTAGGGACTTTCTCCCTACCACTAGAAGATCAATATTGAAGAATAAATTAGCACAATGTCAGGAAATTATGGAGAAATATAGGAGAGATTCAAGAGGTTTGTCCACCCTCCTTAACTATCAAAGGCAACCAATCAAACTGAGGACAAAGTACACTCAATATATTGTTTACGTGGAGTCAAAATGGACTCAATCACTATTTAATAGGGAGTTTTTAGTAGATACCCTCTAAAATAAATAGAGCACAGCTAGAGCTAGGAAGGGATTCGATTCGATTCAGAACTTTTGTTGCAAGCTATTAAGATTTTTATTATTGTACTTAGTTATTAAAATTTTAGAAATGTAACTAGGCTATTCTCTTCCTAAAATGAGCAGACATATTCCATTTTAATGATTTAGTTCTAGAGATTTGGGCTCATGGGTAAGGGCCCAATCCATGTGCCTCAACTTCTCTCTTGTTTTCATTCTTTTCTTTTGGTTATTTAGCTAGTTTTATTTCTGATATTTTCATTGTTGTTATAGTTTGATGTTGTAGATCTAATATTATTATATGTGCTGTAGAATATTTGATGAACTCCATAAAGTTATGGATTGAGCCTTCCCCTCTCATCTTTTTCCATAGAGTTAAAGGAGGGTAGACCTTCCCATGGACCAAAAATTACTTTATGTTCACTGCTTCTGAGTTTAGGGAAGAAATTGCATTACCAGTATGAGTCATTATTTTACTGTACCATCACACATTCACCTATTTTTCATGCATGGATCAAGAGTGTTGTTTTCAAGAATAAGCATCAAAATTCCCAGACATGTTCATTAAGCCGTTCCACTTCATTTTCCAATTCATCTCCATCTCTGTGTTACACTTCAGAACCTTGTTGTTGTTCCTCTATTTCCCTCCTTTTTCTCTTCTTATCAGTTGTCGCACCCTTTTTATTAAAAAATACTATTAAAAGTTTTACCTTTGTCTTTCCTCCTCGAAATTCTCACTATCTCATTTCGCATCTCGTAGGATCCTCCATCTCCTTCCTTTGTAATTCATCATCATCTCTGTGATTTTCCCTTTCACCTTACCTTTACCGATCATTATGAAAGTATTCGAAGAACCCTTTAGAAATTGATATTTCCGATTTGGTCCTTATTAACACCTTTCGCTTCTAGAACCCAATTACGATATTAATTTGTGCCTTACCTTCGCCATATAGATTATTAAAAATTATCTTCAAAAAATTGGAAACCCCTTTACCCTTACCTTTGAACTTACCACATTTCCCTTTCGCTCCATCGCAAATCGCAACCTCTATCTGCTCTCCGTTAATACTTACTGCTCATGTCCATCAATTGCTATGTTATTAAAGTGATTTGCCACTGGCCCTACCACCCCATCATCCTGTCACATTTTTCATTTCGCAATTTCTATCCGATCACATTTCGCATTTCAAAATTTCTATCCCATCGCATTTCACATTTTCTAATTTCTATCCCATCTCATTTTTCATTTCACTCCTGCTCTCGAATAGCACTTCCACTTCCCCACCAGCATTGCGATATTGTGATATCACATATCACATTTCCACCCCCCTATTAGAACTCCGCCATAGCACTTTTAAAGGCCTCCATCTCCAAAGAATTTTTACGAAATAATAAGTTTTAATAAAGTCTAAACCCCTCTTTCCACCTCTAAGTCTTGTCCCATGTGGTTAAGCCTTCCATTAGCAACTTTATCGACATTCCCTCCGGATTGCAATCAACACTTTTTCAATTAGAATTAATTCATGGATAGCTGCCTGGATAGAAGCATGGTAGATACAACATAATATAATTAGGGAGTTTCTATCTGATTGTCCAAGTTAGGTGTGGTTTAAATTAGTTTTATTTCTACCATTTCTTTTCAGCAAGTTAAATCACTTTCCTTTCCATCATTTCCTTTCTATAATTTAAATTAGTTTCTTTTCTATCATTTATTTTTAGCAAGTTAAATTAGTTTCCTTTTTATCATTTCCTTTCTGCAATTTAAATTAGTTTGTTTTCTAGCAACTTAAATTAGTTTCCTTTCCTGTGATTTCTTTTCAAAAATTTAATTTAGTTTCCTTTCTGTCATTTCCTGTCTGTAATTTATTTTAGTTTCATTGAAGTATGATAGACTTCATCAAGAAACCCTAAAAGTAGCATCCTTTCGTGGAGCGTGGTGAGCCTTGGTATTGCACCAATAGTGCTACAACTCCCACGAGCTTCCCTACTTTACTTTATCAACCTAGGTTTCATACAAACTTGGAGTTGACAGTGCTATATACACAACATATGCAATCTCTTCATGTCATCCTCTTCTGCTTTATGAAAGGGTGATATTTTTTAAAAATATGATAATAACTAGAAAGTAAATTACTAGAAGGAAATGAAAGAAAGGAAAATAACTTAATTTGTAGAAAGGAAATGATGGAGATGAAACTAATTTAATGTGCAGAAAGAAAATGACAGAAATAAACTAAATTAAATTGCTAAAACTAAATTGCAAAAGGGAAACTAATTTCAGTTGCACTTAACTTTGGCCAATCAGCTAAAGACACCCTACTTATATTATGCTCTATCTACCATGCTTCTACCCATGCAGCTAAACTATCCATGACTTAATTATGATTAACAACATGTTGATTTGCATCTTGGAGGAAAGAAAAGGGCTAAAGAGGCTAATGGAGGGCTTGACGCATGAAATGAGGCTTAGAAGTGGAAAGAGGGTGTTTAAACCTTATAAAATATTATAATATGGTGCAAACATGGCTTTGGAGAGGATATGCGATATGCAATATGCGATATCGCAATTGCAACTTCGCAAAATTGGAGCGCTAAGAATTAAAAAAGAAACAAAAAAACACATGATTGTGATGTGCGATGCGGAGTGGTGACATGGAGGTAGGGCTGATATCACAATCACGATATCGCAGAGTTGGAGAAGTAAGTGTTAAATAAAGAACAAAAAAACATGATTTGTGATGTGTAATGCAGAGTGATGACGTGGAGGTGGGGTCGATATCGCAATCATGATATCGCAGAGTTGGGGTGGTAATTGTTAAATAAAATAGGCAAATGTTGCAAGTTGTAGTGAGTGATCTGTGATATGGCAGCAATATCGCATCGGCTTTTGGAAGCAGTAAGTGTTGAAGGAAACAAAGGAAAATTTTTTGGGTTATGGTGAGAAATTTGCGATGCAGCGGAAATATCGCATCGGCATTTGGAAGTGGCAAGTGTTGAAGGAAACAAAGGAAAAGGTCGGGGTGAGCGATTTGTGATGTGGTGAATATCACAGTCGACGCCATGAAGTAGTAAGTGTTAACGTGAACAACTTTAAACATGTAGAGTGTGAAATGCGAATTACGGTAGTGGGGATTTTAAGGAGGAAGGCGAAGGTTGAGATTTTGATGGTTTTCGAATGGTTTTTACCTGATCTATGTTAAAAAGGGTAAGTTAACCATGAATAAAAAAACAAAGGAATAAGGAAGGCCAAAGGGCTTAAGTGCGTTTAGGAAAAAAGGTGGGTGCATTAGTTGCAATTAAGAGGCAAGGGAGGAAATGGAAGCATAGAAACAATGTTAAGGCTATGGAGGAAGAGAGGGAAAATGAAGCGAGAGGCACCTCAGAGCTTCTCTAGGATTTTAACAACTATCCATGCATTCGATCGTACTAACTTATTTGCAAAGAAACATGAAAATGAATAAAAATATAGTGCAAAGGAAAACTGAAAAATGGTAATGAAACTCTACCTTTAACCTCAGAAACAGTAAATAGAAACCAGTTTTTGGGCCTATGGGAAGGTTCACCCTCCTCGAGCTCTATTGAAAAATATGAGAAGGGGATCTTGATCCACAAATTTTCTTGGTTTTTTTTCTATTCTATTACTCACAAGAAAAGGAAAAACTACAACAAAAAACTGAAAGAAAAGACTAAGCAACAATGAAACTATCAGGAGCAGATCTAGCTAAATGGTAGAATAAAAACTAACTCAATGATAGAAAGGAAAGAATGAAAACATGAAAGAAGTTGAAGAACATGGATAGGGCCCTAACGCAAGATTCTAGCTCTTCGAAACTTAAATCAGTTGAATCAAATCAGTCTACTCATTTCATAAAATAATAATTGTATACATCTCTGAAAGTTTGATCACTGAGTAATATAAAAAGCTCAATAGGTTGCAACAAAATTTCAACTAGAATCAACTGGAATTAACTAAATCTTCCTAGCTCTAGCTCTGCTCTATTTATTCTACATGGAAACTAACAACAACTCTCTAAAAAATGGTGATTGAGTCCACTTGACTCCCAGTAAACAAATATTGAGTGCTCTTGGTGTTGAGTTGCTTGGCTTCCTCTAGAATTCGAATTGCTGGAGGGGATCTCATGAGGATCCTTTGGTTTCCTTTGAGAGTTAAGGAGGGTGGAAAATCCCCTTTAATATCTCCAATATTTCTCCCTAATTTCATGATATTGTGCTCATTTATTCTCCAATATTTATCTTCCAGTTTTAGGGAGTGAGTCCGTACATTATCTCCTTCTCCAAATCTGCATAATCTATCGAATATTCTCACAATATTCTACAAAAATAACCAATATTAGGCACAAATATAAAATTACCTTTAAACCTTCCTATGAAAATATTAAATTATAAGAAAACATTATCAAGTGCAGAAGGAGAGATTTAATATATATTTTATGTGCATAAGAGAGGTAGATGGGCATAAGAAAGGTTATATGGGCCTTAATTTATGTCTAATTTAGAGGCCCATCATCATCTCTCGACTGAAACTATTGCTCATCCTTTGAGCAACCTATTAATCCTCCGTGCCTTATGGTTCTTCTTGCATGCTAGCTTATTTCATTTTCTATTTATTGGCCCATGCGTTGCTCCTCCTGGTAATCTTCTTGCCATTCTTCTTTCATTTCTTCTCATAGATGCTTCATGGAGGTCCTCATATGCCTTAATAAAATCTATTTTGGATGCCATGGGGAGGTGGATCCACCTTTATTTTAGATTATTCTCTCTCTCTCTCTCTCTCTCTCTCTCTCTCTCTCTCTTTTTCTTTTTTTAATTCCATGCAGAATAAACTCACATTTTTTCTTTCTCTAAACTGAGTTCACCCTTTGTTGCCCCTTGGCACTCCTTGCCTTCCATTAAAATGAACTTCTTACAAACCACTTTCTCAAGTCCTTTTTACTTTTGTTTTTTTCCTCTTCTTGGTGGAAAAAGTGAGCCTAATCGCTCAATAAGGTTGAGGTTGCTCTGCTACTAATTTTGGCTATATAAAAAAAAAATTCTTGTCACACTTTTTAATGTTTTATTAATCTAAAATAGATTCAAAGAAAGGGTTAGATGATTGAATACCTGAGCCTTACCATTGATTTGTTTTTGCAGGTGATATTGAAGCTGCTGATATGGTTTTTGAAAATGTCTTTGGTGGTTCTGGAGCTGCTATAAAGTTGAATGTGATAAAATGCTTGAGGTCCTTTTGGAGCTTCTAAGCATAGGAGGAGGAAGTCCAGGTTTGACTTCCTTTGACTAGGGTATTGACCAAATTTTATTTTTGTGCCAGCTTGCTATTTTTCTTCTTGCAAAGGTTGGAAAACACCTGCATTCATTAGAGAGAGATACATGGAAAAATGCACTTTATTTTTTCTTTTTCAAGGCCTACTAGCTGCCTCAATGAGGTTTTTGACTAGTAGGTCTTCCTAGGTGCCTCAAAAGAGGTTTGCACCTAAAATATATTTTTTCCTTTTTTTATTTTTTCTCAACCCAATGACCATCTCATGGAGGTTTTCAATTAGTAAGCTAATCTCAGATGCCTCAAAGATGTTTTCATCTGACATTTTATTCTTTCCTTTTTTCCCACTTTCCTACTCTACTTGAAAAAAAGGACCTTTTTCAAGTATAGGAATACTTCCAATGTAGCCATGTGCACATCAAGATGACAGATAAAATCATGTGAAGACTTGGAATACATGCTTTGACATGTACCTGAATATGAGAGATGAATTTCTTTGACTGGGATTCTATCAAGAACTGTTGGAGAAGAGTGTGTTTCTGCAACTTAATGACTATTTGGAACCATATGTCAAAATAGTTGTGATGCCCCTGGTTCACTTGCTGAGTTGGATCACCGCAGATGTCCTCTTCTATTATGATAGTCAAATATTCCTCTCTTTTTTTATTTTTCTCTTAAACACATGGAGGAAACATTGGTAAACATGAGGGAACTTTCTCAAAATCTAATTCCGATATCTTCTCTTCATCAAGTGCCGCCCTCGATCTTTTGATCTCCTCATTTGGATATTATTCTTCTTGATGTTTTCCTTTAATGACATTAAGAAAATCCTTTATTTGTAATAGATTTCTTGAACTAAGATGAACAACATCCAGATCAATGTTTGGAAGTGTTGTACCTCAACATTGTAAGTGAGATGAGATATTTCATGGTGTGGGTTTGGAAATGATGGTAGGGGTAGTTGATTGGGGATGGATATATGAGATGGATCTAGCTAAGGTTGTGGTTGTTGTGGAGGTGGATGGTAGGGATAGCATGGAGTTGGGTATGGAGGATTTTGAGGGAAATATTATGTATGTTGAGGATTTTCCCCATAAGGTGCTTGCCAAAAATGTTTATAAGATTTTTTGAGATGGCCAGGGTTGCCAAGGAGGGAGTGTGTCCCAAATAGTTTGGCATAGATGTGAATAAAATTGAAATTTTGGAGTGGGTCCTTACATCATATCAAGTTGAATAGAATGCTAGGGTATCCTTGGAGCTACATAACATAGCTTCTTTGGTGATTGCCTTGCTCCATTGTCTTCTTGGAAATATTCTTTAAACCTGGGGAATGATGAAAAATAGTTACTAACATATGATTCTGCATGGATAACAAAAATATAAGAATCTTATTTTTGCTCATTTTTCATTCTTAACATTTTTACTTGTTCACTTAGATTGCTAAGAATTTCTGTTTTAAAGTTGTCAAGAAAATTTCCAAGTTCATCTTGCCTTACCAATGTTGATGCTCACGTACTTACTCTTTCCATTCCTCTTGATATGTGGTTTCATGTTTCATAAATTTATTCAAATGAGAATTGATATACATCTCATTTACTCATGATATTGAGGATATCAATCCACTCATCCCTAATTGTGCTAAGTAAGAGGGTTTTTAGTGTTTGAAATCCTAAATGATGCAATTTTTCCCTCTTAACATTATACATGAACCTCTCTATTAGATCCTCAAGGCTCTCATCTTCTTCTTGGTTAATTCCAAAAATTTCTTCTCTAAGATCACGATCTTTGTATTTTTCTAGAAATATTTTTTCATACCATTCCTTGATCTTATTGAATTAGTACCTAGACACATGAACCATTTAAGAGCACTATCCTTCAATGTTGCAAGAATAAATCTTAGTTTCTGAGTGTGTAATAAGTAGACATAAGACCTACAAAGTATCTCAAATTCAAAGAGAAATGTTTATGGATCCTCTATCCCCATACCAGGGAAGTTGGGAAGGAAATATGGATGGATGTTCTTCATATGTATACTAATGTCCATATCTTGAATGGGAAACCAAATAATACATTGTTCATTGTCATCATATCCATCCATCTCTTTTACCTTCAAAAGTGTATAGTGATCTGGTTCTTACTGCACCACGGGGTCAAGTGGGGGGGTTGGTATTGGAGAAGTATTATTATTATTATTTTAAAATTTTGAGTATCCCTACTCCTATGAGGCATGAAAATCATATATTTTTGTATATTTTTTTTAATATTTTTGAAATGGCATGAATATAAAGGAAAGAAGAAAATAATGCTAAAAACAAAATCAAAGCATCTACTATATATACACCTCCCCGGCAACATCGCCAAAAAGTGGTGAGACCTGATATTGCACGAAGATTGCTTCAACTCCTAGGGGCTTCCCTACTTTACTTTATCAACCCGTGGTTTGTACAAACTTGGAGCTGATAGTGCTTTATACATAGTAGATGCAATGTGTTCATATCATCCTCTTCTGCTTTACGAAAGGGTGATATTTTTTTAAACTATGATAAGTACTGGAAATTAGATTGCCAGAAGGAAATGACAGAAAGGAAACTAACTTAATTTGCAAAAAGGAAATGAAGAAAATGAAACTAATTTAATATGTAGAAAGGAAATGACAGAAAGAAACTAAATTAAATTGCAGAAGGGAAACTAATTTCAATTGCACTTAACTTTGGCCAATAGGCTAAACACTCCCTACTTATCTTATGCTCTATCTACCATGCTTCTATCCATGCATCTAAAATATCAATGACCTAATTCCGATTAAGAAAATGTTTATTTGCAGCGTGGAGGAAAGAAAAAGGCTAAAGAGGCTAATGGAGGGCTTAACTTATGAAATGATGCTTAGAAGTGGAAAGAAGTGGTTTAAACCTTATAAAACCTTATAATATGGTGAAAAAATGGCTTTGGAGAGTAATTATGTGAAATATGCTATGGCAGAGATGCGATGGAGGCAATGGTTGTGATATGTGATATCACAATCGCAACTTCACAAAATTGGAGTGGTAAGTGTTCAAAAAGAAAAAAGAAAAAATGTGATTTGAGATGTGGGATTCCGAGTGGTGACATGGAGGTGGGGCTAATATCACAATTGTGTTATTGCAGAGTTGGAGAAGTAAGTGTTAAAGAAATAACAAAAAAATGCGATTGGCGATGTGCGATGCAGAGCGGTGACGTGGAGGTCGGGGTGATATCACAACCATGATATCACAGAGTTGGGGCGGTAAGTGTTAAATATAACAAGGAAATGTTGCGGGTTGTAGTGAGAAATCTACGATGTGGCGGAAATATCGCATCAGCGCTTAGAAGCAAGAAGTGTTTAAGGAAACAAAGGAAAATGTTGCAGGTTGTGGTGAGCGATCTACGATGTGGCAGAAATATCGCATCAGTGTTTGGAAGTGGTAAGTGTTGAAGGAAACAAAGGAAAATGCTGTGATGAGTGATTTGTGATGTGGTCAATATTGCAATCGACCTCAGGAAGAGGTAAGTGTTAACGGGAACAACTTAAACCATGTATAGTGTGAAATGCAAAGTACGGTAGCACGAATTTTGAGGAGGAAGGTAGGGGTCAAGTTTCTCATGGTTTTCGAATGGTTTTAACATGTTATACGTTAAAAAGGGTAAGGTAACCATGAATAAAAAAACAAATGAATAAGGCAGGCCGAAGGAGTTAAGTGCATTAAGGGAAAAATGTAGGTGTAGCAGTTGAAAATAAGAGACAAAGTTGGAAATGGAAGCGTAGAAATAGTGTTCAAGCTGTGAAGGAAGAGAGGGAAAATGAAGCAGGAGGCACCTCAGAGCTGCTCTGGGATTTTAACAATGATCCCTACAATCAATCCTGCTAACTTATGCGCAAAGAAACATGTAAATGCATAAAAATACAGTGAAAAGGAAGATTAAAAAATGGTAATGCAACTCTCCCTTTAACCTCAGAAATAGTAAATAGAAACCAGTTTTTGGGCCTGTAGGAAGATTCGCCCTCCTCGAGCTCTATTGACAGAGATGAGAAGGGGATCTTGATCCATATATATTATTTTTTTTTTCTATTCTATTACTCACAAGAAAAGGAAAAAATACAACAGTAAACTGAAAGCAAAGACTAAGCAACAATGGAACAATCAGAAGCAGATCCATCTAAATGGCAGAAGTAAAACTAATTGAATGACAGAAAGGAAATAATGAAAACAGAAGATAATTTGAGGCATATGCATTAGGACCTAACCCATGAGCCTATCTCTATGAAACCTAAATTAGTCAAATGAAATCATCTTTCTCATTTCATAAAAGAATAACCGTATACATCTCTGTAAGTTTGATCACTGAGTAAAATAAAAAGCTCAATAGCTTGCAAAAAAGTTTCAACTAGAATCGACTGGAATTGACTAACTCTTCCTAGCTCTAGCTCTTCTCCATTTATTCTACAGGGCAGCTACCAAAAATTCCCTAGAAAATGGTGATTGAGTCCACTTGACTCCCAGTAAACAAAAATTGAGTACTCGTGGTATTGAGTTACTTGGGTGCCTCTAGAATTCAAATTGTTGGAGGGGATCTCATGAGTATCCTTTGGCTACATTTGAGAGTTAAGCAGGGTGGAAAATCCCCTTAAATATCTTCAATATTTCTCCCTAATTTCCTGATATTGTGCTAATTTATTCTCCAATCTTGATCTTCCAGTGGCAAGGAGTGAGTCCCTACATTATCTCCTTGTCCAAATTTGCATAATCTCCCCAATATTCTCACAATATTCTACAAGAACAACCAATATTGGGCACAAATATGAAATTACCTTTAAACCTTCCTAAGGAAATATTAAAGCATAAGAAAACATTACTAGGTGCAGAAGAAGCGATTTAATATATCCTTTTATGTGCATACGAGAGGTAGATGGGCATAAGAAAGGTTAGATGGGCCTTAATTTAAGTCTAGTTTAAAGGAACATTAGGGCAAAAGAGGACGACATGAGTAGAATGCATCTATTGTGCATATAGCACTATCACCTCGAAGTTTGTAAGAACCTCGAGTTGATAAAGTAAAGTAGGGCATCCCTCGAGAGCCGTAGAAGTATTGGGGAAATACCAGGGCTCACCACTTTTTGGCGTTGTTGTTGAGGAGGTGTCTAGTAGATGCTTTGATTATGTTTTAGCATTATTTTTTTCTTTTCTTTTTTATGTTGTTTCAAAAATATTGAAAAATACAAAAAATATGATTTTTATGCCTCATAGGAGTAGGGATAATCAAAATTGTTTTAAAAATAATTCTCCTTTACCAACAACCCTCGCCTCACTTTACCACGTGATCTAGTAAGAACCACATCACCTTACACTTGTGAAGGTAGAAGAGATGGATGGATATGATGAAAATGAAGAATATCTTATTGGGTTTTCCATTCAAGATATCTACCTCACTATACATATGAAGAACATCCCACCATATTTCCTTCCCAACCTCCATGGTATGAGGACAGAGGATCCAGAAACATTCCTCTTTGAATTTGATATACTTTTCAGATCTTATGGCTACTTTTCACACACTCAAAAGATGAGATTGTTTCTCACAACATTGAAGGATAACGCTCTTAAATGGTTCATGAGACTAGGTACTAATTCAATAAGATCATGGAATGGTATGCAAAATATATTTCTAGGAAAATATAAAGTCCATGATCTTAAAGAAGGAATTTTTAGAATGAATCAAAAAGAGGATGACAGCCTTGAGGAT
This sequence comes from Pinus albicaulis, assembly GCA_034641835.2. Classification (NCBI taxonomy): domain Eukaryota; kingdom Viridiplantae; phylum Streptophyta; class Pinopsida; order Pinales; family Pinaceae; genus Pinus; species Pinus albicaulis. The sequence goes on along the minus strand of CM076574.1, from coordinate 21,221,124 downwards.
CTCATAGATAGGGTCATGTTTAATGTTAAGAGGGAAAAATTGCATCATTTAGGACTTGAAAAACTAAAAATCCTCTTACTTTGAACAATTAGGGATGAGTGGATTTATCTCCTTAATCTCATGAGTAGAGGAGATGTATACCAATTGTCATGTGAAGAAATTTGTCAAAGATGCAAGAGAATATCAAGAGGAAGGGAAAGAGTAAGTAAATTTTCCTCAACATTCGTAAGGCAAGATGAAATTGGAAATTTTATTGACAACATTAAAACAAAAATTCTTAGCAATTTAAGTGAAAAAATAGAAATGTTAAGAATGAAAAATGAGCAAAAATAATATGCTGATATTTTTTTTTATCCATGCATAATCATATGCTACTAAATGTTTTCCATCATTCCCCAGGTTTAAATAAGTTTACCAGGAAGACAATGGAGCAAGGAAATCACCAAAGAAGCTATGTTATGTAGCTCCAAGGAGACCTTGGTAGCCTAGTCAACTTGATATGAAGCAAGGACCCACTTCACAATTTCAAGCTTATTCACATCCATATCAAAATAATTGGGAGACACACCCTCCTTGGAAACCTTGGCCATCTCAACCCCAAAACCAATCTTGGCAACATGGTTGGCATTGACCTTATTGGGAAAACCAACAATATCCTCAATATTTCCCTCCATATCCTCCATACCCAACTCCATACTATCCCTACGATCCACCTCCACCACACCAAAAACATCAAACAAATCCATCTCATATATCCTCCCCCACTCAACTACCTGTACCACCATTTCCAAACCCATACAATGAGGTATATCAAATCACTTACAATGTTGAGGTACAACACTTACAAACATCTCCTCTTGATCTATATGCTATTCATATTAGTTCAAGAAAGGTATTGCAAAGAAGAGATTTTATTAATATCAGTGGAGGAAAACATCAAGAAGAAGAAAATCCAAATGAGAAGATTAAAAGATCAAGGGCTGCATTTGATGAAGGGCTGACATCATAATCATATGTTGAGAAAGTTTCCTCATGTGTACCAGCATTTCCTCCATTTGTTCAAGAGAAAAATCAACAAAAAGAGGAATATTTTAATGTCATAATAGAAGAGGACATCCAAGGTGATCCAAATCAGCAAGTGGACCAAGGGAATCACAACTATATTGACATATGGTTCCAAATGGTCATTAAGTTTCAACAACACGCTCTTCTCCAACAGTACTCGATACAATCCCAGTCAAAGAAATTCATCTCTCATATTCAGGTGCTTTTCAAATCATGTATTCCGAGCGTGCACATGATTTTATATATCATCTTGATGTGTACATGGTTCCATTGGAAGTATTCCTATACTTGAAAAAGGTTTTGTTTTTTCAAGTAGAGTAGGAAAGGGAAAAAAGAAAGAAGAAAGAAGAAAGAAAGGTAAATAATAATGTCTCAGGTGAAAACCTATTTTGAGGTATTTTGAGATTGGCTCACCAATTGAAAACCTCCATGAGGCAGTCATTGGGTTGGAAAAAAAAGAAAAAAAAAGAGAAAAAAAAAAGGTCCTAGCTAAAAACCTCCTTTGAGACTCTTAGGCAGACCTACCAGTTGAAAACCTCATTAAGGAAGCTAGTAGGCCTTAAAAAAAAAATGCATTTCTCCATGTATCTCTCTCTAACGAATACAGGTGCTCTCGAACATTTGCAAGTAGAAAACAAAAATTTGGCACAAAAATAAAATTTGATCAACACTTTAGTCAAAGGTATTTAAACTTGGACTTCCCCCTCATGTGCTCAAATGCTCCAAACGGACCTCAAGCAGATTGCCACATTCAACTTCAATAGTAGCTTCAACAACAGCTTCAATATCACCTGCAAAAACAAATCAATGGTAAGGCTCAGGTATGCAATGATCTAAACCTTTCTTCAAATCTATTTTAGTTGAAGAAAACAGTAAAAAGTGTGAGAAGAAATTTTCTTTTTTATGTAAATCAGTAGCAGAGCAACCTCAGCCTTATCTAGCAACTAGCCTTAGTTTTTCAACCAAGAAGAGGAACAAGGCAAAAGTAAAAAGGAATTTAGAAAGTGGGTAGTAAGAAGTTCATTGTAATTGAAGACAAGGAGTGTCAAGGGGTAACCAAGGGTGAACGTAGTTAATAGAAAAAAGAACTTTGAGTTTATTTTACATGCAATAAAAAAAAAAAAAAGACAAAAAAAAAAGAGAACAAAAAAGAGAACAAAATAGAAAAAATTAAATAAAAGGTGGACCCAAAACCTCTTGGCATGAAAAATACAAATTTTGTTAAGGCATCTGAGGACCTCCATGCAACACCCACAAGAATAAATTCAAGAAGAATAGCAGTATGATTAGCATGTGGAGCAACACATGGGCCAAGACATAGAAAATGAAATAAGCTAGCATGAAGGAAGAACCAGAAGGTGGGGAGGATGGATAGGTTGCTTAGAGGATGAGAAACAATTTCAGTAGGGGGGTGATAATGGACCTTTAAATTAGACATAAAATAAGGCTCGTCTAACCTTTCTTAGGCCCATTTGTCCTTCCTTATGCACATAGAAGATACATTAAATCTCTCCTTCTACACTTAATAATGTCTTCTTATGCCTCAATATGTTCTTAGGAAGGCTTAAAGATAATTGCATATTTGTGCCTAATATTGGTTATTTTTGTAGAATATTTGATAATATTGGGAATATTATGAAAATTTGGAGAAGGAGATAATTTAGGGACTTGCTCCCTACCACTAGAAGATCAAGGTTGAATAATGATTGATCACAATATCAGGAAATTATGGAGAAATATTCAAGAGATTCAAGGGGTTTTTCCACCCTCCTTAACTATCAAAGGCAACCAAGCAAACTAAGGACAAATTGCACTCAATATATGGTTTAATTAGAGTCAAAATGGACTCAATCACTATGTTCTAGGGAGTTGTTGGTAGCTACCCTATAGAATAAATAGAGTCGAGCTAGAGATAAGAAGGGATTTGATTCCATTCAAAATGTTTGCTGCAAGCTATTAAGATTTTTATTATTGTACTCAGTGATTAAAATTTTAGTAATGTAATGAGTCTATTATCTTCCTGAAATGAGAAGAAGGACTCCACTTGACTGATTTAGTTCCAGAGTGCTAGACTAGTGGGTTAGTGTTCAACCCATGTCCCTCAGCTTCTTTGTTGTTTTGATTCTTTTCTTGTTTTCATTTAGCTAGTTTTATTACTGATAATTTCATTGTTGTTATAGTTTGTTGTTGTAGATTTAATCTACTTATCTGTGTTGTAGAATATATGATGAACTCCATAAAGGTGTGGATCGAGCCTTCCCCTCTCATATATGTCCATAGAGTTCGAGGAGGGTAGACCTTCACACGGGCCAAAAATTACTTTCTATTCATTGCTTCTGAGTTTAGTGAAGAAATTGCATTACTAGTCTGAGTCTTTCTTTCACTGTATTATCATGCATTCATCTATTTTTCATGCATGGATTAGTTGGTTTGTTTGCAGGAATAAGCATCAAAAGTCCCAGAGAAGTTTATGAAGTCGTTCTGTTTCATTTTCCAATTCCTCTCCATCTCTATGTTGCACTTCTGAACCTTGTTGTTGTGCCTCCATTTCCCTCCTTTTTATCTTATTATTAGTTGTTACACCCTTTTTATTCACAAAAACCATTAAAAGTTTGACCTATGCCTTTCCTCCTTGAAATTTCCACTATTTCATTTCACATCTCGTAGGTGTAGGTTTTAACCCTATGAAAAAATTATCTGCAAACGAATCTTACAAACATAAAATAAACAATAGCAAAAGCATAAAACATAAAATAGATATACACAAAGATTTTCCCATGGATCCCAAATCGGGACGACTAGCTTGATTTTTCATTATATTACATTTAGTGTTACAACACATATATATACATGCTAAAGTATACATACACCCCAATCCATTAACCCTATATTAGAATGTGACCGTAGTTCCCTTGACCGGATCTACAAAATACCAAGGGTCAAAAACCACATGCCCCAGAACCATGTGCAAACCCATGCACAAAACCATGGGCTGGTCCACCCACTGAAAAATAAGGACCAAATTTTTTTTTCTCATGGTGCTGCCTTGGACCCCAAATAGGGGGAGCTATCGTCCCCTCTATGACCCCCCTTCTATGCTCGACGCAATGTACAGTGAGGGATAATGCCCCACGTGTAATCCCCCTGCACGTGACTAGTCGTGGAAATAATATAATACATACTCAACATTCTCCCACTTATTTTTTTCTCTTTGCAGGGGGCCACAGGAGAGCTTAGTCATTAGCCCAACTCTACAACACCCATTGTTTCTCTACACCAAGAGAAATTCTAAGTGTTCACAGACTTCATCAATGCATCTGCAACATTCTTCAAGGTGTCCACCTTTACCAGCAACACCCTTTTAGCCTCAACCATATCTCTCACAAAGTGATATTGAACATCAATGTGCTTTGTCTTTGAATGATAAGCAGGGTTCTTAGCCAAGAAAATTGCACTTTGGCTATCACAGTCTATCCTTATAGCTTGTTGCACAAACCCCATACTTGAACACAATCTCTGCAACCAAACTGATTCTTTTCTTGCATGAGTGGCCACTATGTATTCTACCTCTGTAGTTGAAAGAGCCACTACAAACTGTCTTTTACTCATCCAACTGACTACACCTCCAAATAGGCTAAACACATACCCACTTGTAGATCTTCTTTGGTCGAAATATCCAGCCTAGTCTACATCAAAAAAACCACAAATTTCTGACACTCTTTCCAATCCTGGTATTCCCTTGTAGCACAAGCCATAATCACTAGTGCCATGCAAATATCTGAAAACCCGCTTCACTACTATCCAATGCTCCTTCCTTAGGTTTGACATAAACCTACTCAATACTCCCACTGAATGTGCAATGTCTAGTCTAGTATAGACCATTGCATACATCAGCCTACCCACTGCACTTGCATATGGAACACAGGACATATCCTCCTGTTCTTCTTGTGTCTTGCGACACTGTTCAACAAACAACTTTGTACCTACAGGAATTAGAACTTCACTGGTTTACTATCTTGCATATTGAAGCTCTGCAATATAGTCTCAACATAATTCCTCTGGTTTAACAAGAGCTTCCTCTTTGCCTGATCTCTCTTAATTTCCATGCCCAAAATATAGTTTGCAGCACCAAGATTATTCATGTTGAATTTGGAGAATAGTTGGGTCTTCAAATCTTGGATAATTTCTTTGTCATTTCCAATCAAAAACATATCGTCCACATACAAGACCAAATAAATAACATAGTCACCAATTAATTTAAAATAAACACAGTGATCCTCCTTGCTTCTGGGGAAGCCAAGTCCTCGTATATAGGTATCAAATTTCTGATACCACATCCCTGGTGACTATGAGGTATTGGAGAAGTATTATTATTATTATTATTATTTTAAATTTTTGAGTATCCCTACCCTTATGAGGCATGAAAATCATATCTTTTTGTATATATTTTTTAATATTTTTGAAATGGCATGAAAATAAAGGAAAGAAGAAAATAATGCTAAAAACAAAATCAAAGCATCTACTATATATACACCTCCCCAGCAACATCGCCAAAAAGTGGTGAGACCTGATATTGCACCAAGAGTACTTCAACTCCTAGGGGCTTCCCTACTTTACTTTGTCAACCCGTGGTTTGTACAAACTTGGAGCTGATAGTGCTATATACATAGTAGATGCAATGTGTTCATATCATCCTCTTCTGCTTTACGAAAGGGTGCTATTTTTTTAAACTATGATAATTACTAGAAAGTAAATTTCTAGAAGGAAATGACAAAAAGGAAACTAACTTAATTTTCAGAAAGGAAATGAAGAAAATGAAACTAATTTAATCTGTAGAAAGGAAATGACAGAAAGAAACTAAATTAAATTGCAGAAGGGAAACTAATCTCAATTGCACTTAACTTTGGCCAATCGGCTAAAAAATCCCTACTTATATTATGCTCTATATACCATGCTTCTATCCATGCATCTAAAATATCCATGACCTAATTCCGATTAAGAAAATGTTTATTTGCAGCCTAGAGGAAAGAAAAAGGCTAAAGAGGCTAATGGAGGGCTTAACTTATGAAATGATGCTTAGAAGTGGAAAGAAGTGGTTTAAACCTTATAATATGGTGAAAAAATGGCTTTGGAGAGGAATAATGTGAAATATGCTATGGCGGAGATGTGATGGAGACAATGGTTGCGATATGTGATATCACAATCGCAACTTCACAAAATTGGAGTGGTAAGTGTTCAAAAAGAAAAAAGAAAAAATGCGATTTGCGATGTGCGATGCCGAGTGGTGACGTGGAGGTGGGGCTAATATCGCAATCGTGATATCACAGAGTTGGAGAAGTAAGTGTTAAAGAAATAACAAAAACACGTGATTGGTGATGTGCGATGCAGAGTGGTAACGTGGAGATGGGGGCGATATCGCAATCGTGATATCGCAGAGTTGGGGCGGTAGGTGTTAAAGAAAACAAGGAAATGTTGTGGGTTGCAGTGAGCAATATGCGATGTGGTGGAAATATCGCATCGGAGTTTAGAAGTAGTAAGTGTTTAAGGAAATAAAGGAAAATGTTGCAGGTTGTGGTGAGCGATCTGCGATGCGGCAGAAATATCGCATCAGTGTTTGGAAGTGGTAAGTGTTGAAGGAAACAAAGGAAAATGTTGCGATGAGTGATTTGTGATGTGGTGAATATCACAATCGACCTCAGGAAGTGGTAAGTGTTAACGGGAACAACTTATACCATGTAGAGTGCGAAATGCGAAGTACGGTATCACGAATTCTGAGGATGAAGTTAGGGGTCAAGTTTTTCATGGTTTTCGAATGGCTTTTATGTGTTCTACATTAAAAAGGGTAAGGTAACCATGAATAAAAAAACAAATGAATAAGGCGGGCCGAAGGAGTTAAGTGCATTAAGGGAAAAAGGCGGGTGTAGTAGTTGAAAATAAGAGACAAAGTTGGAAATGGAAGGGTGGAAACAATGTTCAAGTTGTGAAGGCAGAGAGGGAAAATGAAGCGGGAGGCACCTCAGAGCTGTTCTGGGATTTTAACAACGATCCCTACAATCAATCCTGCTAACTTATGTGCAAAGAAACATGCAAATGCATAAAAATACAGTGAAAAGGAAAACTAAAAAATGGTAATGAAAATCTCCCTTTAACCTCAGAAATAGTAAATAGAAACCAGTTTTTGGGCCTGTAGGAAGATTCGCCCTCCTTGAGCTCTATTGACAGAGATGAGAAGGGGATATTGATCCATATATTTTCTTTGTTTTTTTCTATTCTATTACTCACAAGAAAAGGAAAAAATACAACAGTAAACTGAAAGAAAAGACTAAGAAACAATGGAACAATCAGAAGAAGATCCATCTAAATGGTAGAAGTAAAACTAACTCAATGACAGAAAGGAAATAATGAAAACATAAGATAATTTGAGGCACATGCATTAGGCCCTAACCCATGAGCCTATCTCTATGAAACCTAAATTAGTCAAATGAAATCATCCTGCTCATTTCATAAAAGAATAACCGTATACATCTCTGTAAGTTTGATCACTGAGTAAAATAAAAAGCTCAATAGCTTGCAAAAAAGTTTCAACTAGAATCGACTGGAATTGACTAACTCTTCCTAGCTCTAGCTCTTCTCCATTTATTCTACAGGGCAGCTACCAACAGCTCCCTAGAAAATGGTGATTGAGTCCACTTGACTCCCAGTAAACAAAGATTGAGTACTCATTGTATTGAGTTTTTTGGGTGCCTCTAGAATTCAAATTGCTGGAGGGGATCTCATGAGTATCCTTTGGCTACCTTTGAGAGTTAAGTAGGGTGGAAAATCCCCTTAAATATCTTCAATATTCCTCCCTAATTTCCTGATATTGTGCTAATTTATTCTCCAATCTTGATCTTCCAATGGCAGGGAGTGAGTCCCTACATTATCTCCTTCTCCAAATTTGCATAATCTGCCCAATATTCTCACAATATTCTACAAAAACAACCAATATTAGGCACAAATATGAAATTACCTTTAAACCTTCCTAAGAAAATATTAAAGCATAAGAAAACATTACTAGGCTCAGAAGAAGCGATTTAATATATCCTTTTATGTGCATACGAGAGGTAGATGGGCATAAGAAAGGTTAGATGGGCCTTAATTTAAGTGTTGTTTAGAGGACCATTAGGGCAGAAGAGGATGACATGAGTAGAATTCATCTATTGTACATATAACACTATCACCTCGAAGTTTGTATGAACCTCGAGTTGATAAAGTAAAGTAGGGCATCCCTCAGGAGTCGTAGAAGTATTGGTGAAATACCAGGGCTCACCACTTTTTGGCGTTGTTGCTGAGGAGGTGTGTAGTAGATGCTTTGATTGTGTTTTAGCATTATTTTTTTCTTTTCTTTTTTATGTTGTTTCAAATATATTGAAAAATACAAAAAATATGATTTTCATGACTCATAGGAGTAGGGATACTCAAAATTAAAAAAAAAAATACTTCTCCAATACCAACACCGCCCACCCCCCGCCCTACTTTACCACGTGATCTAGTAAGAACCACATCACCATACACATGTGAATGTAGAAGATATGGATGGATATGATGACAATGAAGAATATCTTATTGGGTTTCCCATTCAAGATATCTACAGCACTATACATATGAAGAACATCCCACCATATTTCCTTCCCAACCTCCATGGTATGAGGACAGAGGATCTAGAAACATTTCTCTTTGAATTTGAGATACTTTGCAGATCTTATGGCTACTTGTCACACACTCAAAAAATGAGATTGTTTCTCGCAACATTGAAGGATAATGCTCTTAAATGGTTCATGAGTCTTGGTACTAATTCAATAAGATCATGGAATGGTATGCAAAAGATATTTCTGGGAAAATATAAAGTCCATGATCTTAAAGAAGGAATTTTTAGAATGAATCAGAAAGAGGATGAGAGCCTTGAGGATCTCATAGATAGGTTCATTTTTAATGTTAAGAGGGAAAAATTGCATCATTTAGGACTTGAAAAACCAAAAATCCTCTTACTTTGAACAATTAGGGATGAGTGGATTGATCTCGTTAATCTCATGAGTAGAGGAGATGTATACCAATTGTAATTTGAAGAAATTTGTGAAACATGCAAGAGAATATCAAGAGGAAGGGAAATAGTAAGTAAATTTTCCTCAACATTCATAAGGCAAGATGAAATTGGAAATTTTATTGACAACATTAAAACAAAAGATTCTTAGCAATTTAAGTTAACAAGTAGAAATGTTAAGAATGAAAAATGAGCAAAAAGAATATGCTGACATTTTTTGTTATCCATGCAAAATCATATGCTACTAAATGTTGTCCATCATTCCCCAGGTTTAAATAAGTTTACCAGGAAGACAATGGAGCAAGGAAATCACCAAAGAATCTATGTTATGTAGCTCCAAGGAGACCCTGGTAGCCTAGTCGACTTGATATGAAGCAAGGACCGACTTCAAAATTTCAAGCTTATTCACATCCATATCAAACTAATTGGGAGACACGCCCTCCTTGGAAACCTTGGCCATCTCAACCCCAAAACCAATCTTGGAAACATGGCTAGCAATGACCTTATTGGGAAAATCAACAATATCCTCAATATTTCCCTCCATATCCTCCATACCCAACTCCATACTATCCCTACGATCCACCTCCACCACACCCACAACATCAAACACATCCATCTCATATATCCTCCCCCACTCAACTACCTGTACAACCATTTCCAAAACCATAGAATGAAGTATATCAACTGACTTAAAATGTTGAGGTACAAGACTTACAAACATCTCATCTTGATCTAGATGCTATTCATATTAGTCCAAGAAAGGTATTGCAAAGAAGAAATTGTATTAATATCAATGGTGGAAAACATCAAGAAGAAGAAAATCTAAATGAGAAGATCAAAAGATCAAGGGCTGCATTTGATGAAGGGCCGACATCAGAATCATATGTTGAGAAATTTTCCTCATGTGTACCAGCATTTCCTCCTTTTGTTCAAGAGAACAATAAAAAAAAAGAGGAATATTTGAATGTCATAATAGAAGAGGACATCCAAGGTGATCCAAATCAGTAAGTGGACCAAGGGCATAAAAAATATATTGACATATGATTCCAAATAGTCATTAAGTTGTAGCAACACGCTCTTCTACAACAGTACTGGATATAATCCCAGTCAAAGAAATTCATCTCTCATATTCAGGTACTTGTCAAAGCATGTATTCCAAGCATGCACATGATTTTATATATCATCTTGATATGTACATGGTTAGATTGGAAGTATTCCTATACTTGAAAAATGTTTTTTTTTTTCAAGTAGAGTAGGAAAGGGAAAAAAGAAAAAAGAAAGAAGAAAAAAAGGGAAATAATAAAATCTCAGGTGAAAACCTATTTTGAGGCATTTTGAGATTGGCTCACTGATTGAAAACCTCCATGAGGCAGTCATTGGGTTGGAGAAAAAAGAAAAAAAAAGGTCCTAGCTGAAAACCTCCTTTGAGACTCCTATGCAGACCTACCAGTTGAAAACCTCATTAAGGAAGCTAGTAGGCCTTAAAAAAAAAAGTGCATTTCTCCATGTATATCTCTCTAATGAATACAGGTGCTTTCGAACATTTGCAAGTAGAAAACAAAAATTTGGCACAAAAATAAAATTCAATCAACACTTTAGTCAAAGGTATTCAAACTTGGACTTCCCCCTCATGTGCTGAAATGATCCAAATGGACCTCAAGCAGATTGCCACATTCAGCTTCAGTAGTAGCTTCAACAATAGCTTCAATATCACCTGCAAAAACAAATCAATGGTAAGGCTAAGATATGCAATCATCTAAACCTTTCTTGGAATCTATTTTAGCTGAAGAAAACAGTAAAAAGTGTGAGAAGGAATTTTTTTTATATATAAATCAGTAGCATAGCAACCTCAACCTTATCTAGTGACTAGCCTCAGCTTTTCCACCAAGAAGAGGAACAATACAAAAGTAAAAAGGAATTGAGAAAGTGGGTAGTAAGTAGTTCATTGTAATGGAATACAAGGAGTGTCAAGGCGTAACCAAGGGTGAAGTTAGTTAATTGAAAAAAGAACTTTGAGTTTATTTTTCATGCAATAAAAAATAAAATAAAAAAGAGAACAAAATAGAAAAAATTAAATAAAAGGTGGACCCAAAACCTCTTGGCATGAAAAATACAAATTTTTTTAAGGCATCCGAGGACCTCCATGCAACACCCACAAGAATAAATTCAAGAAGAATAGGAATATGATTAGCATGTGGAGCAACACATGGGCCAATACATAGAAAACGAAGTAAGCTAGCATGAAGGAAGAACCAGAAGGTAGGGAGGATGGAGAGGTTGCTTAGAGGATGAGAAACAATTGCAGTAGGGGGGTGATGATGGACCTTTAAATTAGACATAAAATAAGGCCCGTCTAACCTTTCTTAGGCCCATATTTCCTTCCTTATTCACATAGAAGATATATTAAATCTCTCCTTCTACACTTAATAATGTCTTCTTATGCCTCAATATGTTCTTAGGAAGGCTTAATGGTAATTTCATATTTGTGCCTAATATTGGTTATTTTTGTAGAATATTTGATAATATTGGGAAGATTATGAAAATTTGGAGAAGGATATAATTTAGGGACTTGCTCCCTGCCACTAGAAGATCAAGGTTGATTAACAAATGATCACAATATTAGGAAATTATGGAGAAATATTCGAGAGATTCAAGGGGTTTGTCCACCCTCCTTAACTATCAAAGGAAACCAAGAAAACTAAGGAAAAATTGCACTCAATATATGGTTTACTTAGAGTCAAAATGGACTCAATCACTATGTTCTAGGGAGTTGTTGGTAGCTACCCTATAGAATAAATAGAGCAGAGCTAGAGATAAGAAGGGATTTGATTCCATTCAAAAGGTTTGCTGCAAGCTATTAAGATTTTTATTATTGTACTCAGTGATTAAAATTTTAGTAATGTAATGAGTCTATTATCTCCTTGAAATGATAAGAAGAACTCCATTTTACTAATTTAGTTCCAGAGAGCTAGACTAGTGGGTTAGTGCCCAACCCATGTCCCTCAGCTTCTCTGTTGTTTTCATTCTTTTCTTGTTATCATTTAGCTAGTTTTATTTCTGATAATTTCATTGTTGTTATAGTTTGTTGTTGTAGATTTAATCTACTTATATGTGTTGTAGAATAGATGATGAACTCCATAAAGGTGTGGATCGAGCCTTCCCCTCTCATATATGTCCATAGAGTTCGAGGAGGCTAGACATTCTCATGGGCCAAAAATTACTTTCTGTTCATCGCTTCTGAGTTTACGGAAGAAATTGCATTACTAGTCCGAGTCTTTCTTTCACTTTATTATCACGTATTCATCTATTTTTCATGCATGGATTAGTTGGGTTGTTTGCAGGAATAAGCATGAAAAGTTCCAGAGAAGTTCATGAAGTTGTTCTGGTTCATTTTCCAATTCCTCTCCATCTCTATGTTACGCTTCTGAACCTTGTTTTTGTGCCTGCATTTCCCTCCTTTTTCTCTTATTATTAGTTGTTACACCCTTTTTATTCACAAAAACCATTAAAATTTTGACCTCTGCCTTTCCTCCTTGAAATTTCCACTATTGCATTTCACATCTCGTAGGTGTAGGTTTTAACCGTATGCAATAATTATCTGCAAACGAATCTTAAAAATAGAAAATAAAAAATAGGAAGAGCATAAAACATAAAACATATATACATAGAGATTTTCCCATGGATCCCAAATCAGGACGACCAGCTTGATTTTTAATTATATTACTTTTAGTGTTACAACACATATATATACATGCTAAAGTATACATACACCCCAATCCATTAGCCCTAGATTAGAACATAACCATAGTTCCCTTGACCAGATCTACAAAATACCAAGGGTCCAAAACCATCATGCCCCAGAACCATGTGCAAACCCATGCACAAAACCATGGGCAGGTCCGCCCACTGAAAAATAAGGACCAAAATAATTTTCTCGGGGCGCTGCCTTGAACCCCAAATAGGGGGAGATGTTGTCCCCGCTGTGACCCCCCTGCTGTGCCTGAAACAACGTACAGGGAGGGATAACGCCCCGTGTGTAACCCCCCTGGACGTGACTAGTCATGGAAAGAATATAATACATACTCAACAGTCTCGCACTTATTGTTTTCTCTATGCAGGGTGCCACAAGAGAGCTTAGTCATTAGCCCAACTCTGCAACACCCATTGTTTCTCTACACTAAGAGAAATTCTAAGTGCTCACAGACTTCATCAATGCATCTGCAAGATTCTTCAAGGTGTCCACCTTTACCAGCAACACCCTTTTAGCCTCAACCATATCTCTCAAAAAGTGATATTGAACATCAATGTGCTTTGTCTTTGAATGATAAGCACGGTTCTTAGCCAAGAAAATTGCACTTTGGCTGTCACAGTCTATCATTATAGCTTGTTGCACCAACCCCATACTTGAACACAATATTTGCAACCAAACTGATTCTTTTCCTGCATGAGTGGCCACTATGTATTCTGTCTCTGTAGTTGAAAGAGCCACTACAAACTGTCTTTTACTCATCCAACTGACTACACCTCCAAATAGGCTAAACACATACCCACTTGTAGATATTCTTTGGTCCAAATATCCACCCCAGTCTACATCAACAAAACCACGAATGTCCAACACTCTTTCCAATCCTGGTATTCCCTTGTAGCACAAGCCATAATCACTAGTGCCATGCAAATATCTAAAAACTCGCTTCACTACTATCCAATGCTCCTTCCCTAGGTTTGACATAAACCTACTCAATACTCCCACTGAATGTGCAATGTCTAGTCTAGTATAGACCATTGCATACATCATCCTACCCACTACACTTGCATATAGAACACAGGACATATCCTCCTCTTCTTCTTGTGTCTTGCGACACTGTTGAGCAAACAACTTTGTACCTACACGAATTAGAACTTCACTAGTTTACTATCTTGCATATTAAATCTCTGCAATATAGTCTCAACATAATTCCTCTGGTTTAACGATAGCTTTCTCTTTGCCCGATCTCTCTCAATTTCCGTGCCCAAAATATAGTTTGCAGCACCAATATTCTTCATGTCGAATTTGGAGAACAATTGGGTCTTCAAATCTTGGATAATTTCTTTCTCATTTTCAATCAAAAACATATTATCCACATACAAGAACAAATAAATAACATAGTCACCAATTAATTTAAAATAAACACAGTGATCCTCCTTGCTTCTGGTGAAGCCAAGTCCCCGTATATAGGTATCAAATTTCTGATACCACATCCATGGTGACTGTTTTAACCCATACAGAGAATTCTTTAACCTGCATACTAGTTCTTGCCTTCAGGTTGTTTCATGTAGATCTCCTCTTCCAGATCCCGGTGAAGAAATTTTGTCTTCACATCCAACTGTTCTACCTCAAAATCAAATGCAGCAGCAATAGATAAAAGTAATCTAATAGAAGTAACTTTGGCAACAAGAGAAAAAATATCACCAAAATAAATTCTCGGCATCTAGGAATAAACTTTACCAACCTAGCTTTGTATTTCTCCACCTTCCTGTCTACATTCATCTTCTTCTTAAACACCCATTTGCTCCCGATGGGCTTCCTTCTAGCCGACAACTCCACTAGATCCCATGCCTAATTCTTATGTAAGGATGCCATTTCATCAACTATGGCCTCCTCCCATAGTTTTCCATCCTTTGAATCTATGGCCTACCTAATGGTTCTGGGATCGTCATCAGTTATAGTTAAAGAAAAATTTGAACAGAAATTAGATGGACTATACCTTTTTGGCTGTCTTCTTTCCTGAACTGCTCTTCTCACAGCTGGAGTTTGTGGCTCTTAGTCTTCTGAGTCTTCTTCTGTTGTAGAGTCTTATTCATCCTCCTTTAGCTCAAACTCTATCTTTTCAAGTTACTTTGGTAGGAATTCATGTTTAACAACATCCTTCACCTCTCTAAACACCACATATATGCTGTACACAACCTTCCTTGTTTTCGGGTTCCAAATCTTGTAACCCTTTAAACCATCCTTATACCCAATAAAGATGCACCTTTCAGATTTATTATCCAACTTTCTCCTTTTCTCCTTTGGAACATTTACATATGCATCACAACCAAATACCCTCAGATGTGAAAGAGAGGGTTTCTTACTAGTCCATACCTCATGTGGAGTCTTATCCTCCAACACTGATGAAGGTGATCTGTTAACCAAGTAACATGCACTCTCCACTGCCTCTGCCTAGAATTCTTGTCCTAACCCAGTACCACTGAGCACGCTTCTTGCCTTTTCCATCAGCGTCCTGTTCATTCTTTATGCAACTCTGTTTTTCTAAGGTGTGTATGGAGTAGTCTTCTATTGTGCTATACCACACTTCTTACAAAACTCTTCAAATTCCTTCTTGCAGAACTCCCCACCATTATCTATCCTCAGCACATTTATCTTCTTCTCTGTCTGGTTTTCCACTAGAGCCTTAAATCATTTAAATCTGTTAAAGACTTAAGATTTCTTCCTCAAGAAACATATCCATGTATTCCTTCAGAAATCATATATGAATGAAACATAGTACACAGACTTACCTAGTGATGGAACCGAAATAGGTCCAAACACATCACTGTGCACAAGCTCTAATATCTTGTTTTCCCTCTTAGAACTAGAAGGAAAACTCACCTGATTTTGCTTCCCATATACACAATGTTCACAGAAATCAAAATCCAGAGAGATATTAGACATAGCTTCTACCATACCATTTCCATGCAGTATCCGAAGGCCCTTCTCTCCATTATGTCCAAGCCTTTGATGCCATAGCATGGTCTTTTCTCCAGAGACCGCTAGGCTTTCCACTCCACTTTTGGGAACCATAGAACTATTGCACCCATCAATAATAGTTCTGACCTAATTCTTGTACAGAGTTGCAATCCAAACTCCCCTCGTTAATACCAGTGCTCCCCAAACAATCTTACAGGCATCCTTCTTGAACACTATCTTTACACCTACATCATCCATCTTGCTTATAGAAATCAGATTTCTAGCCAATGCAAGAATTTCTAGAACACCAGGAAGTGTTCTAATCCTTCCACCTTGCAGCTTCATCTTGACTTTTCCACGTCCAATGATTTTGGCCTTCCTATCATCACCTAAGAAGACATCACCGCCATCATATTTCTCATACTCGTAGAACCACTCCCTATGAGGAGTGAAGTGAAAGGATGCACCCAAGTCAATCAACCATGACTCATGATCTACATATGTATTTGAAGAAGAAGCCAAATACACATCTCCAACTTCATCCGAGGTGGTTTTTTCCTCTGCAGAAGGAGCATCATCAGATTCCTTTCCTTTCTCAGGAGCTTTAGATCTGCAGTCCTTTTTGTAGTGGCCTTCCTTTCCGCATTGCCAACACACCTTTACAAACATTCTAGGAGATTTAGATCTCCCTCCAGATTTAGATCTCCCACTCGAAACCTTAGTATTGTTTCCAATATGCGACCTTCCTCATGTAGATAAGGAATCTCCATTCTGACCCTCCATATTTCTAAGTCTCATTTCCTTCAACAACAAGGCTGAGACAATGTCATCAAAATTCAAGGTAGTTTTATTTCTACCTATTGCAATAACTAGACTATCCCACGAGTCTCATAGAGAACACAAGAAACTGATGCAATTATCTTCATTGGAGATATTAATATCAACAGATGACAACTGACTTACCACAGTATTGAAGGCATTTAGATGATCTGTCACCGAGTATCCGTCCTTCATCCTTACGTTATACAACTTTTTCCACAGGAACAATTTAATCACCAGAGACTTAGATTGGTACAAAGTCCCAAGTTTTTCCCACAAATTCTTCGTCGTAGCTTCCTGAGATACATTCAACAATACCGAATCTGAGACACACAACTGTATAGTGCTCTTCGCCTTCCGATCCAACTTCTTCCAGTCTTCATCTGACATTGTCGTTGGTTTAGTATCTAGATCTACCACGATCCACTAGTCTTTATCCACCAACATATCCTCCACCTTGAGCTTCCACAACTCAAAAATCTGACCAGTAAATTTCTCAATATCTATCTTTCTACTTCTCACCATCTTCTTTCAATGCAAGAATAGATCCCGTAGATCTCCTACTGAACAGGGTCTACCACGGGCCCGAGCAAAAAACCCTCAGCAACAAAGGTGTCCGCTTGAAGCCGAAACAACTCTAATACCAAATGTAGGTTTTAACCCTGTACATAAATTATCTGCAAATGAATCTTAAAAATAGAAAATAAACAATAGGGAGATCATAAAACATAAAACATATATACAGAGAGATTTTCCCCTGGATCCCAAGTCAGAATGACTAGCTTGATTTTTCATTATATTCCTTTCAGTGTTACAACACATATATATACATGCTGAAGTATACATAAAACCCAATCCATTAACCTTGGATTAGAACGTAACCATAGTTCCCTTGACCAGATCTACAAAATACCAGGGGCTGAAAACTATCATGCCCCAAAACCATGTGCAAACCCATGCACAAAACCATGGGTGGGTCTGCCCACCGAAAAATAAGGACCAATTTTTTTTTCATGGGGCGCTACCCCAGACCTTGAATAGGGGGGGCTGCCTCCCCCCTTGTTACACCTAGCACAACTTACAGGGGCGGCTAACAACCCCCTTGTGACCCCCCCACGCGTGACTAGTCGTGGAAAGAATATAGCACATACCTAATAGCAAGATACTCCATCTCCTTCCTTTTCCATTCATTAGCATCTTTGTGATTTTCCCTTTCACCTTAAATTTACTGATCATTATGAAATTATTCGAAGAACCCTTTAGAAATCGACCTTTCCCTTTTCCTTTTAATACTTACCACAAATCACAATCGCATTTACCATTTGGTCCTTATTAACACCTTCTGCTTCCAAGCCCCGATTGCGCCTTGCCTTCTCCATATATATTATTAGAAATATTCAAAACATTGGAAACCCCTTTACCGTTACCTTTGAACTTACCACATTTCCCTTTCACTCCATCGCAAATCGCCATCTCTGTCTGCTCTCTGTTAATTCTTACCACTCCTATCCGTCGAGTGTGATATTATTAAAGTGCTTTGCCACTGGCCCCACTACCCTGCCATCCCATCACATTTCACATTTCATAATTTCTATCCCATCAAATTTCGCATTTCTCTCCGGCTCCCAAACAACACTTCTACTTCCCCACCAGCATTGTGATATTGCGATATTGAAATATCGCATGTTGCATATCACATTTCCACCTCCTCTTCCAACTCTGGCATCACACTTTTGAAGTCCTTCCTCTCCAAAACATGCTTACGACATAATACGTTTAAATAAAGTCTAAACCCGTATTTCCACTTCTAAGCCTTGTCCCATGTGGTCAAGCCCTCCATTGACACCTTTACCCCCTTTCCCTTCGGACTGCAATAAAAAAATTTTCAATTATAATTAAGTCATGGATAGTTGCATGGATAGAATCATGCGAGATAGAGCAAAATTTAATTAGGTTGTGTTTAGCCAATTGGCCAAGTTAAGTGTGGTCTAAATTAGTTTCATTCCTGCCATTTATTTTCAACAACTTAAATTAGTTTCCTTCCGATCATTTTCTTTCTATAATTTAAATTAGTTTATTTTCTGTCATTTCTTTTCAGCAAGCTAAATTATTTTCGTTTCCATCATTTCCTTTCTGCAATTTAAGTTAGTTTCTTTTCTAACAAGTTAAATTAGATTCATTTCCTATGATTTATTTTGAGCAATTTAATTTAGTTTCCTTTCTGTCATTTCCTGTCCACAAATTATTTTAGTTTCTTTGAAGTGTGACATACTTCACCGAAAAACCATATAAGTAGCACTCTTTCATAGAGAGGAAGAGGATGACATGAGTAGAATGCATCTATTGTGTATATAGCATTGTCACCTCCGAGTTTGTACAATCCCAACATTGACAAATTAAATTAGGGCAGCCCCTGGGAGTTGCATCACTCTTATTGCAATACCAAGGCACACCATATTTTAGAAAGCATAAACCAACATTTGTGGAACCCATGCCTTCTTTCCCAAGTTGCTTTGTCACTTTCTCTTTGAACTTTGCACTCTCTTGCACCAACATCTTCTTTCCAACACTGCTCAACACTAATGTTGACTTTTGCAATTTTTTCACATCTTTTTCACCTTCTTTCAAAGGAAACTTATTTACATCCCGAAACAACTCATTACAAGCATAAGCATATTTTTGAAAATTTTGATTCAATACATCTCTTTTTTTTAATTATCAACAATGTCAAGTTCTGACTTTTATTCACACTCCTCTTCATTTCACTTGCATGTATAACAGACAAACCTCTATTCTTCTTATGCGCTCTAATTATGTACTCAATACCACCCTTAAACAAGTGATACGTGTTCTCATGGTGATGAAATACTGCTTTCCTATCATATAGATAAGTAATTACCAATATAATACCTGATATCTCAAGCAACACCACATCAAGCTCAACTTCATGAAGAAATTTTGAGTTGATGGCGAATCTTAGTAAGCACTTCCTTGTAACCTGCAAGTTTTAATTCTTGCATATCCAACCCAAAGGATATGGTCTTGGATGTCTAATAATTTCAAGGCCTAATTTCTTAACCAAATCTACGGAAATAAAGTTAGCTTGTGACCCACTATCAAAAAGTGTATCAAGCTTGGTATGTTTAGAAACAACTCTAATATGGAAAAGTTCTATTCTCATATCCTCATTATGAGTATCATTTGAACAAATTGAAGAACTAGTGCTTGCAACATGTTTACCTTTCAAACCCATGGTTGTAATATTTGTCTCATCTCCTGAATCTGACCCTAACTCATGTTCAGCTATAGCAACATTTTTACCTTTCTCTTTGGCTTTTAGTTTGTTTGGATTCAATTTTGGATGAAGTTTCCAACAATGGTCTTCATCATGGCAAGTCTTTGAACAATTTTTTCATGTGATTTTTTCCTTCTCTCCTTTTACAGAGCCATTTATTTTTCCTCTTCCATAAAACTTCCCTTTTCCTTTACCCTCACTTTCACTTTTCTCATAAATGCTTTTTTTCCCTCTTGCCTTTAAGTATGAGGGTTGTACAAAAACTTCATCTAAGTTTCTTGGGTTAAACATAAAAATAGTATGCTTCAAATAGTGATGTAAACCCCCAATATATTTGAAGAGTGTATCTTGGGAATTCAAACTTATTCCTAGCAACAAAGATCTCTTTCTAAAATCATGGGTATATTATTGAACTATTTGACCGCTGAGTTGATTAAAATTTTTCCAAATCATAATAAATTTTTTCATGTAGGCTAGTGGACAAAAAATTATTTTAATGGAAGAAATAAACTCAACCCAAGAAATATATATCTTACAACAGATTCACATTTCCTCTTGAGTCTTTGCTTCCCACCAAAATAGTGATGCTCCTTCATGAAGGTTCTGAATTCTACAATACATCTCCAATTGATGTATCCAATTGTCAAGCCTATCTGCATTTACCTCACCATTTTACATGGGTAGTTCAAAATTTTGTGGCTTTTGTTAGAGTGTGAGTGGTCTTGGTTGTGGAAGTAGAAGATGATGCATATGGTGATGATGAGGATGATGAATATGGTGGAGATGGAGGTGGATTTCTGCCACTTCCCTTTGAACTCCTCTCTTCATCCTTCTTACCATATGAAGTTCCTTCTCCATATGGAGGCTTAGAAACTTCTCTTGTCATCCCAGAAGTAAACACATCAAACATAACTTTAACCATCCTCTTTATGTCTCTGAATTCTCTCTTGAAATCTTCCTGTGATGAGTGTCCTTGAGTCTCTCCAACACCTAACATAATGGCTATGGATTCAATCTCAACTTCTGATGCTTGTAGCTCTTCAATCAACTCAACTTCTTGTACAAACTATACCTCTTCAATCTTAGCTTCTTAAGACAAAAATTGAGGTTCTTCAAGTACAACTATGAGTGGAATTTTGGGTGAAGATGATTCTCTTTCATCTCTCCCTCTTCTGGTCCTAATATTAGGACTTTCAACCAACCATTTTCCTTCACCTTTTTGCAACTTTAACCTTGTCAGCACCACAAATTTGAAACCATTAAACTTGCACAGATATTCAATAAACTATCAAGAAAATAACCTTTAGCAACCTTGTGCTCTAATACCAACTTGATCTGAATTTGAATGTTAGTTATTTTTGTCCTAATGTCATTTTTAGATATAAAACTTATTCACTAATCTTACGCTTGATGTATAGGTTCCCTTGTTTCTTATGTGTGTCAAAGAGGCAATTAAAACTAAATTTTTTGAGTGCATTTGAAAGCATAAAGCATGATTTTAAATGGATAAACAACAACAACATAAATGACAACAAACCATAACAAATGATCCATTAAAACAGAGTTTTGATGAAGGATTTCACCCCTCCTGGGCTACATCTCCTTGGTCCAGCTTCATAGCTTGGGCCTCTGTATTAGCTCAACTGTGCCCAAAATTCTATTTACATGCATCAAATGCTCTTGGAACCTATTTCAATGAGTTTAAAATTTCTAAATCTATCACAAATGACTATTTATTTACTTGATTTGGTTACCAAATTCTCTAGTCATGGCCTTCCCTCCTGGTGGCCGTAGGCATCAAATTTCTTCAAGGCAACAAGAACCTCTATATATGATCTCCTCTGCCTCTTCAACCTATTACAATGTGTTCATAGCATGCCAATTAGCTAAGAATGACTCTTTCTGAGCTCAATTTGGTCGAAAATTGACTCAATTGTGGCAAACAAAAATTTTTCCTCAAAATCTAGAAAAATGGAGTTAACTCTATTAATTTTGGAGTTTCACCACATTTTCTGTACTCCGTCGACTCCACCGCCAACTTAACTGCATCATTAACTGAATGATAAGGACAAATTCATGGTAATTAACTTTAGTCTTAGTGCTAAGTGCATTTTAAGGTCTCAACCCCCATTCGGTTATGTGCTTGGGTCACACGAAGGAGGGATAGCCCCCTCCATTCCCACCACTAGAGAAATTTCACTTTCAAATACAAAATCGACACATTCGTTTACAACGATTTAGCCCATGGCCTAATGGTAAAGGAGCTTCGTTATTGGGGGGAGGTCACAGGTTCAAATCCGACCTCAAACCCTTCCTTTTGCAATCAAAACTTCAACATATATAAAAATAATATGTGCCATGTAATTAATCCAAGCCAATAGAACCATAGGTTAATAAAATATATATATACAGAAATTACATGTTAATTAAAATTAATTAAGGTTTGATTTAATAATTAATATATATATATATATATATATATATATATATATATATATATATATATATATATATATATATATATATAATCTTAATTAATTTAAAAAAAAATAAAAATTTCGAGCACATAATATCATAAACCCAAATTCAACCCTAGTAGGTCATTGGACAAATTTTACCTTCACAAACCAAACTGGCGAATCCCAGAGTGACACTCTTCACAGTCCCATTGGACTAAAATTGAAGAATATTCCATGAATTCTTACTGGGCTGCAATGTCATCAACCTATACCTGTTCTGCAATTTTTTAATAAAAAATTGCCTATTCTGAACAATGATCAACATACCATAAATCTTTCATATGAACTTGGTTTTCAACGAAATGAGTTGCGTTGGATTCCTTGAGATGGGACGGTCGATTTCATTTTGGTTTCAGTCAATTTTGAGCACTTTCATTTTTGAGCTAAAATACCAAGCCTCTGATCATTAAGCTAGAAAATGTATGTTGATCTTGGAATGCTTCTCTCACTTCCTTTTGACCGTAGAAAAAAAATGCTAAGAAATTTTCATTAATCCCTTACCTTCTTAAAGTCACATATCATATAGGTTTTAGTGAACTTTTCCTTTTTGTGTCTAGAGGAACCAACAACTAGGTTGGGATTGTACTTGCATGATACAGGGTTGATTCTGGAAATTACCACTATAAACTCTAGGTGAGTCCATACATTCCCCTACCAATATCTTAGGCGGTACAACAAGGGGGAGTTGAACCTTGACCCTCAAACTTTAGAAGGACTTACTACCATGATTATCACCAATTCAATTGTCCCAAAAGGGATAGTGGAAATTGATAATCATCATCATATATTACTTTAAAATAAATATACAAATAAATTTAATGTATGAAAAAAACATTATATAGATTTATATATACTATATATATAAATAAAATAATATATAAGTTAACATTTATTGAATAAAAATTTAACTAGCTTATTTTAATTGGCTAATGGCTTCATAATAAAGTGTTATGTTCCTTAAGATTCTAAGTTCAAACCTTGTCATGAAACATTAACAAACAAAAAAAAACAAAACATAATTAAATGCACAACAAAGATAACAATATGGGTTAACATATAAAATAAAGATTATTTTTTTATATTCTTTTATGCCGCACAATAAATTGCTATTTTATAATTATAAGACATGAATACTAATCAATTATGTATGTAAGGAATTTCCGTTTTTCTAAGATGAACATTTTCCTTTTTTTCCTCTTTTTTCCAAAAAAAAATTCTTCTCATTAATTTATGAAAAAATACATTTTTTTGATGCATTATTATGCATTTGGTGTGACTGGCTTAGAGTATCCAAAAAAAATGGGCTTGTGCAAATCCCCTTTATTACAAAATCTAGCCACAGAATTATTCCCTAAGCCATTGTATCAAGACAAACATATCGAATATCAAGATGTTGAGATCATCAAAAAACATTAGTGAAAAAATTCATCGCAGAGAAAACTTTATTTGTTTGTTTAGACGTTGTTTATGAATGGTCGATGATAGTACTCTTGTGCTTTATTTTCGTATTGTTCAAATATTTTCCAAGTGCAATGAACATGTTTAGTCCCTGCTTTAGATAAGGCAACAATTGTTGAGTTCCATTCCCTGTGGATGTGGCAACAAAAAATATGATAAAAAGAATTTTTTAAAAGGAAAATATCTTCAAGAATAGGACATAGGGTATCAGAGTGACATATCTAAGTCTGATTGAAATAGTTAACCACATTCATGGAGTCTCTAAATATCTATGGAGAGTGACATTTAAAAAAACAAATTAACTTCTTTTGAAATAAGAAACAACAATTTGTTTTTAAATATATATTTTTGAAAATAAATTTCAATGATGATGCTCTTAATATTAATTATTTATGTATGTATATAGAATTTTAAATAAATATTTTTAAAACAAAATTGTTAAATAATAATAAACAATCATTTAAAATTTTAAAAATAAAATTTATTAATAATAAAAAATATATACAAATTTCTTTTCTCTACTAGGTTTCGGAAGACATACCCTCTACATCTGCTACCATCGACACCCTTACCGCTGATGCCTCATGGCCAATGGCTCCAGGGCATCCCTCCATGTGACAAGGTGACTGCCTTCTAATCCTTGGTCGCTAATCTGAAGAAAAATCCAAAGTTAAATGACCCTACCTCCATTTTTGTTAAAAATTCTGGCAACATCTTGTTTATTATTGTACCTGTAGGGTTTAGGAGAACCTTATTGACATATTCAGAAAGAGCCATTATAGGAAATTTCATTGGGAATATGGATTTCCCTTAAATATATGGAACAATGGGCAAGAAAAACCTAGAATTCAATGATGAAAGGAGGCCTAGGAGTTTATGTGGTGAGGAATGGTTTCTTTGCCCTACTTTTCGAGTTCAAAGAGGATACAGACACTGTTTTTAGAAATTTTCCCTATTTCTTTAGAGTTGGAGGCATGTATCTAAATACATGGTCTCTATATTTTGATCCCAATTAATACATCCCCATTTTTGTTCCAGTGTGGGTGAATCTCTTTATAATTCCTCTCTCCTCTTGGAATGATGAATGTGTTAAAGAAATTGGAAATGGTCTTGGTATATACCTGGATCACGGTGAGCCAAAAGGAAAACAATTTTCTTGTGTTAAGATATGTGTAGAGGTCGATATTGAAAATGGTTTGCATGCAAAGATAATTTGAAATAAATGAGAATGGAAGCACAAAAAAAACTTGGACTATGAAAAACTCCCATTTAAATTCAAGATTTGTCACAAATCCACTTTGCCCAGGATTGCAAACAATTCACGTGGATCTAGCCCTTCTCCCTCATGTCAACAATAATGGATAACTCATAGAAATACTGTTAGAAAAGAGCCAATAGGAAAAAATGTGGAATGAACCTCATATAATCCCTTTTATACCCTTGAATCACTAGGGGTTGAAGAATCGGCCAATCCATTCTAGATAGGAGGGGCCCAAGAAAGCAACATAGACCTAGAAAATAAAGAATAAGGAGAGATACTAGAGGTGGAAAATTGGAACATCCTGCAGATGATTTCATAGATGCCCCTACCCTAGATCCTCCCTCACATATTTAATTGAGTCCTAATCATAGAAGCAAAGAGGTGGTAAGAAAACAGTAAGACTCAGAGGTAAGTACATGGAAGATAATAACTCCTAGTGTACAAAATAAAGCCAGCTGCAGAAATGGCTACACCAGCAAACAACTAGAAAACCCACGGAGGAAATCTAGAAGGAATTCCCCCAATGATGTAAGAGAGGCTAAAGTAGATCAAAATATCAAACTCAAGAATCAACAATAGATAACATACGTTCTCAGAAATATCGTAAGCAAAGAACATGGAAGTGTCAAATTCGGTAGAGGTAAGCCAAACACCCCAAAAATAAAAAGAAATTAGTTTCATAGAATATAAGAGGGATGGAAAACCCTTCCAAAACCCAATATGTAAAAGAAATAATCAGGAAAGAAAAACCTCAGATTTTATTTCTACAAGAAACAAAATTACTAGAAGAAAAATTGTTAAATCTATTAAGAATATTTTGGAATGAAAGTATGGGAATAACACAAATTTCCACTAAAGCCTGCAGCGAAATGATAAGTTTTTAGTCAGATCCTCACTTTAATTTAAAAGAATCCACTAAATAAAAATTTTGGATTGCAGTTTGATTCAAGTAGAAGGATATCAATGAATAGATCTCCATAATCAATGTATATGCCCTGGTCATATACTCGGAAAAGAAAGAGTTCTGAGTTAAATTTTAATGGATATGGTTGGCATATCAACAACATAGTGGCGGGGGACTTCAATACTACCCTTCTTTATTCTAAAAATAGGGGTGGTAGTGTGGTTCATGATCCTTTCCACGAACGTGTGGTTGATCTTCTCATTGACTGGGATATGGTGGATATAG
Organism: Pinus albicaulis; assembly: GCA_034641835.2. Lineage (NCBI taxonomy): Eukaryota > Viridiplantae > Streptophyta > Pinopsida > Pinales > Pinaceae > Pinus > Pinus albicaulis. Next base: position 21,194,732 of record CM076574.1, on the reverse strand, counting down.
TTCCAAAGACAAAAAAGTATACATGGACAAATCACAGGCATGGAGAGGGGTATATTACAGCAAGAATTGATCGATTTATTCCCCATAGTAACTGGCTTCTTAAAGCCCTCGAATGCAACTCAACTATCTTAGCAAAAGGATATTTGGATCACAGGTCGATTGGGGTAGATAAGATAATATAAGATAATTATAGTTATGTCCAACTAATGACCAAAAATTAGGCCAAAGGGACTATTGAGTACAATCATGTCCATAAAGTGCAAGAGAACCAAACAACCTGCTATAAAGATACAATGCATGAATATAAAAGGTACAATGCAAGAACATAAAAATACAATGTATGGAATTCCCTGAAAGAGAAGATCCAAGGGGTAATGAGTCTAAGAATCAAACCCATCTGTCCTGACATCTGAGGCTAAATGAACACTGAAGAAACTCCACAAAGTTTGTTTGTCTGATGAAGGGCTAGTGGAAAGTGTGGACTGTACGCTATATTGTTTCCTGGGGGAGTTTGTGCACTGTTGAGGTCTGGAGGACCTAGTGTGTCTCCCAGGAATGAATCTGATACAAATTTTTGGTTCAAATCTCGTGTGCTGGGGTGAGGTTTTAATGGATCACCACTGATCTAGAGCATGTTTATGAACTCATAGCAACCAGTCTCTTCCTGCCTAGGTCTGAAGCTTATACCCTGAAAAATGTCGTGATCCTCTTAGTGGGGTCTGATCTAATGGGAGGCTGAAGAATATGTGCTCGAAACTTGGGAGCCTCCTACATACATAGCGTCAAAAATCTCTGATAGGGATACCTGAAAAATTTGGGGAGGGTCTGAGAATCTCCAAACAAGATATGGAAACTTCCTATGATCTCGTAGTAGACAGGGCATCAAAAAATGAAGTGCACCTCGGTCTCCACATCCTGTAAATGACATACCTAGCGGATTATGTCTGGTCTATCAATTTGGTGGTCTGTCTCTACCCGAATTCTATGAGAGCCTACTCTAAATTGGCCTAGAGGAAATCGAAGAGAATGCATCCAATGGTGAAATGTGTACTAGGGTCAAACAATGAGCTCGTCTCTCAACTCCAAGAATTTCTTAGTGTAGAAGGCCATGTTTGGGCGCAACCCTCCTGGAGGATTGACCCAGGTGACTTGGATGAACTACTTGTAGATTTCCTCCCTGATGATCTTATTTATCTCCCTTCTACGAGGTGAAAGGTGACCAAAAGCATCTAAAGAATATTGTAAAGGAGGGAGATGCTCCAACTAAATGCCCACTAATTCTAATAGATATGAAACTCCTCTAAACTCCTAGTGTTCAAAAGAAAACCAATTACAGAAATGACTATAGCAAGAAACAGCTAGACAACCCACTTAGGAAATCTAGAAGTCATTCCCCCAACGATGTAAGAGAGGCTAAAGTAGCTCAAAATATCAAACTCGGGAATCAACAATAGATAACATAAGTTCTCAGAAATGTCGTAAGAAAAGAACATGGAAGTGTCAAATCAGGCAAAGGTAAGGCAAAAACCCCAAAAATAAAATGAAATTAGCTTCATAGAATATAAGAGGGATGTGAAACCCTTCCAAAACCCAATATGTAAAAGAAATAATCAAGAAATAAAAGCCTCAGATTTTATTTCTGCAAGAAACAAAATTACCAGAAGAAGAATTGTTAAATCTATCAAGAATATTTTGGAATGAAAGTATGGGAATGGCACAAAGTTCCACTGAAGCCTGTACCAGACTGATAATTTTTTAGTCAAAACCTCACTTTAATTTAAAAGAATCTGCTAAATATGAATTTTTTATAGCAGTTTGATTGAAGTAGAAGGATATGAATGAATAAATATCCATAATAAATGTATATGCCCTGGTCATCTACTCTGAAAAGAAAGAGTTCTAAGACTCCTTGTTAAATTTGAAGGGATATGGTTGGCATATCAACAACATAGTGGTGGGGGACTTCAATACTACCCTTATTTCTTTTGAAAATAGGGGTGGTAGTGTGGTTCATGATCCATTCGACGAATGTGTGGAAGATCTTCTAAGTGACTAGATATGGTGGATATAGTTCCAAAGACAAGAAGGTATACATGGACAAATCATAGCAGTGGAGAGGTGTATATTGCAGCAAGACATTATAAATTTCATCCCCACAGTAACTAGCTTCTTAAAGGCCTCCAATGTAGGTCAAATATCTTAGAAAAAGGATATTTGGGTCACGTGTCAATTTGGCTAGATAAGATAAGATATCCAAATAATGACCACAAATTAGGTCAAAGGGAATATTGAGTACAATTATGTCCATAAAATGTGGGAGATCCAAATGACCTCCTATAAAGATACAATGCATGAATATAAAAGCTACAATGCAAGAACATAAAAATACAATGGAATGCCCTGGCATAGAAGATCCAAGAGGTAATCGGTCTAAGAATAAAACCCATCTCTCATGACATCTGAGGCTGAATGAACACTAAAGAAACTCCACAAACTCTTTTGTCCCGATGAAGGGCTGGTGGAAAGTGTGGACTGTCCACTAGAATGTTGCATGGGGGAGTTTGTGCATTGTTGAGGTCTGGAGGACCTAGTGTGTCTCCCAGGAATGAATCTGATATATATTTTTCGTTGAAATATCATGTGACAGGGTGTGGTTACATGGATCCCCACTAATCTAGAGCGTGGATATGAACTCGTATCAATCGGTCTCTTGGTGCCCAGGTCTGAAGGTAGTACCTTGAAAAATGTCATGATCCTCTGAGTGGTATCTAGTCTAATAGCAGGCTGGAGAATATGCTCTTGAAACCTAAGAGCCTCCTATATATATAGTGTCAAACATCTCTCATTGGGATGCCAGAAAAATTCAGCTAGGGTTTAAGAATCTCTGAACAATATATGGAAACTTCCTATGATCTCATAGTAGACAAGGCATCCAAAAATGAAGTGCACACCAGTCTCCACATCCTGTAAATAACATACATGGCAGACTATGTCTGGTCTATCAATCTGGTGGTATGTATCTACCCAAATTCTATGAGAGTCTACTCTAAATTGGCGTAGAGGAAATCGAAGAGCATGCATCTAATGGTGAAACATGTACTGCGGTCGAGCAATGAGCTCGTCTCTCAACTCCAAGAAATTCTTAGCATAGAAGGCCATCTTTGGGTGAAACCCTCCTAGAGGATTAACCCAGGTGACCTAGATGAACTACTTGTAGATATCATCCTTGATGATCTTGTTTAGCTCTCGTCTAGTAGGTAAAATTTTACCAAAAGCATCTGAGGCAGGAAAAATTTTAGGGGCTAATATTCGTAGGTGGGCTAATATTCCATGCTTTTTCCAAAAAATGGATTCACCAATTTCCATTTTTGTAAAAATTAATTTGCCAAAATTTTATAGTATACAAATATTTTACCTTCAATATTTCCAATATTATATATTGTCTAATATAAAATAATTAGAAATATTTAAAAAATTACAAAATTATCACCAAACATTTTAAAATTTGGATATTAGGGACTAGTAAGATTCGCCAAGGTGGCTAAACTTTAAGATAAAATTCCATCCTTAAATTTTCCTTAATCTAAGGAATATTGTAAACTTAGGGAAATGATCCAACTGAATGCCCACTGATTCTAATAGATATGAAAATCCTCTAAACCAACATCTAGCCGACCCCGATGGAGTAGATGAGCCATAGTCTCCGAAGAGAAATATGCCAAGTAAGGATACTGGTCCCTACTCTGCATCGAGTCTGAAAAGCCTCAAACACAATGCAAGAATGAGACAAAATTGAAGATTGTCTCAAGTTGAAAGGGCTGAACAGAAAAATCTGCAAGGATGATGCACTAAGTTACTGTCTGTTTGCATCTAATGATGCAGTGGTGAAGAAGAGTCTGGAGTCTCTTAGCGGAAGCCCAATTCGACTCAAGTAAAAATGGTCCCAAAATATTTGAGACATATAGAACAACAGGATGGACCAAGGTGTCCATGAGTCTCATATTGGATGATATGTCTTGGAAGTCATGTCGAAAGCACTATCTCTTGAGAAGGGCTAAGGATCGATATCCTTTGTTAATTTGAGGCTAAAGCGCTGGTCGCAAACTGAAATAGGGACCTCAAAATTGTACCCCTAGATAAGTGTACGTGCTAGTGATATCAACCTTCTCCCCTTTGAATAGGAAGTGAAGATATGAATTTTTCTTCACCCCATTGAATATTGTAACCTTGGTTTTACCTAGGTTTACTGTCAACTATCGAAGATCACAAAACAGAGCTAAGGCATCTAGTTTCATTTGTAGTCCTTCTGGAGATGAGGAGAGGAGGATCACATTATCATTAAAGAGTGGAATAGATATTAGAATCTGGTGAAGAAGGAATTCATAAGTATATTAGATATTATCATGTAGAAATTCCTCCAACTCTTCAATATAGATCCCAAATACAGTAGGGCGTAGTGGAAAACCCTGTTTAACCCCAAGAGTGCTTCAGATAAAATCAAACATCCCATGAGCCATGCGTAGAATACTGAGGACAGACTCATATAGGATTGTAAAAGCTATCAATAGGTTTGTTGATATGCCAATATCTATGATTCTCTATAGTAAGGATTCCCTCGGAACAAAGTCAAAAGCTTTTCTAAAATCTATGAAAAAACATTAGACTTTTGAAGAGTGGTGTGGTGCCTCCTCAATCACAGCATGAAGGGTGAAGATGTGGTCAATGGTCAAATGAGCCGGTCAAAAACCTGCATGTCCTATAGCTATGAGTTGTCTCTATTCAAGTTCACTGGATATATTCCTATGTAGAATAGTAGTATACAACTTCAAGAAGGTGTGGCCCACCATGATCATTCTGTAGTTATTGGGATTTGAGTTGGAGTTTGATTTTTGGATCAGATGGCTGATGTGGTCTGACCATGCCATTGGAAAACCTTCATGGACTACATGGTTGAAGAGATCAACCAAGTAGCTAGCTAAAGCGTAGAAAACATGCTTAAATAACTCTTCTTGTTAGCCTTCCTCATCAACTACTTTTTTATTGTTCATCACCCAAATGGCCTCTCTAATATCTATATCTGAGAATAGATAACAAGAAGAGGGTGGGGAGGTAACATGAATTTTGGATTGACCTGTAATATCATAAAGGTTGGAAGTGTGAGAGAGAATGGATGTAGGGTCAACTTCAGATGGAAGAGGGGAGCATCGGGGAAGGATGGTATGCCATAATTGTTTAGGGGAGTGGAAAAGGAGAGCATAAAGTTCTCATCTTCTATGAGAGACAAAGAGTTGATTATTGCAATGGAGGAGATGAAAATAATAAGCTTTGAGGTCGGGGTAGAGGGGTTGAGAGTGGGTGAAAGCATATTGAAGTTTGCGATGTAGAGACTTGCATTTTCATCGTACCATTTATTCATGGGGAAAGATCAAATTTTTTGGGATATGGAAGTAGAATGAGTGGAGTGGGTGAAGGATTTGAGTGTTGCTTCAGAAATGGAAGAGTAAAGATGGGTGTATTTAGTGGAAGTAGATTCAAGAGAAGAGAATTTGGTCTTTGATGGGAGCATCTTGCATAGGGTAGAGGAGAAGATGTCAGTGTCACCTTCGTCAAATTGAAATGTGGTTTAGGGTGGGCCCTGAGGAGAAGGATGGGGTGGAAGGGGAGGGTCAAATTTGAGAGATAAGGAAAAAGGTGCATGATCAGAAAGGGGGATGGGGGAGACCACGAGATGGCGAATAAAAGGGAGCAATTTTTGGCTAGTGAGGACATAATCCACTACACTCGCACCCCAGCCATATGGCTGACATGTGAAGAAGCATGAGTCTGGGAAATAGGGGAGACCATTTAAAATAAACAAACCTATGTTCCCCCCCAACTATAATAGATGATTACCATAAAATGTAGTGGGCCCCAAAGCATCATCTGACATCTAGTGAAGTCCTGCTAAATCTGGATCTATCCCTTGGGTACAAAACACATCCTCTTATCGATTGTGGAGAGCGATCTAGAGATCTCTAGTATGATAATTGAAGTCACCTAGGAGGATGAATTACCCAAAAATAGAGTATTGGGTGATTCCAGAGTAAAATTATATAAAGGGGTTCCCATTTGAGCCATTAAGGATGGAAAATGTGAAGAGGTTGGGGGAAATTTACAAACTGCAATGTAGATGTCCCTCAGAGTAGATACTCCGACGCTAATATGAATCCACATAGAGCTGGAAAAATCATATTCAGCTACCAAATATACGTTGTTCCGGAGTGAGTCACTAGCTTAACAAGAAACTCCACCTCATCCTTTGACCCTTCCTGAGCTTCCCGCCTCCTGCCAGCAAACTAAGAACCAATGGTAACCCGTAATATATGGGAAATGTCAAACAGGGCTCACATGAGTCTTAGTCATAAAGAGGATGTTTGTTGATTCGAGAGCATAATACAAGTGTCCCGGTGATGACCAGAAAGAGCAGTTTCCATTCCAACATCAGATAGAAATTCATCTACATTGTCGTCTCTACAAGCAGGCTTGTCATTTTCAACCTCTAGTTTGAGGTTCCAACCTAGGTGGGAAGGAGTCCTGAATAACTACCCAAATATCCCTGATAATGACCCATTCCCTTCCTGTCATGGTGCCAGAACCTGTTCTCTTGATTGTTTAAGTTCCAAAACCTATGCTCAAGTGAGTTCCTCATTCAATAAAATCCTATTGGGAAGAGAAAAAAACTTATTCTCAGCCCCGAGGGCACAAAGTTGATCAGATTCAGTTTTAAACCTAAGGAAGAGAGTGGAGTAGTTGTCTACCTAGGATATTTCTAGAGTTATATCAGGGAGGCTAATGGTATCCCGAAGGAACCTAGCCCCTATTTCCGTAGGATCTAGAGAGGGGTGAGGTAAGAGGAGACCTATCACCTTGATAGTCGATTCTCTCCCCCATCTAGTGCATTCTTCCCCAAGTTTTTCTTGGGATCAGATTTCTTCCTTCTTGTTTTTAAGGTTGAGAATTTATGTATGCAACGTATCATTTGGAGGATGGATATTCTCCTGCTCTTTTCTTTCATGTAATATCTTCTTAAGGGATAAATTATCCCCTCCCACCTCCAAAACTATGGAATATAGGGTGTGTATTTCAATATGAAGCTTGTTGTTCTCTATTTCTAGAAATTCCATTTTCCGTAGCATTTGTTTTTCTTGGGTTGTCAAAAATGAGAAATCCGACTCCATGGCTTTTTCATGGACCCCAGTTACTGTTTTACGCGCAACCACTGTTATAGAAAATTAAAGCAAAGTTGGGGGCTCTGACATGATTTCAAGGAATTGGTTGACACCCATGTCTAAGTCCATTGCAGGTCTTGTAAAATTATTTCAAAGACAAGAGTTTTTAATTCAATTTTTATATAGTTTATTCATGATATTTTTCAAACAATTAGCATGCATCCCAAAAACACGTTGTAGCTCTCTTCCAATCCTGATTTTCCCCTTTATTGTTGCTGTTCTTGGTATTTATTCATTGTTCATTTTCCTGTAATGAGGTCGTTGTAACCTTTTCTGCAATGGAGAGCCTAAATGGATCCTCCGCAAGTGTAATAAGTGGCTACAAATAATTCTCCACTAAATTGAGAGGACGGCTCAGTAATGGAAGGCTGATAGACTAAAGACAATCTGGTATAAACTTACCACATGAAAAAAAGCCATGAAATGTAGTTTCACTAGTATGTTGGCACTCAAATCCACCTTTCAGTCTATTTTGATCACCAACAACATAAGATAAAATCAACCCTACACTGAGATGCTCTGCGAGATGGGTTTTCTTATCAAGTTTGATTGAGATGTGGAGGAAATCCTTATGTAGTCTGCTCATTGGAAAAAATTAAATTGAAAATGTCAGGTTTGATTGTTGTCCAATTAAATGCATGCAACTATGAAAACAACTCTAGTTGAGATAAAAGAGAAAAAGATCTCCAAGGCTGTCAGCTGACGTGAAGGGCCTAGATTCTACTAGTTTATGAGTTGGGAATCAACGAGAAGTAGAGAAAAACACTCATATTTCCTCACAAAATCCTGAAATGTTTGTTGTTCCATCTTTGAATATAGGAGAGTGAGGAAAGGTACCTCGATTTAACTTCTCTTCTCTGTCCTGAGCTGTGAGGAGGCAACAATCATTCGTGACAACCATGAGATGAGAGATGGGTGTTGAGTCCTAAGTGTGAGCTGAGAGCTGCGAGCTGTGAAGGAGTGGTGAGCTATGAGCCCTGAGCTGTGTGGGAGGTGTTGTGAGCGGTGAGGGAGTGTTGTCAACCATGAAAAATTTGGGAGAGATTTCAACATGGAGCACAAAATTTGTTAACACCCAGACATGTGAAGATCTTGGACAAAGGTTTTCATAAAGAAAACATGGACAATATGAATCTCATGAAGGAAAAATGTGATTCCATGATAAAAGCTCTTCAGGCAATAGATGCAGTGGAAAATGAGGAGGGACCAAAGGACTAGAATAGACTAACAGCCAACCAGTCTACCTCTTAGTATATTATGATACTAAATCATCCTTTCCTTTGCAAGCATCATTTATTTTCTTCCTACTCTCGTCCCTGATGCCACTAAGGTCTTATCCTTCACCCATTTTACTTACAGTTTCTTAGCACATTTTCTTCAATTGGGAAACAAAATGACGTTCAAACCCAAAAACTCCTTGTACACCACTCTTCATCCATAATCACCTATAAATTTGGGTACACACTACCACAAAAGGTGCAGAAATCCTTGGAACTTGTGATGCATATAATGCACCATAGATGACACGCAACAAATATTTCATTAATATTGAAAAAGTATTACAAAAGATGCCACGGAACTGTTGTTCTGGCATTTACAAAAATTCTTCAAATACTGCACACAGAGTGTAAATAAATCTCTCTTTGTCTCTTACAAAGTGCACAATAAAAGGAGACTCTGTTTCTGCCTTCTGGAAATAAAAGCAATACATAGTCTTGCATATAAAAATACTCTCTTCGTTTTTCATACAGAGTCACACACTATGTTTTTACATACTCTGTATTGAGAAAAAAATTACAATTTTCAGCACTCTGTTTTTCATACAGAGTCACTTTTTAAAAAAATACACAACTACTTTTTTGTTTTAGCCTTCGAGCCTTTTTAATACAATGCACACCTTTTGACTATTGTTGTGTTATGTTATATATATAACAAAAACTAAAAATTATATATATTATAAAATTTTAAAGTTTATAATAAATATATTAAAACCTTTATATATATTACAAAAGGTCAAAGCATATGCTGTCGTAAACAAAAAGGGACTAAACCATAGTAAATTTAACCTAAGGTTTTAACATATGTCGTGGATTTCAACCACAAAATTAAACTCCTTTGCAGAAAAAACACATACCAAATCCTCCTGCTGACATCAGGGCTCAAACCCACGTGATCGTGATCTGATTGGTCAATAGTGGGACCCCCAGTCTTCAAAACAAAAAATAAACTTGTATGCATAAAATTATCGCATACCAATCGGGCCTTCTGACGTCACCCTAAAACTTGTGCAATACGCTTTGATTGGTTGTTGTCGTTGACTTGGCACATTCAAAAATTCAAAGGCTGGTAGTAAAAGAAACATGTTTGTTGCAACATTTAAATGGGTGGTTGCAGGTTTGAATGTGCGGCATGGACAATATTTAAGTTGCAGGTTTGTGTGGTCAATCCATGGATTCTCCATACTATAAAGGCTACGGCCATTACCAAAATTGTTAACCTGCAGATTTTGTTAAATGTGCAATGGCATGTAAGCAAAAAAAAGAATGGTGCTACTGTCCTTTGTCCTCCTCCGCGCTGTTTTAATTGAAGTTAAAATTCAACACTCCCCCTTAAATTCAACTGCTGGGTTAGCTTCCATACCCAAACACTTTTTCAAATAATTAAAACATTTTTGTCCCAATGGTGTTGTCAAAATGTTAGCGAACTGCCCCTCTGTTCTGCAATTTTTCAAAACAATTTCACCATTGTACACTAGCTCCCTGATGTAGTGATACTTGGCATCAATGTTTTTCATTCTCTTATGAAACACTAAATTCTTTGACAAAGCTATTGCTGAGCTATTATCACAATAAATTGTTGTACCTTTTACCTGTTCGTGACACAAACTCCTCAACATTCTTTTCATCCAAACTACTTGACATGGTGCTGATGTAGCTGCCACATACTCTGCCTCTGCGATAGATAAAGCCGCAATTGGATGTTTCTTAGAAGCCCATGAAATGGCTCATAAACTCATATGAAAAATATAAACTAGATGTACTTTTCCAATCATCTATAATTCCAGCCCAATCACTGTCAATATATCCAATCAATTCAAAATTTCCTGAAGTGGTGTATAAAATTTCATACCTATTTGTTCCTTTCACATACCTCAGAATTGTTTTTTCTACTTGCCAATGTGTCTCCTTTGGCCTTTCCATAAATCTCGAAATTAAACTCACATCATGCATAATATCCAGCCTAGTTGTAGTCAAATACATCAGGCTCCCGACTATGCTCTTGTACAAACTTGGATCAAAATCCTTGCTGTTGTCCTCTTTGCTTAACTTCAATCCCATCACTGTTGGAGTAATTGCCGCATTGCAATCCTGCATATTAAATATTTCAAAATTTTCATTTACATATTTAGCTTGAGAGATAAAAATTTTATTTTCATTTTTCTCTACTTCTATTCCTAAGAAGTATTTCAGCAATCCCATATCTGTCATCTCAAATTCATCCTTCATGACTGATTTAAAATTCTCAATCAGGTAACCTCATTACCTGAAAAAATCACATCAAAAACATAAAAAAAAAAATCAACATCTTATTATATTTCTCCTTGATGCATAATGTGGATTCTCCACATTTTTCAAACCCATTTTCTAGTAGATAGGCATCTATTCTACTGTACCATGCTCTTGGTGCTTGTTTCATCCCATAAAGAGCTTTCTTCTATGTCCAAAATTTGTGCTCTTGGCCTTCTTTCTCATAGCCTAGATGTTGTTCAACATAAAAATCTTCCATCAATACTCCATTTAGGAATGCTGATTTCACATCCATTTGGTAAACCTTCCACTTGTGTTGTGCTACTATGGAGAACACTGCTCTTATTGTTTCCATTCTTACAACCGGTGTAAAAGTTTCTTCGTAATCTCTTCCATGTTGTTGTTTGTAGCCTTTGACAACAAGTCTGGCCTTGTGCCTTTCAATATTACCTTCAACATTGCTTTTGGTCTTGTAGACCCGTTTCACTCCAATTACTTCTTTTCATTTTGGGAGATCAACCAAATCTCATGTTTTTTTTTTCTCTATTGCATTCATTTATTCATCCATAGCATCTATCCATTTATTATCTTTTATAGCTTCTTAAAAATGAATAAGATCATATACATGATGGTAAAATGAAAATAAAGAGTTCATACCTTCATTTGTTGCCTCTTGCTCATAAATATCATTCAAATTTCTGAATCTAGTTCCTGTTTCACTTGGTGTACTTGTGCTTGTAGAAGCACTCAAATCTGCTCCTTGTGTTGTGCTTGGAGAAGCATTGTCATCACTTCTTAAGGGTTTTCTCGTTCCTGCTTGTGGTGTACCTTAATGTCCTTGTATTGGTGGAGGTGGTGCTACTAATGACAGATGTATTTCAGCCATCTCGTCCTCATTATCATCACGAGACAAAAAATTCTTCACATTGATTGTTTTCTCAATGCTTCCATCCCAAGCTTCTTCTTCAATGAACTACACATCTATGCTTATAAAAAATTTCTTGGTGGATGGGTTATACAGCCTATATGCCTTGGATTCTTCACTGTATCCAATAAATATGCACTTCTCCCCCTTACTGTCCAACTTCTTCCTCAGTTGATCTAGAATGTGTGCATAAGCCACACAACCAAAAAATCTCATGTGGGTGACACCCTATTCTATGCCACTCCATGCTTCTTGTAGAAATTCTTTCATTACAACTTTGGTTGGACATTTATTCAAGATTTATGCTGCACAATGTACAACTTCAACCCAATATTCATTTGGAAAATGTTTTTCCTTCAGCATACTTCTTACCATATTTATGATGGTTTTATTTCTCCTTTCAGCAACTCCATTTTCCTGTGATGTCTAGCTTGCTATAAATTTCTTATGTATGCAATTTTCTTTGCAAAAATGCAGAAATTATTTCGGGATATACTCACCTCCTCCATCAGTTCTTTAAAATTTTATATGCTGCCCACTTTGTTTCTCAAGAAGAGCCTTAAAGTGGAAGAATTTCTCAAACACTTCACTTTGATATTTCAAGAAATAAACCCAAGCTTTCCTTGTGTAATCATCAATAAAAGTTAGCCTATAGTGACTGCATGCTAATGATGGTGTTTCCATTGGTCCACACAAATCTAAATGGGCAACTTCTAAGGGTGCCTTTGCTCTTATGCTCTTTCTTGATGGAAAACTTTCTCTGTGTTGTTTTCCCAAGATGCAGCCTTCACATAGGTTGTCTAGTTTCTCAATCAATGTTAATCCCTTCACCATTTCTTTCCTATGCAAAAAAATTCAAACCTCTAAAGTTGAGATGTCTAAATCTCAAGTGCCATAACAATTTTTCATCCTTTTCTTCTCTTTGAAATGTCTCTTGTGTTACTACTACCATTTCAACTACTTTCCTCAAATCTGCTCTCATCCTAAGAGGGAACATTCTGTTCCTTGTCATCTTCACTTGTGCAATGCATTTCTTGCTTGGTGGTTTATCCATGATGATGCATACATCATCTTCAGAGAAAACATTGTACCCCTTTTGAATGGGTTTTCCAGTGCTCAAGAGGTTACACTTCATACCAGGCACATAATAAACATCTGATATGGATATTCCTTCTCCTTTCCTTTTCAAAACATTCACTCTGCCTTTTCCCATGATAGAGACCTTACTATCTATCCCCAATGTTACTTGAGAATTTACATTTTCATCTAACATGGAAAACATGGAAATGTTTCTAGTCATATGGTTGCTACAACTTGATTTTGAAAACCATATATCCTCATTCTTTTCCTCAGCCATATTACATGCTAAAAACAACTTTTCTTGACTGATATTTTCCTTATATATTACCCATGTCACTTTGTTTCTTCCTACATTCATTGACATAATGGCCATACTTATTGTAGTAATGACATTGGACTTGGGATTTATCATACCCTTGTCCATGTGCTTTATTTTTTCCACCTTGTTGGATACTGCCTTGGCCTTGGTTCTGATTTTGATTACTACCCCTTCCATTTGCATTTGCAATGTTGTTTCTACCTCCTCTATTTTGGCTTCTGCCTCTTCCTTTTCCTATGTAGTTTCCTCTGCCTTGACCTCTTCCTCTTCCAAAGGAAATTTTTGTCTTGAAGGCATGATCCAAAGATGATTTTTCTATTCTACCCAATATTTTTTCATGAGTCATCAATGATGCATGAAGTTCATCAAAAGTAAACTTTGAGAGATCCTTTGTCTCTTCAATGGTTGTGACTATCACACCAAACCTTGAGGGTAAGCTCCTCAACACTTTCTCTACTATCCTTCTTTCTTCAAGTGTCTCTCCATGAGACCTTATCTGGGTAACCAACCTAATCACATGTGTGAAGAATGAGTCTATGTTATCAGACTCTTTCATACAGAGAATTTAAAATTCTCTCCTTAGTGATTGCAGTTTTGTTGTCTTCACATTCTCCATACCTTGATAGGCAGTCTGGAGGGTATCCCATACATCCTTTGACCTCTTAGCTACTGATATCCTTGGAAACACACTTTCATGCACTGCTTGATAGAGATAGAAGAGCGCTTTTTAGTCCTTACTATTTCTCTTTAGAAAATCCTTCTCTGCTTATGTTAAGGCATTAAAGGAATTTTCATCTGCTGGTTCTTCAAAACCATCTTCAACAAACTCCCATAAATCCTGAGAGAAAAACAAGGCTCTCATGTGATTGCCCAATAGTCATAGTTCTTCCCATTAAACTGTGGGAGTTGAGTATTTCCAATACTCATCCTTGTGTTGGCTCCTGCCATGGCTAGCACATTGAACTATTCTCTAAATTTAATTGTCTTTTTAAACAAAATGTCTCTCTTCCTAAGAGACAAACACTGTCTTTAAAAAAAAAACTTCTCTAGACTATATTTCTAATGCAAACACAAAAATTTATTTTTTAAAATACCTGGAATTTACTAAGCCTTCACTCTGCTGGAGAACTACTTCAAAAACTCCTTCCTTCACCTTCTTTAACAAACTTCAAAGAGCCTGGACTAGCTTTGATACCATGTTGGAATTTATGAGTATTCCAAAACACGCAAAGGAATAAAAATAATTCCTCCTCACAACATAGAGATTAAAAAAAACTTGTTGGATAGAGATGACACAAAACAACTATTTCATTAATCTTGAAAAAATATTACAAAAGATGCAACAGAACTGCTGTTCTGAAATTTACAAAAATTCTTCAACTGCTGCACACATAGTGTAAATAAATCTCTCTCTGTCTCTTACAAAGTGCACAATCAAATGAGACTCCGTTTCTGCCTTCTAGCAACAAAATAAATACACAACCTTGCATATAAAAATCTCTCTTTGTTTTTCATATAGAGTCACTTTTTAAAAAAATTAATAGCTACTTTTTGTTTTAGCCTTCAGGCCTTTTAATACAATGCACACCTTTATATATATTACAAAAGGTCAAAGCATATGTTGCTGTAAACAAAAGGGAAATAAACCATAATAAATTTAACCTAAGGTTTTAACATTTGTCGCGAATTTTCAACCACAAAATTAAACTCCTTTGTAAAAAAAATTTTTTTTACCAAATCCTCCTGCTAACGTCAGGGCCCAAACCCACGCGATCGTGATCTGATAGGTCAATAGTGGGACCCCCAAACTTCCAAAAGAAAAAAAAATTGTATGCATAAAATTATCACATACTAATTGGGCCTTGTGAGATCACCCTAAAACTTGCATGATACACTCTGATTGGTTGTTGTCGTTGACGTGGCACATTCAAAAATTCGAAGGCTGGCAGTAAAAGAAACGTGTTTTTTGCAGCGTGTAAATGCGGTGGTTGCAGGTTTAAATGTGCGACATGGAAAATATTTTAGTTCTAGGTTTGCGTGGTCAATCCATGGCTTCTCCATACCATACAGGCTACGGCCATTACCAAAATTGTTAACTTGAAGAGTTTGTTAAATATGCGATGGCATGTAAGCAAACAAAAGAATGCCGCTACTATCCTTTTTCCTCCTCTGCACTATTGCAGTTGAAGTTAAAATTCAAAAAAGTTGAATCTCGTGAAGGAAAAATATGATTGCATGATAAAAGCTCTTCGGGCAATAGGTGAAGTGCCAAATGAGGACGAACTAGAGGACTAGCACAGACTAACAACCAACCAGTCTAACTCTTAGTATATTCTGATACTAAATCATCCTTTCTTTTCTAAGTATCCTTTCTTTTCTTCCTACTCTCATCCCTAATGCCACTGAGGTCTTATCCTTCACCCCTTGTACATACATTTTATCAGAAAATTTTCTTCAATTGGGAAACAAAATGACGTTCAAACCCAAAAACTCCTTGTACACCACTCTTCATCCATAATTGGAAATTTTTTTGGGTACACACTACCAGAAAAGGTGCAGAAGTCCTTGGAACTTGTGATGGATATAATGCACCATATATGATCTCACATTGAAGCCCTGGACAGAGCCTCCTTAGACCTAGTGATACATACGTTGATCCGAGTGTAAACCTACAGTTAACCGTAAAACTTAAGAAATCCTTCAGAACTTCAAGTGTTCAACAGACACAAGAACTCCCTTAGACTAGAAATTTATCCCTTGGAGGATCTGGGTCTGATTCCTTTCCACTATAATCCTTTATGGCTATGTTAGGAAGGAGAGAATAAAGTAATTATTCAGACTTGGTCAACCCTAGTCTCTAGCTCCCCATCCTTCGTTTTGGAATCCAAGTTGAAAGTGGTTAAGTCAGCTCTGAAGTCCTAGTCCAATTCCAAATACAAAGCCCCAGGCTAGGAAAAATATAAAATAATTAGTTATATGGAGTCGTTACATGTGGAAATGGATCATGGGATAGTGACAAAGGCTCATTTTAATCGGGAGTAATAGTTAAATAAGAAAATTCTCATAGCTACCAGAAAGGAAGAAGAACATTGGCACCTAAAATATTGCAACGTTTGGTTAATAGTTGGGGACCAAGAAACTTATTTCGTCCATAAACAAGACAAGGCGAGAGATCTCAATAATTAAGTCAAATAAATAACTCAAGGCAGATCCCTCTTGACTTCTTTTCAAGAAATTAAGTAAGAAGCACATTGTTAATTTAAGGAGCTTTATACAAAAGACATGGAGAATGATCAAGACACTGAAAGGGAGTTTCTCTCCTATCTTTCATATGTTTTTATTGATCACGAAAATAAATTTATTCTTAGGCCCATTGAGGAGAATGAGGTTACAGATGCCATTTGATCTCTAGATTCTAACAAATCCCCTAGACAAGATGGGTTCTCGATGAAATTTTTCAGATCTTTTTTGGCCTTGATTAGAAAAAAATTAATACACATGTTAAACTAAACCAGGACAAAGGAAAAATTGGGTGGACATACTAACTCCTCCTTCCTCGACTTAATTCCAAAGGAGTCAAAGCCTGTAAACTTTTCTCGTGTCAAACAAATTTCTCTATGTAATTCAGCATACAAAATCTTAACTAGAGTAATTTCCAGTAGATTAAGAATGGTCTCGACAAATATTATTTCATAAAATCAAGGGGGTTTCATGCAAAGAAGAAAAATATTGGATAATATTGTCTTGGTACAAGAAGCAGTCCATTCCAAGAAACAACTAGGTGAACCAAGCATAGTTATAAAATTGGACATGGCAAAGACATTTGATAGGGTGCATCACTCCTCCATGTTTTCATCAATGGAAAAGATTGGACTTTGTTCTCAATTTATAAGGTTGATAGAGGCATGCATTGGTCCCCCTAGATGGCCCCTTGATAAATGGGTGTCCATGCTCTTTTTTATCTTCTTCTAGAGGGCTAAGACAAAGAGGACCCCTATCTCCTCTTCTATACCTCTTAGTTGCTGAAATTTTGAGTAGAAATTTAGAAATTGAAAGAATGAATGGAAGAATACCTAGTCTCACAATAACTGATAATTTCAAATATATTAATCATTTTCCTTTTTCAAAAAACGCCCTTCTCTTTGGTAAAGCCTCCAAGATCATGGAACTCTACATTAAACAAGTTCTTGATCCATACTTGAATATTTCAAGGGGACTAGTGAA
Organism: Pinus albicaulis; assembly: GCA_034641835.2. Taxonomy (NCBI): domain Eukaryota; kingdom Viridiplantae; phylum Streptophyta; class Pinopsida; order Pinales; family Pinaceae; genus Pinus; species Pinus albicaulis. The sequence goes on along the minus strand of CM076574.1, from coordinate 21,177,389 downwards.
TAAGAGAAAAATGCCAGGTGTTTGGATGGAATTGTAGTGAGACAAAATTACAAGGGATCTTATGGGAAATTGAAATTATTGTAGAGTTAGGATGGTCTCACTTCAAATATCTGTGTATGCCAATATCCTTATGAATTTCCAACAAGGATGGATCGCAAGAAATTCTTCAAAAATAAAAATAAAAATCAATGATTGTGGAGAACAATGGCTTAACATAGTAGGGAGAGCGATTTTGATTAGATATGTTCTGTCATCTCTTCCAATATACATACGTTTAATTCTTCTTGCATCCAAGGCTGTAGTTAATCAAATTAGTATCATGATCTATCATTTCTTATGGAGTGGAGGCAAAGAAAATGAAAAACATTTACACTCAATCAACTAAAGAAAAATACATTTGCCAAAAGCATATGGTGGTATGGAAATCAGGGATCCACAATTTATGAACCATATGGTGTCTTATTCTGGAAAAAAATGAATGGTGGAAAACTACATATATAAGAAAATAATTCAATAAAAACCACCTCTTAAAGGTCATAAATTGCAGACTAGTCAAATGTTGGATCTAAAATATGTTGTTTATGTCGCTAAGAAAATCTATCTTTAAATATCGAATGTTTCCCCCCACAGAATCAACTCAAAAGGCTACTAATCTCCTCTTTGAAGCCATTAAAATAGGGTGATATTGTGAAAAGGAATGGATCAAGATTGGGAAGTCCAACCATGTCATTAAATATAACTTGAAACTGCCACGAGACCAAACTCCTTGTTGTTGGAATGTGATGACAAATAAAGTAATTAATGTAATTATGGCAAAGTTTTAGTTATTACTGGTTAGTCAATTGTATAACAAAAATGAGTTATGTAACTAAGTAGCTCATATTAATTAGGATAGCCAGAGAGACGTGTAACTATGGAGAATCATTCTTGATTAATATAAGTTTCCAATCTCTTGCCTATAAGAGATTTCCTTGACATACTATCAATATTTTAGCATGTATCTTAATTTATGACGGTTGATTTCAATACCCACTTCAAACAAAGTTCATAAGAATTTTCTTCAAGAGAGAATCAAGGGCATGCAGGAGTAGGAGTAGGAGGGGCTCTCCTCTGTCACCATGGAAAATTAGAGTTCAATTTTCCTAGCCTAACATCAAATAACCAAGAAGAATATTTGTCTCTGTAGAAAGGCTTGGATTTAGCACAAGCAAGAAAAATTTGTAGGCTCACTATTTTTGGATATTCAATACTCATAAACAATCAAATAGTATGGAAAAATTACATAGAAAACTACTCTCCCATCAATTCTTCGGAGAATCCACCTCCTCTCACTTCAATTTGAAAATATCACTTCAATTTGAAAATGTTTGAATTTTTTCATATCTTCAAGGAATTAAGCTCTATAGCATATGATCAGGCAAAAAAAGCAGCCACTCTAGCCAAGGAGAATATGAAAATAATTCCAGGAGAACAAATCTTGTTCCCATTCCATAATCATGGGAATTTATTTAATTTCTAAAAGGGCCTTGCTGGATCATGGTAACAATGCTGAGTATAAGCACCATATCAGACAATTAGACTATACAAGATCTCTCCCCAAGAATTCATCGTCCGCACTAGAGAAGAAGAGCCAAAGTCATCTGGTTATAAAGTATATGAATGACACAAATAATCGATGCTATCACTTTTTCTATTTCGGTAAGCCATATTCAAAGTCATCAATTTTTGGTTGAGTCATTAAATCTTGTCCCTTATATATGGTTTCCCCAGTGCAAAGTAAATCTTCAGAGTTAATTTTTGGATCTTTCAGTATAATAGACCTGTCTCTATTTACTTTTGGAGGCTGGAAATGGAAATTACTTCGACTCGGAAGGACTACTCTATTATATGTTGCATTCCCTCAGTGTATCTTTCTCTAGGATTTCTCAAACAGTTATATAACAAATTATGTGAGATGTTGTAGTGGATGGATCAAAGGGATTCAGTACTGGAAGGGAAAAAAGATAGACCAGCTCAGTGCAGGTTTCAAGCATAATGGATTCAAGGCTAATCAGAGTTTAAAGGATAAAATGTTTGCAACCAATACTCTTTTGGAAGGAGTTATTTTATTTATATTGATATCTTAATGTTATGTAGATATGTATTAGTTTTAGAGGTTTATTATAGTGTCTATAACATACACACTTTCATGATCGTACGAAAGAGAAGATAAAAAATTAGGTTAACAATTTTCTGGTTGTTTGAACCTATAGAATGCAAGAACAATGAAAAATTATATAAAGGTTTTGGCCCTCTGAATCAGATTTTAAAATTTAAAATATATATATATATATAACTATTTTTTTCAGTTAAAAAGTAAATATTCAATAAAAAATATTTATTTTAATATTAAATATTAAATATTTATATAAATATTATAAATAAAAGTTAAAATTCATGTTGTGCTAAAAAATTCAAATGCAAAACGAGACAATTCAAAATTATTAGAATAAGGAACAATAATGTACTCTATATAGTAATAATACTAATAATAATTAATATTAAAATATATATAATAATAACTACTATATTTATCCCCGGTTGCGGGTGATTAAGGGCGTCCGGAAGGATGGCATGCCACGGGAAAGCACGTGGCCTCGCGCTCGTATGCATTTACTCCTCGCAGCCATGCCTATTGTGAATTTACTCCACCCAACACAGCATTTAAACTGGTGGGATCGCCGAGGATACGATCCTCCCTACATGAATGCTCGTCTTCACGCAATGTTCATCCGGCTATTCCATTCCCATCTCCGTCTGGTTGCTTTGCAGGTTCATTACCCTATCCATCTGGTCTGTCACACCCTCCGGCGCTTCATGACTCGGCAGGTCAAGCCTCTCAATTTTAGATGCCCTGCGGAGGCCTCCTCCCCCAGCTTCCGCACGCAGGTTGGCCGACGTTGTCCGCTCACTTGCTGCTTTGATATTTATCCTGGCCTGCATATCACCCACAATCCTTTCTGCTCTGGTCTGGTCGCTACCTCGTCTGATCTCTGGGATACGCTGCCTCCTCGCCTCTTGTCTGGTCCTAGTCTCGACCATTGTCCCACCATGCCCAGATTGCGGCATAGGCTTCGATGCCGTCGGGGTAATGCGCGAGCTTCCTCTGTCAGAAGATGGCGCTCTCCCTCTAGTTCTTCGGAGTCGTCTTCCTCTGCAGCTAGTCTCGAAAGGCCTCGAGCGAGGCGCCACTCCAGCAATGTGCTCAGTCGAAATTCCCCTGCCTTGCGCAGACCCCGTCCCGGTTCTTCCAGGTCTCCTGCTGTCTCCCGCCCTCTCGCGCCCCTCCACAGTCCCTCTACTGCCATTTTCCACTTTCAAAGTAACACCAACAAGCCTTTGATCATCGCCACTGTCACTGTCTCTTTCAAAGAGGTAGCTGATACCATCCCCGCCCCTCTGTCTTCCACCCTCCCGAACGAGTCTGTGTGCTCTCCCTCTCCGCACTTCACTCTCCATACAGGTATTGATGCGGCGCGCAAAGCTGGAGAAGGCTGTTCCACCAACCCGCACGCTGAAGGTTCACAAGAGGGCGTTCAAGATGCTGAGCCAGCTGCAATTCAGAGCAACCCGACCCACACAGATGAAAGCGCAGGATGGTGCAGGATAGAAGAGGAGCAACCTTCAGGCGACTACGGCCTCTAATTGATCTGCAAATCCATGTAATCCTGCTAGGAATCTTTGATTTTTTGGCATATACTGTTGCTTCAGTTCTCAGTCACAAACATAGAATGAGTCGGTTTCCCCTCGTGGGCGACTCTGTTTTTTTGTTTATCACTAATATGCTAAAGCTGGTTTCCTCGGAAGAGGCAGCTCTTATACACTGCTCGAGCTGGTTTCCCGTTCAGGGCAGCTCTATTTTTGTCATTTTGCTGACAGTATGCCTGTTGCAGGCTAGGATCGCTTTGTACTATATGTTCATATAATAGATTTAGACTTACTTAGAAAAAAAAAAAATAACTACTATATTTATATTTAAGAAATTATTATTTTAAAATGTTAAAATTAATGGTGTTTTTTCTTATAATTTTAAAATTGAAAATTGAAAATTATAAAAATGATGATGATGATTATTAATGTTTATAAAGATCAATGTGGTTTAATGAAACTTGAGAAGAAGAAAAATATAATTGTAACTTTTTGGAATCTTATTTTTATGCTTAAAAAATAGAGAAAGAAGTGAACCAAGATCACTATAGTTGGGTTGCCTTAATAGGTCAAGAAAATTATATATCTATATATATATATATATATATATATATATATATATATATATATATATATATACATATACATCTACATATACATATATATAGATAAAGTTAGAATGTATTAGATTATTGGAAATTTACAAAGTATATATGCATGTAAATTTGTCTATTAATCTTGTATGGATTGAACATCTTAAAAAACATAAGAATTTGTCTGAACTGAAACTACAACAATGCTAGTCTTGGGGAAGACCATTTGCCTAAAATTGGGAAACTGGATGGTCTCCCTCAGCGTCCTGTAGCAAAAAAAGAGTTAATATGGGTGAAATGTGAAGATGGGTAACACTTTTGTGAGAGTTTGGGGCAGAAATTGTTTTTCCTCCATAGTTAGGCCAAACTTCTGTCAAAGTTTAGCCAAAATATTCAGGAGTTCGGACAAACTATTGAATTTTGTTCGGTCGAACTTTGTTTTCTATTTACATTGATGGCGTACTGAAGGAAATGACAAGCAGATTTTTCTCTGGGGTTTGGAAAACCAACAAACAAAGTTCGGCCGAACTATTATTTTATAAATATATTGTACGCAACCTATTTTGGGTTTTTTTTCACATTTATCTTGTGTGCTCACATCTATCCCACACAAATTGAGTTGATTTGATGATGTCCCGCACAAATTTAGTCGATTTTCTATTGTCCCTCATGAATTTAGTTGATTTGTTGTTGCGCCGCGCGAGTTTTTTCATTAAATATAACTTGAAACTGCCATCAGACCAAACTCCTTGTTGTTGAAATGTGACAAGAAATAAAGTAATTAATGTAATTATGGCCAAGTTTTAGTTATTACTGGTTAGTCAATTGTATAACAAAAATGAGTTATGTAGCTAAGTAGCTCAAATTAAATGAGTTGTATAAATAAGTAGCTCATATTAATTAAGATGGCCAGAGAGACGTGTAACTATGGAGAATCATTTTTGATTAATAGAAGTTTCCAATCTCTTGGCTCTAAGAGACTTCCTTGACATACTGTCAATATTTTACCATGTATCTTAATTTACAGCGGTTGATTTCAATACCTGCTTCAAACAAAGTTCATCAAAATTTTCTTCAAGAGAGAATCAAGGTGATGCAGGAGCAGGAGCAGGAGGGGCTCTCCTCTATCACCATGGAAAAATATAGTTCAATTTTGCTAGCCTAACATCAAATAACCAAGAAGAATATTTTTCTGTGTAGAAATGCTTGGAATTAGCACAAGCAAGAAATATTTGAAGGCTCACTATTTTTCGAGATTCAATACTCGTAATCAATCAAATGGCATGGAAAAATTGCACATATAACTACTCTCCCATCAATTCTTCGGAGAATCCACCTCCTCTCACTTCAATTTGAAAATCTCTCTTCAATTTGAAAATGTTTGAATTTTTTCATATCTTCAAGGAATTAGGCTTTATAGCATATGATCAGGCCAAAAAAGCAGCCACTCTAGCCAAGGAGAATATGAAATTAATTCCAGGAGAATGAATCTTGTTCCCATTCCATAATCATCGAAATTTATTTAATTTCTAAAAGGGCCTTGCTGGATCATGGTAACATTGCTGAGTATAAGAATCATATCAGACAGTTAGAGTATACAAGATCTCTCCCCAAGCATTCATCGTGCGCACTGGAGAAGAAGAGCCAAATTCATATAGTTATAAAGTATATGAATGACACAAATAATCGATGCCATCACTTTGTATATTTTGGTAAGCCATATTTAAATTCATCAATTGTTGGTTGCGTCAGTAAATCTTGTCCCTTAAATATGGTTTCCCCAGTGCAAAGTAAATCTTCAGAGTTAATTTCTGGATCTTTCAGTATAATAGACCTGTCTCTATTCACTTTTGGAGGCTGGAAATGTAAATTACTCCGACTCGGAAGGACTGCTCTGTTATATGTTGCATTCCCTCAGTGTACCCTTCTTAGGGATTTCTCAAATGGTTATATAACAAAGTATGTGAGATGTTGTAGTGGATGGATCAAAGCGATTCAATACTAGAAGGGAAAAAAGACAGACCAGCTCAGTGCAGATTTCAAGCGTAAAGGATTCAAGGCTAATCAGAGTGTAAAGGATAAAATGTTAGCAACCAATACTCTTTTGGAAGGAGTTATTTTATTTATATTGATATGCTAACGTTATGTAGATATGTATTAGTTTTAGGGGTTTATTATAGTATCTATGAAATACACACTTTCACGATTGCAAGAAAGAGCAGACAAAAAATTAGGTTGCCAATTTTTTGGTTGTTTGAACCTATAGAATGCAAGAACAATGAAAAATTATGTAAAGGTTTTGGCCCTCTGCTTTCAGATTTTAAAATTTATAATATATATAACTATTTTTTTTAGTTAAAAAATAGATATTTAATAAAAAATATTTATTTTAATATTAAATATTAAATATTTATTTCTATATTAAATATTTATATAAATATTATAAATAAAAGTTAAAATTCATGTTGGGCTAAAATATTCAAATGCAAAACGGGACCATTCAAAATTATAAGGATAAGGAACTATTATGTACTCTATATAATAATAATAAAAATAATAATAAAAATAAGTAATATTAAAATATATATAATAATAAGTATTAGATTTATATTTAAGGAATTATTATTTTAAAATGCTAAAATAAATGGTGTCTTTTCTTATAATTTTAAAATTGAAAATTGAAAATTATAAAAATGATGATGATGATTATTAACGTTTATAAAGATCAATGTGGTTTAATGAAACTTGAGAAGAAGAAAAATATGATTGTGATTTTTTGGAATCTTATTTCTATGCTTAAAAAAAAGAAAAGAAAAGCCAACCAAGATCACTATAGTTGGGTTGAATTAACAGGTCAAGAAAATTATATATATATATATATATAGCTAAAGTTAGAATGTATTAGATTACTGGAAATTTACAAAGTATATATGCATGTAATTTTGTCTATTAATCTTGTATGGATTGAACATCTTAAAAAACATAAGAATTTGTCTAAACTGAAACTACAACAATGCTAGTCTTGGGGAAGACCATTTGCTTAAAATTGGGAAGCTAGATTGTCTCCGTCAGTGTCCTGTAGCAAAAAAAAGTGTTAATATGGGTGAAAATGTGAATATGGGTAACACTTTTGTGAGAGTTTGGGGTGGAAATTTTTTTTCCTCCATAGTTCGGCCAAAATTTTGTCAATGTTTGGCCAAACTATTGAATTTAGTTTGGCAAAACTTTGTTTGCTGTTTACATTGACAATGTAGTGATGACAATGGAAAAAAGATTTTTCGCCGGAGTTTGGAAAGCCAGCAAACAAAGTTTGGCTAAACTATTATTTTATAAATATATCGCCCACAAAATATTCCGAGTTTTTGTTCACATTTGTCTTGCACGCTCACTTATGTCCCGCACTAATTGAGTTGATTTTCTCTTGTCCCGCATGAATTTAGTTTATTTGATGTTTTCAAGCATGAATTTAGTTGATTTTCTATCGCGCTACGAGAGTTTTGTTGATTTGCGCCGCGCTGAGGAGGTAAGTTCTGGGAAATTTGTTATTTTCTGTAATTTTATTTTATTTAATTTTATTTTTTAATTTGATTTTAATTTGATTTTTTTGTTTTCAGAGATCTTCCATGATTTCTTTAGCATCTCCAGCATCTTCAAGGATCATCTTCAGTGTCTTCAGTGTCTTCTGTTGTGACTTTCCATGTACGTATGTTTCAGCGAAAAGAAACTAGTTTTTAATAAATTAACAAATAACATCCCCTTTAAGCGCAGTACTAGACGTGCTCTCTCTGGCAAGTTCAAATAGAAAAATAGAATCAAATTTGATGATTCCAATCAGGCTTGGAATTTCAAATATATTTTTCTTGTTAATTGAAAATTTAAAGACAGTTGTTTTTTTTCCATGCTTGTCAATTTATGTTTTCAGTAAATTTATGACTGTCAATATTTTTGTATTACATATTAAAAAAAATTGCCAAATTTCTTGCAGTTCGCAGTCTAACATTCATATGTTTAACATTCTCCCTACGAAGAAATCTTCCATCATGGCCACAAGAACACCAAATTTCTCACGAAATTTCTTCCTGTTTTGTATTTTGTCTCATCCTCATAGTTACCGTCCCTAGCCGCGGATGCATCCATCAATATAAACTTGCTTAATACCCTTATTCAGGAGTAGACAATGGTATTACATAATAGCTCAGAATAAATTGGAACACTATTTTAACCGTGGCAATAAAATTATCTTTTAACTGTAGTAATAAAATTATAGTTTCCATGGCATAATTATTATTTTTGGTATTATTATTGCTTAACCACTACTGTTTCACCACAAATTCCTTGGAAAAGTATAATTTTAATCTAATCCCGTTCATTAGATTCCCTCCCTTCCATTTAAATTTTTTCGCCTAGTTATTTTGTCATAATAGAAATTCAACAAACATCCCCCACCTATAAAATATTTGGGTGCAACATTTCACTCATCGCACTTTAACGTCACTTCATTTTTCTGTCTTTGTTTTTCAAAGTATTTATGCCCATAATATCTAAACTTTTACCTCTTGAAATTTGTAACTATCAATACAGATATATGTGCGCCACATGCTAGAATGCCCAAGCCACCAAGAATGGGGCCAAATCAATTAATTCATCTAGTGGTTTTGTCATATTTACCTTTGTATTCAAACACTCTAATAAACCCACTAAAACAACTATGAGAAGTATTCCATGTTTCAGGTCACTTGCCCATCTGGAAAACTAGACAATAAAAGGCATTGACTACTAAGAATTGACTGTTCATATCTCATATTAAAATTAGTTAGATTAAATTTACTCAGAATTTAAGCGTCTGCAAAAAAATATTTAATATTTCTTATCATAATATTTCTTGAAATTCGTTCATGATATCTATGGTTGCTCATCTTCGTTCAATATTAAATAATAGCCAATTTATTTCTTGATAGCTTAGAGAATAACCAATACTAGTTATGTAATCTACACTAGTCTATGTGTTCTATTCCCTGTGTTAACTAGTGTAATGAGAGCTTCTAGTATCATGCAAGTGGTTACAACGTATTCAGCCTTATGGAATATGTACAACCTTTGTTAGAAAAGGTAACAACTTATGTTAGTTACAGTAATCACAATACTGGGATCAATGGTCTTTCAACATGCTATTATTGGTGTTATTAGACCTATAGACCTCATTAAGGCTCATTTTTTCTGCTAAGAATTGACTGTTCATATCTCATATTACAAGTAGTTAAATTAAATTTACTCAGAATTTGCAAAAAATATTTAATATCTCTTATCATAATATTTCTTGAACTTCCTTCATGATATCTATGGTTTGTTACCTTCATTTAATACTGGGTAAAAGGTCATGGTCTTACCTCAATTTCTATTCTAATTCCCTTCCTAGCTTTGATTTTCATTTAATATTTCTTATCATAATATTTTTTGAACTTCCCTCATGATATCTATGGTTGCTCACCTTTGTTCAATATTGGTTTAAAGTTCATGGTATTACCTTAAATTCTATTATAATTCCCTTTCATAACTTCCCAACTTTCATTTTCATTTAATATTTCTTGAACTTCCTTCATGATATATATGGTTGCTCACTGTCATTCAATATTGGGTAAAAGTTCGCGGGCTTACCTTAATTTCTATTCTATTTCCCTTTCCTAACTTCCTAACTTTGAATTTCATTTAATATTTCTTATCATAGAGTTTCTTTAACTTCCTTCATGATATATATGGTTGCTCACCTTTTTTCAATATTGGGTAACAGGTCATGGTCTTACCTTAATTTCTATTCTAACTCCATTTCCTAACTTTGATTTTCCTTTTGACCTTGGAGATAAATCAAATCATTATATTGGGTAAAAGGTCATGGTCTTACCTTAAAATTTCTATTGTAATCCCCTTTCTTAACTTCCTAACTTTGATTTTCATTTAATATTTCTTATCATTATATTTCTTGAACTTCCTTCATGATATGTATGGTTGCTCACCTTTTTTCAATATTGGGTGAAAGGTCATGGTCTTACCTTAATTTCTATTCTAATTCCCTTTCCTAACTTCCTAACTTTGATTTTTCATTTAATATTTCTTATATCATAATATTTCTTGAACTTCCTTCATGATATATATGGTTGTTCACCTTCATTCGATATTGGGTAGAAGGTCATGGTCTTACCTTAATTTCTATTCTAATTCCCTTTCCTAACTTTGATTTTCCTTTAGAACTTGGAGATAAACCCAATCATTAAATATGATAGTCATCCCTTCTAGGGAACTTAGTATGGGTTGCTTAGTGGTTTCGATCCCTTATGATGATGTGAGGTGGTGTTTCAAACATGGGAGTAAATTGTGTTTGCATGTGATGCTCACGGTCCATGGTTTCTTTTGTGGGTTATAGAAGGTTTAGTTCTACCTTCTAAGATAAACTTTCTAAAAAACTTACCTTTATTCCTTAAAGTCAAAATAGATATATACTAAGGATTACTCTTTATATGTATTTCTACCATATAAATTCTAATGATAATTAATCACATATATGTGTTCAAGTAGAATATGAAATAATACCTTTTTACACTTGGCTTGGCTCGTAGGTAAATAGATGTGTGGGTTTTGGAATGTGGTTCACATGAAAAGCAATAGGGATGGATTTAGTGGAAACCTTTTATAAGATCAGCACTCAAACAATTGTGATATTTTCCCTTCTTTTCAAGTTAGTCTATCCTTCTAGAAAAATCCCTTTTAATGAAGGAGATATATCCATATTGATCCACTAATATTTGTTCACCAACAACTATTCTATTTTGGACTTTTATATCTCAAAACTATGCTCATTGAATTTATGCATCTATATCTTTAAACTACTTGAAACTATTTTATTACACCATAGGAATCATTTCGAGAAAAAACACATTAGCCATAAAAGTTTCCCATTGAAACCAAAAGTTATTTGATACAAAACATAGGTTTTAACCTTATACAATTAATTTCTTCAAATAGTTTTTTAATAAATTAAAAAATATTCAATGTAAAACACATGCACACATTAACATATAATTGTGTTGTTTTCCCTTATTTCCAACTTAGTGGACATCCTTCTAGAAAAATCCCTTTTAATGAAGTAGATATATCCATAGTGATCCATTGATATTTCTTCACAAAAAATTCTTCCATTTTGGACTTTTATATCTCAAAACTATACCCATTTAATTTATGCATCTTTATTTTTTAACTACTTGAAACTATTTTATTACACCATAGGAATAATTTCGATATATCTCCAATTTTAATGGGGTGTATGACATTTCGAAAAAAACACATTAGCCATAAAAGTTTCCCTTTGAAAAAAAAAAGTCATTTGGCACAAAAAAGTGATTTAATACAAAACATAGGTTATAACATTATATAGTTTAATTGTTTCAAATAGATTTTCAATAAAATTAAAAATATTCAATGTAAAACACATAGTACTTAGAAAAAAAAATTAATTTGATACAAAACATAGGTTTTAGCCTTATACTATGTTAATTGTTTTGAAAATAGATTCTTAATAAAATGTAAAATATTCAATGTAAAACATATGCATATTAACATATAATTGTGATATTTTCCCTGCTTTCCAACTTAGTCCATCCTTCTAGAAATATCCCTTTTAATGAAGCAAATATATCCATAGTGATCCACTAATATTTGTTCGCCAACAACTATTCCATTTTGGACTTTTATATCTCAAATCTATTCTCATTGAATTTATGCAGATCTATATCTTTAAACTACTTAAAACTATTTTATTACATCATTAGAATTATTTCGTTATATCTCCCATTTTAATGGGGTGTATCACATTTCGAGAAAAAAACAAAAATTAGCCATAAAAAGATTCTCATTGAAACCAAAAGTGTTTTGATACAAAAAATAGGTTTTAACCTTATATAGGTAAAATTTGTTTCAAATAGATTCTTTTAATATAAAATGAAAAATATTCAATGTAAAACACACGCATTCTTATACACCCTTATGTCTACATAAAGTAGTTTGAGTGATTCCACGGGTCCTCTACACCCTTCATGGGTATAATTGGGACATGTAGTGTTAAATTCTAAAGTTTTATAGGTAGAGTCTGTATAGGGCTAGGTAGCCTCCAGATCTCATCTTTTATGAAAGGTGACATATCTAGTAAATGCCCCTATAGTCAATCTCTGGAATAGATCTAAATTCAAGTTTTTCATTTTCATATCCATGGTCTCAAAAAATGAGAGAGAGAAAATACCTTTTATATTCAATGTAAAACACACATGCAAATTAACATATAATTATCATATTTTTCCTTTCCAACTTATTCCATCCTTCTAGAAAAATCCCTTTTAATGAGGAAGATATATCCGTAGTGATCCATTGATATTTGTTCATCAAAAAATATTCCATTTTGGACTTTTATATCTCAAAAATATGCTCATTGAATTTATGCATCTATATATCTTTAAATTATTTGAAACTATTTTATTGCACCATAGGAATCATTCCCATATATATCTCCCATTTTAATGGGTGTATCACATTTTGAGAAAAACACAAATTAGCCATAAGCGTTTCCCATTGAAACCAAAAGTGATTTGATAAAAAACATAGGTTTTAACCTTTTATAGTTTAATTGTTTCAAATAGATTTTTAATAAAATGAAAAAACTATTAAAAACATTCGATGTAAAACATGTATAGTATTTAGAAACAAAAAGTAATTTGATACAAAACATAGGTTTTAACCAAGTATATATTTGTAAATATTTTGAAAATAGATTCTTAAAAAAATAAAAAAATATTCAATGTAAAACACATGCACATTAACATATAATTGTGATATTTTGCCTTCTTTCCAACTTAAGTCCATCTTTCTAGAAATATCCCTTTTAATGAAGCAAATATATCCATAGTGATCCACTGATATTTTTTCACCAACAACTATTCCATTTTGGACTTATATATCTCAAAACTATGCTCATTGAATTTATGCATCTATACCTTTAATATACTTGAAACTATTTTATTTCACCATAGGAATCATCTCAATATGTCTCCCATTTTAATGGGTTGTATCACGTTTCAAGAAAGAACACATTAGCCATAAAAGTTTCCCATTGAAACCAAAAGTTCAAATTTCTAGAAAACATAGGTTTTAACCGTATATAGGTAATTGTTTGAAATAGATTCTAAATTTAAAATGAAAAATATTCAATGTAAAACACATTCATTAACATATATATAGTTTTGTGACACTTTCCCTTCTTCCAAACTTAGTGGACATCCTTTTAGAAAAATCTCTTTCAATGAAGCAGATATATCCATAGTGATATGCATAGTGATCCAGTGATATATGTTCACGAACAAATATTCCATTTTAGACTTTTATATCTCAAAACTATGCTCATTGAATTTATGCATCTATATTTTTAAACTAGTTGAAACTATTTTATTACACCATAGGATTCCTTTTGATATATCTCCCATTTTAATGGGGTGTATCACATTTCGAGAAAAACACATTAGCCATAAAACTTTTCCATTGAAACCAAAAGTATTTTGATACAAAACATCTAGGTTTTAAGCTTATATATAGTTTAATGTTTCAAATATATTTTTAATGAAATGGAAAATATTCAATGTAAAACACATGAATTAACATATAATTGTGATATTTTCCCTTCTTTCCAACTTAGTAGACATCCTTCTAGAAAAATACCTTTTAATGAAGCGGATCTATATCCATATTGGCATTGATATTTGTTCACAAACAACTCTTCCATTTTGGACTTTTATATCTCAAAACTATGCTCATTGAATTTATGCATCTATATTTTATTACACCATAGGAATCATTTCGATATATATCCCATTTTAATGGGGTGCATCACATTTCAAGAAAAAAATATTAAAGCCATAAAACCTTCCCGTTGAAACCAAAAGTGGTTTGATACAAAACATAGGTTTTAACCTTATATAGGTAATTGTTTCAAATAGATTCTAAATTTAAAATGCAAAAATATTCATTGTAAAACACATGCATTAACATATATATAATTTTGTGACACTTTCCCTTCTTCCAAACTTAGTGTACATCCTTTTAGAAAAATCTCTTTTAATGAAGCAGATATATCCATAGTGATATGCATAGTGATCCACTGATATATGTTCACAAACAACTATTCCATTTTGAAATTTTATATCTCAAAACTATGCTTATTGAATTTATGCATCTATATTTTTAAACTGCTTGAAACTATTTGATTACACCATAGGATTCATTTTGGTATATCTCCCATTTTAATGGGGTGTATCACATTTCGAGAAAAACACATTAGCCATCAAAGTTTTCCATTGAAACCAAAAGTAATTTGATACAAAACATATAGGTTTTAATCTTATATATAGTTTAATGTTTCAAATAGATTTTTAATAAAATGAAAAACATTCAATGTAAAACACATACATTAACATATAATTGTGATATTTTCCCTTCTTTCCAACATAGTGGACATCCTTCTAGAAAAATCCCTTTTAATGAAGCAGATCTATATCCATAGTGGCATTGATATTTGTTCACAAAAAGCTCTTCCATTTTGGACTTTTATATCTCAAAACTATGCTCATTGAATTTATGCATTTATATTTAATTACACCATAGGAATCATTTCGATATATCTCCCATTTTAATGGGGTGCGTCATATTTCGAAAAAAACATATTAAAGCCATAAAAGTTTCCCATTGAAACCAAAAGTGATTTGATACAAAACATAGGTTTTAACCTTATATAGGTAATTGTTTCAAATAGATTCTACATTTAAAATGAAAAATATTCAATGTAAAACACATGCATTAACATATATATAATTTTGTGACACTTTCCCTTCTTCTAAACTTAGTGGACATCCTTTTAAAAAATTCTCTTTCAATGAAGCAGATATATCCATAGGGACATGCATAGTGATCCACTGATATATGTTCATAAAAAACTATTCCATTTTGGACTTTTATATCTCAAAACTATGCTCATTGAATTTATACATATTTATTTTAAACTACTTGAAACTATTTTATTACACCATAGGATTCATTTTGATATATCTCCCATTTTAATGGGGTGTATCACATTTCGAGAGAAACACATTAGCCATAAAAGTTTTCCATTGAAACCAAAAGTAATTCGATACAAAACATCTAGGTTTTAACCTTATATATAGTTTAATGTTTCAAATAGATTTTTAACAAAATGAAAAATATTCAATGTAAAACACATGCATTAACATATAATTGTGATATTTTCCCCTTTTTCCAACTTAGTGGACATCCTTCTAGAAAAATCCCTTTTAGTGAAGTAGATCTATATCCATAGTGGCATTGATATTTGTTCACAAAAAACTCTTCCCTTTTGGACTTTTATATCTCAAAAATATGCTCATTGAATTTATGCTTCTATATTTTATTACACCATAAGAATCATTTTGATATATCTCCCATTTTAATCGGGTGCATCACCTTTCGATAAAAACATTTAAAGCCATACGAGTTTCCCATTGAAACCAAAAGTGATTTGATACAAAACATAGGTTTTAGCCTTATATAGGTAATTTTTTCAAATAGATTCCTAATTTAAAATGGAAAATATTCAATTTAAAACAAATGCATTCTTATATGCCCTTATGTCTATGTAAATTAGTGTGAGTGATTCCACACGTCCTCTACACCATTCATAGGGTATAATTGGGACAGGTATTGTTAACTTCTACAAGTTTTATAGGCAGAGTCTGTAAAGGGCCAGGTAGCCTCTGGATCTTATCTTTTATGAAAGGTGACATATCTAGTAAATTCCCCTAGAGTCAATCTCTGGAATATATCTAAATCTAAATTCTTCATTTTAATATATCCAATGTAAAACAAATTCATTCTTATACACCCTTTTATCTACGTAAAGTAGTGTTAGTGATTCCACAGGTCCTCTACACCCTTCAAAGGGTATAATTTGGATAGGTAGTGAACTAACTTCTACAAGTTCTATAGGCAGAGTCTGTAAAGGGCCAGGTAGCCTCTGGATCTCATATTTTATGAAAGGTGACATATCTATTAAATGCCCCTACAGTCAATCTTTGGAATAGATCTAAACGGAAGTTCTTCATTTTAATATCCATAAAACACAACTACTTTAACGTAAATTGTGTACATGTGTCATTTCACCCACAAACTAAAGGCTTCCTCCCGTTAATTCTAGATGTGAATTCTACATAAACTTTTAAAGTCAAACTTTAAGATAAACCATGCACATGTCATTTATCTCATGATATTCTGTCATTTATCCCATGCATTTGCAATAAATGTCAATTTAATATATATTTTTATTGATTTTTTTTTTCCAGGGATAAGAAAACCATTAAATATGGTTGAAAAATTGAAATTATGCATAGAAGTTTCTTGCTATCCCAATCCAGGGAAAGCAGTGATTACACATGTGCTTTCCAATATTGCGACTAGCAAAGTCATACAAAGGAAAATGAATATACCGGGAAGAACAACAAACAACGAGACATATTATATTGGATTGATAGAAGGCTTGGGAACAATGATGGAGTATGGATCAAATAGAATTGTAGTTTTCACCAATTTTGAACTTGTGTGCAACTAGATGAATGGCGTGTACCAAGTTAAGAAGGAGAGGTTAAAATAATTGCATGGAATAGCAAACAATATTGTTAGCCAATTTCAATTTTTTAGTATAAGGAATTTTACAAATGTGAATAAGATGTCTGCTGATCTATTGTGTGGGGCAATGCCAATTCAAGATTCATCTATAAAATATGAATTAATAGATGAATTAGAATTATACGGGGCAATTCCAATGCAAGACTCATCTTTCAAAGATGAATTGGTTTTGAGACACTCTTCAAAAATTCAAGTTTCATCTCTCAAAGATGAATTACTTTTGAGATGCTCTTTTTAAAAAATTCAAGATTCATCTCTCAAAGATGAATTAGTGTTGAGATGCTCTCCTTCAAAATTTATTGATGGATATTGTAACATATCTTGGATATATGTGTGTTGTGTACTTATAAATACATCTTTTTTATTGACCATGTGTTTTTTTCAATTATATACCAAGTGTGCTCACACCACACCATGTAAAGCGCAACTTGGTGAACTTCACATTTGCAACAAGTGGTGAACTTCACATTTTTATATAAAATTAAAATGTGGGGACTTCAACCAATTTTTGTTTAAATAAAGTTTGTTTAAATGGAGTTTCACTTCTTTTTTAATGACAATGTGTTTTTTTCAATTTTATACCAAGTGTGCTCCCACCATCTAAAGCACAATTTGGTGAACTTATCATTTTTATAATTTTTTTGATTAAATTGAGTTTCACACATCAATTAGTGCTTTGAAAGTTGTGTTTGAAATAATTTGTTTACCCTAAATTACATTAATTTTAAAAAAAATATTTTGAATTTATTTTAAATTAGTTATTTAAAAAATAATTGTAAATATCCACTGATGATATATATATCATGGAGGATGAATGATGAAGATCAACAGAATCCTATAACTCTACGAGAGGGGGCGATCAGGGATTGAGAAATGTTCATGGTATTTAAATATAATCTTAAATCTCCATACATGTGTGTACATATGGAATTGATTTTTTATCAACTTTGTGAGTTAAATTAGTTGTTAATAAGTTTCATTTTTTATTTTTAAGGAGCTAATAAGAGAAGAAGGGTCTCTACTCCATCCATGGAGCATGCCCATGGTTCACCCAGTTGTGGTATGGTTTGAACACAATTTAATCAATGAATATGTACATGTGTATTTATATGTATGAATATATTTTTCAGTTGATTATAAATTCATATCTGTTTATGAAGCTTCTCTCTCCTCTCGAGTGGTTGGTGGTGGTTAAAATCCCCTTAGAGGGCCATCAATAAGTGGTAGAAGAAGGTGGTGATATTTATTCCCTCAGAGGCCAATAAATGGATGGTGGTGTTGGTTCTTAGTAGGGTCGTTTTGGTTCTCAACAGTTTCAGGGTGGAGAAGATGCTAGCTAACCATGTCGAGGTTGCCATCAATTTCAATATTTTTTTCATTCAATTTGTACAAATGTGTTTACATGTGTCTTTTATAATATACAAAATTATATATATATATATATATATATATATATATATATATATATATATATATATATATATATGATGTAAGTAAAAAAATTCTCCAAACGTTGGCAAAAAGACCACGGGGGGCAACGCACTACATTCAAGAAGAAGGTTGTCCACCCACCACAACTTATCCGACCTCCGGCCAACATTACGATATGCTGTTGGAAAGAGCTTGTAGAGCGCAATGCTGTAGGGGTGTCATAACTTCATACCAAGCTTATGAAGATCTCGTATTTGACTCTACACCGTGAGAGTCGACGAAGCCTCAAAATAGTTACACATTCATTGGGTGAACTAGTAGCGTAGCCTTAAATATTGGGCCAACGGGCGATACATTTGTAGAAGTCATGAGAAAGAGAAAGGAAATAGTAATGGGTCCCGATAAATGGGAGGATGTAAAACAAAGTGTTACAAAAGAAATGGCAAAGTCAATGTTTAATTTCAAAGAATGGCCAAAAATAAAGATGCTGAAGGTGCAATATTTCAAGCACCTCAATATAGCTCACTATTTGTATGATAGGCACCTTGCGGCCTATGGAAGACTCCCATGGAACGACGAGGTTCCTATTTATTTTTCAAAAAAAATTTACACATATTTTTTTTGGAAATGAAACACAATTACAATGACCTTCCGTCAGAATTTTTTGGTCCTGGGAAAGGTCGATTGTGTGACTGTAGGGGCGCTAGGCGAGATGTGGATTTGCCTCACCCTGAGCCACCATTGGTGAGTCAACCTTTTCGAGTCGACACTTTGCGGTCAGATATGGATGTGACTTCTCATATAAGTCGAGAAGCAAGGGATGCCATCATCGACAATGTTCACAACGGATTGGGTGGAGTCGATGTTTGTCTAAATCGACAAAGAGTGCGTGAGAATGGACGCACCAATTTTGTGTATTGTACAGATGAAGAGATTGACAACATGAGTGTTGAAGATCTTAGAATATATACAAAGAATTGTCACAATGGTTGGCAAGACCTAATTCTTCATGAGGAAGAGGGCACAGGAACGGTATGTGTTAATGGTTAGGGTTCAATTATTTTAACACATACATGTACAATTTGTAATAAATACACATGTATATGTATACATTTATTTGTATGTACATTAATCTAACAAAAATCTATCATTATATGTTAAAACACCATTTGCAGTTGTCACACATGATGAATGATGAAAATGTTAATATCACGTTTGGGGCCTCTAGTTTAAACAATGAAGATGGGTGTCACCATCAATATATGTTGACAAATGTTAGTGTTTTTTAAGTGATATTTTTAAAATAAATAATTTTTCACACATGTACATGTACATATATAATAATAAAATGTTTTAACAGATTCCAATTCCGTCTGATGGTTTTGGGATGGCGGTACCTTCTTCTTCCTTGGGAGATGTACCTTCTACTTCCTTAGGAGATGTGCCAGATCCACAACAAGTATGGACAATTTTTCACTTTTAAAATTTATGTTTAAGTTATATATATTCCACCTCAAAAAGTTCCTTTAAAAATTGAAATATATATCTATATCTTGAGTTATTTTAAATTTTTTGAATTTTAGGTTTTTGGATATTTTCTCCTCTCTTAGGAGATGTCCCAAATTCACCTGCAGAAGTATTCAATTTTTCACTTTTAAATATATATGTTTTTATAAAAGTTATAATTTATAAATTGAAGTTTAAAAGTTTTATTATAAATTGAGATCTTGATCTTGAGTTATTTTATATTTTTAAAATTTTGAATTTTAGGTTTCTATAGAAGATTTCTTTAATCCACGAACTCTAGCGATGGAGATAGGAACATCCACACCATTTCAACCATTTGAACAAGTTGTCTAACTTTTTTTTTTAGTAGCACATGTATATTTACGAGTTTATACTTGTTAGAATATTCCATGGGGGAAATTTATGGCAGGTGAGCAACAAATGGAGAGGGAAACTCATGAGGTATTGCATGATTATTTATTTATTTATTTATTTATTTATTTTTTTACATGAAGTTCTATATATTCTCACTCATTTTTAAAACATCAAATTTTAATGTTTGTATGTGCATTGTGTACAGGTTCCCCATGCTTCGCAAGATAGAGCGTGGATTGAGACTCTGCTAGGAAAGACACTACATCCATATGTATTTGATGGACATGATTTCTAGATTTGATTGAGATTTCTAGTCTTAAATTTACTTTTTTATATATTATCTAGAAGCACAATCATATATATATATATATATAACTTGATACTTGATATGTTGGAAATATGATCACGGAATTTTGTCCTTGATATGCCAGTGGGTAGAAGACATGAGATTGTTGGCATGTATTGTCACGATTATTATCCACACAGTGAAGTTATTGTTGACTTGATGGACTTGGTAAATGATGTAAATCGATATTGAAATTATGTTTGTTGGCAATGTGATCTTGAGTGTTGTCCTTGAATGGCAACCCACTTGATGAAGATGATGGCAACCTACTTGATGAAGTTGTGCTTGATGGAATATGTCTTGATGATCTTGTTAAATGATGTAAATCTGATGTATCTACAGAGAGTACAAGAGGTAATGAAGGAATTCAATATGTGCTAGATCTATGATGAAAATAGTATGTCTCAAGGAATACGCGGATTTGTCTAGGAGAAGTCGCATATGCACGCGGGAAATAACGTGCCAAGTAGCGTATGGGCAAAAGCGCTCATAAAGTGCAAAACGAGGGTTAACCACCATGGTATTGACCCATTGTATTGAGTAATGATTCGTCTATGTGACCCCGTCCAGGAATACCATCGGAAGTAATGTGGTTTTGGCTCATGGTATTGAAAAAGGGTAAACCTATATAAGGAGAAGAAATTCATTGTGAAATCATGAGTGTGGGTGATTTCTTGCAAGATATACGAGCTTGAATGAATACTTCTCTCTGAAGTATATCTGAATGAAAAGGGTTACAGTTGAATGATAGATCTGAATGCATGATGCACCAATGAAGAAATGATGAAGAAGGGAATCTAGATCTGGAATGTATTTGTATCTGCTAGATCTGCTTATGGAATGATTAGATCTGAGATGAGGCGAACATCTGTCTGAATTAAAAGGATTAAATCTGAACTGAATATCTGATCTGAAGAAGTATGCTACTTTATAATGACTAAAGATGTATACGCTAGTTCGGAATAGCGGAAGCGCTTATATACGCGGGTTTGGTAAAGAGAAAGTGCGTATCTACCCTGAAATATAAACAGATGTATATGCTGGTTGATGTGAACGGAAGCGCGTGTATACGCGGCATCATTGAAAGGAAAGCACGTATGCAAAACTAGGGTTTGCTGAAGTATGAGTATGAAATATATGATCTGTTCTGCTATGTTACTGCTATCTGTTTGGGTTATCTGAATTAACAAGTATCTATTGGTGATGTATGTTTGAGCTTAAAAGTATGGAGTGGGTCCAGTCTGAAAATATGATGAAACGTGGCCTGCATGTTGTGTTGTATTGAAGTTGTTGGATCCAGTGTGAAAATTGATGAAACGTGGTCCATGGTGGTGCTGAGGGTTGTAGCCTTCAGTCAGGGGGTTGTAGCTCCCTTCCAGGTGAGGCTGGTAAATGAGAGCAAGGGGTCATAGTTCCCTTCCAGGAGAGGCTGGTAAACGAGTCAGGGGGTTGGAGCTCCCTTCCAGGAGAGGCTGGTAAATGAGCGCAGGTGGGTGCCTTCGTGCTGGTAGGAGTTTGCGCCAGCACATATGTTGTAAGATGTTTTCTCTATAATAAAATATTGAAGGCTGAGCAACTGCAGCGGTGGTTTTCTCCCGACTTGGGTTTCCACCTAAAATCCCGGTGTTCATGTGTGATGCTTATGTGTGATGGTTTATTCTGTTCTCACTACACATGTTTACTGTTTATAGAACATCTAATGAATGAATGATGGAATGGTATAAGTGAAGAATTAATGGCATAATTATATCTCTGTGTATACACGAGTTTTATGAAGGATATCTGCGTGTATACGCTATTTGAATTCAGCAAAGTAGCATATGGGTTTTAGAGCATGAAAAAGTAAGAGTTTTAGATTTCCCTAAATACTGATTCACCCCCCCTCTCAGTATTTTTCCCAAAAATTGGTATCAAAGCAGGTTCTTCTGCAGAAGCTTGATCGCTTGAAGGAGATTCGTCGCAATGGGAAAGAAGCAAAAGAAGAAGGCTACTTGAAGCAAGGAGATGTCTCAGAAAACCTGTATAGCAGAAATTGAAGAAGATTAATAAGGAAATGATTGGGGCTCTTGTGATAATCTTCTTTGTGCAAACAGTGGTGAAGATAGTGAAAATTATGCTATGGACCTAGAAGAAGTTATCAAAGATCAACAAAGAATATTTAATGAGAAGGAATCTGCCTCCAAAGATTTGATCTATAGACTGAAAAGGATGTTCGATGATGTATCCAATCGAAGTAAAGGACTTGAAGCAGATCTGGAAAAATCAAATAAGAAGAATGAAGAACTTGAAGCAGAAATCATCTCCCTAAAGCAGATCTCGAAAAATCAAACAAGAAGAATGAAAGACTTGAAGCTGAAGTCATCTCTCTCAAAGAAGACCCAGAAATATCCAATAACAAGAATGAAGAACTTGAAGCAGAAGTCATCTCTCTGAAAGTAGATCTCGAAGCATAAAACAAGAAGAATGAAGAACTCTTACAAACTTTTGAAGAACAAGAAAATGGGTTGAAAGAAGAGATCTTAAATTTGAATGATCAAGTAGAAGAAGGAAAAAGGGTTGAAGAAAGCATGAAGAAGCAATGCCAAGTCTTTGAAGTAGAGGTAAAAATTCTCAAAGGTAAATTGGAAGAAAAGGTTAAACTTTTGAGGTTTCAAGATAGTACTAAGATTTTGGACAATATTCTTAGTAGTCAAAGGTCTCCTTCTATTAAACTTGGTCTGGGAGAATCTAGTTCGCAAGGAAGTGCTAAAGATTCAAAGGATGTCAAAAAAAAACTTGAAGAGTTGAAAGAAACAAAATGTCAATCAACGATCATGAATTATCAAAGGATATCATTCAAGAATGTTGAATGTTTTAAATGTCATAATTATGGGCATGTTGCAGCCAATTGCAGAAGCAGAATATTTCAGCCACAAACTAACAGATCCTACATAGAAAGGTACTCTGGTTTCTTCAAGGGATATTGTTTTTCATGTAACAAGTATGGACATAAAGCAACTGATTGTAAAAGGAGGAAGATTAGAAATACTCATTATGATTCTTATGCTTATTTCTCTGGACACATGAGATGTTGTTCTTGTAACAAGTATGGACATGTAGAAAAGGAATGCAAGTTGAACAGATCTGAGAAAGTGGACAATTTTCAGCACACAGTTAGGAAGTTCAAGCAAATATGAAAAAGAAGGAGGACCAGTCAGAAACGTAGGGAATACTGACCCTATTGCAGTCATCTGCTTCTAAAGCTTACTTCTCTATTTGACTGCAGGAATGATGTGGGATACATTATGAGATTTAGTAATGTATCATCACAGGGGGAGCAATGTATGATGACTCTCATGGTTTATTTGATTTCTCTGGCTATGTTTATTTTTGACAGTGCATCAGATGTGGAAAATATAGGTACAAGAGGTACAAGTTCAGGGGGAGATGAAGGAATGTGAAAAATTTCTATGCTTCACTTTCCATACGCGGGTTATATGAAAAAAAGTTGCGTATACATGCGAGTTCCAGCAGACATAGTCGCTTATGCATTTATGATAAGAGAATTGGGATGACCGCTGAAGATCAGGAGCAGAGGTTCAGGGGGAGCATTAGTCGGACTGTTAATAACTGTATTATTGACTCAGTATCAGCTTAGTTTCTCAGTTCTAAATAATGATGATATGATACTTGGTTTCTTATGTTGAATATTATGGGTGAGTCCTGTTTTCTTTTTGATGAAGAGTATTCGTTGCTGAGATGAAAGTCTTATAATTCAAAGATAAGGACAGATCATACAGAGATTTTTGCTGATGACTTGCTGATGAAGGTGTTCAGGTTGCACAATTTAAGGAGGAGCACTGGTTCAGGGGGAGCAGCAGGTTGAATACTAATGATTGCATTGTTGGCACTATGACTGCTTATTCTTTGGTTATTGTGATACTCATGCTCAAATGATGATGACTTGGTATATGGTTTATTATGATGAGATTTTGAGCCCTGTTTGCTGAAAAGTATCTTTTGTTCTCACACATGGATGAATTGGAAGTCATTTGATTCATAAATAAGAATAGGTCATGCAGATTTTGTTACTATGGTTGAGATCTTCTCCCTTCATATGTTACTTCATGTTAAATATTAAAGATCATGGTGATATTGGACCACATGAAAGATTGCTTGACACATATTTGAAGATGTCGTTCTGGTATGATAATTTCTCTTGGAAAGAATGTATTAGAATCTGAAGGCTTGGTTACTAATGTGCTTATGCTACAACCGTTGGATGACGCTTGAAGACACAACTACACTGTTCTATCTATCTGTATTCCAAGGAAGAATTCAAATATCTCAGAAATAAGCTGAACACTATCTTTGCCTCATAGAGGATCATATCTGGTTAAAATATAGAAGATGGTATTGAATACGTGGATTTCCTGAGACACAGTCGCATATATACGCGAGTTCATACACATAAAACCGCGTATGTCTGATTGATGACAAATTTTTGTTTGGGGTTAGCTTTCTTTAGCACAGCTACAGTACTGTTTGGTATCTCTGGTATCTCTGGTGGTGTTCCAGTTCTTATAATACTATTTCGATCTCTGATGTTTTGATAAATATGCCTTGATTATTGGTTGAAAATGTTCAGGATGCATAAACTAAGGGGGAGACTTAGTCATATGGAAAGGATGTTTGGATGCACATTTTCAGGGGGAGCCCTAGCCTTGCTGAGTATAATGCATTATTGGCATTTTGATGATTTTGAAATGTGATCTCCTTCTTGAGGTCTTTTTGGTATTGGTCATGAAAAGTCATATTTGTAATTTGATGAAAAGGCCATGATTGAGACCTATGATGTAAAATTGTAATATTCAGTCGTGTAATGACTTGTCAAAATTTGTAAACCCACTTGGTTGGGTAGCTGAGTCAAATTTGTAAACCCACTTGGTTGGGTAGTTGAGTTGAGATGTGTAAACCCACTTGGTTGGGTATTTGGGTCTCATATGAAAATCCACTTGGTTGGATCTTTGATGTAAGTACAAGTATTTTGTGATAGGAAGTTCATAGAGTCATGTACTTCATTGAAAAATATGTTTGAGGATTTAGCATGAACTCATGGGGAGCTTGGTCACTTCAGTATACATCAGAGCTGCAGAACGCTTCTTCTACATGAGGAGAAAAGGGGGAGAGTGTGTTGGTTTTGATCCGCCCTTTGCCCTTGATGTCAAAGGGGGAGAGTGACATGATGTTTGAAATGGAGAGAATGAATGGTGTCAAAGAATGGTGAGAGTGACATGGTGTCATTGTATTCTTAATGCACCTATCTGTTGTGGTGATCAAACACCATCGTGGTTGCCATCAAGTCCAAAGGGGGAGATTGTTGGCAATATGATGCAGAGTGTTGTCCTTGATGGCAACACACTTGATGAAGATGAAGACATGAGATTTTTGGCATGTGTTTTCCTTGATGGCAATCCACCTGATAAAGTTATTCTTTACTTGATGGACTTGGTAAATGATGTAAATCTGATGTGAAATGATGTTTGTTGGCAATATTATGCTGAGTGTTGTCCTTGATGACAACCCACTTGATAGAGTGTTGTCCTTGAATGGAAACCCACTTGATGAAGTTGTGCTTGATAGAATATGTCTTGATGAACTAAATATGATGTATCTACAGTGAGTACAGAAGGTAATGAAGAAAGGAATTCAGTATGTATTAGATCTATGATGAAAAGAGTATGTCTCAAGGCATACGTGGATTTGTCTAGGAGAAGTCGTGTATGCACGCGGGAAATAACGTGCCAAGTCGCGTATGGGCAAAAGCGCTCATAAAGTACAAAACCAGGGGTAACCACCATGGTATTGACCCATTGTATTGAGTAATGATTCGTCTATGTGACCCCGTCCAGGAATACCATCGGAAGTAATGTGGTTTTGGCTCATGGTATTGAAAAAGGGTAAACCTATATGAAGAGAAGAAATTACGCCATTGAAAATCCGCAGTTTGATTTCAAGATTTACAGAGAGAATGGAAGAAATACTTTTCTCTGATATCTAAATGGAAAGTTACGGTTGAATGATAAATCGAATGCCTTGATGCACAATAAATGATGAAAAGAGATAAGATCCTGGAATGTATTTGTATACTGCTGAATCTATTTGTAAGAATGCTTAGATGCGAATGAGGTGAACATCTCCGAAGTAAAGAGTTGAAAATCTGACTGAATATCTGATCGAAGAAATTCTTCTTTGTACAGAGTGTATCAGGCTAATGAAATAACGGAAACGCCGTATATACGTAGGAGTTTTTGGTAAGAAAGCGTGTATCGGTACAAACATAACAGGATATGTGGATGATGTAGATAAATACGTGTATGTCGACGTGGTAAGAAAGGAAAGCGCGTATGCAAAACTAGGGTTTGCTGAAGTATGAGTATGAAATGTCTGATCTGTTCTGCTATGTTACTGCTATCTGTCTGGGTTATCTGAATTAACAATTATCTGTTGGTGATGTATCTTTGAGCTTAAAAGTATGGAGTGGGTCCAGTCTGAAAATATGATGAAACGTGGCTTGCAAGTTGTGTTCTATTGAAGTTGTTGGATCCAGTGTGAAAATTGATGAAACGTGGTCCATGGTGGTACTGAGGGTTGTAGCCTTCAGTCAGGGGGTTGTAGCTCCCTTCCAGATGAGGCTGGTAAACGAGAGCAGGGGGTCATAGCTCCCTGCCAGGAGAGGCTGGTAAACGAGTCAGGGGGTTGGAGCTCCCTTCCAGGAGAGGCTGGTAAACAAGCGCAAGTGGGTGTCTGTGTGCTGGTAGGAGTCTGCACCAGCACATATGTTGTAAGATGTTTTCTCTATAACAAAATATTGAAGGTTGAGCAACTGCAACGGTGGTTTTCTCCCGACTTGGGTTTCCACCTAAAATACTGGTGTTCATGTGTGATGCTTATGTGTGATGGTTTATTCTGTTCTTACTGCACATGTTTACTGTTTATAGAACATCTAAAGAATGAATGATGGAATGATATAAGTGAAGAATTAATGGCATAATTAGATCTCTGTGTATACGTGATTTTTATGAAGGATATCCACGTGTATACGCTATTTGGATTCAGCAAAGTAGTGTATGGGTTTTAGAGCATGAAAAAGTAAAAGTTTTAGATTGCCCTAAATACTGATTCACCCCCCCTCTCAGTATTTTTCCCAACATGATACTTGTGAGATTTACAATTTTTGGACATATTTTACTGTGTTAATATAATTTGTTTTGTTTTTTAAAGTTAAGTTTTGGATGGTTAAGTACTTTTGGAATGTGAATGTGAAGTAATGTTGTTATATAATTTTTTTTGTTTTTAAAACTTAAGTTTTGGATAGTTGAACTACTAGTAGTGTTGTCATCTATAAATTAATGTTTTGCTTTTGAACTACATTTGGCATGTTATGTAATGATGTCTTAAAATTTGTTTTTTTTTTTAAACTTAAGTTTTGGATGGTTGAAGTACATTTTGCATGTGAAGTAATGTTGTGATCTATAATTTTTTGTTGAATTGAAGGTCAAGTTTTGGATGGTTTCAGTCTACATTTGGCATGTGATATAATGTTAAATATTTTTATTGGATAATTGAACCATAATTGGCATGGCATGTGAAGTAATGTTTTAATATAATAAAAAAGTTTTTAAAACTCAAGTTTTGGATGGTTTCAATCTACATTTGACATGTGATATAATGTTAAATGTTTAATGTTTTTATTGGATAGTTGAACTACAATTGGCATGGCATGTGAAGTAATGTTGTGATATAATCAAAAAGTTTTTAAAACTCAAGTTTTAGATTGCTGAAGTACATTTGGCATGTGAAGTAATGTTGTGATCTATAATTTTTTGTTAAATTAAAGGTTAAGTTTTGGATGGTTTGAATTTACAATTGGCATGTGATATAATGTTAAATGTTTTTATTGGATAGTTGAACTATAATTGGCATGGCATGCGAAGTAATGTTGTGATATATAATCAAAAAAAATTTAAAACTCAATTTTTGGATGGTTTCAATATACATTTGGCATGTGATATAATGTTAAATGTTTTTATTGCATAGTTGAACTACAATTGGCATGGCATGTGAAGTAATTTTTTGATATAATCAAAAAGTTTTTAAAACTCATGTTTTGGATGGTTTCAATCTACATTTTGCATTTGATATAATGTTAATGTTTATTGTTTTTATTGGATAGTTGAACTACAATTGGCATGACATGTGAAGTAATGTTTTGATATAATCAAAAAGTTTTTAAAACTCAATTTTTGGATGGTTGAAGTAGATTTGGCATCTTAAGATTGATTTTGATCTCTACATACTCTTCTCTTGTTTGAGTGAAAAATTTCCAATGGGAAGAACATAGCTTTTCAATGCAACTAACCATATCAATTGATCTCTAAATGAAAAAAGAGTAAAGAAAAGTTAACAAGCCACAAACACAGGGGCGTCACTCAATTAACCTATGGCATAGCACATGCATTCGTGGCATACTAAACAATACCCTTAGTTCGACTACATATTGGAAAATAACTCTAAAAATCACTTTATTTAACCCCCTACCAATACTAACCCATTTCATTTTCCCAATTAAAAAACCCCCTACTTTCACTAGATATTGTAGGTATCCGTTTTTTCATTAACATTTTTTATACCCCTTTATATTTATATCCTTAACATAATGACATAATGCCTCTCTAATCACCCCACATGCATTCTAAAATTCACCTTTATTCTTGTGATATACATAGGAGATGCATATTAGTATTCCCACAATGTGATTACTCAATCCACACTCTAGCACATCTCACTGTGATTTGTGGCATTTAATGGTCTAAGGCATACAAAGATCAACCATGTTTTAGGAAGATTGATTATGTGCATGTCTATAAAATGACATAGAAATTGATCTATATGATGATGAAAAATCAATTGATTAATCTTTATGAATATGTTTGCACCAAATAAGGTGTTCAATCACAAGTCTAGACCCTCTTCCCTTTGAAAGCTTCTTGTTCAAAAACCCAACTAAAACCTCATGTACTCAAACTAGTGTCTTATTAAGGTGGAACAACAAAAGTTACAGTTTCAGAGAGCCACCCTCCTTTAGTGTAGTCGACTATATACAAAAAAAATGTGTATTACAGAGGTAGACAATTACATTCTCATTATATTTATGATTAACTACCATTATATTTACCAACAATATTGAAGTCGGTCCCAACAAATTAACTGGATTTATTTTTTCACACAGTCGAGACACAAATTGAAAATGGATTCACTAGTTATATGGACATATCAATACATTTTTCTCAATCACGGCACTAAACTCTTATCATATGGGTGAATATGTATATTAAGTGTGACCTAAATTTGGTACGGGGCTAAGGGGTGGGCATCAAAATCTACATTTTAAGTAGTTGTTTTCAATTTTTTTTTTCAATTGGGACTCTATCCAAACTTATTAGAGCTAATCAAATCATACATGGGTCTACTTAGTGGATCTTGATGGTCATTCTTCCGCCTCTGGTTACTTGTTTACTCTTGGTTTTGGACCAGTTTCCTGGTGTTATAACAATTCCATGCCATGTTTGTATAAACAAGAACACATCTCAATCTACCTTTGGTTGCAATTACCATTAGTATGTACATAAGATTTGACCATGGATTTGATTTTGTGGAAGTGTGAAGCTTCTCAAAATGAGTCACTTAGATCATTATCCTATATACTAGTAATAAAAACAACAAACAATAGGGATATCTTAGTCGAGTGGAGTTAGAACTCATGCCCCAACCCTGCTAATGTGTCTTCTCAGCATAGGAATACAACATAAGGAAGATTATGCAGGATCCCTCTAGAGGTTTTTTGGGTATGTGTT
Organism: Pinus albicaulis; assembly: GCA_034641835.2. Classification (NCBI taxonomy): domain Eukaryota; kingdom Viridiplantae; phylum Streptophyta; class Pinopsida; order Pinales; family Pinaceae; genus Pinus; species Pinus albicaulis. Next base: position 21,146,790 of record CM076574.1, on the reverse strand, counting down.
ATATTATTTCCACGACTATGTGTTATATTCTTTCCTTAATTTCCGTTGGGTAGTCTGCATCCATGGTTTTGTGCATGGTTTTTGCACATGGTTTTGGGGTACGATGGTTTTTAGCCCCTGGTATTTTTGTAGATCCGGTCAAGGGAACTACGGTTATGTTCTAATCCAGTGTTTATGGATAGAGGTTTATGTATGCTTCAGCATGTATATATATGTGTTGTAACACTAAAAGGAATATAATGAAAAATCAAGCCGGTCGTCTTGAATTGGGATCCAGGGGCAAATCTTTGTGTTTATCTGTTTTATGTTCTATGCTCTCGCTATTGTTTATTTTATGTTATAAGATTCCTGTGTAGATAATTTATGTTTAGGGATAAAACCTAAATTTGGTATTGGAGCTGTTTCGGCTTCAAGGGGATGCCTTTGTTGCCGAGGGTTTTTAGTTCGGGCCTGAGGTAGACCCTGTTCAGTAAGAGATCTGCGGGATCGATTCTTGCGGTGAAAGAAGATGGTGAGTGGCGGAAAGATTTTGATCGAGAAATTTAATGGTCAGATTTTTGAGTTGTGGAAGCTGAAGATGGAGGATCTACTGGTGGATAAAGATTAGTGGATCGCGGTAGATCCAGGTACTAAACCAATGGGAATGTCAGATGAAGACTGGAAGAAACTGGATCAGAAGGCTAAGAGCACAATACAGTTGTGTGTCTCAGATTTAGTATTGTTGAATGTATCTGAGGAAGCTACGACAAAGAATTTGTGGGAAAAACTTGGGACTTTGTACCAATCTAAGTCTCTGGTGAATAAATTGTTCCTGCGGAAAAAGCTGTATAACCTGAGGATGAAGGATGGAGACTCAGTGATAGAGCATCTGAATGCCTTCAATACTATGGTAAGTCAGTTTTCATCTGTTCATATTAAATTCTCATATGAATATAAGTGCATCAGTTTGTTGTGTTCTCTACCAGACTCGTGGGACATTCTGTTTATTGCAATAGGTAGCAATACAACTACCTTGAATTTTGATGACATTGTCTCAGCCTTGGTGTCAGAGGAAATGAGACAAAGAAATATGGAGGGTCAGAATGGAGATGCCTTATCTGTACGAGGAAGATCCCAGAACAGAAACAAGAATAAGGTTTCGAGTGGGAGAACCAAATCTAGAGGGAGATCGAAATCTCCTGGAAAGTTTGTAAAGGTGTGCTGTAAATGCAGAAAGGAAGGGAACTACAAAAAGGACTACAGATATAAAGCTCCTAAGAAAGGAAAGGGATCTGATGATGCTCCTTCTGTAGAGGCAAAAACCACCTCAGATGAAGGTGGGGATGTGTATTTGGCTTCTTCTTCAAATACACATGCAGATCATGAGTCATGGTTGATTGACTCAGGTGCATCCTTTCACTTCACTCCCCATAGGGAGTGGTTCTGCGAGTATGAGAAATATGATGGTGATGTCTTCCTAGGGGATGATAGGAAGGCCAAAATATTTGGACATGGAAAGGTAAAGCTAAAGCTACAAGGTGGAAGGATTAGAATACTTCCTAGTGTTCTTCATATTCCTGCATTGGCCAGAAATCTGATTTCTGTAAGCAAGATGGATGATGCAGGTGTAAAAACAGTGTTCGAGAAAGATGCCTGCAAGATGGTTGGGGGAGCACTGGTATTAATGCGGGGAGTTCAGACTGGAACTCTATACAAGCTACAAGGTAGCACTGTTATTGATGGGTGTAACAGTTTTGTGGTTCTTGAAAGCGGGATGGAAAGCCTAGCTGTCTCTGGAGAAAAGACCATGCTATGGCATCAAAGGCTTGGACATATTCGAGAGAAGGGCCTTCGGATACTGCATAGAGATGGAATGGTAGAAGGTATGTCTAATTGTTCTCTGGATTTTGATTTATGTGAACATTGTGTATATGGGAAGCAGAATCGGGTGAGTTTTCCTTCTGGTGCTAAGAGGGAAAACACGATATTAGAACTTGTGCATAGTGATGTGTTTGGGCCTATGTCAGTTCCATCACTGGGAAAGTCTGTGTACTATGTTTCATTCATAGATGACTTCTCAAGGAATACATGGATATATTTCTTGAGGAAGAAATCTAATGTCTTTGACAAGTTTAAAGAATTTAAGGACCTGGTGGAAAACCAGACAGAGAAGAAGATAAAGGCGTTGAGGACAGATACTGGTGGGGAGTTCTACAAGAAGAAATTTGAAGAGTTCTATAAGAAGTGTGGTATAGCACGAGAGAATACTACTCCATACACACCTCAGCAAAATGGAGTTGCAGAAAGAATGAATAGAACACTGATGGAAAAGGCAAGAAACATGCTCAGTGGTAGTAGGTTAGGACAAGAATTCTAGGCAGAGGCAGTGGAAACTGCATGTTACTTAGTTAACAGATCACCTTCATCAGCGTTGGAGGATAAGACCCCACATGAGGTATGGACTGGTAAGAAACCCTCTCTTTCACATCTAAGGGTATTTGGATGTGATGCATATGTACATGTTCAAAAGGAGAAAAGGACCAAGTTGGATAATAAATCTGAAAGGTGCATCTTTATTGGGTATAAGGATGGTTTAAAGGGTTACAAGCTTTGGAACCCGAAAACAAGGAAGGTTGTGTACAGCCGAGATGTGGTGTTTAGAGAGGTGAAAGATGTTGTTAAACATGAATTCCTACCAAAGGAACCTGAGAAGATAGAGTTTGAGCTAAAGGAGGATGAATCAGACTCTACAATAGAAGAAGACTTAGAAGATGAAGAGCCACAAACTCCAACTTCGAGAAGATCAGTTCGGGAAAGAAGGAAACCAGAAAGGCATAGTCCATCTATTTTTTGTTCAGGTTTTTCCTTAACTATAACTAATGATGAACCCAGAACTGTCAGGGAGGCAGTAGAGTTAGAGGATGGAAAACTCTGGAAGGAGGCCATGGTTGATGAAATGGCATCCTTGCACAAAAACGATGCATGGGATCTAGTGAAGTTGCCGGCTGGAAGGAATCCCATTGGGAGCAAATGGGTGTTTAAGAAGAAGATGAATGTAGAAGGCAAGGTGGAGAAATACAAAGCTTAGTTGGTATCGAAAGGTTATTCCTAGGTGTCGGGAATTGATTTTGGTGATATTTTTTCTCTTGTTGCCAAAGTCACATCTATTAGATTACTTTTATCTGTTGCTGCTGCATTTGATTTTGAGATAGAACAGATGGATGTGAATACAACATTTCTTCATGAGGATCTAGAAGAGGAGATCTACATGAAGAAACCTGAAGGTTTTATGGTGAAGGGTAAGAAAGAACTGGTATGCAGGTTGAAGAAGTCTATGTATGGGTTAAAACAGTCACCAAGGATGTGGTATCAGAAATTTGATACCTATATACGGGGACTTGGCTTCACCAGAAGCAAGGAGGATCACTGTGTTTATTTTAAATTAATTGGTGACCGTGTTATTTATTTGGTCTTGTATGTGAATGATATGTTGTTGATTGGAAATGACAAAGAAATTATCCAAGATTTGAAGACCCAACTGTTCTCCAAATTCGACATGAAGGATCTTGGTGCTGCAAACTATATTTTGGGCATGGAAATTAAGAGAGATCGGGCAAAGAGGAAGCTATGGTTAAACTAGAGGAAGTATGTTGAGACTATATTGCAGAGGTTCAATATGCAGGATAGTAAACCGGTGAATGTTCCTATTCCTGTAGGTGTAAAGATGTCTGCTGAACAGTGTCCCAAGACACAAGAAGAAGAGGAGGATATGTCCCGTGTTCCATATGCAAGTGCGGTGGGTAGCCTGATGTATGCAATGGTCTGTACTAGACCAGACATTGCACATGCAGTGGGAGTATTGAGCAGGTTTATGTCAAACCCAGGGAAGGAGCATTGGACAGTAGTGAAGCGGGTTTTCGGATATTTACGTGGCACTAGTGATTATGGCTTGTGCTACCAGGGAAGACCAGGATTGGAAAGAATGTTGGACATTCGTGGTTTTTTTGATGCAGACTGGGCTGGAGATCTGGACCAAAGAAGATCTACAAGTGGGTATGTGTTTAACCTATTTGGAGGCGCAGTCAGTTGGATGAGTAAAAGACGGTCTGTAGTGGCTCTTTCAACTACAGAGGCAGAATACATAGCAGCCACTCATGCAAGCAAGGAAGCAGTTTGGTTGCAGAGATTGTGTTCAAGTATGGGGTTGGTACAGTAAGCTATAAGGATAGACTGTGATAGCCAAAGTGCAATTTTCCTGGCTAAGAACCCTGCTTATCATTCAAAGACAAAGCACATTGATGTTCAATATCACTTTTTTAGAGATATGGTTGAGGCTAAAAGGGTGTTGCTGGTAAAGGTGGACACTTTGAAGAATGTTGCAGATGCATTAACAAAGTCTGTGAGCACTCAGAAGTTCTCTTGGTGTAGAGAAACAATGGGTGTTGAATAATTGGGCCAATGAATAAGCTCTCTTCTGACCCCTTGTGGAAAGAAAACAAGAAGTGGGATAATGTTGGGTATGTGTTATATTCTTTCCATGACTAAGCACACACGATAGCCCCCCCTGTCGGGGTCCGGGGCAGTGCCCCGGCGAAAATTTTTGGTCCTTAATTTCCGGTGGGTAGTCCGCGTCCATGGTTTTGTGCATGGTTTTTGCACATGGTTTTGGGGTACAATGGTTTTCGGCCCTTGGTATTTTTGTAAATCTGGTCAAGGGAACTATGGTTAAGTTCTAATCCAGGGTTTATGGATTGGGGTTTATGTATGCTTCGGAATGTATATATATGTGTTGTAACACTAAAAGGAATATAATGAAAAATCAAGCTGGTTGTCCCGAATTGGGATCCAGGGGAAAATCTATGTGTTTATCTATTTTATGTTTTATGCTCTCGCTATTGTTTATTTTTTGTTATAAGATTCGTGTGTAGATAATTTCTATTCAGGGTTAAAACCTACAACGTTCAAGGATGAATCCCGAGTGGCTCCTCTAAAAATTCATGAGAAAACTTGCAGTCGAGCTCATGAAAATAATGACAATGTGCTGGGAACAAGTATCCATGATAACAAGACCAAACTTGTAGTGATAATTTTGTAAGAGAAATTTGAATCCTATGGTGGTTTGAATGAATATTCTAAGAAAAAATGACGAATCAATTTTGAAATTGAAGCATTCGAATAAAAAGGAGACCTATGAATCTGTAACTAATCTAACCATGGAAAGACATCTCCTTGTAAGCGTCAATGATATAACAAACAACAACACTTTTCCCTACAAAGTATTTTAAAAATTTCCAAGTTGTTCAGTCAATGTTATGAAATAAAAGAATAACAACACTTTTCCATAAACATTATTCTTAAAATTTCTAATTTGTTAAGTCAATGTTATGAAATGGAAGAATCTAAGTTCTTTAACAACTTGTGCAATTACCTAAAGACCGTTACACTCATAAAGTTTATGTAAGAAACCAAAAATATCTCTGTAACTAAAGGCCAATATTGGAAGCAGGATGAAGTATCAAGTTTTCAACATAATAATATGAACTGATCAAGGAAGAGCAGAGTTTATCAAAGGTTTAAATCAATGAAAAAATCCAAAAGACATCCAAATCTCTATAAACTACATATCTATGCATCCCTAAAGATCTATGACGCTTTGAAAAGAAGGATCATATACTATATCAATAAAGTCAGCATGTTTAAAAAGGAACCAAGGCAATGCAAGAAACTTAATAAAATTCGCGAGGTTGAAGGAGTTGAGGCACCTTGCTTGAAGAATGTTGGAACTTGACAATTGAAGACAAAGGACAAGAACACCAACAATTTTCCATCTAAAGTATTCTAAAATTTTTTGAGTTGTCAAGCCAATGTTATGAATGGAAGAATATAAGTTCTTTGACAACTTGTGTAATGACCTGAAGAATGTTACACTCATAAATTTTATGGAAGAAACCAAAACTATCTCTATAACTAAAGGCCAATATTGGAAGCAGGACGAAGTATATATTGTTCAACATAGTAATATGAACTAATAAAGGAAGAGAAAAGTTTATGGAAGATCTAAATCAATGAAATAATCCAAAAGACATCCAAATCTCTGTAAGCTACATATCTATGCATCTCTGAAGGTCTATGACGCTTTGAAAAAAATGATTATCTACTACATCAATAAATCTGATTTGTTTAAAAAGAAACCAAGACAAAGCAAGCAACTCAATAAAATTCCCGAGGTTAAAGGAGTTGAGGCACCTTGGTTGAAGAAAGTTGGAAGTTTACAATTGAAGACAAAGGACCAGAACAACAACACTTTTCCACACAAAGTATTCTAAACTTTTTTGAGTTGTCAAGGCAATGTTATGAAATGGAAGAATCGAAGTTATTTAACAAATTGTGCAATGACCTGAAGAACATTATGCTCATAAAGTTTATGGAAGGAACCAAAAATATCTTTGTAACTAACGGCCAATATTGGAAGAAGGATGAATCATCAGGCATTCAATATAGTAATATGAACTGATCAAGGAAGAGAAGTGTTTATGGAAAATCTAAATCAATGACAAAATCCAACAAACATCCAAAACTCTGTAAACTACATATCTATACATCTCTGAAGATCTATGATGCTTTGAAAAGAAGGATCATCTACTACATAAATAAAGTTGACCTATTTAAAAGGGAACCAAGACAAAGAAAGAAACTCAATAAAATTCCTCAGGTTAAAGGAGTTGAGGCACCTTGGTTGAAGAATGTTGGCACTTGTCAGTTGTAGAAAAAGGAACAGATCTTTAAGTGTAAAATTTGATGAGAATATATGTATTTTTTTTGTGAGATAGCTTACATTATTATAGATTACACAAAAGTTATTTTCCAAATAGAAAACACGAAGACAATTATCACCATCGCATCTTTGAATGGAAATATGTGAACATACTCAAAAAAGTGTTTGTAATAAAACAATTAGCTTCAAGTTCTATGCAAAAACAGAGTGTGTTGGCTTCAATAGATTCAAACTAAAAAATAGTGTAATAAAAAGAGATGCAAAAAACATAGTGTAATAAAATAAATTCTAACTTTCAAGGTAAAGTGCAAACATAATACTAGTAATGAATGCATAATGCAATCCATGTCTTCCAGCAATTTCAAGAACAGCTAAAAAGGAATTTCATCGCTATAATTTTTTTTTGTGAAATGGGAATCAATTTCCATTTGTAGTTTTTACATTCATGGTTATAGTATGTGTAGGTTTTAACCCTTAACAGAAATTATCTACACACGAATCTTATAACATAAAATAAACAATAGCGAGAGCATAAAACATAAAATAGATAAACACAGAGATTTTCCCCTGGCCCCAAGTCAGGATGACCAGCTTCATTTTTCATTATATTCCTTTTAGTGTTACAACACATATATATACATGTTGAAGCATACATAAACCCCAATCCATTAACCATAGATTAGAACATAATTGTAGTTCCCTTGATTGAATCTTCAAAATACCAGGGGCCAAAAACCATTGTACCCCAAAACCATGTGAAAAATCATGCACAAAGCATGGGTGGGTCTGCCTATGAGTGGGTCTGCACACCAAAAAAAATTTCGTCAGGGCTTTGCCCTAGATCCCAATAGTGGGGGCTTCCTCCTCCCTTGTGACCCACCTGTTGCACCCGGTGCAACATACAGCACATGGGGCCAGTCGTGGAAAGAATATAACACAGACCAAACATTCTCCCACTTGTTTTTTTCTTTCCACAGGGGGCCACAGGAGAGCTTAGTCATTGGGAAAATTCTTCAACACCCATTTTTTCTCTACACCAAGAGAAATTCTGAGTGCTCGCAGACTTTTTCAATGTCCACCTTTACCAACAACACCCTTTTAGCCTCAACCATATCTCTAACAAAGTGATGTTGAACATCAATGTGCTTTGTCTTTGAATGGTAAGCAGGGTTCTTAGCCAAGAAAATTTCACTTTGGCTATCACAGTCTATCCTTATGGCTTTTTGTACCAACCCCATACTTGAACAAAATCTTTGCAACCAAACTGCTTCCTTGCTTGCATGAGTAGCTGCTATGTATTCTACCTTTGTAGTTGAAAGAGCCACTACAGACTGTCTTTTACTCATCCAACTGACTGCACCTACAAATAGGTTAAACACATACCCACTTGTAGGTCTTATTTGGTCCAAATCTCCAGCCTAGTCTGCATCAACAAAACCATGAATGTCCAACATTTTTTCCAATCCTGGTCTTCCCTGGTAGCACAAGGCATAATCACTAGTGCCACATAAATATCTAAAAACCCGCTTCACTGCTATCCAATTCTCCTTCCCTGGATTTGAGATAAACCTACTCAATACTCCCACTGCATGTGCAATGTCTGGTCTAGTACAGACCATTGCATACATCAGACTACCCACTGCACTTGCATATGGAACATGGGACATATCCTCCTCTTCTTCTTGTTTCTTGGGACATTGTTCAGCAGACAACTTTACACCTATAGGAATAGGAACATTCACCGGTTTACTATCCTGCATATTGAACCTTTTCAATACAGTCTCGACATACTTCCTTTGGTTTAACCAGAGCTTCTTCTTTTCCCGATCTCTCGTAATTTCCATGCCCAAAATATAGTTTGCAGCACCAAGATCCTTCATGTTGAATTTGGAGAATAGTTGGGTCTTCAAATCTTGGATAATTTCTTTGTCATTTCTAATCAAAAACATATCATCCACATACAAGACCAAATAAATAACACGGTCACCAATTAATTTAAAATAAACACAGTTTTCCTCCTTGCTTCTGGTGAAGCCAAGTCCCCATATATAGGTATCAAATTTTTGATACCACATCCTTGGTGACTGTTTTAAACGATACAAAGACTTCTTCAACCTGCATAGATGTTCTTTCTTACCCTTCACCATCAAGCCTTTAGGTTGCTTCATGTATATCTCCTCTTCTAGATCCATGTGAAGAAATGATGTCTTCACATCCATCTGTTCTATCTCAAAATCAAATGCAGCAACAACAAATAAAAGTAATATAATAGAAGTAACCTTGGAAATAAGAGAAAATTATCACCAAAATCAATTCCCGGCACTTGGGAATAACCTTTTGCTACCAACCAAGCTTTGTATTTCTCCACCTTGCCTTCTATATTCATCTTCTTCTTAAACACCCATTTTCTCCCAATGGGCTTCCTTCCAGCAGGCAACTCCACTAGATCCCATGCCTCATTTTTCTGCAAGGATGCCATTTCATCAACCATGGCCTCCTTCCAGAGTTTTCCATCCTTGGAATCTACTGCCTCCCTAATAGTTCTGGTATCATCATTAGTTATAGTTAAGGAAAAACCTGAACATAAAGCAGATGGACTATACCTTTCTGGTTGCCTTCTTTCCCGAACTGATGTTCCCAAAGCTGGAGTTTGTGGCTCTTCCTCTTCTGAATCTTCTTTTGATGTAGAGTTTGATTCATCCTCCTTTAGCTCAAACTCTATCTTCTCAAGTTCCTTTGGTATAATTTCATGTTTAACAACATCTTTCACCTCTCTAAACACCACATCTCAACTGTACACAACCTTCCTTGTTTCCGGGTTCCAAAGCTTGTAACCTTTTAAACCATCCTTATACCCAATAAAGATGCACCTTTCAGATTTATTATCCAACTTGGTCCTTTTTTCCTTTGGAACATGTACATATGCATTACATACAAATACCCTTAGATGTGAAAGAGAGAGTTTCTTACCAGTCCATACCTCATGTGGAGTCTTATCCTCCAACATTGATGAAGGCAATCTATTAACTAAGTAACATGTAGTCTCCACTGCCTCTACCTAGAATGCTTATCCTAACCTGGTAACACTGAGCATGCTTCTTGCCTTTTCCATCAGCGTTGTATTCATTCTTTCTGTGACTCCATTTTGCTGAGGTGTGTATGGAGTAGTCTTCTTCCGTGCTATACCACACTTCTTACAGAACTCTTCAAATTCCTTCTTGCAGAACTCCCCGCCATTATCTCTCCTCAGTGCCTTTATCTTCTTCTCTGTCTAGTTTTCCACCAGAGCCCTAAATTATTTAAATCTGTCAGAGACTTCAGATTTCTTCCTCAATAAATATATCCATGTATTCCTTGAGAAGTCATCTATGAATGCAAACATAGTACACAGACTTTCCCAGTGATGGAACTGACACACGTCCAAACACATCAATGTGCACAATTTCTAATATCTTGTTCACCCTCTTAGGATGAGAAGGAAAATTTACCCGATTCTGCTTGCCAGATACACAATTTTCACAGAAATCAAAATCCAGAGAGAAATTTGACATACCTTATACCATACCATTTCTATGTAGTATCTGAAGGCCCTTCTCTCCGATATGTCCAAGCCTTTGATGCCATAGCATGGTCTTTTCTCCAGAGACAGCTAGGATTTTTGCTCCACTTTCAGGAACCACATAACTATTACACCCATCAATAACAGTGCTACCTTGTATCTTGTACAAATTTCCAGTCCAAACTCCCTGCATTAATACTAGTGCTCCCCGAACCATCTTGCAGGCATCTTTCTCGAACACTTTTTTTACACCTACAGCATCCATCTTGCTTACAGAAATAAGATTTTTGGCTAATGCAGGAATATGCAGAACACCAGGAAGTGTTCTAATCCTTCCACCTTGCAGCTTCAGCTTGAAATTTCCACGTTTGATGATTTTGGCCTTCCTATCATCCCCTAGGAAGACATCACCATCATATTTCTCATACTCTCAGAACCACTCCCTATGGGGAGTGAAGTGAAAGGATGCACCTGAGTCAATCAACGATGACTCATGATCTACATGTGTATTTGAAGAAAAAGCCAAATACATATACCCACCTTCATCCAAGGTGGTTTTTGCCTCTATAGAAGGAGCATCATCAGATCCCTTTCCTTTCTCAAGAGCTTTAGATCTGCACTCCTTTTTGTAGTGCCCTTCCTTTTCGCATTTCCAGCATACCTTTACAAAATTTCCAGGAGATTCAGATCTCCTTCTAGATTTGGATCTCCGACTCGAAACCTTATTCTTTTTCTGTTTTGGGACCTTCCTCGTACAGATAAGGCATCTCCATTCTGGCCCTCCATATTTCTCCGTCTCATTTCCTTCGACAACAAGGCTGAGAAAATGTCATCAAAATTCAAGGTAGTTGTATTGCTACCTATTGCAATAACCAAACTATCCCACGAGTCTAGTAGAAAACACAACAAATTGATGCACTTATCTTCATCTGAGATTTTAATATCAACATATGACAACTGACTTACAACAGTATTGAAGGCATTCAGATGCTCTCTCACCAAGTCTCCATCCTTCATCCTCAGGTTATATAGCTTTTTCCAGAAATCTTATTCACCAGAGACTTAGATTGGTACAAAGTCCCAAGTTTTTCCCACAAATTCTTCGCCGTAGCTTCCCCAGATACATTCAAAAATACTGAATCTGAGACACACAACTGTATTGTGCTCTTAGCATTCCGATCCTGTTTCTTCCAGTCTTCATCTGACATTGCTGTTGGTTTACTATTTTGATCTACCGCGATCCACTGATATTTATCCACCAGCAGATCCTCCATCTTGAGCTTCCACAACTCAAAACTCTGACCGTTAAATTTCTTGATCTCTACCTTTCCGCCGCTCGCCATCTTCTTTCACCACAAGAATCGATCCCGCAAATCTCCCACTGAATAGCGTCTACCTCAGGCCCAAGAAAAAAACTCTCAACAACAAAGGCGTCCCCTTGAAGCTGAAACAACTTCGATACCAAATGTAGGTTTTAACCCTGAACAGAAATTATCTACACACAAATCTTATAACAGAAAATAAACAATAGCGAAAGCGTAAAACATAAAACAGATAAACATAGATATTTTCCCCTAGATCCCAAATTGGGACGACCAGCTTGATTTTTCATTATATTCCTTTTAGTGTTACAACACATATATATACATGCCGAAGCATACATAAACCCCAATCCATTAACCCTGGATTAGAACATAACCGTAGTTCCCTTGACCGGATCTTCAAAATACCAGGGGCCGAAAACCATTGTACCCCAAAACCATGTGCAAAATCATGCACAAAACACTGGTGGGTTCGCCTATGAGTGGGTCTGCACACCAAAAAAAAATTCGCCTGGGCGCTGCCCCGGACCCCAACAGTTGGGGCTGCCTCCTCCCTTCTGACCCCGCTGTTGCGCCCGACGCAACGTACAGTGTGTGGGGCTAGTCGTGGAAATAATATAGCACATAACCAACAGTATGTGGTAAGTTTTACTATTCATTATTTATGCAATCTGCATTATGTTTTCCTTTTGTTAACAATTTTCACTTATAGATTAAACGATTTTCTAGGTCTATTTTTATATAACCATTTTGTAGCATTGATTAGTTTCTATTTTTTTTCCCTATGCTTGATTAATTAACATTCCAACATGACAAATATGAATCCATTACAACAATATGTCAAACATGCCCACATGAATGTGGTCTAGTGGTAAGCAGTAAGGTGATTCTATTAACAAAGAGACTCTGGTTCAAAAAACCCCCTAAGTGGGTGCAGATGAGACCAGGTACAGATCATAGATGAATTAGATATGAAACCCTCATAGCACAGTATATTTTTCCAAAGAGACTCCATGAGACGATTTATCAGAACAAAAAAAAACAAAAAAAAATATGTTACAACATCATAAGGGGTCAAACTGCCAAAGACTTAATTGTAAGCTTTTTGGAAAGGAGATGAATGGATGGATAAGCCATTTAAAATACCACCTTTGTACAAATCCTATGACATGGGGTATTAATCTCACAACCAATCAACACCATAACTAAAACAAAGAGCTTATCTGAATATTAATGACGACAGAGGACATGTGGCTTGAATCTACAATTGGAGGAATATAAATAAATAAAAGAACCACGTGTATATTGGGGATTTCTAGAAGGGAGAAGGACTCCAGAGGTTCACCTTCTACAAGAAAATTCCATTTCTTCATTCCGATAACTAAGTTGGGGCATAGCGATCCATCAAATCAATTGATGAAAAACATGAAGAAACTAATAGGGTTGTGGGAAATGGTTTCCTATGCAACGACCTACTTATCATTGCTCAGTTTCTCTACCATGCAATGATTCATTTTTCTTATATTATTGGAACATGATATAAGTTCCCTACTTATCATAGGTTCAGGTAAGAAATTCTTCAAAAGGAAAAGAGAAATAACAACACCAGATTGGAATACCTTAAAAATTAAAGAGAAACAAAAGGTGCACAATAATGTCTTACTTTTGTAAGGATAGGAAGGGTAATACCATCCTAACTTTTTCAGTTTATTGTCCCAAAGGAACAATTTTTATTAAATTTAGTTATGCAATTTCATAAATAAAATATGGGGCATTGTTATATGAATTTTTTAATGCATTTATCCAAAAGATACATGTGCAACATGTTGTACAAGTCATAATAGATAATGCTTCTAGTTCTAATTATGTGGACACTGACAAGATGTTAATGGAGAAACGCCGCACATTCATTTGGACTTCCGGTGCTGCCCATTATATCGACCTAATTGTTGAGGACATGGGAAAAAATTTCTTTATCAAGGATGATTAATCAGTGAGGAACATCACATAATTCTTATGTAACCATGCATATGATCTTAGCCTAATGAGGAAAATGAAAAGAAAAAGGAATTGGTGCATCCTACCTTCACATCTTCTGCCACCACTGTCATTTCTCTTCAACCTATCCTCAGTTGTATATTGGAGATGAAAATGATGTTTGGTTTAGATGAGTAGTATGATAGTGTATCTAGCAATAAATAGAAAGGGCAAGCTATTACTAAAGTATTGTACTGTAGTGAAAAAGCAGAGGTTTTAAAAGTTAGAGAACGTTTGCTAAAGATTTTTTACCTAGTCGATGGTGATTAATACACAATAGGCTACCTATGTGAGGCAATGGTTAGTGCAAAATAAGTTACCCATTCTTCGTATGAGGTATAGGGTAAGTTGGACCATGAAAACATATAACAATATCAGATTTAATTGATCAGCAATGCATCTAAACCATCATCCCATTAATCAACCAAGTTGTACCTCAGTCGAGACCATGACTTTAGTTTCTATGGAAACACAACGAAAGAAATTCTTCCACCTTCGAAGGATCATGCCTAATCCAGTTGACCATTCAACCATAACAAGAAACATGGAGATGTATAGATTGGGCACTAATTCATTTGTCTTTGAAATGGGAGTACAGAAAAGAAAAACTAATTTCTTTTCTTTCTTTCATATTTTCTACTAGGAAAAAATGTAATATAATTAATTTCTTATTTTCTTAACTTCTGTAGATATCTAGTGGGAAAATTATGCTAGAAAAGCACCAAATTTATAAATATTTTCCATATCAGTGCCTAGCTAGACTTGTTCTTAAATTCACACTCACAAATTGGAGTGTGTTTCAAAAAATAGACAAAGGTGCAACATGTTAAAATATATGTGTCTCAGTAATAAAATCCACATCTAATACAATCCTTGATTATGGCTGAAGAAAATTGAGAAAACAGTTGATATGGACACCATTTCCTTATAGAAAATATTGACACAGAGTACAAATGTTTGGTGATGGAATAGCCATGTTATGGAGAAGTCATCTAAATTTTTAGATGAATATGAGCGAGATCAGGTGATAGGTTGCATAGGAAAACTTCCTACAACAAACATAAAAGGAGAATGAGGAAAGTTAGGTGCTAGCCTCTGTACCTATATAGACTGAGATACCAATTAGTAAGCATTGAACTATTATTGCAGGACTTTCCTCTACTAGAGGATGACATGTTACCTTTTCCCATAAAAAATGGATTCGAGAGGTAGTTCTCCTCCACCCATCAACCAATGATGGACTCCAGAGATGAAAATCCCCAAAACTCACTTATTTTAAGTATTTTGGACATTATTTTAGGGATTTTGGGAATCCAAAGTGGCTAATTTTGAGTGTTCAACAAGGAAACTAGCCTAAGGCGGCCATAGGAATCCACCCTTTAACTATAAGGGACTACAAAGATGGAGATCTCCTCTCTTATTCAATTCAAATGGGCATGAAAATCACCTCTTATTTGCAAGTAAAATAGAAATGTGAGAAATAAATATAAATTTTCCTTTATATACAGACTCCAGAGACCAGATAAGGGAGAATAACAAGATATTTTTCTGAGATAGTTACCAATGGGATAATCAAGTTTCTTTGTAACATATCTTCAGTAAAAGAATTATACCTTCATTCCATCCTTGCATTTTCTAGTTGGGGCACCAGAAATAAGAAGCAAGGCTTTTTTGACATCCTCATGTCCAAATATTTCTGGAGCAAAAGACCACACAAGCTTGTTATAGATGTCACCATCCTTAGCAAGCAACATGGTAAGAAGTTCTATTTGTTCTTGTTCATCACCTTGTAAAATGTACCTACAGTTGTTTGAAATTAATGATTAAAATAAGCAATATAGAGAAAACATGGATCAAATAAAAACTTCACTAAATGGCACATTTTAAAAGGCCGCATATGCTAGACATGTGCAACCAAAGAAAACTTGCTAATCTACCTGCACTAGATTTGGAACTTTACATATCTATATAAAGTAATAACTATTAAGTAATACCACCATCATCAAAGTAATACCCATAAAAAAGTGAAGCAGCAGCTTGATCCACAATAAGTGAAAAAACACTGAATATTACAAGCACCCAATGGGTCTTCCTTTTTCTTGCAAATATATTTCTATTGGGGCCTATTTCTAGATCTACATCCCTGATCCAACCAGGGCCTAAAGTTCCAATCTCTCAAGGTTAGTCAAATTATATTACAACAGCTTGCAAATAGACAATTCAATCAAATATAAAATTAATCGGAAAGATTTAACAAACATACCTTTTTGTACTGCATCCCTGATCAAAACATGGCCTGAAGATCCAATCTATGTAAGTCAGTCAAATTATATTACAACAGCTTGCAGATAGATAGTTCAGTCAAATATAAAATTAATTTGAAAAATTTAACAGACATACCTTCCTGTACTTTGTTTTGGCTTTCTAGAATAACACCCATCTGAATATTAGCTATTAGAAATGAATTACCAGTGTGCATCAAGAAAATTACTCGGCTTGTGGATGTATCACCAAGAATTACTAGGCTTCTGGATGCATCACCAAGAAAAAAGTATACAAGGCCTCATGAGTTGTTATCTTTAAAGAGACACATACTGAAACATAAACACCATGATGAATCTCAAACTTAGAAGGAAACTAAGAAATGGGGCTAAACAAATTGTAGTAGTGATAATGGGGAAATATATGTAGACTTTGATAGCTTTTAGGGCTTTATCATTGCAATGTAGGATCAGAAATGGAATTAGAATGAGCATTTAGATAATGAATTCATTCTATAAGAAGAAAGTAACACAACATAATTTCCCTTACAAAACATATCATAAATTGATTTATGAATTTTGTTTATAACTCTTTAGAACAATTAGTGAAAGCATAAGATATGAAATGGAATTGAGAAGGCATTCGATGAAATGAAACACGAAGGAGGTATAATGTTATAAAGCCATACCACATGAATCCCAAAATTCTTACTGCAACTGGCTCTGTATTATCAAAAACAAATATCCTAGTACAATAGCTCTCCGTGATATATCCAATATCCAACTCTCCTCTATTACAAAAACATTTATTTTTTATAGGAAAAATTACAAGGGCCTATTTTTCGAAAACAATAAATGTTTTTTTTCAAAAATAAAAGTAAAAATTATATCAAGGTGACCAAAATATAAATACTTGCAAAAAGACTTTGATGGCACATTTGAGCTACAAACTCTGATTTATATGTCCAATTTGAAAAATAGAAAATCCAACTACAAAGAAAAATTAAAAATAAAATGCACTTCATGTGTTAGCCATTGCTCTAGTGCAAATTTGTTGACTTGAGTGAATAGAAACCATCCTAATTAAACCTCGTGCCATTAGATCCTTGATATCATTTCTAGCAAGTGAACCATTAATCTAAAAATTCAAGGAAAAAATTAACATTAGTGAGAAGAACCACATACTTTTCTTCTAAAAATATTCATAAAAAAGAACCAATTCTTCTTTCTTTTCGTGATTAAATTGACCAACTTCAGAAGAACCACAGTAGAAGGCATCCAACATCAGTGTTGAGGTAAGGGATGTCCTTTTACGCAAATTGTATATATGTGTTGAGGTAAGGGGTACATATAGTTATATAGGTATGTAATTATATTGTTTTTATGGAAGAAATACCAAATTAATGTTTGAATGAAACACAACTACAAAAATATGAATGGCTAGTGAAAGAAACTTACACCAAAAAGTAGGTAGCAAAAAAAGGTTGAGTTATCTCGAACATTCACCATTTGAAGTATTCACTAGACCTAAAGCCAAAAATTACAAAATTAACATCATATTCATACAAACAAATCAACAAAAATATGACCAAAAACTATTTATAAATAATCCAAGATATGGAAATACATAAGGAAAGTGAAAGTAGAATGTTTTGAAAATTAACCTTGTTTAAATTTTTCAAAAAATCTGAAAAAACTTTGTAATCACTTTCTTCTAATTTGTATGTATCATTCTTAGCATTGTACGATAAGTTTTCAATTTCTATAATAGATTTAAGTTGTACAAAAGCATGATCAGTCAAATAATACTTATACATGCGTAGTCCCTTTATTCTACCATACCAACATAATTGAAGCTCGATGCCTTCTAATGTATCCAAAAGGTCGATGTCATTATGGTAATCAAATGCCCTATTACCATCCTTCTTCCTTATTCTTTGAACCCTTCCAATGTACCACATTCCACAAGAAACACCTTGTTTTGTACTCCGAGGAACACCTTTTCTTACAGTATGTTAAATGGGGGGAATTGATTTGTTTTCAGGCAACACCCCACAATTTGATCCAATTCCAAAGCCAATTGAAACACCCTTTTGTAGAGTATTCCCATCTCGCTTAAACTAGACCCCAATTATCGCTTTTTTCAACCTATCTTTGGATAATTTTGGATTTCCGTTCAACTGACTAACCAAACATGCTTTGAACATATCCTTACCATCAGGATTCACCACTGGTTTTATTGTCTTGCTTACATTTTCATCAGTGGAATCTAAAATTTCATCCAACTCATGTCTCCACTCACTTTCCATTATTCCCATTTCACTTTCATTGTAAAGCAATGAAGATGAAGATTGAAATATAGAGTTGGAACATCTCAGTGGAGAATCATCAACTACTTCATCTACAATTTGGAATGTTCGATAATATTTATCCTCTATCCATGGTTTAACCCACCAAAAAAATTGAGTGTAATTTTCTGGTTTCATTCCAAGAGTTGATAAAATGTCTTATGCATCCTTCAATCCATTATTAACGTCTTCTACAATTTTAGCGTCTGTGTATATTGAATCATATTGTGACAATATGTCAATGTTTTATATTGTTTCTTGGTGCAATTTATTCCAAATGTTTTCTTTCTTCTTATGGGATTTATTAAAATGAAGCCCTTGGGAATTTGATTCTTCTTCAAAAACTCTATTAAGGGTTCGAACAACATGAAGCAAGAAAGTGAAATCATAGGCCCTCTCCACTCCAACCATCCCACCAACTTTGCTAATGCATGGCAAGTTAGAGTATTGATCTCAAAACAATCTCATAAAAAAAAATGCAAAATGCCAAGAAATTATCACATCTTGATATGCCTCTCTGCTGATGAAATTTATGTTGACATTAGTATGATATTATTTTTGTACCCAACATAACCGTAACGCGAAGAAATGATGAACTCGTGAAGCATTTCGCATTCTTTCCTAGAGTCTCAAACTATGAGACATAAAGATATCAATGTAATCAGCAACAATTAGTAAGTAAGTCTTTGTAGCTAGTGTCCTCTCTAACTTTCCACTTGGTGTACTTCTCAACTCTTTCAAACACCTTTGAACATGCCTTGAAGAAATGCATTGTGAGAAACCTCAATTTTGTCAATCCATCCTCTCTATATCTTCACACTTAAGCTTGTGATCATCCACTTTAAAAGTGTGATAAAACATTCTCACATGGCCAAAACTTATGTACTCATTTCCTAAAACCAATTTTCTTCGACCGCTAAACAAAGGATTCACTAGATTTTTGTCATTGTGGATGTAATATTGATCATGAAATCCTATTACATTGCAACCATTATACAACCCACTTAGCCTCCACCCTCCCCAAGGAATTTGATATCGAATACCTGATGTTGAAGAATAATCCTTCAACATAAGTTGTCTTCTTCTGCTATCCCCATCTAAGGAATGACCAACAATAGGTCCCAAATTGTTTTCTATGTGTTTCTTCCACATAAATTCTACCTTTTCCCATTATTAATAAACAAAATTTTCATTGAATTTATTGCATGTTGGATGAACAACCACAACCAACCGAGGAAGTTTTTGATGTAAAGGGTTTGAAATAAGAACACATTCATAATCCCTAATAACAATGTTTTTAAAATATTTTTTTATAATTTCATAGCCTGCATCTCCCTGACCAACTATCACCAAGAAATGTGATTGGCATTGATGTTCTTATTTCAAACCAGAAAACCCCACCAGTGTATCGCTTTTTGCTACCTACCTAACATATTGTTTCATAATTGTTTCATCTTCAGCAAGGCATATAGGAATTGGTCGATATATACCATGTTTGGCTTTATAAGAAGCATAATTTTTTCCGACTGCCTCAAAAATGTGTTCGTGCTCCCCTGGGATATATGTTAATGACTTTCTAACTTTCCTTAAATTTGTAGATATTGAAGGACCATACAGATTCAATCTAATAAAGTTATGTAATCTAGGACCTCCCGATAACTTGATCATCTCATAAAGGGATTTTGTGGATGTACTGTACCTTCTCCCTATTTTTTCATGAATCAAGTTATGAAATATATCCTTGTCAATTCCCAAATTGCATCTTTAACTTGTAATTTTACTTGCTTATGTGCCTCACAAACATCCTTACAAAACCTAAAGACATCCTTCCTTTTTGCTGATTCAAACAAATTTTCCTTTAGAGATCTCATTCTAATAGAGAGTGTAGCAACATTTGTCCTCTCCCACAAAATAACTCGCATTTTTTTATCTATGTTTAGCATTTTTAACCCTTGCAGCATTCTTCAATTCATTTCGAGTCAAGTAGTCCAATCCTCTACCTTTTCCTGTATCTCATTCACTTATTTTATTGGTGCACCTTGATTCACAATATAATCGCATCCTGAAGTCATTACATTATGGAACCAACTTACAAAATCTACATGTTAATGAATCAAAAGGGGTCCCTATTTTAGGACCCCTCTGGCAATGAATATGCCTATATGTACCATCAATACGACATTCAATACCCTCGTAACATAGCATGATCTTGGTATGCTTCTCTCTGGCCTATAATTTCCCACCCCTTTGATCATCCATTAGGACCTTTTTTTCCAATCTCTCCACATTTCTATCAATATAAGGATACCAATACCCCCAACATTGTAGTAACAAGGGAGACAATTGAGCTATAATAAGATGACAACACAATAATTATAAAAAAAAATTAGAAGTACGATAAATAAAATAATATACACATTCATATTCAAGTTTAGTCTAAACTATTAATTAACCACTAATTAAAACACATGAGGTAGAAGAAGATGCACTTGTAGAACCCCTATGTAATACTGATGGTGATGATGGCACTAAGAACCTAGTCAAACTTTGTTGGGACTTATCATTGGTAGGCTTCTTAGGTCTCCCAACTATGCCACTCCTTAGCCCAATCTCCTAATGTGAAGCCTCATTTGTAGTAGTCATAGTGTGCTTCTTTTATTTCATGTGTTCATTTAGGGAACTGACAATATTACCACTTTTTAGCACTAAACAAAACCATTTATTGCATCGCGTACATTCGAATCTCAATTTTTTCATGTCCTTATAGTCTGCAAGTGTTTCTTCCACCACCTTGAACAAACTACGCTCTTGTGTCTTGTTGAAATCATCTAGAAGTTAAGTTGCTTGATCAATATGAAATCGATCTCCAACCACCATTGTTTGTTGTACTTTGTTACATGAATGAATTTCACTACCACTTGGCATTGAAAGGCGTTGTTGATGGGACGTTGTTTTCATATGATGGTTTATTGAAATTGCGCATTGTTCACGCTACCAATGATACATCACTTGTTCCATAATCAATGCCACAAATTTCACAATGGATATTTATTTTAGATTCTCCCTTTTCTAAATATATTTTGAGAGTAAGTTTCTCATTGACAAACTCTTCCATTAATATTTTCACTTTTTTTTTCCTAAGATGCCAATACACAAGCATCAACGATTGTGGCTTCTTTCACTGATAAAGGCATATTATCAACTCTTGGTTGTTTATGCATAGGTTCCTCCACATTCTCTTCAATTTTTTCAAATATTGGCATTGTTTTCACTGTATTTGAACCCCTTGTTTCCACATCAAATGTGCCTATTTTCCTCTTAATGCATAAAAGTGTTGTATAAAATTTCCATTTATTCTCTTGCTTTGGATTTAAAGCTAATCCATCCTAGATAAAATCAAAAGGTTATTCAACGATTCCATCACCCAATAATTTCATCACGAATTTCAGAAAATGTACAACCTTCTCGACACCTGACAATGCCAATGACAAGTTTCTCTTCATCCATAGTAATTTTATAAGACAAGTACATCTGTTTTTGCACATAAATAAATGAAAAAGTAAGTAAAATTCCACAAACATATTAGTTTATTATGAAAAATAGAGCAAGGAAGAAAGGTATGCACTTTCAATTCAAAGCTCCAAAAAACATGAATAACTCTTACTATTGCGATCAAACACCTTGATTCAAAATATACTAGATTATAAATCCTTCGGGAAATCACATGAGAATTTTAGGAACAATATAAAAAGAAGAAGAAGAAGAAGAAGAAGAAGATGCGGAACTACAGTTGGTAGTTCGAAACGCGTCATTTTTTTCTTTTTTATTGTTCCTCAAATTCTCATGTGATTTCCCGTAAGATTTATAATCTAATATGTTATGGATCACAGAAGCTTGCACTCTCAAAATATGCTATCGATGGATTCCTCAAATGGAACTAAAACAAAAAATAAAACAGAGTACTAAAACAGATTTGAGAGTTGATTTATTGAGTCAAACATTGACAAACTTATAAGCAAGCTTAGGCCCTAAATCTGCCTCAATTTTGGCCTTATTTACATCATTTTTTTGTGTCCTAAAGAGGTCCAAACCGTGTCAAAACCAAACCATCATAGCTTTTACTGTTCGCTGGTATGAAATGGTTTTTATTCAATTTATGGTTCGCTAGTATCTAGGGCTTGTGATTTTATTCAATTTACTATTCACTATTATTCAAGTACCAAACTTCTAATCTAGTTGTTATACGAGTTTAACTACTATCATTAATCACCTCTACATCCTTGATGTTGGGGATAATGCTGAATTATTTTTGGGTAAATTTTACTTTAATTATGATCAAGGATAAGTTCTCTCTGTCCTTCAATTAACAATAATATTCATATTAATCTTGCAACAATATTTTGTAAGGGTTGAAGAAATTGTGAAACTATTTAATTGTCTGAAAAAATTATATGAATGAAGACATACAATGGAATTTTGGTTTAATCAGACCATTTTTTATTTCTGCTATAATACTAAATCTTGAAGAAATTATGAAAGTATTTAATTCTCTGAATACATTATATCAATGAAGATATACATTGGAATTTTGGTTCAATTGGGAGCCTGTTGATAGAACATCAAATGAAATTTATGCCTATTAAGAGTCACTTACAGAGAATTACAAATTACCTTCTTCATGAGCTTGATGTTGTAGAGTGCATTGTCATGCCAGGTGTTCACAAACAGACTTCGTTGGTTTCACATTTTTTGGAAAGCTAAGTTTTCTCTCATAGTGAGGAGCATTCTATGTTGTATGTCATAATGTACGTTATTGTTGTATCAGTCTTAGGCTAGGAAGCAAATGATTCATTAATTGGGAAAATGTCTTGATCAAGAGTGGTAAAAAAAATGAATTTCTGGTTTTAATCATACATTTTTAGTTTTATCATGCACTCTTCAAATTAAATATCACTACATATTGCTATGATTGGGTTAAATCTGTACTTGATGACTAGTATCAAGTTCCTCCTCATCCCTTCCACAAAATTCATTCTCAGTAAATTCAAGTAGAAACTCCCAATTTGTGTTGAGCATAATTTTTAGATACCAAAGCAATTTTACAAGAGTCCTCCCAATGTGCAAGGTTGCATGACATACACCAAGTTGAAAGTGAATCATCAAAAAAATTAGAGGTGGGAGGATATGGATTTACCCCGAAATTCTTGGCCTTATCCTATAGATTAGACCCTTCAAGTGGAGGTACATATGGTTTATCTTTAGCTACTATTAGTTCATCTCTATCTTCACAACTTTGATCGGTAAGACCTGCAAATTCTCACTAAGATGTTGTTTAGACTCATTGATAAAGGACATATGTTTAAACACTGATCAAGTTTAACAAACATGCAAATGAAGATGAAAAGTAGATACCTTATCCTTTTTATCTGATTTTTCTTTTTTCTATCGACATCAAGTGAAATGACCTTAATAGAAGAAACCCAATCATTCCCTAAGGACAAGGAAATAGTGCATTGGATCAAGTATGTTGAATTTTTTTATTTCAATTCACCGGCTTCAAAAGTGGACAATAATTATTCTTAAATAAAATAGTGGTGGATTCATAACTTCTCTCTCTCAGACATAGATACAGTAGGTCTTTGAAGCAACAGATGACTCCTCTCTTCAACCGACTATGGCAGGTTTAGATTTCAATGAACTAGTGATTCTAACAGTTCTTTTAGCTTTCATTATTCATTATATTTTTTAACCTTTAAAGCCTAAAAACTAGAAATATCATCTCTTAATTTTCTTCCCCTATGCAAGAAGAGAATGAAAAGATGCCTAGAGACTGTTTCTTGTAACATCTGCCTAGATTAGTTGAGGAACAACCTCTGCCATTTGCAAATTGGACCTTAATAGAATAAATGAATGATGCTCAAAATGAAATGGAGGAGCTTATCACAAGTTAAAAATTGTCAGTTGGCCGTGTATATCTATATTCTTGCATGCAAGACTAAGGCCTTAAGGGGACAGCAACCGCAATGTGACAAACAAATACGAAAGTTCTTCAGCTGTAAACTGTTCTAGTGGAGAATCTTTGACTAATTTTTATTATGTAGTTGAAACTTCGGGAGATTCTCTAAGGAAAATATGTAACTCTTGTTTGTGTTAAAGAGATTTGAAATTTTATAGATTCTTGGCTTCTGTGATCCATCATTAAATTATGAAGAAATATTTTGGTAATAATCACATTAAAATGAACAATGTTGACTCGTTTCAAAACAATCGGCGTGGTTCATTATCTAGACTAGGTGAACCACACTGCTTAGTTCAAAATGCGTCAACATTCATGTTGAGATTCAACAAGATGATGAGCTTAGTGAAAAGAGTCGCCTTCAATAAGTGGGCCTGCAGGCTATTTTTGGCGCAAGTCTATTTTTAGACTATGTTTATTTTTAGACATGTCGAACATATTTCAGAAGTTGGAGGATGCTATTTGTGGATGGTTGATCAAGTTGGAAAAATAGATGAAATTATACTCTTAGAAAATTGGGCGAAGTCTATTTATAGATCGTCAACATAAAAATAGATGCATGTCGATTATTATTAGCTCTTAATAATAATTAGTTTCTAAACAACAACTTATTCTCTTGGAGCACTTCATTTCAGTGCACAGATGTGGCACAATAGATGATAGAAGGAATTATGCTATTCCTGAGGGTTTACTGGAGTTATTGCATGGAGGACTCAGTTCGAACTCAAATGGCAGAGTTATGACACAGTTGGAAGAAGTAGTTATGGAGTTGTATTTAGTTTAACTCATTTAGACTCAGTTCAGCTAGTTGTATCTAGTCTAACTGATTGATACACTAGTGAGAGTGGAGTGAATTAATTACTTAATTAATTCATAAATAATAAATCATTAATCAACTGAAAAATATAGCAGTTAACTACAGTGCATGGCAGTTTCAGTGGAGACCAGTGGAGAGATAGGTGAAAGGGCAAGATAGACTATCTGTTGTGACTGTTAGCGATGCATTGATTGCATCCAACACATAGTGGAGATGCAAATGAGGATTGCACAGTCAATCCAAGAGTAATTCAAATTCATTCAGATCTATTCTTTAGCAGAGATTGTGCAGTGGAGGCAGGCTAGTAGTTGGCAAAGATCGGTGCATGGATTTGCAAGATTAGGCCTATATAGTGTATGCCGATTGTACTGTACTGAGAGCTTGTGATAAGCTTTCTATTTTTGTATGATATTGTCATATTATCTCCATGTTACATAATATATAGTTGGGTTTTTCATATTTAGGCTTTCCCGGTTAAAAAATGTGTTGTTTGCAATTGATAATTTTTGTTTATGCTTCACATGTGTGTGCAATTAATTTTCTGCAAAATATTAACAAGTGGAGTAGATTCAATATATTGCATAAAGTTAAATAGTGTGAGATCAGTTGGATCTTAGACATATGCATGCTTAGTGCATATCATTTCTAAATGGTATCAGAGCATTTTTAATTGAAGATTGCAATTGTGAAGTGAGTTTGTGCTAGTGGAAAATTCGAATTTGCTACAGAAGATTCTTGGTGCAGAAATTGAGTATACATTAAAATTTCTTTCAAAGGGTTGAAATTGGAGTATGCCCTTGATGGGAGCTTGAAATACATAGCCTAGAAGGATAGGATGGAGGCAGTGCTTGAGGATAATGGGCTGAAAGAGTTCATCGATAGTGATGTTCCTAAGCCGAGATCTAGCGATGCTGCATTACTTGATGCATGGAAAAAGAAGACTGCAAAGACGAGGAGGATTCTGTTGGAAGGTGTGAAGAACCATATTGTGTCCAGCCTTCATGGGAAATCCACTCCATTCTTAATGTGGAATTATTTGACAGACTTGTTCCAAAGCAGAAGTGACCAGAGGAAGTTGGCGCTTAAAGACAAGTTCAAAAAAAATAAAAATGGAGAAAGGCGACAGTATTCCAAAATACCTCACGAAGTTTGTCCACTGTAAGGATGAGCTAGGAAGTGTGGGGGCTACTATTGATGAATCATAATTGGTGAGCTTGGCTCTCCTTGGGCTTATGAAGAGTTGGCATAGCTATGAAGACTCTGTCAATGGATGGGAGAAACTACCAGGATGGGAGCGACTTTGGTCAGATCTTGTGCAAGAGGAGATAAGGCGGGGTACCAGGGATGGATCCTCATCAAAGAATGAAGATGAAGATAATTACGCTTTGGTTTCCAAAGCAACGAAAGGGAAGGGGAAGAAAAATCCTTCTAAATCCAATGTGAAAGGCAAGAAGCAGGACTTGTCCAAAGTGAAGTGTTTTCACTGTCACGAGCATGGAAATTTTGCCACTAATTGTCCACAGAAGAAGAAGAATAAGCAGGCTACTTGATCTGTAGCCAGAGAGGCCTTATCCTCACAATTTGACCTGGATTTTTCCTTGATTGCATGCTTGGTTTCACGCTGCATGGGATCAGTGTGGTATCTTGATAGTGGTGCATCTTTCCATATGACGGGAGACAAAGAGTTTTTTAGTGACTTCGAGGAGAAGGACCTCCAGATGCATATAGAGATGGGCGAAGATGGTTGGTATAGTGCGACTGGAATTGAGACCATTACCTTTTAGAGGGATTTTGGTAATCCATTCTTGTTGAAGAATGTCATGCATGTTCCAGGTTTGAAGAAGAACTTGGTCTCAGTCGCAATGCTGGAAGACAGGGGTTATGATGTTATTTTCAGTGAGGGAAAATATTTCCTTCGACATAAAACAACGGGTCAAACTAGGAATATAGGGGTTTGATTTAAGAATATCTACAAGCTAGAGGTAAATGGATGCACTGCAATGGTGGGAAAAGAAGAAGAAGTGGTGAGCTAGGATGAGGGCAAATTATGGCACAAGAGATTGGGCCATCTTCACCATGGCACTTTGAAAATTTTGCAGAAAATTTCTACTTGACTTCCGAAGGGTACTCTTGCGCAGTTAGATCAGTGCAAAGGATGTACAATGGGTAAATTTTTGAAGACCACTTTTCAAGAGAAGGAGAACTGTGCTTCGGTGATCCTGGAAATAATTCACATAGGCATGTGTGGACCATTCTTGGTTGCTTCAATAGTGAAACAAAGGTATTATGTGCTATTTGTTGATGAATTTTCTCATAGTTTCTGGATCTTCTTCATGTAGAAGAAGAGTGAAATTTTCTCAAAGATCTGTGAGTTTAAGGCATTGGTGGAGAAGGAGTCAGGGAAGTAGGTGAAAGCTCTAAGGAGCGATAATGGTGGTGAATAGATCTCTGGCAAATTTAAATACTTCTGTACCAAAGAATGAATTCAAAGAGAAATCATAGCGCCTCATAGCCCACAATAGAATGGGGTTGCAGAGAGAAAGAATAGAACGATCGTGGGTGCTGCACGAGTGATGTTGCATGATCAGGGCCTACCGATGCACTTGTGGGCGGAGGCATGCAACACTTTGGTTCATGTGTGAAACGTTGTCCTCATAGTGTACTTGGCATGAGTACTCTCGAGGAAGCTTTTACTGGTAAGAAGCCTGATATTTCTCATTTGAAGATTTTTGGCTCACCTGTTTACATTCATGTGATGAAGGATGGTAGGAAGAAGTTGGGATATTTTTGGGGTACAGAGAAACACCTCATAACCATCGTGTGTATTTTCCAAACAGTCGGATGACTTTTATGAGATGAGATATAAAATTCAATGAGGTGAAAGCCATGCAGTTTTTGCTTGAGAGGGAGCTACAGTTGCATGTGGAAGAAGAAATTATTTTTCCCAAAGATAAGTCTCTGGATGTGGATTAGCCACGGGAGGAGATTCATGGAGTGTAGGGGTCCACTCATGCAGAACCAAACATCAGACAAGGCAGGAAGCATATCACAAAAGATGAGAGACTGAAGGTGGATGTTGCACAGAATGTAGGAGTTCCTACATCATAGCGCAAACAGAGACAGTCACCCAACCGATAAAATAGAAACATGGCTCTTATGAGCAAGTGTATTGTGATAGAGCCATCTTCTTTTGAAGAAGAAGTGTAGGAGCTCACATGGGTAGATGCCATGGTGGAGGAGTATGACTCCATTATTAGAAACAATGCTTGGGAGATTGTTCCAAGGCCAGTGGGAAAATCAATTGTAGGATCAAGATGGATATATAAGGTAAAGCAAGCTGCTGATGGGAGCATCAAGAAGTATAAGGCAAGATTTGTTGCTCGGGGCTTCTCACAGATTGAGGGGATTGAATATGGAGAAACCTTTGCACCTATTGCACGGTATTCTTCCATACGGACCATCCTTGCTCTCTCAGTGCAAATGGGTTGGCACATTCATCAGATGGATGTGAAGACTGTGTTCCTTAATGGGATCATTGAGGAAGAGGTGTACATTGAGCATCCTGAAGGATTTGAAATCTTTAGTAGTGACTCGCATGTGTGTATACTTAAAAGAGCATTGTATGGGATGAAACAAGAATCCCATGCTTGGTACACTAAGATCAACAACTATTTCACTATACTTGGCTTCACCAAGAGTGAGGCGGATGCAAACCTGTACCATATTGTGGTTGAGGGTAAGCTTTTGATCATTGTACTTTATGTTGAGGATTTGATACTAACAGGTGATGAGTAGTTGATACCCTCATGCAAGGCTAATCTGGCAAAGGAGTTTGAGATGAAGGATTTAGGCCTCCTTCATTATTTCCTTGGATTGGAAATATGGCAGTGGGAAGGTGAACTATTTGTGTCTCAAGGAAAGTATGCCCAGGAGATACTAGAGAAGTTTCACATGCAAGGCTACAAGCCTATCGACACTCCTCTTCTAGGAAATTAGAAGAAAGAGGATGCTACGTTGACAGAGGTAGTGGATGCCACTGTTTATCGACAGTTGGTGGGTTTGCTCATGTATTTAGTCAATACAAGACTAGACATATGCTATGCGATGAACCAGCTTTCACAAGCGATGGTTAAGCCTACCAATATCTTTGGAAGGCATGTAATCATGTCCTAAGATATCTCAGGGACACATTTGAGTATGGTTTATGGTAAAGAGAGATGGATGAGGTGAAGTTGCATCGCTTCACGGATGCAGATTGGGTAGGAAGCCCAACAGACAGAAAGAGCACATCAGGAGGGATTTTCAATATCATATCTACAACATTTTCTTAGTACAGCAGGAAACAAATATTTGTGGCACTCAGTTCAGCGGAAGTAGAATACATGGCAGCAAGTTTAGCTGCATGTGAGGCTACCTGGATGAGGAAGATTCTACTTGGTTTGTTCAGTTCACATTTAGATCCCACGGTGATTCATTTTGATAATCAAAGTTGCATTAAACTCTCGGTTAATCCTGTGTTTCATGATAGATATAAACATATTGATATCTAGTATCATCATATCAGAGATTGTGTGCAACAAAAGATCATGTTGCTTCAATACATTCCCACAGAGGAACAGGATGCAGATATTCTGACGAAGGCACTCACCAGGAGGAAATTCAAATACCATAGAGGTAGGATCGGGGCGAAGGATAATCCCTATCTTGTTGAGAGGGAGTGTTGAAATTCAAAAAGATGATGAGCTTAGTGAAAGGAGTCACCTTCACTAAGTGGGCCCGTACGCTATTTTTGGTGCAAGTCTATTTTTAGACTATGTCTATTCTTAGACATGTCGATCATATTTCAAAAGTTCCAAGATGCTATTTGTGGATGGTTGATAAAGTTGGAAAAATATATGAAATTATATTTTTATAATATTGGGCAACTTCTATTTATAGATCGTCAATCTAAAAATAGATGCATGTCAATTATTATTAGCTCTTAATAATAATCAGACTCTAAACATAAAGTTATTCTCTTGGAGCACTTCAATTCAGTGTACAGATATGGAACAACAACTGACAGAAGGAATTACGCTATTCCTGAGGGTTTACTGGAGCTATTGCATGGAGGACTCAGTTAGAACTCAAGTGGCAGAGTTATGACACATTTGGAAGAAGTAGTTATGGAGTTGTATTTAGTTTAACTCAGTTAGACTCAGTTGAGCTAGTTGTATCTAGTCTAATTGACTGATACACTAGTGAGAGTGGAGTGAATTAATTAGTTAATTAATTCATAAATAATAACTCATTAATCAACTTAACAATACAACAGTTAACTACAGTGCATGACAATTTTAGTGGAGACCAGTGGAGAGATAGGTGAAAGGGCAAGATAGACTATCTGTTGTGACTACTAGTGATGCATTGATTTCATCCAAGACATAGTGGAGATTCCAATGAGTATTGCAGAGTCAATCCAAGAGTAATTCGAATTCATTTAGAGCCATTCTTCAGCAAAGATTGCGCAGTGGAGGTAGGCTAGCAAGTCGCAAAGATCAGTGCATGGATTTGCAAGATTAGTCCTGTATAGTGTATGACGATTGTATTGTACTGAGAGCTTGTGATAAGATTTGTATGTTTGTATGATATTTTCATATGATCTCCATGTTACATAATATATAGTTTGGGTTTTTAGCTTCAATATTTCCTGGTTAAAAACAGTGTTATGTATGATTGATAATTTTTGTTTATGCTTCACATGTGTGTGCAATTAATTTTCCGCAAAATATTAACAAGTGGAATAGATTCCGTATCTTGCATAAAGTTAAATAGTGTGAGATCAGGTGGATCTTGGACATATTCATGCTTAGTGCATATAATTTCTACACACTATTCATTTTAATGTGATTATTACCGAAAGATATGAAATTACCAAAAAAATTAAAGGCACAGAAAAAAAAATGTATAAACACCACTGTACAAAACCTGTTTCCTTTCTTTTGTAAGATCAAAAACCTCAGAGCATATGATGGGGATGGAAAAAAAACTGGTAGTATAATTGTTTAAATGCAGCGAAGAAAAATATTTCAGAGTTGTAGGGAGGTTTCTTCAATATTTTACTTTTTTAGATTATATTTGAACCTATAATCTCTGACAAAAAATCAAGATGTTTCTGACTATTGAATTCCCACTCACGCTATATTAAAACAACATTCAAAAACAAATATCATTTAGTAAATCATATATATTTATTGCTATTTCAGGTTCTTGAATATTAATTTTAACAGATGGTAATAGCATGCTCAAATCAAGCAACTGTTGCAGAAAAAGGAAGAGTCAAGTCAAAACATAAATGCATATCACTTTGTATTTTGCATTTAGCTCAAAATCATACTCACAAAAATACTAATATTAAGGTTAATAATAATAATAATTTAATTTAAATCCACATCTTAGTCAGAAGTCAAATTATTGTATGAAACTCTTTGTGGACTAGGGACACCTTTGTGAAGAGATTTGACTACTTAATCTATAGAGATATACATATCCTAGCCCTCCAAATTTGAATCTATTACAGCCCATGAAGAAACTATTATTTTATATTTAATATTATCACTAACAACTAAAACTAACTCAAATAGAGATAATATGGGAGAGAAGATTTTCTAAAGAATATAAAAATTATACACTGGGTCATATCTTGGGTCATATCCTGTGTAATGAGGCCTCTAAAGAATGAGACTTGAAAAACACTGAGTCAGAACCCCACAAGAAATATTGGCTATTTTTTAACAAATTCGTAAATATATACAATAATGTGTGAAAAATAAGATTGATTTTATCTTCACTACCAAAGAAGCTAGCCTAGTCCTCTGTATATTAGGTTCATAGACATTAGATACGTTAAAATTGTGGCCATACAACCCTGAAAATAAGACCAAATATTTAGGAGAGACAAGAAAAATGACATAAAATATAAAAAGTAATTATCATACAAAAGATTCACAAGAATTGCAATCCATACAGCAAGCCCTGATTTTCTATCTAATCAAGATTAGACACCATTCTCCATAACAAAGAACAAAAATAGATCTCTCAACAATTTAGAGCTAAAAATAACTCACTTCCATACAAAATTCTATCATAATTCAGTTTGAATGCTTTTCAATTGTAATGGTTTCTAGTGTAGAAAGAAGAAAAACCCTGAATAGAACGTTGCACAACTATAAAGGAATAGAAATAACTATTTTACATAATGGGATTTCTAACCTCAAGAAAATATTCTTAAAAGTTAAATTATAATTCATATTTTACAGTCCAGAATTACTACAACTGTTTGATACACTAATAAGCAAAGCCCTTGAATACTTTAGCATCAAACTTCTAATTTCATAAGGCACTGCCCTGAATCAGTGGGAGCAAGTAACAAATTCAGGGGTTCATTGTGGTCAAAGAAAAGATATTTTAGGTACTATTCGACATTATATGGATACCTAAATGGTGTGAAAGAGTCTTTTAAAGACAAATAAGGGGTTGAAAATATAAGGAGTTCTCTCATACATAAGGAAAATAGCAAGAAAACAAAAATTATATAGGGCATACTGAAAAGTTGGGTCACACACATCTGGTCTGCATGTGTGTGTTTTTAACTTGAAAAGGTACATTTTTTTTAGAATTTGTACAGTAAATTGCAGCCGCACAATATTAGTCTTTACATTTTTACTATTTCCAAAGACCAAAATTATATACTTGAAGAGTACCAGGACTGTTCATGCCTCATCAATCTAATTTACATAAAAACTAAAAATTCCAATCTGAAATGGGAATTCAATGCCCAACATTTTTCCAACAATGTAAAAAAAACACTTGAACTACAACATAGTTCATAGGGTCAAGCAGGAGTAATGGAAAAAATTTAAATAATGATCCTTTCACTTATATTTGTATGCATAACACAAATAATTTATTGTCAACTTTGGTTAGGGAGCTTTCTTCATGGATATGAATATTCACAACATGAGTGGATACTAAATAAACCAAAAATATATAAGAAATCCACTTAATAAGGTGCTACACAAGTATCTAATTTACATGTTGACAATAATTACAAGTAAATAATACACACTAATAGAAATTTGTTTGACCAACTAAAAGTAAAGAAAATTGAAATTTGGTGTTTGAAGACAAGAATAAATAAAATGGAAAAGGTTTGTGAGGTTGCTTTCAGCACTCAAGGTAAAGGAAACTTGAAGAAATGAGAAGGAAAGAAACATAGTTTTTATCTTTCATTCAGGAAAATCATAGAATATTTAGTAGGAATCATATCCTTATCTTCATAGTGGATCCCCAATAAGTACTATTTGCAATAAGCCCAAGATTCAATTACGCAAAGTGAAAATAAGCTCAAATAGTTATTCTTTGTGAACTGAGAAAAAATTTTGCAAGAAGATTTTGGTAAAGGAAAAGGAGAAGTTCTTTCAAACTCTTCACAGCAAAGATAAAGCCAAAAAATGGATGAATAATAAGCTCAAAATTAATGTTGTTGTAAGGACTTATTCCACTAAGATGTGGAATAAAAAGGAGGATAATCTACTTAGGGGTAGTAGATCCTCAATTTCTTTTCATTAAAAAGAAGAGAGTGGCTTCAAGTGAATCCAAAGAGGTCAGCGAAAGGCATCATATTGAATTAGACAGAAGTGAATCTGAATGTTAGAGGTAAGAATGAGTCCTCTTGTTGATTTAAATAATGAATTAGTTTACTTCAAATATATGAACATTGTAAAAGAGAGGAAAGTGAAACCAACTTGGTTCTAGGGGGGAGTGGGTGGGAAGTGGCTTCCTCTCAAAAGGGAAAAAGCCAGGTCCCCACAACTGTAGCAACAAAATGACCGAGGGGAAGTGCTTAATTCCTCGACAAGGCAGGAAGTGCAGTCAGGAAGGGGAGAGGATCTTATACCATGGATGGCCATAAGCCTGACGAATAGGTGAACTCTAGTAGCGATCGAGAGAAGGATTATAAGCAACGAGGATGGAAGGAGCTGGGGAATCCTCAGAAGAGAACTGTAATTTATTAAAATTCTAGTGCCCCACACAATAATGTGGGTGCAGGTGCTTGGGGCCAAAATGGCAAAGCAAATTGGGAAATGCAGAGTAGTTCGAACCCTAAAATCTTAGAGTCTGCTATTGGAAATATGGACAGGTAGGAGCTTTCTATCCCTCCCCCACTTGTTAATGGCTAGCAATGGGGAAGACACAGTGGTGGCAGTGGCAACTTGAATTCATAGACGACATCGCCACCACCTGGAAAAGGTGTTGGAAAGGGTGGAGAAAAGGGTAATGAAAATAATTCTGAAATGGGAGGTAAGATGCTATCAAAACTTCTTCCTTTTGAGCAATCAAGGGAATCTCGTCATGAAACCAGAGGAGCAAGCCATTAGTCTAGTGATGGCGATGTAGAGATTGATAATCTTGACAATGATGATGATTTTATGAGAAACGATGACTATGACTCTGATGGTAGTGATGTGGGCCATGAGACCCTAAAGAAGAATAAGTGGTTCAAGATTTTTTTTTAATCCCTAGACAACTTGCGTATTGATGAAATGAATGATCTCGAGAGGAAGTGGCATTGACATACATGTAGAGGTGGTGTTGGGGAAATTTATTAGTATGGGGGTATGAAACCTATTGTAGCCCATGCAAAATCTATCAAATCGAAGAGGGTAAAGTTACACCGCAAACTTGCGGAAGTACTAGAAGAAGAGTTAGCAATGCAAGGATCTGCATTTGTAATTGTAGAGGAGATGTTTGGCAAGTGGAAGGGATTGTGAGAGATAGTAAATGATCATGAAATAGTTTGGCCTCCTATGGTTATTATTCAGGACACACTTCTTGATCAAGATGAAAATGAGAAGTGGATTGGAATGGGAAATAAAGAATTAGTGGAGTATTTTAAAGAATATAAAGCCATGAAACCAAGACATGCATATGGCCCTAAGGGGAATCGTGGAATGAGTGTACTTATATTTTAGGAATCGAGAATAGGGTACTTGGAAGGAGAGTGCTCACACAAGCAGGTTTGGAAGGAAGGGTGAGGAAAATATGATTGGGAACGAGTCCTGGTGTTGTTTCATCCAGGTGGAAAACGTGTATTATATGGTTTCTTTGCAACAAAAGAATAGATGGATATTTTCAACAGACAATCAAAAGGAAAAACAAGTTTGAAGTATGATATGAAATCCTATCACAAGATGGTAGTAGAACCCAAGAGGCAAATGGAGGAGGACAATCAAAAGCTCACCTAGTTTAAGACGAAAGTGGCTAAACAACAAGAGCATGGTAGAACTTTAGAAGAGACAATTAGTATATTTGCGTCAAAATTGTGGATGAGAGAATGTGAAATTAATATTATTAGATAAAGGGCTACAAAGCAACATGAGGAATGAAAGAAGGATATGGACTATTTGGAGAAAATTTATAGACAACAAATTGATCAATTGAATGAAGATGTTGTAAAAGGATAATTACAGTTGGAAAAAATGCAGGAGGAGTTTAAGAAAGTACACTTAGACCGTTGCCACCAACTTGAAGTTGACTCTGCTAAGCTCCCAAAGGACACACAAGTTGTGAATGATGAAAAACAAGAACAAAGGATCAAAATTTATGAAGATATTGCAAGAAGAAAATTGATAGTTGAAACCCATTTGAAAGATTATGAAGAATACGAAAGGGTGAGGCAAGAACTTATTAAAACACATGACAAAAGGAGAGGGGAAATCAAACTAAGTAAATTGTTGGGGTCTTGTGATTTGGATGATTGGAAAACCAAATTACAAGGCAACATATGAACCAAGCTTTAGAGCTCTAGGATCTAGCCCTCCTAGTCTCAAAGAGGGATCTCTCAACTGTTTGCAAAGGTATGACTTGTTTTCTTGTAAAAGTTTGATTTTAGGCTAGTTATTAGTGCAAGTTTGTTTGTTTGTGTTTGGTTGGTTGGACATGTATGATCTAGGAAACATAGATAGAAAGGGGTAAATTCAGAGCGATTGGGCAATGGAGTCAATAAGAAGCTATAACAAGCTCAATCAATGGATATGGGATATCAAAGGGAAAATCTAACTTGGCCAGTGGATCTTGGGTTTGGTGGATGAAATGAAATGGACATTAAGGATTTAGAAGGAGAAATAGAACTAAGGGAAATTAAGAATCCTTAATTATATGTACTCCTCAAAAAGGGTACTTAAAACATTATCTGAACATGAAGAGGCATTCAATAGATAGGGCTAACCATAAATTTTACAAACCACACTTCAGCAAATAATAATTTCAAGACAAACTTTTCAAAGGAAATCTAGAAGTCGAGGAACGCTCTATTTCATCCAAATATTTCACTTTCAAGGAATTTAGAAAACATAAATATTCACAAATAACTGTATCATTGAAGAGGAAATGCCTAAACATCTCTAAATACAATTATAAAGACCTTAAAAACAATTATCTCAGCAAGAACAAAGGGTATGATCAAAACAAACCTCTTTGGCAGACTGTAAGCAATGGTACTTTAGAGGGAGACTTCAGAAATAGTTTAGAAGTGGCAGCAAGTAAATAGGGAAAACCATAAATCATACTTCAGACCAA
The DNA here is from genome assembly GCA_034641835.2 of Pinus albicaulis. Taxonomy (NCBI): domain Eukaryota; kingdom Viridiplantae; phylum Streptophyta; class Pinopsida; order Pinales; family Pinaceae; genus Pinus; species Pinus albicaulis. The sequence continues at coordinate 21,110,057 of CM076574.1, read as the reverse complement.
CTGTATGAACTATTTCAGAAATAAACAAGCTTAAGGGTTGAAAAGCAGTGAAACTACTCAATAAAACCTCCAGCAGATGAAAACATAAAGACAATGAAGAGCAAACAGGTCTAAGGTGCTTCTAGGAGACATTTCTTAGCCGAAAATTTTTACTCTATTGTAAGTATAGAATGATGGAACAATATGGAAAACAAGAAATAATAGTTAACATATTAGAATACATCACCAACAGCCATGCTCAGGGATCCAATGATAGAGCCTTCTCATTAAAAAAACATGTCAAAGCATCATCAATATTCCAATACTTCAACTTCTTCTTAATCTTCAGCCAGACTATGTACAACTTCAAAGAGTTAAAATGCCAACAACCAACCCCTAACAAAGAGCTCCTCATAGAGTATTTATAGAAGAATGAGGAGGTCAAACTCTTTTTAGGGTTCAAAATGTCATTAACTACAAAGTAAATGCATTCCTAGCCTTGAAAACCATGCAAGGCATAAGGTAGGAATGTCTTGCATTACTTCTCTGTTTTAATAACTCTGCCTTAACTTCTAAGATAAAACAAGTGAAAAGTTTGAATTTTAGGTCTATTCTTAAATATTATAATAACCGCCTTGACAGTCAAAAATATCTTCTTTTGTGTAATAACGGCCAATTTTCTATTATGGATAGAAAGTAGGTCATAGGTGGCATTTTGATTTATCAAATCAAATAACTGCTTTGTGTTGATTTATTCGAGGACACTTTAGCCTAATTTTCCTTGATTTCATCATAACATTGTGCCTTGAGGCTTAATTTTTCTTTTTCCCTTCATAACGCATTATATTGTCTTTGAAACCTTATGGATTATTTTTAACTTTCGTTCATCTATCTTTAACTGCGTCTTTTAACCTTTAATCATCAATTTAGGCCTTTTAATGTTGGGTCTTCTGGCTTCACTGATGATTTTCTGTTTCTTTGTGCAGGGTTTACCCTTGGTGCACTGGAGGGTTTTGTGTTTCAATGAGTGGTTATGAAACACTGATTAAAACCTTTGAATTAAAAACAACCCCATTCCCTTTCCATTTCAGGCCCTCGGAGTTATCTTGAGGCCTCAACCTTTATCTGGACTTGTGGGATAGCTCCTTGGGCTTGGGCACCATCAGACCTGCAAAAATAAACAACATTTTTAGTTTAAAACCTGCATTTTTCGTGGATTAAACTACTTTAGGAGTTTGGGGCATCAGAGAAATGTACAGAGGAGCAGGATATGCATGGAGGAAGGGTTTATGGGCGAAAAAATGCACAAAAAGGGTTTTAAAATAGTTTTGGCGCAAGAAATGAGAAGGTTGGTTTCGTAAAAACCACTAGCAGTTTTCATGCTACCCATAAGCGATTAGCGGTTTTTCCCCAAGGGAGCGCGATATGCATCAGAAGATAACACATATCCCTAGCAAAACCACCAGTTTCACATTGATAATGTGTGATTGAATTTCTGGAGAAACGGGCGCAAAAGAGAACCTGGGGCTGTAGATCCAACAATAGAGAGGGCACATGATGTGGAAATGTGCGCAGTGGTGGGAGATAGTGGAGGCTAGATGTCAGATGGGGATTGGATGGGTGACAGAGTAGTGGATAGTGGGCCCGGTGATGACGTGGACTTATTTGGTGGGTAGCAGAAAGGTTGGGGGATGGGAGGCTCAACCATAGCCATTTGATCGGTCAAGATCTACAGCGGAGATTGATTTGGGAAAGGAATGGATGGGAGGATGGCGGAGGGGGTCAAGAGAAACAACGACCATTGGATCCCAAAGATTGACAGTTAAGATCACCTTGATAAAACAACAGATCAAGGAAAAAGAGAAAGGAAGGGGGGCTTAAAGAAAGGAGCTAGGGTACGGTCCTGTGGAAGGGTAAGGGGACTGGGAGCCAGGGAAGAGGGGCTAATGAAGTAGCAGGGAAGCGGTGATCAATGTTGTTAAATGAGGGCCGCCGAATCACGCAGATCGACGGTTGAGGACGAATCGAAGCATCGCTATCAGGGTGGAATGTTTGCAAAGGAGTTGCGGGTTTACAAAGGAATGGGTGCCGAGGGTTTTAGCCAATGGCCACAGGCTTGGGTTTTATGAGGAGAAGAGGTGGAGGGTTTAAGCCCTCAGGGGATCGCATCAGCGGGGGAAACAAAGAATGGGACCGAGGAAATGCCAATGTGATGAAGTGCCGATGGTTCCCGACTGTCGTTATATGGAGAAGGGGCTAATGTTTTTAAGCTTGCAAGGGCTTAAAGCTTTATGTGTTTAAAAATGGGTGGATAATAAGCCTAAAAAAGAGGGTTTTTAAGCTTTTTAAGGCTTCTGATAAGGGTAAAGAGGGTATTTTTAAACCAAAAAAATGGTTTCTGATGATTTAAAAATGGTTTTTGATGATTTCAAAAAGGGTTTTTTATGGAAAATGGAGGATGATGAAGAGGAAAAAAAGAATTTTTAGTGGGGAAAAAATGACTGTTTGGACAAGTGAAAATGAGTGAAAATGGGCAGATATGATGGAGGTGAAAAATGGGAGATATAGCCTGAAAACAACTTCTTTTTGAGATGGTAGGATAACTTGGAGGATTTAAGTGAAAATATTCAGTGAATTGATAGACTTAGGATAATGAAGGCTGTGAGAATTCTAGAACTCACAATGTTGCTGCAATATTGCTTATAGAAATATGGGATTGCCAACTTAGTCATCTTTGGATAAAATAAAAAATGATGGATGACTAACAGTGGCTCCACTTGGGGACGACTGCTTGATCTTCAGGTGTCCAGAACCTCAATTTGTCAATCTCTGGCTTTCATCAGACGAGTGTCTTAATCCATTGGGAAACATTCTTTGTTTTCTTGCTGATTTTCTTTGCATTTTGACAATTTGTCAATGACCTGCAGCATGAAAAATATTTTAAACAACACCTCTACCTACCCACAACTACTTGTCCTAGCATTTTTTCTTCTCTTGAGTGAATTTGAACTAGCAAACTCTTTGACATTTTATTTGGAAAATAGAAATAAACTATCTAATCTTATCAATATTTCTTCCAAGAGTCCAGATTAAACTGTTGAACCCTTTATTTTTCTACCTAACATACTATCTGTCAAGATTAAGTTGTTTGACAGATTTTATTCTCTATTTCTAAAACACGAAATTTAATCATAGTCAAATTAGGATTAGACTCTCTGATTTGCTATGGTTTCTATGGTTGTATGTACAAACTGCACATAGACTTTATTTGCAGAAAATGAAAACAAAATTGTGAAGTCTTAAGATGTGAAAATTAAAGACATCCTTCTTTCTTCTTGGCTTCAATTTTTTAGCATTTTAGAGCCATCTTTTCTTTTGATTCCCGGTTCATATTTTGAGCATATTTGAACCATTTTTCTTCTATCTTAATCTATTCTACTGATAAGCCAAGATTAAACAGTTTTGGAAAATCTACTTCACTAACCTATCAGCAGTAAATTGAAATCTATCTAGTCATGATTAGGTTGTATAACTAAGTAGCAGTGTTTTCTTTTAGTAGTGGAATTTAAGCTTGCACACTTTTAGATTTTTCTCTTTTTCTGTATGGGGATGTACCTTTCTTCTTTTATATCTGCCTCTTTTCTCTTTTCTATTGTTTTTGTATTTTTCTTTTTCTTTTTCTTTCAAAGCAAAAACAAAACTAACTAGATGCTCAAAGGCTAAGCTTATTTGCTTTCCTATCTAACCTAATCTAACATGGAATACTTACATGTTTAGCTGACCAATTATCTTTTCCAATACATCCAGTCAATTAGATGGTTCCATGATTGTTCTTTTCTCATCTCTTTGAGCATGCTGGATAAACAGGACCACTCCCATTTCCTTTGTTCTTTAGCAGCAGCGCTTAAAAATCTTGTTGCTTTTGTTAATATACTAATTCTAACAATATTTATCCCTTCTTCACATATTTTCAAAAAATGAGCATAGGGATCTTGAAATAAAGCCTGGTTATGAATATTGGGAAGATAGGTTTCAACCAGGATTAATTTTTCCTCCATTAGATCAAGCTTAAGATTCTTTTGAGAAAGAACTTCTTCCTCATCTTCATTGTGATCTGAACTAGAGGACTCATCATAGATTGCAGTACTGTCCTTTTGTAGTCCTAGTTTTCTCTGATTCAATGGACTGTAATCTATGAATAGATCATCATGTTCTTGAGTAGGGGCATCTTTTATTACCTCAATCCTTTCAGGAGAAGGCTCCTTATCTTCATCTTGCTCAAGAAATTCCTCTTTCTTTTCAATCTCAACATCACAAATGATAGATCGTTGATTCCCAATTATGTGAAAGTTATTTATGATGGGCTACATTGTTTGATTACTACTTTCAAGCTGATGATAATGAAATTCATGACACCAATCCATTGCTGGTTTCCCTACATGATTAGTTTCTACTTGAAGCTTATCATCATCATCTGACTAATCTAAAATTGGAAAATCATTAGTGTAAACAATCTCACCAAACAAGAATATTGGTTTATCAGTTTTTTCTTCTTTAATATGATCTACAATTTTGTTTTCTGGTTCAAGACAACAAGTTTTAGTAGTTAGATGAGCAGAAGTGTTTTGTTCAAATGAAGTTTTAAGGGCTGGTTGTTTTTCTAATATTTGATCAATCTCTTCTTCTGTCAAAAGAGGAGGAGTTTTTATTCTTCTTTGGATAGAAGTACAACAATCCTCTTTCTCTTGTATTGAATGATTTTGATGTTGGATATCTTCTTGAGCCTCTCCTAGTGAGTCTTTACTTCTGCTTGTGGGAAGACGTTGAGGACTTTCTTCTTTTTCTTGATATTTTCGCTCTCAAACAACTCTTCTTGATCTTTGTGATGATCAATTTGAACATGGGATTCATGAATTGTTTCTAATAGATTGTGAGAATGCCATTGTTCTTTAATAACCTAAAATGAGTTATAACATAAAGGTAGACACTCTAGTTGTGTTGTCTCTTCTCCTATTTCATATTTTTTGAGTACAAGATGGCTTATTATTTCCTCAGGGAATTGTTCCTTGTTTATGTTTCCAACTTGGTCATAAAGTTCTCTTAACAGAACAATACAAGATAAAGGTAAGCTATTAGGACTTTCTTGAAAAACTTCTTCATTGTTCTCTCAGTAATCTTGCTCATCATATATACTTTGTTTTTTTTCTAGGTCTTGTAGTGGTTGAGTTTTTTCTTGATCTGGAAAATTCATGGGCTGCTCTAGATCACCAATATTTAAATTAGCCTCATACCTATCCATTATCTTTTCAAACATGTATAACATTTTTTCCATCATGGCCAATCGTTTTTCTTTTGGGTCTATATTTGAATCCACGTTTGTAAAAAGAGGTCACTGTATCTTTTCAACCAGTTCAGAGTCTTCTTCCAGTGGACTCATTAGGTCTTTTGGAGGTTGTGGAGTCGCCAAGTGGAATATTTTGAACTTTGTTGTCCACCATCAGCATGATTGGGTTTCCTCAATGCATTCCCAGGGGAGTTTATGAGGAATAGTGAAGTAATAGGCATACTCGAGGCCAGTGGAGTTTCCAAGTGGAAAATTTTTAGCTCTTTTGGAGGTAAAATATTCTATGGTCCACCAGCAATGTTTATTATGAAGGCGAAACTGATTTTTTTTTTGGATTTTATGAGTTTCTCTAGTTTTTGAAGGACTAATGAGTTTATAAGAGCTTGTTAGGCAACTATGAACTCAGAGGTCTCACCGTGATCGCCAAAATGTTGGCTGATTAGAAAACCAAATGACAAGGAAACATATAAACCAAGCTTTAGAGCTCTAGGATCTAGCCCCCCTGGTCTCATAGAGGGATCTCTCAATTGTTTGGAAAGATATGACTTGTTTGCGTGTAAAAGGTTGATTTTAGGCTACTTGTTAAGTGCAAGTTTGTTTGTTTGTGTTTGGTTGGTTGGACATGAATGATCTAGGAAACATAGATAGAAAGGTGAAAAATCAGAGTCATTGGGAAATGGAGTCAAAAAGAAGCTATAACAAGCTCAATCAATGGATACAGGATATCAAAGGGAAAATCTAACTTGGCCAGTGGATCTTGGGTTTGGTGGATGAAATGAAATGGACATTAAGGATTTAGAAGGAGAAGTAGAACTAAAGGCAATTAAGAATCCTTAATTATATGTACTCCTCAACAAAAGGACTTAAAACATTACCTGAACATGAAGAGGCATTCAATAGACAGGGCTAACCATAAATTCTACAAACCACACTTCAACAAATAATAATTTCAAGACAAAATTTTCAAAGGAAATCTAGGAGTCAAATAACGCTCTATTTCATCCAAAGATTTCACTTTCAAGGAATTTAGAAAACATAAAGATTCAAAACTAACTATATCATTGAACAGGGAAGGCCTAAACATCTCTGAATACAATTATAAAGACGTTAAAAATAATTATGTTAGCAAGAACAAAGGGTATGATCAAAACATACCTCTTTGGCAAACTGTAAACAATGGTACTTTAAAGGGATACTTCATAAATAGTTTTCAAGTGGCAGCAAGTAAGAAGGAAAAACCAAAAATCATTCTTGAGACCCACTGTATGAACTATTTCAGAAATAAACAAGCTTAAGGGTTGAAAAGAAGTCAAACTACTCAATAAAAAATTTAGCAGATGAAAACATAAAGACAATGAAGAGCAAATAGGCTTAAGGTGCCTCTAGGAGATATTTCTTAGCCTAAAATTTTTACTCTACTGTAAGTATAGAATGGTGGAACAATATGGAAAACAGAAAATAACAGTTAACAGACTAAAATACATGACCAACAGCCATGCTCAGGGATCCAATGATACAGCCTTCTCCTTAACAAAACATGTCAAAACATCATCAATCTTCCATAACTACAATTTCTTCTTAATCTTCATTCAGACTATGTACAACTTCAAAGAGTTCGAATGCCAGTAAAAAACCCCTAACAAAGAGATACTCATAGAGTATTTATAGAAGAATGAGAAGGTGGAATTTTTTTTACGGTTCAAAATGTCATTAACTACAAAGTAAATGCATTCCTAGTCTTGAAAACCATGCAAGGCATAAGGTAGGAATGTCTTGCACTACTTCTCTGTTTTAATAACTTTTCCTTAACTTCTAAGATAAAACAGGTGAAAAGTTTGACTTTTACGCCTATTCTTAAATATTATAATAACTGCCCTGACAGTCAAAAATATCCTCTTTTGTGTAATAACTGCCAATTTGCTTTTATGGATAGAAATTAGGTCATGGGTGGCATTTTGATTTATCAAATGAAATAATTGCTCTGTGTTAATTTATTCAAGGCCACTTTAGCCTAAGTTTCCTTCATTTCATCATAACATTGTGCTTTAAGGCTTAATTTTTCTTTTGGCCTTCATAATGCATTATATTGTCTTTGAAACCTTTCAGATTCTTTTGAACTTTCGTTCATCTGTCTTTAACTGTGTCTTGTAACCTTTAATCATCAATTTAGGCCTTTTAATCTTTAGTGTTCTGACTTCACTAATGATTTTTTGTTTCTTTGTGCAGGATTTCCCTTTGGTGCACTAGAGGGTTTTGTGGTTCAATCAGTGGTTATGAAACACTAATTAAAACCTTTGAATTAAAAAAAACCCCATCCCCTTTTTGTTTCAGACCCTCTGAGTTATCGTGAGGCCTCAATATTTATCTCGACTTGTGGGATAGCCCCTTGGGATTGGGCGTCGTCAAACCTACAAAAATAAACAACATTTTTAGTTTAAAAGTTTCATTTTTCATGGTTTAAACTACTTCAGGAGTTCGAGGAATTGGAGCGATGTACAGAGGAGCGGAATATGCATGGAGGAAGGTTTTATGGGCAAAAGAATGCACAAAATAGGTTTTAAAACATTTTTGGTGTGAAAAATGGGAAGGGTGGTTTTGTAAGAACCACTGGCGGTTTTCGCGCTGCCCATTAGCAGTTAGCGGTTTTTCCCTAGGGGAACGTGATACTCATTGGAAGCTGACACGTATCCCCCAAAAAATCACCAGTTTCACGTTGATAACACATGATTAACGTTTCGGAGAAACGGGCGCGAAAGAGCACACGAACCTTTGGATCTAGGGCTGTAGATTCAATGGCGAAGAGGGCACAATATGGGGAAAGGTACGTGGTGGTGGGAGATAGTGGAGGCCAGGTGTCAGATGGGAATTGGAAAGGCGGCGGAGTAGTAGGTAGTGGGCCCAACGACGACGAGAACTTATTTGGTGGGTAGTGGAAAGGTTGGGAGATCGGAGGGTCAACCATAGCCATTAGATCGGTCAATATCTACGGTGGAGATTGATCTAGGAAATGAATGGATGGGAGGATGGCATAGAGGTTCGAGAGAAATGGTGACTGTTGGATCCTGAAGATTGACGGTTAAGATCTTCCTGATAAAACAACAGATCAGGGAAAAATAAAACGGAAAGGGGGCTTAAGGAAAGGGGCTGGGGCACAGTTTTGTGGAAGAGTAAGGGGACCGGGAGCCAGGGAAAAGGGGCTAAGGATGTAGTGGGGATGGGGTGATCAACGGGGTTATATCAGGGTCGTCGGGTCACGCAGAGTGATGGTTGAGGACGCGTCAGAGCATCACTATCAAGGTGGAAGGTTTGCAAAGGAAATGCAAGTTTACAAAGGAATGGGTGACGAGAGTTTTAGCCAATGGCCACAGGCTTTGGTTTTATGAGGAGAAGAGGCGGAGGGTCTAAGCCCTTGGGGGATCGCATCGACGAGGAAAGCAAAGAATGGGACCGAGGAAATGTCGATGCAATGAAGTGCCGACAGTTCTCGGCTGTGGTTATATGGAGAAGGGGATGATGTTTTTAAGCCCATAGGGGCTTAAAGCTTTATGTGTTTAAAAATGGTCGGATAATAAGCCTAAAAAAGAGGGTTTTTAAGCTTTTTAAGGCTTCCGATAAGGGTAAAGAGGGTATTTTTAAACCAAAAAAATGGTTTTTGATGATTTAAAAAGGGTTTTTGATGATTTAAAAAGGGTTTTTTAGGGAAAATGGAGGATAATAAAGAGGAAAAAAGGAATTTTTAGCAGGGAAAAAATGACTGTTTGGATAAATGAAAATTATTGAAAATGGGCAGATATGATGGTGGTGAAAAATGGGAGATATAGCTTGAAAAAAACTTATTTTATAGATGGTAGGATGGCTTGGAGGATTTAAGTGAAAATATTCAGTGAATTGATAGACTAAGGATAATGAAGGCTATAATATTTCTAGAACTCACAATGTTTCTACAATATTGCTTCTAGAAATCTAGGATTGCCAACTTAGTCATATTTGTATAAAATCGAAAATTATGGATGACTAACAGCAATTACAGGAGGAAGTCACGTTCGAGAAGGAAGTAGAGCATGAAAGGGTTGAACTCCTAGAGAAATATCAGAGGAAAAGGCATGAAGCAGAAAGTGATGTTGTTTAATTTCAGAGGCCAGGGATGTGTTTAAATAGGTATGCACTATGTTAGACCCATTTTTTGGTTTTTGGGAAATCATACTTTTGTAGCAATCTTTTTGTTTCAGGAACTTTTACAACATGACCATGAAAAACTGGGAAACTAAACTAGAAGGGGATTCTGCATTTTCATTTGTTTGAAGAAGAGGAGTATTAGTGTGGAAAGAAGTACCAACATAGGGATATGCCATTGAACATTACCACCACATCTACTACTAATATTGAGGTTTATAATGAAACTTGCTTTTTGATGAGAAGAAAAATGGGAGTACACAACAACATTTCATATTGCATGAAGAAGATGGACACAACATAGCTATGGAGTGATATGAGACCCAAAGTGAAATCATGTCCACAATATCAATCCTCAAGCATAAGAAAGAAGGAGGATAAAAAAAGATCATAGAAAAATAAGAGAGCATATGCTCAGGGGGAGTTGCGTCATTAGCAGAATCCGACATCATTCCTTTATCTCATGAAGATTTGATCACTCACGTAATGAATGATTTTCTTATCTCATATGAAGTAAATTGCATGCATAGCTTGTGACTCACCAACGGATATCACCAGCAGCTACAGTAGAGAAGAGAGTTAGCTTACGAATCTCAAATTCGTTTGCCACCTGTCTAAACCCTAGTCTGTCTGCCTCTACTATCTACAATGGTGTCGGTCTGCCTCTGATGTCTTCAATGGTGCCCGTCCGCCTCTGCTGAATCAAATGGAAATGGTTCACCTTTGCTGAATATCTACTAAATCAAATGGAAATGGTGCAGCCTGATGAGTCTCTGCTGAATCGAATGGCAACGAAACTCTGCTGAATCGAACATGCTCTAATGGGAAAGCTCCTCGTCGGCCTCTGCTAAATCTCTGATGAATCGAATGCCAATGGCGGCCTCTGCTGAATCTGAATCGAATGCCAATGGCAATGGTCCTCTGCAATGGAATGTGCTCCAATGGAAAAACTATCATGCAATGTGGTCCAATGGAAAAAATGTCAGATGCGCTCTTTTTATTTTTGACATGCCTGCACAACAAGCCATTTGGCCAAATAAATCAATAATAAATAACTTAAAATATTTATATTCCATATGCAATAAAAAAAAATCCCTCTAACCCATAGTAATATGTCCAATATAATGTTTTGGGTTTCTCTGAAAAAAATTACCCCAATATGAACGCACATAATACAATATTGCTTTATCAGTGACGCCCCCATGGACACAAAACATGTCAGCAAAATAACATTTGTGGTTGTCATTTTTGTTGGAATAGCTAAATCATATTTTAAGGATTCTCCATCCAAAAATAATTTCAATGAAGAGAATCCTTAATATGATTTATAGTTATTCCAATAAAAATAACAACAATGATGTTATTTTGTTGGCTTTTTGGTTTTTTTTTACTTTTTCTTCAAATAGAGCTCAATTGATATGGTTAGTTGGATTGAAAAGATATGTTCTTTTCATTGGAATTTTTTTTTACTCAAACAATATTATGTAGTATGTAGAGATCAAAAATAATCTTAAGATTACTTTCAAGTACGATCAAGTGTTCAAAACATTTTCCCACGTGATGATACCTTCATTGACCTCTAAAAAGTAGTTCATGGGATATATGTTCTACCTCTTTCCCATATAAATCCCTTTAATTTTGATTGGATATATAAGAGTTAGATATGTGTTTGTTGAATTTGGGTCAATGTCATTAATGAACTCAAATAGGTAGCCTTGTTTATTTATAAATTGGTAAATTGTTGACATTCAGTTAATTTCATTCTATAACATATATATTCAGCTGCCTCTTTCCCATATAAATCCATTTAATTTTGATTGGAAATATAAGAAGTAGATATATGTTTTTTGAATTGGGGTCAATGTCATTAATGCACTCAACTAGGTAGCCTTGTTGATTTATAAATTGGTAAACCGATGACATTCAATTAATGGCATTCTAGAACATATATATTCAGTTGCCTCTTTCCCATATAAATCCCTTTAATTATGATTGGAAATATAAGAAGTAGATATATGTTTGTTCAATCAGGGTCAGTGTCGTTAATGGACTCAACTAGGTAGCCTTGCTAATTTATAAATTGCTAAGTTGATGACATTCATTTAATTTCATTCTAGAACATATATATTCAGTACTTGAAACATTTTTCATCAATGCACATGGTAAAACTACTTGAACAATTAATTGCATTCTATAACACATATATATATATATATATATATATATATATCCAATACGTGCACAACATTTTTCATCAATGCACATAGAACATATCCGACCATTGGACAAACAAATTTTGTACTAGATTTTCAATTAGGAATAGAGATGTGGGTCAAATCCCACCAAAAGTTGGAGAAGTGCCTCGAGTCTCTTGTCTGAAAGTAATCTTCGTACAAAATTATACTGTGGATGATTTATTTACATTTTGGATACTTTTTACCAGAAAATCCCACAAGAAAAACTGGGTGTGCATTCAGTTCATGTATATATCCAGTACGTGCAACATTTTTCATCAATGCACATAGTAAAACTACTCGAACAGTTAATTGCATTCTAGAAAATATAAATATATATCAAATACATGCAACATTTTTCATCAATGCATCTATAAAAAAGCTACTTTCAATTGATACTAGAGTGTCCATGTACCAAAACAATTTGTACATGTGCAAACACTTGCACAGATAACATAACAAGGTAGCTCAATTTTGAATTGAGTACTGGAAGTTTTAAAACATATAATCCAAAGAGAATAAATTTTTGGGCAGTTCAATCAAAAAAATTCCAATGGAATGCCATCTACAATAATCCGTTCATGATCGGATTTTGACATTTTCCATTTCTTAATTTTCGTTTTTTTCTTTGATTGAACCTCTATCAACTTTATGTGTGCTGCACATCAAGTGACTATATTGACAACTTATGAAATCATGATGATAGTCTTCAAAGTAAACAAAATCCCCATTTTGATTAGTTTGTCTGAAAAAAATAACCTTTCAGTATAATAGATCCTCTTTCATATGGAATTCCATGATCATTATAGTCTTCTAATAATTTCATTTTTCGTTCAGTGCAATGCATCAAATAATACTTCATATTTTCATCGTTGTTAGTAGGTGCAATTACATCAAAAAAATCTCTTGCACAATAAAACAAACTTAACAAAATTATACATATTTAAATTTATTTCTAGATCTTTATCATTATAAAGAAATTCAAATGTTACCTTCTCTAAGAAGATCAGAAACTCTATCACCATCAGATGGTATTGTAGTCTCCTATGATTGCATTTCTTCAAACATTGAAATGGACATTTTCCCCTTTGTATTTAGCTCTGTATGTTTCCAATCTTTTACATACATTTTGTTTTCACAAACATCATTGGATTTTGTGTTGTATATGCAAACATGACAAAAACAAAAATATTTTATTTTATCCAATGCAAACACATTTCTGGATGACTTTGTTTTAATTTAATGCAATTTTCGAGTCCCTTTTATTGTTTCAACTTCATTTCCAATTGATCTATCTATCTCTTCGATCCCAATATGCCAAAAAAATCTTTATATGGAAAATTTAAAGAAGAATGTAAATATGATATCAAAATACAATCAAAGATAATCATTGTGATAAATGTACACTATTTAAAATTAGATATCCAATAAAAATTAAATTGAATTTGCCTTCACACTTCCCTTGATCGGTTAGTCTCATGGCTTAAAGTAGTGATGTAGAATTTAGCAACTTCTTTCGCATCAACAAGTGGACATGTAGAGGGGGTCATTTGATATCTTCAAAGTGCTCATTTTATGCATGCCCCTGCACCATCATGTTCTCCTTTTTCATGGCCAGTCTCAAAGAAATTCCAACAATGTTTAATGCAGGTTTTCTTATGAAGACAACACAACCAAAAGAATGATCGTACATATTTGAATTGAACTGCGCATCCGTTTGACCATATCCAATGTTCATTGAATGTTATTCCACGTTTTTTCAATAAATCATAATTTTTTCCAAAACAATGTTGTACAAAATATGTATCATGTGTACGATCGTCACTGATATAAAAGTGATATTCTTTAATAATATGTCGATCTTCACTGGTGCTTTCTATATGATCGACGTTCTGTTCAGCATGTCTATATAGAATATGGATGAGCATGGAGACTTGGTCAGAATGATAATATTCACTCTGAATTTCATTTTGTGGAACAAATCTGTAGTTTTCTACAAAATCAATTACTAACAAAATTGTCCCTGGTGGAAACAATTCACACGATTTTTTGAATTGCAAGTCTTTCCATCGAGCTCTATGGGAATGCTTGGTGTATTTGTAAATTTCTACCTCAAAATTTCTCAAAAAGTCTATCACAAAAATTTCTTCTTCTCGTAATTCAATTCTTTTAACACTATTTGCACCTTGAATCAATGTATGGATATATTCATATCTCTTCAATTTCAATTTCATGTTGACAATGATTGATCATTTATATTAGTATGACATTTCTTTTGAAATTTAGTCAAATTTCCACAATCATCACATTTTTTACCACCAACACATTTCTTTTCCTAAAATAGTTCATCGTTTTCTCTTTCACATAGAATTTGAGATATCAAATCATGGATAGTGGAAGGAGGAGGTGAATCCTTCCAAAATTTTATACCAAAATCAAGGAATGTGTCATAATATAACTCAAATTCCACATGATAACAAAAACAACAAGTGTCACGTAGGGTGATAGGTTTTACATACCATATTTTTTGTTGAACAAAAGGACTGATTGAAACATGAATTTCATGATTCTCTTCTTTGAACTTGTTGAACAAATCTATCTGAGTGGTTTCCAAGAATTTTTTTCATGTTCTTCATACTAATTTCATGCTATTCTTCTTCGCATAACGTGCCTTGCAGTTGGCGAAACACGCAAATTGTTCTTCCAATATTCATATATTATTTTTTTAACATTTTCTCCAAGTCTATCTTTGTATGGTTTCCGACAAATAGCTCTCTAACAAGCGATTTCATCATTTACATATATTTGCAACCGAAATTTCTGATGTTTGTGCAAATTTTTTTGCGAGGTTCCTAATGCTCGTGCCATAGATTTTACCAAGCGATTCTCTTTAGTACTTGAGGAAACCAGTGCCACATGTATTGCTCTACGTACAACTGGAACATTTTGTTGTCTAGATCTTCTAATTGAATTTATAGCACTATTTATATTTTGTATCACATTTTCCTTCATTTTTTTTTATCTTTGCTTGATTTTCGAATACCTAATAAAGTTGTAGCTTCTTTTAAATTCCTTAATGATAGAAGACCTTTCAACATTTGGGCTTCAACTGTCACCTTTTCCTTTATGAAATACTTATCAAAAATGTGGTTAACACGATATCATATATAATGGTCAACTTTTGATCTCCATATGTGTCAGTGTCAACATTTTCTAACATCTCATCATCGACATTGATTTCATCTCTACATATTTGAATGAATAGTACATAATAAGTTTACATATTCAATAAATAAATAAATCAATAAATATATCTATAATTTCAATAATACCTGCATGTGTTCAACATATATATATATATATATATATATATATATATATATATATATATATATATATATACCTTGTATCTAATTTCTACTGGTTCCTATTTCAACATTTTCACAATCTTCAATCATTGGTTCAATATCTCTTCACTTTCTCTTTCAAAATTTTGTATCTCATCACTGTTTCTGGAGGAATATCTCTCTCCATATATTGGAAAATATTTTTCAAATTAGTTCATCAAATAAAAATTAAGCTTCACATTTTACACTAGGAAAATTTTAAATATATCAAAATCATAATATTTACATTTACATACCTGGTTCAACTTCTAGTTGAGGTTGATTTTCCCCTTCAATATTTAATAGTTCTTCTATCATTCTTTTGTGATATTGTCTTGTCTCTTCTCTACATTCCTCAGGGTCTCTTTTTCGATCATATTTCTTGTACAATTCCTTCGATTTCCCATGATAATAGAGTATGAAGTTCAAAAAATTTCCTTCAAAAATTTAGACAATAAATCAATTAAAAATAACATTACAAAATATTTAATTAAAAAAAACTCATTTTAAAATTTTTGCAAAAAATACATACTCCAATCCAAAACACTTACTTTAAAAAATTCGAGAAAAAAATGTCTTATAAAAATGAAACGAAGCTCAAAATATTTGCTTTCAAATCCTACAAAATTTTTTTATTTAAAAAGTTAGACAAAAACTCATTTTAAAAAATCATTATAAAAGATTTACTTCAACCCAAAACACGTACTCTAAAAAAATGTCACTTCAAAGAATGCCTCCAAAAAATGTCCATTGAAAAGTGATTCCAAATTCATAAAAAACACCACTTTAAAAAATACTTCAAAAAATATCACTTTAAAAATACTTCCAAAAAATGTCAAAAAAATGTCCTTTTGAAATTAAGCCGAAATCCATACCTTCAAAAATAATTAAAATTAAGCCTAAATCCATACTTTTAAAAAAAATGAAGCCCAAAAAACATCCAAAAAATTGTATGACATACCTCCAAGAAATTTCCTTTGAATGTACCTCCAAGAAACGTCTTCAAAATTGTTCTTTGAATGTACCTCCAAGAAAATTCTTTAAACCCAAAACAATTCTTTGCAAAATCAGACCAAATGTACGAAAATATGCGAAAATAATGAATGCCTCCAAGAAATGTCCTTTGAATGTACCTCCAAGAAAATTCCTTAAACCCAAAAACATTCTTTGCAAAATCAGATCAAGACCTTTGTAAAATCTGACCAAATGTCTCAAAATATGCGAAAGTAATGAATGATTTCATGGCAATTTATATTGCCGCAAAATGTTTTTTGGAGGGGCTCGACGGTACTTTCCGGTCGATGGAAAGTTAGGTAAAAGTTCGGCCGAACCTTTTATAAATAGTTTGGTCAAACTTTTTTGTCATTTGAATTAATGGGTTGTGAGTACAAAAAACAGTCCGGCCAAACTTTGTTTAAGAGTTCAGTTGAACTAACGCTTCACAAGTTATGCAGAACCAAGCTCTGAATATGTATCTGCAACTTTGGACTGATTAAAATCCATGAAACATTCTGAATTAACTGTCAAAACTAAGACAAGCATTTTATGAATTGAATCTACTTTCAGGGAATATAATTTTTATGGAATTTCATAAATATTTACTAATTTTAATTAATTTTGTAATAAAATGGGTGCAAACAATTTCTGAAGGTCATTGTGATTCAGTGGAATGAAAATTCGAGTAATTATGATATGCATCCATTGGCTTTATAAATATGACGAAACCGAAGTAGACTCTGTCTAGATTGTTGTAACACATTTTGTTTCTCAAAAACACAAATTTTCAAAGAATACAACATCACGTATTAACACGACTTCTTATGAATCTGTTGATTGTTAAAAAATAGACACTCAAAGAAACACTAAGTTGACATATCAAATGTGTATAAAAGAATTCCAAAAAATAAGTAATAGAAAGCTCACAAAATTTCTGACAACTTTTATTTTTATCGCAAAATGAAATTCTAAACAGAATAATTGTTTCAGGTTGCAGAAAGTTGAAGAACCGAAAAAAGTGAAATTTTTTTCTCAAAAAAAGGCAAAAAGTGTAACCGAATTTCACATTTTCGCCATGAAAAAAAACCATAGCGAAGTAAGGAAAATTTTCCTGGTTCCTCATGACGCTTTTGTACATTTTGGAAGTTAATTGAATGGGTTGTCTCAGCCTTCTAGTATCCATGATGGTCTTCACCATTCAAAATCCGTTCCTCCAAAGCAGGTGTCCAAAACTTTTTGTAGTGTGTCTTCCCTCGGCATGTTAGCAATTTCTATCCTTCTACTATTGGCTTGCTCCTTCCGATCATTGTTCAACACTATCATTTTTTCTATGGTCCTCTCCTCCCTTTTTTCTAAGTTTGAATTCTCAAGACTGGGAGGTTGAGCGTCATGAAGAATCACATTCAGGGGACTCTGAGAGGGAGAGCTTAAGTTGTCTGAAGAATTGGAAGTTGTAGGAGGCATGGGAGGTGGGGGGAACTGGATTCCCATTGCTCGAGCCAGAACATGTAGAGTAGACCTTGCCTAGGAAAGGTGGAAGTCTAAGTCAATGATACAGTTCTTTGCCACCCTCATAACATCTTCCTGGTCTCTAAGATGTCTTCTAATCAGATTTCATAGTGCCTAATGAAGATCACCCATATTTCCAATTTCTTCTACTTCCATCCGAGCATCCATCCATTTGATATGAAGT
Source organism: Pinus albicaulis (assembly GCA_034641835.2). NCBI lineage: Eukaryota > Viridiplantae > Streptophyta > Pinopsida > Pinales > Pinaceae > Pinus > Pinus albicaulis. The sequence goes on along the minus strand of CM076574.1, from coordinate 21,092,252 downwards.
GTAAGGTCCTCTTCAAATCTATTATCTCCTAGTATGTTCCATGGAACGGAGATTGAGGTTGACAACCTCAAATTCTTCTGACTCTTCACTTGGGTCAACCTTTCTCACGAACCATGCCGACCAAACATAAGTTTTATTCATTTATCGCTACTCTACTTCATGACTCTCTCAACATTGCAAATAGCTAATTGATGGACCCCCAACATAATTAACCTCTATATATCTTTTTAATGCTACATTGATTGCAAATGCTCTCTCATCCAAGCACCTCGAATGTGATAGATGTTGATCACAAGTGGGAGCATCCTCCCACCATTAATTCTATGAAGTGACTTATCATAAATGCCTTAACTACCTCTAATTTCAACTTATACACCCAAATCCAAAATAAATAAATAAAAACTAAAAAATACTAAAAAATAAATTAATATAAATTCATCTTAAATTCAAAATTATATAACAAATTCATTATTTCTACATTGTTATTTAATCATTAAATTATGATAAAATATAAATAAATTATATAATAATTCTAAAACCAACTTAAATCTCTGAAATGCTATCAATAATAGTATACTCTCTAATTCAATATTGGGAATGTTTGTCATACAACATCACATCTCCCCGTTACTTCTTAAAACAAAGTTGATTGATTGGCCCAAACTTAAATAAAGTTGCGGATAAATATTTTCCTCACATTGTCCGTTAATGTCAATAAATACAACGATATGTGACTCAGACCAGACTAGTAAACAAAGAGACCAGAATTTGTGAATTAGGTTTGCCCAATCAACTTTGTCTATAGACTAATGTTCTCAGAGCTGCTCAACAATTTACCTTTATCTCAACAGTTTCTCTACTTGCTATTCAGGATCACAACCAGATAAACTAGGATCACGGGGACGATCGTCTCCATGTTTTCCCCCCTTTCCAGTACTGTAACTATACAATTTCATGACATTTTTGTTGGTGGAATTTATGAGGTTTTATTTTGATATTTGCGTTAAATACGAATTGAGGTTACTATATGAAGGAATTGTAGATATGGTTTGTGGGGTTCATGTGTATCCAATATTTTTGTTCACACTCATCAAATATTTTCTTGTGGGAAAGGAAAGGACCTTATCTTAACGTTGACATCACTCCACGCAATTCCAAAAATCTCAACAAAATTCACGTGCAAATCCGGAGTTTTATTATGTGTTATGGTAAACATCATGTTCAAAATTTTCATATATTTGACATATCATTGTGTATATGTTGGGTCAACTTTCGAGGAAGTCTTGGTTACTGGATGCAAGCCCCAAAAGTGGTGATTGACACTATATAATTCATTTCACTAGTTTCAATCCCACTTCTTCACCCCTCTGAGCATCACCCGATGCAATGAGTGCTAAGTGGACTATTCAAAAATCATGAGAAATTAGTAAGTTACGAGTACCTCTCATAAAAATGGTCATAGATGAATGACTAAATTAACACAATTGAATCCCAAAAATGATATATAATATTTTATAAATTTGATATATATAAATCAAGTTAACTAATTAAAATAATTATGTAAAAATAAAGATAATTTAATTTAATTTAAAAATTCAATGAAAAATCAAAATTCTTATTTAAATTATTAGAAATAACAAAACCGTGTATCATTATAATATATGGATTATATAAATATATGGAAAATTATTTAGATGAATATGTTGTGAAAATATAAATTTATAATAGTATTATATGTATATTATTTAATTTATTGGTTTGGACTCTTTGATGCAGCTTTCATTTATTTATCTTAAAATATTATGATGAAAGTTCACTTTCATATCGATGATGCCATTATGTTTTAAAGTTTTTTCTCTCATTGCTATGAATGAATTTGTAATTAGTGTATTAAGTTAGGTCATTGCTATGAATGAATTTGTAATTAGTGTATTAAGTTAGGTCATTGTTATGTGCATTACCCAATAAAGTTTAGTGCGGTACTACTTGAAAAATAAAGAATTAGGAATGTTTATTGATATAGTTTTACATATCAATATCATGTATATTCAAATTAAATATTAGAAAAAAAAAATTAATAGAGTATAATTTACATTTTTAATTATAGTACAGGTTGAAAAGAATAAAAAAGAATAAGTATGGAGAGCAATATAGTTAGTATTTTTACTGATGATAAAAGGTTGAAAAGGAGCTAGGGATGCATAATGATATGGTTAACAATTCTAATAATATAAGATAAAATGATTAAAGAATTCATATTGATATAGTTGATATTTTTAATAGTGATATTAGTTGAAAACATTAGAAATTGGCATGGTTGAATTTTCAGTTATAAATTGAAGGAAATTTAGAATTAACATTAATGTGATGGAGATTTAAGAACTCACATTAGTATACTTACATTAAAAATGAATAGAAAGTTAAGGAGAAGAAAACATATTTTTTGTTTTTATATATATTAACTTATTTTTTGGTATTTATATGATGTTTAATGATTATATTAAATTGTAAATATGATTTTGTTAAATTAAATAATTTAAGTTATATATATATATATATATATATATATATATATAATGCAATTATACAATTTATTAACTTTTTGATATTCATTGCCTTATATATTATAATATTTTTAATATTTTGAAACAATGCTTGCTTTATGTTATATTTTTGTAGATCTCTTACTAGAATTACATTGCTTTTTGGAAGATTGGACATTTGGAAAACTAATTAACTATGAAATTCAATATAGAAAGATGGTGTTAAAGGAAGGGATCTCGCATGGTAATGATGACTCTAAAAGTGACAATGGGGATGTCAAGAACGTGCACCCAAAGGAACATGTGCAGATTCCTAGGAACACACATGTGTTCCTCAGCATGAAAACTTGGAAAACTCTGAAACAAAAACCAGGGAACAAACTAGGTAGTCAAGTAGGCATGACTTAGTAACGTGCCGATGCACACATTTTGAGGAATGCTCATGTATTCTTAGGGTATTCTTAGGAATATACACATGTTCATGGTGTGTAATATTTTTTATATGCCTGTGGCCCTTTTTTCCTTTATTTTGGATCACATCATGCATTTTTGGAATGATATTAAACCATATATTTCTTTTTTTCTCTGAATAAAGTTCCAAGTCAATAAATTTTATCTTCTTTGGAATTAAGCTAAGAATTCCAATGAAAATTCTTTTGTTTTAATGCTTTTTTTGTTATTGAAAATTTGATTTGAAATTGGAAAAAATCTAAATGATGATCCACACACAAGTATCTTACTGAATTTCATGAGACTTGGTTACCCCATATCATAATGAAAACCTAAACACACCATCACCGAACGACAACTAAACCCCAACCTAAAACAAATAAAACTCAATGCCAAAATCAATGCATCCTTGGCTACTTTGAGGGAACTCATACATTATCTCCAAAACATTAGAGAGACCTCATGATTGTCTCTAGCAAGTTCATTAGATTAAATCATATCATCCATTTCTTACTCCCAAGGCCTATTAACAAATATTTTCTATTGCAAGGCTACAATGTATGAAAACTACAAAATTGAACTAATTAAAAACCAAATTAGAGAATTCAACATTACCAAATAAGATTTTCTATCATTGTTCGTTGACCCTAGAAATAACCAATAAATACCACTAAACAAGAGACACATTTATATGGACTAGCGCACATTCTAAGAATTATGAGACCATTGTATGGATAGGTGATTCATGGTTTTCCATAAAGCTCCTTGTAATAATAGGGAGGTGCCTCTATATTTCTCGAGGAACTTATGGGCAGAGTTTAGGCTAGGACTCTATGTCAACTAATTTGACATGGTAGAATTCTAGGGGATCAGTTGTGGGTATACACAAGATAGAGAGAATGTTAGGCACAACCCAACACTAGGTCCTTGTTCACCTAGATGAAGTTCTAACCCATTTTTCAAACATCTTATAGTAGTGGATAAAATTATTAAAAATTGGACTATAATAACTACCTGACTTGCACCTTGGTGTCACATGCTACTTTGAGAGCATCATCGTGCTAGGAGTGACTAGCAGGTGATGTTGCATGAGAGGTTGGACCATCATATTCTGCAACATGATTCAAATAGGAGAGGCCACATGGAGGCTAATGTGAACCTCATATATGTACCAATTGTAGACAAATTTCAGATGATTAGGTGAATGCTAGTTGACAATAACTTTTTATGGAGGTGGTTATTATCTTGATCAACTATATATATATTCTCCCATCATTTTTCCCTCACTGTCATCAAATAGGGAACTTCCATCATTCCTACAAACCATAGGGGTTAATTGCCACCCACCTCCACCACCTTTTCCATACCATCCACACATAACGGTTGCATTTATATACCATCCAATAGTATCCCTTCTTGTCATTACCATTATTTCATCCTCGATGGATTATCCACATAGCCCCCATGCACCCCCATCACCATCATGCCATGATGGAATTCAATTGGATGCAACATTATATGCTTCCTTTGAGGAGTTTATGCTCCACCTACTAGTGAATGTACATCATTAGTTAAGACATTCACAGTTATATTGTTCATTGATGAACCTTTTATGTATTATGAATGGAATTGATTTTAGGCATTTTTTTTAAAATTCCATGGTTGAATCTTCTAACTATTTCAAGGTAGTATAGCAAAGAGGTTGGGGTTGCAAAGGAGGGAAACACCCTTGGTATTAATTGTGTCATTTACAGTGAGTTTTCTTGGCTTGAATTATAAATTATTAGTCTATATGTGTGATAATTTTGGTGAGAATGATGTTTCTTTGTCCAGTCCCGAGAGATATGGAGCACACTAAAAAGGTAAAAAACACCAGCTACTTTTTCTAGTAAGAGGAGAGAGATAAACTTGTACGATGAAAATGATGGTGTTGAGGGTGGAAGTGGTTAACGAGTGACTAATGAAATTCATTTTATATATGGGGAATCATATTCCATAATTACATGTTTGGGAATGAGATGTCATTTATATAATAGATCCATTTTCTATATAAGGAAGCATATTCCATACTTCCATGTTTGGGCACATGGTTCTATTTTTTATATTATTCATTTTGTGTCATTTTGATAAAAATGTAAATTTGAGACAATTTGTGTGTGTGTAGCACATGTTATATGAATTGAAGTGTTTGTTTATTTAATGTTGAAGGGCTACATTATAGGTTGATTGTATATATATTGTGATGATGCAATATGACATATGGTCAAGTGAACACTCTGACATGCTAGATAGTTGAAGATGTTTGGCATGGGGTCTTAAGATATGTCAGTTAGGTATAGTCTTGGTGACACACATAGTTGATATTCATGCAAAACCAGAAAGGTCACACAATGTCACATTGTGACTAGGATTCTTCAATACTATGTGACTATTAATTGAAATTAAATGTATAACCTTATGGAAATTCCCTTCCAATCTCAATATCATCCATAAAAATGAATGTTATGTTTAACTTCAGAATTATTCGTAATAGAATATGAGTTAAATTTCCTAACATTCTTCATCTAAATAGGGGTTCCATCATTAATAGAATATTATTTTCAATCATATATGTGGTGACTCTAAAATCTCTTACACAACGAACTACAGGAAACAACTACATGTATGCTATCACTAACCCAATTTAAAGGGTAACAAAAATAATTAGGAATTGATCAAATTTATATGAAAAAAGATAAGATATAATATAATATTTTCCATTTCTTAATCATATATAGATCAATTTATTCTTACAACCTATGGAAATTCCTTCTATGAGTTACGAATCTACATACATATTGTTTGTATAGAAAATATAACAACGAGATTCAATGTGATCTTATAATGTACTAAAACAAGATATTGAATCTTTCTACAATTTTCAGAAACAAAAACATGATCTCACAATCACATAAGAAGTAAGAGAAAGAAACAATCAATCGCAGAACACAACATGTATATGGGGAAATAACACTACCTAAAACCCCTCTATGTGTATATTGTATAAATTCAAGGACCATGAAAAGATACAATGCTTTCTCTCATAAGATAAACTCTTGTACTCTTCTAACTATCTCACCCTAATCTAGGAAAAATCATCCAAGTACTTAGCCAATTCTTAGCCTCTTCTCAGCCTTCCCTTCTCACATATTCCTTGAGGAATTAGATCCCTATTAAATACAAAAATCAATCTAATTGATTTTGAAATTCATCAAGGGCCTCCAATTTACTCTATATCTAACTTGCACAATTTTCTAATTATACAACTGATAGTTATCTTCCCTTTAAGTTCTCTCTCAACTGGTTCTTCCTGAGAAATGGCATGCAAAAACTATTTATAGTGAGTTATCATTCAACTGATTGATCACTCATTGTGAGTTAAATTAGATTTAATTCACTGGTCCTATCTCTAGCTCATCACTCAGTTAAAACTACTTAAACTGATTTTAACAACTCATGCATATATGCAATTGGAACCCCTTAAATAATGGAATCGCTCTACATGCATCCTCTTAGACACTCAACTCTAATTTTCTATGCTAACTCAGTGATTCTGACTTAGTTAACTAATACAAGTTGTTATGAGATTAAGTTACAATTTCTCTTCTAATTTAATTAAGTGACTATTAAATCAGAAGCCCCTCTTTCCGGTGTCATTTCTTGGTGCCATTTCAACAGTTTGGTTGCTACCAAATGCAACTAATTTTCCATATTCTATTTGTTCCTCCATTCATTTATAGCTTAAGAATCTCCTCTATCCTTTGGTTTCACCTCCTCCTTTTCTTCTCTTTTCTTTTGATCCTCTATCCATCCTTTCTCTTAAACTTCCTTTTGGAAGCTAAACATTTGTAGTGGTTAAACTTCTTCATTTTTTTCCCTGTCCCATCATTATTTCCTCAAATAGGCAGCCCAGTAATTTTCCATGAAGTTCTATAAGATACCTAGTATCATAGAAATCCATGATCTAGAGTGTTTTAGTAATGTTTCTATATTATAGTAGTTGTGGTAGTGTATTTGGTACAAGGGAGTATGAAATACACTTATTTAGCAAGTTGGATGATACCTGCACAAGGCCACAAAGAAAAAATCGTTATCTACTATTAGTGGAACATATTTTACAAAATGTAAACTAAGTTTGAGGGACAATTAAGCATACAACACTAAGAACAAAAAAAAACGCAAGATTCAAAACATAAAAGCTTGATGGATCAAACAACCTAATAACACAAGTGGATAATTATCCCTTTATTAGGTTTTGGTGGTAAAAAAGTTACAATGCTAAACAATTGAAGAGGGTCCTTTGAGATATGGAGCTAAAATACCCAAAACAAGGATGTCTCCTTCTCTCAAGTTATTGCAAGCGTCTCTTCCCTCTCTCAAAGGATGGTAGATCAAGATCAAATTGTGGACCTTTCTCTTTTGGACTAAGATGTTGGTTGGTAAACATATGATTCCTTCCAATCCCTCTACTGCTGGACTATGCAAGTTGGTTTTCTATGAAGAAATTTGGACAACATAAAAATGTGTCTCCCATTCTTCATTAGGGGAATTTCGAGGTCTAAAATGGGCCTCCTAAGGAAATTATAAAATAATAATGGAAATAATAAAATAATATTTGATTACATCATCAAATTTTATAGGGAAAAGAAAAAACTACTTTTTCAAATTATTTCCCAAAGTTTTTACTCAAATTTCGAGTAGGAGTACTTGTTGGATGAAAAATTTAATTATTCATCCAAGGAGTACCCATGATGCATACCTTTCATGAATCTTGCTACACACAAAATGAGAAATACATGAAAAACATGATTTAAATCACATTTTTTCATCTATTTTATCATTTTTCATGTAGCAAGGTCCATCAAAAGTATGCAACGTGGGTACTCCTTGAATGGGAAATTAAATTTTTCATCCAACGAGTACTCCTAATCAAAAATTGAGTAAAAATAGTGGGAGATAAGTTGAAAATATGAGTTGAAAAAGTAGTTTTATTATTTTATTATTTTTTAATATTTTTACCCTTTTAATTAAAAAATGGTGAATCATCCCCCATGGTTGACATCATCATCTTGAATCATATTGGTTATTATAAATTTTATTTTGGTTGTACATTTTTCTTAGGAGGCCTATTTTAGACCCCAAAATTCCCCTAATGCTTCCAAAGGTCAATTTATATAGAAATTTTTTGAATTTCCACACCCCCCCCCCCCCCCTTCTCTTTGCCCATGATGGATAGTGACACAAGATTGGAGGGTGGATTCCTTTGTGTGTTGCACTTAAGCCTCAAGGTGGCTCCATTTAGAATGTACTTGGTAGTACTAAGTGGAGAATCTTCCTAACTGAGTGTGCCATGTGGTCCCGAATGGTGTCATTTCTCCTTCCTCGGGACTGTGGAGCTATGAAAGGAATAGTCATGCTAACATGCAAAAAACCTTTGTTGCCACTGTATTGTCCATTAAATTTTCAGTTAACCTTAGGAAAAAATAGATTTTTAGTCTACTCTAATGTATTCCTTCTTTGAAAACCTTCATTTGTAACTTATACTTGACATTTTTATTGTCATTTGCCTATACGAATATTTGGTGTTAACAGTTCCCCCATAATGTATGAGGTCTAGGAGGAAGTGTATAGCCGAAGAAAGTTATGATTTCCTTTTTGTGTGATTTTTTTTTTTTTTTTTTGAGAGAGAGGGTAACTTTGTTTGGAACTGAGTTGGGAGACCCCTTGTCTTAAGTAAAAAGTATGTCATGCTCTATAGGAAACCTGCAAGAGATAAAATAAGAAATATTTCTATGAGGCAGGCATGTTCCACAAGAAAATCTCATGATGTTTGACTAGTTAATCTAATTTTATATGTACTGATTCTGTCATGTCACATTTTGTAGTTGGTGACCTACTGTTGGTTGATGAACGATAGCTACTGACGCCATCAGGGGCATTTTATTTTTGAACAAAAAATGTTGAATGTGGTACCCACATGCATGGCAAGTTTAGATAACATGTTCAATGGATGCATGGCTCTTTGACTGAGGGACATTTGTTGGACATTGAATTCGATGCTCCCAGTGTGTTTCACGACATGGACTAACTTCCTCTTGTGGATCCTAACTTTGGCGATTGTAGCGGAGAATAAAGCCTGTTGGTTTTGGTCTAATGACAATCGTGATTCCAACAATTGGTATAAGAGTGACAGGTCTTGAGTTCGAAACTCACCCGACCCACTTTGGGGGGGAGATTGTTGGACATTGAGTTCAACGCTCCGAGTGTGTTTTGTGACATGGACTAACCACCTCTTGTGGATCCTAACTTTGGTGATTGTAGTGAAGGCTAAATCTTGCAGGTTTTGTTCTAACAGTAATTGTCATTACAACAACATTCCTGTGTGAGCATGGTTGAAAGAGATGCTTATTGATATACGGGTCTCCGATGAATTTTTGATAGGGTGCAATGGTTATGAAGTATAATACCACCGTTGACATGAAAAAAAAATTTGATGTTGAATGTAAAAAGGATCGATGACATAAATGGGCCATGTTAATTCCCATTTTTCCGTCTGAGGATTCCCCTATTGTGGTGACGAATCATCCAAGGTACTACCTCCTTCCTAGGAACTGGGTGTTGAAGTCGACAAGAAGGAAGCATCAACCGATCGAAACAAGTATTGATACAAGGGACCAAGCTTTCTGATGTAGCAAGTTACAATGTGATAGGTTAACAATACATGATGATGAGAGATGGCTGTAATTGATCGTTATGGTGGTTAAGTGGCATGAGGTCGGAGCTGTAAATGTGAGTGGCAACATTAATACATTTTTTTTATGGGGAAACCCTATGGTCGACAAGACACCCAGAGTGGGTGTATGCTTGCTATGATTTTCATGGTTGGGTGTGGTAAAGAATGCGTAACTACAACCAATGGTGATCAGGTACTACTGGTAGGTAAGAAATGTAAATGGATGGGTAGGAGTCTTCTCCTTAAAATATTTGTACACTTGCCAAAAGTGAAAATGCTTTTGATATATAAGTTTCCACGGAGATGGGTGCCCCATTAACATGAAAGATCCTACACGATAATGTGAGGAGTGCATTTTTCTAAGGTTGTGGGCCCCTTTGGCTAGTCTCGGTGCAAGGGTGATGAGATGGATGAAGTGTCATAGATGGGATATGCTTATGAGGGTGTGATAGGCCAAACATGACACACGATGATTCATTTTTGTAGATCCATTTTGTAGAGAATAGTAGCCCGAGAAGGGTTTTAACATACAATGGATAAAACTTGACTTGATGTTCGATGATGATTCTATGGACTTGAAGTGGTTCCTTGGCTGAATTTTATGCCCATGGATCTAGACCTTGGCATGTGGTCTACACGAGTGATGGATGCCATGGATGGTGAGGCTCTACTGACCTCCAAGGGTGCTTATCATGTGCAAGGTGGGGTGATGATAAACAAGGTCAAGTGAATGAAACCAAGGGTTTTATTAGTATGAGGAAATGATGTCAGGATATGCACATATATTTTGGGAAGCTAATCATGTTGGGGGTAGATTGATGCATGCTATTGTACTTTTGTTGGCTAGGACATATGGGGATCTAGTGTGTTTTTAATACCTGCAACCAATACCCCAGGTAAAAGCATAGTTATACCCCAGGTAAAAGCATAGTTTTCATACAAATATTTTGGAAATAACTTGAATTTGTAAGTGACAAGAAAGGGCGTACTTGAAATGAAGTATGGTGGGTGTTGTGCCTGAAAATGAATTTTTCTGAAACTTGGATCTATAGGGTCTCATTTGAACATGAAGAAGTGTTGATCACTGTGTTTCTCATGGTTTTGTGATTGGGCACTCTGAGATATAGTTATCGTCTATTGAAAAATGAAAAAAAGGGTGATATATAGGCTATTATGGTCCATTTTCTAATTATTTTTTCTTTTTGAAGGTCCAGGGTGAGAACAAAGCTACCTTCCCGAGCTTTTCTTGCCATTACGATTAGCCTGAGTACCTAAGATTCGCGCTGTCAGTGTCAAGTAGGAGCTTAAATGTTATGATTTTTATTTTTTTCATTTTTATGTGTGCGTGGTCTATACAAATGTGAATTTTTATGTGTGTGTGGTTTGTACAAATATGATTTTTTATGGATTTTATGCCCATTTATGGGTCAGACTGCACAAGCGATCAAGGATGGTGCACGCAGTCCCTACAGAAAGGGTGGGTTTTGTGTGAGTTCCTCGAGGTTGGGGAAGCTTTTGTGTGCTGTGCCACATGCTTGCATCTATTAAAAATGCATTGTCATTGTGCAGAGGTTTTTTACAGGCTTGGGGAAGCTGATTTAAAAAAAATATATGTAATTAATTTTTATGAAAAATTGATTTTTGGGTGTTTCCCCTAGTGGCAGGATGTTGTGGTGAGAGTGTGACTGATCTAATCTTTGTTCAATAGTGAGCCAAGGCCCCCATGCTTGAGATACATTATCTCGAGATGGTTTGATGAATTTATTAGAGAACAACATAACAAAGCCTCAAGGTGGGTTCCTGTGCTACCTGCTCTGATGCTAGAATAGGAGACGACATGTTATGGTCCTATGTTGTAGAGATGTCATGATCTAGCCTGAGACCAACATTTATTTTCTGACGGGTGTCTTTCTTGAAGGGGAGGCAACTCCTTATCCACTCCTCCATGGGGAAGTGAACATCCATTATTGAGATGAGGAGGAGAGACATTGCAATCCTAACCCTATCACCCAATGTTGCATATGTGTGAGTTATATCACAGATTTGGTTGAGAGAGTTTCTTTGGAAACGATATTTTTCATTTCTAGGTTGATGGTGACCCATCGAATGTCTGGTCTGCAGGTTGTGGTTCTGCGCTAGCTCCAGGTCGGTCGCATTTTTTATTCGCCATGTTATTTCTACCAGGGTATGGTCACTTAGCTGGCCATCATACAAAGGGGTGTTATCAAGACCTTATCCTAAGTGAGAATCCTCTGCAACATTATGTATGAGTGGGTTGTGATGTTATGACCCTTTGCGATGTTGCCGCTAGGTATTCTAAGGGATCCTGGAATCTGCTGTTGGGCACCTGTGATGCCCCGTGGTGGTGGGGGAGAGGCAGTTCATTACTGGGATCTGAAAATCGAGGCATGGTTCGAGTCAAACCCATAGGTGTTCCTTGATTTTCCATATTCAAGGATTGATTTTCAGGGGGATCTGGACATGGGTCTCCCCGTGGCTATGTATGGGGGCTGGCAGGTATGACCTTTTATGTTCTATACATTTTGAGGGTTTTATTTATATATATATATCTATGTGTTTGATGGTGAGACTAATATTGTTTATTGTTTTCTTTTGCATACATAGATTTAGCATGGCTTCCTACTTCTTGTTTATTATGCCGCCAACCGAGGAGGAGAGACCTGATTGAGGTGGTTCAGGCCTAGATTGCAATTCATGTTGGTGCCAAGGATCCCATAGGTGATGGTAGAAGTGTTGTAGCTGTTGGTGGAGATTTTTCTTTCTTGGCATGTGTAGAGGCGGCAGAGGCATGGGTGGTTGTGGTCGAGCAGTTGTTGGATATTGTTGACATCCGAGTACTACACAGGAGAGGTTCAATATGTTGATGTCGAGGGTCATCTAGGTGTTGCTGAGGCCCAAGAATAGGTCACCGATGTCTATGCAGTGGACATAACATAGTCGTGGGAGTTATCTCGAGAGGTGAACTTGAGGATTGTATACCAGGGATTTTGATGGCCTGGACGCATATGGCTTGAGATGGCGATTGCTCGAGAGAGGGTGTATTTCCCAATTTAGTGCATAGCAGCACTTGTTGTCATTGTTGCCGCTCCTATATTGGCATCAGGTGCTTATGAGTGTCTGAAGGATCCACTAGGTGGGGCTTATCCCTAAAGACTTTGCATGATCAGGGAAAGCACCCATTATGAGGATTCTTCCCTGCATTGGTGATATGTATATTTTTGACTGATGTGATAGTCACTGACTTGGTTTTTATATCGGGACACATATTTTTTGATGTATATATGTGAGATGTAATTTTTGGCAGTTCTTATGATGTGTGTATGGTTATTTTTCTATGTTTGTATATGTTTATGATAGATGTTATGCTTATGATTTTTCTTTTATAGAGGATGGATTATACAATATACATTCTAGTGTAGGATATGGTTAACTATGTGATCGAATACCTAATTTTGATCTCTTGGTATGTGTGTAAATGTAATTCAATATAAGTGAGGGCTTAACCATCGTGCATGAAACTATTTCCTAAATAGGTGTGAATCTCGTATTTGAAAGGCTTGGTTTAACTATGATACCACTAACTTGGATTCAAGAAAGACATGTAAATGCCTAATGCCCTCGTTGGAGGCATCTCTCAATAGTCCGATGACTGAATCATATTTTTCTTGATTATTTGTAGCTAACTTGATACATAGTCCATTAGTGAGGAATGGTGACTGATCAGGAGAGTATATGGCCTAGGAAGTTGCTGCTAAATTTTGTGACCATCGAGAGGCTCCATTAGCAAATCCAAAATATTGGATGCTTTGGCGGTCCATATATGACAGAAGAGAATTTTTCTTAGAACAATTCCATGATGATGGTGATCATCATAAAAATTTATGTTAAATTCATTTTATCTCTAGGCCTTGAGGCTTCCCGCCTTATGGGTGGAATTTCTTGAGGTAAAGCCCATTGATGGGATTAGTTAGGCATGTACCATCGGGCTTATATAGAATGTGTGATCCTTTGAAGAGACAATTTTTGATGACATAAGGACCCTTCGATAATTTTTCGAAATTCTTGGGTCCTACTGATTCTTTTGCAACATTGTAGCGAAGGACTAACTCCCCCTTAAAAAATGAGTGAGGGGTGATGTTGAAGTGAATGATTCTTTACTCTTTTATTGTGAGCCTAATTATGTTGGAGAGACTCTCGTCCACTTTCGTCGATGAGCTCTAATTGAACCAACCATTGTTCTAAAGGGTGAGGGAGTTGTGGCTTCAACTTTTGGGTTTGCAGAAACAGAAGGATTTCACCCTACCAAGGGTCCTTGGTCGTCACTAAGAAAAAAATTTCATTGGGTAGTGACTCATTGACTAGTGATCCTTAGGTCATACTTGGGAGATCCTTGATGAATTCAGTTAGAATAAGTGCTTTATTAATTTTTGGGGATCTAAACTATAGGTCGAATTCCTATAGTATAACTATCCATCGGGCGTACTTATGGTTCATCATAATATGGGTTAGAAAATATCAAATCAGGGTCGATAGTTGCTATGAATGTTGTGGTCCTTAGGATGATGTAATGCCGAAGCTTTTGTACTATGTGTACTAGGGCCAAGGAATTTTTTTTCTTCTGGATCATACTTTAAAGCAGGGCCAGCTAGGTTCTTGTTGGCATAATAAATTACGTGCTCTTTGTTTTTGGGTTCATCTTTGACTAACACCCCATTTATGGATGTATATGATGCATATAGATATAAGGTACAACGTTTGTCTTAATTGGGTGGGCTGATCAAGGCGGATGAATACAAGGTGTCTTTCAATGCCACAAATTCATTTTGGGCTTGATCATCCCATTTGACCGGAATGTGCTGATGGAGTAGGTGTAGGGATCCCTTCATGTAAGAAGCATAGTTAGGGACAAAGCATCATAATAATTTGGCTTTTTTTTGCAGGATTTGAAGATTTTTTAGCGTTTTGGGTGGTGATATTTCTTTGATTTCCTGACCTTGAGTGGGTCAACTCTGATTCCTTATTGGTATATTATGAATCATAACAGTCTATCTGCATTAACGTAAAAAAAAAAAACTTGAGAGGTATCATGAGTAGGTTATAGTGTCGGCACCATTGAAATACCAAATGTAAATCCTCCGAATGGTCACCTCATTTCTTGGATCGTACTATGAGGCCATATAAGTAGGATAATGTAAGATGATCTAGGTAGTGGAAGATATAGTTCATGGTCCGCTGAAAGGTGGCTCCAACATTTTTAAGACCAAAAGGCCTAACCTAATATGTCAATGTGCCCCAAGGGGTGGTGAATGCAGTCTTATATATATTTGTATGTTGGATTTAAATTTGATTGTACAATGAAAATCCATCCATGAAGGACAAGGCCTCGTAACCGATGCAAGCATCAATGACTCTGGTCAATGAAAGTCGTAGGGTAGTTTTCTTTGGGACAATATTTGTTTAAGTCTCGAAAATTGACAGATTCGAATGGTTCTTTGTTTTTTCATGCCAGGTAAAGGGTTGGAATCGCAGGATGTGTAAGCGATTGGTTAGATGAATCCAACTTTATGAATATTTTCTATCTCTCGTTTGATGACTTCTTCTTTGCATGGGTGTAATTAACGCTGCTTTTGGTGGACAGGTGATACATTAGGCAGAGTGTCAATTTCGTGCTCTACGACGATGGGGCTTAACCCCGAAGTTTTTGAATAATCCCAAGCAAAGATATCCCTAAACTCTTGTAATAGTTTTGTATATGTGACTACTTCATCTTGGGAGAATTATTCCCCCAACAATATTTCTTCGATTTTTCCTTCTTTTTTTTAGATATTCACCTTAACAGTTGGCAAAATATTTGACATATTTCCTTCCTCAAACACATCAGGCACTGGGATAGGGTTCTTGAACCAATATACATTTCCCGATGGAAGAAAGTATTTGGATTAAATGGTGTAAATATCCCATGTTTTTGTGATGCTATGCATGACTATTTTTTCTGGAAGAAAAAATGAGGGGTGATGCATTGCGTCTCGTGGACAATCTGGTTCCTTCATTGCCTCTAATATATCCTCATCAGAGTGAAACAAGATGTCTACAAGGGAATTATTTTGTGCAAGGACATGAGGAATTGGTTAGATCCTAACAGTGTTGGTTGATAGACATTGAGATGATTATGTGGTTGATGTCCTGGAACCATATGAGGTTGACAGGGTGCAAACGGGTCAGGTTTGCACCGTCGAAGGTACTACTACTATTGTGGTAGTTTTAGCAGTATCGACACATATGAAAGATGAGCATACAACAAAAGTCATGGTTCCCATGCATGATGAGATGAATCGTATATGGTGTTATGTGTCATCAGTGTTACATGGTGGAAGGATTTGGTTAATAGACATGAATATGATTTTGTGGTTGATATCATGGAACCAGATGAGGTTGACAGCGTGTAGATGGGTTGGTTTTTCACTGTTGAAGGTACTACTACAATTGTGGTAGTTTTAGCAGTCTCAACACCAAGGAAAGATGAGAATACAACAAAATTCATGGTTGCCATGCATGATGAGATGAACTGTATATGGTGTTGTGTGTCATCAGTGTTACATGGTGGAACGATTTCCATGATGATTGTTTGTGTTTTAGCAAGAGAAGATTCATTCTCTCTTGGTTGTGTACGAAGGTTACATGTCTCTTCTTTTATGTGAATATTTTGATGGATGCAGAGGTGTCGAAATGTTTGTAACATAGGGAATTTCTCCATACCATGATCATGGATCATGAAAATGTTGCATGGATTAAATGTATTCATTAAGTATGTTGTATAATGGGATCCAATATGACTCATCATATTAGAGGATGATGATGGAAGATTATTTCAAGAATGTGTGTTTCTTAATTTATGTGGTCTCCTATTATTATACTTTCTGTGATTTGGCTCATGTGGGGGTTTTTCTTCTAATGCTATTCTTGCCTCTCTTAACTTTGGAAGGAAAGAGAAATTCATCGTGTGGTGAAATTGTGAGCAAATTCGATAATAACAACATGTGATTTTCTTTTGATTAGAGAGATGAATGTAAGGTGTGGGTGTGACCATGCGAAGACTTTCAATAACCTTGTTAAGCTCCTAAAATTGATTAATCATGTGGTAATTTTTAGTACATAAGTCACATGATATATTTGACTTGCTCCTTACCTCACTGGTGTGAGGGGTTGTCTTCATGGTTTTAGGTGGCTGGTGCCAATGGGGGCTAAGCCTCATTGTTGTTGACTACCTAGTTTGTGGTAAATTGAAACCCATTATGTCTTGATCATTGGCGATGAACGAGCCCATGATTTCTAGCCTAAGTCAAAATTGAGGGACATAGGGGAAATTTCAAGCATGGTGGTTATCTTGGCATATTAGAAAAGACTGGTTCTCTTTTTTTTTCCAATCCCTCTAGGCTGTGAGGGTGATTGGGTATCATTTTTACAATGAGACTAAATTTGGGCGCTAAGTGATTAAATGGTCATGTTCATCACACAATACGAAGGGTGGAGCTAAGCGTTTTGGGGGTTTAGGGTGATAATTTTTCCTTTAGGTGGATGGTTCCCTTCAGTTACACAGAGAATGGACCTAGTCACTTCATTCTCTTGGTTTGTGGAACTTTCTACAGACTCAAAATCTAATTTTTCTAAGTCAACAAGGTTGGTTATGGCGAGGCGTAATGACTCTAACGCTAAGCGAAATCAGGGAACATAGGGATAATGGTAAATATGGTGGTTATCCTAGCATATCTATAAATAATATTGATTGGGTCGCAGCCCTATGAAGTACACCCAAGTAACTGAGTACCATATTTGAAACAACTCTAGAGCTATGCATTGTGTGATCAAATGATCACATTCACCGCATAACACAAAAAGTTGGTCTTGAGGCTGAGGATGGTTATGGGGGAGAGGTGATTGATCTGGTGACCATCTCTCCTTTGATATATATAATATGGTCCTTTTTTCTTCAGTCCTATGATTTTTAGTGATGTTCGTGGATTCTGTGTCTGATTTTGCTAAATCGGGATTTTCAGCGATGAACATCACATGAAATCGAACATTGATTGCAGATGATGGAGGTTGGGACAATGGGGAATGTTATGGTTTCTTTGACAGATGTGACATGTGTTTCTTTCATGTCATGATAAGTTTATTTGGGCCACATTCGATATTGGGTACAAACGGTTGAAATCCCTTAATTCAGGGCACTGTACGATCAAGTGATTGCGTTCATCGCATAATGCACAACCTGGAACATGTGATGTGGCCTCTGTTTTCCTTATCTTATCTATTGGGTTGGATTAGTATGAGCATGATGTAGGTTCTTCTCGTACTTAAAAGATCATTTTGGGCTCATCTGCTTTCATTTGTATGGATTTGGCAGAGGGGTCCTCAAGATTAGATTGTTCTAAGGCTTGTAATGCATTCCTATATCGGGGCATCTCTGGGAAATAATGGGTATAATGCCCATGATGGTCACATATGGATCACACATGACTGGTGCATAATTCTTTCCCTTGGTTGTTCATGACCTATTCCATTTTTCGGATTTATGAGGTCGCGACATTCCTTTCAGTATGTCAAAGACATTTTAATTCTTATTATTCTAGGAAAATATTAGTAGGATGACCTACGATATCGTACAATGCACAAGGTTGTAATGCCTAGGTATCTTGGGGGTTTTGAAATTTTTCCATTTTTTGTTATTCTTCTTGGTAGTGCCTGCTGGTGCCACTACAGGTGTTTCTTTAACTGCTATGACCTCTTGGGGGGAAATAAGGGTTATTCTTGTAGAGCTATTGCCTAGGATTTCTAGCATGGCTAGAGGGACCAAATACCACATGGGTATTGAAAAATCTATATTTGGCAATGTCATAGTTGTCATGACCTATTTTGATACAAAACCATGTGGGGGATATAAAAATGGGGTCTATGAAATGGCGTTTGGTAGGAATGTTGTACTTGTGTCTTTGACATCCGCACCATTGGTTTCTACTTCTTGGCTAGTTTCGTTGTTGGATGCGATCATTATGCACACTGGTGCCCTCTTGCTTTCAGGGCCTTCCCTTGGTACAATAGAGGGATCTCCTAGTAATGAGCCTAGGATAGATGATGGGTTTAATTGAACTGGGCCGAACTTTATATAATTTCTGAGTTTTTTTGTGGTTGTATCTATATATGGTAGTAAAACATCTAGAGTGGTCATGGGTTTGTTGTCATAGTATGTGAGCTGATTAATGGTGATGATCCGATCATCATGAGGGAGCATCATCACCCTAAAGACAAAGGATACGATCGTGGTCATGGCATACATATAACTCCACTAGAGGAGTATATTGTAGTCTAGTTGGGCATTTAATATATCCATGTCTATAAGAATTATTTTTCCGACTAGGTTTATTGGGACATTTTGATAAAGATGAATAGGGGCTAATGGACACTCTTTGTATGCTCTAAGCATGATGTAACACATTTTTAATTTAGGTGATCCTAACTTTTTACAAACTGATTTGGACATGATACACATGAAAGCTCCTTCATCTAAAATGCATCGGTGTCTAGTGATATTCTGAACTGAAATTGGTATCTAGAAAGAAACTAGAGAAGGAAGACTAGGGCTTTCCTTTCTTAGGTCGAAAACCATTAAGCAAGAATCCGAGGGGTTGATTGCACCAGAGGTGGAAAGTAAGGCCTTCTGTTGTGTTGGGAATGATTGTGGGACTTCCAATGCTGACAGAGCTACTAGAGATTGAGCTAATTCATCCACTATAATATATCTATGAGCAGCTTTGGAATGATGTCATGCATGCCTGGTGGTGAGCCCTAGTATTGCATCAAGAGTACTACAAATCCCAGGGGCTGCCCTACTTTCCTTTATCAACTTGGGGTTCGTACAAACTTGGAGGTGACAATTCTATATAAACACCAGATGCATTATGTTCATGTCATCCTCTTCTACATTACAAAAGGGTGTTATTTCTTAAACTATGATGAAAAACTAAAAAGAAAATTGTCGGAAAGAAATGACAGAAAGGAAATTAACTTAATTTGCAGAAAGGAAATAATAGAAATGAAACTGTTTTAATGTGAAAAAAGGAAATTCCATAAAGGTAACTAATTTAATCCGCAAAAGGAAATTACTGAAAAGAAACTAAACTAAGTTGCACCTAGCTAGGCCAATCGGCTAAACAAACATTACTTATCCTTTGATCTATTTACTATGATAGCATGCTTCTAAGCATGCAACTATTCATGATATAATAAACCTGACAAATTGTGTCTTGCAGTTTCGAGGAAAATGGGCTAAAGGAGCTAATGGAGGGCTCAAAACATAAAACAAGGCTTAGAGGTGGAAGGAGTGGGTCTAAACCTTATTAAATATTTGTTATGGCACAAAAATTCTTTGGATCAGAATGATTTAACAAGTGTGACGAAGGAGTTACGATGGAGGATGGAAGTGCGATATGAGATATGCAATATTGCAAAGTTGGAGGGATAGTGGAAGTGTTGTTTGGGAGTGGGAGTGAAATGCGAAATGCGATGGGGATAAAAACTGCAAACTGTGAAATGTGATGGGGAAAATTTTTCGAAGTGTTAAATGTGATGGGGCAAAAGTTGCAAAGTGTGAAATGTGACAGGTGATGTGGTGGTAGGACTGGTGGTGGAGTGCGACGAAAATATCCCGATCGGCATCGGGAGGGATAAGTCTTAAAGGAAAAAGGAAAATTTTGTGAAATTTGATTTTCGATGGGTGACGTGGTGCTAGGACCGGTGGAAAAGTGTGATTAGAATATCACAATCGGTTTCAGGAGCAGTAAGTCTTAAAGGAGAAAGGAAAATGTTGTGAAATGCAATTTGCAACTAGTGACGTGGTGGTAGGGCCGGTGGTAGACTGCGATGAAAATATCACAATTGGCTTCAGGAGTAGTAAGTCTTAAAATAAAATGGAAAAGGTTGTGAAATGTGATTTTCGATGTGGCGGAGCACGGAGGATTATCTCATTCGGCGATTGGAGTGGTAAGTGTTAATGGGAACCAAAGAAAGGAAGCGATTTGCGATGTGCGATGCGGCGGATATATCGCAATCGATGTTTGAGTGGTAGGTCTTAAAAGAAAAAGGGAAAAGGTCATGAAATGTGATTTTTGATAAGGTTGTGAAATGAAATTTGTGATTTGCGATGTGGCAGAGAATCGAAGATTATCTCAATCGATTGTTGGAGTGGTAAGTGTTAATGGGAACTAAAGAAAATATGTGATTTGCGATGTACGATGCGACAGATATATTGCAATCGGTGTTGGAGTGGTAAGTCTTAAAAGAAAAATGGAAAATGTCATGAAGTGTGATTTGCGATTTTCGAAGTATGGTAGTGGGAGTTTTGATGACGAAAGGCGGAGGTCGAATTTCAATGGTTCTGAAGCATTTTGAATTAAGAAAGGTAAGGAAATCATGACCAATAAGAACAAATGAATAAAGCAAGTTGGATATTTTAAGTGTTTTTATGGATAAAAGGTTGGTGCGATAGTTAGAACAAGTGGGAAAAAGTGGAAATGGAGGGCATAACAACAATGCACAAATTGCGAAGACAGAGATAGAGAATGAAGCAGGGAGGTACTATGGAGATAAGACAAATGCGTAAAAATACTGTGTAAAGGAAGACTGGAAAATGGTAATACAACTCCACTTTTAATCTCAGGAACAATGAACAGAAGTCAATTTTTGGGTCTATGGGAAGTTTCGTCGTCCTCGAGCTCTATTGACAGAGATGAGAAAGGGGTCTTGAACCACAATTTTTTTGGTTTTTCTCCTCTATTATATTACTCACAAGAAAATGAAACCTACAACAACACACTGAAAGAAAAAATAAACAACAAATTGAAACATAAATGAAATTATCAGAAGCAGAACTAAGGAAATGATAGAAACTAGAGAGAAAATACAGAAGATAGGTTGACGCACATGGATTGGGCCCTAACCCACGAGCCTACCTCTCTGAAACTTAAATCAGTAAAATGAAATCAGTTTGCTCATTTCATAAAAAAATAGGCTCATACATTTCTGAAAGTTTGACCACTGAGTAAAATAATAAAAAAGCTCAATAGCTTGCAACAAAATTTCGACCCTTCCTAGCTCTATCTTTCCTCTATTTATTATACAGGGAAAATACCAACAACTCTCTAGAAAATAGTGATTGAGTCCACTTGACTCCAAGTAAACATATATTTAGTGAACTCCTCTTTGAGTTTCTTGGCTACCTCTGGAACTTTGAATTACTGGAGATAATACTTAGGGAGCCTTTGGATGCCTTTGGAATTTAAATTGCTGGAGAAAATATTTTAGATACTTTGGTTGCCTTTGAGAGTTAATGAGGGTAGACAATCGTCCTATAATTTATCCTTGTTTTCTCCTCTAATTATTGATGATAAAATCCTTATAAAAATGCTAATAATTCATGATTTTCTGCACTCAAACTTATATTAGGAAATAAGAGTATGTTAGCTATTATCAAGACCTATACTAGCATCATAAAAGAAAATAATAATAAAAATGCAAGAAAAAAAGATCTAAGAAGGAAAAAAGGTGACCATTAACCCCTCCAAATATGTCTAATGATGGAGCTCATCATCCCCCCCTACTAAATGGTTTCTCATCCTCTGAGCAACTAATCCTCCTCCTGCATTTCCTTCAAGGCTTTGACAACCCCCCTAATTTCCTAAGGAAGAAGTGTGGGAGTTTCCCCAAAGGGGTAAAAACCATTATTATTTTTTGCATTCTCTCATTCTCTATCTTGTGCATCTGTGTCATTTTCATCATTCAACCTCAACAAAAAAGGTGGGATGGTATTTAGTCCCAACCATTGGATCTTTTTAGCCTTCATGGCCCTCTTGTATAATGGCGCCCTTTCCACTGCACCCCTTAGTATTTCTGGAATATGGTACTCCCTGTTTTTTAGGCTATGAGGGATGTTATTCCATATCCTATGGCTAGACATAATGCACTCATCTTATATCTACCTAGAAACATCATCAAAGTGGCCTATTACCTGTGCATGAGTCTGAAGGTAGATTTCAACTAGTACAGGGTCCCTTTCAATATCTCGACGGTTAAGGATGACTCCTCTTGGGCTAAACAATTCTGGTCTGATATGTAAGGGTTCTCTATTTCTTCTTCTCATGACCCTCCATATCTCTTTTTCTCTAGTGTCCTCATTCATCATCCAAGACACTAAAGCCATCAACTCCATATCCCCCATTGTAGGATTGGGGTCCCAAGTATCCAAATTTGTCAGCACAAGGTTATGCACATAAAACTCTACCATATTTTCTTGAGCAACCATGTTAGCTTGCTTGTAGAAATCCATGAATTTCCTACAATATTGGAAAGGTAGGGATCCATGGGAGGCTAGATTTTTTATTTGAAATAGGAGTCTTTCCTCCTTGAGGTACACATCATATGATTTAGAAGGGAATCTGTGCTGAAGGGCTTCTATGCATAAGTCTTCCATGTTGGCTACTTGCTACCCTTTTTGCTGCAATTACTCCTTCAGTGCTACATTCTCTGACCGTGCCTTCTGTAGCGGCTCCTTCAGACATTAGGGGAATTTTGAGGTCTAAAATGGGCCTCCTAAGAAAATAATAAAATAATAGCTAAACCAATAAAATAATATTTATGAATTTGGAGTTCACTTTTTTCACCACAATCCATGTAACCATAGTTAAATTCAATTCAAAAGTTGTACCAAAAGAAAATTAATAAAAAAATTGTATTGATGTGACTATAAATAAGAATGAGTTTTTCAAGAAAAAGCCATTATCATTGAAAAACTAATGCATTTTTCTTTTGTACTTAAATAACTTAAAATAAAATATAAATATAAATTTATAAATTCTTAATTATATTATATGTTATTAATTAAAATTTTTATTATTTAAATTGTATAATAACATGTAGTTAATTTACTATATAAAAATAAAATAATATAATATAATATAATATAATAAACATATATGGATATGCATTGTTTCTTTCAAGAAATATGAAATGACAATAATATATTTTTATTCAAAAAGTGTGAAATGACATTTATTATGAGTACTTTACTTTGACTTTAAAAGTACTTAGAGCACTACCATGGTTAAGCATGAGTTTTTATCCACCATTAAGAATTTAACAAGTAAGTACTTTTAACTCAAGAAATGCCACCTCAACCATTAGGGATGATGTCATCCCCTAAAATGTGATTGGTTCTCATAAAGTGAATTTTGATTGTACATTTTCCTTAGGATGCCCATTTTAGACCTCAAAATTCCCCTAATGATTGTTTTTTCGATTCTTTCCTCCTCCCTTGGTGATTCTTCAATGATAGTTGGGCTCATGGGAGGATTTTATATCTCTCTATGAATTCTCATTTGACTCTTGTTAGCTCTAAAATACATAGAGGTCTGCCTTTTTCTCTTTTCTCTTAGAGGAGCTATGGTGGCAACTGCCTCTTTGTCTTGAGGTGATGTGGTGATGTGCTGTGAGTCTGCTTCTTGCTCACTTTCTGATACCTTTATGACTTCTATATCTATTTCCATTTATTATGTTTCTCCTTTTCCCTCTGTCTCTTCCTCTTCTTCTTCTTTTTCTTCTCTAAGGCTAGGAGAAAAGCTTTTCTTGGTCCCTTGCTACTGTGTCTGATATGCGGTATACTTCGGAAGCTAGCTAAACTACTGTTGATGTTTTTTTGCTACTGCTGCTACTGCAAACTATTAAAATATGGAGCCCACTCTTGGTACTAATGTGTTTTGGGCTCCCTTTGTTCTATTTCCCTAAAAAATTCTCAATTCACTGGTTTGGATGAGACGGGATCTCTTTTTATTAGATTACGCAACTAATTTTGGAGTGCTTATCTAACTCGACTCAGCTCCAGTTTCTGTTATAGATAGTTGGACCCTATTATTGTTAGCTAGTTGATAATTCTTGTCTCCTCCCCACGTTATCATCTACTCCACTTGATTTAATGTTTTCTTTTTCATGCCTAGGTGGCGTGACTTTTAGTTCTCCCTATTCATAGTTCACGATGATGGCCAAGCTACTTGGCCGCCTTTTTTCCCTTTAAACTCTAAGTCTACAAATTTAATCATTTCTGGCTATTATGGATGCATAACGATGGGTGAGAAGCTATACCTGAATCTACCTACTGTTTTCAAGGTGTTTGGAGGAGCTGGAATTTGGAAACAAGCCTCTTACATGCTTGGCCTGGGTGCCTTAGAGAGGTTTCCACCCATGGATTTTTATTTTTTTTCCATTTTCTATTTTAGGAGGTGTGGGAAACTATGGATTTTCCCATCACATAAACCTATTTTCTTATTTAAGTTATGAAATCTACCCTTGAAAAATGATTCTTATAAATTTTAAGTTTGTGACCATTGAAAAGAAAGGGGATTCCCTCCTCATATATGGTTCTGATTTTAACTGCACCATTATCAAAACATTTTTCCATTGTGTAGGGCCCCAACCATATTTTCATCAACTTTAATTTGAAATATTTAAACCTTGAATCATACAACAACACCCAATATCCTTCTTTGAAGGTATTTTTTTTTATGTTCTTGTCATGCCAGACCTTCCTTTGTAGCTGAACTACCTCTGTGTGAAGAAGTTCTTGCATTTTGAACTCATCCAATCCATTTAGTTGTAACATCCTCTATTTTTTGGAATTTGATAGATCTATATTTAATTCATCTGCCATTCTTAAAAGTATTGAATTCAAACTTAACTAAAAGTATAACCTTCTTACCATAGACTAGTTCATAAGGAGTGACTCTTGTTGTTGTCTTCCAAGTAGTGTTGTAGGCCCAAGTAGCTTCTACCAATTTGTCTGCCCAATATTTTTTGTTGCTACTCACAACCTTGGTGAGGATTCCATCTAAATCTCTGATAGTTAATTCTACTTGGCCATTCGTGTGAGGGTGATAGGCAGTAGAATTTATATTCTTAATATTATGCTTCCACAAAATATTCTCAATGAGGTGAGAGGTGAATTGGGATCCATGACCAGTGAATATTTCTATAGGGTATCCAAACTTGAAAACAACATTCTCTCTCAGAAATTATGCTACTTTCTCCTCAGGTTCTACCTTCACTGCTTTTGTTTCAGCCCACTTTATCATGTAATCATTGCAGACTATGATATACTTCTTTTGTCCAGATGGTGGATCGATAGGTCCAACAAATTCCATGCTTGACTTGTCAAATGGCTCAAGAGCCACCTAAGGGTGGAAAGGAATCTCATCCCTTTGCATGCGGTTCCCCATCCTTTGGCACTGGTCACACCTACTGGTGTACCTTCTGGAATCTTGGTGAATGGTAGGCTGATAGTATCCTACCTGCAAAAATTTGTAAGCAGTTCTCTTTGAATAAAATTGGCCTCTAGATGGGATTTCATGACATTCGGAGAGATATCAAAACTTATTCCTCCCTCACACATCTCTTCAAGATTTTATGAAGGCCTAGCTTGAAAAGGTTTCCCCCAATCCATGTGAAAGGGGCACTTTTTCTGATGATTCTGCTCCTCTCCCTGAATGAAAAATTAGGAGGGAGTCTCTTACCAACCAATTAGTTGGCTATGTCAGAAAACCATGGCAAGAGTGCTGATATAGCAAAGATATTATCATCTGAAAACTGGTCATCCACCATAGATTCTTCACCTACAGGGAGAGCTAACCTGGACAAAAAATCTGCAACAACATTCTCCTTTATAGGTTTATCAACAATATTCAAATTGAATTGTTGCAAAAGTAACAACCATATAATTATCCTAGCATTAACATCTGGTTTTTTCATTAAATAATTTATGGTTGCATGGTTAGTGTAAAAAAAGGTCTGATATCCAGTTACATAGTTCATGAATTTTTTCAAAACATGGACAATCGCTAACATCTCCTTCTCAGTAACAGTATAATTTAGTTTGGCCTTGGACAAGTTCTTGTTGATGAAATAAATGGCATAAGGGATTTTGTCCTCTAATTGTCCTAATGCTTCCCCTGTAGCTTTGTTGGATGCATCAGTGTGGATGTGGAAAGACATAGTCCAATTTGGACCTCGGAGGATGGGGGCAGTAGTCAACTTTCCCTTAATGAGCTCGAAAGCCGCTTGACAAGAACCCAACAAAATAAACTCATAATCCTTGGCCAATAAACCAAATAATGGCGAAGCCATCTTGCTGAAATATTTGATGAACCTTCTATAGCAACCAGCTAAGACTACGAAAATCCTGACATATTTATTCTTTTGAGGAGCAGGTACCCTTTTGATGATAGTGATTTTATTTGGGTCTACTTGTACCCCTGCTTAGGATATGGAGTGTCCTAATACGACCCCTTCTTTCTTCAGGAATTCACACTTTTTTGGGCTCAAGGAGAGATGCATCTCAATGCATCTTCTTATTACTTTACCCAAATTGGAGAGAGATTCTCGGAAGTCACCCCCATGTGGTGTGAAATCATCCATGTAGATTTCAATAGAGTCATGGACTAACTCATAAAATATGCTCACAACAACTCTTTGGAAGGTAGCTACGGCATTGCACAACCCAAATGGTAGGACTCTATAAGTGAAGGTACCCCAAGGGCAGGTGAAATTAGTCTTATCCTAGTCTTCAAGGGTGATTTGAATATGATTGTACCCACTAAACCCATCAAATAATGAAAATAACTTCTTCCTGAAAAGGCCATCCAGGACTTGGTCCATAAAAGCAAAGGGAAATGGTCTTTCTTTGTGTATTTTTAAAGTTCTTGATAATCAACACAAATTTTCCACTTCCCATTCTTCTTTGGGACTAGGAAAAGAGGATATACCCACTCACTGTCTGATATAGGATATATGAACCCTGCATCCAATATTTTCTGCAGCTCTTCTTTGAATATGTCCTTCAGAGTAGGGTCCATCTTTATTTGGGGTTGTCTCACAGGTTTGCATCATTATTTCATGTAAATATGATGTTTTCACACTGAATTATGCGCCCCTTTCATGTATTTGTAATCCCAAGAAAATGCATCTACATTCTCTTTCAAAAGCTGGCATAGCTTCTTCTCTTCTTCATTTAGGAGTTTTGGGTTGATTTTCAAAGATTTGGATGGGCCAAACACGATAGCCTTGGTGGATTCAGAGGTTGAATCAGCTGAGTGCACTTCCATCCAAGGTTAGCTTTTAGAATCTTTGACTAAGGTTTCAAGATTAATGTTAGTGGAGGACTGGTTTTGAATGGCATGCTCGATGTGTTCATCTTCATCAAACTAGCCCCGTATAATAATAGCATCTATGGTACACATAAGGGCAGTTTTAGGTAACTCATCTTCTTCTTCATCCAACCATATAGGGAGATGATGATCAATGGAAGGTTGAACTAGAGGATATAACAGTAGTTGTTTAGACGAAGACCCATTTTTGATAGTCATGTTTCTGACCTGACAACTAATATAAGTGTATGCAGTGGCTAACCAATGTCTCCCTAAGAGGAGGGGATAACCATTAAACTTGGTATTTGGCTGTAGGCCTAGGAAATCTATAGGATATGCCAAAGAGTCAATGGTTACCATAACATCATCAAAAATTCCTTCCGGAGTTACTGTGGACCGATCTGCAAGTTGCTGAACTGTTGTGGTTTTCCTCAAAGTCCCTTGGAGATTAAGTTTCAACATAGCTTCCTTGGTCATGACATTGATGGTAGCCCCTAGATCAATTATATTTTTGGGAAATATGAAACCATCTATATGCACATCAACAATTGGACTATCAGGGTCCAGGTACTTTGGAAATATCACCCTCCCAAGAATTAGGTCAAAAAGTTGTCCTACCACATTGATGGTGGGGGTATCTCTGTTCCTTCTGCCACATTTCTTGAAGAAATTTTCTTTGACGAGTCTATTGTATATAGGGACATATTTAATGGCTTGGAGAAGTGGTATTTTTACACACAAATTTTCCAATTCTCCCAGGAGTTCAGTCTCCTCAAGGGTGTGCTCACTAGGGTGGATCAAGCACTCAGGAAAAGGAGGTTGTTGGATCTGAGTGTTACCTTCTTCATTTTCCTCCTCAACCTCTATGGGTGGAGATGGAGGATGGTTGCCTGGGAGTACTCTTCCTGAACTGAGATTAACCTCTTGTATCTCCACAACATAAGCTAGATAGGATGTTTTTCTACTGGGAGCCTGTTGTGCTTTTCTGTTGTTTAGGTTTGGATTGGGTTGTGTAGGTATAGGTAGCCTAGGTGGAGAAACATGAGTAAGATGAGGTTTAGGTTGGGGTGGAGGAATTAGAGTCGGTGGTTGATTTTGTTGAGGCCTCCACCCATGGGATATATTTTTCCACTAAGGTTGTTGTGGATCATACTGCTGAAATGGTTGGTTTACTGGCTGAGGATGGTATGAAGGGTTGTAAGGCCAAGTAGGAGGTGTAGACCAGGATGGAGGAGTGGGTGTGTACCAATTTTGCATGGGTGCACTCTAATTGTTGTGATAGTAAGAGTAAGGTGCACCTTGCATACCTTGTTGATATAACTAAGGGCCTTGAGGCCTTCTCTGGTTGATGGAACAGACTTTCTCTAACATTGCTTCCCCACTTTGATATAAAACCTAAAGTCTAGGTACGGAGGGCCACTTTTCTGTGCCATGACTCTCCTAACAGAATAATCAAACCTCTATGACATTTAGTGGACATTCATTTCTTGGGTGCTTCTAGGTACAACTAGGACAAAATATGTCCAGGGCTCTCTCTTCTTCCTCTTGCTTCCTTTTAACATGCATTGTGTCCATTTTCAAAGAAAAGGTGTGAAGAATGTCACCCTTGAAGTCCTCTACCATGTTTCCAATCTCATGTTTTATGAAGGTGGAAGAGGAAGGGGTATTGGATATGGTTTAGGTAGCTCTGCCTGTCTTCCTAAATTCCATAGAATGGTTCTGGATGACATTTTTGATTGTTTCATACGGTAGTTGGTATATATCTCCTCCTCATAGCATACTCAAGGTTTCTATCATATCTTCACTGATCCCTCGAAGAAGTACAAGTTTAAGTGATGCAGGATAAAGAGCACAATTGGCTCTCTTATAGTTTAATTGAAACCTCTCTCCATAGTCCTCTAGGGATTCATTAGGTCCTAAACTCATCCTAAATATTTCATCCTCAGTTTCCTTGGAACTATAGTATTCTATGTATTTTTTGTTGAAGGTCTCTTCCCTATGTGCCCAGGTAGTGATGCTATCCCCAAGAAGACCCATGAACCAACACAAGGTTGCATCCTTAATGGTGGATGGGAATAGCTTCAGCTTATGATCATTATAGGTGTAGTCATAAGTCCTACAAACAATAAAAAATTCAAACATAAATGTGTCAGGGTCCTCAGAGGTAAGTCCATGAAAGTGTGGAAGAGATGAGGGGCTAATGTTTTTCATATTAGTTTTCCCATCTACCTCTCTTATGGGAAATTCTCTTTGGATCCTTGCCATGGTTAAGATAGGTGGAGTTGGTCCCTCAGTTGGACCAAGGTCTTCTTCTTCTTCCCCAATACATTCCTCAGAGTATTCAGAAGGTAGGAAGTTTAGTCTCACTGCCACCATAGAAGAGTGAAGGGTGGCTAGGAGGTGATGTGGGGGTTTTAGGTAAAATTTGTCTTTGAGTATTCCTACTCCTACGAGGCATGAAAATCACATATTTTTTTATTTTTGTCAATATTTCTAAAATGACATGAAAAGAGAGAAAATAAAAAAATAATGCTAAAACAAAATCAAAACATATACTAGACACCTCCCCTGGCAATGATGCCAAAAAGTGGTGAGCCTTGGTATTGCACCAAGAGTGTTGCAACTCCCAAGGGTCGCCCTAATTTAATTTATCAACCCAGGATTCATACAAACTTGGAGGTGATAGTGCTATATACACAACAGATGCATTATGTTCATGTCATCCTCTTCTGCTTTATGAAAGGGTGCTATTTCTTAAACTATGATTAAAAAAACTGAAAAGTAAATTGCTGGAAGGAAATGCCAGAAAGGAAACTAACATAATGTGAATAAAGGAAATGATGGAAATGAGTATAATTTAATGCGTAGAATGGAAATGACAGAAAGGAAACTAATTTAATCTATAAAAGGAAATCACTAAAAAGAAACTAAGCTAAGTTCCACCTAGCTAGGGAAATCTGCTAAACAAACCCTACTTATCCTCTGATCTAATTACCATGCTATCATGCTTCTAACCATGCAACTATTCATGATAAACTAAACTTGACAAAGTGTGGCTTGTAGTTTGGAGGAAAATTGGCTAAAGGTGCTAATGGAGGGCTCAACACATGAAACAAGTCTTAGAGGTGGAAAGAGTGGGTTTAAACCTTTCTAAAACTTTATTATGGCACAAAAATTATTTGGAGCGGAATGATTTAAGAAGTGTAATGGAAGATTTGCAATGGAGGATGGAAGTGCGATATGCCATATGTGATATCGCAAAGTTGGAGGGATAGCGGAAGTGTTGTTTGGGAGCGGGAGTGAAATACGAAATGTGATGGGGATAAAAACTGCGAAGTGCTGCGATGGGGAAAAATTTGTCAAGTGTGAAATGTGATGGGGCAAAAGTTTCGAATTGTGAAATGTGACGGGTGACGTGGAAGTAGGACCGGTGGCAAAGTGTGATGACAATATTGCAATTAGTGTCAAGAGTGGTAAGTCTTAAAGGAAAAAGGAAGAGGTTGAGAAATATGATTTGCGATAGGTGACATGGCAATAGGACCATTGGCAGAATGCAATTACATTATCGCAATTGGCATCGAGAGCGGTAAGTCTTAAAAGAAAAGGGAAAAGGTTGCAAAATGTTGTTTATGATTTGCAATGTGTCAGAGCATGGAGGATTATCGCAATCCGTAGTTGGAGTGGTAAGTGTTAATGGGAACTGAAGGAAAGATGTGATTTTTTGTTGCTGAGTATTAACCACTTCTTGGTGGGGAAGGGTTCCTTCATTACCGCAAGCTGCTGGGTAGGATGTTGTTGTCCTTAGTTAACTTGATTTTTTTTCAACTCGAGGAGTTAAGGACAATTGTGAGTGTAATTTTCATACTCACCACATATGGCACAAGAGTGATTTTTCCTTAGACTCAGTTACTCTTTTTCCCCTTGGGAGTTATTACTCGGTTCTTAGTTTTGATTTCGGATGGGGTTTCCCCAGTTTGAGATTGTGGGGGGCGTTGTTGATTATTGCCACCCTGTCTAGGGAACATCATAGGAGTTGAGTGTGGTGACCCTATTGGGGGTTCCATTGGTGTTGTGGTTGGTGACCCTTAGGGGTTTCCAATAAAATATTCCCCAATAAAGGATGATCCGATAACAGTGGCAGTCCGACGTCCTCTTTGCCTGAATGGCGAGAGACATGACACTCCTCCCTTTAATGGGTGGATGTGTTAGAAATTCCTAGATCAACGGGGTTACTTTGGGTTGCATTGTAACAACAATGATAGATTCACTAGATTATAAAAATAATGATAGAGTCACAATCATATAACAAAAATGGTGGAGTTGCAACATTATAGCAACAATGGTGCAGTGACAACATTATAACAATAATGGGTGAGTTGTAGTGATATAATTGCAACATTGCAATAGCAAGGTGGAGTCATGACATTATACGAATAGTCTTTTTTCATCCTCTATATTAACGAAAATGATTCGATGAATATTTCTTTAAGCCAAATATGCTCCTACATCAATCATTACTAATTATTTTTACAACTAACAAAAGGGGTTTGAAAACAATGACGTAAAATTATAGTGTATAAAATAAAAGACTTAATCGTAGTAAGAAATTATTGTTTTAAATAAACATATATGTTTTATTATGGAAAATTTAAAACATACATTGACACAAATTTCAGTTTATCAAGTAATAATAATTTTTAAAATATTTTTATTTATATTTCATCATTAATTGTTTCCACACTTGAAATTAACTTTATGGATCTAAATTTCATCATATAAAAAAAATATACAATCTGTTGGAAGTATTTATTCCATGTCATGTGTAATTTTCAATGTGGGTCTCGAGACATCAGTCTAGAATTTGTTGTTTCGAATGTATGATTCAGGGTCATGATATAGATGTCCTGAAGTCAGTTATTTATGTCCTATATAGTTTTACATGTGTTGATCAATAAAAATATCAAAAATTTGTTGTTGTGAGTGTCTCATCACTGTATATGCTCTCTCTCTAATTTCTATCATGGTGTTAGAGCTAGCCCCTCACGGGAAAGCCAGGAATATGTGAGGGATCCTTGAGCGTTATTGTTATGTACATATATAGATTAATATAGGCATGTGACAATTTATTTCTCTTGTAATATTTATTTGTCCCTGTTTAGATCTATGTGAGTGTGGTTTTCTAGATTTGGATTTGATCTTAAGTGAGAGGTATGATCCATTTTATTTAGGAGATCTACAAGTCCAAGGATCTACAAATAACTTCCTATCATTTCATGTGGTAGAGGGAGTGGCATAAAAGTTGTGAATCCTATTGAGGGAGTGTCGTAGAAGTTGTGAATCATGTTTTGAAAGGAAGAATACTGCGACATTTTTATGATTGTAAATATATGCGGAGATGATTGTGGACCATGGATCTGTGTGATTCACCCATTAATTAAGAACTGATATTACCTCAATGCCATCAATGGCCTCGACTCAGTTGATCATTATTCACTTTCTGGTATGAGAGAAAATGCATACCCTGGAAAACTACGTCGATGGGTGGAGGATGAAAAAGAGTCTAAGCTCAAGTTCTCCGCAAGATTCAAGCAAAAAAAATGTTGATCATCAACCATGATTCAACTTGGACGAGCTTATAAAATGAAGGAAATTTTGTGATCCCAAACTGTAGAGGAATTTATGGATCTTGTTGTTCGATGTGTTTCCAACAAGGTTATGCTGAGAGAAATAGATCGAATACCACCTATGCAGAGGAAATATGATGGATCAAGTAGGTAAAATTATGAAATTTAGTTTGGAGTGGACAACTAACAGATACTCCATTTTAAAGTCCCCATGTGATCAAATCCTTTAAGCTGGATACAACTGTTGACTATTAGAGAATTCATTTTCTTATGTGTGCAATCATTTGTATATTACAAGAAGTAGCTTCCGTTATGCATGGAGAGGAGTTGGAAAATGACTTGTAAAGAGGAATTTTGAGTTCCTTGATTATTGATTGGGTTTTTGGAGAGCTTTGACGCTTATAAAAAAACACAAGTGTTGCAAGCACGCATTGGCAAGAAGTTTAAGTGGCTTACACAAGCTTGGAATTGTATGATTATTGTAAAATTACACATTTATTGAAACATAATATCGGGCAACCTCATATTTGGCAGTTGCCCCTCCCTTGTATGTATGGGTGTACATGTTGATGTGATGTTTATTTTTAATGCTATTATCATATCCACTACATATTGATAAATAAAACTGAAGATTAATTAACTAATTGTTGAATATAGGCGTAGTCTACTTGCTTGAGTATTGCTAAAAATAAAAAGTAAGGTAGTTTCACAACCGCTATAATTGGTTGAAAGAGTAAAAAAAGTGTAGGGTCGTGACAGGGGGCATCCATCCATGTGACAAGGAAATCTCCTTCTAATCCTTGGTCACAAATATGAAGTAAAATTCAAAGTCAAACGACCCTACCTCCCATTTTGTTAAAATGTATGACAACATCTTCTGTGTCTCTCTCCAAGTAGGGTTTAGAAGAACCTCGATGACGTATTCAGAAAGAGCCAAGGTAGGAAAATCGATTGGGAATGTGGCCTTCCCCTCAATCTATGAAATAGTGAGCTGGAAAAACCAAGAAGTCAAAGATGAAAGGGGTCTTAGGATTTTTTATGGTGGGTAATGGTTTCGTTGCATTTCTTTTCGAGTTCAAGAGGATGGAGACATTGTTTTTAGAAATGCTCCTTATTTATTTGAAGTCAGAGGCATGTATCTCTCTTTCGACTTCCTCTTTCATGTTGGAATGATGAATGTGTCAAAGTAATTGGAAATGGTCTCGGTATAAACGTAGATCACGCTGAGCCAAAACAAAAACAATTTTCTTGTGTTAAGATATGCTAGAGGTTGATCTTGAAAACGGTTTGCATGAAAAGATAATTTTAAATCAAGGAGAATGGAGGAACATAAAAAATATTGGACTATGAAGATATCACATGTAAATACAATATTTTTCATGAATCCATTTTGCCTAGGATTGCAATAAGATGTCATGGATCTTCTAGATCCACCCCTTCTCCCTCGCAGAAACAACAATGGATAACTCATAGAAAAACTGTTACAAAAGATCCAATAGGAAAAAATGTGGCATCAACCTCATCTAATCCCTTTTCTGCCCTTGAATTGTCAGGGGTTGAAGAAGCGACCAATCCAGTCTAGATAAAAGGGGTGAAAGAAGGAAACTTAGACCTGGAAAATAATGAAGAATGATAAATACTAGAGGTGGAATAGTGGAACATCCTATAGATGCGTTGCTATATGCCCCAACCCCAGATCCTCCCTCACATAATTAATTGCGTCCCAATCATAGAGGAGAAGAGATGGTAACAAAACATTAAGAGTTAGAGGTAGGTAGAGGGAAGATAATAACTCCTGCTGTTCTAAAGAAAAATAGCTGGAGAGAAGACTCCACCAATGAAAATATAGACAACCCAACCAGGAAATGTGGAAGGCATTCCACAAAGTAGGTAATATAAGCTGAAGCAACTCAAAATATCGAACTTTGGAATAAAAAATATATAACATAGGTTCTTAGAAATGTCGCAAGCAAAGAATAAGGAAGTGTCAAATCAAGTAGAGGTAATCCAAACATCCTGAAAATAAAAGGGAATTAGTTTCGTAGAATATAAGAGGGATCAGAAACCCTTCCAAAACCCAATCTATGAAAGAAATAATTAGGCAAGAAAAACCTCATATTTTATTTCTACAAGAAACGAAATTACCAGAAGAAGAAACTTTAAATCTATCAAGAAGATTTTGGAATGAAAGTATGGGAATAACACAAAGTTCCACTGAAGCCTATAGTGGATTGGGAATTCTTTAGTCAGAGCCTCACTTTACTTTAAAAAAATCTTCTAAATATAATTTTTTGATAACAATTTGATTGAAGTAGAAGGAAATGAATACACCTCCATAATCAATGTCTATTCCTTAGTCATCTACTTTCGAAAGAAAGAGTTATGGGACTCCTTCTTAAAGTTGAAGGGAGATCATTGACATACAAACAACATAGTGGTGGGAGAATTCAATACTACCCTTATTTCTTCTAAAAAGAGGGGCATTCCTGTGGTTCGGGATCCTTTTCATGAATGTGTGGAGAATGTTCTCAATCACTAGGATATGGTGGATATAGTTCCAAAAAAAAAATAGTATACATGGAAAATCGCGGGAATTGAGAGGGGTATATTGCAGAAAAACTTGATAAATTTCTTCTCCACAGTAACTGGATTCTTAAAGGCCTGAAATGTAGGTAAACTATCTTAGCAACAGGATATTTGGATTACAAGTTAATTGGGCTAGAGATTGATCCCTTGGAGGATGTAGGTCTGATTCCTTTCCTCTATAATCCTTTATGGCTACATCAGGAAGGAGAGACTGAAGTAATTATTCAGGTTTGGTCAACCCCAATCTCTGGCTCCCCATCCTTCATTTTGGAATCCAAGTTGAAATTGGTTAAGTCAGCTTTGAAGTCCTTGGCTAAGTCGAAATACAAAGGCCCGGGCCAGGAAAAATCTAAACTAATTAGCTAGATGTAGTCATTACATGTGGAAATGGATCATGGGATAGTGAAAAAGACTCATCTTAATCGGGAGGAATAGTTAAATAAGAAAACTCACATTACTTTCAGAAAGGAAGAAGAACATTGGCACCTAAAATATTGCAACCTCTGGTTAAAATTTGGGGAAAAAAAATCTTCTTTCCTCTATAAATAAGGCAAGGCTAGCGATCTCAAGAATCAATTCAAAGAAATAAATCCTTAAGGTAGACGCCCCTGACTCGTTTTCAAGAAATTAAGCAAGAAGCACATTTTTATTTTAAGGATCTTTATACAAAAGACAAGCAGAATGATCAAGACACTAAAAGGGAATTTTTCTCCTATATTTCATCTATTTTTCTTCATCACAAAAATAAACAAATCCTTAGCCTCATTGATGAGGATGAGGTTATATATTCCATTTGATCTTTAGATCATAACAAATACACTGTACCAGATGGGTTCTTGATCATTTTTTTAAGATCCTTTTTGGCCTTGATCAGAAAATAATTAATGCACATGTTAAACTCAACCAAAACCAAGGAAAAATTGGATGGAAATACAAACTCCTTCTTCCTCACCTTAATTCGAAAGGATTAAAAGCTTGTAAATTTTTCTTGTTTCAAACCAATTTATCTGTGTAATTTAGCCTACAAAATCTTAACCAAAGTAATTGTCAACATATTATGAATGGTCTTCACAAATATTATTTCAGAAAATTACAAAAATATAAGCCAAGGTAATTGCCAACAGATTAAGAATGGTCTTGAAAAATATCATTTCAGAAAATGAAGGGGTTTCATGCAAGAACGAAAAAGCTTGGACAATATTACTTTGGTACAAGAAGAAATCCACTCCAACAAGAAATGAGGTGAACCAGGCATGGTTATAAAACTAGATATGGAAGACCCATTTGATCGAGTGCATCATTCCATGTTTTCATCAATGGAAAAGCTTGGATTTTGTTCTCAATTTATAAGGTGGATAAAGGCATGCATTGGCTCTTATGGATAGCCCCCTTGATAAATGCTCATCCATGATATTTTTTTCTCTACTTCTAAAGAGTTAAGGCAGGGATTTTCCCTATCTCCTGTCCTATAGCTCTTAGTTTCTGAAAGCATGAGAAGACATTTAGAAATTGCAAGAATAGATAGGAAAATATTTGGTCTCACAAACCCCAAGAATGTTAAAGATATTAATCATTATCAATTTTTTGAGGAAACCATTCTCTTGGGTGGAGTCTCCAAGATCATGTCACTCCCCTTTAAAAAACTTCTTGATCCATATTTGAATATTTTCGAGGGACTACTAAATAAGAAAATGATCAGGTGTTTGAATAGAATTTTAGTGACAAAACATTATAGGATATTTTGTGGGAAATTAAAATTCCTATAGAGATAGGATGGTCTTACTTCAAATATCTATGTATACCAATCTCCTTAAGAGTTTCCAACAAAGAAAAATGAAAATAATTTCTTCAAAAATAAAAATAAAAACCCAACACTTCGGGAGCACAATGGCTTAACAAAACAAGAAGAGATATTTTGATTAAATTTGTTCTCTCAACTCCTCCAATATACATTACTTTCAGTATTCTTGCATAACCAAGGTTTTAGACAATAAAACGATTATCTTGATTCATTGTTTCTTATAGAGCGGACGCCAAAAAAAAAATATCACCTAATCAACTAAAGCACAATATGATTTCCAAAAGCATATGCCATGGCCATATAGCAATATGGGATCCACAAATTTATGAACCTAGCTCTTTGCACCATATGACGTCTTATTCTAGACACAAATGAATGGTGGAAAACTGCATTATAAGACAATATTTCAATAAAAACCGCCCCTTAAGGGCATAAATTGCGTACTAGTGAAACGTTGGATTTAAAATATGACGTTTATGTAAAGAGTTAGCTCCTCTATGTTGGAAATTAGTCCCAACCACCACGTTAAGTAATTTTGTAGTAGCCATATACCATTAGTTAATTTTTTTTGTAGGTTGTCGATAGAGTTTGAAGAGAAGGACAAGCTCCAATCATAGCAAATGTGTATGGGAAAACATTTAAATCCGTAAGCCTATTTACTTCACAAAAATTTTGTATCTTTTAGAAAATGATGTACGCCTATCACTATGTATTAAATATTTTTTGCCACCTCACCTACCTCTAGATCGCACTGCACACCTCGTAAGGTTTAGCCTTTCCTCATAACAAAATTGTTGAATCCTGAAAACTCCCCGATGCGATATAATGGGACCCCTTTAATATATATTCCATATGCGATATCATTTCCACAATAAAACTTTCCCTTTTCCCTCTTTACCTTTACCCCTTCCTCTTCGCATCACCAACCTCTCAGCTCATCACACATCATGCTTCGCAGGTCTTAGAACTTACCCCTTTTTCTCTGGTCCCAAACCTTGCGATGTTGTGATGAAATATCATCATTGCATATCGCATTGTAGAAGCTCAAGAGGATCAGTGCTAAAGGAAATGATATAGACATCATAGTGTGAAGTGTGATATGGGCGTGGATGTGATGTGTTTCAATGAACTCGGGTGGGACCCGATCGCAAGTCGCAAGTTTTAAAGGACAAATACAGAGGGTTCATGAAATGATCGCGAAAGTACGATCTGCACCATCGGTGGGACATAATGTTGAATTAACACTCATGTTCAATCGAGCATTGAATAAGCATTGAATTTTCAATCTGTGCCACTCTGTACTTAGAAAGAAGATTTTTCATATGATTTTTAGATGAATGAAAGAATACCATTCTTTGTTTTTCATATCTCTGTATGTGTGGCTCTGTGAAAATTTTTGTTGCGTAAATGTGTTGTCTTTGTTTAAAGTAATTTCCAAAAATTCTGTGTGAACTGTGTGTTGAGGGAAAATAATTTCCCCCTCAATTTAAAATTCTAACATGGTACCAGAGCTTCTTATTTTCTAACATGGTATCAGAGCGGGTTTAATATCCTAGTGAAAGAAATTTTTTTTACTGAAGAGTTGAAAGATATTTTGAGAAGTGTATTCCCCAGCAGCCAACAAGTTTTTAAACAGTTAGAAATTTTCTGTTTACACAGTGAAAATAGCAGCAATAAGCACAAGCTTGAATAATCCACAAATACTATAGCTTAATGGCAAGAATTATGATTTTTGGGCTATTATATTGAAGACGTTGTTTTCTTCTCAAGATATTTGGGAATTGGTGGAGAATGGACTCCAAGACCCAATAGATGCAGCAACATACAATGCTTTGACACAAGCAGAAAGAGATTTTTTTAGGGACAACAAGACGAAGGAATCCAAAGCCCTCTTCTATATTTTTCAAGTAGTTCATGAAATTATTTTCTTAATTTTTGTAACAACAACGAAGTCCAACCAAGCATGGAATACCCTCCATACAACTACCAAGGCATGGAAAAGGTTAAGATAGAAAAACTACAAATGCTGAGAAGAGATTTTCAAACATTATGTATGAAAGAGTCTGAGAATATAGACTCATTATTTACACATGTGAGGTTGGTTACCCAAATCAGGTCTCATGGTGAGACACTTGAGGAGAGGAGAATAGTTGAGAAAGTTTTGATAAGTCTGCCATGAAGGTTTGATGTCATAGTTGTAGCCATAGGGGAGACAAAGGACCTCTCACAATTTACAGTGGATGAGCTTCATGCATCACTGATGTCTCATGAAGACAGGATTAACGAAGCAACAAACTCATCATTGGAGCATGCATTCAAGACACAAGTTTATTTTGGTCAAAGTAGAGGTCGAGGAAGACCAAACTACATAGGAAGAGGAAGAAAACCACACAGATGTTGGAGAAGCATCCCTCCAAGCTCAAGTGGAAGGGGCAGCAATAAAAATCCAAGTCAAGG
The DNA here is from genome assembly GCA_034641835.2 of Pinus albicaulis. Taxonomy (NCBI): domain Eukaryota; kingdom Viridiplantae; phylum Streptophyta; class Pinopsida; order Pinales; family Pinaceae; genus Pinus; species Pinus albicaulis. Next base: position 21,051,759 of record CM076574.1, on the reverse strand, counting down.
CCCAAGACAAAATCAAGCACAACGTTAGAGGTATGATAAATCTCAAGTTCAATGCCATTATTGTAAGAAGCATGGTCATTATGCAAATGAATGTAGAAAGAAGAAATATGACATGGGTAGAAAACCAATTGAAGATTTCATAAAGGAAAATCAGAAACATGATAGAATTGTTTTAGCTTGTAATGTAGCATAAGAAAAAAAAGGGGATGTATGGTTCTTAGATTCAGGGTGTAGCAAACACATGACTGGAAACATAGAAATGTTTTCAAATCTAGATGAAAGTGTGAAATCGGAAGTAACATTGGGGACTGATAGAAAGGTCTTTATCATGGGAAAAGGAAGAGTATACATAATAACAAAGAAGGGAGAGAATAATTTCATGTAAAATGTTTATTTTTTCCCTGGTTTGAAACATAACCTCCTAAGAGTTGGAAAAACCATGAAAAATGACTATAATGTATTTTTTAAAGATGATGTGTGCACAATCTTGGATAATCCCCAATGTAGACAACTCATTACAAAATTTCATATAACAAACAATAGAATCTTTCCTCTCAAGCTAAGATTAGATTTGAAGGAAGAAGGTGTTGTAGAAGCTCCCACACAACAAAATTTTCAAGAAGAAATCAAAGATGAAAATTGGTTATGGCACTTGAGATTTCATCATCTCAACTTTGGAGGTTTGAATTTGTTGCACATGAAAGGTATGGTGAAGGGATTTCCACTCATAGAAAAACCGAAAAGCCTATGTGGAGGATGCATCTTCGGAAAAAAACATAGAGATTCATTTCCAGTAGGAAATTCATTAAGGGAAAATGAAACTCTAGAGATTTTCCACTCAGATTTATGTGGCACCCATTACATTTTGACATTCATAGGATACTATACAAGGAAGACATGGGTCTATTTTCTAAAACTTAAAATTGAAGTGTTTGATCACTTCCGTCACTACAAAGCTCTTATCGAGAAGCAAATTGAATAGTACATAAAAGTGTTGAGGACTGATAGAGGTGGCGAATATATCTCAAGTGAATTCCAATGTTTTTGCAAGGCGCATGGAATTCATAAGAAATTTACAGTAAGGTATATACCTCAGCAAAATTGTGTCGCAGAAAGAAATAATAGGATCATCATGGAAATGACAAGGAGTATGTTGAAGGCACTTGTGTAGCGTATATCATTAATAGGTGTCCAACCAAAAGTGTCATGAATAGATTTCCTGAAGAGGCATGGAGTGGAAAAAATCAATATGTCAGTCACATGAGAGTGCTTGGGTGTGTGGCGTATGGACATGTCCTAAATGAGTTGAGGAAGACGTTGGAAAACAAGGGGGAGAAATGGACATTTGTTGGATACAATGATGAATCCAAGGCATATAAGGTTTTCAATCCATCAACTAGGAAAGCAATAATCATCTGATACGTTTAGTTCATAGAAGAGGAAGCATGAGATGGATGTTTAGAGAAGACAATCAATGTGAATACATGTATGTCACATGAAGACAAAGAGGAATTTACTGCAACAAGTAATTCCTCAACGATGACTCATCCTACACCCACACAAGCTCAAAAAAGCACAATGCAAGAAAGTAATAAGACAACATTGAAAAATCAAGTAAGTGCTTCTCCAAGCACACCACAAAGTTCTGAAACTCCATCTACTTCAAGCGCAACACCAGGCTCATCTTTAGCAAGCATAAGAAGACCAAAATTCAGAAATTTAAGTGAAATTTATGAGCAAGAAGAAGTTGATAATAGTGTTGGTCTGAATTCTTTATTCGCATTATTTTTTCATGTAGATGACCCAATACACTTTGAAGATGTAGTCAAAGAAGATAAATGGGTTGAGGTAATGAAAGTAGAAATAGGAGCAATTGAAAGGAATAACACATGGGAGTTAGTGGACCCTACGCAAGGTAAAGAAGTCATTCGAGTGAAATGGGTCTATAAGACCAAGAGAAACATTTAAGGTAATATAGAAAGGCATAAAGCAAGGCTATTTGTCAATGGCTATAAGCAGCAACATGGAAGAGACTATGAGGAAACCTTCGCACCAGTTGCAAGGATGGAGACAGTGCATAAAATGTTGTCAATATCAACACAACAAAAATGGAAAGTGTTTCAAATCTACATGAAGTCAACATTCTTGAATGGATTACTGAAAGAGGAGGTGTATGTGGAATAAAATTCTGGTTATGAGGTTGACGGCCAAGAACACAAGGTGTGTAAGTTGTGGAAAGCTCTTTACGGGTTGAAGTAAGCATCACATGCATTGTACATCAGGGAAAATTCCTACCTAATGGAAAATGGGTTTGAAAAATCTGATGGTGAACCTAATCTCTACATCCACTACAAGAAAAAATGACATTGGTGAAGGGAAAAAAATGTCACTATAAACTCATTGGCAAGGGTCAAAAGAACCTACATCACCAAAAATTGAATGTCACCAAAGGTGGCGTCACCGAAAATATAGGTGTTATGGTGACATTCAAGTTCCATCTCCAATAAAGATTTATGATGATGGATAGTGACTATCACCATTTCGTATGAACAATAGTGATGGACAATAGCCTCCATCACCAAAAAACTGAAATTCACCAAAGGTGGCGTCATCAAAAGTATGTGTTGTGGTGACATTCAAGGTCCATCACGAATATTGCTTATAATGAGGGATAGTGACCATCACCATTTTGTTGGAAATATTGTCATTGATGGCAATGGAGGCAGCAAAGACAGAGACAAACAAAGAAGGCAACAGATGTAAAGAAAGGAAGAGCCCTTATCACAAGCAGAGGCATAGGTCAAGCAGCAGAACCATCTAAGGCAGAGGCATAGGCAGCGAATATAGAGGCAAAGCCATTATATCAGGGGAAGAGGAAGAGGCAGAGCCTTTTTTTAATTCCGAGAATCGCTACCCCAACTGGACGATACATAAACACAATTCTGGGAATCGTATAACCCAAAGCGGCAAGTATATATATATATACAAACAAATTCTAAGAATAATCTCCCTCGCTGGAAGATACACTAAATATTGGAGCAGAAAAGTTTATGTATATAAATCTCATTCCGGGAATCGTTGCCCATGTTGGAGTATATATGCAGTGCATTACATATATTATGCCTTATGCACAAAGGTTCAAAGCATATATATTGAACTATATGGAGCACTTTATCATCAGAACCAAAGTACCATAAGGTGGGACCCTTTCCAATCGCATCGGAGAAAGAATTGGCAGTGGAACATATTGAAAAGAGTTCCGATTGAGTTCCAGAACTGATGGGTGTATGAATTATAATTCAAACATATTTGAAGTCCATCATAATCGCATCAGATCATTCTAATTGTATAAGATATTATAAGGGCAGCGGAACATATAAACAGAAAATTGTGATTGTGATGAAGCCCGGACCCGATGGGTTTAAAAAACATAATGGATATGCCTCGGAACATGCAACCAAAGAATTGAAATTGCGATGAAGCCCAGATCATATAAACAAAGGTTCAAAGCATAAATATATATATGTATGAGTGGAGCACTTTATGATAAACAAATAACCAAAGTACCATGAGGTGGGACCAAATTGCATCGGAGAAAAACAAAGCAGCGGAACATGCAAACAAGAATTTGCAATTGTGATTGAAGTTTGGACCCGATAGAATTATAAACTATGATTTATATAGGCCTAAGTTCCACGTCAAAGCAAATCCTCCATCGCATCGGAAAATTTGAGTGAACAGTTCCTAATTGCATCGGAGAAGGAGCAGGACATCGGAGCATGACAATAAAGGATTGCGATTGTGATTGAGTTCTAGAACTGATGGTTCTATAAATCATGTTTAATATGTGTGTGAGTTCCAGTTCCAATCGCATCGGAAAAATTAACTTAACAGTGGTCAATCACATCGGAATGAAAGCAGGGCAGCAGGACTTGCAACTAAAAGTTACAATTGCGATCTATTGCAATCGGAAGAAGTCGAGGAGTAGCATATCACATTAGATAACATGGTAGGTGGACCCAAAAGGGATTTTATATGTTTAAAAATGTTTTATTATTACACCGAGAGTTGATTGAAGTCATATTAAAAAGGCAGTTTGTATTGAAATGTGCCGCGTGGTCTGTGGACCCACGGATCTTGGCTTAAGGTGGAGGGAAATTATTAATATGATACAATTGCGATGTCTGCAATTCTATCGGGCAATAAAACACAGGCCGTGGTGTATGCATGTTCCTCTTGCGGAACTCACCACATCAACAAGACATTTGTTGTATGAAAAGTGTTGGAAATTTCCCATATTTAAAGTCAGCAGTTACATATATATAAAAAATGCACTGATATAAAAAGAACAGTTACATGTATGCAACAGTTACACCATAGCAGAGGACAGAAAAACAAACAGAGCTAAAAAGAGATAAAAAAAAGTCACAGAAAAGACAGACACAGTCAAATAAAAGACAAATGCGCGGCGAGCCAAAAGACTAAATGAGTTGAGTTGGAAGTCTCATTGTAATTTGATTGTAAATGTTTTAATTGATTTTTATTGTTTGTGGTGCATTGGCATGTCTCTGGAAGAGAAAATATATCCCACTGTAATGTGAAATTGATACCTATAGTTATATTTATTGAATGAGTAGATAAAAGGAATGAGAAGACAGAAGCCAAAGAGTCATGACTATTCACTCCAAATTCTTTGTGAAATAAAAATAGTCATGTGAGGAACTCTATATATAATATCAACTGGATATGCATAAAGGAGGTTAGAAAGAGTAAATATAGAGAATGCAGAGTGTAGAAGAGTGAGGCAGAGAAGATTAAGAAAAGAAGAGCAGAGAGAGATGCTATAGAACAGAGCTGATATCTGAGGTAAATCAGTAAACTTTCAGTTTGATAAATTGAGGAAGTTGGAGCTTCCGTATCAAGTTGTAGCTTGATAGCCATAAGTTGTAGCTGACTGAGGTTGGAGCCTCCTATAGGTTGGTGCCTGCAGAAAATTGAAGGGAGTTGGTGCTTCCTTGCAAGTTGTAGCTTGTAGAATTGAGGTTAGAGCCTCCTGTAAGTTTGTGCCTGCAGAAAAATAGTGGTGAGAGGGAGTTGGAGCTTGCCTTTGCATCAAAACAATAATAAGATGTGGTTTTATCCCTTTATGGGATTCCACTTATATCTGGTGTCTCTGTGCATGAAGTTTATGTGTTGATATGATTAATATCATCTGCTTAATACCTATTGCTCTCATGTTAAGTCTACTGTTATATTATATTAAAACTTGCTGCTCACATTCTAAGATTACTCACATATTAAGTTGGACATGAAATGAAGGTGTAAATAAGGTTTAATGAAAATTTTCAAAAGTCCATGAATGTGTTAAACGTATTCACGCCCCCCCCTCTCAGTTTAACTAAGGGTTCAACAATTGGTATCAGATCTAGGTTCCTTTGTACCAGTCTAACAATTGAAAGGAGATCCTAGGTTCCCAAGATGGCTGGTAAAGAAGGATGCTCAACCAATCAAGCCCATTTTTCACTGGTGAAAATTATGGCTTCTGCAAAATCAGAATGAGGACATACATAATGTCTCTAGGAATAGAAATTTGGGATGTTGTGGAATTAGGATATGCCCCAAAGGAAACTGCCTCAGAGAAAGAAGCCAAACAAGACTTTGTAGCTAACGCAAAGTCCATGAATGCCATATTAAATGGATTGTGTGAAGCAAATTTTATCAAAGTAATGCATAAAAACACTGCCATAGAAATATGGGATACTCAAGAGAATATCCATGAGGGATACAAGAAGGTAAAGACTGCTATGCTTCAAGTATATAGAGCCCAGTTTCAGAACTTAACAATGAATGATGATGAAGATATAGCTAATTTATTTCTAAGGGTTGCAGAAATAGTAAATAACATGAAGGCTCTATGAGAAAACATAAAAGAAGTTGTAATTGTACAAAAGATTGTAAGATCTCTTCCACCCAGGTTTAATCCCAAGGTGTCTGCTATAGAAGAAACATCTAATTGGGAGACCTTAACCATGAACCAGCTACGTGGAAATCTAACAGCTTATGAGATGAGGTTCCCATAGAAGAAGCCAAGTACGAGGGAGGTAGCCTTTAAAACAAAAAAGAAGAAAGAAGAGGAGGGAGACATATGCTCTTGCTCGGATGAAGAAGAGGCAAAATTTGTCAAGAAATTGGATAGATGCTCAGGTAAACACAAAGGTAAAATTCCTTTCAAATGCTTTAACTGTGGAAGATCTGGACACTATGCTGCTAAGTGTCCTCACAAGAAAGTAAGGAATCAGGCTCAAGAGTCAGAGAAAAATAAATCAAAGAACTAGCATAAAGGAAAGAAGTTCAGCACAAAATCCTTCTATGCTCAACAAGATACCAGTACATCTAAATATTTAGATGAAACCTCAAGTGAAGAAGGAACCTCTGAATTCTTATTGATGGCCATAGAAGAACTTGAAGGACTCCTGCTATAAGATGAAGAATAAGAAGTGGAAATTGACCTTGAGGGGGAGCTAATAAGTGCTCTATAGGAGATTGACAAACTCAAAATGAAGTGCAGAAAACAAAAGGACATTCTTCTCAAGTATGTAAGAGAAGAAAAAAACTTAGAAGTCCTTATGCAACTGAAGGTAGAGCTTGAAGAATCCAAGAAGATAGAAGACATGTTACTTCAGCAAATCAAGGATAAAACCTGAGAGCAAGAGAAGCTGGAAGAAGAAGTAGTATGTCTCAGGAAGAAACTAGAAAATGCTCAAAGGAAAGTGGTTATAAAATCTTCTCAAACAACAAGATCTAGTAAGTTGAATAAAATTCTGGTTGCTCAAATATCCCCTATGATAAAAACTGGAATAGGCTATGAAGGAGAATCAAGTAAAAGAAAAGAAAAGGTTGACAGAGAGATTATTTTTGTAAAAGCAAAGAAGAATGATGAAGCAGCTCAAACAATTCCTACAAAAGAAGAAACCTGTAATGAGGAAGAAAGAGATCAGAAGAAAACACTAGTAGTTAAGAATGTAATAAATACTAAGACAACATAGAAAGGGGCATATGCCTCTAAATATGTCAAATTTGGAAGCCATCATAAGAGATTCTTCCCTCCTGTGAAGAATGCCACCTGTTATGTCTGCCATAAGCTAGGACACATTGCTGCATATTTCCATGCAAGGAAGAGTAATTCAAACCAACAAAATATGAAAACATTGAAGAGATTGCCTCAATCAAACAAATGGAAAAGACAACCTTACACTAGGTATGCAAATAGTTTCTATGGTTACTGTTTTTATTGTAAGGAATTTGGCCATAAAATCATTGAGTGTAGAAATTATGGACAAAGATTGATGGTCAACACCTCAAGGATGGTTATGAATCAAATAAATTTTGTTCATACTCACAGTTCTACAAAAACTATGATCAAATGATGTATATGCAATCAAGTTGGACATATGCCTTCCAAATGTCCTCTGAAGGGATGTGAATCATAATCTCACAAAAGATACCAAGCAAAAGGATGCCTCTAGTGGAAAAAGAAGGAGAATAAGTGTGACCTGGCTCTAACTGCTCAAGATCTGAAAAGCCAATGGTATTTGGACAGTGGATGCTCTAAACACATGACTGGAGACAAAAGCAAGTTTATAACTCTTGATGAAAAAGAAATCTGGCAATGTTACTTTTGGCAGTGATAAATCAGGTAAGATCAAGGGAAAAGGCTCAGTCAGCATAGAAAAGGGTAGAGGAAAGGCCCAAGATGTACTATTTGTAGATGGGCTGAAAGAAAATTTACTAAGTGTTAGTCAGATGTGTGACAAAGGCTGTAAAGTTCTTTTTAGAGCACAAAATTGTGAAGTTAGATAAAGCACCATAGGTAAGACTCTACTCAAAGGAGTTCCAACAGAGAGTAATGTTTACATTGTGAAAGAGGAAGATGAAGCATGTCATCTTAACAAACTAGAAGAGTCATGGTTATGGCATAAAAGGTTGGGACATCTCAGCTTCGATCACATAATCAGACTAAGCAAGAAGAAATTTGTCAGAGACATGCCAGAAACAAAGAGGCCTTCTAATACCATATGCAAATCATGTCAATTAGGAAAACATACTCACACATCCTTCAAGGAAAAAGATGAGTTATCAACAAGAAGGCCTCTACAACTAGTGCACATGGATCTGTGTGGACCTGCAAGAACTAAAACTCCAAGTGGAGAATCCTACTTCATGTTGATAATAGATGATTTCTCTAGAGTGTAATGGGTTGCATTTCTCAAGAATAAATTAGAAGCTCTGGAAAAATTTAAGATCTTCAAAGCATTAGTAGAAAATCAAACAAGATGCAAGCTAAAATGCATCAGATCAGATAGAGGAGCTGAATTCATAGATTATGACTTTGCTAACCTATGCAATGAACATGGGATAAAGCAAAAGTTTACTATTGCAAGAACACCTCAGCAAAATGGAGTAGCAAAGAGAGTAGGGGTCCAAACAAGAAGGCAGCTAATAGAACAAACTGAAGAGGTATACATAGCCATGTTGTCACAAATAGAGCCAAATAAATTTGAAGAAGCCAGCAAGGACATGTCTTGGGTGAATGTTATGAATGAAGAATTGGACGAAATTGAGAAAAAAAATACCTGGGAATTAGTTCCTAGACCCATTGAGAAAAATGTCATAGGCTCAAAATGGGTATTCAAAAACAAAATGAATGAGAAAGGGAAAGTAATCAGGAATAAATCCAGACTGGTCTGCGAAGGATATTCACAAATCGAAGGACTTGATTACGATGAAACATTTTCCCCTGTAGCCAGAATGGAAGCCATTAGAATATTTCTGGCCTTTGCTTGCTACCAAAACTTCAAAGTATATCAAATGGATGTGAAATCTTCATTTCTGAATGGAGATCTAGAAGAATAATTCTACATGGAACAACTAGAACGCTTCTCATTATCAGACAAAGAAGACTATGTATGCAGACTGAAAAAGGCTCTTTATGGACTGAAATAGGCTCCTCGTGCTTGGTACTCAAGACTAGATAAATATTTGCAAAAACAAGGTTTTAAGAGAGGTGGAGTAGACAACAATATATACATAAAAGCCCATGAAAATGAACTCCTGATTGTTGTGGTATATGTTGATGACATTATGTTTGGAAGCAGCAGAGAAGAACTAGCAAAAGGGTTTGCTGATGAGATGAAAACAAAGTTTGAGATGTCCATGATTGGAGAATTCAGTTTCTAGTTAGGACCTCAAATTCAGAAAAAGAACACATGCACATTCATCTCACAAGAAAAATACTTAAAAGAAATGTTAAAAAAATTCAAAATGGAGGACTGCAAACCTTTTTCAACTCCCATGATCATGGGATGCAAGCTGTGTATTGATGATGGGTCTGCATATATAGATCAAAAACTCTACAGATCCATGGTAGGAAGTCTGTTGTATCTGACAGCATCAAGACCAGACATCATTCTAGCAGTAGGAATAGTGGCTAGATATCAAGAAGCACCTAAACAAAACCATCTTCTAGCAGTGAAAAGAATATTTAGATATCTACAAGGAATAGCACAATATGGACTTTGGTATCCTAAAGGAAAAAACTTCACTTTGACAACATACATAGATCCAGATTGGGCCAACTGTGTGGATGACAGGAAAAGCACAAGTGGAGGTGCTTTCTATCTAGGAGAAATTTTGGTGGCATGGTTAAGCAAGAAAAAAACATCTATCTCTCTGTCTACAACATAAGCAGAATATATAGCAGTAGCAGCATGTTGTACACAAGTCATGTGGATGAAGAAAACCCTCCAAGACATGAAGGTAAGCATTGATGAACCTATCTCAATCAAATTTCATAATACAAGTGCTATAAGTATATCTAAAAATCACGTGCTTCACTCAAAAACTAAACATATCCCAATCAAGTATCATTTTCTCCGAGAAAAAGTGGCTCAGAAGATAGTAAAACTGGAGTATGTACCAACAAAAGAACATACAACAGATATATTCACTAAACCACTTGCCAAAGAACCATTTGAATACTTAAGAGACGGATTAGGGGTAGTATCTATAGATGGTACTCTCTAATATGAAGAGAAAGCATAGTTTCAGGGGGAGAACAGAAATGAGAATATCATTCCTAGGGGGAGATTAACCAGCAAGGGAAGCATGAAAACAGGTCCTCGGGATCAAAAGAATTATGGCAATAATACATTCAGCAAAATGGAATCAATAAAAATGAAAAAGGTTTAGTGGCATAGTGGAAGAGTGGTGAGCCCGACATGAACCGAACACAGAAGAGTAGTGAACCCGATGTGAATCTAATCCAACATTTGAAGCCGCAGTGTACAAAATCAGAATATTCCAGAGAGAGAAAATGCAAGAAATATTAAAAGGATAAAATCACGGGATCAAAGAATAGAAGCTACACTAATAATTTGAACCCCTTGCCATTGATGTCAAAGGGGGAGGAAGAGAAAGCAACAGAAGGAGGAGCAGGCAAACATAGAAAGTGTATTTCCACAGAGAAAGTGTATTTCCATCAATGCCAAAAAGGGAGACTGTTGGAAATATTGTCATTGATGGCAATGGAGGCAACAAAGACAGAGACAGAAAAAGAAGGCAGGAAATGGAAAGAAAGGCAGATCCATTATTACAAGCAGAGGCAGAGGTGGAGCAGCAGAAGCAGCTAAGGTAGAGGCAGATGCAACTAATATAGAGGCATAACTGTTATATCAGAGGCAGAGGCAGAGGCAAAGCTGTTATCACAAGAAGAGGCAGAGCCATTTTTTAATTCCGAGAATCGCTACCCCAACTAGATGATACATAAACACAATTCTAGGAATCGTATAACCCAAAGCGGCAAGTATATATATATATATACAAACAAATTTTGAGAATCATCTCCCCCGCTGGAAGATACACTAAAGATTGGAGTAGCAAAGTATATATATATATATAAATCTCATTCCAGGAATCGTTACCCACGCTGGAGTATATATGCAACACATTACATATATTGTGCCTTATGCACGAAGGTTCAAAGCATATATATTAAACTATATGGAGCGCTTTATTATCAGAACCAAAGTACCATAAGGTGGGACCCTTTCCAATCGCATGGGAGAAAGGATTGGCAACGGAAAATATCGACAAGAGTTTCCATTGAGTTCCAGACTTGATGGGTGTATGAATTATGATTCAAACGTATTTTAAGTCCAGCATAATCACATCGGATCAGTCTAATCGCATCGGAGATTATAAGGGCAGTGGAACATATAAACAGAAAATTGTGATTGCGATGAAGCCTAGACCCGATGGGTTTATAAAACATAATGGATATGTGTCAGAACATGCAACAAAATAATTGTGATTGCGATGAAGCCTAGATCATATAAAAAAAGGTTCAAAACATAAATATATATATGTATGAGTGGAGCGCTTTATGATAAACAAATAACCAAAGTACCATAAGGTGGGACCAAATTACATCAGAGAAAAACAAAGCAGCGGAACATGAAAATAAAAATTTGCGATTGCAATTGAAGTTCGGACCCGATAGACTTATAAACTATGATTTATACAAGCTCAAGTTCCATGTCAAAGAAAATCCTTCATCGCATCGGAAAATTTGAGTGAACAGTGCCTAATCACATCAGAGAAGGAGCAGGACATCAGAGCATGACAATAAAGGATTGCGATTGCGATTGAGTTCCGGACTTGATGAGTCTATAAATCATGTTTAATATGTGTTTGACTTCCAGTTCCAATCACATCATCAAAATGCACTTAACAGTGATGAATCGCATCAGAATGAAAGCAGGGTAGTGGGACTTGCAACTAAAAGTTGCGATTGCGATCTATCGCAATCGGAAGAAGTTGAGGAGAAGCATATCGCATCGGATAACGTGGTATGTGGGCCCGAAAGGTATTTTATATGTTTAAACAGGTTTTATTATTACACCGAGAGTTGATTGAAGTCATATTAAAAAGGAAGTTTTTATTGAAATGTACTGCGTGGTCTGTGGACCCATGAGCCTCGGCTTAAGGTGGAGGGTGATTATTAATATGATACAATTGTGATGTGTGAAATTGTATCGTGCCATAAAACAAAGGCCATGGTGTATGCATGTTCCGCTTGTGCAACTCACCACATCAACAAGACACTTACTATATGAAAAGCGTTGGAATTTTCCCAGATTTAAAGTCAGTAGTTACATATATATACAAAGCGCACTGATATAAAAATAACAGTTACATGTATATAGCAGTTACACCACAGCAGAGGATAGATGAACAAACAAATATGAAAAGAGATAGAACACAGTCACAGAAAAGACAGACACAGTCAAAGAAAAGACAAATGCGCAGCGAGCCAAAAGACTAAATGAGTTGAGCTGGAAGTCTCATTGTAATTTGATTGTAAATGTTTTAATTGATTTTTATTGTTTGTGATGCATTGGCAAGTCTCCAGAAGAGAAAAAATATCCCACTGTAATGTTAAATTGATACCTACAGTTATATTTATTGAATGAGCAGATAAAAGGAATGAGAAGACAAAAGCCAAAGAGTCATGACTATTCACTCCAAATTCTTTGTGAAATACAAACAGTCATGTGAGGAACTCTATATATAATATCAACTGGATATGCATAAAGGAGGTTAGAGAGAGTAAATTTAGATAATGCACAGTATAGAAGAGTGAGGCAGAGAAGATTAAGAAAAGAAGAGCAGAGAGAGATGCTAGAGAACAGAGCTAATATCTGAGGTAAATCAACAAAGTTTTAGTTTGATAAATTGAGGAAGTTGGAGCTTTCCTATGAATTTGTAGCTTGATAGCCATAAGTTGTAGCTCACTGAGGTTGGAGCCTCCTATAGTTTGGTGCCTTCAGAAAATTCAAGGGAGTTGGTGCTTCTTTGCAAGTTGTAGCTTGCAGAATTGAGGTTAGAGCCTCCTGTAGGTTGGTGCCTGCAGAAAAATAGTGGTGAGAGGGAGTAGGAGCTTGCCTTTGCATCACAATAATAATAAGATGTGGTTTTATCCCTTTATGGGTTTCCACTTATATCTAGTGTCTTTGTGCATGAATTTTATGTGTTGATCTAATTTTTATCATCTGATTAATACCTACTGCTCTCATATTAAGTCTAATGTTATATTATATTAATAATTTCTGCTCACATCTATGATTACTCACATATTAAGCTGGACATGAAATGAAGGTATAAATAAGGTTTAATGAAAAGTTTTAAAATTCCATGAATGTGTTAAAATGATTCACCCCCCCCCCCTTCTCTCTTTAACTAACGGCTCAACACATTTCTTATGAACAATAATGATTTTTTGCGATGGAACTTTCATGGTTGTCACTATTGATGCATATATATGGCGACGTTCATTGATCATCACCATTTCATATTTGATAAGGGTCAAAGAATTTCATGATAAGCTGATTGGTGACATCAAGGTATGTCAAGAATAATGAATATAATGACAAGAAATGACCCCCACCATTTCATATCAACAACAACAATTTATGGTGATGGACCTTTGAGGGTCATCACTATTGATGCGTATATATGGTGGCATTCGTTGATCATCACCATTTCATATTTTGGTGAGGGTCAAAAAATGTCATCATAAGCTCATTGGTGATGTTAAAAGGAGCATATGTCACCAAAAACTGATCGTCACCATTCCCTATGAATATTAGGGCACGACGGAATCGAACCACCAACCTCTTTCTTGTAAAGCAGGTGCTCTTCCATTGAGCTAGCACCGTTTAAAGAATTAGAATTTTAAAAATTATATCTTGAAACCTTTTAAGATTGTAAATTCAACAACTTTCAATAAATTAAAGTCTCGACAATCATTTACTAAACAAGAAAAACACCATCGAAGTTGTAGGTCCCTACCTAATTGTTATGGAAGTTATGAAAAGTGGGTGGAGGGAAAAATAGTTACATATAAGAGACTCAATATTTTGAGATGAATACTTAATTAGAATTGAAACTCTGAAGAAATTTATAGCATACAAATGACCTATAACTTGCAAGTTCACCAAATATTGCAAAGGAAATGTTATAAGTAGATAGCATATGGAAGAAGAGTATTGATGAAGAAAGATGCAATATGTTATGGGTTGAATGAAAGAAAAATCTCAATGTTGTTGTAGTTGGGTGACTTTTTATAATTGTGACATTTGTCTTTCCTTTATCACATAAATATTCAAATTAAAATTAGAAAATTTAGATATCGGAATGATATCTAAATTTTTGTGCAAGTGTAACACAGATCTCCAAGGAACCACAGGGAATAATAATAATAATAATAATAATTATATATATATATATATATATATATATATATATATATATATATATATATATATATATATATCCTATTCACATAAAGCAACATGTGATTTGGAATTTCACAAGTTCATACTCAAAACATGAAAACAACCAACAAATAAAAAAAAATGAAACTTATCACAGCAAGAGAATCTCTTTTTAACAGTCGACACTAAACATTAACATAGTAATTAGTTCACTTTAAGACTGTAAAAAATTGGAGAAAAACAATGTGTTCAATTATCTTCCAGTACAAAATGGAATTAATTCTAATGAAGCAAAAGAGTTTATATTAAATCACAAATAGGTAGGTATAACATACTCACTATGTGCGATTGAATACTCAATTAAAAGTGAGACTTTGAATACAATTAAAACCTATAGATAACCTATAATTATAAAACCTAAAATCTGCAATTATACTAAAAATTGATTTCTCACCTTGTGAATCATGTAAATTTGTTGTGACAACATAAAAATATACCTTTAAAAGGTTGATTTGCATGCCAAAAAGTAAAAAAAAATGAGTATATATTACGCAGTTATGAATAATAGCGAAGATGACAAGCCCATTCATAAGATTCATAAAGAAGAAGACGTCTTATATTGTTTAGCTTTGAAATATCAACAACAAGTCTTCCAACTTTCCCTTCACTAATGATGGCCGCTTTCAACAAACCTTGTTTGAATGTGACAAATTGCATTAAAAGAATGAATTACTCTAAAGAAATTATTTCCAACCAAGCATTTTCTATAAACAAATATGGAAATATTCATTAAGTAGAAAGATTATTGTAGCATAATATCATGTTAGACAACCTAGAGTATATTAAACACCCTTTATATACATCTATAATATCCCCTCAAATTCAACTATCTCTTTATGCAACATTCCTTCAAGCACTACAATTTGTGTCCTTGATTCAATGACCTTAATACTAGAATAAAAGGATCCAAATGTGGTGATTTTCTTTTCTATCTAACAGAGAAAATTAAAAACCTCTCTAAACAACATTTCCACTTTATCTGCAACCTATAAATTTTCATCAAAATGCATATTAGTTTGGATCTAGGGGGTACTATGCTATAGGTATGATAGACATATAAATTAATTAGCAAACATCTCCCCATATGTATAATTTTTATCATAAATTACCTTTGCAGCTTCCTTTCTGTTGGCAATATGATGCAGAATGTTGTCCTTGATGGCAACCCACTTGATAAAGTTGATGGCAACCTGCTTGATGAAGATGTTCTTGATGGAAGCCTACTTGATGAGTTGCCTATGATAAGCAACCTATGTGTCAAATATGTAAGAATGATGTATCTACAAATCAGTTCAGATGTGACAGAGAAAATAATTCCAGTAAGTACAAGAAAAATGATAAATATAATATGTCACAATGTATACGCTACTTTTGTGAAGGAAACCCGCGTATACATACAATGTATATGCTACTTTTGTGAAGGGAACCCACGTATATATTCAGGGTTAGCATATACGCAGTTTTTATGAGGAGAAGTTGCGTATATACGCAGAAGCGAACGCTCCAAGTCGCGTATGCCCTTTTGCGCTCTAAAATTATGATACCAAGGGGCATTACCATGGTATTGGCCCATTGTATTGAGCGCTGGATTATATAATTGATCCCGTCTAGGAATACCATCGGAGGTTGAGCGGTTTTGAATCATGGTATTGAAAAAGGCTAATCTATATAAGGAGAAGAAGATCATTGTGCAAAGTGTGCATGTGTCTGGGCTTTAATGAATACTTCACTCTGGAGTATATCTGCATGGTTAAATTCTTCTCTTAATTGATAGACCTGAATCTATGATGCATCTATGAACATAATGAAGGTTCAAGATCTCTAGATCTTGAAATGGTGAATCTCTTGGATGATCCGAAAAGAAGTGATGAAGACCTGGCGCAAATCAGTTGAAGAAGTCGAAGAAATCTAGGTAAGTTCATAGATCTGATCTGTTGTGCAAAGTTTATCTTTTGGAGATTCATACGCAGGTTGGTTTTGTGAAAAGCGTGTGTATACGCGGCTCTGTTCAGGGAAAGGTGCGTATGTGCAGTTAGAATTTATTTGAAAAATTTACTGAAGTATACGCGGGTTCGTCTGATGAAACACGCGTACATACGCAGGTCTGTTATACTAAAAGCGCGTATGGAATCTAAATTAATGGGGTCCCAAAGTTGAAAGTGTTTCTGAATGTCTATTCTGAGGTCTGGGTTAACTCTGATATTCTGGTTACAGTGGGTTCACTGTTCTGTTTGTAGCATTGGGAAAAGTATGTTTGTTGAAGAGTGAAGGGTTGTGTTGGAGTTGTTGGATCCAGTTTGAAAATTGATGAAATGTGGTCTGCAGTGGATCTGAGGGTTGAAGCCTTCAGTCTGAAAGTAGAAGCTTTCTGCCAACAGAGGCTGGTTCTAAGATCAGGGAAAGTAGCTCCCTTCTAGGTGAGGCTGGTAAACAAGAGAAGGTTGTAGCCTTTTGCAGGTGATAAGTCTACACCAATACATGATTGTAAGATGTTTTCTCTATAATAAACTATTGAAGGCTGAGACAACGGTAGCGGTGGTTTTCTCCTGACTTGGGTTTCCACCTAAAAATCATGGTGTTCATGTGTGATGCTTTTGTGTGATGTTTCGTTCTGTTATTAATGCACATGTCTACTGCTATATAAACATCTGATGAATGAATAAATGCAAGGATCTAAGTGAATAATTGATTGTTTATTAATATCTCTGTGCATACGCGAGTTCTGTAAAGGGTATCCGCGTATATACACTAGTTTGTTTCATTAAAGTAGCGTATGGGTTATTAAAGAATGAAAAAGAAAAAAATATGTGATTAAATCCTAAATACTGATTCACGCCCCCCCCCCCCACTCTCAGTATTTTTCCAACAATTGGTATCAGAGCCAGGTTCTTCTGAAAAGGCTTAACCGCTAGAAGGAAGATCAAGCAGGATGAGCAATCATGAGGGAACAACGTCTATCAAACCTCCACTTTTCAATGGAAGCAATTTAATCTTCTGGAAAATAAGGATGAGATCCTATCTTCAGTCTATGGGAGAAGATATATGGGCCATTGTTGAACAAGGATATCAATATCCAGCTGCTACAGCAACAGATCCAACTGAAAGAAAGAATTATGAATCAAATGAAAAAGTGGTCAATGCTATAACTGGAAGTCTAAATGAAGCAGAATTTGTAAAATTCATGCAGCGAAATACAGCAAAGGAGATATGGGACAAAATCATCCTAAGCTATGAAGGTGATGCAAAGATAAAAAGTGCAAAACTTCAATCTCTTAGAATTGAGTATGAAAATTTAAAAATGCATAGTGATGAGAATATTGCTGGTTTCTTTGTACGTGTTGATGATGTTGTAAACCGTATGAGAAAGATGGGAGAAACATTAACCGAATCCACTTTGGTTGAGAAAATTTTGAGATCACTAATGGCCAAGTTTGAGTCAAAAGTTTCTGCTCTTGAAGAAAAATAGGACCTTCAAAATCTTACTATGGTGCAACTTCATGGCATATTGACTACATACGAAATGAGGAGAGGAGGACCATCTGAAGTCAAAGAAGCTGTTTTTAAAGCTTCTACAAAAGGGAAAGAAGTTAAAAAACCATAAGGGTCAGGATATATCTCAGAAGAAGATGAGGCAAACTTTGTGAGAAACTCCAACTAGGAACCGGAAGATTCAAAGGTAAGCTTCCTTTAAAATGTTTTAATTGTGGAAGAGTTGGTCATTATGCTACAAAATGTCCTTATAAAGAAACATCTGCTAAAGAGAAAGAAGTAGCAAGAAGAAATAAGAACCGGTCTAGCACTAAGAAAAGCTACTATACAAATGAAGACAGTGATGGGTTATCTGACAGTGAGGAAGAATGTGAACAAGATCTTAGACTTCTCATGGCATTTGAAAATAATTCTAGAGATGATAAGGATGCTTTTATGGATGCTCTAGATGACAATGATTTTCTTGATCAAAACAATCAACTCAGAATATGCTTGGAAGAAAGTAAAATAATCATAGAGACTCTGAAAAGGTAGAATGAAGAAGCAAAGAAACATAATGAAAAATTAGAATGTGAAGTAGTAAGTCTAAGAAAAGAACTTGAGAAAGTAAAGACTCTAAATCTTAGATTTGCTAAAGGGTCTGAAACCTTAGATGAGATTATCAAGGTTCAACGATCTCCTCTGATTAAGACAGTTCTTGGATATACCAGAGAATCCTCTCAGGCTTCAGCACCAAATTATCTAAAAGCAGCTACAACTGGTTTACTTCATTCAGCCACTCAACAAAGGAATAAAGAATCTTCACAAGTAAAGCATGATCATCATAATACAAGGAACACTAACATGGATATCTCTCAAGGAAGCAAGAATCAACAGGTAAATTCAAATAGAAGATTTCATGATCGCAGAAATTTCTACTTCAATGGACAATGTTTCTCATGTCACAATTTTGGTCATAAAGCTGTTCAATGTGTTGCATATAAAACCATCATGACAAGAGAAGAAAGAAAGAAAAGGATGGATATTGATCCAAAAGGGAACACCTATAACAACTTTTCTCCTCTTCAAAATGAAGTTGAATGTGCTTATTGCAATAACTTTGGTCATGAAGAATCTGAATGCGGGAGCAAAGTCTAGCCAAAACAACAGTTTCCTTCAAGTTCCAAAGTATGGAAAAAGAAGGAATTACAGGTTGAAAATTGTGGGATAGCGTTATTTGCAGAAGGTGAAGAAAATCAATGGTACATTAATAGTGGGTGCTCAAGACACATGACAGGTGACAAAAGCAAACTTCTTTCATATAATGCTCTAGAAAAGGAAAATAAAGTTACATTTGGAAATGATAATCCTGCTGTAATTAAAGGAAAAGGGTCTGTGTTTCTAAAAGAAAAGGTGAAGGCTAATGATGTCATGTATGTGGATGGATTAAGGCATAACCTGTTAAGTGTAAGTCAAATGTGTGATCAAGGTACAGAATTTGTCTTTAGTTCAAAAGAATGTGTGGTTCGTGATTTGGATACGGGTAGAACTATTATAAAAGGGAAAAGGACTCCAACCAACCTGTATGTATTGAAGAACTGCAAAGATCAATGTTACTTGAGCAAATCTTCAGAAAATTGGCTATGGCATAGAATACTGGGGCATCTAAGCTTCTCTCAAATCAATAAAGCAAGCATACTTCAAGTTGTTCGTGGTCTTCCCAATATTACTCTACCAGAGAGTATCATATGCAAATCCTGCCAGTTTGGTAAGCAGACCAGAGTACAATTTAATGCCAATGAAGGATCATCAAGTAGGCCTCTTGAACTTGTTCATACTGACATTTGTGGACCTATGAGGAAAAATTCACCACGTGGAGAAGAATACTATATCTTATTTATTGATGTTTTCTTTAGAATGTGTTGGATTGGGTTGCTTAAACACAAAGATGAAGCATTTGAGAAATTTCAGATCTTCAAAGCACTGGTTGAAAATGAATTAGATCTAAAAATCAAATGTCTTAGATCTGATCGAGGAGGAGAATATACATCAAATGAATTCTTTTAATTTTGTGAACAACATGGCATAAAGAGACAGTTCTCTGTAGCAGGCACTCCACAACAAAATGGCGTAGCAGAAAGAATGAATAGAACAATTCAACAAATGGCTAGAGCTATGCTAGATGATTCTGGAACTCCTGACATGTTCTGGGGAGAAGCAGCACATATAGCAGCAAATATTCTCAACAAGGCACATGTTCGGGTAAATAGTGACAAAACTCCATATGAACTCTGGTATGGTAATTCTCCCTCTGTAAAGCATTTTAGAATTTTTTGAAGTAAATGCTTTATCAAAAATAATGATGAAAATCTTGGCAAGTTTGAACCTAGATCAAATGAAGGGATACTTCTTGATTACTCATCTACAAGCAGAGCATACAAATGTTACAATAAAAGGCTTCGAAAGATTGTTGAAAGTATTGATGTTTTCATTGATGAGTCTCCTACAGCTCCTAAAGAAGAAAGACAAGCAATAGAAGAAGATGATGGTGAATTTTTTCCTTCTACATCAAATGGAAATGATATAGACAGTGGATCCAATGAAGAACCTGAAGATGAATTATCAGAGAAAGCTCCATCCAGATATGTTCAAAAGAATCATCCTGAATCTCAAATTTTGGGAAACAAAGAATCAGGTGTACAAACAAGGAGGACTCTTGTGGGATCTTCTAGCTATTTGGCATTCCTGTCCACAATTGAACCCCAAAATGTCAATCAAGCTAGCAAATATGAATGTTGGATTCAAGCCATGAATGAAGAGCTTGATCAAATTGAAAAGAATCACACTTGGGAATTGGTACCAACACCACATGATAAAAATGTCATTGGAACCAAATGGATATTCAAGAACAAGTTAAATGAAAATGGGGATGTTATAAGAAACAAAGCCAGATTGGTTTGCAAAGGGTACGCTCAACAAGAAGGTATAGACTTTGAAGAAACTTTTTCTCCTGTAGCTAGACTTTAAGCCATAAGAATGTTTCTTGCTTTTTCAAGTTCTCAACAAATCAAAGTCTATCAAATGGATGTCAAATATGCTTTCCTCAATGGTGATCTTGAAGAAGAAGTTTATATAGAACAACCAGAGGGATTCATTTTGGGAAATGATAAGAATCTTGTTTGTAAACTTAAAAAGGCTCTATATGGTCTCAAACAAGCTCCAAGGGCATGGTACTATCGTCTTGAAAAATATCTCCATCAACAAGGATTTTCAAAGGGGTCTGCTGATAGCAACTTATACACAAAAATTGAACATGACAAACTTTTGATTGTAATTGTATATGTTGATGATATCATTTTTGGGAGTAATGAAGAATCCTTGAGTCAAAAATTTTCTTCTGTTATGCAGCAAGAATTTGAGATGTCTTTACTTGGGGAACTAACATTATTTCTTGGCTTGCAAGTGCATCAAACTACAGATGGTATATTCCTATCACAAGCAAAATATCTTAAGCAAATTCTGAAGAAGTATGGCATGGAAGAATGCAAACCTGTAAGTACACCAATGATAACCGGATGCAATCTCAGTTCTCATGATGATTCTCCCACGGTGAATCAACCAGAATATAGATCAATGATAGGAAGTCTACTTTATCTCACTGGGACTAGACCAGACATTATGCATGCAGTTGGGATTGTTGGACGATTCCAAGCTAATCCAAAAGAGTCTCACCTTCAGGCTGTCAAAAAAATATTCAAATATCTACAAGGAACTCAAGACTTTGGACTATGGTATCCAAAGAATGCTGATCTTACTCTTCATGCTTACACTGATGCAGATTGGGCTGGAAATGTTGATGATCGGAAAAGCACAAGTGGTGGTGCATTCTATATGGGGCCTCGGTTGGTATCTTGGTTCAGTAAGAAGAAAATTTCTATTGCCTTATCTACTGCTGAAGCAGAATATGTGGCTGCCGCATCTTGTTGCACTCAACTCCTTTGGATGATGCAAACCTTGGGAGATTTTCAAATCAAATGTACTTCTCCTATCTCCATTATGTGTGATAATACAAGTGCCATAAGTATCTCAAAGAATCCTGCTATCCATTCGAGGACCAAGCACATTCCCATCAAGTATCAATTCTTACATGAACAAGTGCTTGAACAAAAGGTGAAGTTGGAGTATGTTCCCTCCAATGAAAAAATTGCTGATATCTTTACCAAACCTCTGCCCAGAGAAGAATTCGAATATCTCAGACAGAAGTTGGGTGTTGTCTCTGCCTCTCAGAAGATCAGATTTGATTAAATTCAGAAGATTAAATTGTATACGTGGGTTTAATGAACTAAAGTCACGTATACACGCGAGTTACTGCAGACACAGTCGCGTATGCATTGATGATAAGAAAATTAATATGGCAGCTGAAGATCAGGAGTACCAGTTCAGGGGGAGCATCAGTCTAACTACTGATGATTGTATTATTGACACTGTTATACAAATAAAAGTTATGAGGATGATTTTCTTCTTATGACAAAGGCTCGACCTTATCCTACAACACTTGACTTAAATTTGAGGTTTTAGAACAGTACTGTATGCTCCCAGATAGTTGCAAGGGAAGCATTTCAATTTTGGAGAGATTCATGGGCTGGCTAGAAGTCTTTATGATGGCCATTTGCAAAAATGTGCACTCACGAAGGATTCTACTCATAAGCACTTGGTTACTTATATCGCCGAGTTGGGCACATCTAAGGAGATGTATGATAGGATGGTTGGCATGTTCA
Organism: Pinus albicaulis; assembly: GCA_034641835.2. Taxonomy (NCBI): domain Eukaryota; kingdom Viridiplantae; phylum Streptophyta; class Pinopsida; order Pinales; family Pinaceae; genus Pinus; species Pinus albicaulis. The sequence goes on along the minus strand of CM076574.1, from coordinate 21,029,120 downwards.
GGGCTAGAAATGCTCACCTGATGCAATGAGTGCTAAGTGGACTATTCAAAAATCATGAGAAATTGGTTAGTTACAACTATCTCTCATGGAAGTGGTCATAGATGAATCACTAAATTATTGCAGTTGAATCCCAAAAATGATATCTAATATAATGCATTGTAGAAACCCCTCATACTTAAAATACTAAGAGTAAAGGGATCTCTTCTTGAATGGTTCATGAGGCACGATAGTTGCTAAGGTTTTGCAAATGGGGTAGCAAGCTAAGTGGGCCTTATTGTGGGGAAAAATCCATAGTTAAGCACGCAAGAGCCAGAGGAGTTCTGGGATGGGTGACCTCTCGAGAAGTCTTGGTTACCGGGTGCAAGCCCCTGAAGTGATGATTGATGCTATGTGATTCATTTCACTAGTTTCAATCCCACTTCTTCACCCCTGTCAACATCACCCGATGTAATGAGTGCTAAGTGGACTATTCAAAAATTATGAGAAATTAGTTAGTTATGAATACCTCTCATGGAAATGGTCATAGATGAATGACTAAATTAACGCAGCTAAATCCCAAAAATGATATCTAATGATAATCAAATTCTCTTTTTGAAGAAAAAGTTGAAGAACATAAAGATGGAAAAGGGAGAGTCCATATCTAACCGAGAGCTCACTCTAATTTCTCCTGGTGGACTTTCTCGACCATGGTATATATTTAACATCATTATTCTCAATAATAATATAATTATTGATTTTGATAAATTGTTGACGAGATGCACTCAATAGGAGACAAGGATGATGGATAGAGGCCATCTCTCATATGGGAATGGAAGTGACCCTATTTCCTTCATCGCTCATGCAAAGAAGAATAAAAATTTTGGACTGAGAAATCAAATTCATGGAAGAGTGGGTCCCAAAGGAAGAAAGGGAAAATGTTACAATTGTAACAAGTTTGGTCACTATGAAAGAGAATGCCCTAGTAAAAGTGACTCTCTCTGATATGATGACTAGAACAACAATAACAAATTTATAGGGAAGGGAAATGAAATGAACAATAGGTTCAAAGGACATAGGAAGGCTCCCTCTGATCGAAATGGAAAGGGAAATGGTCAACCTTTCAAGAGGTCAAGGAACTCCCGGTATGATGAATATAATGTTGTGCACTCTCAAAACAATCTTCTCCATACCTTACATCATATGCAATTTTTATTATTGTTTTCCCCCAGCTATGAAAATTGACTTCATCAACAACTTCTTCATTTCTTCACTCCAGCCACAAATTCTCTAAATCTAGTTTATGTAAGATTATAGATAAATGTTGTGTGAAAATTTAGTAATCTCTTACATTTCGAGTGGTCTCACCACCGATCATCAGGGACACATATTATTTGGGAAGCTATCAAATATTTCTTCCTTCATAACCTTCATTCACAGTGACTCACATGCCCCCTTGAGCTCCAGAACTATTAACAAATGGTATTATGATAATGATTGTAAAGCTATATATAGAAGGCTCAAATATGATCTAGACCTTCATCCCAAGATAGCCACAACCACCCATAAGGAGTATAATTGACCTTACATAGAAGAAACATAGGTTCTTGAATTGTCAAGAGGAGAGAGCTCCTTCCCCTCCTTCACAGATCTCCCAATCCATTTTGGCACATACACCTCCCTCAAAATAAATTAATATCAACCAACATTGAACCCTACACTTGGTGTCCACACACCTCCTTCCTCTACAATAATCCTAGCCATATTCCCACTTAGGTATCCTCTTCCCATTCCTCTTGTCTCCTCTCCATTTGATGCACATAATGAATAGTAATCATATATAAATCACTACTTATGAAAGGTCATGGTGATTTTGCGATAATCATGTCTCTTAGACACTCATGCACTATGCATCAAGAAGCATTTGTATATATAATAAAAATATGGAGAAGATGTTATCAAAAAAATTTAATAAGATTTCAATGTAAATTTTTCCCAATCAACTATGACAAATTTAAAGAGTCTATCCTCCTAACAACCTCTCTCAATATAATTCCTTGTTAAACACAATAGAAAATCATTTTTTTAATCAAAGTGCTATATTGTGGATGAAGGATACAACATCTTTCTTACTTAAGTAAGGCTTTAGTCTTATTTTGAGGGTGAATTAATGCAGAAAAGAGAGATTTGTAATAAAACTCCACATACAATATTATAACTATTATAATACATTAAATAATTAATATTTCTAATATGAAATATCAAAACTCTAATATGAAAACCACATAATAAAGGGCACATCCACGTTTGGAAGGAGTGAGAGAGTGTTTGAGAGTGAGATTGTCAAGAGCATCATTTTTCCAAATCCCTGCGACTCTATGTGTGTGTGCACATGTGTGTGTGTGTAGCGAGAGAGAGAGAGAGAGAGAGAGAAATTAGATTGCATTTATATTCATAAAAAATATCTAGAATTCCAAATTGGTTGTAGAATATATGAAAACCTACATATTTGTACATCAAAGATAGAAATGGCATCCATAGTACATTAATGATTAATAATTTAAGCATCAACCTTCTAGAAACTAAATTCTATCAATTACAAGAAAACAAATAAAATTTTAATCCAAATAATAGAAGCTAGACCATAGCTACAATATGCAAGAGATGAATAGTGCATATGTAGAAGAGAATTCAAATGGAAACGAAAATGAGTAGTACATGTCAACCTAACAGAGACTATGAGAAATATCAATGAGAGGATGATAAATTATCAAGAAGAGCATAGCCATGTGAACAAATAACTATTGTAGAGTTAGCTAGATTAGATGAAAATTTCACTCAAGTGGAAAAATAATTGGTATGGAAGTAAATATTTCAAAAGAATATCTAGAGGATCTAGAAAATATTTTGATTCAACTTCTCAAATTCATCAAAATGATATTATAACATATGTAAGAGAAAAACATCCCAATGATAGAGCCTTCAAAGAGAGATTAAGGGAGCCAAATCACTTAGGCTCAATGGTGAAAATAAATTTTCTATGTAAAGAATCAATCATAATTTGTGAAGGTATAGTGGTAAGGTATTTTTCAATGTTTAATGATAGAGTGATTTTTGTCGTTGAGAGAGCAACACCACTGTAGTTTTCTTACATGGTTATCCAGTATGACCATGATGTCTACATTCTAGAGATCTATGACCACATGTTGGTAGGCTTCGATATGAGAGATCCCCAGGAGCTCTGATTTGCGCATGGCTACTTCGACTGCTACAAAACTCAAGTTAAGAGAGGCGGATGTCTACGCAACAATGAGATTAGAAAGAGATGGATCTGTGACCTGAAAAATGGCCCATTTGAGGTGCACACAATTGAAGTTGAGGGAGATAATGTTGGTGGTGATATATTGCAGAGGTTGGGTGTTGAGGCCCTTAGAGAGTTTGAGAGTTTGACATACCTTATGCGCATACATTGAAAAATATGCTTTATTCATAGCGAGATAAACTTTCCAAATTTTGTATTCCTTAAATGTTCCTTTATGTATTTAAAAGAACTTACTAGATTATTAAAGCTACATTTGTTAATCCTTATGTGTTTAATATATTTGAACTTAAAAGTCATACTGACTATTTAAAAATTTAAAATTTTCATAAAAGATAGTGTTACTAGATGAGTTATTGACTCTAACCCTTCTGAGAATCCTTTATTTAATTCCTGCGCCTTAAAAAGAAACTAATAGATTATTAAAGCTACATTTTTTAATCCTTATGTCTTTAATATATTCAAATTTAAAAATCATACAGACTACTTGAAAAATTAAAAATTTCATAAAAGATAGTATTACTAAATGAGTTATTGACTCTCACCCTTATGAGAATCCTTTATTTAGTGCATGTGCTTGAAATTCGACTGCTTATATTTTTCATGATTGAGATACTAGTGAGCTATTTATCAACTTACAGAATTTCCTTCATCCACAACATTGATTAGGAATGGGTCCAAAATGAATGAGTGATTGGTTTGGGAAGGCACCGGGACAACCATCGGTTCGAAGGAGAATACCTGAAGTTAGTTCTGGGATGTCAGGTTGCATTTGGTTGGGGATGGAACAGAATCATAAGTATGCGAAAAAAAACAGATTTCGTTCTTTATATTTTCTCATCTCCGATGCTATACTCTTTCACAATAGACGATAAAAAGAGATTGTAGGCTCATCATAGTCTAACATTGAGAAGCAATGCTAATCAAATACAAAACAATATAGAATATACAATCAGAGTACAATTTGTTTGAAAAGCTAATTTTCATAGCAACTCATTCTATTCTAGTTTAGACAAAAACTCATTCGATTCTAGTTTAGAAAAAAAATAATAGGAAAGAAATGATTGAATCCAGAAGCTCTCATTTCAAGTAATTTCATTCACTTTAATGTAACTACGTCGCTCTGTCTAATCTTATCTCAGAAATTAGAAACAGGGAGGGGAACATGAGAGTCATCGCCAATGAAAATGCCACCATAGACGAGACCTGTGAGGCTGCCTCTGATGAGAGGGCCAACACAATACACCTAGTTGTCAGTGAAGTCTCATCTCACAACACAGGATCGAAGGAGCGGGCAGGGTTCATCAAGCCACCAGAGAAGGGATTGGTTCCATGTGACTCGCCCAGTTCACGCACACAAAATTTACTCAGCTACCAGTTGTTTGATCCACAGTCCATTGTGAACGAATTTGCATAGGAAGCGAGTATGCCAAGCCACAAAAAACTAACACCACCAACATAATTACGTGCATACTCATTTTCAGTCGGATCCTCCTTTCCCTGTAATCTCCTAGCGATTGAATTTGACTTGAAACCTCTTGAAGTACGCCTCAATTTTTTTGGGCTTTCACGAAACCCATGGTTGTGGATCTCCTCTTTCCTGCTATGGCCTCCTACTCCCTTTTCATTCATAAAATTTAAATTCTAGACTGGGGTGCTACTAGTGGAGTCGTTTGTATTGGACCGACTGAGTCAACTGTGGACAGACTGAGTCAACTATGAAATCATGGAAGAGGGCCATCTTCTACTTCTTCTGCTACAATGGAATCTCAATTAGGTGGAGATAGAGGGTTTGTATAGGTAGCTGGGTTGGAATACACCCTCAATGATGTATCCAAAGGTGAGTTAATCTCGGTTGCTATTCTATATCTTTAAACAATATTCTAAGATTAATCTAGGATACTATTTTATTTCTCCAAACAACATTCTAACCATAGCATACATTAGTAGACAAATAAATGGGAAGAGTACCTTGTTGATGGAATTGAACTTAAACAAACAGGTGGATCTTGATGTTGGTTTCTGTGGGTAGTGCCAATCTGTGTGATTTGCTTCTTGAGAAGCACAACCATTTTCAGGCTTTCCACTGAATGCGTGACCGCCATATATGAACAAGATTCAGGGCCAGAGTATTTGCAGATATCTAACAATGCCTCTTTGTAACCTATGTGCTCATTGTTGGCATGCATGAGATGCATTATTAGGGATAAAACATCGCATAAAATAACTTTTATAAATCCCTCTAGGAGACATAAACCTTTGTTATGTTCCTGCCTAAAATTATTTTTCTTTGTTTTGGGTTGGGTATGGTTTTTATTTGATTTTATATTGTAACCCTTAAAATTTATTCGGTTTTATTTTTTTTTTATATGGCAAAGTGAAACGTTAAAATCATGGCTTTCAATTTAAATTAGGATTCTTAATATACAATGGATCAAAGTGGGAAGGGGAAATTGTGGTATTGAACTAATTATTCTCAATTAAAATCTATAAATTATGTAAATAAAAGTAAATTATTTTAAATAATTAGTGGTAATTTATGGTAAATATGTAAAAATTAAAAGGTAAACACAATAAGTTGATTTCCTAATAATTAAGATAAATAATTCTTATTGACTTCTACAATTTGTTATGTTGAGAGAGATGGCAATTTTGACCATGCCCAAATCACCAAGATTGTTCCCTGTTACACCCATGGCCAATGTGAGCTACCAAACCATGGAAAATTTGAATTTGAAATTTATATTGATATTCCTTAAAGAAAAAATAGGTCAAGCTAGAGATTATACCCATCATGAGAAGCCCATATTAAAAGGTGGGGTGTGTGGGCAAGAGGCCCCAAGAAGTTGAGAAATAAATAACCATCGAAGTGAACTAGAAAACTAGTAAACTAATTACCATAAATGAAACAACAACATATGAAAACCTAGGTGTACAATAAGTTTATCACAAGGAGAAAAAACCTAGCATTATGAAAATAATGAGACCACAATGGACGAACACAAAAAACCATGTCCAAATAGAAGTAAAATTGCAACCAAAAGAGTAGGGAGAATGTGGGCACCTAATTAGTAGAATTTTATAGGTGCCACTAGATCCAAGTCAAATTAATGATATATTTCATATAATATTACAACATACAATGAACTTGGAGCCACTAGCCCCAAGTCAAATTAATGATATATTTCATAAAATATTACAACATACAACGAACTTATGGCATATAGAAAGCAAAGAATCAAAATTTATTCCAAGATATTAATGACGAAAATCTAATCAAAATGGAAGATTGGAATCCCAATATTTACATCAAAGTAAAATGAAGTTCCCCTTGGAGATACATAGCACATCCATGTATTTTCACCTACATTACAAATGCAAAACAAAAGAAAAAGTGATAATACCTACCAAAACCAAATAATTACATCATCGAATTCAATGTATTCATGATACTCGATATGGTACTTCCAATCCTGTACACATAAATATTGACCCTTCCCATAAAACATTAGATCCAGATATTTAGGTTATAATTCTAGAAGAAATTTTGGTGTTGAATTCCCAAGAAAATTAAAAGATTCCTAGACAAAACATTTAACTTAGTCTGCAATTGGGGTCACAAAATGACATTGAATCAACATTTTAACATATCAATTTCAATTCATACTATTTAGTATTTACAACCAAGTCCCTACCTCCTCGACAAAGTTCCATGACCTTTTGGGAACCCATTTCTTCAACTTCGGTTACAAACATGAGTCCTAGTAGATACGAGTCTAGAATATATGAATCCATTTCCAATATTTCCTTGCAACTTGAATACAATTATGAATCTGCATCTTGTGTATCTTCCGAGGAGATATAAAGACCAACCAATTACTAGTCTTATAGAAGAGGATACTAATATAAGCTCCATTATATATACACTTCCACCTTTTGATTTGTTTTTTGTAAATATGTTTATGTAAATATAAGACATATTTTGACAACAAGAACAAAAAAATAATGGGTGAACTACACTAAAAGCCAATCCTTTTCTTGCATTCTTCAACTTTGTTGGAGCAAAAAAAGAATGACGGTCACTAGAAAAATATGCATACCATTAGGATTAGAGATTAGGTAAGCCACTGCGAACAAATTCAGTGCCATGGAGCACATGGTTCTATATTGGGATAATAAGGTATATGTATATAATAAGTTGAAAGGAGCACCATGTATGCTTATATGGCATAACTTCTGATCTGTTTTATCTTATCTTTAAAAACTTGTTAGATGGGACTATTATAAGCAACTATCAACCAACACAAAAAATATTAATGGGATTTCAACTTTAAAGGGATTTTCTAGAATCTGGTCCATTCATTCATGATATATAAAGGGATTATCTAGTATTAAATACATAACATGATGCATATCAAAATGTATGATGATAAGAAAGAATCACTACTGCCTCCTATAGGGTGTTCAATAGGATGGCCAATGTGGGCTAGAGAAGGCTAGCTAATAGCCCAGACAACAGAGTTCTTTCCTAAGCCAACACAGTTCTTTCCAGAGACACCATAATAGATAACTTTGGCTGGTCTAGCTAATGCTCCTTCACTCAACTAGGGGTGTGGGAAACATCCTAACCAATATTGATACGTTACTATTAGGTAGGGGTGAAGCTCCACTCACTCAGTGCTTTCAACTCATCATTTACTGATTTCCATGCGTAGGGATGGTAGAAACCACTTAGAGAGACTCTCCATACCAGAGCTAATATACAGGAAAGAAACTTGACTTTCTTACCTACTAATTTAATGGATTTCAATCCCTGAATAATAAAGCACAATCGTTGGAACCCTAACCCCATCCACACTCCATTTCCCTCCCACCATTTGATTGAACTAAAAATTTATGTGCCAACACTAATGCATCAAAATCCACTCTATGCGAAGCATGGATTTCATGGCGTAGTACCCTCAAGATACACAGTCGTAGGGCCTCTTCATGTCTAGTCTCAACATCATATGATTCATACTTCCTTTTCCTTGAATAATTCCTCTTCTTGTGAAGATCCATTCCAAATTTTTGCACATCAATCAATATAATTTATCATTAGGCATTATCCTTAGTCCTTGTTCTCCTCATTTTGGGGGTCATCAAGGGGGTTCCTAGTTGTGATACAAGGTTTTTTGTTTTTCTCACTCTTTGGTGGAATTTAAATTTGTCTTATAGTCCTAAGAATTGGTGGTATTGGTGAGGTTTATTACCGCTATGCCTGATTCACAAATATCATTTTCCTTGGCTATGATATCTGTTTATATGAAGGTATGATTCTCCATATCTTGATGGTGACCAATGTTGGTAGAGGTGATTTTACAGCCCCCTGTTGTCTCTCATTCCATGTTGACATTATTGCTTCTATTAGAGGGTAAGATGCATGCATTGATTGGTAAGGTGGATGCTAGCTTTAGGAAGGTGGTTGCCTCATTGATCCCCTTTCTTGTAGAGCCTTAAGCCTCTCAATTGCACACTTTTTGGGGAGAGGCAGGGGAATCTTTCAAATCGGAGATAGCTCTGACCGACCGGCAAACCAACCAATCAATTTCTATAATGGCTCCCTCTCAAGGATTCACCACAATGATCTAGCTAGGAGGGTAAACTCTTTTGCTCCCCTGCTTAGAGAGTTTTACTTTGGAACAATTAAGTTCTTACAGTAATTTCATTGTTCTAGGAGGGGGGCACTCCTCTTTCCCTTTTTCCCCGTTGTGGGTGTCAATGCCGAAGAAGATGATTCTTGTGAACATTATGTCAAAGTTCTTAGTTCGATCAATGCTTTATTATATATGTAATTATGCTTTTCTGATTGTTTTCTTTGACAATGCTTTATTATATATGTAATTATCATTTTTCATTTTTACATTGGTCCTTCAATATATTATATCTGTAATTATGATTTCTACTGTAATTATATATCTAATTATTATTTATTATATACATAATTGTGTTTTAGTAGAAAATGCTACTATTATATATGTAATTTTGAAATTATTATATATGTAATTACGCTCTCGAATAATTGAAAAAATAATTGATCAAAAGAGATTCTCGCCCCCCAATCTTGTGCTAGGGGAGAAACCCTCATCCATATGAATGAGTTTCGTATTAAAAACCTATGGTCAATTGAGCAACTTGGTATGAAGTTATGACTATGTCGATGGGGGGGAAACATTAGGGCTCAAGAACCTATTTAAATCCATTTGATTATGTGAAAAATACAATTTTAATTACATATAACATGAGATATATCCTTATATATGATATTATTCTATGATTGAGTCACTTACTGATAGATAGGAAGGTGCCCCACCTAAACATGCACCTTTATTTAAGGACCTTCTCAGAGCTAATGGGTAGACAGAAACACCTCCAAGAAATATCATAAACAATAGCTTTCAAACAAGCTATGCCACCTTCTACCACTATCACTCCTGCTACTCACACTGAACTGCACCTACTGACCTTACTACACTTGGTTCAATCAACACTTGCTTCTTATGGGATAACTGGCTTGTATGCATAGTGAATTTTGATTGATGTCTCTAATAGGATTAGTCTTAGATGCAGTTTTTGATGTAGTGCGTTAAGCATGTGATGAAGGAGATAAATATCGAGGACCAAAAGGTTGTAGATCTAGTTCATATCTTCTAGCTACTCTGTCATTCCCTCCCTACAAAGGCACATAAAAGTTGGGTTTTATCCAATATTAGTACTATGAAAGGCATAGGTCAAGGGAGTAGCTTGAGTTTTTAGGGTCATTTTTATAAATACAACTAGATGCATAGTAATATTTCCATTGAATACACATGTAGAGTGTTGGTATTTTTGTTACATTATATGCCTAAATATTCAGTATCCAGTGTAACAAGTACATGTAACCCAATTACACTAAGGGAACATAATAAGAATTTCCCTAATATAAGGTTTATAGAATAATACCCATCAATATAACTAGAACAAGGTAGTAGTATTGATCAAGGTTTGTCATCTATGGAATACAAGTCAATCGGTTTGAGCGTGGTTACCATTATTATTCATAACAAATTAACTCTAGTTTTTTTACGGTTCTACTTATGTTGGGTCTACTATAACAATAGAAACAAGAGAAAGATAACATGATTACCTCTATTATGTGAATAGTGTAAGAAATGGAGTTATAACAGGAATCATTTATACAATAGGTTATCATTAGGTGGTAAGTGAAACCAATACACAGTGAAATAAAAAATTACATTTATTTCATAATCAATTCAACTGCTTGTTACACAAAGTAATGTAAAAGAACTCATAGATCAAATTCGATGTCAAATACTGGTTTGTTTTATCAGCTAAGCATGTTCCATGATCAAGAACAAGTATATTGTGTATAATTATGAATTTACTGTATCTGTACTATGAATAGAGTCGAACAGCCTGTACGACATTAAGCTTTTTGTATTGAGTTAGTCTAATAATTTATAAGAAAGTAAAAAGGATGAAGATAGATGCAAATAAACATTGAAAAAATAAATATTCAGAGGCGGTGATTCCTAAAAATCATCCTCTAATCATGGGGGACATAGAATGAAAGATAATCAATGATAAGTATTTCAAGCAACGAAGAGTTTATCAAATTTTCAGCTCAGGGTATTTCTCAGAACTCATCCACAATGATCCTGAACAAAACCTCATTATCAACATTTACAATAATGTGACCAAATCATGCCTCCATAGGATTGCTGCCATATCTCATATTATTCCTTGTGTGGAGGTAATCTCCTGGCTCATAGGCCAGGTGGAATTTTCCAATAGATGGATCCTAAACCAACACCAAAGCCCAGTTGAAGGCTACTAAACCTTCAACATATTGCCATGAAAGTTCCTCCTAGAGCCTAAAGTAAGTCTATTTGATGAATGGGTGAAAAGGTCTATAGAGGAGGTACCTCCTAGCATGCTAATAAAAAATGGTGGTTTTACGCTAAAAGATTTAAGACTAGGATATCAAAGGTGTATCCAACTATTATATTGAAGCATCATTTCAGAATAGTCATGTTGCTGTTGGCCAAAATGTACGGAGAAATGGATGGAACCATGCTTTATAAATCATGGGTGCCTATGGTGAATGAAAATTGTACTCATGAGCAAGCATTCAATTAGAGTGCAATCATGTCCCCTTCATTATATAAGGCTTTCAGGGAAGTGAAGAGTTCCAAGCCTACTAGTTTCTTTATGTCTAGCTACCTTTCGGACTCCATTTGTTCAAAAAATGAATTTTCGGAACTAGAATAGAAATGGTCCAAGTATTTTCCTCTAGTACATGTTTAATGCAATCTCTTATGTGATTACAAGAATAAATCAGAGATGACAATAATATGCAACCATTTTATTACTCCATTTTACTCTTTTTTATTTGAGAAAGAGTTTCCATGCCTCTAGGAACAAGAATAGACAGTCATAGGAGCAGTTGGAAACTGGTATTTGCATGAACAGGGAATCTACATAAGATTTTATGCCATATGGTGCATGGAGATATCCTTGTCTACTACCTTTATATGCTTCGGACAGAGTGGTTTGGCTAGAAATATTATATCAGACATTTTTTCATCAAGTTATAGGTACTCTTAAGAGGGAGAAGTGGTCAATGTGGCCAAATTTACCTATCAATATCATATACTATGGAGTTGATGACAATAGCCAAGCCATGAAAGAGGAAAATGAAATTAAATCATCTCATTTTGGAGAGATAATATTCAAGAGACATGATCTTGAAGCTGTGATTATTAGTCACTGTGTTGTTATCAATCGGATGTAGTGTTATACTCATGAGAGGGATATTGATGAGGAAATCTTCAAGAGACTTATTTATCCATCTAAGGTTAAAGAAAATCTGTGTCAAGGACCTCAGAAGAAGGTTGAACGAACCCATGCTTCACCTATTTTTAACCTCCAGGAAAAAGTTGAAAAGCTCTAAAGCACATTGGAATAGGTGAAGGAGATGAGGAAGCATTAGAAAAAGGAGCAGATAGATTCAAGACGAGGCTTGAAGAAGAGAAAGCAGTGAAAGAGGGAAAAGAAGAGAGAAGGATAATAGAACAAGATGACTTGGTGATACAATTGGCTTTGGAAACTGAACAAAGAGTTAAGCAACAGGAAAAAAAAAAAGGGAAGTGATGAAGAGCTTCAGAGGAAAAGGGATGAGGAACTCCAAATGAAGAAGGAATAACAAGGAGAATTACAAGATTTCAAAACTACCTTTGATCATAAAGTGTGATGTCCTAAGGTGAAAAAGCCCTAAAATCCAAAACACTAACCCTAGGAAATGATGTGCCAATAAGAATGTGAGCCCAAAGAGGCTAATTGATATATCAATTTCCCAAGACTACAAATGTTTCATGCAAACTACATTTATGACATTTCTTGGACCATTGAAATTCATACTATGTGTCTTTAGCCTATAAAAAAATGCCAAAAATGCAAGGGAAATGCCCAAAAAAGGTACCAAAATTTTAAGGTCTAAAACACTATAGTATAACTACCAGGGCATGGAATCATGTTGAATCAATGTAACAAGTGGGTGGTCACTAGTATTCTATTATTTCAATTGTCCGCCCTTATGAACAAGTGGTCCATTTTGTGTCAAGTTCCTTCATCAAATGTGGAAACTTTTGTTGAATATGGCTCCTAGTGAGACACGTGTGCCAAAATAGGAACATGAGGTGCCTATGAGAGGTGGGAAATATGGTTGAAGTAGCTCCAGATTAAATATAGAGTTCAAGGCAAAGAAAATGGAATATTTGATTTAGAAGCATCTTCAACCGCAACCTCTGTGTTGGTGTAACGGCTATATTAGAATGGAGAGCCGGGTGGGGGTACTTCCAATGTGATCCTAAGAGGTGTTATTTATAAAAATGCAACCATACCTTATCTCCCACCCTAAAATTATGTGCCACTCTAATCTAGGTGGATATTTTTGGCCACCAACCTATTCTAGTAACGCAATGGTTCTTTATCTTCTTATAAGTTTTTCTATGGTTTTTTGGGTCCTAAAATTCTACAGTCATTTGTATGCCATAAATGATGTTTTTTGGCCATTTACGAGTCTAGAGGTTTTGATGGAATTCTCTAATCCCAACCAAAAGTTGTAATCCTAAATATAGTTCTTTTAAATGGACTCATTGTGTGCCCCAAACAGATATCTTATGCAAAAGTTGCACCACTCGGAAGTTGATTCTAGGGTTATGGTTTTAAACCTCTGGGGTTCTTTCCTTATGTTAAAAAAAATTATAAAACTAACATAGAAATGCATGGAAATGAATGAATAAGAGAGTTTATAGGGAGTTTCAGTGATTTCCAAGTGTGCTAAGGAGATAATGGCAAGGTGTGCTAGGTAGTGCTAAGTCATTATAGACTGCTAGGGTGGCATGTGACCAAGATGTGTCAGTTGCCAAGGTGTGCCAACATGTGCTAGGAAGTGTTAGGGAGTGTTAGGGAAACACAAGGTATCACTAGGTAAAATTAATGCATGGAAATGAACAAATAATAGTTTGTGACATGAAATGTCAGTGAGTTCCAGCTGTGCTAAGGAGGGAGTGACAGGGTATGCTAGAGGTCAGGGAAACATGCCAATATGTGCTAGGTTCTAATGTGTTCCAATTCATGTAAGGGAGTGTTATGGAGTTCCAAGGATAATTCAGAGGAGCGCTAGTTTCAAATGCATGGAAATGAATAAGAGTGTGTGACATGGAGTGTTAGTGAGTTCTAGGGAGTGTCATGTAAAATATGTTGCTAATATTTTTTATGGCCATGATTAGATGTGAGCCTTGAATTGGTAACTTTTTATGTGGGATGAGTTAATATTGGCTACGAGTAGCCTAAAATTATTTATAATCCATTCTTAGGTGAACAAGGCATGGTCTAGTTGTTTCAATGACTTGCTTGGGTTCCCAAGTCGCAAAAAAAATAATGTTATCTAATATGAGGGCATGAAAGGTAGGGAGTGCCAAGGTGTGAAGGGAATCCTAGGAAGCGCTAAGACATGCTAGAAAGTTCCAGGGCATGTTAGGCATTCTAATATGTGCTAGGTGCTAGGGTTTGGCACCAACTGATGCTAGGGAGTTCCAGGGAAACAAAATGGAGGACTAGTTTCAATTGCATGGAAATGAATGAATAAGAGTCTATGATAGGGAGTGTTAGCAAGTTCCGGGTGTGATAAGGAGGGAGTTACAAGGTATGATAGGAAATTCCAAGGCATGATACAGTGCTAGGAAATCATTCCAAGATGTGCCAACTTCCAGGGTGTGCCAATGTGTTCCAAGGAGTGTTAGGTAGTGCTAGAGAAACACAAAGGAGAACTATATCATAATTCATGGAAATGAATGAATAAGAGTGTGTGACAAGGAGTTTCAAAAAGTTCCAAGGGTGCTAAGGAGGAGTGACAAGGAATGCTTGGCAGTGCTAAGTAACGCTAGAGTGTTAGGGAAGCATGCAGCCAAGATGTGCCAACACGTGCAAGGAAGTGTTAACTAGGAGTTCCAGGGAAACACAAGGGAGCACTACGTCAAAATGCATGGAAATGAATAAATAATAGTTTTTGATTGGAAGTGCCAGTGAGTTCCAGGTGTGCTAAGGATAGAGTGAAAAGGTATTCTTGGTAGTGTTAAGGCATGCTAGAGACTAGGGCGACATGCCAATATGTCCTAGGTGATAGGGTGTACCAACACGTGCCAAGGAGTGTTAAGGAATGCTATGGAAACATAAGGGATCACTTGGTAAAAATGAATGGAAATGAATGAATAAGAGTTTGTGACTAGGAGTTTCAATGAGCTCTAGGTGTGCTAAAGAGAGAGCGACAAGGTATGCTAGGTAGCGCCAAGGAATGCTAGAGTGCTAGGGCGACATGCGAAGATGTTACAGATGTTTTGGTGTGCCAATGCATGATAGGGAGTTTTAGGGAGTGTCAGGTAAAAAAAATGAAGCAATAGATAAAAATGCATGGAAATGAATGAATGAGAGTCTGTGATAGGGAGTGTCAATGAGTTCTAGGTATGTTAAGGAGGGAGTGACAAGGTTATATACTAGGCAATTCCTAGGTTAAACTACCAATGCGTGTTAGGAAGCACTAGGGTGTGTTAGGGAGTGTAAAAGAATGCCAAGGAATGTAGGGGATGATAACACATGCCACATAATGCTAATGAATTTAAGACATGTTAGGTGCTATGGCATGTCAAGATGTGAATTATGTTGCTTAGTTGTTTTATGACCACATTTGGATGTGATGAGCTTGTCTTGGTAACTTGTTAATTGGGATCAGTTGAGATTGGAAATGAGTATTATAAAATGAGTTACATGTAGTTCTTAGGTGAACAAGGCATATGTTGAATTTCCACGACACATGAGAATATGGGTTTGGTCTTAGAAGCTTCGATGCAAACATAGTCAAGTGCCACAACACATCGACTTTTCAAAAAGAAATCTACAGACATCAGGGAATCAACTAGTGCACATGAAATTTTTAAAATTTTTCATATTATTCTTTTTTAAATTACAAAATATAATAGAATAGGCTAGAGCTCTCGTACCAGGGATCATGGCCCTTTACAATCACAGTGATATAAGGAATACAACTAGGGCTTGGTGTTAGTACTTTTACAACCAATATACCTTGAACAAGACAACACTTGACCCACTTTTTGATGGTGGCCACACATATCCCTTTCAATTCACATGCCTTGAACACATATGGTAGCTCATTTTGCCTCCCATTATGCAACTACTAATTTTTCTCTATTAATGAACTCAAATCCTTTAGGTTATTGAACTCGGCTCAAATTTTTTTTCCCTTTATCTACCTCTTCTTTCCTTTAAGGTCACGCTTAGGATTTTTTATCAGTTATTCACAAATTCGTTGTGAAAAAATCTTTGGTTTGCCCAATTTTTCCATCTGCTACTCCAAGATGACAAGTTTAGGGATATGGAGGTTTCCCTTCTTCTCAATGACACAATCCTCTGCATTACAGTGAACTATGGCTAGTTGGCTAGCCCACTTGACTACTACTTTATTCCTTCAAAGTATGCAGGTCCTTAGGCCCAATACACCTACCCTTCTACCAGTATTGTTTTCCTTCACAAGTAAAAGACTTAGAGCTCTTCTTTGACAATCACCTAACATTAACCCTCGAATTCTACTTGGACTGCCATCAATTTTCCCAACCATAGTCAATTCTTTTACAGATCTAGTTCCCACAACATTGTCCCATCTATGGCCCTTCAAATATGCCACCTAGTAGTAATTTTAGTCCTCTCAAAATCACTATTATTGTGTACAAATTTATTTTTTGTCCAACATATGAATAGATCTGAACTACTCATCTTATCATCCTTCTAACAAATTTTAGATGATTGTAATATTCCTACATTAGCCTATAACTAATGGGAATATTAAAAATTTTGTTTTGTCACATAGATAGGTGAAAAAGTGGGTGGAGTGACCCATAAAGTTCTTTATGGTGAATAAAACCACTTCTCATGTGAAAGTGGATCATATTTTCAGTTGAATAAATCACCCTAAGGTGTGAATAGGGGCTAAAACATGTTGAATAGGTCAACCTTGACCAAATCTATAGTGTTGTCATGGAGGAGTGGCCATCAATGAGGCACAACACAATTTTAGATGGAGGTGCCTTGTGTCAAAGGAGTATTATCATTGGATGTGGTTTACGGTTTGCAAGCTCTTGTCTTATAAAAGGAAGGGGATGGAAGCATTAGAAGGTTGTTGATGATATGATATTTTTCTAAGTATATGGTATTTTTAGACATATATCATTCTCTTGCTGTTTAGCTGAGAATAATGCTATTTAGCATTGGGTGTTACTAGTCAAGAATCTCACCTCTTCCCATTGAGTAGCTCTTGAGAGAGTTTGCATTGCATTGTCTGTTATCTGGCTTAGGGCCAACCTACTTCTTTCAACTATAACGTAGATCTTGTTGAGGGTTTGAATTTTTTTGCAAGATGCAGTAAGTGGAGATTAGATATTTTAGATCTAGTCCATTTCAGTGCTTCTTTTCAGTGGAGGAAGGTTCTACTTCATTTGGAGGACTATATTGAATAATTTAAGCATAATTTTCATATCTTGGCTACATGCCAACTGTATATTGATCCCTACAGCATAGTATGGATCCAGATTTACGTTATTTTTGTAGGTGTATTTGCAAGGTGTTTCATCTCACCAATTGGAGAGTGATTTTATAGGTGTTGGGGATATGAATTCACTTTGGAGATATTGTGGAGGAGATCATTTTATTGTTTCTAACATATCAGATCCACTTCCTAGATCTGAATATTTTCATAGATTTGCAGTCTTAGATCTTAGATCTACATCTTGTACTCGGTGTTTTGCTGAAAACCCCAAGGGGAATTGTTAGAGGAGCTTGTATATTGTATGGATCTGCTATACATCTAGCTTTTTGTCCACATACTTGCTCTCGATCTGATGTGTCATCTACATCTGTTACAGAGCCAATAAATAATTATGTAAGACTTTTTCTATCCTAATATATGGTTGCAACACCTCATTTTGAGGGATTCCTGTCATTGGAGACTTGTATTTTCCTATCATGCATCTTATGGGCCACTTTTAACATGTATTTTGCTACTATAATAACAAATGGAAGGTCTACATATTGGCCTCCTACTTTATGAAAGATGAACTGCGTTATTTTTATATCATTTTTCATTCTATTGTTACATTCCCCATTTGGAAATATTATAGTGGTATCAGAGCATCATCTTGGCACAACCCGTGCTTTCTAAAAATCAACATGTCTTCTTGAAAAGGAGAGCCTATTAGTGAAAATGAGAGGCAGTATGACAGGAGAAGACACAAAAGATTTGATTACACTTATGAGCAAGAAGACAAGGATAAAACCCTTTTATCTAGAGAAATGAAAGGGAAGGATATTTCAAGACTTCTTCTTCAGACTATGCATGAGCTTAAAAGAGAAATCAAGGGAATGAAGAGGGAAAGACATGAAGGTCCCTCAAGAATATTTTCACATGAAGACAACCCCAATTCTTCATATTATGTGTGCAAGAACTCAGCTAACCAATCAGATCTACAACTTTATACTATGCCCAGATTTACTGCAAGAGATATGGAGAAAGAAGATGCACCAAAGGAGGAGACTTTGAGTGATTATCTTTAGGAGTATGAATCACAATCTTGGAGATTCAAGGAGCACTTGAAATTCCAAGAGTTTTGCAAACTTAAGGAAGAAAGGAGATCCAGCAAGCACAATAGAAGGAGAAGAGGTAGATTCTTTCTGCCAAATTTTGATGGATCCTCCACATGCACAACCAAGGATTGGATAGATCAGCTAGACTCATATTTGTATCTACATCAAGTTTTAGAAAAGGAAGCCCTTAAAGTAGCAATGTTTCATCTTAAATGTAAAGATTATTCTTGGTGGTTGTTTGAATCCTTTTCATTAAAGAATACAAACGTATATACTTATGCAAGATTCACTAAGAGATTAGTGAAGAGATTTGATGTAAAAAAAAATGAAACATCTTTGATCGAGCTAGAAAATCATGAACATTCAAAACCCTTGCATGAGATGGAAAGATCTGTTATGCCAACTCCACTTCAAATTTATATTGAAGGGGATAAAAAATTGTGTGACACCTTTCCAAGGGCAAGATCCCCATTAAATGAAGAGATTTCTTCTCAAAGGGAAGACATGGAGGTTCCTATTTCAAGGGAAGATCAAGATATAGGGTCTCTCATTGTTGATGAGGTATTCTCAAATATTGATGAAGAGAAAGAGCATGAAGGCAGTAATAGCGCTATCACTTCAAAGGAAGGACCATCACCACATGGGGATGGGTATGAATTTTTTTCTTCAGGAGGAGGAGATTTTTCATCTTTGCAAAGGGTTCCCAAGGAGCATTATGTGACAATAACATGGGGTAGTAACACCTTGATCCAAGGAGGAGAAAGGATGGATCAACATCCAAGGATGAGGAGCATGAACCCTTATTTATTTCAAGGTGTTTATATTCAAAATAAGGAGAATGATTTATGCAACACAAGAAGGGACACACCAATCCACTCATTTATACAGTCTACTTAAGAATTTTATGTCTCTTTGCATGTAGGCATTCCACCAGGGAGACCCCCTGATTGGAACATGAATAAATTGTTCTCTCAACTATGTGCAACAGTGACATATCTGGTTAAGGAAGGAGCCTTGGGAGAAGCTACCACAACACTGAGAACCTTTGATGGGTTCCAAGGAGAGATGATCAATGTTCTAAATTGGAAATTTCCATATCCTACTCAACTATCTGCACTGGAAAATGATTCATAAATCTACGATGACATGAGCATGGTGTCAATTGGCCACTCCATGGTGTTGGAGAAGCAAATAAAACTTCCACACATGAGGAAGATTTCTGAATATGACAAGAGGTTATTAACACTCTTGCATGCATGGCTAAAGTATGGAATTTTTGGAAGAAAGAGACCTTTCAAAAGGAGGTTGACTTCCATGTCCTTCAATATTGTCTTGAGCAAGATCAACTGCAAGAGAGGCAACAAAAGTGGAGCTAAAACATCCCAACATGTGGCTTTCACATTAAGCATGTCAAAGAAGAGAGTGATTATGTGAGAACTACTTCATTTCAAAATTTTACAGCGTTGTCATTGCTAGGAAGCCTATATCCATATTGGGAGTCCCAACTCTTGGTAGAATATTCCAAGAACCTATTCACATGTAAGCTTCTTGATGGGAAAATGGAATATAGGAGGTATATATTGGTTGATGGAGTCATCTATTTTCATGATCAGATCTATTTGATTAGAGACTCAAAGCTCAAAGATAAACTATTATGTGCAACCTATGATATCTTGCTCTCCAATCCCATTAGTTTCATTAGAAACTACCATACTATTTTGGAGGGATTAATGTGGGAAGAATTCAAAGAGGAGATGCACTATCATATGAGGAAGTGCATGGATTTTTTGGAGATGGGAGAAATACATAACTCTATGGAGGAGTTATCACAACCACCTCTTTCCTCTTCTGGAATGAGAGGGGATCTATCTATGGACCACTCCCTTTGTATGAGCAGAGATCATGGTAAGGAACTTGTTTATGTGCATGATGATTTAGTTCATGATTATTTTCACTCCTTTACCATGTATATGCAGGCCATAGCTCCAAGGATGATCATTCTTCCATATAAAATTCATGGCCAACTTTGGGTCATAAACATTTATGAACATGGCCACTCCCTAGGAGGATGATAGGGAGATGATTTATCACTCTTGGTGCACTCCAAAGGCACCAAACGTATCTCACATATCAGCCATAGTGAGAAGACTTGGGAAGAAAGTAAGTGGTGGGGAAACAACTTACCATATCACTATCTAATGCAATCATGAGATATACCGTGCTAGTTCCACTTGTGGGACTACGATTCACCTCCATCATTGCATTGGTTTGTTTATGTATCACTATTTTTGATCCCACATGATGATGGTGATCTCAATTTTGTTGGGGACATGATGGGAGGGATGAAACTTTGGTTGGATGTGTCCATTGGGAATGAAACTTCCCAAATTTATTCATGCTTCAAGAGGAGGATGGGACATTATATGGCTACTACATTACATCATTTGTTTCCTTATGAAAAGAGCTATATGCTTGACTTATGTTTTTGGGAGAAGCCTATCACATGGGAGAATTTTTGGCAAGACATGTTTGGTTTGGATCATATTCAGCCAATACCTAACATACTCTATTATTTTCAAGCTTTTGAGAGGCTTATGGAAGCGAGAAGATGGTTGGATGGCCACTTATTGTATCATGATTAGAGACAAAAAGAAGGAGAACAACAATGGTATCAATGGAGGGACTATTTTCACCATCCCATATGTCATATGACACTTAGTCCATGTTTCATTTGGAGCCCATATGGTGATGATACTCTATTCACTATATACATGGAGGATTGGGCAAGGAGGCTCCCTAGAACCAATGAGGGGAATCATGAGGTTCCAAGTATCTTTTGGCTTCATAAGGACTATATTGTTGCAGCCCAGGATCAACAACTCCAAATTGATCATAAATGGAGGGAGAGGTAGTGCAAATTGAACAATATTACCTCTCATTTTCATCCATGCAGCCCCTACATAGTGCATAAGGAGGGGATTGGTGACTATTTCTATGAGCTACCAAGGATGGCTCACTTTGTTTGGATGATAACATGGATATTGGAGTTTCTGATGGGGGGTGAAGCACCCAACATTTATCATCCCTGATGCCTTAAAGAGGCAAATAGACAACATATAACACTTTCCATATATCTCCCACTTCGTCATGATGAAATTTGTTTGGTTAGTTCATCGAAGGAAAATTTTTATTCTTGGGAGGAGACACATCCATTGGAGATTTTGAAATGTCCTTGTAGTTTCTTGAGGACAAGAAACATTTTGGAGGGGAGGACTGTAATATTCCTACGTTAGCCTATAACTAATGGGAATATTAAAAATTTTGTTTTGTCGCATAGATAAGTGAATAAGTGGATGGGGAGATCCATAAAGTTCTTTATGGTGAGTAAAACCACTTCTCATGCGAAAGTGGATCATATTTTCAGCTGAATAAAGCACCCTAAGGTGTGAATAGGGGCTAAAACATGTTGATTGGGTCAACCTTGACCAAATATACAATGTTTTCATGGAGGAGTGGCCATCAATGAGGCACAATGCAATTGTAGATGGTGGTGCCTTGTGTGAAAGGAGTATTACATTGGATGTGGTTTAGGGTTTGCAAGCTCTTGTCTTATAAAAGGAAGGGGATGGAAGCATTAGAAGGTTGTTGATGATATGATATTTCTATGAGTATATGGTCTATTTACACATATCTCATTCTCTTACTGTTTAGCTGAGAATAATGTTGTTCAGCATTGGCTGTTCCTAGTCAGGAATCCCACCTCTTCCCATTGAGTAGCTCTTGGGAGAGTTTGTATTGCATTGTCCACTATCTGGCTTAGGGATGAGATACTTCTTTCAAATACAGTGTAGATCCTATTGAGGGTTTGAATTTTTTTGCAAGCTGCAGCAAGTGGAGATTAGATCTTTCATATCTACTCCACTTCAGTGCTTCTTTTTAGTGGAGGAGGGTTCTACTTCATTGGGAGGACTGTATTGAAGAATTTTAGCATCATTTTCATATCTTGGATACATGCCAACTATATATTGATCCCTATAGCGCAGTATAGATCCAGATCTGCATTATTTCTGTAGGTGTATTTGCAGGGTGTTTCATCTCACCAATTGGAGAGTGATTTTCTAGGTGTTGGGGATCTGACCTTCACTTTGGAGATATTTTGGAGGAGATCATTTTATTTTTTATAACATATTAGATCCACTTTCCAGATCTAAAAATTCTCATAGATCTGCAGTCTTAGATCTTAGATCTACATCTTGTACTTGGTATTTTGCTGAAAACCCCAAGGGGAATTGTTAGAGGAGCTTGTATATTGTATTGATCTGATATAGATCTAACTTTCTATCCACATACTTGCTCTAGATCTGATGTGTAATCTATAGCTGTTGCAGAGCCAATAAATAATGCTCTAAGACTTTTTCTGTCTTAATATATGGTTGCAACACCTCATTTTGAGGGATTCTTGTCATTGGAGACTTGTATTTTCCTGTCATGCTTCTTATGGGCCACTTTTAACATGTATTTTGTAGCTATAATGACAAATGGAAGGTCTCCATATTGGCATCCTTCTTTATAAAATATCAACTGCGTTATTTTTATATCATTCTGCATTCTATTGTTGCATTCCCCAGTTGGGAATATTGCAATGATTGAACTAGGGTCAAAAATCATCCATTAACAGTCCATTGACTAAATGTTTATAGGTTGCTTCAGATCTTTGACCAAAACTCTATAGATAGTCCACCAAACTCAACTCCTCTTCATGTCAATCCATTCCTCATTTGAAACATTTCTTCTGCTCCATCTTCTACTCAGCTTCCACCTTCCTTTGGATTTGATATCTCCGTACATAGTTCTGAAAACCATATTCCAAATTTGTGGTATATATTGAATATATAAACCTCTCTCTAAGGGTCACAACCCCTCTTCTTCTATGTATATTTGTCACAGTATTAATGGAATACCTTATGGATTGAACATGGCAGGAAACCTCCTTGAATAGGGAATTATACTTCTATTCTAATTTCTTTAGAACACACCCCATCCACCCATATCAAAAAGGATAACTCTTTCTTCCATAAGAGACTCGACCTAGCTCATATGGATCCATAGATTCTAGGCATTTCTTTGACTAAATCTTGATCTGAAATTTAGATCTCTACAACCCTCAAAGTACAGTTACATCAATCAATATTACACCCGTTACTACTTTTGTTGTGGCCCTAAATTATAGTGCAGACCCTCCTCCATTTTTTTTGGTCTTTATCATAGACCTTGCAACCTACTAACCACCACAAGGTAGGGTCTCAACCATCTCTACTATTTCAAAATTTTATGCGGCCTTCACACAAAAACACCACTAAAATTAGATGCCCAAATTCTCATGAGATGCCTCTCTTGATTTTGATTTACCATAATAGAACCAAGAATAAGCCATCCTACTTCCTATGTTGAACACATTAAGGTATGTGACATTATTGCGAACCCTCACATGATGATCTTACTCTTGGTGGATGATCATGGCCTCATTTTAGCAATGCTTACTCAACCCTGTAACTCGACTTACTTTAGAAATATGTCTCTCTTGGCCTCCTTGATTAAATGAGCTCCTTCTCACTTGATGTTGTTTCCTTCATTTTAATGCCTCCTTGAATATATTTTCCTAGATAGGCCTCTTAAGAACACTCTATAACTTGCAGAATTTATCCACTTAGACCTGAAAATTTATTATTTTTTCTTTTTAATTTTATTTTAGATTTTAAACCCCATCTCGGGTGCAGGGTCCCTTCGCTTGGGTTATTTTCCCACAAATAATTTTTTGGAAAAAACCACACAAACCCATCTAAGTAGGCTTGTGGATTACATCCCAAGCTACACAATTCAACAACACAATGTAGTTGTAGTAATCATAACTTGGTCAAGCTACTATAGTCAAGCGAGGACTTGGTTGGGTTCCCAAGTTGAAAATTAAGTAAGGGTAGTTGTGAGGGCATGATAAATAGGGAGGGTTAGGGCATGTGAAGGAATTAAAAAGCATGCTAACACATGTTGGACAATGTTAATGCATCTTGAGGAGTGTTAAGGAGTGTCGAGGCATCACAAGGGAGAACTATGTCAAAATTCATGGAAATGAAAAATTAATAGCGAGTGTCAGTGAATTCAAGTTTTCCAAGGATGAAGTGTATTAGAAGAAGTTCATAATGGGATTTGAAAGAGGCAAACCTATGATTGTGATAAGGGGTTCGAAAAATCAATTTTAGACAAAGGAAGACTTTGTGTTGCGCAAAATACTATTTTTCCTTTATCTATTATTTTTATATGACATTAGGCACACTTTTGCCAAATGGTCATGCTTTAAACTATTTTAGACAATTGCATATTGTACATTGTTGTGTATAGGTTTTGGGGCACTCATATTTTGCCGAATTATATCTTGTGTGTCTTGTATATCTTTTTGTTCTTGCAAATTCTCAGCTAATTCTTTATTGTTTATATGAACTAGACATACATGTGAAATATTGCCTATGTAAGCTATGTTTCTTGGTTGTTTTATGGCCATGGCTAGATGTGATCCTTGTCTTGGTAAGTTATTAAGTGGGTAAAGTCCATCCTGTACATGAGTGGCCTAAGATGAGCTATAGGCAGTTCTTAGGTGAACACGACACAATCTTCTTGTAGAAGGGGCAATTGATCAAGTTGTTATGGCTGCAACAGACAAATGTCACATGAACTACAATAGCTAAGGAATTGTATGAGGGAATGAGTGCCAAGGCATGTCAGGGAATGGTAACATGTGCCAGATAGTTCGAAGACATGCCAAATATGCTAAGATGTGTAAATTTATAAGGCATCCAATATGTGCAAAGGTGTGACAACATGTGTTAGGGACTATGAAGGTAAAAAAATGGAGAAACAAGTTAAACTAAAAGGAAATGAACACATCATAGGGTTAATAAGCCATCAATTTAGATTTTTCGAGGAGGGGCATGCTATGCACACCAAAAATAGGTGGAAATAAATTTCAAGTGCAAAGTGTTAGTGTATTCTAAGTGCCAAATCATCCTTTTTTACTTCTCTTATACTTTCCAATAATTGATCTCAAATAAATTTAATATTAAACCATGCCAAATCATATTGAGGCATCTTAATGAATGCTCAACATGCTAATGATCATGGCCTCTTTAGGACTACATCTCTCTTTGCCCCCTTGATAAAATGAGCTCCTTCTCACTTGATGTTTTTTCATTCATCCTATGGCATCCTTAAATGGTTTTTCATAGACCTCTTAGAAACCCTCCAGAAGTTACGAGTTTTATCCACTTAGACCTTAGGGAATTTTTATTTTCCTTTTTAATTTTAATTTATATTTTAAGCCCCATAATGGGTCCAAAATCCCTTTTTTTGGCTTCTTTTCCCACAAAGAATTTTGTGACCAAACTCACACAAACCCATCTCACTAGGCTTTTGGAGTACCTCCCAAGCTACACAATCCAACAACATAGTCTAGTTGTAGTAACAGTAACTGTGTCAAACTCTTGTAGTCAAGCGAGGGCTTGGTTGTGTTCACAAGTGACAAATTAAGTAAGTGTAGTATTGAGGGCATGATATCTAGGGAGGGTCAGGGCATGAAAAGGAATGAAAAGGCATGCTAACACATTTCATACAATTTCAATGTATGATAAATTAGAGTGTTAGGGGGTGCCAAGGCATATCAAGGGATAAAGAGGTCAAGATTCATGGAAAGGAATGAATAAGGGTGTGTGCCAAGGAGTTTCAACAAATTCAAGCATGCTAAGGATGAAGTGTGTTAGAAGAATTTTAGAATAGGATTTATAGGAGGCAAGCCTACAATTGTTATACGAGGCTCAATGTAGCAGTTTTAGACAAAGGGAAATCACTTTTTTCTAGGCACAACATTTTTTTTCCCTTAGATATTTTTTTTTAAAATGATATGTGGCACACTTTGGCTATATTTAAATGTTTTAAACTATTATAGATATTTTCATATTGTGCATTCTTGTGTATAAGTTTTGGGGCACTCAACTTGTGTCATATTATATCTTGTGTGCCTTGTGAATCTTGTGGTTCTTGCAAACTCTCAATTAATGTTCTACTGTTATATGAACCGAACATACATGTGAAATATTTCTTGTGTAAGCTATATTGCTTAGTTGTTTTAAGGTCATGGCCAGATCATGTAATCCTTGTCTTGGTAACTATTTAAGTGGGACAAGTTGAGCTTGGACATGAGTGGCATAAGATGAGTTATAGGTAGTTGTTAGGTGAACAAGGCAAAATCTACTTGTATTAGGTGTAATTGGTCAAGTTGTTGTGGTTGAACCAGGCCAATATTTTCACATGAATTTTAGTAGCCAAGGACTTGATTGAGTTCACAAGTCGTGAAATAATGTAAAGGCTAGCTGTGAGGACATGAGTTCCAAGGCCTGCTAGGGAATGCTAAGATGTGCCATATAGTGCAAAGGCATGTCAAACATGCTAAAATGTGCCAAGTGATAAGGAATGCCAAGATGTGCAAGGGTGTGTCAATGCATGCTAGGGACTGTCACGGAAAAAAAATGGAGAAACAAGTTAAACTACAAGGAAATGAACACATAAGAGGGTTAATATAAAGTCACCAATTTACGTTTTCCAATAGGGCCATGCTAGGCACACCGACACTAGGTGCCAATTGGTGCCAAGCGCAATGTATTAGTTCATCCTAAGTGCCAAGTCTTCCTTTGTTACTTCTCATCTTCTTTCCAAAAATTGATCTCAAATAAATTAATATTAAACCATGCCAAATAATACGAAGGTATCTAAACGTATTCCATACATGCTAATACTTTCCAAGTTCCAACACATGCCACACATTAATATGTTTTAGGGAGTATTATGCATGGTATGAAGTGGAAGGGAATGTTGAAGAGTGCTAAGGTGTGATAGAGAGTGATAATGCATGTTAAGGAGTGTTAAGGAGTACTAGAAAAAAACATGAAGGGAGCATCAGGTCAAAATATATGGAAGTTAATGAATATGAGGAACATGTGCTAGGGACTAGTGTTAATGAGTGCTAGCTGTCATGCCAAGGACGGAGTGAAAAGGTATGCTAAGCATTGGTAAGGCATGATAGGGAATAGAGGCATGCTAAGAAGTGCCAAAGTGTTCTATGGAGTTTCAGGGTGTCCTAATTATATGTGCCAAATACTGCCAATATATGTCAATATATTCAAGGTGCCAAGGATGTGCAGGGCACTAGGGTATGTCAATATGTGTCAAGAAGTGTCAAGGCAAAAAAAGGAATAGCCAAGCTAAAATGCAAGGACATGAATACATGATAGGGTTAATAAGTTGGTAATTTATATTTTTCAAAATGTGTATGCTAGGCACACTAATAATAGGTCTGAATACATTCCAAGTGGCATTGTGTGCCAAGTGCTAATGTATGTCAATGCATGCAACCAAGGTGTTCTAGGGAATGCTAGGGACTACATGCATGCCAACACATGCTAGGAGAGTTCTATGTTGTGTTAGCACATGCCACCATGTGCTTGGGCATCAGTGTCATGAAAAGATGTTAGAAGACATGTCAGGTGATTAAAAGTGTTAGTGTGTGCCAAAGCATTAATTTAAGGTGTGCCCAGATTGTTGAGGAGTGTTAGGTATTTCTCATTAATAGAATTGAGAGAGTTTTCTGAAGTATTAAATAATATATTTCCTATATACACTAGTGGAAATTTATCTAAAGGTAATTTTCTAAATAATAAATTTAACAGATATGAATTATGTGTCGACTCACAAGAAAACTCTATTCGTCTAGTTATTAATTGAGGGAAATGATACACACTAATTACTTCTTAACAAATTGACTGAATATAACCACTATGGCATTGGAAATATTATAAGAAAGACTCCACAATAATGGTATTAAATCATTATCTTTTGACAAAAATTGTATTAACATGCACATAGAGTCATCAAAAACTCATTGGAATGATCAATGGTGACGAAACATTTTTTTACCATCACCAAAATTAACAGAAAGAGCATTGGTGAGGGTCATTAAAAGTTTGTCACTAGAGGTGTCACCAAAAAGAGAATTAGTGATGTGCCTTTAACGACCCTCACCAAAAGTGTTATTGAAAATGGATTTGGTGATGAACCTTAAAGGACCATCACAATGTACACTTATAGTGACACTTTTTTAAGGTCTTCACCATATGTGACATTGGTGATGAACCTTAAAGGTCCGTCACAAGCATGACCCTCACCAATGTCCTTTTTTCTTGTAGTGATAAAAGAAAGTGACGGTAAGATTCTTATTGTTGTTTTGTATGTAGATGATTTTATTTTTAAAGGAAGTGATGATTTTCTCATTGCTGATTTCAAAGCATTCATGAAAAGTGAGTTTGAAATGAATGACTTGGGGTTGTTAAGATATTTTTTTGGCATAGAAGTGAAGCAAATAGAAAATAATTTTTTTTATCTCTCAAGAAAAATATGTTGCGGAAATTTTAGAGAGGTTTAATATGCAGAACAACAAGCATGACCAACTGCAACTGTCATGGGGTTGAAATTGAGCAAGGAAGATTGCAGCAGCAATGTAAATCTGACATTATAGAAAATCATGGTGGGAGGCCTAATGCATTTTACTGCAACTAGGCCAGATAAAATGTATGCAATGAGTCTGGTGTTGAGGTTCATGGAGACACCCAAGGAGACACATTGGAAAGTAGCCAAAATAATTTTAAAGTATGTCAATGGGAAGAAGGAGTATGGTGTTTTGTACTCCACAACAGATGATTTTAGGCTAATTTGTTACACCAATAGTGATTGGGTAGGAAGTGTTGATGAGAGAAAGAGCACATCATGATATGTTTTTCATTTGGGTTTGGAAGCCATATCATGGGATTCCAGGAAGCAGTTGATAGTTTCATTGTCAATAGAAAAAGTTGAGTATGTCGTTGCAACAACAACATCGTGTCAAGTGTTTTGGATGAGAAGGATGTTGTGGGATTTATGTCATGAACAAGACACAAGAACCATTATTTTCTGTGAGAAAAGTTCCACAATTGCACTATCAAAGAATTCTGTTTTCCACAAGAGGACAAGGCATATTGATGCTAAATATCATTTCATAGGAGAATTAGTTAACAATGGTGAAATTGTATTCCAACATTTCAGGTCATAGGAATAATTTGCAGATATCTTCACGAAGCTATTGGCACGTGAAAATTCTGTTTATCTCAGTTTTTTTTTGGGAATGGTCAATGTTGGGATTTGCGATTAAGGGGGAGTGTTGGAAATTAATCCCAACCACAACATTACATAAACTGGTAGCAACCATACCATCAGTTAATTTTTTTTGCGTGTTTTGGATAAAGTTTGCAGAGAAGGACAAGATCCAAGCATAGAAAATGTGTATGGGAAAAGATTTAAATATGCAAGCCTATTTACTTCATGCGACTTCTGTAATTTTCATAAAATTATTTACACCCATTACTATCTATTAAATATTTCCTGCCACCTCACCTACCACTTGATCACACTGCACACCACGCAAGGTTTAGCCTTTCCTCATAACACAATTTCTGAATCCTACAAAGTTCCCGATGTGATATAGTGGGACCCATTTAATTTATATTCCATACGTGATATCATTTCCGCAATAAACCTTTCGCTTTTCCTGATTTAAATTTACCCTTTCCTCTTCGCATCACCAATCGATTAATGTGTCGCACATCGTGCTTCGTAGGTCTTCGAACTTACCCATTTTTCCCTAGTCCCAAACCTTGTGATGTTGTGATGGGATATCCTCATCACATATCACTGTGAACAATCCCAGGAGGATACGTGTTAAAGGAAATGATAAACATGTCGTAGTGCGAAGTGTGATATGGGCGCGGATGGGATGTGTTTCAAAGGATTCGGGTGGGACCTGATTGCATGTTGCAAGTTTTAAAAGAAAATTACAGAGGGTTCATGATATGATTGCCAAAGTACGATCTGCGTCATTGGTGGGATGGAATGTTGAATTAACACCCGTGTTCGGTTGAGCATTGAATAAGCATTGAATTTTCAGGATCCACCACTATGTACTTAAAAAGATGTTTTATCATATCATTTTGTAGAGGAATGAAAGAATACCATTATCTCATTTTCATATATATGTGTGTGTGGCTCTTGAAATTTTTTGTTGTGTAACTGTGATATTTTTTAAAAAATTAATTTCCAGAAATTCTGTGTGAACTGTGTGTTGAGGGAAAATAATTTCCCCCTGGATTTAAATTTCTAAGACTCTAATAGTTGGTAATTTTAGTTGGAGCTCTGTAAATGGTGCTCATATTAATATTTAGAAGGAAATGCTTTCCCCCAGAAGGCATCTTGGGAGATTGGGAAAAAATATGGGATCTCATTGCATGGATGCATCAAAATGACTTTCACAAGATTATAGACATGTCCATATGGAGTGACCAAGGTCTCTTGATTGGATGGCACCAACCTAACCTGTCAATGCACCTTTTTCCACAATGGGGAAATCTTCTACATTTTTTATTTTAAAAGATATGACCCCCATCTTGGAAATTTAAGTTCTGATAAAAAAATTTTGGTTAAAGAAGGCTATGCAAGTTTAGTTAAAAAAAATTGCATAACCAACTCCAAATAAAATATGGAAGAATATTTCACGTAAAGATGGCCTTCCAAAAATTAATACATTCTATTGGACTTTGGTCCACAAAAAAATATTTACATCTGAAAACCTCTGCAAGAGGAGTATCCAAGGTTCTTCAAGATGTGTTTTGTGTGTGGTAGTTTAAAAAACCTATAGAATAACTCAGAAATTTTGGTAAGGTTATAAAAATTTTGGAAAATATTTTTCAAAATCTGGGTTATAGTCATTAAACTTCAGTATTTTGGGTTCCCTAAGAGTTTTTGATTGTGTTGAATCCATTTACACCATCAAAAATGAAATTCAAACACTCCAAAAACCTGATTGTTTGAATTATTCTTTACCAGATTCTATTGGACTTTGGTCCACGAAAAGATCCTTATAGTTGAAAACCTTTGCAAGAGGAGTATCCAAGGTCCCTCAAGATGTGTTTTGTGTAGGATGGAGGAAGAAAGTATTGAAAATTTATTGTGGTTCTTCCCTTATGCCTTGGAAGTCTAGAAGATCTCTTATACCCTATTTGTAAATTAGAGACAATTCCTAGATCTTCGGAAGACATGCTCATAAACTGGAAGAAAAAGTATCCATGGCAGAGGAAATCCCCCTCCTTACCAATCACATGTTGGTTTGATTTTCCCAAACATTTAAGTTGGTCAATAAGGATCTCACAAAGCAAAGCTATCTTTAAGGATCAAATGTTGGTCCCCACACAATCAACTCAAAAGGTTACTAATATCCTCTTTGAAGCCATCACAGTAGGGGGATATTGTGATGAAGAATTAGATGATCTAGCAGAGACAAAATAATAAATAATAATAATAATAATAATCGTGGATCAAGGTTGCGAAGTGAAAACATGTCTATAAATATAATTTGAAACAACCACGAGACCATACTCCACGCTTAAGATAAAGTTCAGAAGAATTTTCTGAATGGCTCTTGGATCGAAATCAATTTTCCTTATATGTTTTTATGGAGCATCAAGAGGGACTTAGTGGGAGGAAAACTAGAGTTCAATTTTTCCTAGCATCAAATAACCAACTAGAATATTTGTCTCCTTGGAAAGGCTTGGAACTAGCACACTTATATAAAAAATTATTCCAGAGATGTTGTAGTGGATGGATCAAAAGAATTCAGTCATTGTAGGGAAAAAATACAAACCAGCTCAACACAGAGTTTAAGCACTGAGGGTTCAAGTCGAATAAGAGTTTAAAGGATAGAATGTTGGCAACCATTGCTCTTTTGGAAGGAGTTATTTTATTTATATTGATATATTAATGTTATGTAGATATGTATTAGTTTAGGGGTTTAATATAGTTTCTATAAGAGACACTTTCAGGATAGCAAGAAAGAGGAGATAGAAATTTAGGTTGACAATTTTCTGGTTGTTTGAATCTATAGAATGCAGAACAATGAAGAATTATGTAAAGGTTCTTACTCTAGATTGAGATTTATCATTTATAATAAATATAACCATTTCTATTAAATAAAAAAAAAATTATTTTAATGTTAAAAATTAAATATTTATTTTGATATTAAAATTAATATAAATATTAATAAATAAAAACTAAAATTCATGTTGGAAAAAAAAATCAAATGCAAAACGTGACCATTCAAAATTATAAGAATAAGAAAAAATATATATAATAATAACTATTAGGACTATATTTAAGAAGTTATTATTTTAAAATGTTAAAATAAATGGTTTTTTTATAGTTTTAAAAATGAAAATTCGAAATTATATGAATGATAATGATGATGAATAATTTCTTAATAACTATTAGATTTATGATTAGAAAATTATTATTTTAAAATTTCAAATAAATGGTGTTTTTTTTCTTAGAATTTTAAAAATGAAAATTCAAAATTATAAAAATAATGATGATGATGATGATTAACGTCCACAAAGATCGATGTGGTCTAGTGGACCTTAAAAAGAAGAAAAATCTAATTGTAATTTTTTGGAATCTTATTTCTATGCTAAAAAAGAAGGGAAATAAGTTGACCAAGATTCTTATAGTTGGGTTGACTAAACAAATCAAGAAGATTGGAAGTGTGAAGAATATTAAGGAAATGAGAGCGTATGTGATTAAGGGCCCCATAATATAAAAGAAAGTGTTTTCCATCCTCCACCATCTTAGTATCGCAAAACTAAGAAATTTTATCGTCCCAAGGAGTCTTGTGAGTACACCGCCGTGCGATTCCAATTTGAAACTCATGAGAATTAGTTCTAATCTTAGTGATGTTCATATTTTCCTTCAAGCTTGTCAAAACAAAAAGATAATTCTGGTTCTCAAGGGTGGGGTTGCTCACCTCCTTATAATATATTAGCTTCATTTTACCTTCCAACTCCTTTTCATCCCATAACTTATCCTTAAATTTGGTGCTTATAGTATCTTTGACACTATCCTTGCTTCCGAGAATGATCTCCTCATTTATCCCTCAATGGATGAGCCATGACTCGACATTCTTATGCCACCCACGTTTGAGGTGAAGGTGGGGGTTTTGACTAAAGTTAAAAGCAATTTTTGGAAGCCTCTTTGATGCCATGTGGTATAACTTCTTCTTATACATTAGATACTTAAACATAGCACTACTTTCAATAGGGAAGAGACCAACTTCGATCAGGAAGATATTGTATTATATATATATATATATATATATATATATATATATATATATATATAAAGTTAGAATGTATTAGATTACTAGAAATTTACAAAGTATATAAGCATGTAAGTTTGTCTATTAATCTTGTACGGATTGAACATGTTAAAAAACATAAGAATTTGTCTAAACCGAAACTACCACAGTGTGAGTCCCGCGGAAGACCATTTTCCCAAAATTGGGAAACTAGATGGTCTTCCTAAGTGTTTTGTAGCAAAATTTTAACATAAAAAATAGAGTTAATATGTAAAAAAATCGGTTGAAACTGAGGAATTTTTTCCTAGTTCCTGAGGACACTCTTATACATGTTGGAAGTTAGTTGAACATGTTGTCTCATCCTTCTAGTAGCCATACTAGCCTTTACCATTTGACTTTTGTTGCTCCAAAGCAGGTGTCCACAACTTGTTGTAGTGCCTCTTCCCTTGGCATATTAGCAGTTGTTGCCTTGCTACAAGTGGCTTGCTCCTTCCCATCATTATTCAATACTAAATATTTCTCTATGGGCCTCTCCTCCCTTTTTGCTAGCTTCGAATTCTGAGGACTATGAAGTTGAGCATCATGAAGAACCATGTTCGGCGGACTGAGAGAGGGAGAGCCTAAGTTATCTGAAGATCTGGAAGTCGTAGGAGGAAGGGTAGGTGGGGGGAATGGGATTCCCAACACTCCAATCAGGACATGTAGAGTAGACCTTACCTAGGAAAGGTGGAAGTCTAAGTCAATGATACAGTTCTTTGCCACCCTCAGAACATCTTTCTAGTATCTCAGATGCCTTCCAAGAAGATTCCACAGTGCCCAACGACCATCACCTATATTTCCAATTTTTTCTACTTCCATCTCAGCAACCATCCATTTGATATGAAGTGTAAAGTCCTCATCAAAACTATTAGCTCCTGGTATGTTCCATGGAACAGGGGTTGAGGTTGACAACCTCTTCCTCTACCTCCTCACCTAGGTCAACCTTGCTCACAAACCATGCCGACCAGACATAAGTCTTCTTCGTTGTCGCTACTCAACTTCACGACTCTCTCAACATTGCAAATGGCTAATTAATGGACACCAACGAAATTAACCCCTATATATTTTTTTAATACTGCATTGATTGCAAATGTTATATCCTCCCAACATCCCACCTTGAGCAAGAAATGTGATAGATGATTATAACAAGTGAAATAGGCTAGCATTCTCCCACCATTAATGATATAGAGTGACGTATCATAAATACCTTAATTACCTCTAAGCTCAACTTATACACCCAACTGTGAAGAAAAAAATATTAAAAAAAAAATTAATATAAAATCATCTTAAATTCAAAATTATATAACAAATTCATTACTTCTACAACCAACTTAAATATCTGAAATGCTATCAATAATAGTATACTCTATAATTCAATATGAGGAATGTTTGTCATACAAAATCACATCTCCGCGTTACTTTTTTAACAAAGTCGATTGATTGGCCCAAAAATAATAAAGTTAGGGATAAATGTTTTCTTTACGTTGTCCATTAATGTCGAGACTAGGAAACAACGAGACCAGAATTTGTGAATTAGGTTTGCACAATCAAATTTATCTATAGACTAATGTTCTCACAGCTGCTCAACTAGATAAAATAGGATCACGGGGACCATCGTCGCCGTGTTTTTCACCTTTCCATTATTGTAACTATACAATGAAATTTTTGTTGGTGGAATTTCTGAGGTTTTATTTTGATATTTTGGCTTTGCTCGGGTTCCATTAGGTTAATGTATGAAAGAATTGTAGATATGGTTTGTGGGGTTCATGTGTATCCAATCCTTCTGTTCACACTCATCAAACATTTTCTTGTGGGAAAGGACCTTATCTTAACGTTGACATCACTCCACGCAATTTCAAAAATCTCAACAAAAAATTACGTGCAAATCCGGATTTTTATATTGTGTTATGGTAAAGTTATGGTAAACATCAGGTCCAAAATTTTCTTTATATTTCACATATCATAGTGTATAGGTTGGATTTAAAAATATTTTAGAAATTTGATACCTATGAACAAAGTTAATTAATTAAAATAATTATGTTAAAATAAGGATAATATAATTTAATAAAAAAATTTAATGAAATAGCAAAACTTTTATTTAAATTATCAGAAATAACAGAATGTTTATCATTATAATATATGGATTATTGCGCTAAGAGGCGAAGTATGATCTTGATGTGTAAATATGTCAGAAGCCAAAATAAATAAAATAAATAAAAAAAAATTTAAAAATAAAAACTAAATAATGTCGGCTTAAACAATAACTTACAAAATCATATCAATAAATAACAAAAAATTCATTAAAAAATGAATGTACTAAAATATGAAGAGGTTTACGAACACTAAAAAAAGTTATGGTAAATAAATAAAATATAAATAAACTAGATGTACTATTTTTTATATTTACTCCATAAATCTCCATATTTACAAAAAAAAAAAAAAAAGTTTTATTTAGGTGAATCTTATGGGTCGAATACCATGGGACAAATACCATGAGCCAAATACCATATTCATAAAAGAGGTATGGTAAAGAAATTTTTACAATTCATGATCGTATGTGATTATTACCGAAAACATTTTTAACAAAGTATAAAATATGTATAAAGAGGTAAGGTAAATAAATGAAAATATGTCAAATAGGATTAGAAATCAACATATAATTATATATGAAGTCTATGGCCCAAATACCATGGACCCAATTATTATTAATTCCATGCAAAAAAAAATGTTATTAACCTGCCATTAATATTAAATTATTAATATTAATATTATTGTTAAATCTAATATTCATATTAATATATCATAATATTAATATTATTAATTTTAATAACTTTAGAGTAATACAATATTAAATTTTTTATATTATAATATATATTAATATATCATGATATATATATTAGCTCTAGATATATATGAGAGGGAAGAACAAATACATATGATAGAGGTGGAGAAATAGGGAGAGGGGAAAGGGAGAGATGGAGATAAATTGAAGGAGAGAGGAGCGGAGGAATGAAGAGAGAGAGGGGGGGAGGAGTGAGATAGGTAGAGAAGGGTAACAAAGGGAGAGGGAGACAAAAAGATGGAGGTGGGAGAGAGAGAAGGAGAGAAGAAGGAAGAAGGAGAGAGGATTGGAGGGCGGAGAGAGAGAGAGACAAAGAAGGGGGAAGGGAGAGGGAGGTAGGAGAGAAAGGTAGAGAGAGGAAGGATGAGAGGAGGAGGAGAGAGGGAGGGATAGAGAGATGGATTTGGAGGGGGAGAGATGGAGGGCAGAAGAAAGGCATAGAGAGTGAGAAGTGGAGAGTAAGGGAGTAACGATAGAGAGATGGAGAGAGAGTGTGCATGCCTAAGGGTGAGATAAATAGACATATAAGGAGTGATGGAGAGGAAGGGGGAGAGAAGGAGAGAGAAGGATAAATGGAGGGATATAGTAACATTTTTGGAGAGAGAGATAGGGTGATGTCAGAAGAGAGATGATTGGAGGGAAGATAGAGAGAGAGGACTGAATGGAAAAGAGAGAGAGAGAGGCTGGGGGTGGGGGTCACATAGAGGGAGGCGGGAGATAAATGGAGATAGAAGAAGAGAGTGATGGGAGAAGATAGATGATTGTAGGGAGGCTTTTGGGGGGGCGGGGGGGAGAGAAAGAGAGGGAGAGAGAGGTAGAAGAGAAAGGGAGAGAGAGGAAGGAATAGAGAGGGGACTTGAAAGAGAGGAGGAGAGAAGGAGGGAGATAGGAGGAGAGAGGGAAAGATAGAGAGATGGAGTTGGGGGGGCGGGGGGGTAGATGGAGGGATAGAGAGAGGGATTTGGATGGGGAGAGAGGGAGAGAAGAATAAAGATGCAGAGCGAGTAGTTGAGAGAGAGACACAGTGACAAGGAAGAGATGTAAAGAGAGTGTGTATGTTTGGGGGTTAGATAAAGATACAAACAAGGAGAGATGGAGAGAATGGGGGAGAGAAGGAGGGATAGAGGCATATAGTAAAAAATTTGGAAGGTGAATATAGAGAGAGAGAGAGGTGGTAGAGAAATGAAGAGAGAGAGTGAAGATAGGTAGGGAAAGAGAGTTGGAGATCAAGGGGAGAGAGAGGGAGGTAAGAATAAAGACGTAGAGAATGAAAGGTGGAGAGAGAGAGGGAGAGGGAGTGACAAGGAAGATATAGAGATAGGGAGAGGGAGTGATAAGGAAGATGGAGAGAGAGGGAGAGAGGATAGCAGGATGGAGAGGGAGAGGAGGAGGGACTGATAGATAGATAGATTGGAGAAAGAGAGTGTATATTTTGGGTTTGATATAGAGTGAAAGAGGGAGATAGATATATATATGGAAGGTTAAGATAAATAAGAGATAGGTTGAGACAAGGAGGGAGGCACAAAGAGATTTATAGATATGGAGTGAGAGAGTGTGTGTGTTTCGCGGGGTGTGGTAAAGAGACAAAGGAGAGATGGGGGTATATATATATATATATATATATATATATATATATATATATATATATATATATATATGAGGGGAGAGAGAGGGAAGAATTTTTTTGCACTAGATGCATTGATTTTAGTGTAGGTGTTGATTCCTAAGGATATTTGATTACTTTCACTAGGACAATCGATTTCAATGTAAAAATGATTTTTAATTATATTGAATTATTGCACCAGATGCATTGTTTAAATGTAGGTGATTTTCAATCCTATTCACTGCTTAACCAAATGCATTGATTTCATCGTAGATGGTGATTTCTAATCCTATTTGATTTCTGCACTGATGTACGGATTTCATCAGAGATGTTGGTTTTTAACTCATTTTTCCTACTTTCACCAGACACATTGATTTGAGTGTAGATGTTGATTTTCAATCCTATTTTGTCATTTATAATAGATGCAATGATTTTAGTGTAGGTGTTGTTTTATAACCTTATTTGGATTTCCCACTAGACAGTATTGATTTCAGTATACATGTTGACTATGATTCAATATAATTAGACAAAAAGGATGCAAGTAACATTAATCTGTGCCCTTGGATTAATAGTGTGCATTGATTTCAGTGTAAGCACAAAAAATTATTCACAATGTACATTGATTTTTGTGTTATAGTAATTTAACCTATTAATATTGGAAAGAAAGAGAGACGAAGTATGATGTTTACTACATCATCTCGAGCTAAATATTTAAATGGTTTACGATTCCAAATTTCCTTTTCATATAATAAATATGAAAAGATGACAAAACTAACAAGGGTGACAATAAAAATAGTACAATAAATAGTTTGAGATTGGTCACAACAAAGACTATTTTTAATTGAATACATTCTTATTACTCACATTTTCTATCATTCAATATTATTACATTGTCTGTTTGCATTCATAGTTTATATTTCATTATTTTTCATCATTAAAGTTATTTTACAATATTTATCATCTCAATAAAATGAGGTAACTAAGAAAATTTAAAGTTAAAATAAATCTCATACATATTTAATATATTTATAATGGTTATATTATCTCTATCTCTCCCTTGTCACTCCCCCTATTCCTCATATTATCGATATATTTTCGTTGCCCACACGCGACTCAAACCAACCTAGATCCATCTTAATTACTGATCTATCAAGTGCCGAGAGGGATCAAATCTCTCAAGGTGTAAACCTTTCCTCAAGTTTTACACTCAAAAAAGAAGTTTGCACGTTAACGTATTTGATCCATCTTAGTGCTTGATATATCCATAGTTAAGATGGATCTAGGCTAGTATAAATATATGGAAAATTATTTAAATGGATTAGGGTATGTGATTAATGCAAATATATGGAAAATTATTTATGTGGATAGGTTGTGGAAATATATATTTATAGTCATATTATATGCATATTATTTAATTTATTGGTTTGGACTCATTGATGCAATTTTTATTTGTTTTTCTTAAAATATTCTTATGAAGGTTCACTTTCATATCCACGAGGCAATCATGTTTTAAAGTTTTTTTTCGTATTTCTATGATTTAATTTGTAATTAATTTATTAAGTTCTGGCATTGTCATGTGTGCATTAACAAATAATGTTTGATACAAGTTGAAAAATAAATAATTAGGAATGTTTATGGATATAATTTTACATGTGCACATCATGTATATTAAAATTAACTATTAGAAAAAGGACTTGACAAAGATATAATTCAAATTTTTAATTATGACACAAGTTGAAAAGAATAAGCATTGAGAGAGAGGTAGTTGGTATTTTGAATGATGATAATAAGTTGAAAAATATTTAGAGATGGACAATGATATGGTTCACAAATGAGATAGATATGGCAAACATTTTTAATAATATGTAAGATAAATATATAAAGTAAAATGATTAAATAATTCATATTGATATATTAGATATTATTAATAGTGATATTAGTTGAAAAACATTAGAAATTGAAATTAATATGATTGAATCTTTAGTTATAAATTTAAGGAAAATTAGAATTAAAATTAATGTGGTGGAGATTTTAGGAACTGACATTAAGATAGTTAAATTAAAAATTAATAGGAGGTTAAGTAGGAGAAAAAATATTTTTTGTTTTATATATTTTAACTCATTTTTTGGTATTTATATGATGTTTAATGATTATATTAAATTGTAAATTTAATTTTGTTAAATTAAATAATTTAAGTTAATTATATATTATATATATGTGTAATAATTATGTAAATAATTCAATTATACAAGTTATTAACTTTTTAATATTCATTTTCTTATAAATTATAATATTTGTAATATTTTGAAACAAT
The DNA here is from genome assembly GCA_034641835.2 of Pinus albicaulis. NCBI lineage: Eukaryota > Viridiplantae > Streptophyta > Pinopsida > Pinales > Pinaceae > Pinus > Pinus albicaulis. The sequence goes on along the minus strand of CM076574.1, from coordinate 20,988,468 downwards.
GCTTGATTTATGTTATAATTTTGTAGATTTATTCTCAGAATTACATTGATTTTTGGAAGATTGGACATTTGTAAAACTAATTAAGTATGAAATTCAGTAGATAGAAAGATGGTGTTAAAGGAAGGGATATCGCATGGTAATGATGACTATAAAAGTGACAATGGGGATGTCAATAATGTGCACCCAAAGGAAAATGTGCACATTCATAGGAACACACATGTGTTTCTCGGCCTTATGACTTGGAAAAATCTGAAAAACAACCGAGGATAGAAACTAGGTTGTCAGGTAGGCATGACTTAGGAACGTGCAGATGCACATATTTTGAGAAATGCACATGTATTCTTAGGAATATAACCTATCTTAACATGAAAACACTCACATAACTCAACTTGACCATCACTCACTTAATTGACTCTCCAACTAACTTACCAAATTCATTTCTCACATGACTCGACTAACTCAACGCTTACTTAACTGATTATATAACTCGACATGTGGGAGTTAATTACATATTTTAACACATCAAAAATGAATTTAAAACCCTCTAACAACCTGATTGTTTGAATTTTTTTTACTGGGTTGGAGCAAAAAACTGTTGTCAAGGGTATTTTGTTGCGTCGATAGACAACTCTGTTTTGTGCAGTATGGAGGAACAGAGTATTGAAAAGTTATACTAGTTCTACCCCTATGCCTTGGAAGTGGAAGTCTAGAAGATTTATTATACCCTATTTGTCAATTAGAGGCAATTCCTAGATCTTGGGAAATACATATTCATAAAATCGAGGGATAAATATCCATGGCAGAGGAAATCCCCCTCCTTTCCAATCAGATGTTGGTTTTATTTTCCCAAGTATTTAAGCTGGTCAATATGGATCTTGTGAAGCAAAGTAATCTTTAAGGATGAAATGTTGGCCCCACATAATCAACTCAAAAGGCTACTAATCTCATATTTGAAGCCATCACAACATGGGGATATAGTGACGAAGAATTTGATGATCTACTAGAAATATAATTTGAAACTGCTACACGAACAAACTCCATGCTTCAGACAAACTTCAGAATAATTTTCCGAATGGCTCCTGGATCGAAATCAATTTTCCTAATGTTTTTGATGGAGCATCAATATGGAATTACTGGGAGGCAAATTGGAGTTCAATTTTTCGGGGCATCAAATAACCAACCAAACTATTTGTCTCTTTGGAAAGACTTGGAACTCGCACAATTATATAACAAAGTATGCCAGAGATGTTGTAGTATATGGATCGAAGGAATTCAGTATTGGAAGGGAGAAAAGACACACGAGCTCAGCGTGGAGTTCAAGCACCAAGGATTCGAGGCTAATAAGAGTTTAAATGATAAAATGTTGGCAATCAATACTCTTATGGAACGAGTTATTTTATTTATATTGATATATTAATGTTATGCATATATGTATTAGTTTTAGAGGTTTATTATAATTTGTATAAAAAATACACTTTCAAGATAGCAAGAAAGAGCACACATAATTAGGTTCACAGTTTTTGTGTTGTTTGAACCTATAGAATGCAAAACAATAAAAAATTATGTAAATATTCTAGCTATAAATACATATTTAAAATTTATAATATATATATAACCATTTCTATTAAATAATAAATATTTAAAAAAAAATATTTATTTTAATATTAAATATTAAATATTTATTTTGGTATTAAAATTTAATATAAATATTAATAAATAAAATTTTAAATTCATGTTGTGCAAAAAAAATAAAATGCAGAACGTGACAATTCAAAATTATAAGAATAAGAAAATATTATGTACCAAGTAATATTAGAAATATATATATAATAATAATAGCTATTAGACTTAAGAATATATATATAATAATAACTATTAGAATTATATTTAAAAAATTATTATTTTAAAATGTTAAAATAAATGGTGTTTTCTCTTTTTATATAGTTATAAAAATCAAAATTCAAAATTATAAGAATGATGATTAATGTCGATTTATATTTAGGAAATTATTATTTTAAAATGTTAAAATAAATGGTGTTTTTTTCTTATAATTTTAGAAATGAAAATTCAAAATTATAAAAATGGTTATGATGATGATTAACGTCTATAAAGATTAATGTGGTCTAGTGGATCTTAAGAAGAAAAACCTAATTGTAATTTTTAGCAATCTTATTTCTATGCTAAAAAATAAGGGAAAGAAGTGCACCAAGATAATTATAGCTGTGTTCACATAACAAGTCAAGAAGATTGGAAGTGTGAAAAATGTTAAGGAAATGAGAACAGATGTAAGTAAGGGCCCCACAATCTAAAAGAAAGTCTTTTTCATCCTCCGGCATCTTAGTATCGCAACGCTGACAAATTCTATCGTCCCATGGATTCTTGGGAGTACACCACCACCCGATTTCACTTTGAAACTCATGAGAATTAGTTTTAATCTTAGTGATGTTCATATTTTCCTTCAAGCTCGTAAAAAAAAAAAGATAATTCTAGTTCTCTCACCTCCTTATAATATACTATCTTTCTTTTACCCTCCAACTCTTTTTCAACCCATGCCTTATCCTTAAATTTTTAATATATTAACTTCCTTATATTATATATATATTTTTAAAATATTTAAAATAAATAAATAATAATTCAAAAAATTATATATATATATATATATATATATATATATATATATATATATATATATATATATATATATATATATATATATATAAGGTTAGGATGTATCAGATTACTGGAAATTTACAAAGTATATAAGAATATAAGTTTTTCTATTAATCTTCCATGGATTGAACATCTTAAAAAATGTAAGAAATTGTCTAAACTGAAACTTCCATAGTGTGAGTCCTGGGGAAGACCATTTTCCCAAAATTGGGAAACTAGATGGTCTTCCTAAGTGTCCTGTACCAAAATTTTAACATAAAAAATAGAGTTAATATGCAAAAAAGTCGAAGGAACCTAAGGAATTTTTTCTTGGTTCCTGAGGACGCTCCTGTACATGTTGGAAGTTACTTGAACGGGTTGTCTTAACCTTCTAGGAGCCATGCTAGTTTTTACCATTTGACTTTCGTTCCTCCAAAGCCACTGTCCACAACTTGTTGCAGTGTCTCTTCCCTCGGCGTATTAGCAGTTATTGCCTTGGTACGGCTGGATTGCTCCTTCCCATCATTATTCAATACTATATATTTTTCTATGGTCCTCTCCTCCCTTTTTGCTAGCTTTGACTTCTCAGGACTAGGAGGTTGAGCATCATGAAGAGAGGGAGAGCCTAAGTTGTATGAAGAATTGGAAGTTGTAGGAGGCAAGGGAGGTGGGGGGAACTCGATTCCCAACACTCTAGTGAGGACATGTAAAGAGACATTACCTAGGAAAGTTGGAAGTCTAAATCAATGATACAGTTCTTTGCCACCCTTAGAACATCTTTTTGGTCTCTCAAATGCCTTCCAAGCAGATTTCAGAGTGCCCAATGACCGTCAACTATATTTCCAATTTCTTCTACTTCCATCTCAGCGACCATCCGTTTGATACGCAGTGTAAGGTCCTCATAAAATCTATTAGCTCCTCGTATGTTCCACGGAATGGAGGTTTGGTTTGACAACCTCTTCCTCTACCTCCTCACCTAGGTCAACCTTGCTCACGAACCATGCCGACGAGACATAAGTTTTCTTCATTATCGCTACTCAACTTCATGACTCTCTCAACATTGCAAATGTCTAATTGATAGACCCCCAACAAAATTAACCCATATATATATATTTTTAATGCTACATTGATTGCAAATGTTATGTTGTCGAGACACCAGATATTGAGCAAGGAATGTGATAGGTGGTGATGACAAGTGAGATACACTAGCATTCTCCCACCATTAATACTATGGAATGACCTATCATAAATGCCTTAATTACCTCTAATCTAAACTTATACACCCAACTCCAAAATTTAAAAAATAAATAAAAAATTATTAAAAAAATATATTAATATAAAATCTTCTTAAATTCAAAATTATATAACAAATTCATTATTCCTACAACTAACTTGAATCTCTGAAATGCTATCAATAATAGTATACTCTATAATTCAATACAATATGAGCAATTTTTGTCATACAAAATCACATCTCCCCGCTAATTTTTAAACAAAGTTGATTGATTGGCGTAAACTTAAATAAAGTTAGGGATAAATATTTTCTTTAACGTTGTCCATTAAAGTCCACACAAGTAAACAAAGAGACCAGAATTTGTGAATTAGGTTTGCACAATCAACTTTATCTATAGGCAAATGTTCTCACAGCTCCTCAACGACATAAAATAGGATCACGGGGACGATGGTCGTCGTGTTTTTCACCTTTCCATTATTGTAACTATACAATTTCATGACATTTTTTTGTTTGTGGAATTTCTGAGGTTTTATTTTAATATTTGAGGTTGACTCTACTAGGATTCCATTAGGTTAATGTAGGAAGGAATTGTAGATACAGTTTGTGGGGGTTCATGTGTATCTAGTCCTTGGGTTCATACTCATCAAATATTTTCTTCTGGGAAAGGACCTTATCTTAACGTTGACATCACTCCACGCAATTTCAAAAATCACGTGCAAATCCGGAGTTTTATATTGTGTTATTGTAAACATCAGGTCCAAAATTTTCTTTATATTTGACATATCATAGTGTATAGGTTGGCTGTAAAAATATTTTAGAAATTTGATACCTATGAACAAAGTTAATTAATTAAAATAATCTTGTAAAAAATAAGGATAATATAATTTAATTTAAAAATTCAATGGAAGAGCAAAAGTTTTATTTAAACTATGAGAAATAACAAAATGTTTGTCATTATAATACGGATTATATAAATATATGGCATTATAATATGGATTATATAAATATATGGCAAATTATTTAAATGGATTAGGATATGTGGATTATGAAAATATATAGAAAATTATTTAGATAGATAGGTTGTGAAAATATGTACATTTATAGTAATATTATATGCATATTATTTAATTTATTAGTTTGGATTTATTGGTGCAATTTTTATTTATTTTTCTTAAAATATTTTTAAGAAGGTTCACTTTCACATCAATGTGGAAATTATGTATTATGTTTTCCAGTTTTTGCTCGTATTTTCATGATTTAATTTTTAATTAATTTATTAAGTTAGGGCATTGTCATGTGTATTAACCAATAAAGTTTGGTAAAAGTTGAAAAATAAAGAAATAGGAATGTCTGTGGATATAATTTTACAAGTGCACATCATGTATATTAAAATTAAGTATTAGAAAAAAAGACTTTGACAAAGATATAATTCACATTTTTAATTATGACACAAGTTGAAAACAATAAGCATGGAAGTAGACCCGGATGCGGGTGATTAACATTGGAACCAAGTGGGAGCCAGGCGGCATTAAGGTTTGCAGCTGGCCTCCTCGCATGGCAAACGTCTGGCGACTGTACTCAGGCGTGAGACATTTAAGTCGAAACTTAATGAGCGCGATTCACAATTCTCCTACCGCAATTCGAGAGAATTCTATACAGGGTAACAAAGATATGGTCATTACTCCATCCATGGCGCAGTTATTCTGCTGGGATGGCAACAGATTCGAGGCATTTGATTGCAGAATGGAGAGCGAGCATGCTAATAGCAGCTTCCCTCGGCCTTCTGTTGTGTATTGTTCACCCACCGTGAGGCTCTCCTCCGAGCGAACCGTCACTGGCAAGCGCACCAAACTTCATGGTTGCATTGTCCTGGGCGACAATGTTCATTTCTCCATTGCGGGTAATTGTATGCATCAGTCCGGGATTTGGCTTGAGAACCTGCTCAGCATCCCCATAGCTCCCACGCGCTCTCACTCCACCATCGCTCAGCTTGGTTCTCAGCATTCCCCAAGCTTTTCTGCTACGATTGACAGTATGCCTCGTTTAAGGCACAGAATGAGATGCCGTCGGGGTCCTTCTAGGAGGGTTTACAGGCGCTCCTCCCCGTCTTCTAGTACCTCGGCTGCGGATTTTACTGGCTCAGCCAGCACTTCTCACGTTGCTCGTGGGCGTATTCTAAGGTCTGAGAGCTGGAACACCATCGGCCAGAATGCTCCGGCTCACTCTCAAACCCGGCATTTTGTGTTTCAAAGTGCTTTGAACCGCCCATGTATTACAGCCACTGTCACCATGGTTTTCCGAGAGTCCCCATATGATGATGGGAGGGCTGGTCTTGGGGTGCAGATTGATGAAGAGCGGGTTGGTCTTGATGGGCAGCATGATGAAGAAATGCCCGCACGAAACAGAGCCAGCACCGAGGATGTTGATGGACAGGGCATTGGCATGAATATGGATATCGAGATGGTACAGGAAGAGCAGCAGAATGCAATTCAAGACCGGGGTAATGCAAACGCTCCGCACCAACAACATCCGGGCGATGGACTGCGCACCCCTGCTGCTAACAAGATCATTCACTCAACTGCGGACCTCTACAATTCTGATGGAGAACCAGATGAGTTTTGGTGTAGAGTCGAGGAAGAGGAACCGGATGAGTGATCTTGCTCAGCCCCAGGTTTTTGTTTTTGTTGTTTTTTTGCTATGGCACTGTCTTAAGTTTGCAATTTGTCACTGTATGGTTCTAGACTTAAACATTGCCCCTGTGTGGGTCTTTTTGATGGAACTTGATTTGCACTGGTTTCCCTCAACGGGCAGTGCCAAGTTTTTTGACTTTCTGCTCTACAGGCCTAGGGCCATAGTGGACTATACGTGTACATATCGGTTGCGATTATCAATAGGTCAAACTTATTTAGAAAAAAAAAACAATAAGCATGGAGAGTGAGGTAGTTGGTATTTTGAATGATGATAATAAGTTAAAAAAGATTTAGAGATGGACAATGATATGGTTCATAAATGAGATGTATATGGTTATGATTTAATTTGTAATTAATTTATTAAGTTACGGCATTGTCATGGGCATTAACCAATAAAGTTTGGTACAAGTTGAAAAATAAAGAATTAGGAATGTCTATGGATATAATTTTACATGTGCACATCATGTATATTAAAATTAAGTATTAGAAAAAAGACTTTGAAAAAGATATAATTCACATTTTTAATTATGACACAAGTTGAAAACAATAAGCATGGAGAGCGAGGTAGTTGGTATTTTGAATGATGATAATAAGTTAAAAAATATTTAGAGATGACAATGATATGGTTCACAAATGAGATATATGTTGTTAACATTTTTAATAATATGTAAGATAAATATATAAGACAAAATGATTAAAGAATTCATATTGATATAGTTGATATTTTTAATAGTGATATTAGTTGAAAAACATTAGAGATTGAAATTAATATGGTTGAATTTTCAGTTATAAATTGAAGGAAACTTAGAATTAACATTAATGTGATGGATATTTTAGGAATTGAGAATAATATATTTAAATTAAAAATGAATAGGAGGTTAAGGAGGAGAAAAAATATTTTCTGTTTTTATATATTTTAACTCATTTTTTTTGTATTTATATGATGTTTAATGATTATATTAAATTGTAAATTTGATTTTGTCAAATTATATAATTTAATTTAATAATATATTATATATATGTAATAATTATATAAATAATGTAATTATACAAGTTATTAAATTTTTAATATTCATTTTCTTATATATTATAATATTTTTAATATTTTGAAGCAATGCTTGCTTTACGTTATATTTTTGTAGATTTATTATTAGAATTACATTGGTATTTGGAAAATTGGACATTTATAAAACTAATTAACTATGAAATTAAATATATAGAAAGATGATGTTAAAGGAAGGGATCTCCCATGGTAATGATGACTCGAGGATGTCAAGAACGTGCACCCAAAGGAGCATGTGCACATTCGTAGGAACACACATGTGTTTTTGGGCATTAAGACTAGGTTGTCAGGTAGGCGTGACTTAGAAACTTGCATATGCAGACATTTTGAGGAATTCACATGTATTCTTAGGAATATACACATGATCTTGGTGTGTCATATTTTTAATATGTTTGTGGCCCTTTTTCCTTCATTTTGGATCACATCATACATTTTTGGAATGTTATTAAACCATATATTTATTTTTTGCTTTGAATCAAGAGCGAAGTCAATAAATTTGATCTTCTTTGGATTTAAGCTAAGAAATCCAATAAAATTTATTTTGTTTTAATGTTTTTTTGTTATTGAAATTTTGATTTGAAATTGGAAAAAAACTAAATGATGATCCAAACACAAGCATGTTATTGAATTTCATGAGACTTGGTTACCACGAATCATAATGAGAACCTAAACACACCATCACCAAACATTGAGTAAACCCGAACCTAATACAAAGAAAGCTCAGTGCCAAAATCAATGCATCCTTAGCTACTTTGAGGGCACTCAGACGTGATCTCTGAAACACTAGAGAGTCCTCATTATTGTCTCTAGAAATTTCATTAGATTAAATAATATCATCAATTTCTGATTCCCAAGGGGTATTAAAAAGTATTTTCTATTGCACGACTATAATGTATGAAAACTACAAAATTGATCTAATTAAAAACCAAATTAGAGAATTGAACATTACCAAATAAGATTTTCTAGCATTATTCGTTGACCCTAGAAACAACCAATAAATACGAGTCAACAAGAGACACATTTGAATGGATTGGTGAACCTACTAAGAATTATGAGACCATTGGGTGGATATGTGATTCATGGTTTTCCATAAATATCCTTGTAATAATAGGGAGGTTCCTCTATATTTATTGAGGAAATTATGGGTAGAGTCGACAATAGGACTCTATTTCAACAAATTTAACATCGAAGAATTCTATGGGATCCATTGTGGGTCTACACAAGATAGAGAGAATGTTAGGAAAAACCCAACACTAGGTCCTTTTTCACCTAGATGAAGTTCTAACACCTTTTCCCAACATCCTCTAGTAGGGGATAACATTATTAAAAATTGTACTATAATAACCACATGACTTTCACCTTGGTGTCACATGCTACTTTGAGAGAATCATTGTGCTAGGAGTGACTAACAGGTGATGATGCATGAGAGGTTGGACCATCATATTCTACAACATGGTTCAACTAGGAGAGGCCACATGGAAGCTTATGTGAACCTCATATATCTACCAACTATACACAAAATTCAAATGAGTCGATGAAGGCTAGGTGAGAATAAATTTTTATGGAGGTGGTTATTATCTTGATCAAATCTACACACACACACACACACACACACACAAATATATATATATATATATATATATATATATATATATATATATATATATATATATATATATATATATATATATATTTTCTCCCATCATTTTCCCCTCACTATCATCATGTAGGGAACTTCTATCATTCCTAGAAACCATAGGGATTAATCACCACCCACCTACACCACCTTTTCCATCCCATCCACGCATAAAGGTTGCATTCATATACCATCCAATAGTATCCCTTCTTTTCATTAACATTATTTCATCCTTGATGGCTTATCCACATAGCCCCCATGCACCCCATGGCCATAAAGCCATGATGGAATTCAATTGGATGCAAGATTAGGTGTTTCCTTTGAGTAGGTTATGTTCGAGCTACTAGTGAATGTGCATCATTACTTGATACATTCACAATGATATTATTGATTGATTAAGCTTTGAAGTATTATGAGTGGAATTTATTTTAGGGATTTTTGTTTAAATTCAGTGGTTGAATCTTCTAAATATTGCAAGGTGGTATAACAAAGAGGTTGGGGTTGCAAAGGAGGGAAACAACCTTTGTGTTGAGTGTATCATTTACAGTGAGTTTTCTTGGCTCGAATTATAAATTATTAGTCTATAAGTGTGATGATTCTTATGAGAATGATGTTTCTTTGTCCAATCCCAAGAGAGATGGAGCACACTAAAAAATTAAAAAAATCGAGCTACTTTTTCTAGTAAGAGGAGAAAAATAAACTTCTAGGATCAAAATGATGGCGTTGAGTGTGGAAGTGGTTAATGAGTGACTAATGAAAGTCATTTTATATATGGGGAATCATATGTCATAATTACATGTTTGGAAATGAGATTCCATTTGTATAATAGATCCATTTTCTCTATAGGGAACCATATTCCATACTTCCATGTTTGACCAGGATGTTCCATTTTGTATAATGGTCATTTTGTTCCATTTTAATAAAAATGTATATTTGAGACATTTGTGTGTTTGTAGCACATGTTCTATGAATGGAAGTGTTTGTTTATTTAATGTTGAAGTGCTACATGCTAGGTTGATTGTATATATCTTATGATGATGCTATATGACATATGGTGAAGTGAGCACTCTGGCATGCTACATAGTTGAACAGGTTTGGCTTCGGTTTTCAAGATATGTCAGTTAGGTATAGTCTTGGTGATGCACATAGTTGATATTCATGTAAAACTAGCAAGGTCACACAATGTTGCATCGTGACTAGGATTCTTCAATACTATGTGACTATTATGTGAAATGAAAAGTGTACCCTTGTGGAAATTCCCTTCCAATCTCATTATCATACATAAAAATCAATGTTATGTTTAACTTGGGAAATTTACTCGTAATGGAATATGAATTAAATTTCCTAACATTATTCACCTAAATATGGTTTTCCATCATTAATAGAATATTATTTTGAAGCATTGATGCACTGATACTAAAAACCTTTATACAATGAACTAGAGGAAAGAACTACCTATATGCTATCACTAACCAAATTTAAAGGCTAACAAAAACATCGAGGAATTGATAAAATTTATATGAAACAAGATAAGATATAATATAATGTTTCCATTTTTTCTTCATATATACATCAACTTATTCTTACAGTCTATGCACATTCCTTCTATGAAATACAAATCCACATACATACTCTTTGTGTAGAAAATATAACATTGGGATTCAATATGATCTTGTAATGTACTAAAAAAAGATATTGAATCCTTCTACAATTTGCAGAAAAACAAAACAAGATCACACAATCACATAACAATTAAGAGAAAGAAACAATCAATCACAAAACAAAATATATATATGGGGAAATCACACTGCCTAAAACCATGCTATGTGTATATTGTATAAAGCCAAGGATCATGAAACAATACAATGATTTCTCTCACAAGAGAAACTCCTGCAGTCAACTATCTCACTCTTATCTAAGAAAAATCATTGAAATACTTAGCTAATTCTCAGTCTCTACTCAACCTATCTTGCCCATGCATTCCTTGAGGAATTAGATCCCTATTAAATAGGAAAATATATCTAATTTATTGTGCAATGCATCAAGGGCCTCCAATTGACTCTATAACTAACTTGTAAAATTTTCTAATTATACAATTGATAGTTATCGCACCTTTAAGTTCTGTCTCAACTGGGTCTTCCTCATAATTGACATGCAAAAAGTATTTATAGGGAATTATTAGTTAACTGATTGATCACTAATTGTGAATTAAATGAGATTTAATTCACTGGGCCTATCTCTAGATCATCACTCAATTAGAACTAGATAAATTGATTTTTACTCAAATTCTTGAGTTAACTAATTATAAATCATGCATATCTGCAACTAGAACCCCTTAAATAATGTAATCACTCTAAATTCATCCTCTTAGACCCTCAACTATAATTTTCTAATATAACTTAGTCATTCTGACTTAGCTAACTAATAGACATTATTATGAGATTAAATTACAATTTCTCTTCCTGTTTAATTAAGGGAAAATTAATCAAAAGCCCCATTTAGGAGTGTCATTTCTTAGTTCCATTTCAATAGTTTGGTTGCCACCAAATGTAACTAGTTTTCCATCTTCTCTTTTTCCCTCCATTCCTTTATAGATTCACAATCTCCTCTATCCTTTGGTTTCACCTCCTCCTTTTCTTCTATTTTCATTTGATCTTCTATCCATCATTTATCTTAAACTTCATTTTGGAAGCTGGACATTTGTAGATGTTAAACTTCTTCATTTGTTTCCAATCCCATCATTATTTCCTCAAATAAGGTGGCCCACCAATTTTCCATGAAGTTATATAGGATACCTAGTATCATAGAAAGCCATGATCCATAGTGTTTTTGTAATGCTTCTACACTATAGTAGTTGTGGTACTGTATTTCATGCAAGAGAGTATCAAATACACTTCTTTAGCAAGTTGTATGCTACCTGCACAAAGTCACATAGAAAAAATGATTGTCTATTGTAAGTGGAAGAGATTTGACACAATGTAAAGTATATTTTAGGAAAAAATAAGCATAGAACAATAAGAACAAAATAGAACACAAGATGTAAGATACAAAATATCGATGGATCAAAAAACTTAAAAACACAATTGGGGAATTTTCCCTGTATTAGGTTCTAGTGGTAAAAATAATACAATGCTAAGAAATTGAAGAGGGTCCTTTGAGCTATGGATTTAAAATAACCAAAACATGGATGCCTCATTCCCTCAAGTTCTTGCAAGAATCTCTTCCCTCTCTCAAAGGATGGTTGATGAAGATCAAATGGTGGACCTCTCTTTCTTGGATTGAGATTTTGGTTGGAAAACATATGAGTCCTTCTGATCCATCTACTGCTCGAATATGCAAGTTGGTTTTCTATGGAGCAACTTGGCTAGCACAACAATGTGTCTCCCATTCTTCTTTGAAAGGCCAGTTTATATAGAAATTTTTTGAATTACTCCCTCTTCTGGTGGGCCAATATGGATAGTGGCACAAGAGTAGAGAAGGGATTCATTTTTGTGTTTCATTTAAGCCTCAAGGTGGCCCGATGTCAACTATCCTTGGCAGTACTAAGTGGAGAGTCTTCCTGACCGAGTGTGCCAAGTGGTCCCGAATAGTGATATTTCACCTTCCCTAGGACCACACAAATATCAAAGTAATAGTTGCACTGCCATGCAATAAACCTATGTGGCCATTGTGCTATACATTAATTTGTCCCTTCACCTTAGGAAAAATTAGTTTTTTGGTATGATATAATGTATTCCTTCTCACGAAACCTTCATCTGTAACTTACGCTTGGCATTTTTAATATATTTTTATTGCACGATTTTATGGTGTTAACAATTTCCCCCTAATGTATGAGGTCTATGAATAACTATATAGCCAAAATACATTATGATTTATTTTCTGTGTGATCCCTTTGAGAGAGAGAGAGAGAGAGAGAGAGAGAGAGAGAGGGTAAATTGCTTTGGAATTGAGTTGGGAGACCCCTCATATTAAGTAAAAAAAGACACCATGCCCTGTAGGAAACCTGTAATAGATAAAAGGAGAAATATTTCTATGAGGTGGGCATGTTCCATGCTCATGATGTTTGACTAGTTAAGCTAATTTGACAGATATTGGTTCCGTTGTGTAACATTTTGTAGTTGGTGACCTGCTACTGGCTGATGAAGATAGTTGTTGGCGGCCTCGAGGGTGTTTTTTCTTTGAACAAAAAAGGTTGAATGTGGTACCCACATGCATGACATGTTTAGAGAGCACACTTAATGGATGCATGGGTCTTTGACTATTGGGGGCCTTCCCATGTAAACATGGTTGAAAGACATCCTTATTGATATACGGGTCTTCGACGAATTTTTGACAAAGGGTGCAATGGTTATGAAGTACGATACCATCCTTGACATGAAACATTGTGTTGATGTTGAATGTCAAGAGGATTGATGACATAAATGGGCCATGTTAATTCCCATTTTTTCATCTGAGAATTCCCCTATTGTGGTGAGCAATCATCCAAGGTACTACCTCCTCGGAAAGAGGGTGTTGAAGTTGACAAGAAGGAAGCATCGATTGATCAAAACAAGTATTGATACAAGGTACCAAGGTTTTTCATGTAGCAGGGTACAATGTGATAGGTTAACATGACATGATGACAAGAGATGGCTATAAATGATGGTGACGATGGTTAAGTGGCTCGAGGTCAGAGTTCTAAATTCAAGTGGCAATAGTCATAACAATTTCTTATGGGGAAACCCCGAAGGTCAATACATTAGGGGAATTTCGAGGTCTAAAATGGGCCTCCTAAGGAGATTATAAAATAATAGTGGAAATAATAGAATAGTATTTGATTACATCATCAAATTTTAGAGGGAAAAAAGAAAAAAAACTACCTTTTCAACTTATATCGCAAATTTTCTACTGAAATTTCGAGTGGGAGTACTCGTTGGATGTAAAATTTAATTCCACATCCAATTAGTACCCATGTTGCATACTTTCAATGGATCCTACAACACGAAAAATGAGAAATACATGAAAAACATGATTGCAATCATGTTTTTTCATGTATTTATCATTTTTCATGTAGCAGGGTCCATCAAAAGTATGAAACATGGGTACTCCTTCAATAAGGAATTAATTTTTGCATCCAACAAGTACTCTTGCTTGAAATTTTAGTAGAACATTTGGGAGATAAGTTGAAAATACGAGTTGAAAAAGTAGTTTTAGTATTTTATTATTTTTTAATCATTTTACCCTTTTACTTAAGAAATGGTGAATCATCCACCATCGATGACGTTATCATCTTGAATCCTATTGGCTCTTATAAATTTTATATTCATTGTACATTTTTCTTAGGGGTCCCATTTTAGAGGTCAAAATTCCCCTAATGGGACACCCAGGGTGGGTGTATGCTTGCTATGGTTGTCATGGCTGGTTCTAGTAAAGAATGCGTAACTCTGACCAAGGGTGATTATGCATAGCTGCCAAGTAAGAAATCTAAATGGATGGGTGGGATTATTCTCCTAAAAAAATTTGTGCACTTGCGAAAATAATGTGAAAATGGTTTTGATGTAAAAGCACAATGGCAGGTGTTCCATTAACCTGAAGAGTCCTACACGATGATGTGAGGAGTTTGTTTTACTGAGGGTGGGGGTCCCTTTGCTTGGTATAGGTGTAGGGGTGGTGAGGTGGATGAAGTGTCACAGATGGGATATGCTTATGAGGGTGTGATAGGCTGAACGTGACACACAATGATGCATTTTTGTCGATCCATTTTATAAAGAATAGTAGCTCTAGAAGGGTTTTAACATACAATGGGTAAAACATGATTTTTTATGATGGGAGTATGGACATGAAATGGTTCCAAGTAGAAGTGTATGGACATGGCTCCAAACCTTGGTGGGTGGTCTACATGAATGAAGGATGCCATGGATTGTGAGGCTCTACTGACCTGCAAGGGTGCTTATCATTTGCAAGATGGGGTGATGATAAACATGGTCACATGAATGGAACCTAGGGTTTTATTCTCATGAAGAAATGATTTTAGGATATGTAAAGATTTTTGTGAATGGGCATGCTAAGCTCTAGTTATGGTTTGTTGAAAAATGATAAAATGGTGAGATATAGGCCAATATGGTCCATTTTAAAATCATTTGTGGTTTATGAGGGTTTGAGGTCAGAGAAGAGCTACCTTCCTGAGCTTTTCTTGCCATTGCAGTCAGCCTGAGTACCCGGGATTCACGATGTCAGCGTCAAGTAGAAACTTAAATTTTATGATTTTTATTTTTGTCATTTTCATGTGTCGGTGGTCGATACAAATGTGAATTTGTATGGATTTTATGCACATTTTTGGGTGGGACCGCACGGGTGATCAAGGATTGTGTGCACGGTCCCTACACAAAGGGTGAGTTTTTTGTAAGGCCCTCGTGGCTCGGGAATATTTTTCACACTGCTCTGCATGCATGTGTTTGTTTCAGATGCATGGTCATTACATAGAGGTTTTTGACAGTTGTGGGGAAGCCCAATTTTTTAAAAAATGTAATTATTTTTTATTAAAAACTAATTTTTTTTGTGTTTTCCTTGGTGGCAGAATGTTGTGGGGAAAGCAGGACTGACTTGATCTCTATGCAGCAGTGGCCCAAGGCCCCCATGATTGGGATACATTATCTCGGTATTGTTTGATGAATTTATTAGAGAACAACATATTGAGGTCTCATGGTGGGTTCCTACGCTACTTGGTCTGATGCTGGAATAGGAGATGATGTGTTATGGTCATGCGCCATAGAGATGTAATGATCCAACCTAAGACTGACGTTTATTTTGTGACAAGTCTCTTGCCTCAAGGGGAGGTGCTTCCTTATCAACTCCCCCTGGGAGAGTGAACATCCATTCCTGAGCTGAGCAGGAGAGACACTCTGGTCCTAACCCTGTCACCTGAGGCTACATCAGTGTGAGCTCTATGAAAAATTTGGCAGAGAGAGCTACTTTGGAGATCATAATTCTCTTGTCTGGGTTGACAGTGACTCATCAAGTGTCTGATTAGTGGATTTTGGTTCTGTGTTGACTCCAGTCCGGTCACTTTTTTTACTGGGCCTATTTTTTCTACCAGGGTATGGTCACTCAGCTAGCCAAGGCACAAATGGGTGCTATCAAGACCTTTTCCTATGAGAGAATCCTCTACAACATTATGTATGAGCAGGTTGCGATGTTATGGCCATTTACGGTGATGCTCTTGGGTATTCCAAGGGATCCTATGATGCGTCGTTGGGCATGTGTGATGCCCTTTGGTGGTGCGGGAGAGGCGGGCCGCTACTGGGATCTGATAGTCAAGGCGTGGTTTGATTCAAACCTGGAGGTGTTCCTCGAGTTTCCATATTCAGGGATGGATTTCTTAGGGGATCCAGACATGGAACTCCCCCTGGATATGTATGGGGGCCGACATGTATGACCTTTTATATTCTCTACATTTTGAGGGTTTTATTTATGTGTATATATCTATATGTGTTATATGGTGACATTCATATTTTTTTTTGTTTTATTTTATAGATGTGGGTTTAGAAGGGCATCCTACTATTGAATTGATTGTCTTTCCAGTGAATTTGGGACAAAATTTGTTCCCCAAAAGAAAATTTTGAAGATGGTTTCTGAAATTTTTGATCGCCAAGATCCAATCAAGTCAATATTATCTGAGAAAGTGTGATATATTGTTGTAATGATCCCACACAATTTATATAAATTTTTTTGTGTAATTCTAATTTGTGGCTAAAGATCTCTAATGTAATTGAACTTATTTCTTTTTTTTTTGGCCCAAAAAAAGGATTGGATGAAAAGCTGGTTAAAATTGTTGGTGTTCCCAAACATACCCATAAAATCAGGTATTTGTTTCATGGAAATGTGTTAGTATATTTTAGTGTGTTACTGAACCCTAAAAGTTTGTGACTTATTATTCTAGAATTGGTAGATCTTGTAAAATTTTATGAATAATTGTTTGGTACATACTTTCCATTGTTCTTAAAAATAGAGAAGATTCATTTAAATATTACCGAATGCATGTATCTAGTGATGACCTACATGGCATTCATATCCTAGTTAATGAATTTAAGGGCATCACTCATCCTTGATGGAATTGTTAACCTTTGGATGTTATAATGCCAGACTTTATGAAATTACACTTGTGGATTTGCTTGATTGGTCCACCAAATCTCATAAATGATATTTTATGGCTCATAACCATTTATTTTTAATGGTATGATGAACTCCAAATGTTGGACATGTAATTAAAATGGACAAATTTTGTAGAATCATTCCCTGGGATTTGATTTAACATCAATATAAAGAAATATCATTTTGGACGTTCAAGTTTCCTTTATCACACTTAAAATTTAATGACACAAATTCTAAGAACTTAAAGCGAACCAAGGACTCGTTATTCATATTGGGAATGATGAGGATTCATAATTCGTTCAGGTTAACCTAGTCACTAGCAGCATTTTTTTCACTGTGTTTTTTCTGTTTACTCTTGAACCCCATGTTTCTTAACATCATATTGATGAGATTAAAAAAACCTATTAGTTGGATTTCTAGCATTACGACCTCTTATTTGAACATATCTACCATTTCTTATGGCTCCTTTGTCTAGTCAAAGGATTTTTTACCTTCTTTAGTACATCCTTTGCAATTTGTTAATAACAACTTTAGGTCCATCATTATCGTGAATTCCTTAGCTTACAAACTTAATTGCATAGCCACCTTATACATCGATATCCTACCCATTGTATTCTCATGACATCTTGGGAAAAGATCCTCTCTTCAACAGTCTATGGACTTAAGCGTCAACACACTCACACCTCTTGCAACCCTTCCTTTGCTTAAACATTGATTTTTGTTTGTTTTCCAAAATGTTATAAAGTCTCATTTTTTTCCTTTTGCATATGTGTTTGATCTTCTCCACTTTGACCATTCCTCCTTTGATATTTAACATTTGTTGAATGCCTCTTAATTTTAACTTTGTTTTCATTAGTAATCACTACAACTCCATAGAATAATGACATTGACAATAAAAACCCTAGATGATAGTAATTCTGAGGATAAGTGAAGGAAATACTCAAAGTGGTTATTGTTAGCCTGACTAGGTCCCATTAGAATTTTGGTCATCCTATACAGTTAATTGTTTAATCCCTTTACATTCCTCTTACCTTTTATGTTGTAATTTATTATCAATAGCAAGTCTTTTATCAAATTATACATGAGGTTGAAAATGTAAAATTATTTGACAATGATGTAATCGTCATGTTACTTTTCTGGGTTCTGAGTTATATCATGATTTTATCTCCATTTTTTTCCCATATAATGCATTTCTTGGGGAAACCAACTTGTTAGTATAATTCCAAGGATGGTACCTAGTGTAACCTGGAGTCCTTAAGGCCCATTGCTAGGTCAACAATCAACAATTGGCTCATGAAGGGAGCAAATAATGTCACGGAGTGGGATTTGCACATTGATGGGGGAGGGCAACAAGTTTCCTCTTAATTTGGAGGGAGAGTCAAAGAATGAAATGCTGGGGTTTTTAAAGGTAAGTTTTCTTATTTTGTTTTATTTGATTGTATATTTTTTTAGCATTCCTTCTTGTACTATATTAATGATGCACTTTTTTTTTTCCTGTGCCTTACCTTTAGTATTTTCAATGAAAATTTGAGAAAAGGGTCTTCTTGTAGTCAATTTCAAGATTGGTTTAATTAGATTTGTTCCTATCATGATTCTTTCTAGATTATTTTATTGTTATGCATTCCAAAATGATAATATTATGTAATAATTTTGACATTCATTTTATCCTGCAAAAATACAAGCTTCATTTTGTGCCATGTAAGGTTCTAGCTATAATAATTTCCATTTTTGGTTTGGAATCTGCGAACAAAGATAGAATCGTTGTCATGGGCTCCCCTTTACTATTAATAAGATGTTTTCTTTAGGAAATCAACATAGTTTGAAAAAGTCAGATTTCTGAAAAGACCATGGGAAAGACTAAAGAGAGAAGATCATATTGTGGAGCTAACAAGTGCTAAACTTCTCAGATATCCTTAGTTTTATGTCCCAGCTAAGATGTATTAATTTACCCATTTATGTTGGAGAGTTTACAAGGAGAGAGGAAAAGGAGGAACAAGTATGAAAATCATTTGGTAGATAACGTATTGTAAAGGGAGACAAATCCCACCTTTTAATGATGAAAACATTGTAAGGAGCTAGGAAGAATTGGACTATGAATACCAATTCCTTGACAATGAATATTTCATGAGGATAATGTTAAATGTACTAGATAGAATTTTTTTTATCTTGATTCATTGATTTTATAAATCAAATGGTTTCTTAGCACATCACTTGGAAACTATCAAGTGCATTGACCATTAATATGGAATAGCTCAAGCTTGAACCCGTGAGAATCAAAAACATCAATTTAATTTTCCACCAGCTGCATCAATTTCTTATCAATCAAGACATTAAAAATTGAGATATTTTTTGGTCAATGAATGAAAACATTGTGTGGAGCTAGGAAGAGAAATTTTGTAAGGACAATGCACTAGATAGAAAATTAAAAATCTAACACATTCCGTCTGTTAATTGAATGGTTGGTTATCACATTTGTTGGAATCTGCTATGAGAACTTACTATTAATATAAAATTTCTCAAGCTTGAGCTTGTGAGAATTATAAACACATCATTACAAATTTACACCAGTTGCATCCATGTGTTATCGATCAAGACATCAAATATTTACACCCTATTTGTTCCATGAATGAAATGAATATTTATTTGTTACATATTTTGTAATATATAAAGGACAAATGTTGATACAAATATTTGAAATTAATGTTTTGTTGAACCTGATATGTATGCATTTTTCTTAGTTGGGAATTTATGTTTCCTTTATCGCAATTGCTTATTCACTTTACCTGTTTCCAGACAACAGGACATGAAATTCCATAATTATCTCCCTAAAGATAAGAACCTTCAACAGAATAGAGTAGCTCCACCAACCATCCCTAAATTAGATGATCCTATGGCTACTCCATCAACAACAAATGGGATATAGGTATTGTTATTTTATCCTTTATAATCATCTTTTAGAGAGAATTTTGACAAATGAACTTCACCTTATGATATTTAGTAGTTTTAAATATGCATTTTCCAAAATGGATACTAATTCAAATGATTTGTAGGATCCAATTATCAGCATAGCCCCCCAAAAGACAAATTGGGACCTTTTTAGGGATGTGCAAAAGAAATTTGACAAGCTTGAAAGATGAACCCAAGGGTTATAATTGAACTTATGCGTAAGTATGTCATTGTGCTTGTTTATTCTAGAAATTTTAAAAATACTTATTGAATATTGGGCCTTTACCGATTGCTGGTCCTTAACTAATAGAAATTTTGAAGTTCGAACAAAAACTGTTGTCAATTAACAACCATTTTTCCTTGAGGAAATTATAAATAATATTATTTAAAAGGGGTAAACATAACATGAGTGAGATTTTTGTTGTTTGAAATTGTATTTCAAGTTGAAATTATACAACTTACTCTAGTGATAAAAGTAGTTGAAAAGGACTGAGACATGGTAGCATGCCAAATAAAAGAGTTGAGTCCCTAAAACATTCCTTGACAAGAATATTTGAATTCTAGAATGAAATGGTTGTCTATCCAAGCACCATTGTAGGCATGTAAGGCACAAAATCAGCAGGAATTTTAAACACATTTTTTTGGAAAGTTCTTTATTCTATGCCTTCCTAGTTGTCCTATAAGGTAAAACTCTCTCTGGTTGTATTGGACAATGGCTGATCTAAATATGTGCTTGCTGATTTTTGTAAATCAACAATTGGGAAAAACACTATTTCTACAACCTCAACTCTATTGTTGGTCCCTCTTTTCGAAATCATAAGATAAGATAACTATATTAACGTTTGACGAATGAACACAAAAGTAGGTAATTTGGACTGAAGAGTACAATAATGTGGGAGTGCAAGCACAACTCATAGAAATGTCAAAAATATCATAGATAAATAAACCTACATAACATCAAAACATATGTATAAAGCTGTGACAAAGGTAAGGTCATAAAAAACACTAAGAGAGTTTGGAAACCTAAAGAACCTCTCAAGAGGAAGAGAGAGATCAGAAAATGAGGTTGATGATTACAATGTCTCTTTAGTCTAATGGTCGAGTGCAAGGGCGATGAACAAGGATTGGATTAGTGTTGGAGTCCTCTAAATTTTGAAGCCATTGAGGGTTCTAGTTGTATGATATTAGGGGGAATTTACATGGTTAAGAATACTTTTAGCATTTCAGGTCAAAGGAAGGAAACTCTGAATGGATCTCTAGTTGGTCCTCTGGGGTTGGGAAGTAGCCTGAAGGGCAACGATGATCTTTCTAATGCTTTGAGAATGTGCGTCCTTATGTATGAAGCAATACCTGCAAACCATTCTCGATGATATTGGTTAGCCTCATTGTGGTTGGGGAGGGGAGGGGTGGATGAGGAGAAACCCAGGATTTCACCATTCTGTTGTCTGGTGAAATATGGAGTTGTGTCTACCATTAGTTTCCCAATTTGACACATCAACAGGAAAAGTATATGATGATTGTTTTTTTCATCCTAGGACATTGAAGGCATGAAGAAAGGTGCTCTAAGCCTGTCTAAAAAATCACCAAAAAAGTAGCCAAAAGAACATTCAGATGATGTACGTTAGCCATCTTAGGGCAACAATCCATGTATAGAAAATTCTTCAAATCAAGAAAATGAAACCTCTTAAGAAAATTTTATATTTTTATTACATCATAGTAGATAGTTAGCATGATAGAGGTACTAGTTATGGTGCCAATATTTAGCTTAAAATATGACATAGAAAGAATGGCGAAGCCCTCCAAACAAAGCACTTAGGCTGACTAAAGGTGTCAAAAGGGTGTCTCCATGTTGGACTATGTTACCCAAACTCCATCCTCTCGAATGCATTCAGTCCTTAACACAAATTTTCAAAGTAGTGGATCTCAATGTTAACAGGATAGATTAATTGATTCATCATGTTTGGCTGATTTCAGTTGTTATGCTTAAAAACTGTTGAATTAAAAGGGACAATAAATAAATTCATTCAAACTAGACAATTGAATTCTATTAAATTGGATGATTCCTATTTCATTAAAATACCATTTAAATTTATCTTGAAATTCATTTAAATTAAAGGAAATTTTCCTTGAAATTCTCTTATCTTTTTAATTAAACGAATGTAATGTTCATGTTTTCCTTTTGAGAGAAATTCAGACATGATTTCTTCTTAACTGCATTTTCTGGTTGGGAAAATTATTTAGCCTTGACTGTATTCCTTTGAATGCCATCTATGTCTGCATAAGCCTTCCCATGAATGGATTTCTAGTATGTATTCCTTTGAAGGTCATCTACTATGGTTGAAATGGTTTCTATAGTGGTTGTCAGATTGCTTTTGTACATTCATTGGTAGATGAAATATCATTTATCCATAAACATAATTCCTTCATTTTCCATATTTTGTCTGAAATGGATCTGAATAACTCCAAACTTAGGAAGAAGGAATTTTTTTGCAAAATTGTGAAGTCAATCGTCACCATGAATACAAAAGGCCAAAGGATAGGAGAAGATGAAAAAACTCATTTGATGGTTGCCATTTTAAGTCATACTTATAATATAGGATGCTTATTTGATATAATAACTACCCAAGAGATTGAAAAATCAATGATTGGGAAAAAAATGGGGCATGCCCATGGTGAACAAGGATTGTCTCCCAGTCAAAGACTCAAGGCCATTTCCCGGAAAATATTGCTAGTGAGTAAGAATACATGAAATCTCTCATGGAGAGTGTATATCCCAAAGCATGAATAGAAGCGATCAAATGATTTTTTTTCCAACCTGGGTTTCTTGGGTTAATTATGTTGTTTATGGTGCATTTAATTGCTCTGAGAACACGTACAGTACCAATCACATGAGTTCTTCCTTAAATGTTGCCATTATTTCCCTAAGCATTGAGATTGATTACATCCTTAATTGAATCAATGCTTTTGAAGCCACAATGCTTATTTCAATTTCTCTGTTCACTGATTAGTCAAATGGTACTTAAAATAATGATTTTCTTCAGTTGGTGAATTAATATTGTGCCCATATAATGTTCAATGTGTTCATTTCTTGTGCACTGATAACCCCATGGTTTTTGCATTTTCCTAATTCATTGATTTTTTGAAGTGATTCTATATGGATCCTTGAACATGTTGATGGTTTACTTAGAGAATTCTTATTAATTCATTGGAATCGAGGAATGGTAGTTACATCTATGGCATAATTGATTGCCTAAGCCATTGGTATTGAGCCTTTGCGTAGCCATGCATTGACCTATGTGTATTTACTAATTGCATACAAAATAACTTATTTAAATAAACCAAATTCATATATTTAGCTAATTACTCATGGATTTGTGATGAGTATCTTAGGGAGATTTTTTTTTCATGAGAACTCGTAGATTTGTGTTGATTTAGCAAAACTGCATGTAGATGTATACTCCAAAAGTGAGTTATATTTGAAAGAGGCTATACCTAGACATTAATCTCTGAGATTCCATCTAACCATTTTGTAAGAAACCCACATAGAAAGAGGGGGCCCAAGTCTATAGGAGGAATAAAGGATGTACAAAGAGCTTGCAAAATAGAGACAAAAATGAAGTCCAAAGAGAAAAGTGATCAGATAAATTAATTCTCCTGTTAGTGGTACTATTTTTGGTTGTGAAAGTAGCATTATAAATCCCAAGGACGCAAAAAAGGAGATTATTTTCAAAAAAATTGATATATCTAGTGCCATGATTGGCTTACATACTAATAACATTATGAAAAACAATTCTACAGAAGTGAAGTCCCAAAGTGATATTGAATTAATAGATACGAAACGCTAGTATCCTGTGGATCTTCAGAAAAATGTTCAAAATAGTGACATGATAGAATATTTTCTTGACCTAGCACCAAAGCATCAACATGATATCCAAACTAAAATGTTGGTAGTCTTGAGCCAATTACATAGGCTGGAATTTTTGAGATGTACCCACAGATCCCTAGAAATTGTTGTAGAACTGAACCTAGTACATCAAAGGAGGACTTCTTCTGTGCTTTTTGTCACTTTTTGTCCAACTTCTGGAAACTCATAGGTGATGTTATATTGAAGTTTTTTTTTGACTGAGGATATATTTGAAATTGTGTGTTTTTCCAAGTTGCTAAGTAATAATGCATGCTCCAGATGATAGGGCAGATGATGCATTACAACAATGGGAGTTCTATATCAAAGAAAAAAGAAATTTCATCAAATGTTATACATGTGCATAAGCCCTATGCTGAATGGTATGAAATTAGAAAATAAAGATCCATTTATTTTTGCAATTCTTTCTTTGTGAGTGTTCAGTTCATTCTTACTATTAATTTTGAATACAAGAAAGAAATTCTAGCATACCGTTTAGAATGATTATTGTTTACATAATCTATGTTGTTTATGTGCAATTATTGCTTTCAAATTCAACATGGATTTATATACTATTAAAATTATCCTTGCCTTTAAATTTTAATATAAAGAAGTCATTCCAGAATACCCTTTAGAATGATTATTGTTTACATAGTTTATGTTGCTTGTGTTTAATTCCTTCAAATTTAGAATGGTTTATATTCTATAAAAAAATGGATGAATTCAGCACACCATATGTCTATTTCAAAGATGATTATGTAATGAATCAGGGAGCAGAGATAGCAATAGTTACCAAAATAAAATGCACTCTCTCTAGACTCAAGGGGGTTGCTCTCGGTTGTTGTTTCACAAAGTGTCGCAGAAGTTTTCATGTCTCATGTGCCCCTTATGCTCCAGAATGCAGATAAGATGTCGTAAGAGTTTAAATCCTTGTCTCAGTAAGTCCTCTTGAAGAAAATTATTCATGTATTACAAATGAAAATTTAGAGGGGTTTTTGAATTTTTTTTTACCATGGTTTTTGCAAGATAATTTGTAATGCTTGGTTGTGCTCATTCATCACGCAAGTTTCCAAATGAAAGGAGATCATACACAAGCTCAAAGCACATGATTTTTCCCAACCAAGAAGGGGACAAAACATTGTTGATAAGGTAAGATTGGCTAGGTTATATTGTAAACCTACTTTTAAGTTATGCATTTAATTTTTAAACCTAGATTATATATTATATTTCACTTATTGTCCTTTTACCTCTTCAACACTTTCATCGGAGACAAAAGCCGTGGTATACAAAAAGCTGAGGAAGGTTTCAAATCAAGTCAAGGTTGGACATGGCCACTAGGATAGCCATGAAAATGGGTTCTTTGTGGTTCGGCATTGGATTATTCTCAGAAGGTATTGCATGTGTTTGATTTTAAAGCGTGCATTTTTAACTTCAAATCTACCTACTAATTAAAATTATGTGCTATAGGTCCTCAACAAGTCTCATTTGTAATGTAGGAGAAACTTAATAGTTTTGCAAGGCTCACTTGTGCAAAAAAGGTGTGGAAGTATACAAAGGAAATAAATTGGGCACACTAGATATTTGAGGAGATATCCAAACTTCAAGCCTCTTTTACCAATATATCCCCACATCTAGTGAGACATTAGAAACCCTTCTATTTCAAATATTATTATGTATATATTTGAAGGGTGCAAATTCTAGTTGAAAATCGATGCCGATATACACAATTTCAAGGACTACCATAACTCATAATTATTTAAAGGGTGCTATCTAAGTGGAAGGCACTTGCTTTCTAGGTAGGAGGTGAGTGGTTTGATTCCACTGTGTCCTAATATGAATTAATCAATGATATTGTAATTTATTTTAATGGTGAGATATTTTCTAGATTCATTATTTTATATTGTCTCTAAAGAGACAAAAGTGTTGGTGTATTATATTTGAATGCAATTTTTTATTGTCTCTACAGAGCCAATAATTAGGATCAAAGGCATTGTCTCTTTAAAGACAATATTTCTTTGATCCCAACTATTTTCCATAGAGAGACAAAATTGAAATGGTCTTTGGAGAGACAAAAATTAAATTGTCTCTCGAGAGACAAAAATGTGTGTGTTATATATTGTCTTTATAGAGACAATGTTTTAAGACAATTTAATTTGGGACACCCACTTAAAGACAATCTTTAAGATGATACACAAGTGTTATTTTGTCTCAAGTTAAGACAATTTTCCCATAAATTGTCTTAAAAACCCCCTTTGTGTTGTAGTGCAAGATCATCAAATAAACCAGCCCTCTTGTCCCATTTGTGGATTTCATGCCAATCACCACATCTCAACATGCATCGAATGCATTAGTTATAATCATAACATCATAGAAAATAATTCACATGAGAACTCTTGCATTTCATCAGGATAATATAACATCATTATTAATAAACACATTCTAAATAATAAAGAATTCCATGCTCACACATGTCACGAAATCTGCATGCAATTAACACGTGTTCCATCACATGAAATATCATCATTAAGTAATAACATCAACATATTTTCATTAAATATATATTATGACATCACATAATATATGAACCAGATATCAATATACCTCATATCATAACATCATAATCCCTACGCATATACTTATCACATCTAGAACAATAATACATTATAAGAATTCTTATCATGATTCACCAGAAAAATCAAATTCATTTGTTTATTTAAACAATAAATACCAACTATGAAATGAGATTATTTAACATCCCTCTATGATATAGGCTATCTTACCAATACTATTGGTGTCATTTATTTTTTATTTTTATTTTTTTTGTAATTATATAAATGCTTATTCTTAGTTCTATGATTAAATTTTAAATTAAAAGAATTTTTATAAATCTTACATGCACCTTTCTTTTGAATAATACATATACCAAAAATATTGTTGTTTTAATATATATATATATATATTCTTACCAACTCAAACATGACTTACCCGAACTCGAACTGGAAATATTTAACATGTGAGACTAGCATGATAGACAACTATAACTTCAACAATAAACACAAATTAGAGTCAGCATAAATTATGTACAACGAAGTTCCACCATTTCATGGTTATTCATATAGTCAAACTACACTAGACAGGCACATTGAACACATGGGTTTCGCACTTGATGCGTTGGCTTGTGACTTAGAAAGTAGTTTTTTCTTGGAATTTTGACCCTTGGTGTCAAATTTATTTATTCAAGCCTAGAGATTCGGCCTGGCTTGTAAATTATAGCCAAATACTCGATCAACCTTCCCAATGCATAGTGCTAGAACGTAGGATTACACATTGCCTACATTTATATGTCTCGTTAACCACTCCATTTGGGTTATGGTATACTTTTCACAGGAAAAAAAATGAGGAGCTACCTGATTTTAGGAGTTGGAATTCTCGGTGCTTGCTCCTCTTCTCTACTCTTTTTAAGTTGAATTGATGGCTGAAAACAAGAGTGCTTCTTGTTGTTTTATGTAACAGGAAATGTTGCATCCTTGCTATTGTATGGAGCACCAATGTAAGATTTGTCACTTTTATTACAAGTATCTACCTTGTAGTTTCGGCAAAGAAGTGTATGCTAAATAATTTTTCGATGTTCTAAATGTTTTGATGCAAGGTTACATTTAAAAGAGTGATAAGAAACAAATCGACAGAGAATTTCTTAGGGTTCCCATATGGGATAGATATGCTAAATTATCTACTCTACTCGTGGTATGGGTTGCCTCTGATTGGTAATGAAATGGACAACAACTTGGTGTTGAACATCAATGGGGTCGGAATCGTGTTGGAGTTTATATTCATTTTCATTTTTCTGAAATATGCTATAGCTAGAGCCAAGGTAGGTTTCAATACTCCTATTATGTTATTATTTGTTTAGACCTTTTTCTATGGAATTTTGAGGTGGTTGTATATACCATAATAAACGAGTATTTGAATGTTTTTTTATTGTTAATAACACTTTTACATAGTAGGCACAATATCTACTTTATAACATATTTTCCGAGTTCGTTATTTTTCTCTTTAAAGTTACACTATGTGATCAATCAAGTGGAAAATGAGGTTTTGTTTGTTTTATGTGTTATACCAAAAGCCTATATAGACCTACTCATCCTTACACTCTAATTGTAACTGGGCCTTGCGAGGATATCTTCTGATGGGTACTGGGGCCAACGTCTCGAAATAACTGGAAACTCCTTCCAGCAGCCAAAGAATCGACCAAGATAATGGTATGAGGACCAAGTGTTGCTTGCATCGTCACCTATATGGAAGGATGCCCTAGTTTTGGCCACTAAAGTACCGTCATCCCACGTGATAATTCGATTCTTGAGCTTCTTGGTAATCAATTACTAGTACCGAGCACTAAATGGGTCAGGTAGCCCCAAAGAGCATCGCACACACTGGGCCTAAGCTTAACCCCCTCTGCAACGGGTCTCTGTAATGCTTGGGTATTCATTCTGTGGGTGTATAAATGGGTTTGAGGCCCCTAAAGAGACAAAGTGATGGAAATTTATTAGGGGTTTCCAATCACCTTAAAAATGGGAAAAAGTATCAAATTTTTTGCTTGCTAGCCTGCCACACAGGTTATCTTTCCACAGGCACAGAGCGCACATCTATCGGAGCACAAAGTGCGCTATTGGGCATAATGAAGAAAAATTGCTCCCTTTTTTGTGCAAAACTTTACATTGAGTGTGATTGGAGATGAAGAGAGAATGTAGGGGTGGTTTGCAGCAAACTGAGCAGGAAGAAGGACCTGCATCAACAACCATTAACTCAAAAAGAAAGAATCCAATGGAGTCGCCATTCCTGTGGTAGTGTATTTGACGCAAGGGCATACAAAATACACTTCTTTAGCAAGCTGGCTGCTACCTATACAAGGTCACAGAGAAAAAAGAATTTCTACTGTTAGTGGAATAGATTCGACACAATGTAAGCTAAGTTTGAGGGAAAACTAAGCATACAAAACTAAGAACAAAACAAAACACAAGATGTAAAATACAAAAGCTCGATGGAGCAAACAACCTAATAACACAAGTGGAGAATTATCTCTTTATTAGGTGTTGGTGGTAAAAAATATACAATGATAAACACTTGAAGAGGTTCCTTTGAGTTATGGAGCGCAAATACCCAAAACAAGGAGGTCTCCTTCCCTCGAGTTCCTGCAAGCATCTCTTCCCTATCTCAAAGGATGGTAGATCAAGATCAAGTGGTGGACCTCTCTCTCTTGGGACGAGATGTTGGTTGGCCAACATATGAGTCCTTCCAATCCCTCTATTGTTGGACTATGCAAGCTAGTTTTCCATGAAGCAATTTGGCCAGCATAACAATGTGTCTCCAATTCTTCTTCCAAAGGCTGACTTATATAGACATTTTTTGAATTCCTTCCTCTTCTCTTGGCCTAAGATGGATAGTGACACAAGAGTGGAGGAGGGATTCCTTTGTGGGCTGCATTTACTCCTCAAGGTGGCTCAAATCTGAATATCCTTGATAGTACTAGGTGGAGAATCATCTTAGCCCAGGTGAGCTAAGTGGTCCTAGATGGTGACGTTTTCCATCCTCGGGACCTCACGACCTCCAGAAGGAATAGTCACATTGTCACAAAAATCACTTATTTGATACGTTTTTCCATTAAATTGTCTCTTAACCTTAGGAAAAATTAAATTTTTTTCCACTCTAATGTATTACTTCTCTTAAAATAACCTTCATTTGTGCCTTCTTCTTGGCATTTTAGCTGTTTGCATAAATTTTCTTTTGTTAAGGATAGTAATGGCGGTTGAATGTATATATTAGAATGACACGGTCCACAACAATGTAATAACAATGACGGATTAATAACATTTAACAACAAGGAAGATTCTTAGCATTGCAATAACAATGACATAGTCATAACAATGATAGATTCACTAGATTATAAAAATAATGATAGAGTCACAATCATATAACAAAAATGGTGGAGTTGCAACATTATAGCAACAATGGTGCAGTGACAACATTATAACAATAATGGGTGAGTTGTAGTGATATAATTGCAACATTGCAATAGCAAGGTGGAGTCATGACATTATACGAATAGTCTTTTTTCATCCTCTATATTAACGAAAATGATTCGATGAATATTTCTTTAAGCCAAATATGCTCCTACATCAATCATTACTAATTATTTTTACAACTAACAAAAGGGGTTTGAAAACAATGACGTAAAATTATAGTGTATAAAATAAAAGACTTAATCGTAGTAAGAAATTATTGTTTTAAATAAACATATATGTTTTATTATGGAAAATTTAAAACATACATTGACACAAATTTCAGTTTATCAAGTAATAATAATTTTTAAAATATTTTTATTTATATTTCATCATTAATTGTTTCCACACTTGAAATTAACTTTATGGATCTAAATTTCATCATATAAAAAAAATATACAATCTGTTGGAAGTATTTATTCCATGTCATGTGTAATTTTCAATGTGGGTCTCGAGACATCAGTCTAGAATTTGTTGTTTCGAATGTATGATTCAGGGTCATGATATAGATGTCCTGAAGTCAGTTATTTATGTCCTATATAGTTTTACATGTGTTGATCAATAAAAATATCAAAAATTTGTTGTTGTGAGTGTCTCATCACTGTATATGCTCTCTCTCTAATTTCTATCATGGTGTTAGAGCTAGCCCCTCACGGGAAAGCCAGGAATATGTGAGGGATCCTTGAGCGTTATTGTTATGTACATATATAGATTAATATAGGCATGTGACAATTTATTTCTCTTGTAATATTTATTTGTCCCTGTTTAGATCTATGTGAGTGTGGTTTTCTAGATTTGGATTTGATCTTAAGTGAGAGGTATGATCCATTTTATTTAGGAGATCTACAAGTCCAAGGATCTACAAATAACTTCCTATCATTTCATGTGGTAGAGGGAGTGGCATAAAAGTTGTGAATCCTATTGAGGGAGTGTCGTAGAAGTTGTGAATCATGTTTTGAAAGGAAGAATACTGCGACATTTTTATGATTGTAAATATATGCGGAGATGATTGTGGACCATGGATCTGTGTGATTCACCCATTAATTAAGAACTGATATTACCTCAATGCCATCAATGGCCTCGACTCAGTTGATCATTATTCACTTTCTGGTATGAGAGAAAATGCATACCCTGGAAAACTACGTCGATGGGTGGAGGATGAAAAAGAGTCTAAGCTCAAGTTCTCCGCAAGATTCAAGCAAAAAAAATGTTGATCATCAACCATGATTCAACTTGGACGAGCTTATAAAATGAAGGAAATTTTGTGATCCCAAACTGTAGAGGAATTTATGGATCTTGTTGTTCGATGTGTTTCCAACAAGGTTATGCTGAGAGAAATAGATCGAATACCACCTATGCAGAGGAAATATGATGGATCAAGTAGGTAAAATTATGAAATTTAGTTTGGAGTGGACAACTAACAGATACTCCATTTTAAAGTCCCCATGTGATCAAATCCTTTAAGCTGGATACAACTGTTGACTATTAGAGAATTCATTTTCTTATGTGTGCAATCATTTGTATATTACAAGAAGTAGCTTCCGTTATGCATGGAGAGGAGTTGGAAAATGACTTGTAAAGAGGAATTTTGAGTTCCTTGATTATTGATTGGGTTTTTGGAGAGCTTTGACGCTTATAAAAAAACACAAGTGTTGCAAGCACGCATTGGCAAGAAGTTTAAGTGGCTTACACAAGCTTGGAATTGTATGATTATTGTAAAATTACACATTTATTGAAACATAATATCGGGCAACCTCATATTTGGCAGTTGCCCCTCCCTTGTATGTATGGGTGTACATGTTGATGTGATGTTTATTTTTAATGCTATTATCATATCCACTACATATTGATAAATAAAACTGAAGATTAATTAACTAATTGTTGAATATAGGCGTAGTCTACTTGCTTGAGTATTGCTAAAAATAAAAAGTAAGGTAGTTTCACAACCGCTATAATTGGTTGAAAGAGTAAAAAAAGTGTAGGGTCGTGACAGGGGGCATCCATCCATGTGACAAGGAAATCTCCTTCTAATCCTTGGTCACAAATATGAAGTAAAATTCAAAGTCAAACGACCCTACCTCCCATTTTGTTAAAATGTATGACAACATCTTCTGTGTCTCTCTCCAAGTAGGGTTTAGAAGAACCTCGATGACGTATTCAGAAAGAGCCAAGGTAGGAAAATCGATTGGGAATGTGGCCTTCCCCTCAATCTATGAAATAGTGAGCTGGAAAAACCAAGAAGTCAAAGATGAAAGGGGTCTTAGGATTTTTTATGGTGGGTAATGGTTTCGTTGCATTTCTTTTCGAGTTCAAGAGGATGGAGACATTGTTTTTAGAAATGCTCCTTATTTATTTGAAGTCAGAGGCATGTATCTCTCTTTCGACTTCCTCTTTCATGTTGGAATGATGAATGTGTCAAAGTAATTGGAAATGGTCTCGGTATAAACGTAGATCACGCTGAGCCAAAACAAAAACAATTTTCTTGTGTTAAGATATGCTAGAGGTTGATCTTGAAAACGGTTTGCATGAAAAGATAATTTTAAATCAAGGAGAATGGAGGAACATAAAAAATATTGGACTATGAAGATATCACATGTAAATACAATATTTTTCATGAATCCATTTTGCCTAGGATTGCAATAAGATGTCATGGATCTTCTAGATCCACCCCTTCTCCCTCGCAGAAACAACAATGGATAACTCATAGAAAAACTGTTACAAAAGATCCAATAGGAAAAAATGTGGCATCAACCTCATCTAATCCCTTTTCTGCCCTTGAATTGTCAGGGGTTGAAGAAGCGACCAATCCAGTCTAGATAAAAGGGGTGAAAGAAGGAAACTTAGACCTGGAAAATAATGAAGAATGATAAATACTAGAGGTGGAATAGTGGAACATCCTATAGATGCGTTGCTATATGCCCCAACCCCAGATCCTCCCTCACATAATTAATTGCGTCCCAATCATAGAGGAGAAGAGATGGTAACAAAACATTAAGAGTTAGAGGTAGGTAGAGGGAAGATAATAACTCCTGCTGTTCTAAAGAAAAATAGCTGGAGAGAAGACTCCACCAATGAAAATATAGACAACCCAACCAGGAAATGTGGAAGGCATTCCACAAAGTAGGTAATATAAGCTGAAGCAACTCAAAATATCGAACTTTGGAATAAAAAATATATAACATAGGTTCTTAGAAATGTCGCAAGCAAAGAATAAGGAAGTGTCAAATCAAGTAGAGGTAATCCAAACATCCTGAAAATAAAAGGGAATTAGTTTCGTAGAATATAAGAGGGATCAGAAACCCTTCCAAAACCCAATCTATGAAAGAAATAATTAGGCAAGAAAAACCTCATATTTTATTTCTACAAGAAACGAAATTACCAGAAGAAGAAACTTTAAATCTATCAAGAAGATTTTGGAATGAAAGTATGGGAATAACACAAAGTTCCACTGAAGCCTATAGTGGATTGGGAATTCTTTAGTCAGAGCCTCACTTTACTTTAAAAAAATCTTCTAAATATAATTTTTTGATAACAATTTGATTGAAGTAGAAGGAAATGAATACACCTCCATAATCAATGTCTATTCCTTAGTCATCTACTTTCGAAAGAAAGAGTTATGGGACTCCTTCTTAAAGTTGAAGGGAGATCATTGACATACAAACAACATAGTGGTGGGAGAATTCAATACTACCCTTATTTCTTCTAAAAAGAGGGGCATTCCTGTGGTTCGGGATCCTTTTCATGAATGTGTGGAGAATGTTCTCAATCACTAGGATATGGTGGATATAGTTCCAAAAAAAAAATAGTATACATGGAAAATCGCGGGAATTGAGAGGGGTATATTGCAGAAAAACTTGATAAATTTCTTCTCCACAGTAACTGGATTCTTAAAGGCCTGAAATGTAGGTAAACTATCTTAGCAACAGGATATTTGGATTACAAGTTAATTGGGCTAGAGATTGATCCCTTGGAGGATGTAGGTCTGATTCCTTTCCTCTATAATCCTTTATGGCTACATCAGGAAGGAGAGACTGAAGTAATTATTCAGGTTTGGTCAACCCCAATCTCTGGCTCCCCATCCTTCATTTTGGAATCCAAGTTGAAATTGGTTAAGTCAGCTTTGAAGTCCTTGGCTAAGTCGAAATACAAAGGCCCGGGCCAGGAAAAATCTAAACTAATTAGCTAGATGTAGTCATTACATGTGGAAATGGATCATGGGATAGTGAAAAAGACTCATCTTAATCGGGAGGAATAGTTAAATAAGAAAACTCACATTACTTTCAGAAAGGAAGAAGAACATTGGCACCTAAAATATTGCAACCTCTGGTTAAAATTTGGGGAAAAAAAATCTTCTTTCCTCTATAAATAAGGCAAGGCTAGCGATCTCAAGAATCAATTCAAAGAAATAAATCCTTAAGGTAGACGCCCCTGACTCGTTTTCAAGAAATTAAGCAAGAAGCACATTTTTATTTTAAGGATCTTTATACAAAAGACAAGCAGAATGATCAAGACACTAAAAGGGAATTTTTCTCCTATATTTCATCTATTTTTCTTCATCACAAAAATAAACAAATCCTTAGCCTCATTGATGAGGATGAGGTTATATATTCCATTTGATCTTTAGATCATAACAAATACACTGTACCAGATGGGTTCTTGATCATTTTTTTAAGATCCTTTTTGGCCTTGATCAGAAAATAATTAATGCACATGTTAAACTCAACCAAAACCAAGGAAAAATTGGATGGAAATACAAACTCCTTCTTCCTCACCTTAATTCGAAAGGATTAAAAGCTTGTAAATTTTTCTTGTTTCAAACCAATTTATCTGTGTAATTTAGCCTACAAAATCTTAACCAAAGTAATTGTCAACATATTATGAATGGTCTTCACAAATATTATTTCAGAAAATTACAAAAATATAAGCCAAGGTAATTGCCAACAGATTAAGAATGGTCTTGAAAAATATCATTTCAGAAAATGAAGGGGTTTCATGCAAGAACGAAAAAGCTTGGACAATATTACTTTGGTACAAGAAGAAATCCACTCCAACAAGAAATGAGGTGAACCAGGCATGGTTATAAAACTAGATATGGAAGACCCATTTGATCGAGTGCATCATTCCATGTTTTCATCAATGGAAAAGCTTGGATTTTGTTCTCAATTTATAAGGTGGATAAAGGCATGCATTGGCTCTTATGGATAGCCCCCTTGATAAATGCTCATCCATGATATTTTTTTCTCTACTTCTAAAGAGTTAAGGCAGGGATTTTCCCTATCTCCTGTCCTATAGCTCTTAGTTTCTGAAAGCATGAGAAGACATTTAGAAATTGCAAGAATAGATAGGAAAATATTTGGTCTCACAAACCCCAAGAATGTTAAAGATATTAATCATTATCAATTTTTTGAGGAAACCATTCTCTTGGGTGGAGTCTCCAAGATCATGTCACTCCCCTTTAAAAAACTTCTTGATCCATATTTGAATATTTTCGAGGGACTACTAAATAAGAAAATGATCAGGTGTTTGAATAGAATTTTAGTGACAAAACATTATAGGATATTTTGTGGGAAATTAAAATTCCTATAGAGATAGGATGGTCTTACTTCAAATATCTATGTATACCAATCTCCTTAAGAGTTTCCAACAAAGAAAAATGAAAATAATTTCTTCAAAAATAAAAATAAAAACCCAACACTTCGGGAGCACAATGGCTTAACAAAACAAGAAGAGATATTTTGATTAAATTTGTTCTCTCAACTCCTCCAATATACATTACTTTCAGTATTCTTGCATAACCAAGGTTTTAGACAATAAAACGATTATCTTGATTCATTGTTTCTTATAGAGCGGACGCCAAAAAAAAAATATCACCTAATCAACTAAAGCACAATATGATTTCCAAAAGCATATGCCATGGCCATATAGCAATATGGGATCCACAAATTTATGAACCTAGCTCTTTGCACCATATGACGTCTTATTCTAGACACAAATGAATGGTGGAAAACTGCATTATAAGACAATATTTCAATAAAAACCGCCCCTTAAGGGCATAAATTGCGTACTAGTGAAACGTTGGATTTAAAATATGACGTTTATGTAAAGAGTTAGCTCCTCTATGTTGGAAATTAGTCCCAACCACCACGTTAAGTAATTTTGTAGTAGCCATATACCATTAGTTAATTTTTTTTGTAGGTTGTCGATAGAGTTTGAAGAGAAGGACAAGCTCCAATCATAGCAAATGTGTATGGGAAAACATTTAAATCCGTAAGCCTATTTACTTCACAAAAATTTTGTATCTTTTAGAAAATGATGTACGCCTATCACTATGTATTAAATATTTTTTGCCACCTCACCTACCTCTAGATCGCACTGCACACCTCGTAAGGTTTAGCCTTTCCTCATAACAAAATTGTTGAATCCTGAAAACTCCCCGATGCGATATAATGGGACCCCTTTAATATATATTCCATATGCGATATCATTTCCACAATAAAACTTTCCCTTTTCCCTCTTTACCTTTACCCCTTCCTCTTCGCATCACCAACCTCTCAGCTCATCACACATCATGCTTCGCAGGTCTTAGAACTTACCCCTTTTTCTCTGGTCCCAAACCTTGCGATGTTGTGATGAAATATCATCATTGCATATCGCATTGTAGAAGCTCAAGAGGATCAGTGCTAAAGGAAATGATATAGACATCATAGTGTGAAGTGTGATATGGGCGTGGATGTGATGTGTTTCAATGAACTCGGGTGGGACCCGATCGCAAGTCGCAAGTTTTAAAGGACAAATACAGAGGGTTCATGAAATGATCGCGAAAGTACGATCTGCACCATCGGTGGGACATAATGTTGAATTAACACTCATGTTCAATCGAGCATTGAATAAGCATTGAATTTTCAATCTGTGCCACTCTGTACTTAGAAAGAAGATTTTTCATATGATTTTTAGATGAATGAAAGAATACCATTCTTTGTTTTTCATATCTCTGTATGTGTGGCTCTGTGAAAATTTTTGTTGCGTAAATGTGTTGTCTTTGTTTAAAGTAATTTCCAAAAATTCTGTGTGAACTGTGTGTTGAGGGAAAATAATTTCCCCCTCAATTTAAAATTCTAACATGGTACCAGAGCTTCTTATTTTCTAACATGGTATCAGAGCGGGTTTAATATCCTAGTGAAAGAAATTTTTTTTACTGAAGAGTTGAAAGATATTTTGAGAAGTGTATTCCCCAGCAGCCAACAAGTTTTTAAACAGTTAGAAATTTTCTGTTTACACAGTGAAAATAGCAGCAATAAGCACAAGCTTGAATAATCCACAAATACTATAGCTTAATGGCAAGAATTATGATTTTTGGGCTATTATATTGAAGACGTTGTTTTCTTCTCAAGATATTTGGGAATTGGTGGAGAATGGACTCCAAGACCCAATAGATGCAGCAACATACAATGCTTTGACACAAGCAGAAAGAGATTTTTTTAGGGACAACAAGACGAAGGAATCCAAAGCCCTCTTCTATATTTTTCAAGTAGTTCATGAAATTATTTTCTTAATTTTTGTAACAACAACGAAGTCCAACCAAGCATGGAATACCCTCCATACAACTACCAAGGCATGGAAAAGGTTAAGATAGAAAAACTACAAATGCTGAGAAGAGATTTTCCAAGCTCAAGTGGAAGGGGCAGCAATAAAAATCCAAGTCAAGGCCCAAGACAAAATCAAGCACAACGTTAGAGGTATGATAAATCTCAAGTTCAATGCCATTATTGTAAGAAGCATGGTCATTATGCAAATGAATGTAGAAAGAAGAAATATGACATGGGTAGAAAACCAATTGAAGATTTCATAAAGGAAAATCAGAAACATGATAGAATTGTTTTAGCTTGTAATGTAGCATAAGAAAAAAAAGGGGATGTATGGTTCTTAGATTCAGGGTGTAGCAAACACATGACTGGAAACATAGAAATGTTTTCAAATCTAGATGAAAGTGTGAAATCGGAAGTAACATTGGGGACTGATAGAAAGGTCTTTATCATGGGAAAAGGAAGAGTATACATAATAACAAAGAAGGGAGAGAATAATTTCATGTAAAATGTTTATTTTTTCCCTGGTTTGAAACATAACCTCCTAAGAGTTGGAAAAACCATGAAAAATGACTATAATGTATTTTTTAAAGATGATGTGTGCACAATCTTGGATAATCCCCAATGTAGACAACTCATTACAAAATTTCATATAACAAACAATAGAATCTTTCCTCTCAAGCTAAGATTAGATTTGAAGGAAGAAGGTGTTGTAGAAGCTCCCACACAACAAAATTTTCAAGAAGAAATCAAAGATGAAAATTGGTTATGGCACTTGAGATTTCATCATCTCAACTTTGGAGGTTTGAATTTGTTGCACATGAAAGGTATGGTGAAGGGATTTCCACTCATAGAAAAACCGAAAAGCCTATGTGGAGGATGCATCTTCGGAAAAAAACATAGAGATTCATTTCCAGTAGGAAATTCATTAAGGGAAAATGAAACTCTAGAGATTTTCCACTCAGATTTATGTGGCACCCATTACATTTTGACATTCATAGGATACTATACAAGGAAGACATGGGTCTATTTTCTAAAACTTAAAATTGAAGTGTTTGATCACTTCCGTCACTACAAAGCTCTTATCGAGAAGCAAATTGAATAGTACATAAAAGTGTTGAGGACTGATAGAGGTGGCGAATATATCTCAAGTGAATTCCAATGTTTTTGCAAGGCGCATGGAATTCATAAGAAATTTACAGTAAGGTATATACCTCAGCAAAATTGTGTCGCAGAAAGAAATAATAGGATCATCATGGAAATGACAAGGAGTATGTTGAAGGCACTTGTGTAGCGTATATCATTAATAGGTGTCCAACCAAAAGTGTCATGAATAGATTTCCTGAAGAGGCATGGAGTGGAAAAAATCAATATGTCAGTCACATGAGAGTGCTTGGGTGTGTGGCGTATGGACATGTCCTAAATGAGTTGAGGAAGACGTTGGAAAACAAGGGGGAGAAATGGACATTTGTTGGATACAATGATGAATCCAAGGCATATAAGGTTTTCAATCCATCAACTAGGAAAGCAATAATCATCTGATACGTTTAGTTCATAGAAGAGGAAGCATGAGATGGATGTTTAGAGAAGACAATCAATGTGAATACATGTATGTCACATGAAGACAAAGAGGAATTTACTGCAACAAGTAATTCCTCAACGATGACTCATCCTACACCCACACAAGCTCAAAAAAGCACAATGCAAGAAAGTAATAAGACAACATTGAAAAATCAAGTAAGTGCTTCTCCAAGCACACCACAAAGTTCTGAAACTCCATCTACTTCAAGCGCAACACCAGGCTCATCTTTAGCAAGCATAAGAAGACCAAAATTCAGAAATTTAAGTGAAATTTATGAGCAAGAAGAAGTTGATAATAGTGTTGGTCTGAATTCTTTATTCGCATTATTTTTTCATGTAGATGACCCAATACACTTTGAAGATGTAGTCAAAGAAGATAAATGGGTTGAGGTAATGAAAGTAGAAATAGGAGCAATTGAAAGGAATAACACATGGGAGTTAGTGGACCCTACGCAAGGTAAAGAAGTCATTCGAGTGAAATGGGTCTATAAGACCAAGAGAAACATTTAAGGTAATATAGAAAGGCATAAAGCAAGGCTATTTGTCAATGGCTATAAGCAGCAACATGGAAGAGACTATGAGGAAACCTTCGCACCAGTTGCAAGGATGGAGACAGTGCATAAAATGTTGTCAATATCAACACAACAAAAATGGAAAGTGTTTCAAATCTACATGAAGTCAACATTCTTGAATGGATTACTGAAAGAGGAGGTGTATGTGGAATAAAATTCTGGTTATGAGGTTGACGGCCAAGAACACAAGGTGTGTAAGTTGTGGAAAGCTCTTTACGGGTTGAAGTAAGCATCACATGCATTGTACATCAGGGAAAATTCCTACCTAATGGAAAATGGGTTTGAAAAATCTGATGGTGAACCTAATCTCTACATCCACTACAAGAAAAAATGACATTGGTGAAGGGAAAAAAATGTCACTATAAACTCATTGGCAAGGGTCAAAAGAACCTACATCACCAAAAATTGAATGTCACCAAAGGTGGCGTCACCGAAAATATAGGTGTTATGGTGACATTCAAGTTCCATCTCCAATAAAGATTTATGATGATGGATAGTGACTATCACCATTTCGTATGAACAATAGTGATGGACAATAGCCTTCGTAACCAAAAAATTAATGTCACCAAAGGTGGTGTCGCCGAAAGTATAGGTTTTGTGGTGACATTCAAGGTCCATCACCAATAATGATTTATAATGATGGATAATGACCATCACGATTTCATATGAGCGATGGTGACGAACAATAGCCTCCGTCACCAAAAACTAAACGTCACCAAATATGGCGTCGCCGAAAGTATGTGTTGCGGTGATATTCAAGGTCCATCATGAATATTGATTATAATGACAGATAATTACCATCACCATTTCATATGAACAACAATGATTTTTTGTGATGGACCTTTCATGGCCGTCACTATTGGTGCATATATATGGCGACGTTCATTGACTGTCACCATTTCATATTTGGTGAGGGTCAATAAATGTCATGATA
Source organism: Pinus albicaulis (assembly GCA_034641835.2). Classification (NCBI taxonomy): domain Eukaryota; kingdom Viridiplantae; phylum Streptophyta; class Pinopsida; order Pinales; family Pinaceae; genus Pinus; species Pinus albicaulis. Next base: position 20,947,493 of record CM076574.1, on the reverse strand, counting down.
AGCTAATTGTTGACATCAAGGTACGTCACGAATAATGACTATAATGGCAAACAATTACCCTCAGCATTTCATATTAACAACAATGATTTATGGTGGCAGACCTTTGAGGGTCATCACTATTGATGCGTATATATGGCGATGTTCGTTGATCGTCACCATCATATTTTGGTGAGGGTCGAAAAATGTCGCCATAAGCTCATTGGTGATAGTCAAAAGAGCCTCCGTCACCAAAAACTAATCGCCTCCATTCCATATGAATATCAGGGCACGATGGAATCGGACCACCAACCTCCTGCTTCTAAAGTAGGTGCTCTTTCATTGAGCTAGCACCCTTTAAAGAATTAGAATTTTAAAAATTATATCTTAAAACCTTTATAGATTGTAAATTATACAACTTTCGATAAATTAAAGTCTCAATAATCATTTACTAAACAAGAAAAACATCATTGATGTTGTAGGTCCCTACCTAATTATTATGGAAGTTATGAAAAGTGGGTGGAGGGAAAAATAGTTACATATAAGAGACTCAATATGTTGAGTTGAATACTCAATTAGAATTGAAACTCTGAAGACATTTATAGCATACAAATGGCCTATAACTCGCAAGTTCACCAAATATTGCAAAGGAAATGTCATAAGTGGATAGCATATGGAAGAAGAGCATTGATGAAGAAATATGAAATATGTTACAGGTTGAATGAAAGAAAAATCTCAATTTTGTTGTTGTTGGGTGAATTTTTATAATTGGGAAATTTTTCTTTCCTTTATCATGTAGATATTCAAATTAAAATTAGAAAATTTATATATCAGAATGATATCTAAATTTTTGTGAAAATGTAACACGGATCTCCAAGGAACCACAGGGAAAAATAATAATAATAATAATAATAATAATAATATATATATATATCCCCTTCACATAAAGCAACATTTGATTTTGAATTTCACAAGTTCGTACTCAAAACATGACAACAACCAACAAATAAAGAAAATTGAAACTTATCACAGTAAGAGAATCTCTTTTCAACAGTGGACACAAAACAATAACATAGTAATTATTTCACTTTAAGACTGAAAAACATTGGATAAAAACAATGTGTTCAATTATTTTCCAATACAAAATGGACTTAATTCTAATGAAGCAAAAGAGTTTATACTAAATCAGAAATAGTTATGTATAAGATACTCACTATGTTCGGTTGAATACTCAATTAAAAGTGAAACTCTGAAGACAATTACAACATATAAATAACCTATAATTATAAAACATAAAATCTTCAATTACACTAAAAATTGATTTCTCACCTTGTGAATCATGTAAATTTGTTGTGACAACATAAAAATCTACCTTTAAAAGGCTGATTTGCATGCCAAAAATTAAAAGCAATGATTATATATTACAAAGTTATGAATAATGGCGAAGATGACGAGCCCATTCATAGGATTCATAAAGAAGAAGACATCTTATATTGTTTAGCTTTGAAATATCAAAAAAAAGTCTTCCAACTTGCCCTTCACTAATGATGGCCTCTTGCAGCAAACCCTGTTTCAATTTGAAAGATTGCATTAAAAGAATTAACTACTCTAAGGAAATTATTTCCAACTAAGAAATTTATATAAAAAAATATGGAAATATTCATTAAGTATAAATATCATTCTAGCATAATATCATGTTAGACAACCTAAAGTATATTAAACATCCTTTATATACATCTATAATATCCCCTCAAATTCAACTATCTCTTTATGCAACATTCCTTCAAGCTCTACAATTTGTCTCCTTGATTCAGTAACCTTAATACCAAAATAAAAGGATCCAAATGTGATGATTTTATGTCCTATCTAACAGAGACAATTAAAAACTTCTCTAAACAACATCTCCCCTTTATCTCCAACCTATACATTTGCATCAAAATTCATATTAGTTTGGATCTGGGGGTTCCTATGCCATAAGTATGATAGGAATATAAATTAATTAACAAACATCTACCCATATGTATAATTTGTATCATAAAGTACCTCTGCAGCTTCCTTTTTGTACCAATCTTGTTGACGTGGATCATGGAACTCCAATTTTGAAGGTGGAAAATGCAGAGACAAAACATTTACGGAGGAATATCATAAACATGCAATAATACTTCCAAAGCTCTCACATTGAATTTGGGAAGAATGTAGGCCCAATATATTAGTTTATAATAGCTCTTAACTGTCATACACAATTTTGGGTACTCTAGAAAAATCATGAGTTACATAAATTATGTAAGATATCACAAGGTCAAAATAAAAAAATATTATGAAAACTACTTCCAAAATATAAAGGAGCCAAATTCAGTGGCATAAGAAGAGAGAACATTGTGGCAATGCTTTAGGTGTATCTTTAAAGTTTAATTCATGGTTTAACATATTTCTTAAATCATGGTGGCTGAAAAGGCTGGCAAAGGGTAAGTGGAGAGAGGAGTCAACACTGCTGGTACATTTGATGGAAAAAAATCAAATTTTCTTACAAGCTCACATAGGAAGCTTTGAGGCCATAATTTGAAGAAGTTGCTGCTATATTACATGGATAAGACAACATATAATTGGAAAGAGACATCACTGCTGATGCATTTGGAGAGGGTATTGTAGATCCAAAGGGAAGATACCACGACATCCCTGATGTAGAATGAGATCTAGATTCTTTTCTCAAGCAAAACAATCTCAAATCATATGTGGTGTGTTTAAGTGGTTCTCCCATTTATAACACCTAAAAATATTATGATAAATAAGTTAATGGAAAAATAAAGCAGGTTAAAAACGAGGGTCGAGAATTATGGTGAATGGCCTTGTCTTGGACAACTTTTGGTAGAAATTCGGTTTTATCATTGAAAAATGATTCACCGCCTTGTGTCCAGGTCCACATTCAGACACCACTCTAGCTTGAGGTTACTCTTGTAAAGTTAAATAGTGAAATCATCAGTGAACAAGTGATTTTTAGAAAAAAAGGGAGAATGGTCAGATAGAAACATATAGTTGAATTTTTTGGCAGAACTGAAGCAAACTCTTGTGGTTAAATCATCTCAGCATCTCTGAGGGAGTAGTAGACAAGAAATCCATTTTGAATTTCAATAAGAGTGGGGAGCTAAAAATGACACTCAATAATTTCAATAATTTATGTAACTCATGATTTTTATGGGGTACCCATAATTAGTTTTCATACACAATTATGGGTACTCCAGAAAAATCATGAGTTGCATAGATTATGTAAGATGTCACAGGGCCAAAATAAAAAAATAATATGAAAACTGTTTCCAAAATATAAATCAGCCGAATTCAGTGGCATAATAAGAGAGAACATTGTGGCTATGATTTAGGTGTAGCTTTAAATTTTACTTCATGGTCTAGCATATTTCTTAAAGCATGGTGCTTGAAAGGGTTGGCAAAGGGTAAGTGGGGAGAGGAGTCAATGCTGCATGGTACATTTGATGAAAGAAAAAAATTCATTTTTTTTTACAAGCTCACAGAGGAAGCTTTGAGGCCATAATTTGAAGAATTTTTTTTTCTATCTTAGATGGAGAAGGAAACATATAATTGGAAAGAGAAAACACTGCTAGTACATTTGGAGAGGGTACTGTAGATCCAGAGGGAAGATACCACGACAACCCTGATGTAGAATGAGATATAGACATTGTTCTCAAGAAAAAAAGTCTCAAATCATATGTGATGTGTTTCAGTGGTTATCCCATTTATAACACCTACAACTATTATGATAAATAAGTTCATGGAAAAATAATGCAGGCTAAAAATGAGGGTTGAGAATTATGGGGAATGGCCCTGTCCTGGACATCTTTTGGTAGAAATTCAATTTGATCGTTGAAAAATGAGTCATTGCCTTATGCCCAGGTCCACATTCAGACACCACTCTAGTTTGAGGTTACTCTTGTAAAGTTAAATAGTGAACTCATGAGTGAACAAGTGAATGTTAGAAAAAAGGGAGAATGGTAAGATAGGAACAATACAGTTGAATTTTCTGGCAAGACTAAAGCAAACACTTGTGGTTAAATCATCTCAACATCTTTGAGGGAGCAACAGACAAGAAATCCAGTTTGAATTTCAATAATAGTGGGGAGCTAAATGTTAGAAACCCGAATATTATGGAGCAATGAAACACATAAAATATGCGAAAATAAAAGCACACAAAACACATAAAACTAGAGAGACACAGATATACGTGGTTCACCCAGTTTGGGCTATGTCCACCCCGAACAGCTAGTCCTTCCTTTCTATTATCCAACAAAAAATGAAGAGACAAAACCTACAGCAGATCCGCTGTAATATCCTCTGTTCTCTCTCACAGTCTCCCTCTCTGTTTCTCGCTCCAAGAATACACATACAATGCACAGCCGCAATACAATGCCCTCATAAAAATGAGGGGTTGCCTTCTAGGGCAAAAACCCTAAACTAACATAACTTCTACCGGGCTGCCGCACGATTGCCCCCCCACCCCCCCCTTGATCCCCCATGGTAGCGATCAATTAGGATGGTGTTGCCGCCCCTTTTAAGCTATAGGGGTCCAATACTGATAGGGGTCCAATGCTGTGATACAAAGTAAACAAGATAATCAGGCTCCACACCCAACAATCTCCCACTTGGAGACCGATTGTAGCAACTCCACCGCTGCTTCATTTGCTAGACAATGACTCCTCTTTGGACCTAGCTGTTCCTCATATTCATCATCATCCTTGAAGACCAATTGAAACTGAGCATGTTCTCAGTTTCTCCCTGGTTACAACTTTTGTTAGCATATCTGCAGGATTCTGGCTACTGTGTATCTTTTCCAGCTTCAACTCTCCATCTTCCAATATTGACCGTATGAAATGGTACTTGAGATGTATGTGTTTAGTCCTGGAATGAAATGTTGAGTTCTTTGCAAGATGAATAGCACTTTGGCTATCACTGTATAGCATGCCCATATCATGCTTCTTACCCAATTCATCCATAAACCTTTGTAACCAAATCATTTCTTTACTAGCCTCTGTAGCAGCAACATACTCAGCTTCTGTTGTTGAAAGTGAAACAACACTTTGGATTTTTGAAACCCAACTGACAGCTGTTCCACCTACAGTAAATACATATCCTGTAGTGCTCCTCCTATTATCTCTGTCACCTGCCATATCTGCATCAACATATCCCTGTAGAGCAATGTTTGAACCACCAAAGCATAATTCTTGATTTGTGGTACCTCTCAAATATCTGAGAATCCATTTTACTTCCATCCAATGTTCTTTTCCTGGATTATTCATGTACCTGCTTACAACTCCCACTGCATGTGCAATATCAGGCCTTGTGCAAACCATTGCATACATTAAGCTTCCAACTGCTGATGCATATGGAACTTTAGACATATAGTCCATTTCTTCTTGGGTCTTGGGGCACATCTCCTTAATAAGTTTGAAATGGCTAGCAAAAGGTGTACTAACTGGTTTTGCATTCTGCATATTAAATCTTTTCAACACCTTTTCTATGTACTCATTCCGAGACAGTGTTAATTTGCAATTTTTCCTGTCTCTAGTTATCCTCATACCAAGGATTTGTTTTGCAGCTCCCAAATCCTTCATTGCAAATGAATTTGCCAATTTTCTTTTGAGCACATTTATTTCCTGCATGTTAGATCCTGCAATAAGCATGTCATCTACATACAATAACAATATAATATAGCTGCCATCATTTTTCCTTTTTAGATAAACACAATGATCAGAGTGACATCTAGTATAACCTTGTTCAGACATGAACTTGTCAAATTTTAGATACCACTGCCTTGGAGCCTGTTTTAAACCATACAAGCTCTTATTTAACCTGCACACCAATTTTTCTTTCCCTTTTACCTCATATCCTTCTGGTTGTTGCATGTATATCTCTTCCTCCAAATCTCCATGGAGAAATGTTGTCTTTACATCTAACTGTTCAAGATGTAAATCTTCCGCTACTACAAGACTTAAAATAGTTCTGATTGAATTCATTTTAACAACAGGAGAAAATATTTCATCAAAATCAATACCTTTCTTCTGTGCAAACCCCTTCACCACAAGTCTAGCTTTATACCTATGTTTTCCTCCATCTTCTTCCTTCAGCCTGTAAACCTATTTATTATGCAATGTAGTTTTACCTGCAGGCAACTTGAATAAGTCCCAAGTCTGGTTATGCATTAAGGAGTCCATCTCTTCTTCCATGGCTAGCTCCCACTTCTTCCTACTTTCAACCTGCATTGCTTCTTCATAACATTCAGGTTCACCAGAATCAGTCAGCAATAAATAATATAATGAAGGAGAGTATCGTTCAAGGGGTCTACTTATCCTGGTAGATCTTCTAACACCACTTTCAGGTGTTTGAGGTGCCTGTTGCTGTTGTGGTGGTTGTTGCTGCTGTGGTTGTTGATTATTATTATTTTCAGGCACCTTTACTTTTTCAGTTATCTCATCAAGAATTGTGTATTCCTTGCTTTCTTTTTCCTGTTTCTTTTCCTGCAACTGATTCTTATACAAGACCTTTTCATTGAATATTACATCTCTGCTCCTAATTATTTTGTGATTTTCATAATCATATAAGCGATAACCAAAATCATTAGCACCATATCCAATAAAGGTACATTTCTTTGATTTTGCCTCAAGCTTTGTTTTGTTTTCTTTATTAATATGGACAAAGGCCTCACAACCAAAAGGCTTTAAAAAAGAGTAGTTTACCTTTTTACTTGTCCATGCTTCCTCTGGAATACCACCATCCAAGGAAATTGAAGGCCCTCTGTTTATTAGATAAACAACAGTATCTACAGCATCTGCCCAAAATTGTAAAGGCAATCCCGCATGCAATCTCATGCACCTTGCACACTCCATGATTGTTCTGTTCATCCTTTCTGACACACCATTTTCTTGTGGTGTTCTTGGAACTGTCTTCTCTCTACAAATTCCATGCTCTGAACAATACCTATCAAACTCTTTGCTGCAATATTCACCTCCATTGTCTGATCTGAGACACTTCAACTTCTTTCATGTCTCAATCTCAACCAAAGCTTTCCATTTCTTGAAAGTATCAAATACATCATATTTATTCTAAATACAATAAATCCATTTTTTTCTAGTTGCATCATCAATAAAAGTAACATAATAACGAGAGCCACCAAGAGATGATACCTGAGCAGGTCCCCATACATCTGTATGCACAAGCTCCAATTTTTCGCTCTTATTTTCTTTCCCAACTCTGAGAAATCTGACTCTCTTTTGTTTTCCATAAATGCAATTCTCACAGAAATCCAAATCAACATTCTTCAAACCTCGCAGCAAATTTCTTGAGTGAAGAATTTTCATCCCCTTCTCACTCATGTGTCCGAGCCTATGATGCCATAATGCTGCATCTACTCCTTTGGAAGTTAAAGCATTAATAGAGTTAGAAATACCATTTCATAAATACAATGTACCAACCTTTTTGCCTTTTGCTATTACCAGGGCTCCTTTGGTGACCTTCCAAGTTTTATCTGTGAAAGTTGTCACACAACCTTCACCGCCTAACTGCCCTGTTGAAATCATATTTTTTCTTCAGATCTGGAACATGCCTTACCTCCTTTAGTAGCCATTAGTTTCCATTCTGTTGTTTTACAAGAACTTTACCCATTCCAACAATTTTACATGGTTTATCATCACCCAAACGAACTTGTCCAAAATCTCCTTGAACATAGTCATGAAAATATTTCTTATCAGGTGTGGCATGGAATGAAGCCCCCGAATCTACAACCCAAGAATCAGTAACATTTTCGAAAGAAAGAATCAAAGAATCTTGTAACACATCACCTGTCACATTTGCTTCATGATTGTTTTCTTGTTGTGTGTCTCCTTCTTTTCCCTTCCGAGATCTACAGTCTTTCTTTAGGTGTCCTTTCTTTCCGCAATTCTAGCACACTATCCCCGATCTGGACTTGGATATGCCTTTCCTTGATTTACTGCGACATCCCGAGCTCTTTCCTCTTTCCATTCTTCTTCCCCTAGACTCTGCACTCAAAGCATTACCTGATGTCTCACCGGAGCTTTTCCGTCGCATTTCCTCACTAAGGATAGCACCAACAACATCATCAAACTTTAAAGTACTAGATCCAGAGACAGAGTTACTAATGGCCATTACTAAACCATTCCAACTCTCTGGCAATGAGCACAAGAATAACAGAGCTCTAACTTCATCATCAAAGTTTACCTCTACAGAACTTAACTGACTGGTAACTGTATTAAATTCATTTAAATGGTCTGCAACAGATCCACCTTCCGACATCTTCATATTAAATAGTCATTTCATAAGAAATACCTTGTTTGAGGCTGAGGGTTTTTCATATAGTTTCGCCAACATCTGCATCAAACCCTCTGTTGTTGTTTCCTTCGAAATATTGAAGGCGACTGACGCCGCAAGGCACAACCGTACTGTTCCGAGTGCCTTTCTATCGAGAATGTTCCATTCCGCGTCTGTCATGGCCGCCGGCTTCTTTGTTTTTCCGCTCAATGGTAGGTATAGATCTTTCTGATACAGATAATCTTCCATCTGCATCTTCCACAGCGGGAAGTTTTGGCCGTTAAATTTCTCGACCCTAAACTTACCATCGTCCACCATTGCTCCCACTCGAACCAGGAACCCTTCTTTCCTGCGAGTTTATCAGCCAAATATACCTTCGGCTCTGATACCAGTTGTTAAAAAATTATATATTATGGATCAATGCAACACATAAAATATGCGGAAAATACAAGCACACAAAACACATAAAACCAGAGAGACATAGATATACGTGGTTCACCCAGCTTGGGCTACGTCCACCCTGAACAACCAGTCCTTCCTTTCTATTATCCAGCAAAAAATGAAGAGACAAAAACTACAACAAATCTATTGTAATATCCTCTGTTCTCTCTCACAATCTCCCTATCTGTTTCTCGCTCTGAGAATACACACATAATCCAGAACCACAATACAATACCCTCATATATACAAGGGGGTTGCCTTCTAGGGAAAAAAACCCTAAACTAAACATAACTTACCGTCGCATCATTTCCCCCCCCCCCAGACCCCCCACGGCAGCAACTAATTACGGGCAGCGTTGCCGCCCCATTTAAGGTACAGGGGTCGAATGATGTGATACAAAGTAAACAAAATAATCAGGCTCCACACCCAACACTAAAAATGGCACTAAATGATTTTAAAAGTTTATGTAACTCATGATTTCTCATGACTACCCATAATTATTTTTCATACACAATTATGGGTACTCCAGGAAAATCATGAGTTACATAAATTATGTAAGATGTCACAAGGTTAAAATAAAAAAATAATAAGAAAACTTCTTCCAAAATATAAAGCAGCTGAATTCATTGGCATAAGAAGAGAGATCATTGTGGAAATGCTTTAGGTGTAGCTTTAAATTTTAATTCATGGTTTAGAATATTTCTTAAAGCATGGTGGTTGAAAGGATTGGAAAAGGGTAAGTGGAGAGAGGAGTCAACACTACATGGTACATTTGATGAAAGAAAAAAAAATCAAATTTTTTTACAAGCTTACAGAGGAAGCTTTGAGGCCATAATTTGAAGAAGTTGCTACTATCTTAGATGGAGAAGGCAACATATAATTGGAAAGAGAAAACACTGCTGATACATTTGGAGAGGGTACTGCAGATCCAGAGGGAAGATACCATGACAACCCTGATGTAGAATGAGATCTAGACGCTTTTCTCAAGGAAAACAATATCAAATCATATGTGGTGTGTTTTAGTGGCTCTCCCATTTATAACACCTACAAATATTATGATAAAGAAGTTCATGGAAAAATAAAGCAACATAAAAATGAGGGTCAAGAATTCTGGTGAATGGCCTTTTCCTTGACATATTTTGGTAGAAATTTAGTTTGATCATTAAAAAATGAGTCACTGCCTTGTGTCCAGGTCCACATTTAGACACCACTCTAGCTTGAGGTTACTCTTGTAAAGTTAAATAGTGAACAAGTGGATGTTAGAAAAAGGGGAGAATGGTCAGATAGAAACAATATAGTTTAATTTTCTGGCAACACTGAAGAAAAATCTTGTGGTTAAATCATCTCAACATCTTTGAGGGAGTAGTAGACAAGAAATCCATTTTGAATTTCAATAAGAGTGGGGAGCGAAAAAATGACATCATTAGTGAGGGACTGGTAGATGATGGTGAGGCTGATGATATTCATTCCAACATTGTTTTCACGCAGAGACACAATTTATGAGGATGAGTTTCTTCCTATGAAAAAGGCTCCACCTTATCCTACAACACTTGCATTAAATTTGAGGAAGCAGAACAAGTACTGTATGCTCCTAGATAGTTTCAAGGGAAGAATTTCAGTTTTGGATAGATATTCATGGGCTGGAAGATTTTATGATGGCCATTTTCAAATATGTGCACTCATAAGCTATCTCAATTTTGAACTATGATGGAATTTGTGTTGGGTTGAACACCCATCAACGTGGGGCATGAAAAAGATCTCTGGACCCTGTTCGTGCATAGGGAATTGAGGATTATAGCACTATGTTATCATGTAGAGACGCAAGTTATGAGAATGAGTTTCTTCCTATGACAAAGGCTCCACCTTATCCTACAACACTTGAATTAAATATGAGGTAGCAAAACTAGTAATGTATGCTACTAAATAGTTGCAAGGGAAGTATTTCAGTTTTGGAGAGATATTCATGGGTTGGAAGTATTTATGATGGCCATTTGAAAAAATGTGCACTCAGAAGTTATCTCAGTTTTGAAGTATGATGGAATTTGTGTTGGGTTGCACAACAATCAATGTGGGGTGTGACAAAGACCTTTGGACCCTATTCGTGCACAGGGAATTGAGAATGTCCTTGAATTGAGGATTCCAACACTATGTGCACTCAGAAGTTATCTTAGTTTTGAAGAATGATGGAATTTGAGCTAGGTTGCATACCCATCAATGTGGGTTGTGAAAAATATCTCTAGACCCTGTTTGTGCACAAGGAATTGAGGATGTCCTTGAATTCAAGATTCCAACACCATGTTTTCATGCATAGACAAAAGTTATGAGGACGAGTATATTCCTATGACAAAGGCTCGACCTTATCCTACAACACTTGAATTAAATTTGAGGCAGTATAACCAATATTGTATGCTCCCAGATAGTTGCAAGGGAAGCATTTCAATTTTGGAGAGATATTCATGGGTTGGAAGTCTTTATGATGGCCATTTGTAAAAATTTGCACTCAAAAGTTATCTCATATTTGAAATATGATGGAATTTGTGTTGGTTTTCACACCTATAAATGTGGGGTGTGAAAAGATCTATGGACCATGTTCATGCATAGGGAATTGAGGATGTCCTTGAATTGAGGATTCCAACAAAAATGTGCACTCAAAAGTTATATTAATTTTAAGTACGATGGAATTTGCATTGGGTTGCACACCCATCAATGTGGGGTGTGACAAAGATCTCTGGACCCTATTCGTGCACAGGGAATTGAGGATGTCCTTGAATTGAGGATTCCAGCACCATGTTTTCTTAGAGATAAATTTACGAGATGATTATCATCCTATGAAAAGAATGACCTTAATCCTCTGACACTTGAATTAAATTTGGGGAAGTAGAACCGGTACTATATGCTCCCAGATAGTTGCAAGGGAATAATTTCAGTTTTGGAGAGATATTCATGGGTTGGAAGTCTTTACGATGGTCATTTGCAAAAATGTGCACTCAAAAGTTATGTCAGTTTTGAAGTATGATGGAATTTGTGTTGGGTTGCACACCCATCAATGTGGGGTGTTACAAATATATCTAGACCCTGTTCATGCATTAGGAATTGAGGATGTCCTTGAATTGAGGATTTCACACCATGTTTTCACGCAGAGACAAAAGTTATGAGGATTAGTTTCTTCCTATGACAAAGACTCAGCCTTATCCTACAATACTTGAATTAAATTTTGAGGTAGTAGAACCAATAATGTATGGTCCCAGATAGTTTCAAGGGAAGCATTTCAACTTTGGATAGATATTCACGGGTTCGAAGTCTTTATGATGGCCATTTGCAAAAATGTGCACTCACAAAGGATTCTACACACATAAGCACTTGTTTTCTTATATCTACGAATTAGGCACATACAAGGAGATGTGATAAGTTGGTTGGCATGTTCGGGGCTAGCAATGTTGACTCGATGCAATAGGTGCTAGAGTGGACTATTCAAAAATCATGAGAAATTAGTTGAATTCTGACTACCTCTCATGGAAATGGTCACACATGAATGACTTACTTAACGCAGTTGAATTTTCTTCTTATGACAAAGGCTCGACCTTATCCTACAACACTTGACTTAAATTTGAGGTTTTAGAACAGTACTGTATGCTCCCAGATAGTTGCAAGGGAAGCATTTCAATTTTGGAGAGATTCATGGGCTGGCTAGAAGTCTTTATGATGGCCATTTGCAAAAATGTGCACTCACGAAGGATTCTACTCATAAGCACTTGGTTACTTATATCGCCGAGTTGGGCACATCTAAGGAGATGTATGATAGGATGGTTGGCATGTTCAGGGCTAGAAATGCTCACCTGATGCAATGAGTGCTAAGTGGACTATTCAAAAATCATGAGAAATTGGTTAGTTACAACTATCTCTCATGGAAGTGGTCATAGATGAATCACTAAATTATTGCAGTTGAATCCCAAAAATGATATCTAATATAATGCATTGTAGAAACCCCTCATACTTAAAATACTAAGAGTAAAGGGATCTCTTCTTGAATGGTTCATGAGGCACGATAGTTGCTAAGGTTTTGCAAATGGGGTAGCAAGCTAAGTGGGCCTTATTGTGGGGAAAAATCCATAGTTAAGCACGCAAGAGCCAGAGGAGTTCTGGGATGGGTGACCTCTCGAGAAGTCTTGGTTACCGGGTGCAAGCCCCTGAAGTGATGATTGATGCTATGTGATTCATTTCACTAGTTTCAATCCCACTTCTTCACCCCTGTCAACATCACCCGATGTAATGAGTGCTAAGTGGACTATTCAAAAATTATGAGAAATTAGTTAGTTATGAATACCTCTCATGGAAATGGTCATAGATGAATGACTAAATTAACGCAGCTAAATCCCAAAAATGATATCTAATGATAATCAAATTCTCTTTTTGAAGAAAAAGTTGAAGAACATAAAGATGGAAAAGGGAGAGTCCATATCTAACCGAGAGCTCACTCTAATTTCTCCTGGTGGACTTTCTCGACCATGGTATATATTTAACATCATTATTCTCAATAATAATATAATTATTGATTTTGATAAATTGTTGACGAGATGCACTCAATAGGAGACAAGGATGATGGATAGAGGCCATCTCTCATATGGGAATGGAAGTGACCCTATTTCCTTCATCGCTCATGCAAAGAAGAATAAAAATTTTGGACTGAGAAATCAAATTCATGGAAGAGTGGGTCCCAAAGGAAGAAAGGGAAAATGTTACAATTGTAACAAGTTTGGTCACTATGAAAGAGAATGCCCTAGTAAAAGTGACTCTCTCTGATATGATGACTAGAACAACAATAACAAATTTATAGGGAAGGGAAATGAAATGAACAATAGGTTCAAAGGACATAGGAAGGCTCCCTCTGATCGAAATGGAAAGGGAAATGGTCAACCTTTCAAGAGGTCAAGGAACTCCCGGTATGATGAATATAATGTTGTGCACTCTCAAAACAATCTTCTCCATACCTTACATCATATGCAATTTTTATTATTGTTTTCCCCCAGCTATGAAAATTGACTTCATCAACAACTTCTTCATTTCTTCACTCCAGCCACAAATTCTCTAAATCTAGTTTATGTAAGATTATAGATAAATGTTGTGTGAAAATTTAGTAATCTCTTACATTTCGAGTGGTCTCACCACCGATCATCAGGGACACATATTATTTGGGAAGCTATCAAATATTTCTTCCTTCATAACCTTCATTCACAGTGACTCACATGCCCCCTTGAGCTCCAGAACTATTAACAAATGGTATTATGATAATGATTGTAAAGCTATATATAGAAGGCTCAAATATGATCTAGACCTTCATCCCAAGATAGCCACAACCACCCATAAGGAGTATAATTGACCTTACATAGAAGAAACATAGGTTCTTGAATTGTCAAGAGGAGAGAGCTCCTTCCCCTCCTTCACAGATCTCCCAATCCATTTTGGCACATACACCTCCCTCAAAATAAATTAATATCAACCAACATTGAACCCTACACTTGGTGTCCACACACCTCCTTCCTCTACAATAATCCTAGCCATATTCCCACTTAGGTATCCTCTTCCCATTCCTCTTGTCTCCTCTCCATTTGATGCACATAATGAATAGTAATCATATATAAATCACTACTTATGAAAGGTCATGGTGATTTTGCGATAATCATGTCTCTTAGACACTCATGCACTATGCATCAAGAAGCATTTGTATATATAATAAAAATATGGAGAAGATGTTATCAAAAAAATTTAATAAGATTTCAATGTAAATTTTTCCCAATCAACTATGACAAATTTAAAGAGTCTATCCTCCTAACAACCTCTCTCAATATAATTCCTTGTTAAACACAATAGAAAATCATTTTTTTAATCAAAGTGCTATATTGTGGATGAAGGATACAACATCTTTCTTACTTAAGTAAGGCTTTAGTCTTATTTTGAGGGTGAATTAATGCAGAAAAGAGAGATTTGTAATAAAACTCCACATACAATATTATAACTATTATAATACATTAAATAATTAATATTTCTAATATGAAATATCAAAACTCTAATATGAAAACCACATAATAAAGGGCACATCCACGTTTGGAAGGAGTGAGAGAGTGTTTGAGAGTGAGATTGTCAAGAGCATCATTTTTCCAAATCCCTGCGACTCTATGTGTGTGTGCACATGTGTGTGTGTGTAGCGAGAGAGAGAGAGAGAGAGAGAGAAATTAGATTGCATTTATATTCATAAAAAATATCTAGAATTCCAAATTGGTTGTAGAATATATGAAAACCTACATATTTGTACATCAAAGATAGAAATGGCATCCATAGTACATTAATGATTAATAATTTAAGCATCAACCTTCTAGAAACTAAATTCTATCAATTACAAGAAAACAAATAAAATTTTAATCCAAATAATAGAAGCTAGACCATAGCTACAATATGCAAGAGATGAATAGTGCATATGTAGAAGAGAATTCAAATGGAAACGAAAATGAGTAGTACATGTCAACCTAACAGAGACTATGAGAAATATCAATGAGAGGATGATAAATTATCAAGAAGAGCATAGCCATGTGAACAAATAACTATTGTAGAGTTAGCTAGATTAGATGAAAATTTCACTCAAGTGGAAAAATAATTGGTATGGAAGTAAATATTTCAAAAGAATATCTAGAGGATCTAGAAAATATTTTGATTCAACTTCTCAAATTCATCAAAATGATATTATAACATATGTAAGAGAAAAACATCCCAATGATAGAGCCTTCAAAGAGAGATTAAGGGAGCCAAATCACTTAGGCTCAATGGTGAAAATAAATTTTCTATGTAAAGAATCAATCATAATTTGTGAAGGTATAGTGGTAAGGTATTTTTCAATGTTTAATGATAGAGTGATTTTTGTCGTTGAGAGAGCAACACCACTGTAGTTTTCTTACATGGTTATCCAGTATGACCATGATGTCTACATTCTAGAGATCTATGACCACATGTTGGTAGGCTTCGATATGAGAGATCCCCAGGAGCTCTGATTTGCGCATGGCTACTTCGACTGCTACAAAACTCAAGTTAAGAGAGGCGGATGTCTACGCAACAATGAGATTAGAAAGAGATGGATCTGTGACCTGAAAAATGGCCCATTTGAGGTGCACACAATTGAAGTTGAGGGAGATAATGTTGGTGGTGATATATTGCAGAGGTTGGGTGTTGAGGCCCTTAGAGAGTTTGAGAGTTTGACATACCTTATGCGCATACATTGAAAAATATGCTTTATTCATAGCGAGATAAACTTTCCAAATTTTGTATTCCTTAAATGTTCCTTTATGTATTTAAAAGAACTTACTAGATTATTAAAGCTACATTTGTTAATCCTTATGTGTTTAATATATTTGAACTTAAAAGTCATACTGACTATTTAAAAATTTAAAATTTTCATAAAAGATAGTGTTACTAGATGAGTTATTGACTCTAACCCTTCTGAGAATCCTTTATTTAATTCCTGCGCCTTAAAAAGAAACTAATAGATTATTAAAGCTACATTTTTTAATCCTTATGTCTTTAATATATTCAAATTTAAAAATCATACAGACTACTTGAAAAATTAAAAATTTCATAAAAGATAGTATTACTAAATGAGTTATTGACTCTCACCCTTATGAGAATCCTTTATTTAGTGCATGTGCTTGAAATTCGACTGCTTATATTTTTCATGATTGAGATACTAGTGAGCTATTTATCAACTTACAGAATTTCCTTCATCCACAACATTGATTAGGAATGGGTCCAAAATGAATGAGTGATTGGTTTGGGAAGGCACCGGGACAACCATCGGTTCGAAGGAGAATACCTGAAGTTAGTTCTGGGATGTCAGGTTGCATTTGGTTGGGGATGGAACAGAATCATAAGTATGCGAAAAAAAACAGATTTCGTTCTTTATATTTTCTCATCTCCGATGCTATACTCTTTCACAATAGACGATAAAAAGAGATTGTAGGCTCATCATAGTCTAACATTGAGAAGCAATGCTAATCAAATACAAAACAATATAGAATATACAATCAGAGTACAATTTGTTTGAAAAGCTAATTTTCATAGCAACTCATTCTATTCTAGTTTAGACAAAAACTCATTCGATTCTAGTTTAGAAAAAAAATAATAGGAAAGAAATGATTGAATCCAGAAGCTCTCATTTCAAGTAATTTCATTCACTTTAATGTAACTACGTCGCTCTGTCTAATCTTATCTCAGAAATTAGAAACAGGGAGGGGAACATGAGAGTCATCGCCAATGAAAATGCCACCATAGACGAGACCTGTGAGGCTGCCTCTGATGAGAGGGCCAACACAATACACCTAGTTGTCAGTGAAGTCTCATCTCACAACACAGGATCGAAGGAGCGGGCAGGGTTCATCAAGCCACCAGAGAAGGGATTGGTTCCATGTGACTCGCCCAGTTCACGCACACAAAATTTACTCAGCTACCAGTTGTTTGATCCACAGTCCATTGTGAACGAATTTGCATAGGAAGCGAGTATGCCAAGCCACAAAAAACTAACACCACCAACATAATTACGTGCATACTCATTTTCAGTCGGATCCTCCTTTCCCTGTAATCTCCTAGCGATTGAATTTGACTTGAAACCTCTTGAAGTACGCCTCAATTTTTTTGGGCTTTCACGAAACCCATGGTTGTGGATCTCCTCTTTCCTGCTATGGCCTCCTACTCCCTTTTCATTCATAAAATTTAAATTCTAGACTGGGGTGCTACTAGTGGAGTCGTTTGTATTGGACCGACTGAGTCAACTGTGGACAGACTGAGTCAACTATGAAATCATGGAAGAGGGCCATCTTCTACTTCTTCTGCTACAATGGAATCTCAATTAGGTGGAGATAGAGGGTTTGTATAGGTAGCTGGGTTGGAATACACCCTCAATGATGTATCCAAAGGTGAGTTAATCTCGGTTGCTATTCTATATCTTTAAACAATATTCTAAGATTAATCTAGGATACTATTTTATTTCTCCAAACAACATTCTAACCATAGCATACATTAGTAGACAAATAAATGGGAAGAGTACCTTGTTGATGGAATTGAACTTAAACAAACAGGTGGATCTTGATGTTGGTTTCTGTGGGTAGTGCCAATCTGTGTGATTTGCTTCTTGAGAAGCACAACCATTTTCAGGCTTTCCACTGAATGCGTGACCGCCATATATGAACAAGATTCAGGGCCAGAGTATTTGCAGATATCTAACAATGCCTCTTTGTAACCTATGTGCTCATTGTTGGCATGCATGAGATGCATTATTAGGGATAAAACATCGCATAAAATAACTTTTATAAATCCCTCTAGGAGACATAAACCTTTGTTATGTTCCTGCCTAAAATTATTTTTCTTTGTTTTGGGTTGGGTATGGTTTTTATTTGATTTTATATTGTAACCCTTAAAATTTATTCGGTTTTATTTTTTTTTTATATGGCAAAGTGAAACGTTAAAATCATGGCTTTCAATTTAAATTAGGATTCTTAATATACAATGGATCAAAGTGGGAAGGGGAAATTGTGGTATTGAACTAATTATTCTCAATTAAAATCTATAAATTATGTAAATAAAAGTAAATTATTTTAAATAATTAGTGGTAATTTATGGTAAATATGTAAAAATTAAAAGGTAAACACAATAAGTTGATTTCCTAATAATTAAGATAAATAATTCTTATTGACTTCTACAATTTGTTATGTTGAGAGAGATGGCAATTTTGACCATGCCCAAATCACCAAGATTGTTCCCTGTTACACCCATGGCCAATGTGAGCTACCAAACCATGGAAAATTTGAATTTGAAATTTATATTGATATTCCTTAAAGAAAAAATAGGTCAAGCTAGAGATTATACCCATCATGAGAAGCCCATATTAAAAGGTGGGGTGTGTGGGCAAGAGGCCCCAAGAAGTTGAGAAATAAATAACCATCGAAGTGAACTAGAAAACTAGTAAACTAATTACCATAAATGAAACAACAACATATGAAAACCTAGGTGTACAATAAGTTTATCACAAGGAGAAAAAACCTAGCATTATGAAAATAATGAGACCACAATGGACGAACACAAAAAACCATGTCCAAATAGAAGTAAAATTGCAACCAAAAGAGTAGGGAGAATGTGGGCACCTAATTAGTAGAATTTTATAGGTGCCACTAGATCCAAGTCAAATTAATGATATATTTCATATAATATTACAACATACAATGAACTTGGAGCCACTAGCCCCAAGTCAAATTAATGATATATTTCATAAAATATTACAACATACAACGAACTTATGGCATATAGAAAGCAAAGAATCAAAATTTATTCCAAGATATTAATGACGAAAATCTAATCAAAATGGAAGATTGGAATCCCAATATTTACATCAAAGTAAAATGAAGTTCCCCTTGGAGATACATAGCACATCCATGTATTTTCACCTACATTACAAATGCAAAACAAAAGAAAAAGTGATAATACCTACCAAAACCAAATAATTACATCATCGAATTCAATGTATTCATGATACTCGATATGGTACTTCCAATCCTGTACACATAAATATTGACCCTTCCCATAAAACATTAGATCCAGATATTTAGGTTATAATTCTAGAAGAAATTTTGGTGTTGAATTCCCAAGAAAATTAAAAGATTCCTAGACAAAACATTTAACTTAGTCTGCAATTGGGGTCACAAAATGACATTGAATCAACATTTTAACATATCAATTTCAATTCATACTATTTAGTATTTACAACCAAGTCCCTACCTCCTCGACAAAGTTCCATGACCTTTTGGGAACCCATTTCTTCAACTTCGGTTACAAACATGAGTCCTAGTAGATACGAGTCTAGAATATATGAATCCATTTCCAATATTTCCTTGCAACTTGAATACAATTATGAATCTGCATCTTGTGTATCTTCCGAGGAGATATAAAGACCAACCAATTACTAGTCTTATAGAAGAGGATACTAATATAAGCTCCATTATATATACACTTCCACCTTTTGATTTGTTTTTTGTAAATATGTTTATGTAAATATAAGACATATTTTGACAACAAGAACAAAAAAATAATGGGTGAACTACACTAAAAGCCAATCCTTTTCTTGCATTCTTCAACTTTGTTGGAGCAAAAAAAGAATGACGGTCACTAGAAAAATATGCATACCATTAGGATTAGAGATTAGGTAAGCCACTGCGAACAAATTCAGTGCCATGGAGCACATGGTTCTATATTGGGATAATAAGGTATATGTATATAATAAGTTGAAAGGAGCACCATGTATGCTTATATGGCATAACTTCTGATCTGTTTTATCTTATCTTTAAAAACTTGTTAGATGGGACTATTATAAGCAACTATCAACCAACACAAAAAATATTAATGGGATTTCAACTTTAAAGGGATTTTCTAGAATCTGGTCCATTCATTCATGATATATAAAGGGATTATCTAGTATTAAATACATAACATGATGCATATCAAAATGTATGATGATAAGAAAGAATCACTACTGCCTCCTATAGGGTGTTCAATAGGATGGCCAATGTGGGCTAGAGAAGGCTAGCTAATAGCCCAGACAACAGAGTTCTTTCCTAAGCCAACACAGTTCTTTCCAGAGACACCATAATAGATAACTTTGGCTGGTCTAGCTAATGCTCCTTCACTCAACTAGGGGTGTGGGAAACATCCTAACCAATATTGATACGTTACTATTAGGTAGGGGTGAAGCTCCACTCACTCAGTGCTTTCAACTCATCATTTACTGATTTCCATGCGTAGGGATGGTAGAAACCACTTAGAGAGACTCTCCATACCAGAGCTAATATACAGGAAAGAAACTTGACTTTCTTACCTACTAATTTAATGGATTTCAATCCCTGAATAATAAAGCACAATCGTTGGAACCCTAACCCCATCCACACTCCATTTCCCTCCCACCATTTGATTGAACTAAAAATTTATGTGCCAACACTAATGCATCAAAATCCACTCTATGCGAAGCATGGATTTCATGGCGTAGTACCCTCAAGATACACAGTCGTAGGGCCTCTTCATGTCTAGTCTCAACATCATATGATTCATACTTCCTTTTCCTTGAATAATTCCTCTTCTTGTGAAGATCCATTCCAAATTTTTGCACATCAATCAATATAATTTATCATTAGGCATTATCCTTAGTCCTTGTTCTCCTCATTTTGGGGGTCATCAAGGGGGTTCCTAGTTGTGATACAAGGTTTTTTGTTTTTCTCACTCTTTGGTGGAATTTAAATTTGTCTTATAGTCCTAAGAATTGGTGGTATTGGTGAGGTTTATTACCGCTATGCCTGATTCACAAATATCATTTTCCTTGGCTATGATATCTGTTTATATGAAGGTATGATTCTCCATATCTTGATGGTGACCAATGTTGGTAGAGGTGATTTTACAGCCCCCTGTTGTCTCTCATTCCATGTTGACATTATTGCTTCTATTAGAGGGTAAGATGCATGCATTGATTGGTAAGGTGGATGCTAGCTTTAGGAAGGTGGTTGCCTCATTGATCCCCTTTCTTGTAGAGCCTTAAGCCTCTCAATTGCACACTTTTTGGGGAGAGGCAGGGGAATCTTTCAAATCGGAGATAGCTCTGACCGACCGGCAAACCAACCAATCAATTTCTATAATGGCTCCCTCTCAAGGATTCACCACAATGATCTAGCTAGGAGGGTAAACTCTTTTGCTCCCCTGCTTAGAGAGTTTTACTTTGGAACAATTAAGTTCTTACAGTAATTTCATTGTTCTAGGAGGGGGGCACTCCTCTTTCCCTTTTTCCCCGTTGTGGGTGTCAATGCCGAAGAAGATGATTCTTGTGAACATTATGTCAAAGTTCTTAGTTCGATCAATGCTTTATTATATATGTAATTATGCTTTTCTGATTGTTTTCTTTGACAATGCTTTATTATATATGTAATTATCATTTTTCATTTTTACATTGGTCCTTCAATATATTATATCTGTAATTATGATTTCTACTGTAATTATATATCTAATTATTATTTATTATATACATAATTGTGTTTTAGTAGAAAATGCTACTATTATATATGTAATTTTGAAATTATTATATATGTAATTACGCTCTCGAATAATTGAAAAAATAATTGATCAAAAGAGATTCTCGCCCCCCAATCTTGTGCTAGGGGAGAAACCCTCATCCATATGAATGAGTTTCGTATTAAAAACCTATGGTCAATTGAGCAACTTGGTATGAAGTTATGACTATGTCGATGGGGGGGAAACATTAGGGCTCAAGAACCTATTTAAATCCATTTGATTATGTGAAAAATACAATTTTAATTACATATAACATGAGATATATCCTTATATATGATATTATTCTATGATTGAGTCACTTACTGATAGATAGGAAGGTGCCCCACCTAAACATGCACCTTTATTTAAGGACCTTCTCAGAGCTAATGGGTAGACAGAAACACCTCCAAGAAATATCATAAACAATAGCTTTCAAACAAGCTATGCCACCTTCTACCACTATCACTCCTGCTACTCACACTGAACTGCACCTACTGACCTTACTACACTTGGTTCAATCAACACTTGCTTCTTATGGGATAACTGGCTTGTATGCATAGTGAATTTTGATTGATGTCTCTAATAGGATTAGTCTTAGATGCAGTTTTTGATGTAGTGCGTTAAGCATGTGATGAAGGAGATAAATATCGAGGACCAAAAGGTTGTAGATCTAGTTCATATCTTCTAGCTACTCTGTCATTCCCTCCCTACAAAGGCACATAAAAGTTGGGTTTTATCCAATATTAGTACTATGAAAGGCATAGGTCAAGGGAGTAGCTTGAGTTTTTAGGGTCATTTTTATAAATACAACTAGATGCATAGTAATATTTCCATTGAATACACATGTAGAGTGTTGGTATTTTTGTTACATTATATGCCTAAATATTCAGTATCCAGTGTAACAAGTACATGTAACCCAATTACACTAAGGGAACATAATAAGAATTTCCCTAATATAAGGTTTATAGAATAATACCCATCAATATAACTAGAACAAGGTAGTAGTATTGATCAAGGTTTGTCATCTATGGAATACAAGTCAATCGGTTTGAGCGTGGTTACCATTATTATTCATAACAAATTAACTCTAGTTTTTTTACGGTTCTACTTATGTTGGGTCTACTATAACAATAGAAACAAGAGAAAGATAACATGATTACCTCTATTATGTGAATAGTGTAAGAAATGGAGTTATAACAGGAATCATTTATACAATAGGTTATCATTAGGTGGTAAGTGAAACCAATACACAGTGAAATAAAAAATTACATTTATTTCATAATCAATTCAACTGCTTGTTACACAAAGTAATGTAAAAGAACTCATAGATCAAATTCGATGTCAAATACTGGTTTGTTTTATCAGCTAAGCATGTTCCATGATCAAGAACAAGTATATTGTGTATAATTATGAATTTACTGTATCTGTACTATGAATAGAGTCGAACAGCCTGTACGACATTAAGCTTTTTGTATTGAGTTAGTCTAATAATTTATAAGAAAGTAAAAAGGATGAAGATAGATGCAAATAAACATTGAAAAAATAAATATTCAGAGGCGGTGATTCCTAAAAATCATCCTCTAATCATGGGGGACATAGAATGAAAGATAATCAATGATAAGTATTTCAAGCAACGAAGAGTTTATCAAATTTTCAGCTCAGGGTATTTCTCAGAACTCATCCACAATGATCCTGAACAAAACCTCATTATCAACATTTACAATAATGTGACCAAATCATGCCTCCATAGGATTGCTGCCATATCTCATATTATTCCTTGTGTGGAGGTAATCTCCTGGCTCATAGGCCAGGTGGAATTTTCCAATAGATGGATCCTAAACCAACACCAAAGCCCAGTTGAAGGCTACTAAACCTTCAACATATTGCCATGAAAGTTCCTCCTAGAGCCTAAAGTAAGTCTATTTGATGAATGGGTGAAAAGGTCTATAGAGGAGGTACCTCCTAGCATGCTAATAAAAAATGGTGGTTTTACGCTAAAAGATTTAAGACTAGGATATCAAAGGTGTATCCAACTATTATATTGAAGCATCATTTCAGAATAGTCATGTTGCTGTTGGCCAAAATGTACGGAGAAATGGATGGAACCATGCTTTATAAATCATGGGTGCCTATGGTGAATGAAAATTGTACTCATGAGCAAGCATTCAATTAGAGTGCAATCATGTCCCCTTCATTATATAAGGCTTTCAGGGAAGTGAAGAGTTCCAAGCCTACTAGTTTCTTTATGTCTAGCTACCTTTCGGACTCCATTTGTTCAAAAAATGAATTTTCGGAACTAGAATAGAAATGGTCCAAGTATTTTCCTCTAGTACATGTTTAATGCAATCTCTTATGTGATTACAAGAATAAATCAGAGATGACAATAATATGCAACCATTTTATTACTCCATTTTACTCTTTTTTATTTGAGAAAGAGTTTCCATGCCTCTAGGAACAAGAATAGACAGTCATAGGAGCAGTTGGAAACTGGTATTTGCATGAACAGGGAATCTACATAAGATTTTATGCCATATGGTGCATGGAGATATCCTTGTCTACTACCTTTATATGCTTCGGACAGAGTGGTTTGGCTAGAAATATTATATCAGACATTTTTTCATCAAGTTATAGGTACTCTTAAGAGGGAGAAGTGGTCAATGTGGCCAAATTTACCTATCAATATCATATACTATGGAGTTGATGACAATAGCCAAGCCATGAAAGAGGAAAATGAAATTAAATCATCTCATTTTGGAGAGATAATATTCAAGAGACATGATCTTGAAGCTGTGATTATTAGTCACTGTGTTGTTATCAATCGGATGTAGTGTTATACTCATGAGAGGGATATTGATGAGGAAATCTTCAAGAGACTTATTTATCCATCTAAGGTTAAAGAAAATCTGTGTCAAGGACCTCAGAAGAAGGTTGAACGAACCCATGCTTCACCTATTTTTAACCTCCAGGAAAAAGTTGAAAAGCTCTAAAGCACATTGGAATAGGTGAAGGAGATGAGGAAGCATTAGAAAAAGGAGCAGATAGATTCAAGACGAGGCTTGAAGAAGAGAAAGCAGTGAAAGAGGGAAAAGAAGAGAGAAGGATAATAGAACAAGATGACTTGGTGATACAATTGGCTTTGGAAACTGAACAAAGAGTTAAGCAACAGGAAAAAAAAAAAGGGAAGTGATGAAGAGCTTCAGAGGAAAAGGGATGAGGAACTCCAAATGAAGAAGGAATAACAAGGAGAATTACAAGATTTCAAAACTACCTTTGATCATAAAGTGTGATGTCCTAAGGTGAAAAAGCCCTAAAATCCAAAACACTAACCCTAGGAAATGATGTGCCAATAAGAATGTGAGCCCAAAGAGGCTAATTGATATATCAATTTCCCAAGACTACAAATGTTTCATGCAAACTACATTTATGACATTTCTTGGACCATTGAAATTCATACTATGTGTCTTTAGCCTATAAAAAAATGCCAAAAATGCAAGGGAAATGCCCAAAAAAGGTACCAAAATTTTAAGGTCTAAAACACTATAGTATAACTACCAGGGCATGGAATCATGTTGAATCAATGTAACAAGTGGGTGGTCACTAGTATTCTATTATTTCAATTGTCCGCCCTTATGAACAAGTGGTCCATTTTGTGTCAAGTTCCTTCATCAAATGTGGAAACTTTTGTTGAATATGGCTCCTAGTGAGACACGTGTGCCAAAATAGGAACATGAGGTGCCTATGAGAGGTGGGAAATATGGTTGAAGTAGCTCCAGATTAAATATAGAGTTCAAGGCAAAGAAAATGGAATATTTGATTTAGAAGCATCTTCAACCGCAACCTCTGTGTTGGTGTAACGGCTATATTAGAATGGAGAGCCGGGTGGGGGTACTTCCAATGTGATCCTAAGAGGTGTTATTTATAAAAATGCAACCATACCTTATCTCCCACCCTAAAATTATGTGCCACTCTAATCTAGGTGGATATTTTTGGCCACCAACCTATTCTAGTAACGCAATGGTTCTTTATCTTCTTATAAGTTTTTCTATGGTTTTTTGGGTCCTAAAATTCTACAGTCATTTGTATGCCATAAATGATGTTTTTTGGCCATTTACGAGTCTAGAGGTTTTGATGGAATTCTCTAATCCCAACCAAAAGTTGTAATCCTAAATATAGTTCTTTTAAATGGACTCATTGTGTGCCCCAAACAGATATCTTATGCAAAAGTTGCACCACTCGGAAGTTGATTCTAGGGTTATGGTTTTAAACCTCTGGGGTTCTTTCCTTATGTTAAAAAAAATTATAAAACTAACATAGAAATGCATGGAAATGAATGAATAAGAGAGTTTATAGGGAGTTTCAGTGATTTCCAAGTGTGCTAAGGAGATAATGGCAAGGTGTGCTAGGTAGTGCTAAGTCATTATAGACTGCTAGGGTGGCATGTGACCAAGATGTGTCAGTTGCCAAGGTGTGCCAACATGTGCTAGGAAGTGTTAGGGAGTGTTAGGGAAACACAAGGTATCACTAGGTAAAATTAATGCATGGAAATGAACAAATAATAGTTTGTGACATGAAATGTCAGTGAGTTCCAGCTGTGCTAAGGAGGGAGTGACAGGGTATGCTAGAGGTCAGGGAAACATGCCAATATGTGCTAGGTTCTAATGTGTTCCAATTCATGTAAGGGAGTGTTATGGAGTTCCAAGGATAATTCAGAGGAGCGCTAGTTTCAAATGCATGGAAATGAATAAGAGTGTGTGACATGGAGTGTTAGTGAGTTCTAGGGAGTGTCATGTAAAATATGTTGCTAATATTTTTTATGGCCATGATTAGATGTGAGCCTTGAATTGGTAACTTTTTATGTGGGATGAGTTAATATTGGCTACGAGTAGCCTAAAATTATTTATAATCCATTCTTAGGTGAACAAGGCATGGTCTAGTTGTTTCAATGACTTGCTTGGGTTCCCAAGTCGCAAAAAAAATAATGTTATCTAATATGAGGGCATGAAAGGTAGGGAGTGCCAAGGTGTGAAGGGAATCCTAGGAAGCGCTAAGACATGCTAGAAAGTTCCAGGGCATGTTAGGCATTCTAATATGTGCTAGGTGCTAGGGTTTGGCACCAACTGATGCTAGGGAGTTCCAGGGAAACAAAATGGAGGACTAGTTTCAATTGCATGGAAATGAATGAATAAGAGTCTATGATAGGGAGTGTTAGCAAGTTCCGGGTGTGATAAGGAGGGAGTTACAAGGTATGATAGGAAATTCCAAGGCATGATACAGTGCTAGGAAATCATTCCAAGATGTGCCAACTTCCAGGGTGTGCCAATGTGTTCCAAGGAGTGTTAGGTAGTGCTAGAGAAACACAAAGGAGAACTATATCATAATTCATGGAAATGAATGAATAAGAGTGTGTGACAAGGAGTTTCAAAAAGTTCCAAGGGTGCTAAGGAGGAGTGACAAGGAATGCTTGGCAGTGCTAAGTAACGCTAGAGTGTTAGGGAAGCATGCAGCCAAGATGTGCCAACACGTGCAAGGAAGTGTTAACTAGGAGTTCCAGGGAAACACAAGGGAGCACTACGTCAAAATGCATGGAAATGAATAAATAATAGTTTTTGATTGGAAGTGCCAGTGAGTTCCAGGTGTGCTAAGGATAGAGTGAAAAGGTATTCTTGGTAGTGTTAAGGCATGCTAGAGACTAGGGCGACATGCCAATATGTCCTAGGTGATAGGGTGTACCAACACGTGCCAAGGAGTGTTAAGGAATGCTATGGAAACATAAGGGATCACTTGGTAAAAATGAATGGAAATGAATGAATAAGAGTTTGTGACTAGGAGTTTCAATGAGCTCTAGGTGTGCTAAAGAGAGAGCGACAAGGTATGCTAGGTAGCGCCAAGGAATGCTAGAGTGCTAGGGCGACATGCGAAGATGTTACAGATGTTTTGGTGTGCCAATGCATGATAGGGAGTTTTAGGGAGTGTCAGGTAAAAAAAATGAAGCAATAGATAAAAATGCATGGAAATGAATGAATGAGAGTCTGTGATAGGGAGTGTCAATGAGTTCTAGGTATGTTAAGGAGGGAGTGACAAGGTTATATACTAGGCAATTCCTAGGTTAAACTACCAATGCGTGTTAGGAAGCACTAGGGTGTGTTAGGGAGTGTAAAAGAATGCCAAGGAATGTAGGGGATGATAACACATGCCACATAATGCTAATGAATTTAAGACATGTTAGGTGCTATGGCATGTCAAGATGTGAATTATGTTGCTTAGTTGTTTTATGACCACATTTGGATGTGATGAGCTTGTCTTGGTAACTTGTTAATTGGGATCAGTTGAGATTGGAAATGAGTATTATAAAATGAGTTACATGTAGTTCTTAGGTGAACAAGGCATATGTTGAATTTCCACGACACATGAGAATATGGGTTTGGTCTTAGAAGCTTCGATGCAAACATAGTCAAGTGCCACAACACATCGACTTTTCAAAAAGAAATCTACAGACATCAGGGAATCAACTAGTGCACATGAAATTTTTAAAATTTTTCATATTATTCTTTTTTAAATTACAAAATATAATAGAATAGGCTAGAGCTCTCGTACCAGGGATCATGGCCCTTTACAATCACAGTGATATAAGGAATACAACTAGGGCTTGGTGTTAGTACTTTTACAACCAATATACCTTGAACAAGACAACACTTGACCCACTTTTTGATGGTGGCCACACATATCCCTTTCAATTCACATGCCTTGAACACATATGGTAGCTCATTTTGCCTCCCATTATGCAACTACTAATTTTTCTCTATTAATGAACTCAAATCCTTTAGGTTATTGAACTCGGCTCAAATTTTTTTTCCCTTTATCTACCTCTTCTTTCCTTTAAGGTCACGCTTAGGATTTTTTATCAGTTATTCACAAATTCGTTGTGAAAAAATCTTTGGTTTGCCCAATTTTTCCATCTGCTACTCCAAGATGACAAGTTTAGGGATATGGAGGTTTCCCTTCTTCTCAATGACACAATCCTCTGCATTACAGTGAACTATGGCTAGTTGGCTAGCCCACTTGACTACTACTTTATTCCTTCAAAGTATGCAGGTCCTTAGGCCCAATACACCTACCCTTCTACCAGTATTGTTTTCCTTCACAAGTAAAAGACTTAGAGCTCTTCTTTGACAATCACCTAACATTAACCCTCGAATTCTACTTGGACTGCCATCAATTTTCCCAACCATAGTCAATTCTTTTACAGATCTAGTTCCCACAACATTGTCCCATCTATGGCCCTTCAAATATGCCACCTAGTAGTAATTTTAGTCCTCTCAAAATCACTATTATTGTGTACAAATTTATTTTTTGTCCAACATATGAATAGATCTGAACTACTCATCTTATCATCCTTCTAACAAATTTTAGATGATTGTAATATTCCTACATTAGCCTATAACTAATGGGAATATTAAAAATTTTGTTTTGTCACATAGATAGGTGAAAAAGTGGGTGGAGTGACCCATAAAGTTCTTTATGGTGAATAAAACCACTTCTCATGTGAAAGTGGATCATATTTTCAGTTGAATAAATCACCCTAAGGTGTGAATAGGGGCTAAAACATGTTGAATAGGTCAACCTTGACCAAATCTATAGTGTTGTCATGGAGGAGTGGCCATCAATGAGGCACAACACAATTTTAGATGGAGGTGCCTTGTGTCAAAGGAGTATTATCATTGGATGTGGTTTACGGTTTGCAAGCTCTTGTCTTATAAAAGGAAGGGGATGGAAGCATTAGAAGGTTGTTGATGATATGATATTTTTCTAAGTATATGGTATTTTTAGACATATATCATTCTCTTGCTGTTTAGCTGAGAATAATGCTATTTAGCATTGGGTGTTACTAGTCAAGAATCTCACCTCTTCCCATTGAGTAGCTCTTGAGAGAGTTTGCATTGCATTGTCTGTTATCTGGCTTAGGGCCAACCTACTTCTTTCAACTATAACGTAGATCTTGTTGAGGGTTTGAATTTTTTTGCAAGATGCAGTAAGTGGAGATTAGATATTTTAGATCTAGTCCATTTCAGTGCTTCTTTTCAGTGGAGGAAGGTTCTACTTCATTTGGAGGACTATATTGAATAATTTAAGCATAATTTTCATATCTTGGCTACATGCCAACTGTATATTGATCCCTACAGCATAGTATGGATCCAGATTTACGTTATTTTTGTAGGTGTATTTGCAAGGTGTTTCATCTCACCAATTGGAGAGTGATTTTATAGGTGTTGGGGATATGAATTCACTTTGGAGATATTGTGGAGGAGATCATTTTATTGTTTCTAACATATCAGATCCACTTCCTAGATCTGAATATTTTCATAGATTTGCAGTCTTAGATCTTAGATCTACATCTTGTACTCGGTGTTTTGCTGAAAACCCCAAGGGGAATTGTTAGAGGAGCTTGTATATTGTATGGATCTGCTATACATCTAGCTTTTTGTCCACATACTTGCTCTCGATCTGATGTGTCATCTACATCTGTTACAGAGCCAATAAATAATTATGTAAGACTTTTTCTATCCTAATATATGGTTGCAACACCTCATTTTGAGGGATTCCTGTCATTGGAGACTTGTATTTTCCTATCATGCATCTTATGGGCCACTTTTAACATGTATTTTGCTACTATAATAACAAATGGAAGGTCTACATATTGGCCTCCTACTTTATGAAAGATGAACTGCGTTATTTTTATATCATTTTTCATTCTATTGTTACATTCCCCATTTGGAAATATTATAGTGGTATCAGAGCATCATCTTGGCACAACCCGTGCTTTCTAAAAATCAACATGTCTTCTTGAAAAGGAGAGCCTATTAGTGAAAATGAGAGGCAGTATGACAGGAGAAGACACAAAAGATTTGATTACACTTATGAGCAAGAAGACAAGGATAAAACCCTTTTATCTAGAGAAATGAAAGGGAAGGATATTTCAAGACTTCTTCTTCAGACTATGCATGAGCTTAAAAGAGAAATCAAGGGAATGAAGAGGGAAAGACATGAAGGTCCCTCAAGAATATTTTCACATGAAGACAACCCCAATTCTTCATATTATGTGTGCAAGAACTCAGCTAACCAATCAGATCTACAACTTTATACTATGCCCAGATTTACTGCAAGAGATATGGAGAAAGAAGATGCACCAAAGGAGGAGACTTTGAGTGATTATCTTTAGGAGTATGAATCACAATCTTGGAGATTCAAGGAGCACTTGAAATTCCAAGAGTTTTGCAAACTTAAGGAAGAAAGGAGATCCAGCAAGCACAATAGAAGGAGAAGAGGTAGATTCTTTCTGCCAAATTTTGATGGATCCTCCACATGCACAACCAAGGATTGGATAGATCAGCTAGACTCATATTTGTATCTACATCAAGTTTTAGAAAAGGAAGCCCTTAAAGTAGCAATGTTTCATCTTAAATGTAAAGATTATTCTTGGTGGTTGTTTGAATCCTTTTCATTAAAGAATACAAACGTATATACTTATGCAAGATTCACTAAGAGATTAGTGAAGAGATTTGATGTAAAAAAAAATGAAACATCTTTGATCGAGCTAGAAAATCATGAACATTCAAAACCCTTGCATGAGATGGAAAGATCTGTTATGCCAACTCCACTTCAAATTTATATTGAAGGGGATAAAAAATTGTGTGACACCTTTCCAAGGGCAAGATCCCCATTAAATGAAGAGATTTCTTCTCAAAGGGAAGACATGGAGGTTCCTATTTCAAGGGAAGATCAAGATATAGGGTCTCTCATTGTTGATGAGGTATTCTCAAATATTGATGAAGAGAAAGAGCATGAAGGCAGTAATAGCGCTATCACTTCAAAGGAAGGACCATCACCACATGGGGATGGGTATGAATTTTTTTCTTCAGGAGGAGGAGATTTTTCATCTTTGCAAAGGGTTCCCAAGGAGCATTATGTGACAATAACATGGGGTAGTAACACCTTGATCCAAGGAGGAGAAAGGATGGATCAACATCCAAGGATGAGGAGCATGAACCCTTATTTATTTCAAGGTGTTTATATTCAAAATAAGGAGAATGATTTATGCAACACAAGAAGGGACACACCAATCCACTCATTTATACAGTCTACTTAAGAATTTTATGTCTCTTTGCATGTAGGCATTCCACCAGGGAGACCCCCTGATTGGAACATGAATAAATTGTTCTCTCAACTATGTGCAACAGTGACATATCTGGTTAAGGAAGGAGCCTTGGGAGAAGCTACCACAACACTGAGAACCTTTGATGGGTTCCAAGGAGAGATGATCAATGTTCTAAATTGGAAATTTCCATATCCTACTCAACTATCTGCACTGGAAAATGATTCATAAATCTACGATGACATGAGCATGGTGTCAATTGGCCACTCCATGGTGTTGGAGAAGCAAATAAAACTTCCACACATGAGGAAGATTTCTGAATATGACAAGAGGTTATTAACACTCTTGCATGCATGGCTAAAGTATGGAATTTTTGGAAGAAAGAGACCTTTCAAAAGGAGGTTGACTTCCATGTCCTTCAATATTGTCTTGAGCAAGATCAACTGCAAGAGAGGCAACAAAAGTGGAGCTAAAACATCCCAACATGTGGCTTTCACATTAAGCATGTCAAAGAAGAGAGTGATTATGTGAGAACTACTTCATTTCAAAATTTTACAGCGTTGTCATTGCTAGGAAGCCTATATCCATATTGGGAGTCCCAACTCTTGGTAGAATATTCCAAGAACCTATTCACATGTAAGCTTCTTGATGGGAAAATGGAATATAGGAGGTATATATTGGTTGATGGAGTCATCTATTTTCATGATCAGATCTATTTGATTAGAGACTCAAAGCTCAAAGATAAACTATTATGTGCAACCTATGATATCTTGCTCTCCAATCCCATTAGTTTCATTAGAAACTACCATACTATTTTGGAGGGATTAATGTGGGAAGAATTCAAAGAGGAGATGCACTATCATATGAGGAAGTGCATGGATTTTTTGGAGATGGGAGAAATACATAACTCTATGGAGGAGTTATCACAACCACCTCTTTCCTCTTCTGGAATGAGAGGGGATCTATCTATGGACCACTCCCTTTGTATGAGCAGAGATCATGGTAAGGAACTTGTTTATGTGCATGATGATTTAGTTCATGATTATTTTCACTCCTTTACCATGTATATGCAGGCCATAGCTCCAAGGATGATCATTCTTCCATATAAAATTCATGGCCAACTTTGGGTCATAAACATTTATGAACATGGCCACTCCCTAGGAGGATGATAGGGAGATGATTTATCACTCTTGGTGCACTCCAAAGGCACCAAACGTATCTCACATATCAGCCATAGTGAGAAGACTTGGGAAGAAAGTAAGTGGTGGGGAAACAACTTACCATATCACTATCTAATGCAATCATGAGATATACCGTGCTAGTTCCACTTGTGGGACTACGATTCACCTCCATCATTGCATTGGTTTGTTTATGTATCACTATTTTTGATCCCACATGATGATGGTGATCTCAATTTTGTTGGGGACATGATGGGAGGGATGAAACTTTGGTTGGATGTGTCCATTGGGAATGAAACTTCCCAAATTTATTCATGCTTCAAGAGGAGGATGGGACATTATATGGCTACTACATTACATCATTTGTTTCCTTATGAAAAGAGCTATATGCTTGACTTATGTTTTTGGGAGAAGCCTATCACATGGGAGAATTTTTGGCAAGACATGTTTGGTTTGGATCATATTCAGCCAATACCTAACATACTCTATTATTTTCAAGCTTTTGAGAGGCTTATGGAAGCGAGAAGATGGTTGGATGGCCACTTATTGTATCATGATTAGAGACAAAAAGAAGGAGAACAACAATGGTATCAATGGAGGGACTATTTTCACCATCCCATATGTCATATGACACTTAGTCCATGTTTCATTTGGAGCCCATATGGTGATGATACTCTATTCACTATATACATGGAGGATTGGGCAAGGAGGCTCCCTAGAACCAATGAGGGGAATCATGAGGTTCCAAGTATCTTTTGGCTTCATAAGGACTATATTGTTGCAGCCCAGGATCAACAACTCCAAATTGATCATAAATGGAGGGAGAGGTAGTGCAAATTGAACAATATTACCTCTCATTTTCATCCATGCAGCCCCTACATAGTGCATAAGGAGGGGATTGGTGACTATTTCTATGAGCTACCAAGGATGGCTCACTTTGTTTGGATGATAACATGGATATTGGAGTTTCTGATGGGGGGTGAAGCACCCAACATTTATCATCCCTGATGCCTTAAAGAGGCAAATAGACAACATATAACACTTTCCATATATCTCCCACTTCGTCATGATGAAATTTGTTTGGTTAGTTCATCGAAGGAAAATTTTTATTCTTGGGAGGAGACACATCCATTGGAGATTTTGAAATGTCCTTGTAGTTTCTTGAGGACAAGAAACATTTTGGAGGGGAGGACTGTAATATTCCTACGTTAGCCTATAACTAATGGGAATATTAAAAATTTTGTTTTGTCGCATAGATAAGTGAATAAGTGGATGGGGAGATCCATAAAGTTCTTTATGGTGAGTAAAACCACTTCTCATGCGAAAGTGGATCATATTTTCAGCTGAATAAAGCACCCTAAGGTGTGAATAGGGGCTAAAACATGTTGATTGGGTCAACCTTGACCAAATATACAATGTTTTCATGGAGGAGTGGCCATCAATGAGGCACAATGCAATTGTAGATGGTGGTGCCTTGTGTGAAAGGAGTATTACATTGGATGTGGTTTAGGGTTTGCAAGCTCTTGTCTTATAAAAGGAAGGGGATGGAAGCATTAGAAGGTTGTTGATGATATGATATTTCTATGAGTATATGGTCTATTTACACATATCTCATTCTCTTACTGTTTAGCTGAGAATAATGTTGTTCAGCATTGGCTGTTCCTAGTCAGGAATCCCACCTCTTCCCATTGAGTAGCTCTTGGGAGAGTTTGTATTGCATTGTCCACTATCTGGCTTAGGGATGAGATACTTCTTTCAAATACAGTGTAGATCCTATTGAGGGTTTGAATTTTTTTGCAAGCTGCAGCAAGTGGAGATTAGATCTTTCATATCTACTCCACTTCAGTGCTTCTTTTTAGTGGAGGAGGGTTCTACTTCATTGGGAGGACTGTATTGAAGAATTTTAGCATCATTTTCATATCTTGGATACATGCCAACTATATATTGATCCCTATAGCGCAGTATAGATCCAGATCTGCATTATTTCTGTAGGTGTATTTGCAGGGTGTTTCATCTCACCAATTGGAGAGTGATTTTCTAGGTGTTGGGGATCTGACCTTCACTTTGGAGATATTTTGGAGGAGATCATTTTATTTTTTATAACATATTAGATCCACTTTCCAGATCTAAAAATTCTCATAGATCTGCAGTCTTAGATCTTAGATCTACATCTTGTACTTGGTATTTTGCTGAAAACCCCAAGGGGAATTGTTAGAGGAGCTTGTATATTGTATTGATCTGATATAGATCTAACTTTCTATCCACATACTTGCTCTAGATCTGATGTGTAATCTATAGCTGTTGCAGAGCCAATAAATAATGCTCTAAGACTTTTTCTGTCTTAATATATGGTTGCAACACCTCATTTTGAGGGATTCTTGTCATTGGAGACTTGTATTTTCCTGTCATGCTTCTTATGGGCCACTTTTAACATGTATTTTGTAGCTATAATGACAAATGGAAGGTCTCCATATTGGCATCCTTCTTTATAAAATATCAACTGCGTTATTTTTATATCATTCTGCATTCTATTGTTGCATTCCCCAGTTGGGAATATTGCAATGATTGAACTAGGGTCAAAAATCATCCATTAACAGTCCATTGACTAAATGTTTATAGGTTGCTTCAGATCTTTGACCAAAACTCTATAGATAGTCCACCAAACTCAACTCCTCTTCATGTCAATCCATTCCTCATTTGAAACATTTCTTCTGCTCCATCTTCTACTCAGCTTCCACCTTCCTTTGGATTTGATATCTCCGTACATAGTTCTGAAAACCATATTCCAAATTTGTGGTATATATTGAATATATAAACCTCTCTCTAAGGGTCACAACCCCTCTTCTTCTATGTATATTTGTCACAGTATTAATGGAATACCTTATGGATTGAACATGGCAGGAAACCTCCTTGAATAGGGAATTATACTTCTATTCTAATTTCTTTAGAACACACCCCATCCACCCATATCAAAAAGGATAACTCTTTCTTCCATAAGAGACTCGACCCTACCATATGGATCCATGTAGATTATAGGAATTTTTTTGACCGAATCTTGATATGAAATTTAGATCTTGTTGTGACTAACAACCCCCTTTATTTAATATTAGTAATAATACTAAATAAATGGGGACCCTTAGCTAAAATCCAAAAATCAATTAGGATTTGTTTTCTCTTTTCAAATAAAACTTTCTATCATAAACTTAGAGAAATACCTTAGAAAGAACATTAAGAAACACTTAAGTTTATGATAGATTACAATAAAATTGTTCTTAAAAACAAAACAGCGCATCCATCGCAAAATGATATATATCTTTTATAAAACCGAAATGCGTATTTGCGTTTTTGAGATAATGCAATCCAAAAAGCCTATATAATAAACATATTGGTCGCATCGCATAGCGGAGAAACCCAAATGTTAAACGAATATCTTTTGCGTTGTTTACCATTTTGCGCTTTTGCGAGATTTGCGATATGCGCTTTTGCGCTATTGCGCAATTTCCGCTTCTGCGTTTATTTTACATAACTATGATGGCTTCATTTTGTGATATTAAGTATATTGCGACATTGCGATATTGTGATATTGCATAGCAAATCACGTATCACAATGTCAGCGCATTCATGTAGGCGTGTTGTCCAAAGGCACCTTCCCATATATCAACTGTTTATGCGCTTTAATGATTAAATTAAATGATTGGATTGACAATTAATGGTAAATGAGATTTTGTTTTGATTGAAAGTCGTTTCACGATTAAAATATTATATTTCATCCACCTTCACATTTAAAATAGTCTCACCACATTTCTTATGCCATTACTCTCATTTACTCGTAAACACAAAAGTAATTCTAAGGAGAAAACGTCTATACAAAGCTTTCTACTAAACACTATGGGAAAGAAGGAGAAGAGCTCAATTTTGGAAAGGTAGAGAAATGGCTTCGCTGTATGCGTACACCTTGTAATAAAGATAAGATATCCACTGGGGAAGGACTGTGATAACTGCTAGAAGAAGAAAATCTTGTGGCGAGTTGTGGCTACAAAGCAGTTCTAGTAATACGTCCAAGCAACCCTCAAAAAACTCGTTTGTTTGTTTTCCATAGGATAGCGGTAGCGAGGATTCTCCCAAGGATACGACATGGTGAAATGGGTGTCGGAGACAACACTCGATATTTCGCATGTGCACTTAGAACTCCATCCGAAGAGCTAATCGGGTCATTCACCACGGAAGACGTGAGGCTGATTTATAAGTTGCCGGAAGCTCATGCGCCTTATAATAAGCAATTTATGAAAGAATTTGCCAGAGAACATGCGAATTTGTTACGAACGCACACGTAGAATGGACCAAAAGAGATGAACCATTGAAGAAAAACAAACATGGGTGGACATTACCAAAAAAGGATGTTTTAGACGTTGTTCACAAGTTCAAATATCCAAGTGGGAAAATTGACACAGCTTCTACCACAAGATAACGCATGTGCCTACAAAATTATCCTCTATATAGCTTTTAGGAAGTTACCGAAGAAGATGCTGGAGGTCAAGAGTTCTTAGAGAAAACATTAAAGCTCTTTTCAGAAAAGTCGAAGAGACTTGAAATAACTATAAGACAAAAATGAGGAAACATTGACCAAATTCAAGGCACTTAATACGTAGCAAGGAAAAGATGTGGAGCATGTTCAAATGATAGAGAAAGGCAAACTACTCAAAAGGTCAAATCGATTAAAAAGAAACTACTTGGCTAAAGTATGATGGTGAAGCAAAATCAAGTTGCAAAATTAATAAATCGCAGAAAAGCTCCAATAAAGGAAAATGCACAAAGAGAAGGCAAGAAAGGAGGCGGCTACAAATGAAAACACTTCTTATCGATTGCAAATGACAATTTACACAGCTAATTTGATTCCGTAAAACTGCCTGTGATATCAATGTGCACACAATCAAGAACAACGGAGAAAGGCAAGAAAGAGCAAAATCAATCCAAGGGCCGACAAGATTAAATTGGGACTCATACCGGGATACTGTGAAGCCACAAGACAAGCACTTAATTGTATCATCAATGCTACAGAGAATATTGCGCCTACATCTCTGCCGACCGTCTTTTCAGACAAGCTTGAATTCCCGAAGCTTCCACAACCGCATCTTCAAAACTATGCTAGATGTTCGCAAGTTTAAAGATCAAGTTCATAGATATTAGATTTAGTTTTACTTATCAGATTTTAGCCTAGGAAAAGGACGGTCATTGAACCGAATCCTAATTTTTGTAATAAGACTATTTTTAGATGTAGCTAAGTATTTAAACCTCTTCTCATGATGAGAGAAGGGTCCTCGATCTTAATATTTTGACTGGGAGGATTGTATTTCTATACTCCATTGTCTTATATTTTTAAAAAGGATCACATCTCGTGATTTTTATGCGGAATTATCTTTGAAGTGTTGCATTGTTAATTTTGAATTTGATTTTGCGTCGAGTTACTCAGATTAGTATCGATTTCATTTGAAAGTCTTCAAGTTTAATAGGGTATTTCATTCGTTCATTGTCGATTTCTTTTATCTTAGATTCTTCAAAAGATTGCTATCATTTTATATATATTTATTTTCACAACGCTTCCTTTTATATATCATTTCGAGTATAATTGAAACGTTATCTTTCATAAGTATATATAAATGGTATACAATGATGAATGCAATATGTTAATACAACTCGTTTAATTTGTTAAACAGAGTTATCTTTATTTGTTTTCGCATATTTCAATTTAAATAATAATACATTTTCATGGTTATTGTTAAATTGAACAATATTAAGTTGTATTCACATATAATTACCCTAAGTTAGTGTTATAATTTATTTATCAAGATATTTAGTTTAAATTAGATAGTTTTATTTCGCTTAATTTAGTCCCATTTCCACATCCAAACCAATCCATTTAGTTATAAGGAAACTGTCCTTTAAAATCCAAGCCTGAGCCACCATACCAAACGAAAATGAGCCTGCCCTTTTAAGTTCCCGACCGGTGGTTTGCCCCAATGTTTAAAGGTGAGATTTTCTAGGCTCTTGAACATTTTCTTGCGCTAAAAAGGAGGGCCCGAGATATGAATGGTAAGTAACCTTATCCACAAGCCATTCTCGAGAGCAAAACACCCTCATCAACTTCTTCAATTTCTTTGAAATACAAATCCTATAGAAGAAATTGCGAAGAATATTCATACACCCACTACCAAAATCTCAAACATTCGACAATCAACCTTGTTCTCCTTAAGTTCAAGATTTAATTCATAAATTGAAAGGATCTCATTATCTCTGTAGAAGAATCGAAATATCTCGAAGGTAGTGTAACTTCAAAATTTGTTTTTCCAAACTTCTACTAGGCTTCAAAGTGAAAAATCTGGTATCTCGAAAGAATTCCTTTACCTAGTAGATTCAAGACAAGAAACTCAATCAATCAAGAAGTGATATAAGTTCAACATCTAATATTCAAATACCTCATTCTCGAAATCCCATCTCAACAAAGTACAATTGTTTCCATATAATCTCCTCAATCAATACCCGCCAATCCTCATCAATCTCAACATCATCTATTCAAATGAAATCTATCAAAATGACTGCCCATTTTCTACTTACCTTCCAATAGTCGTTCCAATAATGGCTAGACCATGCGCTACTCTAGGAGCACAACATGGCTTCACCTTTACATGATTTACCAAACATAACCCCGGAAATATTTCCAAAATTTAGCCCAGACTTAACATTCACGCTCGAAGAAAAATATCAATAAATCTATGCCGATGCCATTAATTTGAATGGAGTCACACATGAAGATGTTGTAGTTACACTATTCCCTTATACTTCTCAAGGAGTAGTAGGGTCATGGTACGTTTCATTACCATCAGGATCCATAACAAGTTGGGCCTTCATTTTTGCATCATTTTAACCAAATTTCGTGAGATTACCGGATCAATAGTAAATTTACTCAATGACTTAAATTTGAAGATAGAACACAAGGAACCCACAAGTTCAACGCTAGATTCAAACTCCTTGAACAAAACTACACAGACTACGTTCAGCTGAACAAGTCGAATTGAATGGTACATAACTCCGCCTTACCTTCAAACATAGCAATTTTTGTAGACGTAGCCGCAAAACCTACGTTAGCCGAGAATATGAAAGAAGCTATTGCAAAAGAGGAAAAAAGAATCATCTCTCTAGAAAAGAAAAATGCTATTGAGAAAAGGAAATCAAAGAAAGTCGCCTTTAAAGATGATTCAAAGAAAAAGGCCAAAGACCCATACGACATGGAAGGTTTATAGAAAGCCTCTAAAACCATGTCAAAATGTTTGCTGTGAACAGAAATAAACTTCTACCAAGAAACCGTTCCGAAATTTCGAAGAAACCAAGTTGAATCTAAACTCAATGCAATCTCTAATGCGTAATCATAAGAAGAGGAAGAAGCAAAGAAGATACATCTCTAGTCTCAGATGAGGAAGATGAGAATGAAGAAATAATCAATTAAATGGAATGTGGGATTTTATCCTCCTCACTCCCGATAGTGAAGAAGCTATGAACAGAAGCAATTAGAGTAAATGCAACAGACAGCCTTACAAATAGCTCCTAAAAAGAAAATCACAACTCCAAGTACCAAAGACAAATCCCCGCAAAGAAAAGCTTCTCCATTACCTACTCAAAATCATCCATCTTCTTCTAATCCTCCACATCGACAAAAAATACTTTAGTAGTGTCAGATCCTATGGAATATACCATTGTTGAAGACATGAAAAAGATCAAAGCCAACATTTCATTACATGAATCAAGAACTCAAACACTAGCAAATGTTGCTATTGAAAGAATTAAACGCTACACCAATTTCTCCTTTACCAAGTGGTGTAGTTGCAAAAGCAAATAGAGTGGTTTCTGTAAGTCACTAGATAAGGTAGATGCTACCTAGACATTAAAGGCTCATTGGAGAAAAGCAAAATTCTCAAACTCCTCCTTTCTTTGACTTCGAGATGTACAATAAAATTCGCACAATTGTTTGATTGATTCGGGAGCCTCCAATATAATGCCTACTTCGTTTGTGCCAAATTGAATATCGAACCAATAATCTACCATATTGTTCAATTAGGATCTGCTTCTAAAGTTCAAGTTGTAGGAGAAATCAATTAAGTTACTATCATATTAGCTTCCGATCCTAGAATTGTCCAAAGAATTGATATTTTGATCGTCGTATATTCCTAAATTCTATGGATTAATTTTGTTGGTGGGATCATTCTGCTAAACTTAATGGTTATATCTCGATCGATTATTCACATATGTGGCTTCCCTACAAAGGGAAATCCAAATCAAACTGCAAAATCGAACGAGAAAAACATATGACACACACCGCCACTACCCTAACAACCTAATGAGCTCCGTGGCATTCAACAACAATATTCTTGAGGTTATTTTTGTCAATCATTTCGGGAAACTTCCAAGCACCTCAATCACCTTTTTTCTCGTAAATAATTTTGTTTCAAATAGAAATTTTTTCACAATCTGATCCTTCCAGA
Source organism: Pinus albicaulis (assembly GCA_034641835.2). Lineage (NCBI taxonomy): Eukaryota > Viridiplantae > Streptophyta > Pinopsida > Pinales > Pinaceae > Pinus > Pinus albicaulis. The sequence goes on along the minus strand of CM076574.1, from coordinate 20,905,767 downwards.
ATTGTAAATATTTCGATGTAATTGTAGATAAGATAATAGATAAGTATTTATTTTGGTCGTTATATTTGATGGATCAAAGTCTAGTGATGGATCCGGAGTTGGATGCATCTTTTAATTGATCCAAACGTATGGTGAGAAAACTATATTGCCATGTAGGTTAGAATTTGAGTACCAACAATACTGCTAGAATATGAAGTCCCGGTTCAAGGACTTTATAAAGCTATAGGGTTAGATGTTAAATACTTGAAAGTCTTTGGTGATTCCGAAATTGTCATAAAACAAGTTAGGAATACTATTCATTGCCTTTCGTGACATCTTAAACACTCGTCAAACCCTAGTACAAGATCTCACCACTCATTTTTTTAGCATTCAATATTTCTCCTATTCCTAGAATCAAGCGAATACATCAAATTGCTTTGTTAACTAATGTTACCTAAACTCCTACCAAGATTGCAAATTCTAATAGGTTTTCGTAGAATTGATTTTTCGTCCATCTCAGTCTCATAATGTTACAAATTGGAGAGTATTCTATCATGATCAACATATTTTAAATTTCATGACTGCAGAAATCATATGATGAGCAAATTATTGACGAAGATGATCATGATTTACAAATTGTTTCAAAAGGTAATGAAAACCCATTCCAAAATCCGTTGTTAAATTAGAGGATTTATATGACATTAAAGACGTATTCAAGAAAGTCACTAATGCTAAACTTCAAAGTCTCCACTTTGAAGTTTGAATTAGTAAATCTTGGTTCGATTCTAAACTCAAAAGGTTAACTAGACTCTAATTTTAAATACCTCGAAGATGGAATGCATTCATTAAACTTCAACAAATATAAAAACGTTTTTGCTTGGAATTATGATGATTTAAAAATGTATGATACTTCGGTTATTCAACACACAATTCCAATGCTTCCGATATTAAACCTATTCAATAGAAGTTGAGAAAGATTCATCCAAATCTCGAAAGTCAAATCAAATCGAACTTAATAAACTTTTAAAAGCCAAAATCATTTTTCGGTCGTGCACTCCAATTGGGTTTCCAATATGGTACCTATAAGGAAGAAGATTGGTGATATAAGAATCGTATTGATTTCGTAAATTTAAACAAGGCATGTTTAAGACAATTTCCCATTGCCAACCATGGAACAAACATACTTCAAAAGGTAGCTAGTTCTCAACTTATGTCCTTTCTCGATGGAATTTCAAAGTTATAATCAAGTTTTAGTTCATCCAAATGTATTTACGATTGAAAACAACTTTCGTAAATTAAAATGGGGAACTTATGCTTATCGTAAGATGCCTTTTGGTCTAATAAATGCAAAGAGAAATCCAAAGAGCTATGGACATAGCATTTAAAGGTCTGATCAATAAATCAGTTGCTGTTTATCTTGATGACATAACAAAACATTTTCAAAAAGAGAGCCAATCATCTACATGATTTAAAAACAAATATTTGAAAGATGTAGAAGATTGGTATTTCCTTAAATCCAAAGAAATATTTCTTTTCGCTTTGGGTGAAGGAAAATCCTTGGGATTTTGTGTCAAAAGATGGTATATATATTGATCCGTATAGAGTGAAAGAAATTTCGATATTTCTTTACCTCATAACAAAAAATCCATGCAATCATTTCGGGACAAACATCAATTTTGTTAAAAGATTCATTCCCGATTTTTCCTTAATTGTTTTACCTATGCAAAATATGATCAAGAAGAACTAATATTCAAATGGATGCATAAAGAGAAATAAGCTTTTTGAAGCAATCAAACAAGCGATCATTAATGCACCAAAGATTGAATACCCCATATTTTTCTAAAGATTTTACATTGTATACTGCCACCGAAACATCATATGTAGTTGTTTTAACACAACTCAATGATCGAAAATTGAAGCACCAATTTCTTTTCTTTAGCTCAAATCAAGAAGGAGCCGTAGCCGAATTATTCGATGTTGAAAAAAAAAGGCATTCATCAGAAAATAAATCAATCAAGCATTCTTATCTTTTCTCAAAACCCATACAAAAAAATCATTGTCCCATTCTCCGCAAGAAGACAATTATTACTCCAAACACCGTTACCGATGAAAATAGGTAACTTGACCTCAAAACGGGAACTCTAGCCCAAAAACTCTCAAAAAACATGAAAACACTCCCCCAAAAAAGTGTGTCTTCCTAACGCACTTGTTTTTTTAAGGTCAAATTTCAACATTTTCTGTAATTATGCTAAAAACAAAATTATGTCAGCAAAAAAAGGATTGAAAAAAAACACCCCCCCAAAAGTGTGTTCTCTCAGAACGCACTTCGTTTTTTTTTAAGGTCAAATTTCAACATTTTATAAAATTATGGTAAAAACAAAATTGCTTTCGAAAAGGATTTGAAAAAACACCCTCAAAACAAAACCATGATGTCAGAAATAACAAAAAAAAAATTGTGTCATACTTTTGGCATTTTTAAAAATAGAAGTAACATTTTTTTAATTTTTAAAATTCAAACATTAAAAAAAAAAAACTAAAATTTAAAAAAAAAAAAAAAAATTAAAAATAAAACATTTAAAAGCTTAAAATTTAAAAATATATAAAGATAAAAATAAAATAAAAACAAATTTTAATTCAATCATTTAAAAAACCTAAAATTCTAAGGAAATTTCTTTTAAAAATAAAACAAAAAAATTAAGACTAAAATTTAAAAAAATATTAAAATTAAAAAATAAAAATATTAAATTAAAAAAAAAAAAAAACAAATTAAAAAAAGAAGGAAATTGTAAAAAATAAAATATAGAAATTAAATTTAAAAAAGAAAAAGAAAACGCTTATGAAATTTTAAAAAAAGAAAAAAAAAATTAAAACAAATAATTGGAATTTAAAGGAAATATATTAAATTTTAATAAATTTAAAAATTCAAAATTAAAAAAAAACACTATTCAAATTAAAAGGAAAAAAAAGAAAAATTAATTAAAAATAAAAAAAATAAAAATAAAATACAATGAAAATATCAAATTTAAAACAATATATTAAAAAAAAACAAATAAACTATAAAAAATAAATTAAATATAAATTATAAAAAATAAAATATATATATGAACTTAAATTAAAATAGGTATATACATCAAATTTTATTAAATTAAAAAAAAAAAAGAGGTTAATATTAAAATAAAAAATCAAATTTAAAAACAAAAATATTAATTTTAATAAATAAATGAATAAACAAATAAATTTTGAAAGAAAAAAATAAATTTTAAATATAAAAGAAAAGAAAAAATATATTGTTAAACGAAACTTTAAAAACTTTAAAAATCAATTAAAAAAAATGTAAAACTGAAAAAAAAAAGAAAAAAATATAAAATAATTTTTTTTTTTAAATTTAAGTTTCATTAAAAAAATCTAATGCAATACACACAAAAAAGTAAAACATTTAAGAAAAGTATTAAATCGAAATAAATTAAAATACATATATATAATTTATTGAATTTTATAAAATTATATTTAAAAACTTTAAGTACAAATTATGAAATTTAAAAAAAAAAATCAATTAAATAAAAAATGGACAAAATTTAATAAAAATATTAAAAAATTAATAATATTAATACATTTAAAACAAAAAAAATAAAATTAAAAAAATTTAAACAAACTAATTTTATTTTAAATAATTAAAAAAAATAAAAAAAATATATATATATATATATATATATATATATATATATATATATATATATATATATATATATATATATATATATATTTTGAAATTTAAAAAAAAAATAAAACAAAAAAAAAAAATCAATTAAAAAAAACAATTAAAAAAAAAAATAATAATAAAAAATATCAATTGGGACTTTTTCTTTTGCGTGGTCGGCGCGGCCCGCCGTCGGGCGGCGGTGGCCGGCGGCGGCGCCACGGGCGGCTCCGCCCGGCTTCCCGGTTCTCATGCGGAGGGCCGATTCCCCACGCCCTCACCACGTGGGGCCTCGGAGGCCTAGCCGGGGCCGCCCCGGCCCGCCCGCCCGCCCGCGCAGCCGGCGGGCCGCGCCCCGACCACCGCAAAAAAAATAAAATTAATTGATATTTTTTAATTTTTTTATTTTTTAATTGATTTTTTTAAAAAAAAAATTTATTTTAATTCGATTTTAAATTTTTTTTTAATTTCAAAAAATAATTTTTATTTTTTCAAAAATTAATTTTTTTTTTTAATTTAATATTCTTATTTAAAATAATTTTTTTTTTTTTTTAATTTTTAATATATGTACATCTATTTTTTATTTGATTTATTTTATTTTTTATTTTTTTTTAATTTTAATATTTTTATTTTACTTGATTTTTTTAACAAAATTTCAAAAAAATTAAAATTATTTTTTAATTCAATTTTTTTTTATTTCAAATTTAATTTGTTTAATTTTTTTTTTATATTTAATATGATAGAAGAATTATTTTTTTAAATTTTAAATTTTAAATTTATTTATTAAAATTTTTAAATTTTAATTTAATTTAATTGTTTTTCTTAATTTTTTCGCTTATTTATTTTTCATTTTTAAAATTTATAAATGGTTTCCACTAAAAAAAAAAAAAACACTAAATTTATGTATATTTGTTTTTTAATTATTCGCACGTGGTTTTTTTCATTTTTCTAGTTTTTTAATGACGTTTTTTTTTTTTCTTTTTTCTTTTTCAATTTTAATTGTTTTTTTGAATTTGTTTTTTTTGTAAATTTTAAAATTTGTATTTTTTTTCCTTATTATTATTATTTTGTTTAATTTAAATTTTTTAAATTAATCATTTTATTTTATTTATTTATTTTTTCTAAATTTTACCTTTAAAATTTTAATTATTTAAATATATATATATATATATATATATATATATATATATATATATATATATATATATATATTAATAAGTTAGAAAAAAAAATGTTTTTGATTATTTTTTTTTTAATTTTTTGGTGAATTTTTGTTTCTTTTCTTTAAATTATGTGTTTTTTTCCTTCAAATTTTGTCATTTCCTTTGATATAATTTTCACTTTTTTTTTTTTTTTTTTTTGTTTAAATTTTTTATTTTTATGGTTTTATTTTTAAGTTGTTTTTTACATTTTGCTGGTTTTTTTTATTTTTTTTATATATATATATATTTTCTAAAGTTTGTGTTTTATTACAAAACATGAAAGTCACCACTCTAAAAAAAGTTGTTGATTAAAGCATCAATACGTTTCAAAAATTAGCATGAAAATCACACGTTTGTAAAAAAGGCTGATCCAAGATCAATACGTTTTAAAATTAGCATGAAAATCACTGCTCTAAAAAATGTTGATGCAAAAAGATCAATACGTTTCAAAATTAGCATGAAAATCAATTACTCTTAAAAAAAAAAAAAATTGATGTTGTATCAATACATTTCAAAATTAGCATGAAAATCACTAACATTTTAAAAACAAATATTCATACTTCATAAATAAAAATTTTAGAGTGTCAAAAATGTGCACCAAAAAAAAATGGTGATTCGCATCACCACTTTTCAAAATCAGTGCTTTTTATGCTACCAAAAAAAAAGTAGGTAACATTTGCTAAGCACGATTTCATCGGTACACTGTGTTTCTTTAGAGAAGTAGAGAAAACGAGCTAATCAAAATGTACTTTCAGAATATGATGTTGATATTAAACCAAATTTAAAATTGTTAGGAGGACAAGGTTTTGCAGACATTGGCAAGAGCTCATAACATACTACACAGACTACAAAATCAAGATTCAAATCAAGATATTCATAAGTCGAGGTTGTTACGTATTCCCGAATCCTTTCGCATGCCGATCTTATCTATTACTTGAAAATGGGTATGCTTCTTCTAATCTCAAAATATATAAGAGTGTTCACGTTTTAAGGTGAAAAGGCTATTAAATGAGACCATTGACAGGTAATGTGTTATTTAGAAAAATTATGATTCAATTTTATTGAAAAGATGTCTTGAAAAGACTTGCTTCGAAATGGTTTTGCGTAGCCGCATGAGTTGACCACAGAGCTCATTTTGGAGGTGATGTCACGCCTCACAAAATAATCGTGCTTTTTATTACCGGCATACCGTTTTAGCATACATGACTAATGTAAGCAGTGCCGAATTTGTCAACCGCAAGTGGAAGACAAAGGAAACTAGCTTTTCCTTCAGCAAACTTCTGACTATTGAGCAACCATTCGAACAATGGGGGCTTGATATTATTGGTGAGATAGTACCTCATTCTTCCAAACATCACAAGTACATCCTTATCAAAAGAATCGATTACTTTACAAAATGGGTAGAGGCAATCCCGCTGAAGGTAGCCAATTTGGCAAAATTATTGATTTCATGATCAATCTGTCATAACCAAAGGCTTCTATGTACCTAACGCTCTATTCTTTATACCTTTGATTCACTTCGTGGAAATAGTTTAATAGAATTGTTTCAAAAGAGTCAGGAAATTAAAATACTCCAAAGAACATATCCACAGAATGGTTTTACTAATCCACTAACAAAAACCTTATCAAAATCATTAAAAGGATCAAGGATCAAAATCAAAAGAATTGGCACAAATCTTTAATCTTTGCATTATGGGCTGATCGTATCACCGAAAAAAAAGTTTCAATAAGAACTTTACCTTCAATTTAGTTTATGGAAAAGAAGCTCTGCTACCATCAAATTTAACTCTTTCCATCATTAGCCCCAGTAATTTATTGAAGAAAATCCTTCTTCATCCATTCAATTGAGATATGATCAAATCCTTTTTAAACGAAGAAGATAGAGATAAAACTAAAATTATTCAAGAAAAACATCAACAAGTTTCTGTAAAATCCTCTTTTGATGTGTTCTACCGGTTCAAAAAATTTGACAATTGGTGATCTGTCAAAATGGGATGTGCTAATTAATGCATTGAAAATAAACATACCAAATTTCAGAAAATGTGGCTAGACCATTTCAGATCATGGAGAAGATAGGCTCAAATACATTCATACTCCAATATCTAATTAGTAAGAGAGAATCTCTTCCTCAGAAATGGGATTATTCTGAAGAAATTCTTTTCATAAGGAGGTAACCCTTCTTAAATCAGACATATTCCTTTTCAGAAGTTTTTGATTGTTTTTTGCAAATAAAGGTTGTTAATGAGTCTCCAATTGATCGTTTCCTATTTAAGAAAATTTCTTCTCGAGAATATTACAAATATTTATTTTTTTGTAAATAAGAATTCTTTTAAAGTAATGATCACAAGCTTTTGAATAGTTTAAAATAAGATGTTAAACTTGAAATATTATTTCAATCATTTGCATGATCTTTTGAAAACTTGAGAAGAATGTAAATCATTATAAGTTGGTTAAGAAGAGTAGTACATCTATCAGTAAGATTTTTTTCTATAGTTTTGAACCTGTAAACTTCAAAATTGTCATCCATTGATTCTTAAAGATAAAACTATTTTACCCCATCCATTTAAGTTGTGGATTTAGAATGTAAATTCTAAGAAATTTGAAAAGTTAAGGATAAGAGTACATTATGAGCCGACTTACCATGTTCATAAGGAGTAATAAAATTGACATTACCATTACCATTAATTATAACTAATGAATGATATCGCATAGACCGGCTACCAAACCAACAATGGCTCTTAAAATAAAAAATAAGTAAAAGACAAAAACATGAGATAATAGCCCACGTAATTTATCTTTTGTAGGAAGTCATAATTTAGTTGGATGGGACAATGAATGGTTAATGGTTTAAAGGTAACTCAAGCCGAGACTATGAACATTCACAGAAGTGCAGGCAATACCTATGGCAATAGAGTATATTATAAAACCAAAACTTGGAGAAATCCACTTACTTCATTATTAACACCAATCAAAGCTTGAGATAACCCAAAAATGTTTTTATTCTTAAGGAATTAGAAAGAAATTATGAAATGATTTTATTTTCTTCATAGACATACATTTTATTTGAATTATCCTAAGATAGTTTTCATTATCTTTAAAATCTTTACTTACTAAAAGTATATGTTCATTTTTATTTTTCAGATAAATCAAGCTTTCAAGGAATTGCCAATTGTTGTGACTAGCAACAACCCCCATTTTTATTTACATACACAATACCAAATAAATGGGGACCCTTAGTTAAAAAATCCAAAAAATCAATTAGGATTTGTTTTCCTTTTCAAATAAAAAAAACTTTCTATCATAAACTTTAAAGAAATCCCTTAGAAAGAACATTAAGAACACTTAAGTTTATGATAGATTACAATAAAATTGTTCTTTAAACAAAATAGCGCATCCATCGCAAAATGATATATAATATCTTTTATAAATCAATGCGTATTTGTTTTCATAATGCGATCCCAAAAAAAAGCCTATATAATAAACATATTAATCAGACGATAGCGTTATAAAACATAAATGTTAAACGAATATCTTTTGCATTGTTTACCATTTTGCACCTCTTTGCGAGATTTGCGATATGTGCTTTTGCGCTATTGCGCAATTTCCGCTTTTCCGCTATTTTACATAACTACGATGGCTTCATTTTTTACGATATTGCGATATTGTGATTGCAAAGAATCGCGTATCCATGTAGGCGTGTTGTCCAAAGGCACCTTTCCCATATATGAAATCTCGTTATGTGCTTTAATGATTAAATTAAATGATTGGATTGACAATTAATGGCAAATGAGATTTTGTTTTGATTGAAAGTCGCTTCACTTACTAAAATATTATATTTCATCCGCCTTCACATTTAAAATTGTCTCATCACCTTTCTTATGCCATTACTCTCATTTACTCGTAAAACATAGGCACGAAGGAAGCAAACGTCTATACAAAGCTTTCACTAAACACTATGGGAAAGAAGGAGAAGAGCTCGAATTCCAAAGCAAAGAAATGGCTTCGATGTATGTAGACATCGCTTGTAATAAGGGATGCCGATATATCCACATGGGAAGGAATGTATAACTGCTAGAAGAAGAAAATCTCGTGTGATAAAAGTTGTATGCCAACAGTTCTAGTAATACGTCTAAGCAAACCTCAAAGAATCAAGTCGTCTTCATTTCTCCATAGATAAGCTGCAAGGCCGAGGATTCTCCCATATACGTATAGAGCGGGGAAGAGTTGTTGATGCCAAGACTGAGCATTTCGACAGTAATTTAGAACTCCCATCCTGCTAGCTAACGGTCATTCACCACGAAGACGGAAGCCGATTTATAAGTTGCCGGAACTCATGCACCTTATAATAAACAATTTATGAAAGAATTTGCCGAGAACATGCGAATTTGTCAACGCAACAAATGAATGGACCAAAAGAGATGAACCTCATTGAAGAAAATACCATTGTGTGGACAAGACAAAAAGGATGTTTTAGATGCCGTTCACAAGTTCAAATATCCAAGTGGGAAAATTGACACAAGCCATCTACAAGATAAGGTATGTAAGTTTGCCAAATTCATCCTCTATAGATTTAGAGGTTACCGAAGAAGATGTTGGAGGGGGTCAAGAGTTCTCAGAGAAACATAATGCTCTTCTTGAGAAAATTCAAAGAGACTTGAAATAATTGTAAGACAAATGAGGGAAACATTTATTCAAATTCAAGGCACTTAATGCCGAGTAAGGAAAGATGTGGAGCGTGTTCAACACAAAGAAAAACAATCATAAAAGGTAAAATCAATTAAAAGAAACAATATTGGCTTCTAAAGCATGATGGTAAAGCAAAAATCAAGTTGCAAAATTAATAACAACAAAAGCTCCAATAAAGGGAAAATGCACAAAGAGAAGGCAAAGAGGAGGAGGCTTACAAATGAAAACACTTAATGGACAGGTAAATGACAATTTACACAAAGCTAATTTGATCTGCAACCGTTCCAGATATCTCCCGCAAAATAATCAAACAATGGAGTAAAAGGCAAAAGAAAAGAGAAAATCAATCCAAGGATGACAAGGTTAAATTGTGACTATACCGGGATGTGTGCCTCAAAAGGGAAGCCACACAATCAACACAAGGCGCTTAATCGTATCATCAATGCTACAGAGAAAAATTGTACCCACTTAAGCCATCACTCGTCTTTTCTAGACAATGGAATCTCAGTTAAGCCCAACCGCATCTTCAAACTATGCTAGATGCCCTAAAGTTTAAAGATCAAGTTCATAGATAGTTAGATTTAGTTTTAATTTACCGTATTTTTAGCCTAGAAAAAGGACGATCATTAAACCGAATCCTTAATTTTTTGTAATAGACTATTTTGATACAGCGTAGTATTTAAACCTTCAATGCATTTAGAGAAGGGTCCTCGATTCCACATTTTGACTGGAGATTGCATTTTTGTACTCCATTGTCTTATATTTAAAAAGGATCACATCTCGTGATTTTTATGTGGAATTATCTTTGAAGTGTTGCATTTCTCAGACTTTGGAATTGATTTTACGTCAGAAAGTACTAGATTAGAGAATGATTTCATTCTGGAGTCTTCAAGATGAATAAGTGTATTTCTATCTCTGTCATCAAGTGATTTTTTGTCTTATGATATTCGCTCGAAAGATTGCTATCATTTATATATATTTGTTTACAACGCTTCCTTTTATATATCATTTCGAGTATAATTGAAACGTTATCTTTCATAAGTATATATAGATGGTATACAATGATTAATGCAATATAAGATTACAATTTCGTTTAATTTCTTAAATTGTAGAAGTTATCTTTATTTGTTTCGCATATTTCAATTTAAATGATAATACATTTTGATGTTTATTGTTAAATTGGAACAATTCCAAGTTGTATTCACATATAATTACCCTAGTTAGTGTTAGAATTTATTTATCGCATTTAGTTTAAATTAGATAGTTTTATTTCAAGTAATTTAGTCCCATTTCCCACCCATCCAAACCAATCCATTTAGTTATAAGGAAATCAGTCCTTTAAATCCCGTCGTAGCCACCATACCAAATGGAAAAGGAGTTGTCCTAAGGTCCCGACCGGGTGGTTTTCCCTAAATTTTTAGAAGCAGAGATTTTCTAGGCTTCAACATTTTTGGCGCTAGAAGGAGTGGTTCGAGCTATGAATGGCAAGTAAATCTTTATCCAAAAGCCATTCTAAGAGCAAAAACACCCTCATCAACTTCTTCAATTTCTTTCAAATACAAACTCTATAAAATTCAAGAAATTGCGAAGAATATTCATACACCCACTACCAAAATTTCAAAACATTTGACAATCAAAATCCCGAGTCTCCCGAAGTTCAATATTTAATTCATAAATCGAAGGATTCTCATTATCTCTAGAAGAATTTGAAATATCCTTCGAAGGTAGTGTAACTTCAAAATTTGTTTCTTCCAAACTTCTTACTAGGCTTCAAAGTGAAAAACTTGGTATTTCTCCGAAAGAATTCCCTTTTACCTAGTAGAGTCAAGATATGAAAAACTCAATCGAATCAAGTAGTGATATGTTCAATATCTAATATTCAAAATAACTACCAAAATCCCATCTTAACAAAGTACAATTGTTTCCATATCATCTCTCAATCATCATCCGCTCAATCCTCATCAATCTCAACATCATCTATTCCAACAACTTCTATTCAAACACTACCGCTTTACCACTCCTCCAATAGTCGCTCCACAATTGCTAGACCATGGGCTACTCTAGGAGCAACCAACATGGCCGCACCTTTACACGATTTAATGATAACCCTGAAAATGGCTTCCAAAATTTAGCCCAGATCTTAACATTCAAGTCAAGAACATATCAATAAATTTATGCCGGCTATTAATTTGAATGGAGTCACACATGAAGATGTTGTAGTTACACTATTCCCTTATAATCTTCAAGGAGTAGCAAGGTGGTCATGGTACTTTTCATTACCATCAGATCCATAACAAGTTGGGCCATTTTTGCGCATCATTTTTTAACCAAATTTGGAGACCCAGCAACTTTACTCTCAATGACCTCTCAAATTTGAAGATGTAACCCAAGGAACCCATTAAAGAATTCAATGCTAGATTCAACAAAAATTTTGAACAAAATCGACAATGCATTCACAAACAGTTGAACAAGTTAGAATTGAATGGTACATAATCGCCTTACCTTCAAACATAGCAATTTTTGTAGACAGAGCCGCAAAACCTACGTTAGCCGAGAATATGAAAGAAGCTATCGGTAAGAGAAAAAAATGAATTATCTCTCTAGAAAAGAAAATGCTATCGAGGAAAGGAAATCAAAGAAAGTCACTAAAGATGATTCAAAGAAAAATGCCAAAGACCCATACGACATGGAAGGTTTACGTAGGCTTTGAAAACCATGTCAAATGAAATGGTTGAAATTAAACAAAGTCACAAACTTCTACCAAGAAACCATTCCAAATTTCGAAGAAACCAAGTTGAATCTAAACCTCCTAATGTAATCTCACGTAATCATAAGAAGAGGAAGAAGAAGAAGATACATCTCTAGTATCATATGAGGAAGATGAGAATGAAGAAAATAATCAACTGAATGGAATGTGGGATTTTATCTCCCCCCTAATTTCCCGATAATAGCTAGCGTCTGTAGTGCTACTAGGAGAATCTACAAATGTATTTCCTTACAAATAGCTCCTTAAAAGAAAATCACAACTCCAAGTACCAAAGACAAATCCCCGCAAAGAAAGCTTCTCCATTACCTACTCAAAATCATCCATCCTCTTCTAATCCTCCCACATCGACAACAAAGACTTTAGTAGTGTTAGATCCTATGGAATACAACATCATTGTTTAAGACATGGAAAGATCAATGCCAACATTTCATTACAGCAACTCAAAGAAATCTAAAACACCAGCAAAGTTGTTGAAATAATTAAACGCTACACCAATTGCCCCTTTACCAAGTGAAGGTAAAGCAAATGGAGGAGCCTGCAAGCCACTAGATAAGTGCAGATGCGACGATATAATATCATTGGAGAAAGTCAAATTCTCAAACTCCTCTCTTCTTTGACTTATGAGATGTACAATAAAATCTCAGCATTAATTGTTTGATTGATTCTCAAGCTCTCCAATATAATGCCTACTTCTCGTTTGTGCCACTGAATATCGAACTACGTAAATCGGCAAGCCATATTGTTCAATTAGATCGCTTCTACTTCAAGTTGTAGGAGAAATCAATTCAAGGATTATTAGATTAGCTTCCAATCCTAGAATTGTCCAAAATAACGATGCTATCTTGATGTCAGAGTATTCCCGAATTATATGGATTAATTTTAAGGTAGGATCGAATGACCAGGAAACTTAATGGTTATTTTCCAATTCCATTATTCGTGATATGTGGCTTCCCTACAAAGGGAAACCAAATCAAATCAAAATCGAACGAGAAAAACACAGTGACACAATGTCACTCGAATTGAATAAACTCTAATGAGCCTCCTCCGGTGTGGCATTCAACAACAATATTCTTGAGGTTATTCCCGTTGAATCATTTTTGGGAAACTTCCAAGCACCTCAATCACCTTTTCTCGTAAATACTTTTGACAAATAGAAAAATTTTCACAATTTGATCCCTAATTGTAAATACTTCTGATGTAATTGTAGATAAGATAAGAGAGTGTCTTTTTTCGTTATATTTCATGGATCAAAGTCTAGTGATGGAGCCGGAGTTGGATGCATCTTAATTGATCCGTATGGTGAGAAACTATGTTGTGATGTAGGTTAGAATTTAGCAGCTCAACAATACCACGTAATATGAAGCCTTGGTTCAAGGATCATGGTAAAATATAGGGTTAGATGTTAAATACTTGAAAGTCTTTGGCATTCCGAAATTGTCATAAAACAAGTTAGAATACTATTCATTTCCTTTCAGACATCTTAAACACTATCAAACCCTAGTACAAGATTCACCACTCATTTTTAGATCTAATATTTTTCCTATTCCTAGGAATTGGAATACATCAAATTGGTTTGTTAGCTAATGTTGCATCTGAACTCCTACCTGGGCCAAGATTTAACTGATAGGTTTTCTATAGAATTGATTTTTTTCATCCATCTATCCCAGATAATGTTACAAATTGGAGAGTATTCTATCACATCAAGATATTTTAAATTTCATGACTTCCGGGAGTAGAAACCACAGGAGCATATATAAACAATTAATTAAGATGATCAAGGATTTACAATTGCTTCAAAAGGTAATGAAAACCCCATTCCAAAATCAAGGTTAATCAGAGTATCTTATATGACATTAGAGACAGATTCAAGAAAGTTACTACGCTGTCCTCAAAGTCCACTTGAAGTTTGAATTAGTAACCAAGCTATGATTCTAAAAACTCCAAAACGTTAACTTAGAATCTACCCACCAAGAAAGGGAATGCACTCAACTTATGAAGAAATATAAAACGTTTTTGCCTTGGAATTATGATGACTTAAAAATGTATGATACTTCTCTTGCTATTCAACACACAATTCCAATAAGCCTCGATATTAAACCCGTTCAACAGAAGGAGTGAAAGATTCATCCAAATCTAAAGTAAAATCAAATAAGAACTGAATAACTTTAAAATCCAAAATCATTTTTCCACAAGCACTCCAATTGGGTTTCCACATGGTACCCAGAAGTGAAGAAGATTGGTAGATATAAGAATTCAGATATCAAATTTAAACAAGGCATGTTTAAAAGACAATTTCCCATTGCCAACCATGGAATGTATACTTCAAAAGGTAGCCGGTTCAACTTATGTCCTTTCTCATGGATTTTGTGGCTATAATCAAGTTTCTTAGTTCAATCTGTATACGATTGAAAACAAGTTTAAAATGTGAACTTATGCTTATCGAAAATGCCTTTGGTCTAATAAATGCAGTATTAAATTTTCAAAGAGCCATGGACATAGCATTTGTTATCTGACCAATAAATCAGCTTTGCCGTTTATCTTGATGACATAACAAGATTTTCAAAAAGAGAGCCAATCATCTGCTGATTTAAAAAACAAATATTTGAAAGATGTAGAAGATTTGGTATTTCTTAAATCAAAGAAATCTTTCTTTTCTTTGGGTGAAGGGAAAACTCTGGGATTTGCTAGTCAAAAAATGGTGCATATATATTTATCCAGATAGAGTGAAAGAAATTTCGATATTTCTTTACCTCGTAACAAAAAATCCATGCAATCATTTCTTGGACATATCAATTTTGTTAAAAGATTCATTCCCGATTTTTCCTTAATTGTTTTACCTATGAAAAATATTATCAAGAAGAATTCAATATTCAAATGCACGCATAAAGAGAAAGAAGCTTCTGAAGTAATCAAACAAGCAATCATTAATGAATTAGCATTGAATACCCCTGATTTTTCTAAAGATTGCATTTTGTATACTGCCATAAACATCATATGTAGTCATTTTAACATTAACTCAATGATCGTAAAATTGAAGCACCAATTTCTTCGAATCAACTGGCAAGGAGCCGGAAATAACATCTGATGTTGAAAAAAATATTCGTTGTGTTTAAATCAATCAAGCATTTTAGACTTCTTCTGAAAATTATACAAAAATCATTGTCCCATTCTCTACAAAAGAAGGCAATTATTAATTCAAAGAGAAGTAGGAGAAAAATGAACTAATCAAAAGATTTTGGTAAGAATATGATGCTGATATTAACCAAATAAATTACAGAGGACAAGGTTTTATAGACATTGGCAAGAGCTCATAATATAAATTTAAAAATCAAGATTCAAATCAAGATATTCAGTAAGTCGTATAAGTGTTACAGATTAATCTCGCAGTTTGATTTTATCTATTACTTGAAAAATGGGTATGCTCCTTCTAATCTCAGCCTATAAGAGTAAACACGCCATAATAAAAGGCTATTAAATATGAGATCATTGATAATGTGTTATTTAGAAAGTATGATTAAATTTTTATTAAGATGTCTGAAAAGACTAAGCCGAAAAGGTTTACAGAGCGCATGATGGACCGCCAGAGGTCATTTGGAGGTGATACCACAAACTCACAAAATAACGGCCGGTTATTATCGGTATACCGTTTTAAAGATACACATGACTACGTAAGGAAGTGCCGAATTTGTCAACCGCAAGTGGAAGACAAAGGAAACCAATCCTTCTCGCAACCGTTGACTATTGAGCAACCATTCGAACAATGGGCTTGACAGAGATAGTACCTATCTTCCCAACAAAGACAAGCACATCCTTACTCGCAATCCACATTTTACAAAATGCAGAGGCAATCGCGTTGAAGGTAGCCAATTCTAATGCAATTATTGATTTCATAGATCAGACCATCATAACCAGGTTTGGTGTACCTAACGCTCTAGTCTTTGATAACGCATCTTACTTCTCTAGAATAAGTTTAATAGAATTTATGGGGCCAAAATAGGTTTTAAATTAAAATATTCAAGAAATTATTATCCACAAGGTAATTGCTCTGGCTGAATCCACTAACAAAAACCTTAATGTAACTAAAGGACCGTTGATGAAAATCAAAAGAATTGGCAAATTTTGAGCGCCGCGCAAAGTCGAAATCGTAGCCACTCTTTCGCCTTGCTTCGTCCCTCCTTACTTCGAGGTCACGATCCAGATTGGAGCAAAGACGGATTCCGCCTCCAAATCTCGTTGTCGGCTTTACGTATCAGCGTCTCTCGATCCGCTGTCACGGATTCTACATCGAGGATCGGGACCGAGTTTGTCGAGCAAGCCGAACTCGCAGAGCCACCCTCGTCTCAGAGCCGACCCCTCGAGGCTCCGATCCCGGTTGATCCGGGAACGGACGGCCCCTCGGGGACTCCGTTGCTAGGCATCTGCACGTCGCCTTCTCTTAGATTCGCTCTCCGCATTCTTAGCCGCTCTTCTGATCCGCCCGCTTTTTTGCCGCTCGGGGCCCGGAGATGCCTCGCCTCTTGTCCGAAGGTGGCCGGCCGAGCTGCCGATCCTCTCATCGACTATGGAGACCCAAGGATCGCCACAAGGGCCCTCGCCTCTCCTCCGATGCCTCAGGCCGCCTTCTCCTTTGATTGCTTCACTACCTAAGAGGAAGAAAACGACTTCTAAGTTTGTTAAAAAGTTTGACGATGTGCCTGAGGTAACCCTACCTCCGGGAGGGGCCGATCCAGGTCGCCTTATCTCCCGGCGACCGTGTCGTTCGGGCCGCCATCCATTGTGTCTCCGGTCTCTCCTAAATCAACTAAAGGCCGGGTAGCCGTGAATCTGATCCCGCCGATCAAGAACAAAGTCACTTCATTTTCTTGGAAGAGGCTACTCGTTTGAATTCAACACCAAGGAGGATAAAGACTCCGATCTTCTGTGAATGGCCCATTCTATGGACCCGGGCCTATACCTAAATAAATGGACCCCCCAGACTTTGATCCAAAATTGGGGATGTTCCATCGGTAATCCGTTTGGGTTCGGCTTCCTAATCTACCGGTTCAATGGCTTTCTGAACTCGGATTCCCGAAACACATAGGCAACACATCATGTCCATGACAAGAGCCAAACAACAACGACCAATACGATCGTGCCCAGACTGTGTCGAGGTAGACGAGTGGGCCTCCCGAGGCCATCAAAATAAAGGTGGGTAGCCGGACACATCTTCAAGTGCTGGATTACGAGTGTACCCTGCTTCAATGCCGCAAATGCCACATCTATGGCCATTTTGCTAGAGGATGCCCGAACACAGCGAAGCAGAAAAGGAAAGGAGGAAGGATGGAACCAAGTAAAGAGATCAAAGCTAAGTCACAAGAAATCGGGGGTACAAGGATCTCAACTCCGTCAAGCGTCTAAAACGTATCCTCACAAGAAGTTACAAAAATATTCGAGATATTAAGGATTCGCGAAGAAATTTGGGGAAGAGGAAAGACCTCACAAATCAATGTAGTGGACCGACCTCAACAGAAACAAGACCAAGAGAGTATCAAGGCAAAAGGAACAAGTGAGAAAGGCATTTAAGCCTCGAAAAGGGAAACATGACTCCGAGGAGTCCGAGGAAGAGGAGAAGAGGAGATACGCGTACATCGCTAGAAGATCCGCAAGGGGCCTGGGGACCCGCAAGAGAAAAGAGATCAGAAACTTACAAAGACAAGTCAGCAGGCAAATGAAATTTACGCTAGAAAACTCCTGGGCAAGAACTCGAAGCCGGTTAAAAATCAAGCTCCGGCTCTAGAGGAGCCCTCACCAAAGAAATAAATGATGAAGACCATCTCCCGGAATTGCAGAGGATCGGGGGAGAAGTAAAAGAAGAAGCAAGTAAGAAGCCTCATTAGAAGAGGAAACTCCCTGGATATCCGATCCAAAGAGACCCAAAATGGAGCATTTCAAAGTTATTCCTTCAAATCAGCAAAAAAGTTCGGGAAGGGTGGCAGCGGGCTGGGGCGTATCATCAAGGGGTGCCTCCGGGATTGCCTTCTCCGAACCCCTCAAATTTAGCTCCGGTCACAGAGGCACACAATAGCCATCAAGCATCTTGAAGCTACACTCTATAGATTCAAGGGAGACTATCTCATTGCTCAATGTCTACATGCCCTTCCTAATAACATAGAGAAAGGGAATGTCGTGGAATCCATCGACAAACGCAGACTCAGGTCCCGGAAAACATCATCATTGCAGGGGACCTAAATCTCACCCTACGCACGTGCGATGAAAAGCGAGGAGGTACAATCGTAAGGGACCCATCAAGGGAGTGGTGAAGACCCCATGCAGATCGGGATCTTCGATACTCTCCGTATAACGGTGTTAAGACCGCCGGGACTAATAAGAGAATAGGCCCTGTCATATCGTCGCTAGATCTGATGGGATAAGCTGTGTGTAGTTCTTTTTGCTTGGTTTAGAATCCAGACCGCACATCCTCCCATGTAGTGCTCGCATCATAAGCCTATTTTGCTAGAAATGACATGGCACAAGGATCTTGGTCCCATTCCATTTAGGTTCAATGCTCTTTGGGTTAAAGAGCCGCATTTTTATGAACTTGGTTCAAGAAAGCAGAATCTATCGTTGAAGGGTTCTCCTTCTTCATCTCGGGGGAAGAAAAACTCGAATATTAAAAGCCGCTCTAAAAACATGGGCCAAAGGTCTTCCCACTCCGGCAAACTAAAGAAAGCAGCCCAAGATATTCTAAAACAAAGATCAATTTCAAAGTGAGGATGTAGAAATCACTAAAAGTGTTTTAGACAAGAGAAAGAGGAGCCGCAACAAATCTATCACAAAGCCCGCCTATCGTAAGAAGAGCATCGGAGGCAAAAATCTAGGAGCTTATGGTTTAAAGGGGAGATAGAAATTCTGCCTTCTTCCATAAACAAGCTCAAGCAAGGAAAAGCTATAATTCTATAGCAACAAATCAAAGATGGAAATCTCGATCCATAAAGACTTTGAGAGCATAAAGAAGGCAAAACTCTACAATCATTTCCAAAACTCCGTATAAAGAAGAGGAGAGACCGATCCAAAATCCAAATTTCCGGAGGTGATACCCCTAGAATCTCCCTCATCAACCAGGAGCTTGAAAAGAAGATCTCCATCCAAGAAATAAAAGAAGCCCTAGATAGTATGGAGCCGACAAAGCCCCAGCCCGATGGTTTCATCGCCGTATTTCCTCCAATCTTGCCGGCAGATTGTTGAGGAAAGATCTCTTTTAAGATGATCCTGGAATCACAAAATTCAAGCTAAAAATTGGGGGCAAGATTCACTCGCCTTTCTTTTCCCTTATTCCCAAGGAAAAGGGTGCAAAAGAATTTAATAGGTTTCGCCTAATCTCCTCTCGCAACATTAAGTACAAATTAATCACTAAGGTAATTGCAAACAGCTAGCGTACATCCTTCCTGATCATACCAGAACCAAGGAGGTTTTGTCTGGGAGACAAACATGATTGTTGATAACTACATCCCGGTGCAAGAGGCTATCCACCGAGTCAACTTCGCAAAGAAAAGGGTATGGTTATCAAATTAGACTCCGGCAAATGCCTTCGACCGTGTCGCATAGTTTCCTATGGAAGTTCTCCGAAAAGTTTGGTTTTGGGACAGTTTTGTAAATTGGATTCGAGCTAGTATTGCTCGACCCATGGATTTCCCCTCCCCTTGGTGAATGGGAGAGCAAATTGGTTTCAAAGCATCAAGAGGACTCAAAGTAAGGCTATCCCCTCTCTCCGCCGTTTTCGTTCTTCAAGTCTCTCGCTCTCGCCTTCTTCCTAGATCGAAATTGGAAGATCGTAGATTTTGGGCTAAGTATAGCCAGAGGTGTGAAAAATGTAAATCATACTCTTTTCGCAGATGATACTCTTCTTCGTTGGGGGCCGCCACAGCTCGCTCACATAAGGTTTAAGGAGGTTCTTAAACACGATTTAGTGAGGCTAGCTGTGAAGTGTTTTAAACAAAGGTGTTGCAGTTTACTCATTGAACATTTCTCCTCACACTCTTCGCCATCTCCAGGATTCGTCTCTGATGCCACCCCCAAATTCGGTCCTCCCTTATATACTTCCTGGCCCCATGCCCGCACTCGGGTATACAGATTGGACCCCCCCCCCCCCCCCTCAAAATCTAAGGCAAAATTCCAAACCCGGGGTTTCTCTTGGCTAAACCTCGCAGTAAACTTGTCCTAATCAAACTTGCTCAAGAAGTCTCCCCATGGTTCCACCCTCTCGTGCTCTTAGCACCCACTGCATCATTAAGAGAATGGAAGCCTACATCCCAGTTTTCCTGAAAGGTGGGCAAACTCAACGACAGAGCAACTACTGCTAAGCTGGGAGAAAGTTTGTAAGCCTTTGATGGAAGGCGGACTTAACATCAAAGACCTCTCAAGCCTCGTAATATCGCCGCCATGGGGGCCAAGCCTTTCCGCGAATCATCGCTCCACACCCAGGCCGGGCACAAAGAGCCCCTCTCGGGAAAATACCTCGTGGGAAATGAAATCCAAGGCCTCTCCGGATAATCCACTTACCAACAAAATGAACGCATTTTTCTCAAACGCTCGGCATAGCAAGAGTTCTAATCAAAGACGCAGCGTTCGGATTCCGCAACGGCAAAAACATTAAGATCCGGGATGACAGATAATGCAACACCCTCCCTTAGCATCGATTAATGATCTGCATGAGCCGAGATCGGTGGATGGATCGCCGGGGTTTTATTCACTGTGGATATCATGCGTGGGCCGACAAGCCCTGCGTGCTGGCATATTCCTCCCGGTGTCTGTGTAGGCTTGCGCAGCCCGTCATCAATTACTAACTCGTTAAATGTATAAATCTCCCCTTCGCTCAAGAAAACAAGACGCACGGGGTTGGGGATCCCATCGTGCACATACAATGTGAGCGCAAGGGATATCATTGCTTGCAGAACGCCCCTATGTCGCCCCCGATCCAAACTCGTATGGAAGGTGGGCCGGGGTGGGCACCATAAAACTCGCCAAGGTCGACATTTTTTCCTGATGCTCACGCAGCAATCTTAACGTATGACAAATTGAAGAAAAAGGGCTTCCAAGGCCCATCCAGATGTCATCTATGCAAAAGGAAACTGAAGAGAGTGCCCAAGATAATCATTCGAATGCAAAATTCTGTGAGCAAGATGGCATATCCTCCCGAATTATTGGAAAATAGAGTTCAATCTTCCCGTATATATTTCATACCTATTTGCTAATCGCATTAAAATTATCCAGAACGCTTCCAAAAAACGAAATATTTTAGCGCATGGTTCTCCTTGCCAAAATTCATCCGTCGGGAAAATCAAGTTGAGAGAAATAGAAGAGTTTTTAGGAGATGAAAACTAAATCCTCTACCATCGCCATCAAAGTAAAAAAAACTCGAGAAAAATTAAAGATCTTTAAGCCAATTTAAATCAAAAGGACTAGATTGGGTCGTCTCATAAATTTTCCGGAGAAATAAGACAGCAAAAAGCACAAAAGAATGGCAATTCAGATAGAGCAAGCAAAGAACTTTCCAATTGCTCATCGACAAGCCCGCCAATCGCTATTCTTCGATGGGCCGGAAAGGCAATCCCGGTTTGGCCGCGGTGAGGAATTATAAAGAACAAGGAGGGCATAACCGAGATTAGGTGCTTGGGGCCTCGGGCATTCAACCAGCACTCAAGCTGACCCTCTGGCACTTCGGGCAGGCCTTAAGCAAGCAAACCTCATCGGGATTACGTATTTAAGTGTTATAGGAGATTCTCGCCTCTATCATCAAAGTTCTAGTGGAGGACTCTTCTCCTACGTATCTCGACCGCTAGAGCGATCTAATCTGAACATGGTGAAGACTTTTAGAACCGTAAGCCTCTCCATGTCTTGAGAAAACACAAGAGGCAAGTGCACTTAAGCCGTCATGGCAAGTTGTTGCAAAGGTTTCCTTCTGCCGACGAAACTAAGGAGTGGGACTCTATTCCATGTGCTGCAATGTTTTTCGACTCATTTTACATCAGCTTGTGTGTTTGTATAAGCTAGAAAAAAATACGTATAGACTCTAGTCACGTGCAGGCAAATGATGTAGATCCTCAAAACTGGGAGATCAGTGATCGTATCAAGGCAGAGAAAGATTAAGGGCTAGGGCCCATATATTGTAACCCCGGATGGCGTTTGGCCACCTCTGACAGTAATCTCATAACCGTTCTTGCAAAAAAAAAAAATCAAAAGAATTGCGTAAATCTTTAAATCTTTGCATTATGGGCTGATCGTATCACTGAAAAAGCTTCAATAGGGACTTCACCTTTCAATTTAGCTTATGGAAAAGAAGCTGTGATACCATCAAATTTAACTCTTCCATCATTAGCCCTAGTGCAATTTATTGAAGAAAATTCTTCTTCATCCATTCAATTGAGATATGATCAAATCCTTAAACTAGAAGAAGATAGAGATAAAGCAAAAATTATTCATGAAAAACATCAACAACTTGTAAAATCTTCTTTTGATGCAAGTTCTATCGGCTCAAAAATTTTGTCAATTGGTGATCTTGTTCTGAAATGGGATAAAGCACATGAAGAAAAAGGTAAACATACCAAGTTTCAGAAAATGTGGCTTGGACCATTTCAGATCGTTGAAAAGATAAGCTCAAATACATTCATACTCCAATATCTAACAGGTAAGAGAGAATCTCTTCCTGTAAATGGGCTTATCTTGAAGAAATTCTTTTCATAAGGAGGTAACCCCTTCTTAAACTGTACATATTCCTTTCTGCAGAGTTTTTGATTGTTTTTTGCAAATAAAGGTTGTTAATGAGTCTCCAATTGATTGTTTACTATTTAAGAAAATTTCTTCGGGAGAATATTATAAATATTTATTTTGTGTAAATAAGAATTTTTAAAGTAATGATCACAGTTTTTGAATAGTTTAAAATAAGATGTTAAACTTTGAAAGATTATTTCAATCATTTGCATGATCTTTTGAAAACTTGAGACCACTCACTTCATTATTAACACAAATCAAAGCTTGAGATAACCCAAAAATGTTTTTATTCTTAAGGAATTAGAAAGAAATTATGAAATGATTTTTATTTTTCTTTCATAGATACATTTTATTTGAATTATCCTAAGATAGTTTTCATTATCTTTAAAAATATTTACTTACTAAAGATATAGTGTTCATTTTATTTTTTCAGAGATAAATGTTTCTTTCAGTGAATCGCCAATTGTTGTGACCAACAACAACCCCCCTTTTTATTTAATATTAGTAATAATACTAAATAAATGGGGACCCTTAGTTAAAAAATCCAAAAAATCAATTAGGATTTGTTTTCCTTTTCAAATAAAACTTTCTATCATAAAATTAGAGAAATCCCTTAGAAAGAACATTAAGAAACACTTAAGTTTATGATAGATTACAATAAAATTGTTCTTTAAACAAAATAGCGCATCCATCGCAAAATGATATATATCTTTTATAAAACTGAAAATGCGATTTTGCGCTTTTGCGATAATGCGATCCCAAAAAGCCTATACAATAAACATATTGGTCGCAGATCACATAGCGCAGAAAACAGAAATGTTAAACGAATATCTTTTGCGCTGTTTACCATTTTGCGCTTTTGCGAGATTTGCGATATGCGCTTTTGCGCTATTGCGCAATTTCCGCTTTTGCGCTATTTTACATAACTGCGATGGCTTCATTTTGCGATATTGCGATATTGTGACATTGCGATATTGCGATATTGCGCAGCAAATCACAGATCGCAATGTTGCAGATTCATGTAGGCGCGTTGTCCAAAGGCAATCTTCCCATATATCAAATCTGTTATGCGCTTTAATGATTAAATTAAATGATTGGATTGACAATTAATGGTAAATGAGATTTTGTTTTGATTGAAAGTCGTTTCACGATTAAAATATTATATTTCATCCGCCTTCACATTTAAAACGGTCTCATCACCTTTCTTATGCCATTACTCTCACTTGTAAAACACAGGCACAAAGGAGCAAACGTCTATACAAAGCTTTCACTAAACACTATGGGTAAGAAGGAGAAGAGCTCGAATTCTGAAAACAGAGAAATGGCTTTGCTGTATGCAGACACCGCTTGTAATAAGGATGCTGGTATATCCACTTGGGAAGGAATGTATAATCTGTTAGAGGAAGAAAATCCTGTGGTGATGAAAGTTGTGGCTACAGAAGGTTCTAGTAATACGTCTGAAGCAACCCTCAAAGAACTGGCTTGTTCATTTCTCCATAGGATAGCAGCGAGGCGAAGGATTCTCCCATATACGGACATGGTGAAATGGGTGCTGGACAACACTGATATTTCAGACAAGCAATTTAGAACTCCATCTGAAGAGCTAATCGGGTCATTCACCACAGAAGATCTGAGACTAATGTATAAGTTGCCAGAACCTCATGCGCCTTATAATAAGAAATTTATGAAAGAATTTTCCAGAGAACATGCGAATTTGTCAGAATGCACACAGGAATGGACCAAAAGAGATGAGCCATTGAAGAAAAACAAACACGGGTGGACAGTACCAAAAAAGGATGTTTTAGACGCTGTTCACAAGTTCAAATATCCAAGTGGGCAAATTGACACAGTTTCTACCACAAGATAAGGTATGTAAGTTTGCCAAAATTATCCTCTATAGAGCTTTTAGAAGTTACTGAAGAAGTTGTTGAAGGTCAAGAGTTCTCAGAGAAACATAAAGCTCTTCTTGAGAAAAGTCGGGAGTTGAAGAGACTTGAAATAACTGTAAGACAAAATAAGGAAACATTGAACAAATTCAAGGCACTTAATGCTGAGCAAGGAAAAATATGTGGAGCGTGTTTGGCACAAAGAAAAACTACTGTGAAAGGTCAAATCGATAAAAAAGAAACTACTTTAGCTAAAGTATGATATGAGAAAATGGTGAAGCAAAATCAAGATGAAATTGCAAAATTAATAACAGAGCAAAAAGCTCCAATAAAGGAAAATGCACAAAGAGAAGGCAGCAGAGGAGGCGGCTACAGCGGAAAACACTCTTACTGATTGTGTAAATGAAAATTTACACAAAGCTAATTTGATTCCAAAAACTGTTCCAGGATATCTCCCACAGGCACATCAACTGCAAACAGAATGGAGGCAAAAGGCAGAAGAAAGAGCAAAATCAATCCAAGGGCTGACAAGATTAAATTGGGACTCATACTGGACGTACTTGGTGAAGCCACACAGTCAGCACAGTGCGCTTAATTGTATCATCAATTCTACAGAGAAGATTGCGCCTACACTTGCCAACTCTGTCTTTTCAGGACAGTTGAATTCTGAAGTCGGTCAACCACATCTTCTCAAAACTATGCTAGATGCCTGCAAGTTTAAATATCAAGTTCATAGATAGTTAGATTTAGTTTTAATTTTACTGTATTTTAGCCTAGGAAAAGGACGGTCATTAAACCGAATCCTTAATTTTTGTAATAGACTATTTTTAGATTTAGCTAAGTAGTATTTAAACCCTTCTCATGCATTTAGAGAAGGGTCCTGGATCTTAATATTTTGACTTGGAGATTACATTTCTGTACTCCACTGACTTATATATTTTTTAAAAGGATCACATTTGGTGATTTTATGCGGAATTATCTTTGAAGTGTTGCATTTCTGTACCTTGGAATTTGATTTTGCATCAGAATTACTGGATTAGAGTATCAAATTTCATTTGAAAGTCTTCAAGATGAATGAGGTATTTCTATCTGTTCACTGTTGATTTCTTTTGTCTTATGATATTCGCTTTAAAATTTCTATCATTTATATATATTTGTTTTCACAACGCTTCCTTTTATATATCATTTCTGAGTATAATTGAAACGTTATCTTTCATAAGTATATATAGATGGTATACAATGATGAATGCAATATGCTAATACAACTCTATTTAATTTCTTAAACAGAGTTATCTTTATTTGTTTCTGCACATTTCAATTTAAATAATAATACATTTTCATGGTTATTGTTAAATTGGAACAATCTTAAGTTGTATTCACATATAATTACCCGGGTTAGTGTTAGAATTTCTTTATCGGTATTTAGTTTAAATTAGATAGTTTTATTTCAGTTAATTTAGTCCCATTTCCACCCATCCAAACCAATCCATTTATTTATAAGGAAACTGGTCCTTTAAATCCAGTCGAAGCTACCATACCAAACGGAAAAGGAGCTATCTTAAGGTCCCGACCGGGTGGTTTTCCCCGATGTTTGAAGCAGATATTTTCTAGGCTTCAACG